>OY978526.1:11779276-14179276 GCA_963854835.1 Megamerina dolium | reverse complement strand
ATATGGCTTTATTGCAAGAGAAATTTTCTGGCCGCTTAATTTCTCGTCGTGGCGATATCAAGTGGCCACCAAGATCATGCGATTTGACACCGCTTGACTTTTTTTTTGTGGGGCTACGCGAAAGACCGTGTTTATGCAGATAAACCTTTAACTCTTGAGCACCTAAAAACCAACATTCGTCACGTTATGGCTGAGATACCGCCCAATATGTGTCAAAAAGAGGTCGAAAATTACCTCAAAAGAATCGATGCTTGCAACAATTCGCGTGGTGGTCATTTAAATGATGTAGTATTTCAAACATAATGTCAACGTTCAAACTTTATAATAAAAAAGAAATATCATGATAAAAAATATTTTATATGTGTTTTATTTACATTTACTTTTGAAACCGCAAAATGGATAACCCTTTACATAGTTCATAAGCTTTCCTTAAAGAAGAGGAAGATTTCACATATAATCGCATCATGATTTTTGTATATAATAAATATTAAAGACAATGTTAATTAAAAAAAAAAAAAATAAATGGAAAATTGCCAATAACTACCATCACAGCCATTGCTATTGAAATCATAATGAACTCACTGTTAGGAACAAAATTGATTTATTTACTTCAGATTACAATTTTTTTTTTTGTTGAAATTCAATGAAAGTGGATTATTCATATGGCAACGCGTGTTGTTATATGTATATGCATACTATCTACGTGTTGAAAGGACTATAATTATTAAATGAACCACATGTAGATATAAATAAAGCAATTATTTGTGAAATATATAAATGCATGCAGAATCCAGTCAGGTGTATGAATGCAAATATTAGGGTTATCAAACCCGATGCATTAACTACTTGAATATATTTAATAGCATCATCATAGAATTACAAATTGGTGAACACTTCAGTTTTATTTTAATACAATCGACAGAATATACAATGTTTTCGGGATCCCGATATTGATTGCCCTAATGTAAATATATATACATATTCGCTTGACTGTGTATAGTTGAATACGCGCAGTGATTGGAACATTGTAGAATTCATTAATACCAATAATTTGTGACTGCCAAAAACAAAGAAACCCATTTATTTACACACCCTCGCATACGTTCAAGGTATAGTAAATATTTGCAACTGTGTGGTCAAAATTGAACATTCATGATGAAGAATGAGTATGTGTGTGCATGTGTATGAGGCGTATGTGGTATTATATCTGAAATGGAATAAATTAACATTGGTTAACTAAGATGCGAATAAAGTGTGTTTTATAGAAAAAAACGTACTTCATACGTAACTGAATACAGATGTATGTATGTTCTTCGTTAAATTTGATGTACTCTTGTCTAGATGAAAATTGTTTGTAAGCAATAATGTCATCACTGCTTCACCAGTGCCATTGTAATGATATTCATTATCCATATTATTGAAAAAAAAAACACACAAAGCAAATTGAATATTATATTTTACTCACTATCTTCAAATTTGGTATGAATGCTTCAGATGTCTGTTCATACGAGAATATTCATGTAACTAGTTGTGTACACTCAAACGCGTGTTGTAAATGCGTTAAGCAACAGTTATTGCTTGCATTTATTACCATCCATCAGAATATCGTACTTTCTACTTTCACACAATCTCCGACTTTATCGATTGCATGTCTGTATTGTTTATATGCGTGTGTGTATATAAATTCTCAATGAAATAGAGTGATTTTTACTGCTTCTAAAATACGCCACCAATATTAAAGAGAATAACGAATATATTTATATAACATTTATCGAATGTTTGCAAATGCTTGTGGTTTTATGCATGTACGAGTACGAGTATGCTTGTGTATGGTATGGTCTTTTACAAAGTAAAAATTCAATTTGAAAAAAAAAAACAGAATAAAGAAAAAGAAATGGAAGGAAATGCTATAAACTTGAGCTACTTAGTTGAACTCGCAAATGTAAAATTACATTTTCGCAAAAAGTTGTGGCAGAAATCAATTACATATGGAATTGAATAAAATGAGCTCAGACTACACTTAGAGAAATATACGTTTGGAATATGGTTAAAAGTGTAGAATCTCATGAAATTTAATAAAATATTATTTGTTCTTCATGGCAATCGCAAGAGGAGAAAATATTTTCTTACATCCAAGAAAATGCGACTAAACGGTGCAGGCATTCGTATGTGCTGTTGTCTCGTCATATGTCTTTATAGCAAAGCTGTGACAATGAGGTGGTATTTTGATAATTTTGAAGATTCAATTTGTCTGATGAAATAATCCATAACATTGATCAATCAAAAAAAAAATAAGGATAGTAGATAAAGGATGGCCATCTAACATTTGGCACTTGAGCTACCGGTTATTTTGAGGGGTATTAGTCATGAGTTGATAGAAATTTCCGAAATGGGACATTAATAAAGTGAGACGCTTTATGATTGAACAAAATTTGGAAAATATTGTATTAAAAATTTATTTCCTAAGTGGTGAGTCTTCTACCGAAAAGGTAAGAAAATTTCGAGAAAAAAAAATAGTAAAAAAACAATCACAAAACTGGATCATTAGTGGATAAAAAAAACACGTTCACGTTCATATCCACGTTCATGTTAGTGTGTTAGTGTGTTGACCTTCTGATCTATAGGTCGTGCGTTCAATCCCCGGCTGAATCATAACAAATTTAATATCGAAAAGAGTTTTCTTTCGAACGGGACCCACCTGTCGGCAAGTAATCTTCCGGGAGTAACAATTTGCCATGGAAAATCTTCTAAAAGAACTCTGCGACAAAGCTCAGAAAAAGTGATGTTGCAAGTAGGTCCCTTCAAATATTGTCAAAAATTTAACACTCACAACAGTAATGGAAGAGAAGCTTTGCAAAAGAAACCTTCGGGGCTTATAAATGCCACATATTTATTTTTTTCTCTTAGACCTCGGTATGAAGACCTAGAAAATTAGTTTTAATTAGTCCAAGAAATGAAACCTTTTCTTTGGTTTGATTGCTTGGACATCATTAAGACATTTTTCTTCGAAAATGAACAAGGATCCACCGTTATCGTCAATGGCGAGCGTTATATGCCATAAAAAAGGATATATTGTTCTCAAAAATTGAAGAAGATGATATGGACGATTTATGGTTTCAAAAGGACGTTTTCATATGCCACATAGTCAACGTAATAATCGATATATTGCTCACTGTCTTTGAAAATCAATTAATCAGCCGAAATGCGGATGTCAAGCGGCCGGCTCGGAGCTGTGATTTGCCCCCATTGAACTATTTTTTGTGTGGAGCCGTTAAGGATAAGTGTTACGCTATCCATCCAGAGAAGACTGAGGTCTTGAAACTTGAAATCGAAGTTGCCATTCATGAGATTAACGGTCAAACAATCAAAAATGTTCTGAAAAATTGGATTGCTTGGATGGGAAGTCAGCTAATATATGGCAGACATTTGAATGATGTTGCGTGTCACTTTATTGCAAAATGTTATTATATTATCACAATATATTACCGGGCTTGATAATTGGTATTTGTTCAAAGTGATAGCATACCAAATACAATTTGACAGCACTTTCTTAGAATTTGCAACTACAATTTATTGTGTTAGTTCTCTTTGTTTTCCAGTGTATAAGCATATATTATTTCAGTAATTTCAGTAATACTTTTGTTTCTGTACTTAAGAGCAATGTTGAGGTGACGTTTCAAGTAAAGTGCTCCAATTCTTGGAGATTTATATGGCACAGTGCTATCAAAATTACTACTCACTTAAGGGATTTTTAATTATTTATTAATTTTATTGTTTTATTAAAAAAGGCTTGCATTTTGTGAAAATTTGTCTTTAAATATAATAAGATATTTAATATTAATTAAAATTATATTTAACTCGAATGTTACAAATGCAGGAAATAAAATAAAACTAATAAATTTTTTTTTTTTTAAGCGAATGAATAAAGGATATGACAAAAAACAATTTTAAATATTTTGTTTTCAGCAAAGAATTATTATTAATTGGTTACTTTGTGATTTAATTAAAATATTACCGTTTTTGTATATTAATATGAAATAAATACATGCACACAATAGTCATTTGACTATTTATATTTTTAATTGGCAATTATGAAGCAATTAATTTATCATAATAATAATTTTCTTTGAGTTAGATTTTGTGCAACACACTTCTTTATAAGACGAGTACTCGTACATACGTACGTAGTTTGCAGAGCACTTCAATTCTTGCATCCGATAATTAGTAACTTCAGCAGTAGCTATTGTTGGTTCGCAGTTGACGTTCTCTATAAGCGAATGAGTGAGTCATTTCTTATGTCATATTACGCTTTTATTTACTGTCTTAAACATTTTATTCTTTGTGCACTACTTTCTTTGTTCTTTCCGCTTGAGCTATTCTATTGAGTTATGTATTTCCTGGTACTCATACAACAGCATCCATAGTAATTATTAGCAATCATCACTACCTTGACTGCGCAACCGCAACATAAAAATATATATTAAACTATAGTAGAGTAGACTGTATGTACATGACTGCAATTTTCGCATAGAATGAAGTAAATTGTAACGGCTTTTGTTTTTGTTACTACACTACCTTATATTAACACTTGAACACTTGTCGTTTCTTGCTGTTGCTATGGCAATCTATAGTAGGTAATGTCACAAAGGCGTTTACTCATTTATGGCAAAAGTCAAAAAGTTGCAAGAAATAAGTTGATGCTGCTGCCATTACTAGCTGATGTACGTACTTCAAAAACAATCATAATTATAGGAAGAAGAACGCGAAGAAGCATAAGACAAAAACAAAAGAAGTTGCATTAAGTATGAAATTAAGCAAATAAAAAATAAGGACAACAAAAAAAAAAATAAAATATATATATATATATATATATATAACACACTTTATTTTCACAATGTCATTTGATATACTCCTATAGTGTACTTGTTGCTGTTTTGTGTTGATTTGTGTGGCAAATTGCTTCGTGCAATTAAGTTGTTGTTGTCCTTGTTTGAACATTTTCTATTTCTTATAAGAATTTATAATTGCAAATTATTCAAAAAACAAAAAATGAATGCATTTTTCGATGCGAACAGCAAAAGAATACCTTACCTCGTGAGGTGAGCTAATTTGGTCGCGTAATTAACTCAGTGCATGAAGTGCTTGCACACAGTAGCTGGTAAGGAAATAAATATGTATGTGATACAGAAGGAAAATGTACAAGAAAATATACTCAACTATATATCCTACTTTTATATCCAACATTTAAATGATGGAAATATCATTAGTGACAATTAACACATTTATCCATATGACGTGTGGCATAATGAATCACATAAATATGTGCTATATATGTGTATTTTTAACTAGGATGTTAAAAGTCGCACATAAAAAGAGTTAAAAATATGGAAAAGTATATTATGATTAATTAGACTCACAATTTAAATCGATTTAGTCATGTTTGCCTATACATTTGCACGATAACTACCGTAATTATGCAGCAATTTAGCTGAAAATTGGTATATTAAATTATTTTCACCAAATAATAGATAAAATTGTAAATGGACTAAATTGACTGAAAATCAGACATACCTTTCATACAAAAATATGTTTTTGAATAAGTGTTTTCACAATTTGTGAGCTAAAATATGGGGATATCAAAGTAAAACTCAGTATTTAAAATTTCTCTGATAACAGAATATACATATTTGAAATTGGACGAAATTGGTTAAAAATTATGCCTAACTTCCATACAAAAGTATGTAATTGAATGTGTGTAATTGCAGCCATCACGCGAAAACAAATAAAGCTTTCAAACTAAAACTTGGCGTGTAGAGTTAATCTCATAATAAAATTATTATATTGTAAAATGGGAATAATCGGTTGAAAATTGCGCCTACCTCCCATAGAAAAATATGTTTTTGAATATGATTTTTCACATTTTACGTCCGAAAATGTAAAATTATTAAGCTAAAACTCGGTGTATACAATTATGTTCAATAGCTAATGGACATATTCGAAAATGGGATTAATCGAAGGAAAACCAGGATTTGCATGCATTTTTTTTCACATTTATTATATAATAGCTCGTGAAAATGTGAAGATATTGTGTTGAAATTTGCTAATGAATAGACGACTCCGAAAATGAGAGAACCTTTCGAAATCATTATATTACAAAGAAATGTTTCTGCATACAATCAACGAATACAATGTGATTAACACTATGCTGAAATTCACCTGTGAAGCAAAGATATGTACATATACTATTATACAAGTTCATCTTATTCGAATCTGTATATGTCCATGTAAGGCATACTATTTCTGTACAACTATTTAGCAAGGATCAAAGAATAATTCCACAAATTCTTGTTATAGCAAACCAATCGAATTACACAGATTTGTCGGTACTTTGTAGTGTTCGATACGATGATGTATTTGCTAAAATGAATGCTTTTTTCACTATAAGTGTTACATGAAATTTAAAATTTTAACATTAAGCTTAACATTTGTAAATATTAACTATTAGCCTAAGTTGATCCGTGAAATAAATGTGTACAGAAAGTATGAAAAGAGAAGGCACAGCTTCAAAGTGAATAATAGGCACATTATCTTGGATTATGACCTCTGTAAAAATATATGTGAAATAATTAGTGACTAATTTAAAATCTGTCTTTTTTCATTATAATAAAATAATTCTCGTTGCTATCGTACATATGAGCGACTATGCTTGAGTAAAGAGACGACATTAGTACCTGCAGTGTCATAAACCAAATGAGAATTATATCGTATATTGTTTATGTTGAAAAATTTGATTATAAAAATTAATTTTATAACAAAATCTGGATGTAAAAGTACTCTACTTTGAAAGACTTAGATTCTGATCGCCAAATGAAAGTCAAATATACCAAAGTAATAATGCGTAAATTAATCCACTTCAAATTTATAATATTTTACATATACATATATATACTATGTATACGTGCCTAGAAAACGAATAATTGTTAATTTAATTTCATATAATTATTACACAATAAATAACACCTATGGCGGTAATAAATTTATTTGTAAACCAAAGTAATACTTAACCAAAACCAGAACTAACTAATATTGTAATATCAAGAACAATCAACAATAGCAACAATAGTAGCAGTGGCATCTAAACAATGCATCAGTAGAAATAGCAGTGGCGGCAGCATTATCAGCGTTAACAACAAAACCACCAACAACAACAACAACAACAACAAATCAATAAACCACAGAATGAATATATTAAATAGAATCTAAATAATTAATTACCATGCGATGCAATAAATATACACGTTCATGGACTACATCATTTACCTTATAGTACACATATGAATATTATATAAACTTGTCTGTGGCAGATATATGTATGTGTATGTTTATATGCACTATGTATGTATATGCGCATAGATGCATGTTGTAGATGTATCTGTATTGGTGATTTAATGAACTCATTAACATAATCTCAACATCTCATCAGCTTAAATATTGTTGAACAGACGAATAATATTTTGTTTTGTCTGTACACGTACACACACACACACACACATATTCTGTGTATATGTATACGATATGCGTTTGGCATATATAGTTGCCAAACTTGTATATATGTTGTAGTTGTGATATTAGCAACATATGAATAAGGTCATCATCGTCATCATCATCATCATCATCATCATCTTTATCATCATCATCATAGTCATCATCGTCGCCAACAATACAAGTATCATGTGAATAAATGACTTAGTGGTTAAATGAATGAATAAGTAAATGAGAGAGAGACAGAGAGATAGCAAAAGGCAATATGTGAGAGAGAAGGAGACATAGTAGTTTGCTAGTAAATTGATTTTGGTAGTATTTTACTATTGTGTATATTTACATACGCACATCCGCTCATACGCATATACTCATGTACACGCATATGATTTTATATGAACAATGGTATACACATATATCTGAATGTGTGTGTGTGTCAATGAAGCTAAAGTGCCAAAAACTTCCAATTCCGATTCAATTGTAAAGTCATATTGAATGGATCTAAAATCAAACATTTGTCGCATACTAAATAGATTGCAATGAAAATAACAACAACCGTCGCAATATTATGTGGTGAGCTAAATATTATCATCATCATCATCATCATCATCATAAACATCAACATCATTATTATAAATGTTAGTGAATAAGTGAAACTGAAAGAAATTGTATTGGCCGGATATGTGATAAGGAAATCGTTTATATTGAATTTCAAAATGGTTCGCCTAAAAGGCATCACCAAGCAGCAGCAGCATGTACTAATCAATAGCAACAACATCAATAAATGTATATTATCATCAGTATCATCACAACACTATGTAGTGAGTAGTAAGTACTGCCACTAACTACATAGTAGCAGTAGTATGTTGCAAGTGTTGCCACTTTAATATTTAGTACAAAAATACATAGCAACAAACAATCAATATTCTTGAGTATATCCTTCGGTACAACATGTTGCTGACCGGATGTGTTGATGTGTTGGTAATGGTAATAATATATAAGAAGATTGTATTGATATTACGAGTACTATTTAATGTGGTTATTGTTGTTGTTGTTGTTGTTGTTGATGTTCACCATCATCATCCTCGTCATTATAATGTTTTCTGTAGCTGAGAATGATGATGTGATAATATGCATATATATGATTTTGAGATAATAAAATTGTCGTCTCATTTCGACATTGTATTTCCTTACGAATGAACATACTCGTGTATGTACTCGTATAAGTGTATTCGTACATCACTGACAATTATAATAATTAGTTTGTTGTCGACTGATATTTCCTTCCTGGCAGCATCATCAACATCAACATCACCATAATCATCATCATCATCATCATCTTAAACAGCATCATCAGTTAGTAGTGAGTGAATGAGTAAAATGGATACAGGTGATCAGAATATTAATGTCAAGAATAAGTTGTTTAATTGGCCATTTTGTATTGCCTGAATAAAATTTGTTTCAATTTATTCATTGAATGAGATGAGAGATTATTAATGCAATTTGCCATTTATTATATAGGAGTTAGTTCAATAATTCGATCAAATAATATTAATTAATATGGCTAATCAATTTTAAATTGAGAATTGATGTTGATTGATAGTGAGCTGGTATTTTGCCCATGAGTCGAGCGTTCATGAGTTAACGGATCAATTTATTGAAATCATTTTTTGTCATCTGAGATAAGTTTAAATGATCGAATAAAATTTTCTAGCCCAAAAATCATTTCTCGTTGAAACATGTATTAAGGAAAGGCTGGGTCTCCCCAAATGGAAGTCATACAAAGACAATGAGACCAGAACCATTGACTGCAATTGTAGAGACCTTTAAAAACTTCAATTTTCGTTTGTGAAATTCAGTAGTTCTTGCTGAAAGCAACTGTTTAAGCACGATAGTTGAACTCTCCCTGGGTCTATAAATTTCTGAACAGAGAGAGAGTAGATGCTCTTGGGTTTTCCCTTACACCTGGTTCCCTGCATTTCTTGCATGTTTGTATGACTGAATTTTAAATTAAGGTTGTTGTGCCTCAGTTCTAAGCCTTTGCGTTAATTTCTTTCTTCGTCTTCACAACATCGTTCGTTTTTACAAAAACTTAGCGGCGAGATTATGGAATTGGAACAGAGTTCAGTTGCACGATGACATTTACCTTTTCTGGTGGATTTACTGACAGTTTCTGTGCATAAAGACTAAATGGTGGCGGACAAAAAATTTAAGTACCGTTGCGCCAGATCGTTGTTCATGTTGTCACCCTGTATTTTCTGGTGAATAGTGTTATATTCGTTATTTGCAAGTTATAACCAGAGCGTGACCCAGTAGTAATATAGCATTTCATTCCCACAAATCTATTACATATAAATAAATATATTCATATTTTTACAGCATTGCTTTACATTATTTACACTAATTTTAATAAAAATCTAATTAGTTCATCACTCATTCGTTCATTCACTTATTTACGTTGTTGAACATAATTATTCTAGCGTTTACCATATAGATAAAAAAAAAGTGGTGAGCATCTTCGAGTTAAATATAACATTTCATTTATTTAATGTTATTTACACTTTTGTACATTTCACATTTTTTTTTGCTTCTTTACATTGCGTTGTTGTTGTTGTTGCTGGTGTGTTTCTGTTGGCAATTTGGTATTTATTTCAGTTCTTGTGCAAAAAGTCCAAAAATAGGATAACAACATTACAGATTATACAATTCCATGAGTTTAAGATCAAACAACAACAACAACAACGAACGATAAGTAAGGAACGATGACGACGACGACGCCGTTTACATCGCGACGTATTTTAGAGTTGATGGTGCTTGTAGATTAGTATATTATACTACCTGCAGTGGATATATAGAATGTAGCTGGTGTTCAGAGCAATGATAAAAAGAAATACTTATATACTCACACATTTAGTCATAAACTCATAAACTCCATCACTCACTCACTCACTCACTCACTTACATCATACATACTTCACTTTCAGTTTAACGCGTAGTCGTTGTTGTTCTTACCGGATAAAGGCGATACATACACATGTATGCGATCGTTAAGGGCTCCTAGCATAGATTATAAGTGAAAAACGGCATTCCCACGTACACATATATACAATATTTTTTGTCCATTTACATCCATAAAAGGCATTCAAATGATAAAGTGTACATAATATGCGAACAACGCGAATGAACAAATGAACAAACGAAATCCTTAGGTATACTTTAAAGTATCCTTAAACGAATGTAATGCCACTTTTTGAGTTATGTGTCGGTTGAAAAATGAAAATGTGTAGCCGAACAATTTTAACTTGCAAAATGTACGAGTATGTGTGTGTGTGTATATGCCTAAGTACATATGCAAATGTATTGGCAATGTAATGTAACGTAGGTACATAAAACAGTAAATCCTTTAGTATATGTGTGAGTGTGTGTGTGTGTGTGGATTTTATATTTGTATCTACATGCTTGTAGATTTGTACACTGAATGAGTAAGTCCATTATATGAGTGTAGCATGTAAGCAGGCAAACCACTTGTGCCAATACTAAAACTGCTTGCTCTATCGCAATGCTTAATATGAAGCTTCTTCAATGCAAGTCCTACCTACTTGTTTAAGTTGAAATATTTCATAATATACACACACACAATCAAATACACACGCATATACATACGCTTCTCATACTTACATTTATTTACACATAAGGACTCATCGTTCTAGTACAGCATAATAATCATGATGATCGCATAAATGAGCAATAGCTTTTGCTATTCATACTTGGGCGTTTATCTTGCATATTATTTTCTTCATCTTTTTTCGAATTTTTTTTTTTTGTGTGCTGGTTTGTTTGCCTTTTTTTTTTTGTGTCGGCTCCCATTTTGGCCTTTAAAAAGGATTTGTTGCCACCATTATATTTCATGTTTTCTATTTGCGTGAATTTTATTTATTTTCATTTTCCCCGTTGCAACATTTTATGCCAATAATAATCGTTTATTTCTTTTTCGTTTTGTGTTCTTCAAATAAGTTTTGCGTAAAATCTAACGAATTAATTTGATTTAGTCAACCTGGGGCCTTAGCGTTGTGTACAGGTGAAACAAAAACATTGACAACAACTTAGCCTCAAGTAATGTGCGTCAGTGAAATTACATAGTATATACCTTTTCGAAATTGCATTGAATGGAAGATGAAATAAAGGATAATTTTGAAATTGTATAATTATTCTTAAATCTAACCCTTAAATATGGGCGTTTAAGGGAAACAAAGTGGTAAATTACCATATTTGCATGGATGTATGACCAGTGACCAGTGAATGACCCTATGTTAATAGTGGTACACAAATCTTGTATACCAGAATTATTGGTGCTGCTGCTGCTAAACCAAACTGCAATGCTTCAAAGATCTATCCTGTCAACATGATGTCTTTCTGTAGCTGAAATTTGATACATAAGATTATTTTCAGCAAAAAACCGTAGATTTTGTGCATGGACGAAATCAAATGAAAATCATGCCTGCCTCTCATACAAAATTATGTTGTTGAATGTGTAATTTTACACTTTTCTAGCGAAAATATAAATCTATCGATCTGAAAATTGGTGTGTAAAGTACATATTACCGCAGATTTGATATGATAAAAATTGAGCAATATCAGATGAAAATTCCAACTACTTCCCATACAAAAGTACATTGTTGAATGTGTTTTTTCCTATTCGTTGGTTGAAAATATTAAGCTATTATACTAAAATTTTGCATTTGAGGTTATTTTTATAATAAAATTGTCATATCAGAAAATGAATGTGATTTAACACAAATTACGCCCAAATCCCATACAAAAATATGTTTTTGAATATATGTTTATACACTTTCGGGATGAAAATATAAAGCTGCTGAGCTATAACTTTGTAAATAAAGTTAATATGAACATAAGAATAAGATAGTCGAAAATAATAATAATCGGATAAAAATTACATATACTTCCCATACAAAAGTATATTGATGAATGGGTGTTTTTGTTTTTTGCACACAAAAACATCAAGTTATCAAGCTGAAATTTGGCACATCTAATTTTAATAACCAAATAATTTGCCCATATGAAAATGGACTAAGTGAAATAAAAACTACGTCTAGCTCCCGTACAAATTTATGCATTCTTATGTATGTTTTTACACTTGGCGCATGAAATATATAAATTTATCAAGCTGAAACTTAGTACATACAAATGGATGAAATAAAGTATACTCAAGCTTCAGTATTTCTGATATTAAACAATTCAAAATTTTTTTCAAAAGCGATACTTTTTTTCTAGAAAAAGAATCAAATTATTGTTGTGATTTTTATAAATTTTCAATTATTATTTTCAAATGATTAATTTTCAAAAAATTATCATAATATTCATTTCTAATATCTAAGCATATCTGTCATACAATAAATATTAATATTAATACAAGAAATGCCACTATTAAGCTTAAAAATGGATATACCAATAAAATGAAAACCAAACAAATATTATCCGTTAAATATGTACGTATAGATATTTCTATATTTTCCAAGCAGTACAAGTACTAGCACACGAGCTTATATCTGTCAAGTGCTAAATTCCGTATGTGAGAGATAACTTCAAATAAAAAAAAAATAAAAAAAAAAGGTAGATACAAAATGAAATAGAAGAAGCAGTAAATTCTATGCCACAATAAAATATCATATTTAACCCCGCATGAGCTCATTTCAATGATAATCATTTGCTTGTAGATAAATAATACATACATATGTAACATAGTAGGTAGTTGCGTGTACGAGTACCGAGTCCTACATTCTTGTGTCTGTGTGTGTGTATGTGCGTGGGAAAGAATGTTAAGGAGGCTATAAGAACATAACGAAAGCTTTACTATGTGCGTCGTACATTGCTGTGGAGTGCTGAGAAAATATTTTAAAGATTTTACCAGTGTTAGCGTGGTGAGCCACGTTTATTGTCGATGGTTATTTGTTTATGTGTGCCTACGTGTGAATAAGAGATTTTGGAATATCGAATGCTTCGTATGCTATTCATGCGTGTATATGTGAATTGCTGAAAGCAAAAAAAAAAAAAATGTATTCTGTTTAAAGGATTTGTGTAAGAAAATATTCGTTGAAATAATTTACTCTCGAATGTACATACTTAAGGATATGTCTGTAGGTACTCATATGAGTACTTCGGTGCGTATGCGGTTACACAGTTGCATGTGTACGTTTGATTCAATTTCAATATACATATGTACTTATGTAGGTGGGTAGGTATGATATTATGATTTCGTATGCTATGTATAAAGTATAAAAATGATACAAAAAAAAAAAAAAAACAACACCTTTTGATGGTGATGAGAAATATAATTTCGAATATAATAAATTTTTATGCGATATTTTTGGGTAAGAAAATGAAGAAAGAAAAAAAAAACAAAAAATTATAATCATCATAATAAGTAGTCACTGCATAAATACATAAATCATGAAGAAATTTAATTTCAATAAATAAAACGAAAACGAAAATATAAGAAAATAATATTATTTTGAACATAGACATTTCAAAATTTATGAAAAATATTGCAATTTAAAGTTATTCGTTATGCTTTGAGATTAGGTCTTATCATCCTTGATTAGAAGTTGGGTTAAAAGAGATTTATGGCAAAATATACATAGTTTTTTCATAGAGTCGAAATCACAGCACAATCATATTAATTGCAGTTGAATAGAATCGTTTAGATCAACTAAAGAATAGAATTATTAATGCGACATCTTTATATGCAATAAATCAGTCATCTGTATTTGAGATGATAACTTAGCATAGTTGACAAAGTTAAACTTTTTTTTTTTTGAACACACAATTACATATAGTCCCCACAGTGACTTTTGGCGAAATTCTTGGTGTGTATGTGGGGAGTTATTGCCGGTGGACCGCCTAATGGCAAGGCTTGCCCGGTGACGTTGTGGTTGATGTCGATGCTGCCACAATTGGACACACTCCTTTTAATTTTTCTTTATATTTATATTTTAATTGTATTTTTGTTTGTTTGATTTAGATTTTACTAAAAGAAGCGAGAGGGAGAGACTCGCACTGCCATGTGTAATCAGAAGAATATAGAATGATAACATAGAAACAGATAAGAAAAGATATTGCACTTTGATAGAAAATAAATAAAAAGGCAAAGAGAGAGAGAGAGAGAAAGAGAGAGAGATAGAGAGAGTGAGAGATAGAGAGAGATAGAGAGAGAGCGAGAGTGTAAGAAAGTAAGTGCAATAAAAACAAAACAAGAGAGAGTGGAAGAAAAGAAATATAAATGAGCGTGAATAGCGGAATGGGAAGAGACGTCATACCCGGTGATGCCAGATGGCCATCTCAACCCATTCCCTCAATTCAGCCCAAAAACAAAATAGCAGTGCTACGTATTCACTCCAGCGTAGATAAAATGATGAAACATTTCTAGAATTTAAGTATTTAAATTAGCCAAAAAAGTATATATTGGTGTTGATTTCTGTGGCGGATCCTTTTGAAATATATTATGAATTTCTTATGGAGTGGCACTGAAAAAAAAAAAAAACTGATTACTGAAGGGTTCTAACGTTCGAGGTTTTAAATCCTGATTTTTACTTATTATTTTAATCTTATTTTAAATTAAATTCATATTATTTTCACCACTATAAATGCTTAAAAAAGACGCTCAGAAAAATAGAAACAATAGTTAAGAACAATAAAATGAATATTGTTAACATGCAACATTTAAAATCGTAGTAACAATAATATGTATAATGAAAAAAATAAAATACAAGATTAGTGCTGACAATTATTCTACCTTTTCATAAAAACCGGTTATCGAATTTCATATTTTGATAAAATTAATTAACCGATTAACCGCATTTATTTATAAAAATTAATTGCAATGCAAAAAACAAGTTTTTTTAGGTAAACATGCTTGACTTAAAATTAATTATAAATTTTTTTTTTAATTTTTCAATATTAAAATAAAATATCACTCGAATAATATTGGTACATCTATCTAGACCTTTTCTGCAAACTGATTGCATACATAAAAAGAGGAATTAATCGAAACCAAATACGAAACTTTATACAGGTTATTGATATTTTGGCGATTATGAAAATGGATTTACCCGACTACCTGCATAAGATTTTTATTTACACTACTGACAATGAGTAACAACACAATGTCGAAGTGAGTGAATACCAATGCGATGGAAATAAAATAACAATGACAGCAATAAACAGTAGAAAACACTATAAGTGTATAACAGTATATAGAAATAACAACAGTACCAACAACAACATGGACAATAACAACAACAATAACAACAACAACAACCAACCAACACAACAAAAATCCACATACGACGACGAGACAAGGATTTATTTATATTGAAATTAAGTTGCGCTCTTTGGTTCTGGATGTTGCCGCGGTTTGTGGTGATTGCAGCAGCAGCAGCAGCAGCAGCAGTAACAACAACAGCAACAACAACGACAATTGAATACATTTTGGGTATATGTTCATAACATATATCTATATACAACATATGTATATATTTCATTCGTTCATTCAAATGAAGTAGTACAGTGTAGTGAAGTGATGTGAAGTGAAGTGATGTGGAAAGAAGAAAAAAATAAAAAATAATAATACAACAGTCTTGCAGTGGTATAAAGTGTAATAGCATGGTATCGCATTTCTATGTTCTTTTTTGACGTTTTTGAAGGACTTTTTACAACAAGCACATATGTACTACACACGTTGTTACAAGTATACGCGCTAAAGAGAAAAGGTCTTTAGGTTGGGAAGGGTTTTTGTGCTTTTAGAACATATGAGCAATGATTTACTGTAAAGGTTTTATTCTACGGAAATGTGTTTTTGATTTGTTACAAAATTACCAGCTAAGCAACATTTCGGAAAATGTATATAAACATTTTTGAAATTAGTTTCATAAAAAATATTAATTACTGCCTATTATGGTAATCTTTATCGGTCTGGGATTAAAGTTTAGAGATTTTAATACAAGAAAAAAGAAAATGGAAAAAGTCCCATACTCTGTAAAATCCCAACTTATATAAATTTCCCTTATTCTTTTATACCATTATTATACAATATAGATCGTGCAACATAATGTCTAGAAAAAGGGCAGTATACTCGTATGGCGCATAGTGGCCATATACAGATTGCAAGCATTTTATTTTGATTTATTTTACTCCAAAAAAAAAAAACCAAAATGAAAACAATTTTTTTCCGCCCACCGACTAACGTAAGCTCTTTTGTAAAGCATTTTTTTTAGCGCTTGATTCTTTGGTTCATTTCCATTTTGTTCATGTTAAGTTTCGGTTGAGGGTAAACGCAAAAAAAAAAACAAAAAGAAATATTCACATTTCAGATTTTTATTTCATTTTTTTCATCCTCCATCTGCGTTTCCTCCTATTCTTTGCCGCTTGTTGTTTCAGTGTAGGTAAATCGTTTGTGGTTTGTCTTAAACGTCACTTGCAACAGCTGTGACCTTTGAACATGTACATATGTCCGTTTCGGTGTTGGCTTTTCATTTTTACGCTGGGCATTAGAGGGTATTACGACAACGATGACGTGATGACCTCCAAAAGTGATAGCATAAATCTCTGTTTGCATTGTTTTTGTGCAGGAAATTAAAATAAGAATTTAAATTTGCATAAATTAAATTCAAACAACATGAAATCTAAAACACAAAAAAATATGCTGAAGAAGTGAAAAAGTTTGTTTCATAACAACAAAAAAAAAAAATGTAATTAAATTTACCTTTGCTGTTGTTTCAAATATATTATATGTAAGGTATGTAATATGAAGTATTTATGTTTGCTGTGTAACTGAGTTAATAGTTCCTTTCTTAGAAATTGAATATTACGAGTACTTCATAAATAAACAAATGGTCTAATAACTCACTGTCATTGAACGTCATCCTTTAGTAATAGCAATAACAGCAAGCACATGTATACGTACGAACACATGTATGCAACCGTTCATCTTTGACGCGAACAGATGAGGAATGAAGGTTTCCAAAAAAAAAAAGTGAAAAATATTGCCAAGTCAGAATTACAGCTATAAATTAGTAATATAATATATATATATATATATATATATATATATATATATAGTAGAGAGTGTGGAGTGCTTGTTAAAATATTAACACTAATATACTAAGTGCACTCTAACATAGCATAACTTTAGGCGCTTCGAAATACCAAAGATAAAATTGCATTTTTAAACATGTACGAAACTGTGGATAAGAGCACGTTTTACATACTCATATGTATGTACATATAATAGCCAACAAATAAGATAGCCAAACTAAAGTATGTAATAATAGTACTGTTGGGTAATAATAATAAATAATATGAAAACCTCTATCGAAGTAAAACACAAAAGGGGTTCAAACATCTAGGTAGTGTTCGTACATATGGTCATAATAATTGGCATACACTTACATACATAATTTTGCCCACTCATATAAAATTCTACAATGAATAACATAGAGCATCGCTGCCAGAAAGAAAATAAAGTGCCGCTGGTTATATAAGTTTCTATAGGTACTAGGTATATCTAAAGAGTGTCTGAGTCATTCGTTATTGGCATGCAACAGAGCACTACATTCACTAAATACAATAGTAGTTTGTTCCATTGGTGTATATGAAATTCATTGTATGTTTGAGTGCAATATTGGCAATACAATTAGCAGGTGTTTTGTATTTTTGAACATTTTTTTTTTTGGGTCTAATCCTTTTAGCACCTAAATGGATACTCCTATTCGAATAGGCAATAATAATGTAAAGAAAAAATTGAACAATATTTTGTACCTATTAATCGATTGAGGTTAATGGTGTCAATTTTATAATGGTCCACTATTAGCTCAATGCCATTTGAATAAGGGCAAAATTGTCTTTGAAAAAATAATGCATTTTCGGCTTAATGCTCTCAGTTAATACTAAAAGTTGGAAAATAATAATTACATGTAAATATTTATACTTTTTTTCTTGCTTTGCATGAATTAAAAATCAGAAAATATATGCATGCACTCGTAGATGTATTTTTTCACATTAATCAAAGATTCCTTTAACAAAAAAAAAAAATGTATAAATGCTTTATTTGTATTGTTGGTGCTTCCTTTAGATTTTATTTAATAAATTAATTCATTTTAATTTTCTCTTTGATCTCAAGTTTTATTTATGTACAATAGTACCTACCTACATATTTCATTTCAATTGTACTTATACTCGTATATTCATGTGTGTTAGTCGGTGAGTCAAGAGTGAACTCGATATACATATACACACAAGTACGTATTTACACTCATACTCGAATTATATACACATCAGTCGATATGTATGTATGTGTTGTACATTCATGCACACTTTGTATGGTAACATAATTGGTACTTGAGCATTTTATAAAGTGGCTGCTAAATGGTGCAACAACTGCTTTAATGCAATACACACACACACACACACAAAAATATGCACATAAATGCACTCGTATGCAATATATTGTAGTAGTAGTAGGTATGCTTGTTCATGGATATAATGTACATATATTTTTATTATGTGTGTTATCCATTTAAATAAAATTAATTATATATGAATATTAAATTGTGAATACAAATAAAATAATGCTGATTATATACAAAGAATTGTGAAGCAGTTTTATACATGCTGGCATATAACATATGAATGCGTTATATAGTTCATGGATATACATATATAATATAAGGCATGCAAATATGGCAATATTGGACTCATTACATTAATGGCCATCTCTCAAGGATCACACTAATATTCGTAGATCTCTTGAAGTATCATATTTCATACAAATCTCAAGGTCACTATGACATTATGTAGAGTATTTATCACCTATGTGAAATATAAATTCAATGTATTGCCAATATAAGTGCTATTATTTAATTTGATTTTTATTCATGTCGTCCATATTGTATTTGTTGTGGTTATTGCTATATTGTTCAATAAAATCAAATCACATTTAAAAGAGTTGCCATTGCTTTATTTCGTACTTGTTTTATTTTACCATATATACGTTGGTACTATATATTAAATATCATTCATAAAACAATTTCTATAAAATCATGAATACAATAATAATGGCAGAAAAATTACATATGATCATATATATCTATAGATGTACAATTTATATATGTCAATATAAGTGTACAGTGGTGTCTGCAGTGAGTCGTATTAGAACGACTCAATCTTAGATTGTTGCTGTGTAGTGAAGGTGCTTTGCAAATATAATACTTTTCTCCAGGTTTAGAATCAAATTTTATACGATCATCAAATTTTTAAAATTTGAATGAATTGTTTAAAATGCGAATACTATTAACGATCGAGAGTCGCCCAACAACAAAAAGTGGAAATGTTTTAGAAAATGGATAGATGAATCGATTAAAATATTTTTTTCTATTTACTGTGTAATTCACCGTAGAAAATACGATGAAAATTAATGAAAAAATGATAATCTGTTTGATCTGTTTTCACAAATTAATATAGTGGTCCCTTGACAACAGAATAACACCAATATTTTTTCTACCCTTCTTGATTCTTTATAATTCGGGCGCAATTTTTTCGCGTAGTCCGATGGAAAAGTGTGCCATTGGCGTTGAATGAAAGCGGCGAGCAGCTTCAAATTTCTGAAGACATTACCCCGAAGCCTGGTCTTGGTGATGGAGCAAACACTTTCAAGTCTGGTGACTGTGGCGGCAGTTTGGTGACTTCCATGCTGTGCATAAACGCAGTTTTCTGTTCCGTAATGCTTATTTGCGGTGGTTAATAGTGCACATTAATACAAATGCCACATATGATCGCAAGTCAGTATTCTTGTGAATACGATCAATGTATTAAACCACGTTCACACCTTCGGTGGGTGTTTTACGATGAGTAGCCCCATTCTGTTTGCTGCTGTACACCAAGTACGAGTTCATGGATTCGATAAGTAAAACGTCGATTCGCCAGTGTAAATAACTTTGCTCCGATTAGAATATTCCTTTATTAAATACTCGAGATGTAGATGTGATGCAACATGTTGATTTTAACATAATTTTCCGATCATTCTGTAAGGCAGCACCCTTAAGAGGTTCATCTAGGGTAAGTTTGTACAAGACAAATATTGGGAAAGTAAAAATACAATTTATTTGATCCCTATAATTGCGATTTCTCGGCAACAGTGGAATGTTTAGTTGATTTTGATATATTTTCGTGTTAATTTTGTTCGCAACCTCTATAAAGGATGAAATTTGGGGATAATTTTGTTCGTAGATGTGTTTGAGCAGAATAAGTTATGGAGAACTGTGATGCTTTTCACTCCATTAGGAGCAATTTGTAGGCACCTATGGAGTTATTTATCAGCTTTTATGTGGTTTTAAATTGAGCGCTGTAGTTAGGGTATTAAATTGGTTTGGAGAAAAAATTGGAGTGAAAATTGAATGGAGGGTCAGCAAACATTTGAACTATCTAGGGGTATTTTCTGAGCGGTAGAAGTAAATTTGATTAAAAATTTTCAATTATGTAGGAAAGTCCCTCTGAGGGATAAAATTATGGGGTAAGTATTTTCGAGCAAAATACTAGGCACTGTCTATGCCAGAACACGTATATCGCGCATTGACCGTATAAAGTTTGCATTCAATTCTATTTCGTCCCGCTATTTTTCACTCTCCCTCCTTTTCTCTCTCTCGCTCTCCCGATCCTTTCTTTTTATTACTTTTTTCTTTTCACTGATTTTGTTTGTTATTCTTTATTGTTGATCAACTCCGTATTAAAGCAGTGCGCCTTTTTTTCTAAACAAAACATTAAATCATAAAAAATTGAAAATAAACAAAAAGAGAAGAAAATCACGATTTTTCGAGCAGTGCGCGACATTTTTCCTCTCTATATAATTACTTATACATTTGCTTTTAAATTTAATAAGAAATTGAAATAAGTGCTAAACATTGTTTAAATAAAAATATAAATATAAAAGTGAAATAGAAGTGTCCGTGTTTTATTATTGCCAACAATAACGGCCACAGTCACCGTCATCAACACCTGTGGCCACCGCCATTCCCGCTCGCTCCCCGCTGAAACAGGCACAAAGTATTAATAGGGGTTAGTCTTACATTTTATCCCTCTGGGAGTTACTATTGGGTAACTGTGGGGAAATCTATCGAATTTTTACCCATTTTATTTGAATTTTGATACTAAATTTTGAACAAAATAGATGATTGTTGCATATCGAAGTGGAAAAATCATGCACTAGACTATGGTCAATGTGGGTTAATGTTAAACTCATTTCAAAAATAGTCTTATATTCATAAATTGGAACTCTCGGCGATAGACTCAATTTCAAATATTAATTAAACGGACATTTTCTGTCAAAGACAACTGTAAAGCATTACATTTTTCCCATATCATAGTGAGAGAGTGTCTTCAACGATATATTAAAGAGTAGAAAAAGTCATGATTGAGTTCAAAGACCAATTTCAATACTCTCGTTTTACTCAAGTTGGGACTCTAATCAATTTATTGTAGTCACAAAATGTTGCTGTACAGAAGTTTTATGAGGGTTTCTAAAGTTAGTTTTATGTAATCGTAATTAGAATTAGATAAATTTTTATTGTCTAAAAAGAACACAATCTAGTCAAAATCAACATTTAGAACTCTCCGCTATTATATATGTGAAGAGAAGCACATCTCTACTTTTTTTGTTGATAGGTAAGTAATTAATTACTAGTCTAATTCATATTTTATGAAATTGATAATCAATTTGTCACATACAATCTCCTCAAATTAGTATCCAAAATGATGGCATTGTTTTTAATAATATTAAGAAATCCCTTTTTCATACCCGCCTCTACTATTGACATATATGAAATTTCTATATACCATATATTGGACATAAGCATCTATATAGAATGTATACATTTAAACTTATAAAGATCTACATAGTATGATATGATTAAATAAGTACATATATACATATATAGTATATATGCATAGTTATGTGCCCAAACATATATATATGAACGACTGAATATTTATTTATATGAGATTGTACAGCGTACAGTACATATATCATACATACATACATATGTAGCACAATGATTGTGCTGCTTATCGCTTGAAATCGCGCGAAAAAATACGATTGAATGCACTTTTTTATGATTAATGGATTGGAAAATGTTTGTAGTTAGTGCCTTGTTTACTACATACATACTCTTATATGTGTGTGCGATATGTTTGTAACGTACGTAGACATTATAGTGTACATTGCAGCGGTACCATCACCATCAAGCATAAGGACAAGCAATAGCTCAGCTTGTAAAAGTACCAACGACAAAAGAAAAAAAAAAAAAAAAACACATGTTGGTATATAGAAAATTATTTTTTGTTTTTATGTGTATATGTAAGTGTGCAACATACTTTATATTTTTTTATACTATATGATGTGTACACATTCATGAGTACGTATATGCATATAAATATAAAAAAAAGGAAAGAAAGCTCTGACTTTAATGTAGATTTGTATGGTATGGTGTTGCTACGAAATTGCCTCATTGTTGTTGTTGTTGTTGTTTATGTGTGAGTGTATAAAAATGTTGTAATATTATATAGTTTTTTTTTTCTGTTATTGCTGATGTTGCTCTTCTTCTTTGCCAATTTTTTAATGGCATATGTCGAACTATTGGCCTTGTTATTTGCAATGAAGCATAGTTAGGCGTTGTATGTATTCCTTAAATTGGTTCGAATGCATGTGTTTAGATTGACATACTTGAAAGTGACACTTGATAAGCTGGAAAAAAATGGACAACAGCTACTAGTGTAATTTTTAAATGACAATGTGCAATGTGACCTATAAATATTATTACCGCTTTAGTTATCCAAAAAAAATTATACGAAAATAAAAGCATTAGCAACATTAAAATGCTGAATGCTGATCTTCATAAAATAAAAGAATCGATTTTAATGCCGTCACCATGATCTTCAATTTATTCATGTATCTTGTCATACAAATATTGGTCGCCTTACATGGATACAATACATTATCATGTATATCCTCAGAGCAGATCTGAGAAATTGAACGCCCTTTTTTCGTATGTTTATGTTGATTCATTTTTTCTATCGGCACCGTCTACGTGGCCCTTGTAATCCCTCATGAGATTAGAAATTCTCCGCTCTCATCTCAGAGTTTCCAACTGATGGTGTTATGAATCTTAGTACATATCTGAGCATTCTTTGTGCTACATCTAGGCATATACTTTTTATGTCTTAATTTTTAATGTACTTCCATTTTGATCTGTGCTTGATGACTTACGCAGCTATAATAATTTTTCTTAAGACCAATTACCACCTATTGCCATCCGTACCTAGAATTTTAAGAAATACTTTAACAAATAAAATTTTATGATTCTGATAAATGATAATCATATCTGTACAACTTAATATAAGCACAATAAAATCGGAAAAAAAAAAATTATACAAACTAAGCCAACTGTATTTATAATTGAATTTGTTTTAATGGCAATATTATTTTTTCAAGCTAAGAAAATTATATTTACTCTACTGCGAATATTATCCAAGTCCATTTTCCAAAGTAGCACATATGCAATTGCAATAACATTTGCTTTAATTTACCTTCAAATGTTGCATTTAGCCAAATTGCTAGCTAAAAGTTTTCAAAATAAAATTTATATTCAATATTTATTTCATTACATACTCACTCACATGTTTGATTTTTTCTTGCAGCTACTATAGTTTTCTTAATAAAATTGACTAAAGTTTATATGAAACTTTTGAAATTAACATTAGTTTGCGGTTACATACGTTGGTGCGCTAGTATGTAGCTAGTACGTGTAAGTGAATGCATATGAAGTTATGTGAGAGTATATTAATACATATATATTTACTATAGGTACTACTAGGTACTACTAGCTACACATGGTTGAGTAATATTTATGGTAGTTTGGAGAGAGAATAAGCATGATAACAAATCAATTGCAGATTTTCTCATTTCATCAATATTTTTGGAAATTTTTATTTATTTATATTATTTTTTTGGCAAAAGTGAAAACATTTTTATTATACCCTGCATAATGCAATATGCATGGTATATTCATTTCGGTCAGATGTTTGTGTCCACTTGAAGGAATCTCCGGAGATATAGACATGGATATATATTCGTGATCAGCGTCGATTAAATTTTCGATTTAACGATGTCCGTCCGCTGGTTCGCACGATAACTTGAGTAAATATTGAGCTATTTCGACGAAATTTGGCACAAGTAACCTATGATCCAAGGGTACGGAGGGGATTGATATTGGGCATGATCGGTGATGATAGCCACGCCCACACCAATCATTCAAAGCGACTAACCTCGGAATTTTCAAAATTTTTAACTAGCTATAACTCACATAATATACCACTTCGGACAACAATATTTTGCACATAGAGTTATATTATACTACTATATAACCTCGCCAAAAGTGGGTGAGCCACGCCTACTTTTTAGCGTAGCTCCCATACAAAGTGTCTGTACTTCTTTTAAATTGAAACTGCTGTAACTTCTACAATCTTCTGTTTAGAATAACCATAATTGACACTTAGATTAACATGGCAGTGAGAAATAACCTGGCAGAAAATCAGTGTGCCATGCCCACTCCTTCATGAGTCTCCCATACAAAGTCGAGGGAATTAAACTAAAACTTTTAAGCTCCATAACTTACAAACCATCTAGCCTAGGGCAACGAGATTTAAGGTGTGGATTAGTATTGTACGAGCAACTAGGCTCACAGGAAATGGGCACACCACGCCTACTGTTTATCGTAGCCCCCATACAAATTTTAAATTGAAACAGCTGTAACTTCGGCAATCTTCTGTCTAGAATAACCATAATTGACACTTAGATTAATATCGTAGTCGGAAATAATCTGGCAAAAAATCAGCGTCCAACGCCCACTTGTATGGGGCTCCCATACAAAGTTGAGGAAATTAAACAAAAATTTTAACCGCCATAACTTACAAACTATTCAGCGTAGGACAACCAGATTGAAGGTGTAGATTAGTATTGTAAGAGAAAATATACCCACAAGAAATGGGCCAGCCACGTCCATTGTTTATAGTGGCTCCCATACAGGATGACTGAATTTCTTTTAAATTGAGATAGCTGCAGCTTCTGTAATCTTCTGTCTAGAACAATCATCATTAATACTTAGGTTAATATGGTATTAGGAAATAATTTGGCAAAAAATCAATATGCCAGGCCCACTTCTTAATGGGGCTACCATACAAAGTTGCGAAAATTTTCAAAAATTTAAATCGCTATAACTTACGAACTATTCGACGTAGGACAAACGAATGTATGGTGTGGATTAATATTGGAAAATTAATTGGATTTACAAGAAAGAGGTAAGATACGCCATATAGCTCCCATTCTAAGTCTCGGAATTATCTTCAAAACCTCCTTTAAATGATCCCTTTTAGAACTCTCATAACATACAAGGTACTTCGTCAAAGTCAACCATATTTCGGGTGTAAATTAGTAGTATATGCAAAAATTGTTTTTCAAAAAGTGGAAATAAAAGAAAAAGATGGATATTCGAGTAAACTTTTTATATATAAATCTACATATGCAGGGTATAATTTGGTCGGCCCCAGCCGACTGTAAGGAGATTTTTTTTTCATTTCAAATTTCAGCAAATTTTTAATTAACTTTAGATTATTTTTTTTTTTATTTCTTGTTCTCATGGCTATTGAAAAGAAAGAGAAATGTTTAAACTTTTCACATAAATCGTTACAATTTGGCACGAAAAGTTTTCTTCTTACTATTAGACGCTATTGTAATAGTTGTTCACTTTTAATCAAGAGGCCATCGAAATGTTGATTTCACTCTCTTCAATTTAACTTAATGGTAATTGTTAGTGAAATTATAATCAATAATAATACTAATATCGTTCGTATATGTAAATCTATCTATCTAGTAAAATATTATAATCATTGTCGACATCCTCTCATCATATACTCGTACATACGCGCAGCAAATGTGGAAAAAATTGTTTGCTATAATTTTAGCATGATATTTCTACATATTTTAGCATATGCACACGCATTCATATAATAAATAAAATAAGTTGTCGTTGTGTTGTACTTGTTGTTGTTGTTGCTGTTGTTATTTTTTTGCTAATGACATCTGTTTTGCGGAAAAGTTTCTTCTTTGGATTGATGACATTAAATCAAATTGACTGAACTAATGTACTACTGTATCGTACATATAGACCATATGTATTATATATAAGTTGTACATGTGTATGTGTGTGTTTAGCTACATTTGTTGCTGACAATTGCTAATGAAAAAAGTTTCTATTGAAATTTCCATATAACTTTATATGTGAATTGTTTCATCGCCGGGACTAGTGAATAGGCAAAGTAGTAAATGGAGTGGAGTGGAGTCAATAAAAACTAATAGAAATGCCGGTGTATTATAATTACAGATGTATAAAATCAGTGTGAGCTCTCCCAAAGGGCAATTTATACCAATTTATAATTCAAATAGTAGTTTTAGTTAATTTTCACA
Source organism: Megamerina dolium (assembly GCA_963854835.1). NCBI lineage: Eukaryota > Metazoa > Arthropoda > Insecta > Diptera > Megamerinidae > Megamerina > Megamerina dolium. Next base: position 14,152,152 of record OY978526.1, on the reverse strand, counting down.
TTTTTTTATTGCATTATATTGAAGTACCTAGTTAAGTCATAAATATTGGTACACAGAAATATTGAGGCCAAATGAAAACGAATTAATATTTTTCAAAACATTATTTTTTCTTTTTATTGGGTTATTCAATGGCTGCAAATTTGCAGAAAAACTTATTCGAAATGTCTTCCATTTGCCCTTTCAGCACGACTTGAGACAATCTGGCCACTCATCCGTCGCGAGACGCACTTCATGCATGGCGAAATTGTCCATTGCGTGGACAAGGGCTCACTTCAACGACTCAATATTTGGGTGTCGAGTAGAGCAAGCCATGCCCTCTAATACGGACTACAGCTTGTAATCCAACGGGTTGAGGTCTGGACTACTAGCTGGCCAATCATCCGTTGATATGAAGTTCGGAATGTTGTTTTTTAGCCACAGTTTTTGAGTCGTTTTTGTCTTGCGAGCTGGAGCAGAGGCCTCTTTGGATCCTCGGGGTGAGTTGGGATGCTTCTCTGTATGACCGAGCATACACATGATAGTTCTGTTTATTGAACAATTCTTCTACAGTGAAGATTTGCTCGTCAGTAAATAGAATTTGTCTCTGAGCGTACCGGCTGCGTAACGCTTTCGATTTTCGCTTGCGTTTTCCCCTCCAATGCGGTCGTGAGCAGGTGTCCAGTGTGTCTCTTGTACACTCTGAGTCCCAAATCTTCATGGACATGGATTTTTGCGAAATTTGTGTTTCCCGTGACAAGATTTTCGCAGTTTTCACAGCGGTTTTCGGTCGTTTCGTGTCTTCACGGCTTTGATCGCTTTCAGAGTTCTCACATTGCGCGGACGGCTGGATCATTGACGGTCTCGTACTCCACCAGCACCGTCAAACAACTTCACAGCACGATACACAAAATTACGAGTGATTCCAAAAGGTCGCAACGTCCGAAAGATATCGCCTTTTCCCATTTTGTATTTTAGTAGGCCAACGACAACAATACGATTTTCGATGTATCCCCATTCCATGATTGTAAACAATAGATGCCAAATACTTTTTACGTGACAATAAACCATAAATGTCAACTGTCAAATCACAGTCAAGATGAAATGGATGCACTCAATATTGCATTCGTAATGAATGCGTTTATTTGTGTATCAATATTTATGACTTGACTAGGTAAAACTACAAAGGGCTTCAAATGGTGGATCAAAATGCGAAGGCACTGTTAATGAAGAAGGCATATATTTATTGTCATGATAAGCACAAAAAAAAGCAAATACTAAAATTGTAAAGCAAATGCTGGAAGTAATCAAATAATAACATTTTCGAACAATTTGCTAGACAATGTTATTTTATTTATTTATTTTTATTTATTTTCACCTTTGTACGAGTACTTAAAGGTGGAATTGATACGGTAAGCGAAAGAAGTGTATGTCTGATGACATGGCGATTACTATTTGTTCAACCTATATACTACTTACAATCGTAGTATGTACATCGTACATATTTATGCTACAAACTGATGCTGCAAGTGGATTAAAAAGCATACATATAAGTACTTACAATGCATACTCAAACATACATACACTCATACAAGTACGAGTTAAATGCAGCATAAAGATGCCACTGCCATTGTTGTAGTCATTGTGCACAATCGTGTGTCGTTGCATACGTACGACTACAACAAAAGTAGCAACAAAAGCAATAACGATAAGAATTGCATCCTTGAACGATGTCTGTATGCCTGTATGCGCTACATTTGTTGTGTGCTTGTATGTATTTGTGTAACTGCTGTCTGATGTATGTATTTTTGTGTTGCAGTCTTGTCTGACAACTGTGTTAAACTGTTAAGGTGCAGAAAGTGGCAACAAAGTGCAATAACAAAATGTTGCTGCAAGCCAACACAAAGAAAAGAATGCACTTTTGAGGATTTGCTAGCATTCCACTTGTGCTATACACACACAGATTCGTGTAAACCTATAGTTCTTACTCTTTTGCTGCCGCTAGAGGGGTGAAGACAAAATGGAAAAGCATTGGGAAAATTTCTATTTCTCGTGTATAGCGTCTTTGCCCTTTTTGTTGTTGTTATTATTGCTATTTCCGATGTTTATTTGAGCTGGCTTCTTTTTGTTCGTCGTCACGCATATGGAGGTGTAGTCGTATATTAGAAATATTTAATACAAGGATTTATTTATTTCTTCGCTTTTAACTAAATGTTGGTGCTGCTTCTTTTTAATCTTCCTTTCTCTAGTCGTTTGCTATACTACATATGATCACATTCAGAAGTATTTATGTGAATTTTGAAAATAAATTTTTTTTTCTATTTCTCTTTTCACTATAACTCCATGTCGTCTGTAAGTATTGTGAGTAGCAGTGTTTCTGTATTGAATTTACGATTATTATTTCCTTCTCATTTATTTTATTTTATTATTCTTTTTTCATTTTTCTTTCCATTATGTTGCCCTTTTAGGTTTTTGTTTAAAGAAGATATTCTTCTTGTTGTTCGACTCTTCTTTGTACTACTACATCGCATGTGTTTATTACATATGTACGAGTATTTGTATTGAATATTACATATTTGGTGATACTAGCGATGGTATGATAGCCAATTTTTGCTTGATTTTATACCAGGAAGACACATTTGGACTTTGCTTTTGTTCTAAGTTTTATGATTTATATCAGTACTAAGTAATTAGGTTCACTGTAAATATTCAATAAACAACAGAGCAATTGTAGAGTCTTTAAAATGTTTGATTGACCAATACCATGATGGTGGATAATTTGTAAGTTGCCGATGAAATTACAAATTAAAATATTTTATTTACGAGTTTGAACAAATATGACTCCGATTGTATACTTGGAGAACCTCGAAATATGTTATTATTTAACAGAAATGAAGATAATTGGAGAATTGTCAGGCAAGCTATATTGAAACGATGGAAATAAATTATATTGAGAATTTAAAGGTTTTTTCTTGTTGGCAAAAAAGGCATGCTCTCATTCTAAAATTCATGGATATCACTGAGATTGCTGGAGGTTTGAATCAAGAAAAAAGTTTTCGCTTGAGTTACTATGATGAACGATGAAAATTAGGTTCATGATATTTTTTTATTATTATTATAGCTTAATACAATAAAACTCACTTGCTAGAGCGATAGAGGTAATTACCTTCGTCACTATTCGCCGAATTATTCACATCTACTATACTTTAGCAGAAAATGTTGTTGAATTTAGTATTTAATATTAATATTAATATTTTGTGTGTGGGTGTGTATATTGTCGTGTGTGTGTGTGCCGTTTACAGGAACCCTTCCGAAGGACCGCCGATTCGGAACGGCAGAACCCTTGTGACATGGAGTTCTGTCACAGAAGTTTAATAAAAGCGGTAGAAACGTTAATATCGTCGTAGCTGAAAAATATGTTGCTTATGTCCACTACGAAAGAATGACACACACTGACTTGAATAGCCTATTGATGACGCTTCAATCAAGAAGATTATCTGATGCAATTAGACAAATAATTACTCAATATACATTCGAATTAGAAGACACTTGTCATAATTGTGCGACTTGTTAAAAAATATATGCAATTTTCGTCATATCGATTTTTCTGTTCTTCAAAGAATTTATGTAAAATTTCGTTACATCGCTACTCGCTGCTAAGTATAATTGTGATATTTATAGTGCTGATTGGTGCTGATTGCTGAAAAAGAAACAAACCAATTATTTTTTCAATTTTTGTTCTTAGAAACTAAATAATTCCAAAAGATTGATTTCAATAAAAATTATTTTTGAAAAATTGAAGCTCACTGTAAATTATGGAATCTTATCATCCGAGTACCGTAAAAGTTAAAAATACTACAAACAATTTAATTTGATTGGTTTCATATATATGATTCAAATCTTGGGAGAAGTTAAAAGCATCAGATACCTTATCGTGAGCCAAAATAAAATTTGAAAGTGCGGCCAGTCGTTGGATGGCCAGTCATGGAACCATTTCATAACGAGTGCTTACAGAGTAGAAAGCAGTTGGGACTTGCATTGAAAATTTGCTTCTTGGTAGTTTCAGGGTACCTATGTACCTCCAAATCTTATGCTCTGAATGCCCAGACGCTATATCAAAACCGTTCCACTGAGCTTCCCATTTACTTCTGTAGTGTAAAAGGTTTAGATTACTATTAATAGAGTAGATTGAAAAAATCTATTTACATAGCATACATTTCAATTTAAAATAATGAAAATTACTATAAGGTTCTTATGAAATTAAAGAAGTCGCACTTTAAGAAGACTCTTCGCTTTTGAGGCAATCAATAAAATACAGATACTTAATCATTTCCCTGGATTATTTTTAATTCTGTCTTGATAATTTAGATATAAAGGAGTGTCAAATTAAATGAGACGGCTATTACGAGAAAGTACCGTTATATACATATTGAATATAATTATCCATTCAACACATCATCAGTGCCATTGTCAGTGTCCTCATTAATTCGTTAACATACATATATGTATATTTTAGCAGTTAGTCAATCATTTAATCATTCAATACAAATGATTTTCAACACGAGCTTTTGGTCTATTCATCATTGTTACCACTGTATGCTATACATACACATGCAATATCAATTGTCAAAAGTGTGAAAGTGTATTATAATATATATATTGTTATGTATATATTTGGTAAATGCATTTATATGTATTCATTATTCAATTACTTACAAATTTCGGTTGAGGGCGTGTGTGTATCACAATTGTAGTTGCATGCACGTCCGTTTAGCATAGTATGTATGGTCAGTTGTGTGGATGTGTACAATGTCAACCTGATGGTCTATTGCATGTCAATTGTGTTATTGTGGGACAATTGGTATATTTGTGTGTATGTGTGTGCATGTGTGTGTGTGTGTGTGTGGTCTCGATAATTGTTTGCATTTTCATCATCAGTTAGTTATAATAAGCTAATGGTATGAAATGAATTTCATTCAATACCAATCAGTTTTAGAAATTTGTGTAAAATTTTCAACACAATTATGTTGAAATTCAATCAAATAAATTATATGAAAAATATATATATGCAAAATGACAATATTATAAAATTGGCATATTATAATTGCTCGGAATTAAATGAAGATTATATGCATTTATGGAGATTCAGTGGTATTATTTGTGAATGATTGTCTCTATGTTGTATGCCATTAGCTGGCTAATATCCATGACTAATCCTTACGTTACTCTTACTATGGACAGTCCATATGTTGATGTCCTTATACGCGTGTCCACTGCCACCACCACCACCAGCACTATTACTATTTCAACTACCTCCTTCATACATTCCATATAGTACAAATCACGGCACAGACGGCACGATAACGTAAGCGTGCCACCACATTACTCGATGTGCTTCATATAAAAGTGCTAATTTCATGAAATCAATATCGATGAAATCAATGAAAAATGTGTTTCTTCAATCACATTCAATGAAGTGTTAACTTGTGTGAAATGTAATAAATAGAAAAATAAAACCAAAAAAAAAAAAAAAAAATGAAACGTAAAAACGTCTACACATATATATATTTTAGTCACAATACACAGCTATTAGCAGTTCATCGATGATGACGGAAGGAAGAAAAGGAGCGCAAAAGAGAATGATACAAAGATATTAAGCACAGTGTGGATAAGGACTCATAGTTGATTGAAGCCTCAATGGTCATTTGAAGAAGTTAAATGGATTTAAGATAGTTCATTTCATGCGATATTAATTTACACCGCACCAGTAGTCAGTAGTTATGTATGTATGGGTAGTAATTAAATACAAATGTGTATATATATAAACATTAACATACGTCTCTCAATTACAATATATTATTTTGGTAATGAAATTGAACACTTTTAATGACCAATAATATACTATTGGCTGTAATGGTATAGTGAGTACATAAATACATATATTGTAATTATTGTGTTCATATGAAGTGGGTAGTCAAATAAATTAGCATATCAATGACACCCATTATTTTGGTATTTTAGTACAATAACTTTTTCCATTTGATTAATTGAGCATTTTTGAAGAACTACATCCATATTGCATATGACAATTGGAGAATAATTATTTATGCTAAATGTTAACTTAATTCATTTGAACTATCATGGACACCGATTTCTTAATTACAATCGAATATCAAATTTGTACAGGTTGGCCACCCTGGTGATGATAGGCATTCTGTCGAAATTGTTACATATTAGAAATTAGGAAGCAAAATTGTTGCTCTACAATTGTCTTTTGATGGCCTAAATTTATTCGAATGACTGGACAGTTCAATCTAAGTTAAAACCCGGCATAATCATTTGCAGTTTTCTTTATAAAATTTTATTTATGAAATAATATATACAAATATGAATTTCTTTTATGAATTTTGATATACTATTTACTCGGCTATTGCACCACATAAATATTTCACATAAAAAAATATTCACATTTGAATAATTTAATGCGTAGATACGATGGCGGTCCCAGAACTATCCGACCTATCAAAGAAAACACAATAAATTTGGAAAAATTTTTCTTTATTTCCCAACATAATCTCCTTTTAGCTCTATACATTTTTCCTAGCGATATTCTATGGCTTCGATATGTTGTTTATAGTACGAACTGTTTAGCTCATTAAAATAGCCATCTATCACAGACTCCATCTTTTCATTGTTTGCAAATGTTCTATCACCAAGCCATTTTTTCAAATTTGGAAATAGAAAATAATCCGAAGGAGCTAAATCTGGCGAATAAGGTGCGTGCTGAAGAAATTCGAGCTTTAACCCCAGTTGGTGCATTGTCTTGATGAAACAACAATTTCTTTTTCTCCAAACGCGGGCTTTTTTTCCATAATTTCATCACTTAAACGCTGCAACAAATTAATATAATACTCGCCGTTGATTGTTTTTCCTTTTTCAAGAGAATCAATAAAAATTATGCCACGTGCATCCCAAAAAAGAGACGCCATAACCTTGTCTGTAGATAGAACTGTCTTCGCCTTCTTTGGACACGATTCTTCGCTTTCAGTCCATTGTTTTGACTGCTTCTTTATCTCAGGTGTAAAGTGGTGGACCCATGGTTACGAATCGACGCAAAAACTCGGCTTTATTACTGTGAAACATCGCCAAACACTCTATAGAAACATATCCACGACGTTGTTTGTTCTATTGTGAGCAAACGTGGCATCCATCTTCGGCACAGCTTTCTCATCTCCAAGTTTTCGGTCAATATATGACTTTTTGAAATGCCTTCAATTTTACCTAGCTCACGTACCTTCAGCCGGCGATCATCCAATACCATTTTATGGATTTTCTTAATCGTTTCTGGCGTTGCCATCTCAATTGGTCGACCACTACGGTGTTCGTCTTGGCAGCTCGTTTAAACTCTGCCACCCAATATTTTATGGTCGTAAACGAAGAAGCAGACTCCCTCAGAGTAGAATCTAGTGGGACTGAGACCCATCAAATGAAAGTATTGAATTACCAATTTATTCCATGTTTACAAATTCACGGAGGTCGGTTACTTTCGATGGCTCTGAAAAAAAAAAAATACTAAACAACGTGGCGCCTTGAAACTTAAAACATCTGTTTTATAGGGTTCCCACTTTCCACCAAAGTAATTTTTTTCAAACTACTGCCACCCCATCTATATGTCAGGTCGGGTAGTTCTGGGACCACCCTCTTAGGTGAGCCGTCCTTTCAAAAAGAATATGAGTAAAAATGCAGAAAATTTCATTATTCCACACGTATGAAGTTTCAAAAAATGTATGCAAATCAAGAATTCAAAGTGAAAGCCAGAAGGAGGGAGATGATGATGCTGGAATGAAAGGGTGTATGTGAAGAATTGAATGAATATAAATTGTAAGTGAAAAGTTGAATGTGCAATGAGTTGACAACACTGCTGATTGCACAAGTGCTCGTAATACAAATGTAGTCAAGATTGAAGTTAAACTAGAGCAAAAAATAAGGCAAATAGAGTACGAAGAATATATAAATTATATAAGCACATGTGTATTTCCCCCCCGATGTTTCGTTAGCAGCTACGATTCTATAGAAATGTCTTATAGAGATTTTTGTTCGAAAGAAATCTGTTAATACTGATCTTCAATATATATATATTACCATATACATCTATAATATGTATTAAGCGTTAAACTAAATATTTAGACAACATTCACATTCAACACTCAAAAACGCGTCCATAGGTAAATACAAATGAATACAGGTATATCCCAACACACGTTGTGGGAATAATGTGTGTCCGTGCGAGTTTATTTTGTATTTTTTTCTTACTTCATTCATTTTATTGTATTTTACATTTGACTTGTTGTTGTTGTAGTTGTTGTTGCTGTTATTGTGGCTGTTATCTTTTATCATGTTTAAGCAAAATTTACATAAACAATGATAAAGCAAACGCTTACGCATATAAAATCGCATAAATCAGTTTGCCTTGAAGAGATGGAGTTTTATTATTATTTTTTTTCCCTCGGCCTTGTTATTGCTATATGAACTTGTGTGTTTGTGTATGTGTGTCTATGGCTGCGTGCTTATATGCTTTCTTTTTCATATAAGGTATTGTTTAAATAGGTGCTTTAGGTGTTTCAGTTTTTGTTGTTGGTTTTGCTGGTTAACAGCCCCTCAGGTGTTATGCGTTGCTGCTGTTTTTGCTTATAACATTTTTTACTTTTTACCTTTTACTGCTGCAGCTTTTTGTTCTTGTTGTTCTGATTGACTAGCAATATGTTGCTAGCGTTGGGTTGTGATATGTTACAATTTACGCCTTTATTGTTGCTTTGTTGTGGTTGTAACTCTCACTGCTGCTATTGTTGACACATACTATTCGTAGAATATTAGCATTTGACTTGTTCGAAAAAAATATGCAATTTATGTTATATGATTTTCTTTTTTTGTTCTTTAAAGAATATCCTTGAAGAAAAAAAATTTTATCAAAGGAATAAAAAAGTGTTTTAAAAATCCCCACAAAATTTCTTTGTTGCTAAGTTTAATTTTGACATTTATTATTCTGTGTGATGAAGCAATGTTAAATTATTTCAAAAATTTGGGCTACAATTCTTCCGTTTCCGGTTTTAAAATAGAGCGATGATAAAACTCATTAGTTGTGCTATTCGGAATTGTTTAATACAAGCAGAAGTTTCCTGTGATAAATTTTGATAAAACTTTTCTTCCAATATTTTGGTCCGTTTTAAATTTGAATTCTATTGGCAAAGAGCTAGACAAAGCAGTCAAAGTATTGGCCATCGTTAGCTGTGACCTTTTCTTGTCTTTCTGGTAGTATAGTGTTTCCGTCCCAAAAAAATGGATCATTTTCTGAGATCAAAAATGAATCAAGCTAATTTTGGATACTGTATACTGTATGCATACTGTTTTGCATCGATCGAAACAAGTGGTAGTTCGGACGGGACAATGTCTGGGCTATAAGGCGGATGAGGTATACCTTCCTAGCACCTTTTTTTCCAAATAATTATTAATCGGTTTCGTTACATGAGGCCGAGCGTTGTTATGTTGGAATATTATAAACTCGTGTCTAGTCGCATATTCTGGACGCTTGCTCTCTTCAAACGAATCAATTGTGTTTGGTACAGGTCCCCTGTGATCGTCTGACATGATTTCAACAGCTCATAATACAATACACTTTTCTGATCCAACCAAAGGCAGAGCAATACCTTCGCGCTATGAATATTCTGCTTTGCTGTTGATTTCGGTGGTTGGCCGTGCTTCACATATGATTTCTTGCGCTTCGGTGCAAAACGACTTATTTTTTATGGTTCGAGCAACATTTCTGACATATAAAATCGCCTTTCAACGTCTCTTGGCTTCAGTTTATGTGACACTCGATTTCCTTGCTTTTGAATGAATTCTGTTGCTTCTACTTCCAAGGATTCTGCGAGATCTTTTTGCGAGTAATGCTTCCAATTCTGATGATTTACTTTTATGCTTAGTTAGATTGTACAATGAAAAAAAATGATATTTCTCCAAAAAAATTATTCATACATTCACACAAGAGAATAAATAACAAAAATTATTTTTTTTGTTCCAATACTTTGGAAAGAGTTTTCAGAAAGAGTTTTTGGCTCATACAAAATGCCATATATCACAAATTTGAATTGATCTAATGTAAGCATCGTTCGTGTGATTTCTACTACGTGCTTCTTTTGTTGGGTCTTGGTGTATGTGTGTATGAGTGTATGTGTATGAATGCGTGTCATTTGATATTTAAATGCTTACGGTGTTTGTCATTGATTTGTCACATATTTTACGTATTCTGTCATTTGCTAAGTTTTAGTGTGTATATGCGCTTATTTGAATGTTCTTGTTCGTAATTGTTGATATACATATGAGTATATATGCATGTTTGCATATTAGAGATGTTCTGAAAATGTACATAATGTGCAAAATTTTATTTTTTCAATATGCTGAACATTTTTTTTTTTTGAAACACTTGCAACATGTCTAATGTATACATTCCAGTTGTATATTTTTTAGGCTGTTTTGTAATTTAATCCGAAACAGTTGATAATGTTGGTAAGAGTTCGGTGATGCGTGAAATGTGTTTTGATTTATTTACACACATCTTATTTATTTTTTCTGTTCTTTTCACTTTTATTGGAGTTACGATTTTATGAAAGGGTAATTTTTATTCTCATTTTCATTTTCTTCACGTTGATGTGTTAAATATCGAAGAGATACATACGAGTATCATATGCACATATATGGTCTCGGTTATTGGTTAAGCAATTTGTATAATACATATAAATATCAGAATGTTAACGACAATTTGTTGCTGTTGTTGTTGTTGGATAATGTACGTGAGCATATCATGCAAGTGTCATAGCAGTGTGATTTCCATTTTTTCTTTTGAAGTTCTGATTTTTCTGTATTTTTCAGCAATACATGCATTATAATATAAATAAAGTAAAGTGTGTAAAGTGTGAATAGAGTTAATACGTTTAACGAAGTGTTAATATTTGAAAAACGGCCGCTACATATTTTGCATACATACATAGATACAAGGGTGACTTGAGAACAATAATTTAATATTATTTACATTTATTTTTTGTTTACAGTTCCTTGTATAAACATTTTGTCTGAGAATACCTTTAGTGAAATTTTCCAACGAATTATTTTCTAAAACATTTAACCCTCTAACGACCTCTTAAATGGCATTTTATTCAGACTATCCAAAAAAGAGGTCAAAATGACCCTTTCGTGAGAGAGCTAATGGGTTAAAAGATTCTAAAAAAATATTTCCCATAAAATTTTAATATATATACCTAAACAATATATTTTGCTCCAATGTGAATTTTAACCCTTTTTTCTCACTTATTCTAAAAGCAATCAGGCAAAATATTGAAAATTTAATATTAAAAATAAAAAACTTGGACTGAGAATGAAAACATTTTGAAGGTTTTACTATATGGGTCTAGGTCCTTCGTCCTGAGGTGAAATTATTCCGTCCCCAGACAATGACCCTCAAATTGTATCACAGTGTAATTTAAAGAAACTTTTTCATAATTCAAAAAATTTTTCGTTCGTTACACAAAATTGTCATTTCCAGAGATCAAGACTATTCAAAATTCCAATGTTCGGATTTTTTTGCTCTGCATAGGGAAAATAATTTTGATAGAACATAAGGATATTGGGCATATACGAAATTCTCTGCCCATGCATTAACCATACATATTTGTCTGCTTAATTCTCGCTGAGGTGTGGTTTTCTTTTCCTAGCACTCGTTTTCAAATATAACTCCTTTCTGGCATGAACGAATTCTTTTGTTAATTTAATATAGCAAAACCATCATAGGCACTGAATAGTAGTTCTGGTAGTCCTAAATTATGTAAACTTTGGTATTGCCATGCATTTCATATTTGCATTTCCAAATTGTCCAAGTTTTAAGTTTGCAGAAATAGTTGTAAATAGTAAAAATCTATAAATAATATAAGGTATAGTAAAAAGAAATCCATTATTTTTGTATTAAATTGCAGGTTTTCTTTGGCATAGTTAGAATGATCCGATTTAGGTCAAGTTTTGTTTTGTTTTGTTCGATAACTTGTTGCCGTTTTGAAGGTAATTTCATAATGCCACTCTCATAGAAACCTTCGTCCCTATTGGCAAAAAACTGGGACAGTCGATTTTCACAAGCTTCTCTTGAGGGGAATTTTTCACCAGCAAAATCATTCGCCAAAGACTGTATCTAATCACTTGGTACTAATCACTTGGTTCCAGGTCCGGACTATAAGGTGGATGCATAAGAACCTGGAGCTTCTGGCGAGTCACTATCGATGTGTGTGGCCTGGCGTTGTCCTGATGGAACACAATTCCCCTCCTATTGTCCAACGCTGGCAGCTTCTGGGTAATTGCTTCATTCATTGTTTGCAGTACAGGTTCGAATTAAGAGCTTGGCCGTAGGGGAGCAGCTCATAGTATATAGTTTTAATGCCATAATGCCGAGATACAGATTACTAAAGTCATCTATTGGAAAAGTAATGGATTTCTTTTTACTACACTTGATATTTAAAAGTCTTATAGAACTCTCCTAATGCAAATTAATAGCTCACATACGTATACAAAATATAAAATCTTTTTCATCTTAAATATCATTCCATTTGAGCGCCATTTTATTAAAATTTTTCCAATCAAGGTATGACAGTTAAGCTCATAATACAATATTTTAATATTCTATTAGCATTAAAATTTAAAAAAATGAACCCTTTACACTGTCAAACAATTTAATACAGAGCACAGAGGGACATTTGATGAAAGGAAAACACTTTTATCGCATCAATTTAATCTTAATTGCGTCAACGATAAATTATCGTAATATACAAGTACGCAATACCTGAAGAAAAGAGTTTGCATTAAAAATCGCATTTTAAAAGAAAATTTAAATACGAAGAAATGGAATGGTGAAAAGAAATGCTATAGAACAAAAACAAAAAAAAAAGAAAAATGTTTGCATTTTCCTTGCCGCATTAAGATAATCATGTTAACTGTTCAATAAGATGGAGAAAATACTAGAAATGCTTATTGGGTAAAAATAGTTGAGAAATATAATAAATAAAAAATGTGGAAAAAAAAAGAGAGAAAAAGGTTGCATTGCGAAAGAAGAGCAATGAGAAAATCACAAAGAAATTATTATGCAAACTCAAATTCAATTTAAGTCAATCAAAAGCAACTTTATCATCACCATCATCATCATCACCATCATAGTCACTATCGACATCATCATCATCATCATCATCACCATTAGTAGCAGCAGCAATAGCAGTAATATTATTTAAATTCCCATGGAATAATCATTGATATCAGCACACATTTTTTTCCCTTAAGAAGTCACAGTTTCAATATTCATGTCTGCAATATCATAGCCGATTGCAAAGTTGTCAGCAAAACAACAGTAACTACTACTACAATGCATACAATGCAAATTCAAAACAAAAGCTGCCCTTCAATGCAATTTTATATTTTATTTATATATTTTACTGCTGATGTTATTTTGCAGATTATAATTTACATACATAGTAAATGTCCTTGATAGAATTTCATACAAGAGCTTGGACTCTATATGGATTTTGTACATATTGTATGTATGTTCATATTCAATTGAATATTCTACGTTTATAAAATATCATACGTGACAAAGTATGTCAAGTTTAGGTGTGAAATAATTTCTCTAATCTATTTTCAATTTACATTTGGAATATTGACTAAGAAATTTTTGATTGAATCACTGATTGCAGACATCACATTGGTGATGTTTTAAATTTAGCTTTTCATTCACTAATAGACTGTGTTCTGTGATGGACGATAATTATGCTGTTTATGCTCCATCTCCCATAAGGCGATTTAAAGACCCTAGGATTTTTTAAATCTTGATTTTAACGCTGGATTGTTTTGCTACTCACAACACATTGGCCTTGTAGGTGTTTTCTTATTAAATTTAATACATCAATTAAATTTTGTTTATATCTTGTGTTCTTAAAATAGGAAAAGACAGATCAGCGGAGAAAGAAAGAGACCGAAAGAGAGAGAGAGAGAAAGGGAAAGTAAAACACCTAAAATTAGCACATTTTAACATCATCAACATTCTGCTTAATACAATATTTGTCTTTAATTCACACTTTAGCTGTACACTTCTTCCTTATGTAAATTATGCATGTACGTATGTATAGGTGTCTGGCTATATTTTTGTGTGCGCCTGTATGTGCGTGCCACCATGTTTATGAAGAAAGTCTAATGAAGTGCTATGGCAAGTGAGTATCTACATAACATAAACCACAAAGGTGTTGTTCTTTCTGCCTTCGTTGTTATTTATGGTGGAGGCAGTGTTATTGTTGTTGTTGTTGCTGCTGATGTATAGACGAACATGTATGCTTCAACAATTTCATGGTATTATTGTTTTTGTTATTGTTGTTGTTGTTTTTGTTTATCTATTAACACATAGTACGCTCCAAATAACTAATTGAAATGGCATAAACATAACAGAAGAAAATCTATAATTAAATGAGTAGGTATAATATGGATACATAATTCGTTATTCAACTTATTCGATTGTTCCATTTAACAAATTGCTATATTACTGTTTTTTTTCACCACTTTTTTTTCAATTTCCCTTTATATACATGTATGTTACACTCGTCTCAGTTATAAAATAAAATATTATGTTATAATAACAAATTAACAATGATTTCAATTTTCCTTTAAAAATATTTTTTTTAGAATAAATGTTCATTTTCACGAATTAAATTTTTTAAAAGAAAATTTTTTAAAATACCCATAATCGCCTTTCAACGGTTCAAATCTAAGATCAATTATCATGCATTTTTCGTCACCACAATTTTCCCGGAACAGAGTTACCCCCATATTGGGCATAATAGACGCCTATCTTAATAATGCATTACAAGAGTTAGAATTTACTCTGGGAGCTGCTAAAAGAACTTTGTTGGGATAGCTAATAGGATATCCCTGCTTGATTTGAGTTGGTCAGATTGCATTTTGTTTTTAACCTCAAATGGATGATGGTTAGATTAGGTTATTGTGGCTGACCTCTCTGAGAGGACACACTTAGGCCAGAAAGGCCCATTGTGATACCACTGAGCTTCTCGTCCAATACTGTTGTGTGTATTAAATTTGGACAGCGTTAGAAGGGACCTACTTATATCAGTCAGATCCGAATGGCAGAACTCTTGTGATATCACTTTAACTTAGTTTTGTCACAGAGCTCTTTTGAGAAGCATTTTTGGCAAATTGTTACTGCCAGACAAATTGGTGGGTGGGTACCGTTCGTAAGAAAAATCTTTTCGATATAACATTTTGTAATGTTTCAGCCGGGGATTGAACTAACGATCAACAGATCAGAAGGCCAACGCACTAACCACTGAGCTACGGCATCCACCAAATGGATGAATGGAAAAATACAAAAATTCATTGAAATATTTCAGAATCACTACAAGGGGGTTAAAATGTATGACAGACTCTTATGAATAACTTCTTGAAAACATTTTTTCGGAATGCACTTACCTTCTATATCTATCCCTTAAAGGATTTCTTTGACATAATTGATGTTTTTTATAAAATTTGTTTCTACTGCCATTAAAATGTTCGCAATGGTGTAAAATATATAACCAACTACTATCCAACATTTTTCCTGAAAATATTTACTCCCTATATTTACTCCTTAGAGAAGCTTCCATACAAAATTAACTCAAGATCATCTGAAAATGGATAAACAATCACATACTTGATTAGAAATCACCCCTACGGTGGTGAAATGTTTGAATAAAGCCCACTAATTCGTCTGCGCCAACATTTGCCCTTTATTTAAGTAGCACTAATTTGTTCACAAATAAAGATGTCTAGTCCTTTAAGACCTCACTTACTATACCCAAGTATGAAAAATAACAAAAGAGTTGGGTTCTCATGTGGTATTATAAATGTGTTTGAAAATGAGTCGATTCATTATTTGGATTCAGCCTGTTCACTTAACTGCTTAAAATACTCTAGATTTTAGAAAAAATGATATAAATAGATAAATTCAAGGTCAAATAGAAATTAATTGAGTAAATAGGTTTGTGTATTTTCCCCAATTTTGTTGTTGTTGTAAAATATGCTATTCACTACGTGCCTTTGTGCGTAAAATACTATAAATGTCCATAGCGACATCTTCTAATAATAATAATAATACTGAAGCTATACTATATATTATCGTATCGGAAGCTGGTATAGTCAACATTATTGAATTGTCACCTTCCGGTTTGTACTGGAGAATACAAAAAAAAAATGAAATAAATAATATGAGACGACGGAGACATAACTAAATTGCCAATACCAATAATAATAATAATATATAAATGTTCATTATGATCAAAATTGATTTATTTCATTTCAATAAATAATGGACACCAGCAATATAACAATAGATCGATCGATAAAAAAAAAATAATAAATAAATAAAAATCCAAAAAAAAAAAAGACAAAATATTTATTATGAAAAAGGAAAAGGTGATGAATTCGAAATCAATGCAATATCTAACCAAGCGTATTGAAAAGCTTCTTACACTGAACGATGAGTATGCTCTACACATATGAACGGAAGAAGCAGCAAGCATAAAATACGTAAAATTATATATACGAGTATATGTAGAAGCATATCTTGAAATTGTTGATGATGCTGATGATGATGCTGATGGTGATGGTGATGGTGCTGGTGTTAATAACAAATTGAGTTCGTCGATTTGAGACACTGCCACTGCAGTCAGTTACTAAAGCCAAACTGAGTATTGGCTTTAGAGGAACAGAACTTAAGATGAACATTAGCTTACGTTGATGGTCTTTGCGTGACCAAAATTTCAAAATAAAAAACACGCAACTAGAATGAGCAAGAAATGTGATTTGGTTGCTCTTTTTGCTTCTGCTGCTGTTTCTGCTTCTCCTTCTTGTTGTTACTCGTGAAAAGAAGAAGGTGATGTGCCCAATGGACATAAGGCTGCTGGATGCTAGCTGACAATTGCCATACCGCTCTCGTTCGTTCACTAAAATGCGATAAATGGCCTTGATGAGCGCATATGTTATTCTTTTGAATTTTCGGTAGATTTCCATCGAGATACATCGTATCGTACGTAGGTACGTACATATGGAAAAAAGTTACAGAATAAAAGAAAAATGCGAATAGAAATAAAGTAAGAATTATATCTGCCAATAGAACGCGCACACCAGTAGTATGTAGTATATGAGTAGTGCTGGCGGAAATAAATGAAATGAAGATGAAGTGTATTAGCATCATATTGGATGGTGGTGACGACGACAACGACGATGATGATGATGCTAATGATGATGATGATGATGATGATGATGGTGAAGGGATCTGGCTAAAAACGGAAATAAAGTCAAAACAATGGTACTCACTATAGCGACTATGAGCTAAACACAATGAAATATATTTAGACATACATATTGTAATATACCTAGTATTACAGATATGTACGTGTGTAAATTGTCATGAATGTTTTGGGTGCCATCATACGTATATATGTATGTTGATATGTACATATCTACTTTTAGTATTGTATATAGTATGTGCACATCATTTATATAACCTACGTGCTATGTTGTTTTACAAATACAATACACTCACAATGACAATTGAGACATTAATGTCAATTTGACTCTAAGTGTGTGGGTGTGTACCATCATTTGGCACTTGGTTTCTTTTTTTTTTTTTTTTGTTTTTTTTTCACCACCATTTCATCCTCTTCTGCATCATCTCCGAAAATTTGCGGTAATACAAGCACGTATGGAACGTAAGCATGAGTTTATATTAGTTATTGCTTTGAAAATTGCTGTCTGAGCATAAAAAAAATATATTACGATACATGTATATATACAAATGTATATATACAAATTTGTATGGTTTCTTCAAAAATATTTGTAATGACAATTTGATAAAAATTTCTATTGATTTTATATACCATTTCTTAGTAGTCAATTTGTCATAAAAATCATAAAACGTTTTATGTGTCAAAATATCTTACACAAATATCGTACGTCACTTTTTATGACCATATAGTTTAGATGTAGAATGTAAGTGAATATGAGGGAATTGCATTGAGAGAGATTCCCATTGAAACTGTGTGAACCTTTTTCATATGGAATTTTTAGAGTAATTTTAAATTAGTCTGATTTTGAAATGAATTGAGATATCATTTTGTTATGAATTTATAAATGAAATAATATACGACGTATATATTCAGTATGTAATGCAACTTTATTATTCATTTACCATTGAGATAATATATTGTATATTCAATGTCATTGTGTGCTCCAAAAGTATATTTCACTCAGGGAATTTAGTGGCATATATAATATAACATATATTCGGTATCTTCTGGGTTATTGGATGTTAAATCGATCATCCAAGTCAATAAATCACGAACAATTAGAGAGCTTCAGATGCATGTGAATCATCAAACGAAATTGTGCGGGCCATTTCACCAAAATGATCTGCAGTACCTAGTGC
Source organism: Megamerina dolium (assembly GCA_963854835.1). Taxonomy (NCBI): domain Eukaryota; kingdom Metazoa; phylum Arthropoda; class Insecta; order Diptera; family Megamerinidae; genus Megamerina; species Megamerina dolium. The sequence goes on along the minus strand of OY978526.1, from coordinate 14,133,623 downwards.
CATGAATTCATTCAAACGGCATACTAAAACTTCATAGTATTCCTATTGAATACATAAAAATTCACATGTCATTGGGTGTGTGAATTAGTAATCGGCCTTTTTTTAGTGCTCAAAAATCATTTATTTTTTAAGAATTTTGTAAAAAAACATGGCATTCAAAGTATTGTCCATCAGAAACTATGACATTTCCCCATCTTTCTGACAATTTATGGATTCCATTCCAAAAGAACTTCGCTAATTTGGCGTCCAAAAATCGAATCGAGCCAATTTTTGATTCTGGTGACTGAAGTGAAGCGTATTCCATTAAGGGCGTTCTGCATGGACCGACACAAGTGGTAATCTAAAGGCGCCAGGTATGGGTTATAAAGTGGGTGGGGTAAAATTACCCAACCGCTATTAGCAAGATAGTTTTTGACCGGAATAACAATGTGTGGCCGTGCGTTGTCAAGGTGAAAAATTACCGACTCGTGTCTGGTCGCATAATCCGGCCGTTTTTCGATCATTGCTCTCTTCAACCGTATCAATTGTTGTCTTACTACAGCTCTCCCGTAATGGTAATGATTGGTCGAATAATGTCTCCGTTATTGAAGCGCTCAAACTACTCCTTACATTGTGTATTGGATAGACAATTGTCGCCATACAAAGCCACAAGCAAACGATGGCTTTAAGCCGCACTTTTCTTTGCAAAAAAAGTAACTTCCCGCAAAAGCTGTTTTTTTTAGCAATCCTCAAAATTTTTTATCATGAAAAAAATATGATGCGCATAACCAAATTGAAAACGTTTGACTGATTTTGACAGCGACTGAATAAAAAATTTAATTGATCTTTCGGACTATGACATACGACATCGCGCTTATGCGTGGCGCCATGTAATGTAAAAGGCCGGTTACTAATTCACACATCCAATATTATGGAATTAGAGAAAGTTGGCATGTAAGTTGATTATAGCTTCGCGTGACTTTAAAAATACAATTTTTTTGTTTATATGCAGGATAATTTATTGAATGAAAACTCTCTTTTATCATAGCTTTGAATTGATTTTTATTGTTATAATTTTGCAAAACTGTAACACCAAATTGGTGTAGGCTATAATTCCTTTCAAGAAATCATATTTTTGGACTGGAAGTAAGCGTTGGTTCACCCGATATTGCAAATTTTCAAGCATATTCGTTCATTGATTACAATAATCATGTGCGGCGAGTTACAGTGCTGCTTTATCTTTGTATTTTCATACTTTGTCTGCAAGTATATTTTCGTAAACATATTTTTATATGAGAGTTATGTCGTTGTCATCCAATTTCTATTTTTTCAAAATATTATTTTTTTTTATAATTAGATTTACTAAGTTTCAGCGTTATATTATTGCATTTTCATAGGTAAAGTGTGACAAAATACATGCGGAAACATACTTTTGTATGAGAGGTAAGGATGGATTAGATTTTGTTCATCTTCTAGAATGTAAATTTACTTTCAAATGTTATTATGTGGATAAAGTTTCATCGTCGTACCATTGTATTTTCATGCATATTGTATGTAAAAATTATTTGAAATCATACTTTTGTATGAGAAGTAATCCTGGCTTTCATCCGATTACACCAATTTTTGATCTGACCCATTCGTTAACAAATATAATTATTTGCACACAGTTTTTACTCCCTAGCTATGTATTTTCATTCGAAATGTTTTTAAACATAATTTTATATAATATAATTTGTATGAGAGGTGGGCGTCATTTTTACTGGATTGAACTCTTTTTGTAGCAAATATGATTGTTAGTAAATATGATCATTTGTTTCAAGTTACAGCTTCATGACATTGCATTTTGATGTCCAATATTTGCCAAAATATATTCGAAAATATACTTTTGTATGAGAGGTAGTGCGATTGATTGATCGTCGAAAACTTCTGCTAACTCGGTTACAGAATATCAATAGACGGAGGAGCTGAAGCGGATGCTGACTGCAGGTTGAGTAAAGCAAGGGCAGCATTTGGCCGGCTAAAATCAGTATAGGCAAATACCCAAATCTCCAGACGCTCGAAATTGCGAATATTCTCCGCATGGAGAAGGTCAACTCTGCGGGAACTAGCTGATGTCAATATCACATGGGATGGCGCTAGAACAACAGCCCAGAATCATGTGCGATGGAGAAGCCTTGTGGAGGCCCTATGCTCCAATTAGTGGTAGAAAGGGAAAAAAATTAGAGGCAGTCTTGATTTTCATCCGACTTTATAGATTTTTGATTTCATTCATTCGCTGGCAAATGAAATTATATGTACCAAGTTTGGAATCTATAAAATTACAGTCGAATTTGTCAGAATTAAAATATATAAATTGCTCTACGAATTGGCAAGTGACTTAATAAGCAAATTCTCTAGATTGGGCATTCTATGTCTACGTATTATCTGTTTCCAAGCTTGACGAAAATACAGGTTATCTTGCATATTTTGAGGGTCTCTCCAAAATATCGTATTATTCCAAGGTCATTGATATATGTGTGTATAAAATTGCTATACGCAATTTATGGAGCTAAAAGAAGAGTATGCCAACAAATGATTTAAGTTTTATCCCAAAAGTAGTCGCTATTTCATGCAAAAGCCAACAACTTATTAAATAACCACCGTAAAGTACTTTTGGTACATTTTAAGCCTCAACTTGAGAAATATATTAAATTCTCTTTTTATTTTATAAAAAAAATTTGTTTGAAGTACTAATAAATGTATGTCATATTTTTTACATTTTTAATCCTAGCATACTAACATTTTGTTGTTGTGTTAAACAAACACTTAAAACATTCCCCCATACCCACAACAAATAATATCAAGTATGACTTGAAAGTGTGGTAACAGTCACTTGCGTAACTATTTAATGAGCAACCATATATCTTAAATATAAAATGTAAAAATAGAAATTATAATGTACAACAAAAAAATGAGAATATTATACAACAATATGCAACAATAATGGATAATATTTGAATTGCTACTGTACTGTTGATGCTACTACTGGTAATTGCACCATGTTGCAATGCAGTATTATCCATTTTTATTATAACATCCTATACATATGATGATGAAAAAGTGTTAAGACAAAAAGGAATGGAAAAAAAAAGAATATAAAAATAATAATAAATTTCATATGGTACCTACCGACAATAAAGTAAAGCAAAAAAAAAAAAAATAATAATAATAATAATAATAATAGTGAAGCAAGAAAACGAAAGGACAATAAGAAGTAGTACAGAAATTACTAATCCTCAAGTCACACATGAGTATAGTGACTGTCCTCTCAATGAGCATTACATGCATATATTATTATAGGTAGGTACATGCTCCTACAAACAATACATATCACTATGTGTTCATACTAATATTCATACTAATACCATGCTACATACTGCCAGTCATTTATAACAATATAGTAATAAGCAATTCTTGCTGAGACAGCATCATCATACTCATCACCATTGCAACTATGGTATAGTAAATATACACATACTACTTAGGTTGGTATGCAATATGTACTAACGCAGCTAACCATCAAGTTGGCTTGACAAGCACAAATGCATGCAGAATTGAGTGATTAAAAGAAATAATTTACAAGCAATGTATCAGCCACACATACGTACATATGCATATATGTATGTATATATGTAACAGTAAATATACAACATAAATACAACAATATACACATGCATATGTATGAATGTTGGTAACTACTGTTAAAGCCATTGGAGAGCTACTGTGACAGTTGGTTAGCATATTGTTGGGACATACTCCTACAGGAGTATGTATGAGAATATATGCATTTATTAAGTTTTTACCTTCACTCTTATGACCACAGATAATACATTCATTCACAAACATACACAGATAGAGACAATTACACACACACACACACACACACACATATATATCTACATAGATTAAAAATATCAACAACAATAGTTATTTATAACATCAGCAAGATAGCTGAGCATATCCATTGGAGGTGTTGCAACGCTACATGTGGCTAACTAAATACACTTGTAGTTAGTACAATTGTACTACTGCTGCTATGTATTACTGATGCTGTGGCTATTTGCTTTTTATTACATGATGGTACAGTAGGTGTGTATTATAATTATTATTGTATTGTCACCATTACATACATTTGCACATATACTCTCTGCACTCCATATGCAATCCACATGGAGTCTATTCATACTTTTGCTTTCTGCATATTCTTCTCCAGCTCATACGTAACTGTGGTATACCAGCTCCAGCGTGGTATATATGTATGTGTGTATATACAAGTATATATATATATATTATACTAGTATACTAAATATCTTCCTAAGTCAGTGCGATTCGCTTGAAATTCACATTCATTCAGTTTTGTACTTTGTCGGTCGTTGTGGTACAGCCAAAGGAATTGTACTAAAGCTCAATTTTGTGAGATTTTCTAATTATGCATGTACTTAGTATGTAGAACAGTTGAAATAATTTCTTTATACCACCACATACCGCATACATATATAAACATACAATAACAAATATCTATGTACGCATATACGATAAGTTGATGATTTGGCATTTCTAAACCACAACCATCACCTAGTATTTAAGTATCTATTGTATGTGCATATATGCAATACAACATAACTTCTTTAAATCGGAAAATTGATGAGATTTTTGTACCTACCTATAAGCAATCCCTTTAAATTTATTACTTTTGGAAAATGTGAATTTATTTCGCTTTGTTTTTTTTCCCCACATTTTTTTCATAACACAGTGACAGAGTATTTGTGTTGGCAGAATGAGTCGAACTTAGGATAAAAGGCCTAAGTAAAACGTCCAAATCTTTTTACATTCTCTGTCGAAAATTTTTTTAATGGTCACATTAAATTTGTAATTTTTTGCCTGAGTGTTTTTAGAATAACTCAAAAATAAATGGGTTAAAATTCATATCGGAGCGAAATATGTTGTTTGGGTACACATAGTAAAATATTACGAGGAATAATTTTGTAGAATATTTTAACCCGTTAGCTCAGTCACAAAGGGTCATTTTGACACCTTTTCTGGAGAGTCTGAATAAATTTCATTTGAGAGGTCGCTAGAGGGTTTATATATTCTAGAAAATTATTGCCGTCAAATTTCAGTAGGGGTTTTCGCAGACAAAATCTTAGTATGTAGAACGTAAAAGTCCACAGAAAATAAAAAACAGTTATGACCCCTTGAAATATGCAACTTTTTTTTGCATTCTTTTATAATTTGTTCATAAATATAACTCTAGGTCTTTTCGGGGGACATCAGTACCGCAATCATTGCTATCAGCAGGCTCTGAGTTACACGTGATGTCCATATGTGATTCCAATGCTGACCATACTTTCTCTCTTAATTTTTCCCTCTTAAATGTAGCATTCTTTCATAAGACTGTTGCATCTTGGAAATTTAGTTGAGTAGCCTTCTTTTCATTTCTGATTTGTAAAGTTTGCTTAGACAGATGTTTAGTACAGCACAAATGCTTAATTTTCTTTAAGTAAATATAAAATCCATTTATACTGCCTTCCACAGGTCTATTTGTAACCGATTTTGCCTGAACATTCCCAATCATTAATTTAATCATCTGATGATCGTGAGAATAATTCTTAAATGGTTATCAGCACACGTATGAAGATGCCCAGAAAAATTGCATTGAAAATCGCCACCATCCAATATTAGTTTACACATGGCCACGCATTGTCATTTAGCGCCAGTGCAAAACAAATTGTATGAGAATAATTCTCAAATGGTTTTAGTTTATAGAAATATAAGACATATATAAAGAAGGTATATAAAAGAAGTAGTTATTCGCGTGTTGTTGATACTCAAGTAGTATTTGGACTTTTCAGAATAAGGCCATCAGATTTTGAACTTACCATGGTATACTTATTTATTCAAATTTACTCCCTAGTTGCCTCAAAGTGAGACAACTAGGGAGTAAAGTGCATAGACTAAAAAATTTTAATCTTTCCCTATATTAGTTGTTAATAGATGAGCAATTTAATTGTAAATAAGATTATCAGTGCATATTGATTGAATCAAGAGTGATTGACTATAAGGACTGCGAGAGTAAAACAAATTAACATGTAACTAATTGAAAAATATGTTCAATTTCTTTGAAAATGTATGACACATATTTTAGCAGCATTTATACGAATGTTAATCATAAAATTTTCGCTAACGTATGAAACATGTTCGTCTTGTTCGCGCATACAAAATTACAATACTGATGCAATGAGCTGTCTATAACATGTCACAACATTCATACCAATTAGCTTACAAAAATTTGTGCATATATTATATTAAAAACATAATTTTCAGTCCGTGTCAAATTATCGTGTTTACATATGAGACCAACAAATACTTACTATACTTACATAACAAAAATGTAATATTGTCACTGCAAAATATGCTGATGGCATATAATTTGCCACTAAAATATCCAACAGCTATAACATAAGTCTCCTACACTTAGGTATATGTAGTCAAATTGCCAACAGCACAATGGTGTTGAATGAATTCATCAACATTGGAAAAAAAGCAACAAAAAACAAGTCACTCATATTCCCTTGGAAAAGTTATGGCGACACGACTATTACTATATTTTCATATACACACACGCATATTATGACTGCGTGTTAATTACATTTTCATGTAGAATTTTGTAAAATTATACATAGTCTCTGGTATGTAAAATATGTGTCTGACCAGCAGGATATGAATGCATACATAGATAGCACTTCAATAGAAGAAAATATGACAAAGAATAGCATCATGAACAGCACCAACAGCAGCAGCAGGAGTATATGAATACAAAAACAAGCATTTCATCAAATTGCGCTGCATGTAAGCATGTAATCATGTATAGAAACATATTCATTCAAAAGCATTCGTTCAGCCTCTTTGAATATTTGTCAACCGAAAACCTCCCGTATAAGTCTCAAAGCAATATAAGCAAATCGCTACCACCATCAACACCAAAAATCGCCACAATTTTTGTCATTAACGTTGACATTCATGTCTACTAAATACATACATACATGAATTTAATTACTTTCCAGCGAGTATATGCACGAGTATGAGTATGAGTTGTTGAGATTTTTGCGTAACTCTTTCATATTTTTGATTATGTTAACATACAAATTGAAAGTGTCATACCTTTAGACTGGAGAATAATTATGGCTAATAATTACAACAACAACAGCAATAGCAACAACCAGCTAATAAACTACCAAAGCTAGTGTGAATATATAATGTACCGTGGGTAGAATTCCCTGAAGCTATCAGCATCTGTCAGCAAATTCATCTCACTCTTCTAGGGCAAATGAAATATTTTGTCCAGTAAAATAGGCATACATATACAATATATTTGAAAATGTAATTTTAATTTATACACACACTCTCTATCTCTTTCGCAGAGTGTTTTAAAATGTGTGTGCAACTGAAGTTGAAACTGAGATTGAAAATATACTAAAAAACATTGTCAACTTTTGTAAGTAAGGAAATTTCCGTAGGCGAGACATCCTTTTCCGAATAACAAATTAATCTATAATTTGGTATAAATTTTGGGAAACAATGAATCAATGTTTTCCATTTTGCAACTGGTCAGCCTAAATATTAATTTGTTTATCATTTTCGATGTGAAGCATAAGATCAATGGCTAATCTTAGGTAAGTAGTTGGTGTGCTACTAATGAGGTGAATATTGCAATTAAATAATGCTGATATATCTCAACCTTCATACAACATGAGTCAGGTAATATATTTTATAAATTAATAAAGGAACACGAAAGTTTGTATTTTGGATTGTCTTTTAGAAATATTCCGATCAAAAACCCATTTCAAGTGATGGAAGTATCAATACCTACAAATATACCACAAGTAAAAATTTATCTTTACTTTCTATTTATAAGCAATATTTATTATTAGTGGCGATCATGTTTCGATATCGAATCACCAAAATTTTCCCGCAATAATTCGATTGCTTCACATAATGTGGGGTTATATTTGATGTATGCGACTCTCAGAGACAGAGACAGTGCCACCAGTTGAAATTTGAATGAAATACGGACTTATGATGCCACATAATCAAAAACCACATAAAATAGTTAGTTTACGTGAATGAAATGGTTGTTCGTGAATATTTTTCATTTTCAAGCTGTTAAATAGTTAAATCAGCAAATTTACGATATATTCGATGGTCCAGTGAATACAATTTTGTAGGGATGTAAGCCCAAATATTTTCCAGATTGTCTTATAACAACCTCAATTATTGAGAAGATCTTGGAATCGACAAATTCCGGTGTTCAGCAACACTTATCTGAATGTTAGCAATATTGTCATTACTTAAAGTAAATTTTTGTTTTATTGCTACTAGAATATGATGCAAAGAAAAAGTACACTCAATATATTCAAGAATTCGACGAATAGCGAACACGGGTGAATGATTATTACGGCGATAAAATGGCAAAAACTGCAAAAAAAGTGACTGAACACACCAATGACACATTACACATTAAATATGTTCGAAATGTCATGGCGAAATCATATCGTTCCTATTGAAAAACCCATTATAAGGTTATCAATCAATCAAATGAGAGCGTGACTTTGGAGCAAGGACAAACTCCTTGTTGATCAAGTGAACGACGCGAAACCAGACTGAAGTCTGTTAGAGGATATGAGCCCTAAGGGTTATACCTCGGAGGGCTAACCACAAGTGTTACGAGCATTCGCAAAAGATGTGGATCGATGTTTCATCCTCCACCAGACAGAGTTTACACTCCGTGTAGACGATGATCCCATTTTGTGAAGGTGGTACTTTAACCATTTATGTCCTGATAGATAGCCGGTTAGGTTAGGACAGTAATGAATTTTATAAGAGAAAATTGTTATTATCTTTTAACTAAAAAAAACAAATTCATGTTATTGGATATATTTTTAATAGACTATACATTCTTTCACGTTATTCACTTTAGCTACAACATGACATTTCCAAGCTTTCGCAGAAGTTGTATTTAATAACTTATCGACATAAACAGCTTTAGGAATTTTCAGAGCAAAATTTTGAAAGTCTTGCTTGGTTCATTATAAAAAAAATTCTCATAATAATGCTTCTTTGAGGAATTATTAAAAAAAATTCAAACAATAACAAGAGAAACAAAATTAAAAAAATATTTTGCATTATGTATAAAGAATGAATGAAGTAGATACTTAATAATTTTACTAACAATCACGGCCCCTCGTTGTTGTGTTGTTAATTTGTATGTCGTTTAATACCGCAGGGAATCGACAAAAATGAATGTGTTGATATTATATTTGTCCTTAACAGCAGGAGATATTAGTTAAATACTTTGAATATTATGATTGCTGGTGGTAGAAATGAAATTGAAGATTATATCGACGAGCAAATAATGACAATATGATACTCGTTTCTAGTGATGTCATTAATAGACTATTACTGCATATAAAAATGTTTTAAAAATTGAATAAAGTAGTAGTCATATTTATACGATAGATCATATTCTAAACTAAGAAACAGTTACATATGAAATCCTTAAATCCTCTAGAATCCTTAAATAAATACAGAATGCTACTCGTACATGCAATTACTTCTATATATCTATATTTTTTTCAACACTATTAGAGATTATGATATAACATCTGATATCAATAATATCAGATGTTACAAATATCAATACATACATACTAATGGAGATGTAGATTATTCTTTGGATGTTGCAAATAAACGAAATCAGTAAACGAAAAATCTGAACAAATGTTATGAAATATATGTATGTATATGCGTTATTATAAAACCCACAACGGAAACAATTGCATAAACATGAAAGAAAAGCGTTGACATTAATGGTATGGTATATGAGTGTGTGGTGGTGTGTGTGTTTATGTGATTATGTCTGTGTCTGTATGCGATGACAAGTATAATGACATTAAAAAGATTTACAACATATCAAAAAAGGCGTAGACACGACAACACAACAAGAGGCAGACTGCTAACACACACACACACACACACATCCAAAGGCGAGTGATACATGGCCAGCAGACAAACATATGGACAGATACATGACAAAGAACTTGCTTTAATTTCGAATGAAACTAAGTGTATGTGTATTAAAAAATAATAACAACAAGAACAAGCATAAAGAAAAACCAAAATAAAAAAATAGAATGGCATAATGATGCCCATGCGATTACAATGCTGTTTGCTTCGTTCTTGCTTTTCTTTCTACAATATGTATAATGAATGCATGAACAACAACAATAACAACACAACAACAACTGTTTATGCATAAGAGTCTCATTATCATTTCAAGATGAAAAGAGTGAAAAAGCAGAAAAAAAAAGAAAATGGAAAACGATGAAATATACAATAAAAGAACAGCAGCATACAACACTTGTCTGTCGGTTGGTGCGAAAATGGCATGAACGGCAAGAAGGGCATGTATGACATTACCCATGGTGTATGTAGTTAATGAGATTCCAGGATATCACTTTGCGGCCATATTAAAGAACCACACAAGAGCGCATCAGCATGCTTGTAATGTTCTTACCTACAGAGAGAGAGAGAGAGAGAGAGACACCAGCACACACCCAAGCGCATTTGAGTAAGTACATTGAAGAAGAAGAAGAAGAAGTAGTAGTAGAAAAAATGTGCATATGAAAAAATAAACTAAAAGAAAAGCAAAATCTTCACTAAAATGTAGATATACATAAGTACATATAATGCATAATGGACAACTGTGATGCGATTAAAGTGTGCATTTTGTATTTGTCGTTTGCTATAACACACACACACACACATGCGTAACCAAAAATTTACATTTCTACTTGCATGTATTAAAGAGCAAATGCAAGTTTGTACTTTCGCAAGTATCATTATATGATTACTACATAAAGAAGTATGTATATATCTTAAAGAATAATCAACATTATCGACTTGAAACATGTACAAATTTCATACGCGATATTTGAGTGTATCGGCAATTGGGGTCCCTACAAAATACCATAGTTACAAATTTAGAAATAATTATAAAAATAACAACCCCAAACAGTTCATCTAAACTTTTGAATCCTTCATTGGGTATACTTATAAAATCCATTTACATTAACACGATCTTAACAAACAAATTAAAATTGACAATTTAAGTAAAATTATAATTAAAATTGATCTCAATGGGAATTAAATTTTCATACCTTTCATACATATGAGTTCATCAATAAGTATTTCCATTAAATTTTCACTTCTTTAGATATTCCCATGTAGAAATGTGAATGGCGTTTAATGAATTTAACCTGATTTTTACATTATGCACACAAGTATATGCATACAAGTGCTAAAATGAAAATAAAACCACGCGATTTTATCGATTTATATATGCTGATTTTCGAAAGTATTATATATATGTGCATATACATGTATATTAGGGTGATCTTCCAATACATTAGGGAACATTTTTAAACGTGAATTTTAAATCTCAGAGGATAAAGAGTTCGAAAAAGTTGTAATTTTTCTTATTATTTATTATTTATTTATTATTTAATCAAAAATCTCATTTCAAAATGGGATATACGCAAAAGTAGCCCTCATTAGTATTTTTTCGGTTCATACTAACCCCTTATTTTTACTCGTCAAGAGGACTCACCAACAAAATTGATGCTTTTATGAAAGCATCGTTCTTTTCGCTTCTAAGAGTTGCTCCTCCTGGATTAAATTATATGACCGAAACCCTTTAATTTTTTGTCCATAACTTATTTTGGGAACATACTTATCTTCTATTTTGATAATTTTTTTTAAATTTACTCCCACCATTATCAGTGCACCCGATCTCGGTTTATTTTTTCGTAATAGTATTTTCCCAAATATTCTTTTATAATTTTTTTCCTTATAAAATTAACTTAAAAAAAAAAACCCGAAAAATCATTTCTAGGGAGTTAAATTTTATTCAGATACCCATTAGTTTTACATTTATAATATCATTCCTATACATACGAGGGTTGCCTTTTTATATCTTTTTAAAAAGCATGAAAATGCATTTTTAAAAATGATTTTATTGTTTTTTAAAGTATTCTCCATGAAGATTTATACACTTTTGCATGCGCTCAAATCAATTGCCGAAACAATTTTGTCACCTTTTGACTGAGACACCTCTGAATTATGTTTTTTGTTGGGTTTGGCTCGTCTTGGAAGATCCACGCGGTCGATTGTTGTTTTATGTCGAGGTCATACGCATATATCCATGATGTCATAATAAACGTCTTTCGAAGCACAGCGATTGAATTTTTTCATCATTTCTTTGCACCAATCGACACAAGCCATTTTTTGAGCGATCGTTAAACTATGCGGGATCCAAAGAGAACATATCTTTCTGACAGCTAGGTGTTCATGCAATATCGATTGCACGGCGGTAGAACTAATGCCCAAGGATGCCTCTATCTCACGGTATGTCACATGACCATATTTCATTATCAGTTCACGCACAGCATCGATGGTTTCTGGCACAGTAACCGATTTTGGACCATCTTCGCAAATATCATCCTGCAGCGAATGCTTGAAATCGTTAAACCAATTATAAATTGCATGGAGACGATCGAAGCACTGCTGTTGAGATAATTCACTTCAAAAATCAAAAAAATCATAGCTCTAAAATGTTAACGAGTTAAATCCATTTTTTGACCGAGATTAATTTTTCAAGTCACTGGGTGGGTCTCTCACAAAATTGTAATTTTTTCCATAAAAATTTCTCCAATTGTTTTCAGGGTGCACCCAAGGGGATAAAATGTATAAAAGAATACCATTAATTTTTTTACCACGACATTTCTTGCAACCATATATAAAGCCTATCTCCACTCTGTAGACAGGCTGCCCTATAAAATAAAATGTTTACATATAAATTGCTTCCTGAGGGGGTAAAATGTATGAATGAATTCCATTATAATTTTTTTACTAATATTTCTTGAAAACGTATATATGCCGCCTCTTCACTCTTTAGGGAGGCTCCCCTACAAAAATAAATTTTTTTTTCATAAAAATTGCTCTAATCGCTCTCAGTATGTTTAGATTGGAGTATGATATATGACCAACAACCATTAGTTTGATCACTCCAACATTTCTACCCAACATAGTTATCCTCTATCTTTACGATTAAGGGCTCCATATAAAATGGACAAAAAAAAATTATTCCTAAGATTAAACTGATTACTGTTTAATTGAATTCCACTTCGAAATTCGAAAATAGCAATTCCCAAATATTATTAGCGATTGACTCTGAGCGTTTGATGCAAAAATTGTTTTCTAAATGTGTGCCACCCGAATATACATGTATTTATATCATTTAAATAGTCTTCTTCTATTATGTCAATACATCTCTACAATTGTCTGGTTTCTGTTTCTCTGTCTGTATTTGTCTGTCTGCCTGATGATGTATTTATTTGTTTGGAAGCTTACTTTTTGTCACTTTTCGGTGACTTCATATGTGTAAACACCCACTTAAATGCTGACAACATTCTTCTACTTACTTACCACTCTGCTTATTATTATTTTGTTATTGTCTTTTCGTTGTACGAGTACTTCATTTCTTATTAATTTTTGCTTGTATAGTATGTACAGTGTACATATTCGTTTGTATGTAATAAACCAAGCAACCTCATCATCATTATAGTCATCATTATCAATCTGTGCTTTACTCTGATCTTTGTCATTATTGCATCTGTCACCTTTTTTTCATAACAGCATGCGTACGTCGACACATCACAGACGATTTGACAGAGTAACAATTTGTATTGAAATAGAATTCCCAGATGATACTCAGCTGTAAAACTATAGAACATTTACGAGTATGTAAGTATCACGCTTCAAGCGTGTCGAGTTGTTTAAAGTGATTTTTGATTTTTGTTGTAAAATGTATTTTTCAATGAGCTTTGTGTATTTTCATCTACTATGACATATTACCTTCCGATGTAAATGTATACATACATACTAGGCTGATTGAAAAATTTGAATAGTGGTTTCTGAATTCCATCTTTGTTTGTTGCAAAGAGGTGATGTTGCTGGTAATACCTTTGCTCCATAAACTTTTCAATCATCCTATACTATACAGAAGAAATCATTTACTGAGTTCCCTTTGTATATCTTGTCAATACTATATAGTATCACTCTACAAAGAGCATATTCCATCCTTGTCTATTAATGACTGTTTTCAATTTGTCTCAAATTACTACACATTTTTTATACCTCAGCACCCTTTTTCATATACAGACATAGGTCTGCACTAGTATGTACATATTTTTCGCTTTTGTTGTCTTCTTGCTCTATTTGTCTCCCTCTCTTACTAATTATGCATTCGTTACGTGCTAAATGCGCCCATTAAGTGCAAATAGATTACGTGCGTGTGTTAAAGCATAGCATGCATGTATACAAACATGTATACATACATGTATCCGAGCGTATATGTTGCAAAAGGTATACATAGGTATACATGCCACTCAATAATGTTTCACCCTGTTTGTGTTGAAATCGTTCATTAAATTGAAAATTTGTTTTGATACTTCAAATTGGGGACCCTTTTTGTTTTTTGTTTTTTTTGTGTATACTTCCTATGTATTCGTTTGATCGTTGATTGGTACGTTCCTTATTTGGACAAGTTTTTTTTTTTGCTTTTGGTTCATTATTGACGCCTTTATTTTAAAGTATTTACAATACTATTTACAAATCGATGTATTTAAATAGCTTGAGGGTTTCAATGTATATAATATTTGTGATTGTTATTATTCAAAAAACATACCATAGTGTGCTTTATGTAGAAACATGTCGAAATTACATATTAATCCATAGTATTGTATAGCAAATAGTGCCTGAGGTTATTTAACCGTATTTCATCGAAACAATATAATTTGTTACACATATTCAAGGGTGAATTTTGATTTTAATTATACAGTATATATTATAAATACATACAGTATATATATACATATTTTTTATTATTGTTTTCTTCCTATTGAATTTATGTAAAGGTATATTCGAACAAGAGTCAACAGGTTTGAGAAGAATATTAATACAAAAAGTGTATTTTTGCTTGTAAAAAAAAAACCAACCTCAAGGGATTATACATATAATTCATTGCGAAAAAATTAGATTTTTAGAAAAAAAAACATTAACAATAATAATAATAATAATAACAAGGCTCGTCTTCATCCTATATAGAGTGTTTTACCTAGAGATCAACATTATGTACAATTCATCAATTTTGACACTGTCTATGAGAAAATTCTTCAGTTCAGTGATTTTTTGAAAAAAGAAAACTTATTTAAAAAAAATTGATTTTCAAGCTGTGATTTTTCGACCTACATATACAACACCTTAGCATCCACAAAATAGTGGGTGATCACCATATAATAACAATTTTGATTGCTTCAAATGTAGAGCAAGGCCAGTGAAAAATGAAAATGTTATGATAC
This sequence comes from Megamerina dolium, assembly GCA_963854835.1. NCBI lineage: Eukaryota > Metazoa > Arthropoda > Insecta > Diptera > Megamerinidae > Megamerina > Megamerina dolium. Next base: position 14,118,129 of record OY978526.1, on the reverse strand, counting down.
TGTAAGTATGTATGTATATAAACTATATTTTTACCTTTGCACTTAGCGCTCAATTTCTTCCAAATATCTGTAATTTATCTTCAATGATATTATAAAAAAAAAATTTTATTATTTTTTTCTCCAATATAGAGGAAATGCTTCGTTTCCAAAATCTATTTTAATTAAAAAAATATATAAATATATAATAAAAATTAAATCTGTTAATCATGTTTACCGCCTTCGAATCTCAAATAGATATAAGTGAATGCCTGAAAGGTTCATGTGGGCCAACAAAGATATATTGTGTTATCGATGGGTCTACCCTTGCTATTGTCTATAGCTTAAACTTATAGAGCTCAGTATGTACTATCTAAAATCTTATATATCAACCGAAAAGAGGTCAGTGAAACAATTTTAACTATATGGTTCAAGTTGTGTCTTGCATCTGCGTAAAAGCGCTGCGGGAATGTACATCAATGTACAGCGTTGTCCTTGATAAGGCATATCCAATTTCATTCAATTTAAATTGGAATCGTTGATTGGAATATTAGACAAATGTTTTCCATGCAAACCAGAAGTACTCTTTGATATAAAAGTAATAAATGTTTTGCTGAAAATGATGCAGCGGTCTAAGATAATTCCCCTACATTTCTTGTTTAAGAAATTGATTGAGACTGAGCTCTTTCGTGTTCTAAAAATTTAACGTGTTCCTCACGGAGTAAGAAACATTACCGCAGAGTGTGTGCAGAGAAAGTTCAAGAAAATTGTATCCAGTAAAATTTTTAATGCTTTCGTTGGAATGATGTGTTCTGCTTAACAGATACCGATGTGATGCTTTATTTAAGGCATTTCTTTAGACAAAGGTTTCATATGTTCACATTTGACATACTATCGAATTTATTCCAGCTACAATTTCATATGGATTTCTTTAGCTGCTGTATTTCCTAATTGATATTGCTGTTTATAGAATTTGACTTTGAATTGAATTCTTTTTTTTTATTTCATATTTTAAAAAATTTTGCTAATCAAGGCCATACCGTACTTGATGTTAATCCAATTACATTTAATGGAATTACAAAATAGAAAAACAAAAATTGTTGAATGGTTAACTAACTTAAGTAACTACTTAAGTACTATCAATGTTGACTGTCATAAATTTGGCTGTAGTACTGTAGCCTGTAGAAAATCAAAGAAATGTGACAAAGTTGATTTTTCCGTCGCAAACATTTAGCAGAAAGTGAATGTGTGTTCTCAGCTTGAAAATTAGAAATTTTTTACCGTATTATTATTGGGGACGAAAAATGGGTCCTTTGCAATAAACCTGTATGCAAACGACAGTGGTTAGATAAAGAAGAAACATCAGAACCAACTCCCAGAGATGGCCTCCTGTTGGTGGGATATGGCCGGTTTCATTTATTTTGATCTGCTGGAACCAAACCAGACGATTACAGCTGATTACTATTGCCATCAAATATCCAAACTGAAAAAAGCACTTGAAAAAAATCGACCGTCATTAGTCAATAGACGCAAATTTTTGTTTTACCACGACAACACAAGACCGCATATCGCAAGACAGACCTCAGGCAAGCTGATCGAGCTCGGATGGGAGCTAATGCCGCATCCACCACACTCTCCGGATATTGTACCTTGCGATTATAACCTTTTCTGCGGACTTCAGTCCCATTTAAGTAATAAGAACTAGACCTCAAAAGAAGCTATAAGGCTCCAAAGACAAACAATTTTTTGAGCTGGAGATTAAAAATGTGCTTAACCGTAAGGAAGACATTGTAAGTAATGCAGGAAAATATATTATTGATTTATAAATATTTTTTATTTATTTTAAAACCACCTAAGAAAAACGCACAAACTTATGGACTTACTTGATACAATATCAAAATTTTATGGGAAATGAGGTGATTTGGCAAAATGTTCTATGCCAATATTGATTTAGATTTATGGTCTCATTAATAAATATAACTATATTGTGTAAATAGGAATAATAATAATAAAACTACAGAATATCTTAAAAAACTGCGATTAAATTCCGCAATCTTAGTTTTCCCTACTGGGACAATGGGTACTGGATTTCATAATACGCAATACGTTTTGATGTTAATTATCCAATTTTGAAAATTGTACCATACCATATCCTTGATTTCTATATTTTTGTACAATATGATTTAGTAAATTAAATGAAAATCATTTTAACGACTGAATCCAATTCACCTACCAACTACATACTTATTGTATATGAGTTTGTAATTAAAGTGAATTACAATTTTTGAATGAATTTTCAAAAAAATAAAAACAAAACGTGAATCTTATTATACCATACTAAATAAACCTTCATATTTTATGGTACGCCCATTCAAAATGACACTCATATATATCTACATATAAAAACATAGCAATATACGTATATACAACGTCCCACATATGCAATTACAGACGAGAAGATTGAATATTTAATTGTTTGTTTGCGCAACATTTGCATATAAATTTGGCATATGTCACCGAATTACGACAACGATTATTGCCTTGCCTGCCTACTTTTCCCCCCTTCTCTCACTCTCTCTCTCTCTCTCTCACTCTCTACCGCCTCAGTTATTAGATCCTTTTAGTTGCTTGTTGCGCTTTATGAATATCATACGATGAGTATGATGGCCTGTTGTTGATGGGGAAGTTTATAAAGTTGTCACAACACACAACACAATATTTAGTTGGAGCAGAGCAGAGATATGGTAAATGTCTATGTATGTATATGTGAATCTCTATGCATAGTCAATATGTAAATATGAATGCATGTATGATTTATAAGCTTAATTTTGGCGAATATAATGAAAGCAGCAAATAAGCAAGGACACAACTTAATATCAACAACGTAAATATCGAATAGAAAAAATGCAAAAAATGAAATGAAAATGTTGCGACAACAAAGACCATCAGAGCTCCGCGCAACCCCAATAAATCTCAACATTGAACAGAGAAAAGAGAAAAAAAATAAATGAATTCAAATTGAATATTGTGAAAATAGTCGAAAGCAAAAGAAAGAGAAAAAAAGTGAAATCTGACTTTACTTTCGGCTTAAGTGGCAGCCAAGTCCAATGTCAAATTTTCGCACAATCCGCACATCACCACCACCACCACCACCACCACCATCAAGTGATGGTGGATTATTGTAGCAGAAGAGATTTAAAAATTCAACTAAAATTATGAACATTTTTATTTTTATTGTATGGAGGTCATCATTGAATATTATTTTGTTTGAGTTATGCTTATGCTATTTCTTCTTCTTTACACTATTGTTGATACTAAATCTCTTGTTGATGGATGAGAAGAAGTACTAGTACATACAAGTAGCAGTGGTCGGTGATGATCGGTTTAATTTTTTTTTTGTTGCTGGTTGGTCATCAATGTGGAAAAGTGGAAAATGAAAACATAATGGAAAATATGGTAATGATTTATTTATCTATAATAAAACAGACCAACAACCAATCTGCAGAATGTCAATGATACGATGGATGAGGGTGCTTTATTTGTATATATGATATATAAATACTTACTTAACGAAGAAGAGCTACTTTGCTATTTCACATATAAAAAATTCTTTTTCATATTTCTCATATTTATTTCATGTTGCTACATATATATACAATATATTTGCGAATATGTTCAAAACAGTCGACATTTAACAACATCATCATCATCATTATCATGACGAGCTTTTGCTTGACAGTGTATTGATGCGTACGTATAATAACCTCCCTCTCTCTCTTGGTTCCATTACATACATGCATACGAATTAAGCGTCATTGCGCGTTATAGATTTAAGTAAATTACCACAGTGAGTGCTTAGAAAGATTGTGAAATTCATTCATTTCTGTTTTTTCTTTTTTGATTTTTGCTTTTATTGATGAAATAATGTCGTACTTGCTGCATATAATATTACTCTATAATGGCAATGCCAATAACAATGATGATGATGGTGATGATAATGATGACTATAAGAGTGATCCCATTGGAAAAATCATTGAAATACTTTGACGGTGATTTGATGTTTGCGTGCGTACTATGTACTCGTATGTATGTGTGTTTGAATGAAATTTGTACATGTGCGTTGAAGGCGACCACATTGAAGTGTTGCCATCAGGCATCATCATTCGTGTCGTCCGTATCGTCGTTGCCGTCGTTGTCGTTGTCGCCACCACCATCATAGCCGTTGTGATGTTTTAATTTGTCCTATGAAAATATTTGCACACGAGTGCATTGAAAATGTAATTGAATTAAAATTACTAGTCGTCACAAATGCAGGAATGGTTAAGCATCAGCCGGATATTTGAGTTGAGTAGAGCAGATTGTGTATGTGTTGTATTTTTGGAGAAATTGAAAGGTCCCTTTTAATTTTTGTGATTAGCATGGGCGGTTTGAGTAGAGATTTATTATAATGGAACATTTTTTTTTGGAATATTTGGTTAATGCGTATGTTGGATCTTACCAATATATATATGTATGTATATAGATGTATATCCGTTATATCATTATGGTGTGTTCAAAAAGTTTTTGGACTTTCTTTTGATTAAGAAAAATATATATTTGCAAGTGGTATTGCAATTAATTATCGATGTAAGCTAGCTAGCCTATTTTTCTAACTATTTTCCTTTGACTTGTTCATATTCGGGGGTCAGTAGTAGGAACAAATTGAATAGCCTTTATATTAGAGATTAGAGTTTCTGACAAGAACCATACGGCCGATAGTGCAGTCCCAAACGAATAAAGCAAAATTAGCGTCACATTCTGCTTATATGCAATTTATCAACAAAATATCGAAGTCGAAGGAATCGAGACAGATAAATATTAGTAGGCAAGTCAGAATTTATGCTTCTATAAGGTTTTATAGAAATAGCTTGCTCTCACGCTTTACCGCAGGTATATGATGGAAGCAGATATGACTAAGAAAGATTCCTCGCAATGAATTGTGGGTTTTGGTTCGATAAAAGCTCCATGCAATAGTAGCCATCTTGCATGAATAGTTGTTATAAGGCCTGAACCAAAGCTACAGAATGAAAGGACTTGCTTCACTCAAGGACTTGATTTCACTGAATACTTCCTTAAGGCGTTTGGCTTCTTAATTCGTTTTCTTTTATTTTAGTTATATCCATTAATTACTGTGGGTATTTTAATGTCAAAATCATTATATTTAATTTGATTCGGCATGGTGGACCCATCACATATTTGACACATCATCATCGCATTACCGCTCTACAGACTAGGATATATGCTGAAGCTGGATTAAATATGAATCATATAACTTTAAGCAACTTCAAGCAAATTCATTCAATTTTACGTGAAACAAAAGCTTTTTGAATGAAATAATATTTTTATTTGTTGTGAATCGTAATTGCAAAAGCTTTTGGTGCGAAATAATGAACTTTCACATGTAACAACATCGAACCTCTATGTGGACGTATTATGGAAATACTATGAAAGTAATTACTTATATTCTAGTTCTAGTTCTAGTTCTAGAATGGAAAATTGTTATTTGGTTAGCGGCATGCATTTTTAATGAAATTCTGGATAAATAACTATTGCATTTTATTAGAAATGATCCATACTAATTTCTAAATTAAGGAATTTCTGCAGGATTCATTGCTGGCAATTTCTATTTTATTTGAATCATTCTTAAGTTTTATGTATGAGTCAGCTGCATGTTGATATTGGCATAGTTAATCTCGGTCATATTGAGTGAATGCAAAAATTTGATCAAACCAAACATATTTTCGTCTAGGAACTCGAAGGTGTGTTACAAAAACAGCATGTACGAACCTCCAGTAAATGCTGGAGAACCTATGAATGAATGAATGAATACGTGGCACTTAAAGCCCCAAATGGCTCATTGGTCGAGCTTCTCTTCCATTACTGTTGTGCGTCTTAAATTTTGGACAGTATTAGAATGGACCTACTTATTTTAGCCGGTTCCGAACGGCAGAACACTTGTGACATCACTTTTTCTGAGCTTTGTCACAGAGTTCTTTTTAGAAGCTTTTTCATGGCAAGTTGTTACTGTCGGAAGAATTGCCAATTGCTTGCCTACAGGTGGGTACCGTTCGAAAGAAAAATCTTTTCGATATTAAATTTGTTATGCATCAGCCGGGTATTGAACCACGACCTACAGATCAGAAGGTGAACACACTAACCACTGAGCTACGGCACCCTGGAGAACCTATAAAACCATGAATTTAGCAACTAGCGCCGGTGGACGAAATAATCTCTGTACATGCTCATAATCGAGTGCCATATGCAAAAGCCAAACGTAATTAACGAAGAGGTGCCAAAATCCTTACTTAAATATGTGCATATCTCTCATAGTAAATTAAATAAATAATGAATAAATAAATTGCCTTAGAGAGCTTTAAACCAAAAAAAGGAGATTAATCGTGTATGGACTCCTAAACTTAAGAATTCTGCAGACCAAACTTTTCACTAGAAAATGTATAAAAAATAAAATAAATAAATATGTGGCCCTGAATATAAAGCCTGAAGTTCTCTTGGGCCAAGCTTCTCTTCCATTACTGTTGTGCGTGTTAAATTTGGACATTATTAGAAGGTACCCCACTTATTTTAGCCGACAGGTGGGTAACGTTCGAAAGAAAAATCTTTTCGATATGATAAGATTATGCTTCAGCCGGGGATTGAACTCACTACTTATAGATCAGAAGGCCAACACATTAACCACTAAGCTGCGGAATCTACTAGAAAATTCTTATATTACTCAAAATAGATGAGGAATGGAGTAACTTCCAACAAATTCGGGCATTAAAAACCCCAAAACTAATGATTAGATTGTCAGAAAATATTGAAATTAAAAAAAAAATAAATACATTTTGGAAGTCAAATCCCAAATAACATTATTAAAGAAATAAATCTAAATCTGCTTAATTGAACACTAAATAAATATATTTTTATTAAAAAAAGAGTCTGTAATAATATGATTTAATAAAATATTATATAAAATCGAGTGTACCTCAAATAAATATGCAGATTGTCATATAAAGTTGCTTAACCAATGTTTTGGGCATTTGAAAATGAATCGAATTTAAACTACCCCCAATGAACATTGAAAGGAAATATATATGTTATATAACATACGTAAATATGTACTATATATCGTATATATTTATTTTATGATTTCACATACATACACATACTAACTATATACATATATCAACACATCATTTTGCACTCACTCAAGTGCTATATTATATGGATGTACGATACATATATTTATACCAAAACAAACAAAAAATCCTTTGTTCAGTAAAATATATATGTTATTTGTATGTGTATATTTTCTCTACTTCCGTTTCCGTAAAGTTTAATGTGTGCATACCTCTATACACATACATACATATATTTGAAGGATTGTATTGTATGTTGTGTATGACTGTGTAGCATGTAAGTGCGGTGATTTTTGATTGTTTGTAAATTTCCCTGGGGCATCGCTGCTTCGTTGAACTCCATCAAACGTTTACTGATTACATTTAATTCTGTAATCGAATGCTCACAGCCGTTGCATTTTGTTGCGAAATGTTTATTTTCACTTGATGCCTCTTCATACACACAAACGTATCATAAAGCAGGAGTAGTGAGTAGTAGCAGCAGTAGTAACAATAACAACAGTAACAGAGTTGAAAGTTAATACTTTTTTTATTATTGTTTGATATTTTTTATATATTACTGTATTATTTCAAGAACAAACACAATTGAGAATTTATGTACTTGTATATTATTGCGTATAAATTTATACAATTTATATGTAGAATAGCAGAAGGTTACGAGTTCCTTCAATTGTTGTGGTTTTAACAACATCAAAATATTGTTTATATATATATATATATATATATATATATATATATATATATATATATATATATATATATATATATATATATATATATATATATATATATATATATAATATAAAAGAAAATATATATTTCCAGCTTTCTACTATTGAGTAAATCATCTGCCATGCTCTCTTACTACTGGGTATTTTTAGATGAAAATTACTCCAAAGGGATTATGGTCATAATCAACGATAAATGGATGAAGTTTAATTTTTGGAGATTGTCAGCAAGTAGCACTGGTTTTCATAAATACAAATATAGGAGAGTTATTGCCAAAAGAATCCATGTTGAATTTCGAAAGTACATAGTGAGATCCAACACCATGTTAATCCATTTCGAAATGTCGAACACTTGCAACATTATTTTTGTCGGGCTATTGTACTCAACTATTTCAGAAACTCTTCAAAAAGGTAATTCTTATCACACCAAAATACAAGAATATTTTATATTATTAAGTGGGCCTGTCGCAGTGGGGTCTCGACTACAAAATGATATACTGGATGTATACAATGATGGTTAGACCAGTCGTTACGAATGCATCTCTTGTATGGTGGGCAAAGACCACACAATAAACTACTAGGAAACTACTTACAAGCTTTCAAAGGTAAGCTTCTTTGGCAATTGACTGACTTTGGAGGACCTTGGGTCGAGCCTGGAAGTCTGAAATGGTTTATAGATGGGTCAAAAACAGACTCTGGAGTCGGTGCGGGAATCTACGAACCAAACATCAAAATTTCAGAACCAATGGGCAGATGGCCTAGCCCTTTTTCAGGCTGAGATTCAAGCAATTTCAATCTGCGCAATGATAAATCTGAAAAAAGGCATAAAGGGCGCACATATTGCTATCTATTCAGATAGTCAAGCTGCATTGCAAGCACTAGATTCATGCTCTATGGAATCCAAACTAGTGGAAGAATGTTTCAACAGCCTCCAATCTCTAGGTACAAGGAGTAAGATTGTACTTGTCTGGGTTCCTGGCCATTCAGGGATCGAAGGTAATGAAATTGCTGATGAATTAGCCAGGGCTGGTTCAGCAGCAAACTTCATAGGCCCAGAGGCAAAATGTGGTATCAACTGGGCGGAGGCTAAATCAAAAATATATAACCGGGAACATAACCTTAGGGTATCACACTGGGATGAAATACAGCAACTTCGCCAAGCCAAATGATTGGTAAGGCCTTTAACCTACAACAAGGAACTGTCCAATATGTGCAAAGCAGATGTTAGGAAATTAATAGGTTTTCTCTTAGGTTACTACTACCTGAAATACCATCTCACCAAATTACACATACTCGACGACATGGAGTGCCGGCTCTGTCTAGAAGAGGATGAAACCACAGAACACTTATTGTATAACAGTATTGCGTTGACAAAAACAAGGGTGAGCATATTTCATCGTGATCATTTGGATCCGGAAGTAATAAAAAATCCCTCTGCTAAGGACATTCTAAACTGCATCCGCAAGACGGAAAAGATACTGAAAGGACATGGGTGTCAGTTACTTCCTTGCTTTAGACTAGGAACATCTAGTCAGATAAGGACCGGATGACATAAATTGCAACTAAACCGATAGGGTATAGTAGATGTACAATTGTGATCAAGTGGATCACAACAATTTATATGTAGTGTGACACAAAAGATCTATTAGGTCGCAGTATCGACCTTTGGGCAACCTACAATAGTAAATTATTATTATTTAGACCAGAATTTAGATAAAATTTCATAATTTTAAAATTGCCTTAAGTTTACTTAAATTTCTGCAAATATTTTGTATTGAAAATTTTACTCCAATAAATCTTTAAGCTTTACAACAACATCTTGAATACACATATATTTATTTATTGAAACAATGCTGTTGAAATATTTCACTTTCTTTAGCCAAATTTTATAATAGAAATTAATAATATTAACAACAACAACAACAACAACAACAACAAATGTGCCAACATGCGGAAGTGAAAAGCTAGCAATTATATATAATACACTCAATACAGATTCGCTGAATTTGCAAGCTAAGATAAAGAATAACAACAAATACCAACATATTTATTAGTACAATATAGGCAAATTTGCAAGATATTTGTGAGAATGACAGGATTAAAATCACATTCTATCGTATCAACTGATAAATGAATGAATTCATGCATAAACACATACAACATACATACACACAAGCAAATTGTTAGGGGGGGCAAAACGAAAGAAAATACAAAAATAAATCTAACATTATAGTGAAGAAGAAAAAACGACGATACAAATAAAAACGACGCTCATTAATAAACGTATAAACTTAACTCAACTGAAGTGAATTAAGTGATGAGATTATTTAATTGAAATCCTCCAGTTTACATGTATATACTTTAAGTACATACATACATACATATTGAATGGTGTGAATAAGAGCGCTTCATGTTTTTTTTTTTTTGGCAAATGACAGCAAATACATTATGGTGCGTATTGAATATGGGTGGTATAGTAGTTGGTCGCAAATGAAAATGCGAATTTGACACACACAAAAGCAAAAAAGTGAAAGCCAATAAATGTTCATGTTAAATTTCTGCAATACTTGTATGTATAGTACGTATGTGATGGTAAATTAAATTCAAAATATTCAATTCATTTAAAACTGCTGCTTGCTGTTATTGACATATTAACATAAAAACCAATTCACACATATGTACGTATGCATACATGATTCGTTCGTTCTGTATTGAATTGTCATTGAAGCATACCAAGCGGAAATATTGTACGTATAGTGTATGGCTGACATCACAGGAGTCTCACCAATGAAATTCATTCAAAGAATTCAATTAGTTTTTTTGGCGAAACCAAAACAATGAGCGTATAAAATATTAACAAAGTCAAAGCACTCCTTCTAAATTGGACCCATTGGGGCCATTTAATTGAACTATTGACCAGGAAGCCTTAAAAACTGTACCATCATTGATGACATTTCTGGTGATACAATCTTTTATGAGTTATTGATTTCCACTAGGGTTATATTATTGAAATATAGCATATATAAATATGCACTAGAGAACATATGTGCCTATATAGAGTACATGTACTCGTAAAAGATCACGTGCCAACAATTTTTTAAGGATTAACCGCATATATTCGTACAATCGTATATACATACGAGTACTTACAATTCATTGAATGCTTTTGAAATTTGCATTCATTGCATTTGTGGTAATAGCCACAAAAACAACAACAACAACAACAACAACAACAACTACAACAACAAAACCAACAACAACAACGATAATAAGATTAAAAATTTAATTATTGATTGATTTATTATATTAACAATAAAAATGCAAATTTTAATATAAAACACCAAGATTGAACTACAATTGCATGATTTTGACATATTTTCCTGTAATTTCAATTCATCAATTGTATTTGCAAATTGTGACAGATTACTATACCTACTCATAGAAAGACAGCTTAAGACACGGTATTAGTGATAATATACATCGATCTAATTTTATAGTTATATATACAAATTCATAAGTAAATCGGTTCTAAATGAATGTAAGTGATGGAAATTGTGACGATGATGGAATGGTGAAAGCTTTATTTTATTGATAAATGAATGGTATTCTTTGTGATGGTATTGAAATGTATTACAGTAGAATTACAATAGAAGTAATTATACCATAAACTTAAAGAGTCAATGGTATATTGAATTACGTTTTTTAGAGCCTTCAATCTTAAGAAGAAGTGGCAGATATTGTAAAGTGTCACAATATAATTTATTTGAATCACGTTCTGAGTCGATTTGGCAATACTTCTCTGCCTATCTGTCCATTTAACTGTATTTTCACACAATAACTGCAATAATAATAGAGCTATCAAGCTGAAAATCGATATATAAAAATATTTCCACCAACAAATTGATAATGGATCAAAATTTGATGAAATTCACGTGTGCGCCCCATACAAAAGTCTAATCTTGAAGGTGTTTTATCATACATTGCTTGTAAAAGCATAAAGTTATTAAGCTGAAACTCGGCATGTGTAATTTTATTTACCAAATAATAGACATATTCGAAAATGGGCTGAATCGGATAATAATCACGCCAACCTCCCATATAAAAGTATGTTTTTTATTGTATTATTTAATTCTTTACGCGTTCAAATTTAAGATATTGAACTCAGACTTGATATATAATATTAGTCTGATCACAGAAATGATATATCAGAAAATTGATGTAATCGAAATATATCCACGCCTACCACCCATATAAAAGTATGATGTTGAATGTGTTTTTTCACATTTTGCGTACGAAAAAATAACGCTATTAAGCTAAAATTCGATATATAATATTGATTTATTTATTAAATACATATATTCAAAAATAGATGTAATCGGTTGAATATCTCGCCTACCTCCCATATAAAAATATGTTTTGTTAATTAATCGCAAAAATATATTGCTTTTGAATTAAAACTTTGTTTATAAAGTCAATATGATCACAGAATTTATTTATAATGGTAAATGGGTGTAATGTGTGTATGTTTTTGTATGTGTGCCCAATTCAAAGCACCATTGAAGTATAGTGATTTTAGCCGGATAATGACCGAATTATATATATTCTGTTGTTCTATTCATTAAACTAATTTTGTAATGGAAATTTTCACATCCATAAACATAATTTGTCTTTCACTTGCAATGCAGTTGCTCGAACATGTCTGTTGTATGTTGTAAGTTAGCTTTTATGATACGAAAAGAAGATATTGAATAAAATTTATATATTTCCCGCATTTATATTCTAGTCAATATGAAGTGTATGCGTTCGATGATTCTTCAACTATAAGATACCACAACTTTTAGAAGTACTCGTTACAAACGTACACCCACTCACAAGTGTTCACAGCGCAATATACGTACAAGTAGTAATATCTGCTATATTCTTGTATTCCACTTTCATACAATTGGCGGCTATTGTTGTGCGACTCTTGGGATACTATTCTATATTTTTTTTTTTTTGGTATTGTATTTTTGTTATCAACAATTGGCCACCACTGATGCATCGATTCCTGTAATAGCAACGCTATTGTTACTGCCAATGCTGTTGCTGCTACCATTGCTATTGCTGTCATTGTATTGAAGTGCTATTGTCCTGTCCTTCATCCTCCTTGTTATTGCTTTAGTTCTATTACTGGCTAAAAAATACACAACATACTACAATATATTTTTTTAAAAATGGCGACACAATTTCATTTTGAGTTCAATTCATTTTCAATGCGAAGTTCAATTGTTGAATGTTGAATTTCTTTTTTCTTTTTTTTTGTGTATTGTCGAATCTTTTATTGTTATTAGAATTTCTCTATTTTTATATTTTTCTTTATTTAGTATCGATATTTTTTTTTTCTCCTACTGTTTTCTGTACTTATAGGTAGGATATAGTACATATTTTATATTGAAGCCACTTAAACATTGTTGAATGTATTGCTATTATACAATATATACTAACAGAGTAGAGGATTATGCATGTATGTTGAGAAGATGAAAGAAAATAAAAATCCATTTTTTGAATGATAAAATGCAACATTTCTTTGAAACTGATAAATATGTTGTATTGAATGCATAAATCGAATCGTAAATCGACAGGTTATTATAAATAGTTATGAACTTTAAGCAATTGAATGTAATTTACATAGTACTATGAGTAGTATGGGTATATAATAATGCAATACCAAAATACTTCAAATTATTCTACTACTTTATGATTATTTTCGTCATTATGAGTATTATATTCGTTCAATAGCTTTACAAATCAGAGAGGATGCTTGCTTTCAAAATATTTTCATACTACTTATAAGCATTTACTTTCAATCAATTTTAATTACATCACTCTTAACCTTTCGTTTTTAGCTTTCAATTTTAATTATGAAGCGAAATAGTTTTGCAATTGTCATTGATTCATTTCGAATCTTAATTTTATTTTATCTACATACGTCATAATTTTTACTTTATGTCTTTATGACATAAAGTGTATTTACATTATATCATATTTTTCCTATAATGGATACTCATTAACACATCATATAAAGAGGGTGTGTTCAGAAAAACAGCATTTGATGATTAATGCAGCTGTTAGAAAATGGAAGTGCTAATGAATTTAATAGTTGACGATTTCTGTGAGCCAAGAGATTATGTGCAGTTAAAAAGATGCCACTTTCTTGTTAAGAATATATCGTTAAAAAGAAAATACCTAAAAACGAATATTATCTTAAAAAAATAAAACCATATCCCGAAGATATATTTGATTCTCATCTTCGAATTAACTTTCTTCTATAATTAATGGCACTTTATGGAACAACCATTCAAAAGTTTTCGCCGTAAAAAGACTTCCGACATCGTTCAAACGTAATCAGTGGCAGTGTACATTTTTGTGATGCAAATGATGAGGGACGCATGATAGAAAAATGGCTTTATAGAGCGTTTGACATTTGCAGTGATGCCATTTTAGCATTCCTGAACGTTCTGCTGGTTCATTTTGATGAATTTCCGAACACACCAGTAGCCTTTCGTTGGTTAAATGATTTGACTGGATCGCACTTAATTTTTGAAATATTTATAATTTAATAAACTTATCCTTTGGTCTATTTTGACATCATCATCTATGAAAACGAGCTTTCATATAGTGTGTTTCAATAGTAGGTGTGGTGCTCTGTTATCAAGACTTTGTTATGCAGACCCCTTCCCTTCATAGTATGTGTCATTGTCATCGTGACAGTATAGGCATTTAGTTATGGATCGCTACATGAAAAAACAACGCATTGAAAGCGTCGAATTTTGGATCTTAAATTCCAAGTCGATGGTGCGAACGCTATAATCGATTCACCAAAAATTGGGTCGCAATCACGACATCAGTGCGCAACAACTGTGCGCAACATTGTAAACAAATTTTACCTAATTGGGTCCGTACTTGATGTTCCGAAGTCAGCAAGACTGCGGATTGCACGCAGTACTGAGAATATTGCTGCCGTAAGTGAAATTTTCGTCGATGCCCCCTAATGTCTATTCGCAATCGTTCGCAACAATTGCCCATTTCCGCGAACTGCATGCATCGAATTTTGCGCTTGGACTTGAAGTTGGTTGGTTGGTTGGTTGAAGTGGTGACTCATCCATGAGTCCAAATAGCGCTTACGCACCGTTTTGTTACCACATCCTCGCTTCCAACTGTTCGTTAGGTTGTTTGTGTGGGCAGCACGGTTAAATTCAGTTCGTGCTGTTTAAAAACTTTAGGAGGTTGCTGATGTTTACTTCAGCCAACTCCTCAATGCTGTTGAAGAGTGGTTTACCTAATGTGTTCATTCTCTGCTTCCAAAGGGCAGGGCATTTACAAAGGAAGTGGAAGACCGTTTCCTTTTCTTCCACTTGGTTGCAACTGTGACAGAAATCGTTATGGGACAATCCCATTTTGGCCCCCTGTTCTCCGATGAGCCAGAAGCCAGTGATAACTGCCGTCAGTCTAGAGACGTCTTTACGGTTCCTGTTTATCAGTAACATTGATTGTTTATGATTGTATGTAGACCACAGTGGCCTACTAGTTTTACATTTCGTAAGACTTTTCCACCTACAATCCGCTATTTGTAGATATTTTGTGTTGATAGCTCTTTTGGCTACGCTCAGCGGTATGAACATTGGTTGTGCAAGAGCCTCTTGCATGGCAGATTCGTTTCTTGCCACTTCGTCGGCTTTTTCGTTTCCTTCTATGTTCCGGTGTCCCGGAACCCAGATCAATGAAACGTTGTGCCGCTCGCTGAGTGTATTGAGACTCCTTCTACTTTGTTCCACTAGGAAGGAGGATAAGATTGCTGAGTTTAAAGCCTGAATTGCAGCTTGGCTGTCCGATATTATAGCTATATTGAGCTTGAATCTGAAGTCAGCGATTAGTATCCTACAAGCTTCCCCGATTGCAAACACTTCCGCCTGGAATACGCTAGACAAATTGGGGAGGCGCACAGACTTGCCCACTTTCAATCTCTCCGAATATATACCTGCTCCTACGCCACAATCCATTTTGGAGCCGTCCGTGTAGATTGTGGTGTCGAAGCTGTTTAACAGACATCCCTTAGTCCAATCTTTCCTTGAAGGAAAGACTACTGTGAAGTTTCTATTGAAATTCATCTTCGGGATGATGTAGTCTGTCCTGTCAGACGTATATTGCGTTTCTCTTGTTAGTATGCATCCATGTCCGTAGGTTCTCTCCTTCCAGTGACCCGCTTCCTTTAGCTTCACTGCGGTCATGGTTGCCGTTTTCTTGATGTATAGGTCAATAGGGAGCATGTGTGTCAGAACGTTAAGAGCATCCCCGGGACACGACTTTATAGCTCCGACTACCGCTGCACATGCTGATCTTTGTATATACTGCAAAGTTTATTAATGGTGTAGGCCTTATCCAAGGCTTTCCACCAAACAACCGAGCCATACGATAAAATTGGACGTACAACCGCTTTGTACATCCATAAAGTAAGTTTTGGTTGGACATAAATTTCCTTCCAATTACTCTTTTGCAGGTATAGAGGGCAATGCAAGCCTTCTTTACCCGGTTTTCAGTATTTAACCTCCAGCTAAGCTTGGAGTCCAAAATAATCTCCAAGTATTTAGCACTGGAAGAAAGAGTAAGGGTTTGATGATTTAATTTACGCAAGTCAAATTTGGGTATTTTGATTCTGTTGGTGAAAAGCATCAGTTTTGTTTTATCCGGATTCAACCCCAGGCCACACCTGATAGCCCAGGAGCTGAGCTCGTCTAACGCCCTTTGCGTGATCCCACTGATCGTGCTAGGGCACAGTCCTGACACCAATAACACCACATCATCGGCATACGCCACCACTTTGACACCCCCTCTATTCAGTTTTATTAGGATGTTCTTTATTACGCATAGCCAAAGAAGAGGGGAAATCACCCCCCATTGTGGGGTTCCCCTTTTGACTAGCTTTGTTATTGAGATATTGCTCATGTTAGCACTTATGACCCTAGTCACTACCATAGAAATAATCCAATCTGTAACACAGTCGTCCACTCCTATTTCTATCAACGCCCGTTTGATAGATTCTATGCTAACATTGTTGAATGCACCCTCTATGTCCAATAAGGTAGCCTTGGTGTATTGTTTGTTGTCCAGAGATCCCTCTATTGCTTGCACTACCTCATGGAGAGCCGTTTCTGTCGACTTCCCCTTTCGGTATGCATGTTGGGCAGTGGATATAACGGAATTCTCCAGAGAATTCCTTAATTATATATCCAGAAGCCTTTCAAACGTCTTTAATACGAAAGAGGTTAGACTGATGGGTCTGAAATCCTTCGCTGATTCGTGTCCTCTCTTGCCAACCTTTGGTATGAAGACCACATTTATTAGCCTCCAGCTAGTAGGTACATATTGCAGGTTCAGACACGCTTTGAAGATTTGCACCAGCCATGGAAGCACACAGTCCAATGTTACCTGTAACATTTTGGGCATGGTCCCGTCTGGACCTGGTGACTTCAAGGGCGAAAAACTTTTAATTGCCCATGCAATTTTTTCGTTTGTTACTATTTCATTTGTGAGATGCAGTGACTAATAAGAGCTCCGCTCATTCATACTACTTCCGCTTTCGTATTGACTGCATCCCGGAAAATGTGTGTTTAAGAGTAATTCTAAGGATTCTTCTGCCGTTTTCGCCCAAGTTCCATCTTGCTTCCTAATCCAAGAAGCACTCGGATGGTCTTTGGACAAGATACGGCTTAGTCTAGCTGAATCTTTGGTAGATTCAACAGACGAGCAGAATTCTCTCCAGCCCTCCTTTTTGGCGCTCCTAATAGCTTTCTTGTACAGCCGCCGGCTTTCTTTGTACAATTGCCAATTTCCAGTGGAGTAGCTGATGTTGTAATCTGCTCTTGCTTTCTTCTTTAGTTCCGTCAGTTCCTGGCTCCACCAGGGCGGGAAAGTTTTTTTGCTATATTTCAGTGGGCAAGACATTTTAAAGGCCTTACCGAAAGCTTTTTCTAATGTTTCGACCCTACTGTTTAGTGAATCAATGGATGTTATTCTATGAATGGGAGCCCCTCCTATTCTATTTCTAACTAAATTTCCAAACCGCTCCCAGTTAGTTCTATGGGGATTACGGTGTGGCAAGGGTGGGTTTACCTGAAGATCCAAATCGTAGAGTATCCAGCTATGATCCGAGAAGGACTTTTCGCTGGAGACTCTCCAATTTTTGACCCCTATCACATCGCTATCTGATAATAAAGTGACATCCAACACATCCGCCCATCCATCAAACTGCTCCGAGCTTGGAAAGGTGAAAGTTGGGGTGTCACCTCTGTTGCATACTACTAAATTTGTGCTTATTAAAAAGTTAAACAAAGGCTCACCTCTTTCGTTAGTCTCGGAACTGCCCCATAATGCGTGCCTAGCATTGGCGCCGCACCCGAGAAGAAGGGTCCTGTCACCTCTCTCTTGCGCTAGTCTGCTGACCTCTTCAGGCGGAGCAGGTTTTTCGTGTGCCATGTATACCGATGCGACCCTTAGTGTGACGCCGTCAGGTAATAGGTCAGCAACCGTCACATCCTGTGAACTGTACGATGGGATTAGAAAAATATTTAAGTGTTTTTTTGCTATAATGAATGATCTAGGCCTACCTTGGATCCGTTTATAGAGTACATTGTAGTGTTTCCCTGGAAACCCTTTGATCTCGGTGCCCCGCATCCATGGTTCCTGGACAATGGCTATATCCACGTCCTCCTCAACCAAGAAGACGGCAAGGTTGTCCGTAGCAGCCCGAGAGTGCTGCAAGTTAATTTGGACAACCTTGATGACCATGGTTATACATCATTTGTTACGGTGACGTCGTCCAGCTGCACTCCTTCTAACAGCTTTACGGCGCCCTCGGCTATATCCTCCTGCTCTTCCTCCGGGTTCGCAGAACGGAATATTTTTATTTTGGCATGCCGCATGCCAAACCAAAGTTTATTTTCCGCTTTTTCTAGCGGTTCGAGGCTCTCTTCTGTAATGAGCAGAAGGAACGAAGCACTATTCTTTTGCGGAGCCTCCGCTTTGATGACTGACCAGTCAGTCATCGGAATAGCGCGATTGTGTACCTGCAAGTACTTAATCAGCAGGTTGCCATCAAACTCCATGTTTGGTATCCATATACGCGCCCTGGGCCTGCGAGGTATCTCGCTGGCTGGGATAGTCTTGAGCCTCAAGCCTTCCCATGCGTCTTGGATTTTGGCAACCGCGCCGTCAAGGAAAGTTAAAGAGTTCTAATCGCCGCATTTGATGACCCGATAACCGCGGACAACCTCTGCTGAGTCGAAACGTGGTGGCTCACCCTCCGAGTTTGCCATCACATGATCGCCGACGCTTCGAGACAGCCGTGCCCCGATTTCGCCCCACTTGTCTAGCACAGGCTTACCGCGGCCAGTGGTCTCATCAACCAACGCGATCTGTAGATGGTCACGTGCTACCTCATTGTAGCTACGTGGTTTTGGAGTTATTTTTGGCGGACGGAGAGCACCACTACTTCCGTCGGCCATTTTGCTTTTCTTAGGCGCCTCCCCAGATTCGTCGTGAGATCGATTCCGCTTCGTTGCCTCGTTTATCTTGGGTTTTCTGGCCAAGTACTCCTGGTAGTCTTGGACCACCTTCTCATACCTGGCTCTGTCGGCCTCGTCCTTTAGATGAGCAGTACCAGCGGCCTCGTTTTTGCTTATCCTACCGAGGATGTGCAGAGCCCGCTGGTACTGCTTATGCAAGGATGGTTGTTTAGTTTTACGCTTGAGCCCCTTGGCCCCAGCGGATTTTTCTGTGTGATTGCTTACTAGTGTGCTGTGACCCACAGCCTCACTAGTAACCGTCTCTTGGCTGGAAGCCAGGAGATCCTCCTCCGAGATGGTACCCAACCCCCTCCGTCCGTCCGTCACGGTATCTGAGTCTTTATTGTTTTTGTTTGGCATGTCATCTGTTTCGTACGGTCGTCTGCCACCAGCTCTCAGAGGAGGCAGGGCTGCATACAGTGAAAAGTCACCGTATGCGACGACCAATGAGGATAAACGGGGAAATCACCGGTCGACCATGGCAGCGCCCCATACCATGGCAAGGCCACCGTTACATCCTGAGGCGGCCTGGTATCAGGATGGCTCCGTGCGAAGACAGCCTAACGTAATCTCCTGGCTGCTAAACTCACCCACTGGGCACGGGTCGCATAACACCCTGGGTCAGGGGAGATTTTTTAAAAGTAAGAGGGTTTACTCCCTCCGCCCGTTGAAGCAACGGTCTTCTAACTCTCGTCTGTCTCCTACCAGACAATCCATTGGGGTTGGTTACCCAATCTCATGTAAGGTTGCTAGCTGGAGACAGCGACCTTATCAGTGTATAACACTTCGCATCACTCAACCGTTTACCCCCCGGACTTGAAGTTACATCCATATAAAGTTCAATTGATGCAGCAGTTGTTGCCTCGAGATCATCCTCAATGCCGTACATTCGCTGATTGGGCCCTGAAAAAAAGTCATCTTTTCGGACGAGACTCATTTCTACCTCGGTGCAAAAATGCCATATCTGGGGCCAAAAAAATCCGCACGTCATTGTTAAGAAGCCAAAACATTCACCGCGAGTCACTGTTTTGGTGCGGTTTATGGGTCGGAGGCATCATCGGAACATTTTTTTTCGAAGATGAGGACGAAAATGCCGAAAATATCAATTTTGAACGGTACCGCACTATGTTGGAACACTATTTTGTACCGTAGGTTGAAGCTCAGGGTCTGGACGATATGTGGTTTCAACAGGACGACGTTACACCACACACTACTCGCTTCAATTTGTACTTTTTGCATTGCAAATTTCCGAATCGTGTAATTTCTCGTTGCGGGGAAGTGAATTGGCTTTTTTCTGTGAGGTTACACGAAGGATAAAGTCTATGTGAATGACACGAAGACGATACCAGACTTGAAAAGCAATATTACATCGGTGATTCCGGCCAAGAATATGACCGAAAGACTGAGACATCTACGAAATAGTCGCGATCTTATTGTGTGGCCTTCCGAACGAAATAACATTTTTGGAAAATTATGAACAGTTTGCGTTTTATTCAAAATCATTGTAACACACGTCTTAATGAAACACCCTGTACATGGCTAAAAATTTCAATCTAGATTCTAAAATCTGCGTTCTTGTTAGAATTGGGGATGGTTTATCTTTGGAGAATTACCAACCAAATTAATATCTTCGATAACAACGGAATTGTGTAACTTACTGATAGATGAAGTAAGGTCATCCTTCAAATTAAATAATATTTAACTGAATAAAGTTTATTTTGAATATATATGAAAAAAAAAAAGAACGGAATAAACTTTCTTCCTAGCCAATAGTTTCATAGAATTGTAAATGAATTTGAATCAAAAATACTTCAATTAAAAAACATTTTGTGTTTCGCAGCATAATCCGTAATTAAAGCGCTGACTTCTTCAAGAATGAGTTAAACCTCTTAATGATTTGTTCATATCATAGTAACAGTGTAAAATGCCTATGAGGAAATGTATACTATAAGTTGAAATGAGTTTTGTGAATCTTATTAAGCTCCAGAATTTTCCAATTCCCTATAAGCAAATATAAAGAAATTATCTAATGGAAAACTGACTAATATTTATTTTGAAATTTCAAAGTTTTGAAATTATAATTTTCTTAATTATTAATACTGAAAGAAAATCACCCTAAAAATCATTAGCGATCGAAAAAAATTCCACCTAATAAATTCTAATTTTAATTTCTTCATTATTGAGTTGCGAGAGCAAACAACGATAAATTATTAAGCCCTCTATCGAATACTCGAAAATTGAGAATAATTAGCTAATAGCATTTGATAACAAATTAATAAGAGCCAATAGAATTAACAATATCAATATTTATTTTCAAACTCACCACTCATTTGAACATAAAGATACATACATACATATACCTTACATCCACATATTAGCATTATGATAGTAGAATAGCATGTACAGATGGCCAATGGTACCCTATTTTATCGGCCTTTATATATGTATTATATGTAGTTGCTATTAAAAAATTGTTAAATGTTCCATATGAATATGCTGTTATTGTATGACCGAATGAATGTAATTTGTAATGAAATGTGATAGTAACATAAGTTTATGTACGAGTATATGTGCAAGTATACATACCACATATCGTATATGTACTAACTCATTGCCTCAGAATGGCTGTAACAAATTACACAAATATAAGCGTCACTTAACAAAAGCATTTCGAAAGTAATAACAATGAAAAATGTCAAAACTAAAATAAAAAAAAAATAAAAAATAGAAGGAAAAAGAAATCCAACGTAATTTATATGAATGTATGTGTGGCCGCTTTTTCTCCCCATTAACACAGTGAATAAAAGACGTAGTAGACGATATGTGTGCCCCTTTTAATTTATTTAAGTAATAAATGAGAGAGTAAATAATATGAAGGGGAGCATAATAGACACGAAAACGATTTGCTATTTATGTGTGTGTGTGTGTGTGTGAAAAATATAAAAAATTAAATGAATGCAACATTTTTATTGCACTTTTATACATACAATGTCAATGAATATATATGTATGGAAAGATAATACGTATCGTGGCATTACTGAGGGTTGATACATACATCCAATCGTACATCGTCATCCTTGAACACTCACAAATACAAACAATCGATATGATAGAGAAAGGAGATTGCTTACGAGACCAGACATTGTCATCATCATTGTAGACAACGTTTTATTTGTAACATTTGTGATTTTTTAAAACATTTTTATTGAAAATTCATACGACCGTGTATAATCTTACCAAACATACATATTTATATATGAACGCGTCAAAGCAATACTCATACAACAATAATAATAGTAACATGAACAACAATAACGATTTATATAAGAGAGTAACGATAAAAATTTAAAATACATGCGAGACCGTTGTGTGGATGATAGGTGGAAATAATGGTAATGGTGGAGTATAATGTATTTTCACTGAATGGCGAAAAAAAAAAGAATGAGAAAAACGCATCGTCATATATTGGATTTTCCAATCGACTGAATTTATATTGTATATAGTATTTGAATATATTAGATCTGTTCAACATTTGGGTAATATAAATCTTAGAAAGATTTAAAAGGAAAAAAAAAAGTCATTAGCACTATAAGCCCTGAAGAACCTTGACAGAACTGCCAAACAGCGGGAAAATATTCATATGTAGGTGCATGATATAAGCTTTGTAAATTGTAACTTTTCACTCTTTGACGGAGATTTAAACATTTTACTTTGGCGTGTAGCCATAGCCCACCTTCTTTAGACCGATGCACTCTGGTACTGTCGCATATATGTACGTGAGTGCTAAAGATTCCGAAAATTATTTTTGTTCACCAAACTCATTCCAACTATTTTTTTGTTTCATGTAAACGATTCATGATTTCACTCATTGCTGATCATTATTTAACCCTTTGGTGACTATAATTTAACATGTTGCAAAATTTTTTTTTTCACTTCATACTGTCAACTGCCATCTGTTAGTAGGCTTTCGTAAAATTTGGAACAATTTTCGTCATTTCATTTCTATTTGACAAGCATTGAAAACAGACAACCTTGTGAATTTTCGAAAATTGAATTTCGTGTGCTCACCTAGCATTAAAAAGTAAAGTTTTATTCATAAAAAAGAATCATCACCAAGACCAAGGCGTTTCTGCACGATCAAGATCAATGGTTAAGAAGTAGTTTACTGAATTCCGTAGTTGTTGTATCAGCACAAGTGATGCCGAACATTCAGACCAACCAAAAGGGGTCGTCACGCCGGTAAAATCCATGGAATGATATTGGACGATCGCAGAAAAAAAAGTGCATAAGGCTGTAGGCAGCTCAACGGATCGGGTACATCACATTTTACATGAATATTTGAACATGAATAAGCTATCCGCAAGATGGTTGCAGCGTTTGCACACAATTGATTACAAACGCAATCGTGTGACCACTTCAAAGGAGTGTTTGACGATGTTGAACCACAATCTGAACGAGTCGACTGTGTCGTTTCACAGTCAACGTTTAAGAGACCAAGAAATAGTCAAAACAGCGCCCTTCTTCGGAAGAACGTGTACCAAATCCGGACAATGTGGGCTTGTCGGCCAACAAGGTCATGGCACGCAATTTGTTAATAAGCATGCGTTGTCATTCACATCGATTACCTTGAAATTGTTAGATTTAACATTAACTTGAAGCCAAAATTACCGCAGTTGGTATAAAAAAAAGAGTTCTTCCACTAGGACAACACATTGACGTTTCAGTTTACAGTAGCAGTCCCGAATTTGCATACATTTGGTTCACACCTACCCTATTAAGCATATTTTTCCATATTTCCCCCGTGACTATTTCAATTTTCCATCGCTGAAATCATAGCAAATGGGAAATTTTTGAATTGCTTTGGAAAAGAGACTTTAATCATCATTTCATAGCATAGAAATATCATATTACAAAAAATTATATATTCTATTTGGATTGATCTAGCATGAATGTACATATATCGATGATGCACTTACTTCTTTATCGCGTTATATCTTCCTCCCTTTACCTTCTGCACTCATTCCGCACTTTTGCTATGTGATTGAAGAATAGCAGTTTTATTTTATTTTTCGCTGTCATTCTTTTTTTTTTTCTTGTTTCATTCGATTTGTTGCAATTGCATAGCTGGGTGGATAGTTGTAATTCATAACAACAACAACGCCAATAAATGCTGTGAAAAAATTTGTTGCCGATGAAGAAATGGAAGTGGCACACATCCTGTATATTTAATCCGTAAATTGTTGCAATTCTGTGTCTATGTTTGTGACCATGTTCGCGCGCACTCATACACATACACACACACACACACACAGAAATATACATGATGTAAGGAAGATGCTGATAAGGAACAGTGAAATGATGGTGCATGCATACATACATCTCTCGGATTGCGCACGAGTGTACCCACTTCCATGATACTATAGTCTGCCTAGGCAATTATTAAGCATTTTCATTGAGTGTTTTTTTGTTTTTGTTGTTTTTAGATGCATATATATTTTGTTTTTGGTTTTTTTTCCTGTTTTGGATAAAAGAAAAGAAGATAAGTGCTTAAGTGATGACAATACCCAAGCAGTAGTTATACGATATTGGCAAAGCGTATTTGTAAATTGCTTTCTCATAAATATTTTATTATTCTTCACAACGAGTTCATGATGACGATAATAATGATAATGAGGCTACATATGATGTACACAAATGTAGTATGTGCTATTTATTCGATCATTGTCATTGATAAGAAAGCACAAATGTCAGTGTCAGTGTCAGTGCTGAAGTTCGAGTGCGAGAATGTTTAAAGTGGAGTGATTTCGTACATACATTTGGTCTTTATGTATTAGTTGACATTTGTTTTGGGGCATATTTATCTTGAGGTTGCATCACATTTGTCTGAAGTGCATTTGTTATTTGCGTTATCAGTTTAATCACTTCTTTGTATTGCCTCTGACGTTCCCCTCTCCCTCTGTCTCTCAATCTCTCTCTCTCTCTATCTTTCAATCGCCACTCATACCGCCATTATTAAAACTTAATGTTGAATGCATGTGTTAATATTTTTCTATTGAACGATAACATCATAACGCGATAAAGCTAGCTTGCTTTCAATTTACAAATCTCTTTAAAAATATCGCAAATTTAGCAAATTTTTTCCTCCCTGTCCTTCTAATTGAAAAGAACAAAGAGCAAAGAAACAAAACGGACAAAAAAAAGAGAAAAAAAAAAAACAGATGCTCCTTAAGCTTATTATTTCGATTAGAGTGAAACGTGTTAAGGATTTCATAAATGTTGTAAAAGGATTGAGCGCTTAAATAGATAAAAGTGTGTGTGTGTGTGTGCGTTTTTTTTCTCACTCTCTAAACTCTTTATATTTCTCATTTGAAAATCATCATAGATTTACTTTGTAATTGGGGTTGATGTTACTAATTTTTTTTTTTTACTTCATATAGTAGCGTAGAACATTTTTTTTTCTTTATTATGTTTTACTGATAATATTCATATTTCTATTGAAAATGACAAGCAATGTAAAGAGAGAGAGAGTAGATAACTTTATTTTTTCTATGCATTTCTTTATTCTGTTTTTATGCTTATATTTTTTTGTTATGTTTAAAGGTATTTTTCAATTGCGATTTCATAGAAGAAATGACAATTTTTTTGTAATCAAGTGTGCACCGAAAGTAAGGAAAATACATACTGAATCACATGAAAATAAAAAAGAATGTGTCCAGCAGACGAGTTGCTCAGAACAGGTACCATTTTGTCATTAACCTTAGAAAAATTATGAAAATTGAAACATTTAGTAAAATAATGTATTCTAGACGAGTAACATTTATGACTGACCTTCATTAATATTTTTCACCTCCATATTTTTTCCCAAACATACTTACTTTATCGCAAGTGGGACCTTTAAAACTCGACAAATTTATAAAATTCACTTCCATGAACCTGCAAACCGATAAATATCGCTGTAATTGTGTATCAATCATCGCCTAATTTCCAGCCCTTAGAGACTACCCTTAAAATTGAAATTTTTATAAATTTCGCTCCCAGAAACCTTCAAACCAAGAAATAACCCCGTAATTGCCAGGCACTCTGTGTCCCTAGAGCAGTGAAATGTACTCATCTCTCTATCCCTTAGAGGTATTAATTTACAAAATTTTTGATTACATTATATACATTTCGATCCTGTCGCTTCCACAGTGAGAGCATAAAGTGTATAAACATATGACCAACCCCTCCCTCATTTTTGCTATCAAACATTTTTCGCAAACATACTTATTTCCCATTTTTACTATTTGCGGATAGTTCCCTGCGAAATGAATATAAAAATCCGCATTTAGTCTTCGTTCCAAACATTTCTTCCAAGCATACCTAGCCCTTACATCGACCCGTTGGGGAAGCGCGTTTATCAAATTGATACCATAGTAATGACCTGACCCAAAATTCGAATTTAGCATACCTCAAATACATTTTTAAGTGTTTATTTCGTCTGCTGAACTAGATTTATATATATTTTATAAACATAATAAACAAATGACCTCACAAGACAGACAGTCGGACTCGATAATTTGCAGATCATTTTTAGTAACTATTTAGGACATTTCGGATGGTATTTATTGCAGAACTGCAGGAATGTTGACATTCAAATGATCAAAAGTACAAACTTTATGTGTAAAAACACAATATTCTGCAATCCCCTCTTGCAGAAGACCCACAGCATTAAACTGCATAATCTTGAAAGTCGAGTGATATTGCCATATTTTGAAACAAGACAATATTGGAAACCTTTCTTCGAATATAGCCTAAAAGAGGTAAAAAACAATTTCTTTAATTTTAACACCAAACTTTTTGGTTATCGTAAAGCCACAGCTTATCAATTGGAAAAACTATTTCGACTTTAATTGAGTATGTAGACGGTCGAGTCTATGTTTCTGTTTGTTTTGAAAGAATCATTATTTTTGCTATTTTGTTTCTTCTTTTAAATCTACCTTGAAGGATTTCGAGAACTTATCATTCGAAATATGCTCAACTTTATACTGCATTTTGTTGTGCTCAATGTGATGTGAATGTGATTACATTGTTTACCAATTTAACTTTACGATAAAATACCATTAAAATGTAAGTACATAGAGAACTATAACTTATCTTCATTTGGAATTAAAAATACAAAAAGGCTCCCGTCCATATTTCTAATGAGAAACATAGTAAAATAGTATATAAATTTTTAGGGATTAGCCGAATCAGACCACTTATATGGGTCCCTTTTCGTCCCTCAAATCGTGTGTTAATTATTTGTTCGGTTGCAGAATTCTTCTACTTCCTTCCTCATAATAACATCACGCGTTATTTCAAGCATCTCCTTGTGGGGTATGTTCCACATTTCGAGTTCATCAATAAATTGGCGACCCAGTGTGGACATCCTCCTGCTTGCCAATGCAGGACACTGGCACACTATGTGCGCCGCTGTCTCTGCCTCTTCCATGCATAATCTGCAAATATCAGCATCCTCCCCATCAACAAGACCCATCTTGCTGAGGTGGTACCTGAAATTGCCATGCCCAGTTATTAATGCAGTCAACCAGCTTAGAGTCATTCGTCCTAGACTGAGAGCCCTCCCCGATTCACTGCCCTTTGATAGCCTCAACGAAGCCTTTGCCTGTCTACAAGTAGATAAGTTCTCCCATCTCGTGAGATGAAGTTTCTTTATCCACTCTTCGACCTTTGCCTTCACCGTTCCGCTGCTGAGAGCAACTACTGGTTCCGGTCCATAAAATTCAGCTTCAGATCCTTGTCTAGCCAAGGAGTCTGCAGCTTCATTCTGTTCTATACCAATGTGTCCCTTCACCCACATAAGAGTAATCGCATTACTACGAGCACACCCATTAAGTTTCTGAACACATTCGAGCGCCAACTTAGAAGATACCGTAGGTTGTTGCAGCCGCCTGACCACCGCCTGGTTATCGAGTGCTAGCAAGATTTTCTTACCTTGCACCTTTCCATCCAGTAGATGGTCCAGCGCATGCATTAGACCTAGCATTTCTGCTTGGTATACCGATACGTATCTTCCCAGATTCAGAGTGCATGCCAGTCCCAACTCTTTAGAGAAGATTCCAGCACCCGCTCTGCCATCCATTAATGAACCATCTGTAAAAATACTGATGTCATTTTCCTCACATACATCGTGTGTGAGGCCGTCTTCAATGAGTGTTCTGTGTGACTTTTCAGTCATCTTCAGCCTACCCATTCCCTCCATTGGCATCTGCGCCTCCTTTACACTGCTATATAGCAGTGACAGGATGCCCCTGTGCCCCCTCTCTGTGCCGAATCCATACCAATTATTGGTTGTCTTCAGACGTAATGCTGTTAATGCCGCTGACTTCATAATATGCAAGTCCAATGGCAGCAGCCCGAGAAAGACTTCCAATGCTTCTACCGGGGTCGTCCGGATAGCTCCGGTAATCCCAATACAAGCCATTCTTTGTACCCTATCTAACTTGCTTTTCGCGGTCTTTTGGGTGACCTTAGGCCACCAGACCACAGCAGCATATGTTATTAAGGGTCTGACCATCGTTGTGTAGATCCAGTGCGCTGCTCTGGGAGTGATTCCCCACATGAGACCGAACACTCTCTTACACTGATGCAATACCCGCTTGCCCTTCTGAATCTTGTCATCGACGTGACTATTCCAAGTCAGCTTGTTATCCAGGATGACACCTAGATACTTTACTTCCTTGGATACGTTGATGTTCGATCCAAAAAGCCTAAGAGGGTCTATTGTTAGTCCAGTCCTCCTTTTAGTAAAGAGTACTGTTTCCGACTTACTAGCATTTACAGAGAGACCTTGTTCCGTGCACCATCCTTCAACCATTTTGAGTGCACCTCTCATGGTATCATAAATAGTGTCCAGGAACTTACCGCTCACCGTTACCGCTATGTCATCTGCAAACCCGACGGTGTGTATGCCTTTTGAGTCCAGAAGCTGAAGTAGGGAATCGACCGTGATGTTCCAAAGGATGGGCGATAATACTCCCCCCTGTGGACACCCTTTGACTACCCTACCTCTGAGTCTGTAACTCCCATTTTGAAAGTTTATTGCCCTTTTCCTCAGCATGCTGTCCACCCACCTTATAATGGTTGGGCTGACTTCACGAGAAGCAAGGGCCATCCTTAGCTTATCGAAACCAATCTTATCGAAGGCACCTTCTATATCCATAAAAGTAGACATAGATATCCCTCCACAAGACAGTTCCCTCTCCGCTACGCGAACGAGTTCGTGCAGGGCCGTTTCAGTGGATTTGCCAGCTCTGTACGCGTGCTGACACCTGCTCAGTGGTTTTGTCAGAAGCGTTGTCCTTTCCATGTAGTCCGCCAGTACTCCTTCCATACATTTAAGCAGAAAGGAGGTCAAGCTAACCGGCCGGAAAGATTTAGCCTCTGAGTAGTCCCTTTTTCCCGGCTTTGGAAGAAAGACAACCTTAGTCTCTCTCCATTGAGTCGGGATATATCCTGTAGCCAGGCAAGTAATAAATATTCCCAGAAGCCTGTCTACCAGAGCTTCTGCTCCCCACTGAAGTAGGGCTGGAAATATCCCATCTGTACCCGCTGTTTTGAATGGAGAGAAACGCTTAATGGCGTTTATCACTCCATCTCTGGTGACTATCCTTTCAGCTTCCAATCTTTCATTCCTGTTTGCACCCTTGCGGGTGGCTTCCCAAGGATCTTCCGATCTAAAGCTTCCTGGAAAATGCACCTCCATCAGGTATTTCAGTGACTCTCCGATTGTCTCTGTAAAGGATCCATTCGTTTTGCGAATTAATCCCAACTTTGACACCGGGTCCTTTGATATGATCCTCTGTAATCTACATACATCGGTCATATCTTGCATATTTGAGCAAAATTCCCTCCACGTTTTCCTTTTACGGTTGCGTAGAGTCTTCTTCAGCTCCCTTTTCTTTGACTTGTAGTCGTCCCATGCGTTGGGGTCCCCTCTCATGTGACGATTAAAAGCCTTCCTTGTCTCCTTTTTCATGGATTCCAGTTCCCCATTCCACCATGGAGTGGGATCTCCTTCGTCCACTACCGTCAGAGGACATGAAGCTTCAAATGCTTTGATCATGGCTGAGCTGATAGCTCTCACCTGATACTCAACATCTGCAGTTGTTCTAGGTCTCTTAAACCTCCTTGGCAATAATTCCTCAAGAACTTCGCAGTACCTTGTACAATCCGTTCGTTTCGGTATCCTTACCATTCTACAGTCGTTCCTATGTCTTTTATCGGACGTAATCCCAAACTGAATGGCCCTGTGGTCCGACATGGTTAGTCTATCCACAACCCTCCAGTCCAAAATCCTATCCAACATTTTGACATTCGTCAGAGTAACATCAATAACCTCGCGACGACGTGCGTCGACAAAGGTCGGTTCTGTTCCCCTGTTGGCAACTTGTAGACCAAATCTTTCTATAAATTCGAGTAGACACTCTCCTCTATAGTTTTCATTGCTGCTGCCCCACACAGAACTGTGCGCATTGGCATCGCAGCCTAAGATCAGACCAACCCCCTTACCATCACAGAATCTCACTAGAGCTTCCACCTCTCTCGAAGGTGGTTCGTCTGGAGAATCGTATGGAAGGTATGCTGATGCGATCATAAATGATCCCGCACCGTCACCTATTCTCACTACTGTGAGATCCGGTGAACACAAGTTAGACATTAGAATCGCACGTATCCCATGTCTAACTAAAATGCATGTCCTCAACTTCCCCTCTGTTTGTGGATAAAACAAAGTGGTCTTTTGTGCAGATAGGCCTTTGATCCTTCCATGAAGAATCCAGTGCTCCTGAACTAGTGCAATGTCAAGCTCATCCTCATCGAAGCTCCGCACCATCATTGCTGATGCTGCTTTGCTGTGGTGAATATTGAGTTGACACACATTTAGTGGTTCCTGGCGCGGGCCCACCTCCCGCCCTAATGGCTTCTTCCTTGCAGAATCTGCCACTAGCCCCACGCCAGGAGCTGCGTCGCACCCCTCATACTGCATCCTTCTGGAATTTAACGACGGCCTGTTCAAGACCGCAGTTGAGTCTCCCCCCTGCGATCCTGACGGCCTCCGCGTCCTCCCTAGGACACAGCACGGTGAGTACAACACCTGCCCTTTCTGCCTCGCCAAACCCTTCTGTGCGGATAACACTCCATTTGGAAGTGTCCTTCACACAGACGTTCTGGCGCTGCAGCCTTCTGAGGATGATGTCGCTGGCCACAGCATTGCCATGAGCAACAATCACCATCTTCCTCTTTGTCGACAAGGCAGTTAGGCTGTCACATTTGAGCTTCGCACCTTCCCACAAACCGGTTAGGTGCTCCACTGTCTTGCACAGCCATTGCTTGGATAGCTGATTTTTGCACCTTAGTACAATCAATCCGCTCTCCACCCTTGCCCTGCCGACAAATCCAATGTCATTGACATCGTCTTCAAGAGACTCCATGGCATCCAACAAAGATACCTTGAAGGTACTCAGATGAGTATCCTCCAGAAGCCCCTCTAGTGACAAGTCCATGACTCCCATAACGAGGTCAGCTTCCGCTACTTGAGCGTAAGTCTTCCTCGCCCTGGTGGGCTCGCCCTTTGCCTGTTCAGCCCGACGTTTAGGCGCTCTGCCAAGACCGCTCGGCCCAGGTACCGCATGCGAGGACTGTGAGTTCGCTGGGTTAACAATCTTTCCAGATTGTCCACCCCGCTCATCACCTCCCGACGTCGGATTTCCCTGTCCCGTCGTTCCCAGAGCTACTCTACCCGTGTTAGGCTTGGGCCTCGAGCCCCTTTCGGAGCGACTGACGGCCTTTATAATTGGCCGTCCATCTCTCCGAGCATTTGCCCCTTTTGGTGTCTGCGTGGAAGAATTATCAACCTTCTCAAGAGACGGTTGTCCATCCTTCCCAGCATCCACCTCAATTGGCCCCTCCGTCGTCTTCGGATGAGGCTCCTCAGGCGTTGAACTTTTTAAAGTGGTTCCGGAGCTATCGCCCCTGAACCTCTTCCCCGAGTTCTCCACCTCCAAGGTCGACTCATCTTGCAGAAGTCCACTGAGTTGGCCCGAGAGCTGCTCAATGGTCTTCTCCGACGACTTCATGGCCTTTTTACGTTGTCTCTTTCGCTTCTGCCTCTCCCGTTTCTTCAACAGGATTCGCTCTGCTTTTGAGACTCCGTCCTTTTCGCTTACACCTGATAAAGCTAACGATTCCGCTCCACTAGGATCGTCTTCGTCCACACCATCAGATGTTCGGCCAGATGTTTTACGTTGCCTCCAGACCGACTTCCCTGCCGACCTGGTGACACCGTCCTCTTTGTTCAACACCGTCGCAGCCGCCGGCTTAGGTCTTCCGAGACCCGTTCCGTCCGCCGCAACAGATGCTGCCATTGATTTTGGGCTGGCTAAAAGCTCGGCTTCTATGGAAGCCTCATTTTCCGCCATCCCCTCCACTACTTTTCCCGCCGTGGCTACCAGCACTACTTCGTATGAGGCAGTGCTGTCCGCCATTGCAGGAATTTCGTTCCGAGTTCCAGAGGTGGGAACGAGTGGTGCAGCTAACAGCTCGGCCTCTGGTGAAGCCTTATTGTCCGCCGTTCCTCCCGTTAACACCCCCGGAACCCCAGATCCAGTTTTTGAGTTTTTACAATCAATATTGTTCCCACGAGTTGCGAAGAAATAAATGTCCGCCTGCGCAGAGATTCGCAGTACGCAGGTAAGGCTAATTATTACGGAGGGCGCCAGGTATCCGTAAGCTCACGTTAACGACTGGGCTATTTGAAAAAGGGGCCCCCAGCCAGGCTGATTTTCGGCACGGATCGCTTAACACCTTAATCCAGCCCCTCACCTCCGACCATGATAAGAGTACGTTGCCGAATGCTGTACTATTGAAGAGTAACAAACACTCACCAACTTACCCTTATCTTAGCTAGATACCGCCTGACATCGTACAGGCTAAACTGTGGTATCTATTTCCAGTCGGCACCCTTGAGGCGGGTTCAGTGGAGGATTTTGCCGACCTAGTAAAATAGTAAGTAAATTAATGAGCCAATCAAATGGCGTGCCTAACTTAACGTACTCGTATATGAGTAATGAACGCATTCGAATGCAATATGACGCATCAACGTATAAGATGTAAGAAGAATGGTTACGTTACTGTAATATCTACTCGTCTAATACTATGAGCAAATGAAATTCATAACAAAAAAAAAGAAAAATTGCTATAAATTTTGCACCAAATTCTTGCACGAAGAATTATTGCGGCAAAACTGCTGTCCACCTACTTAAAATTAATTTCTATGTGGCAGCATATACATGCATACCAGGCCACATACTCGTACAATTATAATCAGAGAAAGGGATTAAAATATGACGCTATAATATATTGAGGGTGAGTATCTAGAGTTTCATTTGTATTGAAATAGAATATAATTTAAGCTAAAGTTGATGATTTCGACTAACTGACGAAGCGAAACGAATAGTTATGAGGGTGATATGATAGAAGGAGGCATATACGAGTATGTATAGTACGGAAACGGTAATATGAAATCGTCACAACATAACGTCAACTTGTTGTACTTTGAACCAACTATGTGCATACTTATGAGTTTTGTGTATAAGTGCATAATATGTGTGTGTATGCACATTAGTATTGCCATTTATGTCATTATTGTTTTTGTTTTGTATTTTGTTGTTATTACTATTGCTTTATAAATTTAATAAATGTGCTGTATGCACGACATTAACGTCGCAATGACAACGACTTGAAATTTGTTAAAATAGAGTTTTTGGTAAAGTCAAAACAATAACAACAAATAGCGTATTATACTAATAAACTAGTATGTTCGTATTAAGTACGCAGCAAAAACACATAACAGATTGTTAGTTGTTGATAAGCATACCATTCGAGTTATGTTGATATTTATCTCTCAACAGGGGGTAATGGTCATTTAAAAATATTTATACGTATATGCACACTCTACATACTCTGGCACATTCGTATACACATATGATTGCATTAATAGTATATTGAACGTATGGATGAAATATCCTTAATTTTCATTTCGGGTGCGTAATATTACAACCTTTTAGGGATAGTCAAACTGACAAATAGACACAATAGAATAAGAAGAGTCAGAGAGCATTAAACAGTATTGTATGACATTATGTTATTTATATGCTACACCCTATGTATTAAGTTATTTAGTGGGTGAAAGAATATATATATACATGACAAAATACCCGCTAATGATAATATTAATGATAGCCTCCGTACGTACATTTAAGGATAACAATGAGGGTGCACATTTAATGCATGGGCTCATAATCGTCAGCATATCTATGTACGTGTGGATAATGTGCAATAACAATGCTAATTATTTATTCTTAATTTATTTTCTATTTATTGAATATTATTTTCATAGTTAATTTTAATTGAAGATGGATGGGATAATTAATTTCTTTAAATTATTTCCATTGAATAAAGCAAACATTTTCGATGCATATGTACAAATTAATTTTTCTTATTGTTTATAAATTGAATTTCATAAGGGAAACTCAATTGAGATTAAGGTGATTGGTAATGTAAATAATATTTGGCACAGGAGTTGCTAGAACTCTATATTGAGAATGATATTAAAGCTTCAAAGGCATTATCATTTTTAACAAATTTATGGCATTTATATTAAGTTTTGAGCTTTAGTGTGCTTAGATGTCTCTTTTTTGTATATTTTTAGTAATTATTCCCTTCTTTCAGTGGTATTTTTTTGAAGACTTTTCACAAAAAGGACAAAATGACCTATAAATGTGGGAGGTACAGGGTTAATATGTTTCACAAAAATCTTCGCCATAATTTTCACAATAAGATTGCTGAACACGCTTCATTCCTGAGAATTAGGGATCACATTGATTCATAAACTAATTTGGAATTTGGTGATTCGTTATCATGCGACTTCTTCAATCTTATTATGGAGAAAATAATACGAGCTGCTGATCTACGACATAATGGCACTATCTTCAACAAAAGTGTCATGCTGTTAGCGTATGCCGACGATATTGACATAATCGGCATGAACACGCGAGCAGTCAGTGCAGCATTCTCAGAGTTGGAGAGAGAGTCGCGTCGGATGGGTCTCACTGTGAACGAGGGCAAGACGAAGTATCTAGTGTCAACAAACAAAGAGTCCCGGCATCTTGAACAGCATGTCACTGTTGACAACTACGCTTTTGAAGTAGTAAGGGACTTTGTCTATCTTGGAACCAGCATTAACAGCAGTAATGACGTCAGCTTGACGTCAGCGTAGGATAACTCTTGCTAACAGGTGTTACTTTGGGCTGAGTAAGCAATTGAGAAGTCGAGCCCTCTCTCGAAGAACGAAAACTACACTCTACAAGTCTCTCATCATGCCTGTCCTAACATATGGCGCTGAATCCTGGACAATTTCCACCTCGGATGAGCGAATGCTTGGAGTTTTCGAGAGAAAAGTCCTACGCAAGATCTTTGGACCTATTTGCGTTGGTGGCGAGTACCGAATAAGGTGCAACCATGAGCTGTACGAGGTGTATGCCGATATTGACATAGTAAAGCGCATCAAAATCCAGCGGCTGCGCTGGCTAGGTCATGTCGAGCGAATGGAAGAACACGCTCCAGCTAAGAAGGTGTTATATTTGGAACCCGCTGGAGGACGGCGCAGAAGAGGAAGACCAAACCTCCGGTGGAAAGACCAAGTACTGGAGAACCTGACGGCGCTTGGAATTTCTAACTGGCGCCAGCTAGCGAAGAACAGAGATGGCTGGCGAAGCATGTTATTTTCGGCCTAAATCGATATTCGGTTGTTATGGCCACATAAGTAAGTAAGTAAGTAATTTGGAAATGGACCAGAAGGGGACATTTTTGACCCCTCTCTATTAGAATCCCGTATCAGAACCTTGTTTTTTTGAAAAAAAAAAAAAGTTGTAGTGTCGATATGTCTTATCATTTATGAAGTCTATTACTTACTCGCTTATGACATCCAAAAAGGGACCCCTTCTTGCCCTATAAATGAGTCTCCTCACACCAGTCGAGTATTTATTGAATTATCCTTTACAAAAGTTAATGGAAAATTGTCACCACGCATCACTACACATTATCGTACACACGAAAGATTTTAAACGAATATGAAAGTAATGAGAGCGCACACTTTCTTTTTGTATTCTACGAGTATGTATGCATTTATTCCCTAAACACACAAGGACACAGAGAAAATTATGCTTTCTGAAATACATTCTACAATATGATCGACTAAGTGGAGTACAATAATATGTTATTATTATTATTATTAGGTTATTTTTTTTTCACAACTCACTCCCATTAACCCCATCACATCAAACAAAAAGGGCATACATATGTGTATGGATACATTGTTTTAATATCTCATAAATTTTGTTGCCAAACAGACAAAATTACAACAAAAATAATTTCAATATATGTTTTTATATTCCACAATTTTTTTCTTTATTTTGTTTTTTCTTTTTTTTGTACTTTTCTTTTGAGAGTGTGGGAAGGGTCATATCAGCTTTCATGCAGTCTGTATCCATGTCTGGTTGTCGGGCTATCCATTGAAGGGTTAAAACATAAAAATTATTATATAATTTGCACTTACCTTGCCACAATCATATGTATGGAAATCCATACGCATATTACACATACAGTGAAATTAACGAAGTGTGCTCGTTTTCTTAGGATTTATGAGATTTTTATTGTAAAAAGGCGGCATTTTTGTTTTTTGTTTTTTTTTTTTGATTTTTTTTTTGCCAAAATGGCCTCTAAATGGTCTATCTATGGTTAAAACATGATTATATACTTATTCATATACATAGAAATATGTTTACGTACAAGCAAATATGAGTACGTACGCAATTACATATATGGCAGATGGAGGTTATAGATTATTTGCAAAGGATAGGGTTCCACAGTCTTTATCAGAGTAGACTGAATACACTGTAAAAAATATACGTAAATTAGTATTTTAAGAAAATGTGTAATAATAATAATAATAATTGTATGTGTAAATATTGTTCTAATATATTATTTCTGATGACTCTTGAGTAGTAGAAAATGCCAGCTGAAAACACAAAATCATATACATGCACATTTGTTGCAATAATTTAAATAAACAAATTTGAATGAGAACAAAGTAATATTTTTTATAATACTTGATTCAAGAATACTTTATACACAGTGTCAGTAATACAATATACGTCTCATAACCACCACCAGAGGCTAAGGGAAGAAAAACGAAAAAAATCCCCTAAAATCATGCTTCATATTTCATGCTCTTTTATTTGCGTTATTTATGTAGTTTAAAATTTTCTAACGAGTTCACCACACATATACACACACATGCTCATACACATTCACACACACACACACTCATATACATATTTCATATGCTTGGGTAGAGTTTTCGATTTGACAGCAGCAGCAGCAGTTTATGCGCCATCAAAAAACAACAACCAAATCACAAAAGTAATTTGAGAAGCGTGTGTGAGTGAGTGTGTATTTATGTGAAGGCGCGACTTTTAACAACAACAACAGCTACAATCATAACAACGTTAACATCAGCAAGAAACAAAACGAATAGCCGAAAAGTATGCAATAATATCTTACATATGTGAATGAAAATTGCTGAATATTGTTTTTTGAATAATTTCTAAAAGCAAATGGTAAAAGTGAAACTTTTCACATATGTTTATATGGTGTATGTGTATGCCTGTGTGATTTGTTATGTCCATATAAAGGCGTATTTACGCACAGTACATTACTTTTAAGCATATGCGAGCGTGTGTGTGTGTGTGTGACTATTACTTTGTCTTGAATTGAAACCCGGCAAAGGGTTTCTTTCACATCCTACAATTTTATTTTGGGTAAATTGCTTTTGAGTTGTTTTCTTTCTTCTTTGCTTACATTAAATTTGTTTTGGCAATTATTCGAAGTTTATGGAAATTGTGTTTTCTTCATAGGCCATATTTTTCCCCTCTTTTCATCATTATCATCATAATTATTATGATCATTATTATGATTGTATTTCAATCGTGAGTTTTTTCTTTTAGTATTCCAAACAGACATTCGACAAACATCGATTGTACCCATTTGCTGACGTCTAATTTCTTTGGCTTTTTGGGACTTCTTTCATTCCATACTTTTGTTTTTTGTTTCATTTCAGTTCTCTTATTATTTTTTGTATGTAATAAAAATAAGTACAAATATGTTATTGCTGTTGTTGTTGTTATCATTATTTCGTATTAAACTTTGCTTTCATGAACTCGTAACTTTTTGTATCATACATTTCAGCAGTATTTGTGTGCGAAATTATTACCAGCAACAAAAGCAACAACTACTAAAAGAAGAGTGAAGAAAAAATTAAGCAAAAAAAAGAAAAACAAAATCAAGAATAAGAAAAATAATATTTTAAGAAAAACAAAACGAATATATGTATCATACTATAAGTATAATTTGATCGTAGATGGAGGGTTCTCCTTTATGTTGCATATGTATGTACTATGTGCATTTATGAATTCAATATTCGTTATATATTGAACATAAGTTTACGCTAAATTTTTTATTGAATTGGCAACCCTTTTTATGTGATAATGAAAGTAATGGTAAGTATGAAAATGATGATCGTAAGTTATCTGATGGTAATGATGATGAACGATGGTTAGAATGATAACAGTGAAGAAATCATTAATATGATAATGATGGAGAAGATGATAATAATGATGATGACAACGATGATTAAGAGGATAATGAGAATGCTGGTGGGCAAAGCAATGATAATAGTAAGTAGGAAAATAATTACGGTTATAACAACAATTTCAATCATATTAAAACTGTGACAATCGTTGACACCATAGTTATGGAGAAGATTATGTGATAATGATAATGATAATGATAATGATAATGATGATGATAACTATGGTGATGGTGATACTAACGCAATGGCTAGTGAGAAAATAAAGAAGGTTACCTATATGACGGTTATGGCTGCTAAGCTTTATGTTGGTTATCATTATGATTTTGACATGATGATTATTATTATTATCATAATGATGTTGATGTCCATGCAATGGTGATGATGATAAATATGATGCTGATATTGACGATGACGTTAATGATGAGAATGTGGAATTTTTATAATGAAGTGAATAGTGGATATAATTATTACAGGGGATGAGATTTTAATAATAATCTTCTGATACAATAATTAGTATTTTTATACGACAACTTTGACTTAATGATGAAAATGAGTGCTAATGTTCTGATAATGCATCATTATGTGGATTTTACTGGTTTTATTATTAGCATTACAATTATCATTACAATGACTACCTGTTTTATTATCACTACTGTAGTTTTGTATATATTCACTTATATATATATATATATAAGTTTTAATTACATTGTGAGGCAAAAATAGAAAACATTTTTTTGATCCTGATTAGCACAGCCTTGTTGAAAAGAGGGAGTGCCCCAGAGTACTGTGTTGAATACCTTTTTCTCCGCAAGTCAATTTTTTTCGACAAAATAATAAGCTGTTTATCTGGAAAACAGGAGGCTTAGGGTTGTCTTGTTGTTCACGGATTCCTACTACGGTACTCTGGTGTAACGCCTCTTTCCTACAAGTCTATGCTGATCAGTATAAACAATTCTTAAATCACAATGTTATTAAACTATTTCAAATATAGTCGACTATATTTTTTCATTACAGACTCAGTTCATTTGGAATAATACACTACATCAATATAGATTTTGTTGATTTTATACTTCAAAATTAACATCATATAAGTCATGGTCACTCCATGCTTAATATAATTGTTGTACATACATAGATATTTTCTATGAAATTTCGCCCGAATTTTTCCCAAACTTTTAATTTTTAAGATATCTGAGGATACTGTTTGAAATTATTGACTATTCAACCGTTTTTTCATGAGGTCATCATCATTTCTTCTGTGCCACCATATGATCATTTTTTTCTTGATCATTATTTTCTTGACATTCAATATTAGAACGCTATTCTCTGTTTGCTTGTAATTATATGTTTCCATTAAATCTTATGTATTTTCTTTTTTTTACAACGCTCACTCTCCTCTATACAGAATTTTGCAACAATTGCCCTTATCATCTGCCATTGCAATTACTCGTATTGTGATGAAATTTTTGCAAAGTATGTAATCTGAAATTATTCAGCAAATATTTTTTTTGCTTCCTTCTTCATGCACATTTTAAACACAACGTATATTCTTTTTTTCTTGTTGTATTTATGCAATTTATTTATATTGCAATTGGCTTGATTAAAGGTTTTTGTTTATGGCACCTAACTATGTATAAATATGCAATACATATTTACATATACTCCTCGGCACTAGTATATGTTCAATGTTTAGTTGTGATATAAAATATATTTTCTTCATCTTTTCTTATACTACATTTTCAATAATTAAGAAATTACATCCTCCTTTATAGGGATGACAATGATAACAATGCGCATATTTTTCATTAAAAACAAACAAAATATTCACTCTCGTTATAAGAGAATAACAACATACAACATATCCTTTTATAAAGAAAAAGAAATACATTGAATCAATTCTACTGGCGAGTAGTGTGTGGTGTGCGAATAGTAGCAATTTTATTAAAGTTGCTTATTTGTATGTAAATAAATAACAAAAACAACAACTACAAAATGCTGAAAAAAATTTGAATGTATACCTATATATTTTTTCATGAAAATTATAAAAATGTATACGGATTTTGTGTTGTAATAAAATATTTCTTTGCATGTATGCTTGTTTGGTTTAAATCGTTAAATAAAGTATCGAATTACATTGGACATGTAAGCGAATTAGTGAATGCCAATATAACTTTTTTTTTGTTTTTTTTTTGTTTCTGGATAACATTGACGAAGTTGTTGAGAACAGAATGTATGGAACAATATATTTTTTTGTAGAAATATATTTTGAACTAGTCGGAGAGAAAAATAAGGGATTGTCAAGATTATATTACATCGACAAACGATTATGGTGTAGGAAAAGATTGTGAATGATTTAATGGTGCAGCTTTCAACTCAGTTTACTTTAAGCATTTCAAGCAATTTTTATAAAATTTATATTTACATTATGATCAATCGAGAGAAATTCAAATCTTCAGGATTTTAGATACAATCTTAGAGCTTCAAAAAACTACGATTGAGATTTGTAAGTCCCAATAAATAATTAATAAATAAACAACCTCGATAAACATACATCCTCCGCCGGTGATCCAATTTATTTAAATAATATTATTTGCCTTAATTGTCTAATTGCCTCTCTTGACTCTGATGGGCCAACATATGAACCAGTGCCAAAGTATACAAAATGTATGAATGCACCAAACTTGTTGAATAAAAGCCTTAAAAAATATTGGAACTATATACATATATATTATTTCTGGTTTATTTATAGACTCGTACGTATACATATGTGGCATTTTTTAATGTCATAGTTATACCATATTTTGTATTTGCGTTATTTATTAATATACATTTGTAGGTATATAATATTTTATATGTATATGCATTCGAATATTTGTAAAAATATATTTATTTAGTTCTTTGGATTTTTAAAGTTTCTCTTTTTTTTATTGTTATAGTATTTGCTGAATTGTTAAATGATTATTTTTTATTTTATAATAAATACTAATTTTTGTATGTAGCTAGTTTTTTAATAAATAAATTTTTTGTATATTTTTCATTTGTATCAAATGAATGTCAACCAAGTTTTCATATGATATATTTACAGTATTTGAAAAAAAACACAAATAAATTTTTGAATAAACATATATTTATTTATTCTCTTAAATTTAAGCGCAAATATTTGTACAGCTAAATATGTATTTATTTTTGTTAATAAAAATTAATTATGTTCCTATATCAAAGAAGTACACAAAAATTATATACAAATTAAAATTAATACATTATTTACATTCGTTGTGGGCATATAATTTAGTGTCTCGACTGTGAATGTGCATATATTGTGTGTCTTCTCTATTAAATTTCGCGTCAAATGTATGTTACTTATAATGTTCAAAATATATTTTCGCTACTATTTGATTTTATATTTAAATGCCTTTTAAAATGGGGTTCAATTTCTAAATAATATTATAGCACATGTAAGGGTAAATAAATAATTCTCAATTCGATGCTAAAACAAAAGGATGTAAGATGCCCATTATTCAAAAAACTAACTCTTGAAGCACCTCCCACAACATTTTTAAATTTGGAATTGATGCAATATTAAATACGAAGAGCATGCATAATGGACCTAAAAATAAAGTTCCATTGGATATAAACAGTTTTTGTTAGTCTTCTGAAGAGTTTTTTGTCATACACTACAGTTCCGGTTGATAGTGATCAATATTATTAATGTACAGAATTTCTTCCGAGAACGAGAGAGTACCTTATAGTAATAAAAGTCTTTGAGAGGCTCTCAATGTTAAGGTTACAGTATTCTTAAATCGATAGAATAGAATCTTTTGACTCTTTTTGGCATTTTAGTACTATGTACCATTGAGAGCGGCGTTGTATCACTTTGCTCTAACTACTTGTGAGCGCCGCCCAATGTAAGGACTCTGCTAATGATAATACCGAAAAAAAAACTCTGTTGTTTGCAGACATTTTAACTTTACTCGAAATGAGAGAACTCCCGATGTAAAGAATCTGCTAAAGACAATACAGAAATATCTCTGTTGTTTGCAGAAATTTAAAACTAACAATTGAAGTAACTAATAATTTTAAATTCTCTCTGTTTATGTACATATTTAAATTATACATAGCGATTTAGCTAAAATACGTACATATGCAATTCGTCGCTAATTTATAGTCACTTTCAACACTAACTTTTCATGTTGAGATCAGCTCGAATTAAATTTGATCAGTCACAGCTTCCAACACAATCGGTCAGATGG
The DNA here is from genome assembly GCA_963854835.1 of Megamerina dolium. Taxonomy (NCBI): domain Eukaryota; kingdom Metazoa; phylum Arthropoda; class Insecta; order Diptera; family Megamerinidae; genus Megamerina; species Megamerina dolium. The sequence continues at coordinate 14,074,650 of OY978526.1, read as the reverse complement.
GTGGAATAAAATAAAAGCCTACGTATTTATAGAAACAGAAGGCAGTTAACAGCTCTCATCTACTATATTGTGACCCTTCTTTTAAATAACTAATCAGAACAATGTAATACTTTTAAATCACAAAAGTAAAACCCATCATTTGCTACGTATTAACTTTCATTTATTGTGCACAAACTGCACGATAAAATATAATTTCATTGAGAATCCAAAGGCCATGTTATCAAATTTACATTTTGGTCATTGTCACGTGTCGCTCATTAACCATATCTCTACTTGAAGCTATGCCAGGCAGTCCAGCCATTCAAAATGCTCATGCTATTGTCCTGCCGAAAAGAAAGAAGCATTACAAGGAGAGTTTTCTTAATGTCTCATATACACACTTACACACTCACAAAAATAATCCCACACACACACATTATATAAAATATCACTGTAATAACGTCCTACTCATATGTACGTTACAACATTTCATTATTATTCTTCCTTGTTTACCATTGAAGATTTTTGATTCCCGTTCTCTCTTGCCTTTGCCTATACCCACACATATTTGTATCTTTATTCTGAACTGCTTGTTCACAATCTCATTGTGTTGAGTGAGCACGCTGTTTTGTGTTTTTGTGAGTGATGAAACCCTTTTTGGAGGCGAAATCTTCAAAAGTGCTGCGCATAAATTAATTAGACCAATTAGAAAGGCGTAATTAAATTGTTGCGTGCATGCCTGTTTGTGTTGATGTCTTGTGATGTGATATTTAACGTATTGATAATGTTGCTGTTGGGTGGGTGGTCTATTCCTATTTCAAGTTGTCATTAAATGGTTTGTTTCTTTCTTCTGTTTTTTTTTTTGGTATGAAATCATTATGGTTTCTTCTATTTAAAATTCTATTCTTCTTCTTCTTCTTTATCCTTCTCATTTATTTGTTATTTGGGTTCTTCTCTCTAATCGAGCATTATATTTTCCAAAAATAAAATAAAAAAAATACGAAAAATTTGAAATTATAATAAAATCTGTTGGGACATCTTTTGTTTGATTTCAAGCCTCAGTTCGTTTAGTCAATTGCCAAATTATTTTCTCACAATCAATTTTCTTTGTAGAGCTTCCATGACTTCAATAACGCGTTTTCTTCAATTTTACCAACCAAACACCAGCATAATATCCTTACCAACATGTTGGCAGATATTTCATTTGGTTTTCGCGTAATTTTGATTGCTCCCTACGTCTCGCATATAATCAGCACGCGAACCCAGCAGCATTAAGGCTCATTCGTCCTTTTTATTATTATACATTACTACTCTCTATACATGTGTGTGTTTGTGTGTGCGAACGAGCTCCTTTATCGCAAACAACTAACCTCAACGGTTGTTGTTGTTGTTTATTTATATTCTTCTTTTTGGTCGACGAGGTCGGCTAATTGCTTTCAATTTGCTTTGCTTCGTTTGCTTTTTCGTTATTGTTGTTGTTGTTGTTGTTGCTGTTTTGTGATTTGAGCTGAATTTTGACATTTTCCTTTTACTGCTACTACATATCAAAATACGTATAGTATTTCTCTTGTTTTATTATTTATGGTTTAACATTTGAAAATGTTAATAAGTCGACTTGTTGTTTGTTTATTTCTTTGTTTTCGTATTTTTCTCCTTTTTTGAATTTGATTAAAGCTTTATGTATTTTCATTTGACAAGCTTAAGAAGTACTAAACCATTTAATATTTAACAGGTGTTAAATAATATTAATTTTTGGCTAACCTAAATACTCGTAACTAAGTCTTTGCAAAGGCACCTTTTATTTCCTCCAAATTTCTGGTATTTAATTATGTACAATTTTGAGCTTATTTATTGCGTATAATTTCGAGAAGCATTTAATTGGGAAGGAGATTTATGCAATTCTTTTAATCTATAGGGTTAGTAGTTTTTCATTGGATTTTTTGAGCATGAGGTTTTGGAATTAAAATCTCGAATCGATAAATTCAGCATCCTGAGTCACACTCTACACACCTCTCGTCATGCCTCTTCATAGTTATGGTGGTGAAATATGAATATTCACCACCTTGGATGAGAGATTGTTTGAAGTTTTCGTGAGAGAGAGAGAGAGAGAAGTCATTCGCAAGACCTTCGACCTGTTGACATTGGTGGAGAGTACCGAATAAAGTACAAGCATGAGCAATACGATCTGTGTGACGATATTGTCATAGTAAAACGTATCAAAACCCAGTTCGGTCGTGTTGAACGAATGGAAGAATAGTCAAGAAAGCTTCAAATATAGCATAATGGAAAATCCAGACGAAGTCCACACCATCGTTGGACAGACCTTCTATTATCAGAGATTAATTATTTGGGAATAAAACGTTAAAAACACGGCTACATTGTGCTGAAATATTTTGGCGGGAGTCATAAAACCAAACTCAATGATTTTCTCGCAAAAAACGCACCCTTTCTAGTACAGAAAGTTAGAGAGCTGAATATACATTCGTATCAAAGTTGTAGTAAAATTGTTTTTATTTTCGGTTATTATGAAATAATTCAGATTGAAAATATAAAATTTTTGCAAAAATTACGCTTCAACTACAACATCGTAAACATCATAATTTACATCACTTAGCGGCATACTCACTCATATATTCGCTCACTCACTTATTAAGTTGTGGTGAAATACGAATGCAATCCATATACAATACATTCATACATAAGTACATATGTACATTTGTATAAAAATATACAAATTGTTCCACAACATTACCCACAAGTTTTTGAAGTTTTCACTATCAATATCGTCGTCGAGTTCAGTAGCAAACAACAGCAACGCAATGTTGTACAATGAAACAAAAAAAAAAAAAAAACTTGTAAAGTCAAAGGCGAATCTCCACGAATTCCCTAAAGTCACATAAACTTCGACATAACAATATACAAAAAAAAAAAACTAATAAAAAAGGAAGCAAACATATTTTCGAATACTTATACTTATAAAACAAAAAAAAAAAATTATCAACAACAACAACAGCAACAAAAATGGTCAATTCAGCAGTGTGAACACTAAAGAATAGCGCATATCCTTTCACACTACATCGTCGGGTTATGCACCAACATCTCCATGCTGCCACTAGTATGTGTTTGTGTGGGTACAAAAATCTTTTAAAAATGAAGAAAGTACTATATAAAAGCATTGCCACAACCAACAACAACAACAAAAACAACAAATCTTTACAATATTCTTACGCCATTTCGATCTCATTGAAGTGAGCAACAACAGCAGCAGCAGCAGCAAAACGAGAAAAAAAATGTAACAAAAGGACATAAAATATAAAGTGAATATAGAAAAAGAAGGATTGAAATGCAACACAAGTAACCACCCAAAAAGTGCAAAACAAAAATAGAAGCAAATCGACAATGTTGATGATGATGATGATGGTGGTTGATTGTGAGCGAAATTTTTGGGCAAAATCTACCGAATTGTCGAAAACAAAAGCAAAAAAAAATTTTGATTTACTTACGCACATGTATTGAGAGAGAGAAAAAAAACAACACAACATACATGCTTATAATATAATTTTACAAGACATTTTACAGTCAAACGAACAACCGCCAAGCAAGTATGAGTACAAATTGGCTGGTTGTCTGGAAGAAACAACAACAACAACTACAACAAAAAATCGGCAAGAAACTCTTTAGTATCGAAAACTCAGATACCCTACATTATAAATGAAATTATTGGTGATTTTATATGTGCCAAATCTGACAATATACATTTGAAAATATATTTTTGTATGGCAGCTAAGTGTGATATTTACTCGATTATGCTCATTTTTATACTAATTATTTCGTTATATACTTTCATGCCTACGATTCGAAGAAACTCATTCAAAAACATAGCTTTGTATGAGAGCCAATTGTGATTTTTGCTCAATTATGCTCATTTTAAATTTAGCTATTTCGTTGATAAAACAAAGACAGTGTGCAAAGTTTCAGCACGATTGCTATTTTCATGTCTAATATACTCAAAAAATTCATTCGAGAGCATACTTTTGTATGGCAGTTAGGTGTAATTTATACTCAATTATGTTCATATTGGAATTCATATTTTTTTTTACTAAAAAGTAACACTCTATGCTTAGTTTCAGTTTGATAGTAGTATATTTTCATGTCAAAGATCTGGAAAAACTCTTTCAAAATCATACTTTTGTATGGGAGGTGATTCGTGATTCTCATCAAATAATGCTCAATTTAAAAGTCGTTTGTTCTGAGGAAAAAATATTTGTATATATCTAATTTCAGCATGATAGTTTGATGTTTCAAATGTTTAGTCAGAAAAGACTCATTCGAGAGCTAACTTTTGTATGAGAGGTAGGTTGAATTTCCATTCGATAATTTCCAATTTCATAATTATTGGTCAATTGGTTAAAATAATCGTATATATCGATTTTGAGCTCGAATATTTTAATATGTTCATGCACAACGTATTAAAAGTTACCTTCGAAATTATTCTTTTGTATGGGCAGTAGGTTTATTTGACATCCGATTATTTCTATTTGAAGTTTAATCAATCAATAATCGTATATGCTGAGTGAAGTACTCCATATATACGTACATATTTCTCATACGAAGAGACGTGTGGCACGCCTCCATATCGATGTTACAAACGAAGCCAAGTGTAGAGTACAAATATAAATGCGTCATCATCATCATCAACAGTTCCATCTATTTGAAAATATTTTTGCACACTCCGACTGGTGGACTGTATAACAGAAGTTAACGACTTTTCTTATATATTGTATAATACCAATTGAAAGGAAAATACACTCAAGATATTACCACCACTACCACCACCACCACACCATAGGAATCAAAGAAACAACAGATGAAGTTCATATATACTTACATACAACACTGTCCTTACTGCTGCATTGTGTTGCAATTCAATAAATCATGGGTTATAAAAGCATCGACCGACCAACCAACCAAAAGAATAGCAAATAAAAAATAAGAATATATAATGATGATGAGAAATAACCAGAAGAAGAAGTAGAAGAAGAGGGAAAAAACTAAGAAACGGAAGGCTAGCCGGAAGCGAATGGCGTCGTCGTTGGTTTCCCACCGAGCAATATCAATTTCGAATTTGCAATACGATCATAACGGAAAGGGTTGTATTCCTTCACCAATTGAGTGAGAGCACTAACACACACACACACACACATATGGGCACATAGGAAATATCACACAGGAACACACTCATACATATGCTATGAACTCAAGTGGCGTCCGTTCATCTTCATTCATACATCGGAAGCATACATATCTATGCTGATTGTATTTGTTCGTAATGGACACGCGTCTAATGAAATACCCGCCAGTCAACCACACAAATAACCAGCCAGCCAGCAAGCCAGCCAGCCAGCAAGCAAGCCAGCTAGCCCGTCAGATAGCAAAGCAAGCAAAATTCAATTGAAGTGGTTGACAAAAGAAAAACATTTGCGTTCGATTTTGATTCTTATTTTGCTATTTTTATAGTCGTACTACTCCTTCGATGCATCAAATTAAAAACATGCTTCAATATAATTTGTTTGACCTTTCAATAAATGCACTCTCTTGTTTTTGGTATTGGTCGGTATCTAACTAAGTAAGCTATGCTCCCTCATTCATTTTCCCCTCCATGTAAAACATAATGTTATTCTATACGATCTCAAGCGTTGCCACACGATAGTCACGTGCCTTAGCTGGTGTCTCTGCTGTCCTAATATTTGGCATCGCAAGGCATTCAGATATACACAAACCCATACATACACACACACACACACACGCATGGACATTGTGTGGTATTGAAGACAACAAGAACAATAACGACTCATTCATAAAATTCATATTGTACGCACGATTATGTTCGCAAAGGCGTTGATAAAGTTTTGGCAATGCGCTAAAAACAATAATCAGTTTCACATAAATTCTCATCAATTGATTTTCATATGCATGTGTGTGTGTAATGGAATGAAAGATTTATACTTAATGTCTGTGTTGGAGGCATACTCGTATATATGGTGTAGCATAAATAGTGATTGTGTGTGTGTATAGTCGATGCCAGCATAGTGTTTTTTTTCTTTGCAACTTACAGTGGGATAATCATTTTAATCTGCTGCTGATAGCACGGAAACACGATACATATGCTGCTATTAACATATTAATGCAGCTGAAGCGAAACAAGGAAGCTTTAGCGATATGGGAGATGTAATTTTTTCAAGTATGATCATCATCATACTCACATAATATAAGTATGCGAATGGGCTTTTCACTGTAAACGGCATTATTCCAATAAAAAAGATGAAAATCTACTTTCGAATAATTATGACAAAGTAAAATGACCAAAATTGAAGCAAAATTATAAGAAAACTTCCACTGATATTTGTTGCAGTGAACTTAAGAAGCCTAGAATAGAGTATTAGCGCTCTATGGATAACATTCTGAGTTTGAATGCCGAAATTCCAAAGTGATGCTTTCCATCAATAGTCACAATTGAGGTATGTAATTGGCAATATTTTTGACAATATAACTTGGTTATGAGAAAGTTGACGTCACAAGGATATTTATTTATATTTAGTTGTCAACATAGGCACTGAAGAACAAGGACTTATCATACACTATTGTTGTGCGTATTAAATTTGGACAGCATTTGAAGGGACCTACCTATAATAGTTGATTCCGAGAGGCAGAACCCTTTAGAAGATTTTCCAGAAAATTTATGAATTTTGAATGAAACTCGAACGGTTCACCTATTACGCAGTTTTGGTACGGCAAGCTTGCTTTTGAATTCTTGATATTAAAAATAAAACAATTTTAATAAGAATTATTTTTCTACTAAAAAATGTCTAATATCCGCATATTATTGAAAACTACAATATAAATTTTTGAATGAAAGGAACCCACTGTTAATTTTCTTAATATTTTGGTATATAAATAGAAATGCGTTCACATACACATACCTACCTATTTAATGAGTATGAGTGTGTTGTACGTATGTACATGCGACTGGACTGGGCTGCGAGACTGAATTCTTACTATTTATCATTTTATTGTCTGGATAAACAATTATTCCTAGTACATAGACTACTAATCCTATATCATATACACAAATATGGATAATCCCAAATGGTAATATTAATATGTCGTACTATTCTTTACATTTGATGCATGTAATATACTGCTATTGATAAAGCTAAAAGAATTAGTCAGGAGTGGTTTGATAGATTTCGGCCCATGAGGTCAATTGTGATGTCGCAAAATGGGCCTCTTCTGTTATTCCTCGAATTATAATAAACTACGGGATAAGAAAAGTAGATCTGTCGCAAAAAGTAGTTTGTGATTTTTTTCATTCATTTCCAACACTTTTCAAAAAAAAAAAAGAATACCGCTTCCATTACGGAAAAAGTAAAGTTGACATCATACAATTGTTCACTAAAAAAATTTTATATTAAAAAAAATAGTTTACCACCAATTTTGCCTCTGTTTGACTTTTTGTAGCTTCAGCACAGAGTCGAGAGTTTTACAAGAATTTTGGTAATCTTATTTTTTACTTTTTCGATCGGATTTTTATATTCATAAAGTCTATTTTTATCACCTCTGAGCCAACAATTTCCTTAAATATAACGAAAAGCTGCTGTAAAAGTCGTATAGAAATCAGATGATGCTAGCCTTCGTAAAATATGCCAGCTCTGCTGATTCAGTCATATCAAAAGTATGAAAGAACCATTTGTAGCCTCGCAGTTGTTGCATTGGAGAAGCACAAATAGTGTCAAAATGGAAAAAGATCAAATTTTCTATGAGTGGACAAATGCTGAAGATTCTGCTTGCGCTCGAGTTTTCTAGTTGGCACCAGTGAGCGAAGAATAAAGACGTCCATGCGAAATGTTCCATATTCTTTTCTGGATGTCATAATCTCCATTGAATAATTTGATCTTTAGCTAAGCAGTTGCTTACAGAAAATGAACTCAATAAATAAATCTCTCGTTATAAAAATTGAATACATCGATGTCCAATTTCATGCAATTTCAGTATTTTTTTTTGCTTTTGACTGCTGGGGTGTACTCCAAAGTTATACATATGCATAAATTCGTATAATTTAATAAATATATGTATGTATATGCGAGTACCTACAATATTTATATGCATCTCAGATAGTAACCACACGCATACTTGTACATATTCAATAAAGTATAGATAAAAATCATCAGATACGACTTACTTGAACAATAAATATAAATTTTCTATGAAAGAAATATAATGATTTACGACTATGAAATGGCGTATTCATACTATACAGTCTCAACTCAACTCATGAGGCAACTACTACGTATAGCATAGATATATGCGTGTGCAAGGATATATGTATGCAGATACATAGCACAACTCTATCCAGATATTATTGCGTTGTGTGTTGCGTGTGTTTTTTTTTATGTTATTTGGAAGGGTTCCAAATTTAATTATAATAATGTTGAAGCATCCTTTTGATTGAAAACGAGCATAAAATTGATAAACAATGAAAATTGAATCATATGAAAAGTAGAAGAATGGTAACAAAATCTTTTCAACAGCACCACCAGCAGCAACTTAAGTACGAGTACATAGAAGGAGATGAGTTCAAAATGATGACAAATATGAGAAGGAACGTTTTGTGAATTAAACGATTGAAGAGGATATAATCGGCAGACTGGCAGACAAACAAATAAACGGTTGTGAGAGTGTGAGATTGAGAGTGAGAGTGAGAGTGACGTGATGATTCATTTATTCTCTGTCGATGGCAAAAAGTTGTGTCTTATTTAAAAAATATGTACGTACGTACGCATTATCTGTATGATGCATATGCGACGAGTGTGTTGAAAATATTCAAAATAAACAAAATTTGAACATTTTAATTACAACAACAAGAACAATGTACGTATAATGGGGTGGTTTTCTTTATACTACCATATATATAGAACGATTGCAAGGAGAAGGTTACATGTTACAATTTGTTGCATAATATTTGAGATGATGTTTAATGAAATTTGTAAGACAATTATTTTGGTAGTTTGATGATGTTATTTTTGCTGCTGCTGCTGCTGCTGCTGCTCGTACTACTCTTAAGAGTTTTCAATAATTTTTATTGGCATGAGTTTGTTGCTTTTTGTGTGCGTGCGTATAATCTTAAAACGAGTCACACACACACACACACACCGTCTCATGGATATGCGTGTTGCACGCGTCAAAATACAATAAACATTTGTGTGAATATATTTAAATATGTATTTTTTTTTTATTGTTTTCAGTCATTCGTTGAACGCATTCAAAAGATTTATGGCATTTTGTTGCAATCAGTGTTGCTGCCTGCTGATTTTAATACCTTTTATTCTGTCGTTTTTGTTTTTTTAGTTTTTTGTTCTTCTGGTCATACCAAAATCACAGCAGGCGATATTCAAATGAAATTAAAATTTATTTTATTCTTGAACCCATAACAATATTAAGTGAAAGTATAATTTCTTTATTTTTTCAATTGTATTTAATATATACGATAAAGATTTAAATGTATATTGAAAAGTTTCTGAAATGACAATGAACCCAATGGTATTGTTGTTTTCTAAAAATATACATTCTTTGTGATTAAATTGTCTTTAGTCTTTCGATTGAATTAAACATAAAATTTATTTCGATTTATTTGATTAATATGAAAGATTATTGTAGTTCTAAATTTATTTAGAAGAAATTTCTGCATTCAATGGTCGGTTGCATTTGCTCATACAGAAGGTTGCCATACGACAGTATTTATGTCGGCGATCCGGATATTTCTGAGCTAAGTATCCCTTTTTTCTACCACCGAAGTTCAGTGCGTTATTCGTTGGTTTTCGGTACATAAGATCGTCAGTTGTAGTCAGAATTCTAGCAAATTCTACAGTATTTTCCTTTCGGAAAGCTCATCAAGCATGATATCATACCACAGTATTTGTGTCGAGAATTCGGTCATTTTTTGGTTAGGTACGGAAGCTTTATTGGTTTTCGGTATATAGGGTCATTTGTCGCCGTCCTAATTTCGGCCAACTACACAGCAATTTATTTTCACACATATAAGTAAAGGATGGAGGAGCTCGTCATAGCATAGTATTTATGACAATTTCTTGAGTCAGTGAAACATAGTTCATTGGTTTTCGGTATACATGGTCGTCAGTTGCCGTCAGCATTTCGTTCAACACTACACCATTTTATTTTCGCAAAGACAAGCATTTCTTCTTCAAGCAGTGTCCACCTCTGACAAAGCTTAGAAAATGTAATCTCACAAGGATCCTACATTTTGGAATGGACTAATTTTGTTGGTTAGCTGATTGTTGTGGTAGGATGGCATTTAATGCTAATTGTGTGACACAGTAAAATTTCTGAGGATCAGGTACTACATCCATTCAATTTAGCAGACAGAACAACATTTTAGCTTAGACATCGTTTTTCGTAACATCTAATGGCACTATAGTTTCTAATCGCGAGAGATATTGTCTATAAGATCTCTGCGCAAATCAAGTCAATAAGTCTGCTGTAGGAGAGGCGACAGGATTGAATTTATATTGTTTCGGAAATAAATGTAGAGTCTTTTTTTCACTTATATCAAAATTAATCATTCCATCGTTTCTTTGTTGGCAGGCAATTGCGAATTTTCTAAACAATATGAAATTTCAATGAAATCGTTTGAAATAGCTCTCTGACAAATCTCCATAAAGAGTCTTCATTATGTATTTTCCTTTCTATTAAGTATTAATATTTCAATGGCACTATTCCTAAAGCATTTATAAGAAGAATTCTTCTTATTCTTCAAATCGTTCTGAATTGTGAATACAAGATCCAGACGCATTTAATAATGGGCTACTTAATCTAATGAGGCAATATTTTGAATAGCTATCGAAGGAAGTCATTCTGTGGCATATGAATATTGAATATTTGCACAGAAGGTATGAAATTGTCCTCGATTTTTCATTAAGTTTGCCGCAGTTTCGAAATTAGTTAAGTTCTACTGGCATGCATAACAATCTGCCTTGATTTTGGAACGACAAATATCGAATTTGATATAAAATTGTATAAAAATATGATATTGTATAATTGAATAAGTTTAAGTGAAGAATTTCCATGATAACCAATTTTCTTAGACGCTCAGATGTTTCGGCAATTAAAAACATACGTACATCCCATTAGTATGAGGCAGTTTTGATGGCAAACAAATTGATCAAAAGCATTAATAAAAATTGCAACTGAGTTGGTCAATTCTTAAGTAATATTTTTAGGCACTGAAAAAATGCCTATTGAGTTGATATTTTCTTCGTTAATATTCAGAATAATTCCGCAAACTTTTCAATATAGTTGCGTGCATGTCACTTTCTTGTGTAGGACTATAATATATTTATTTGTTATTATAATTTACTTTGATTATTTTTTATTTTTCATTTCATTTTTTTTTGCATTTACCGGTTTGAGTTTTATGAAATATAAAAATTTTGTTTCTTATTCTTTTTGAATGGAAACGCAATTTACCTACCTACTCGTTAAAATTATACTTAAGCAGTAGAACCTTTGATATAGATTTGTTGTTATTTCCTTTCTTTATTCTATCGTTTTATATTTATTAAAAATCTGGTAACGAAATAAATTCAAGAGTTAAAACAGCTTTTGATCAGCGTCAATGAGATAAGCAATTCTTTTTTTTTTTATTATTATTTTTCTTTTTGGTGTGCGTGTAGAACACCTTTTTGCATGAGTTATTTATGCATGAGAAAGTGAGAGAGAAATTTATTCAAATTACTGTAAAAAGAAAAATTTAATTCATTATGAAAACCATTCACGATTTTTAGATTAAGAATGAATAAAAAAAAAAGATGATTTATAAACAAATGCAAATACGATAATCCATCATTTTAAGAGTAAGTTCGAGTTTGGTACGAATATGATGTGGCAGTCTACGTAACGCTTAGAGCAGAGGTGTCCAATTTTCTAAATCTACTAATTCGCATTGGGGAAATATTCGCCTTCCGGATAAAAGATAAAATTTGGTTTAATAATATTTGAGCATACTCCAAAAAAATTATTTGAGGAATTATTTTAATAGGACCAAATTCTGTGTACTGGTTGGCTATTCTACACCACGAAAGTGAGTAATCCAAAGAATAATATGTGTTGAATAACAACTGGTCCATATCACTCTGGAGTCCATTATATATTTTTTCGAGACTCACGACTTGATTGCCCGCATACTTGATTGCATACGGTCCGCAGTCCACGATTTGGACAGCCCTGCTCTGAAGTATTATATTATTGTGAAGTTCACTGAAGAAACGCCTATGGCTATGTTAATGATACGTACACGTTGGCAGCGTATGCATAGAATGTATCTATCAATAGCTGATGTTGATGCTGATAGCACACCTACCTTCATTTAAAGTAGATAACTAGTTGCAGTTAAATATGATAAAAACATACGCAAAAGTAAGACAAGATACGATAACTGGCTGGCGGAAGTGTATAAATTTATGCTATCCTAAGTGTTGAGATAAATTGGCTTACTGGTTGGTGTTTGGCATCAACATGCCGGAAGGTGTGTGTGTGTGTGTAATAAATGCCAAAGAATGGTAGAGAAAAATAAAAAAAGGGAAAAATGTAATAAAAATCTAAATGAAAATCGAACCCCATAAAGGTGTGCGCAATAGCCATGAAGGCGATGATAATAATGATTTGCTTACTGCTTATCGGTGTCGATGATGCAGAGAATATCTATGTATATTATGGTGGGTCAAATTGTACACAGACACATTTTGATTGCCTGACTCGGTGGTAAACTGAAAATTTAGATAATTTCAAGCATTCTTTTTTGCAAGAAAACACAAAGAAATTTTATATTTGGACTCAATTAGTTTTTAGTTTTTATCAAATTTGTAGAGGAGTCTCCCTTCGGTGTTTAGATTTTCAGAAGAAATGTTGGCAATGTGAAATTAATGAGGGTAGGTCTTACAATTCTTATAATTCATTACTCTAAAGATGATTCCTGACCAGCTATGTGATTATTTATCGATTTTTTTTTATTCATTTTGTTTGAGAGGCCCCTAAAGGGTTAAAGAAGAGGAATAAGTATATTTCAAGGATATGATAGGAAGTAAAAATTAATGGATGTTGGTCATATATTATATTTTGCAGATTTTGATGCAACTGATATTACAAAATTGGCGATTTTTAGTAAATTCGCTGCCATCGCTCACCCGGGTGCCTCTGCAGGGATGAAGTATATCAGTGATTCACATTCATTTTTGCTTCTGAACAATTTTTCTAAACATACTTTCTTCATATGTTTACGTCTTAGAGTAGCTAACCAAGAAAATTATTACAAAAACTTTTGAAAATCAAACAAATGACCCCATAACTGACAAGGCATCGACCTGAAAGTGTAAAAATATATAACCAGTCCCATTAATTTTCGCTCGTCAACATTTTCTTCAAATATACTTACCGCATATCTCTGATATCTCTAAATTTTCTTGATGTTCCCCTATTAAATTGATGTTTTTTTTTTCAAAACTGAAAGTGTAGGTGGTTTCAAAGCTGGAAAACATTTTTCGAATCAATTCATTAGCTTTTCGTTGAGTCAATCCGCCTGAAAATTTGACACACCTTAATTTACATATTTATATATATTTCAGATAATCATGTACGCTACGATAATATAAAAAATAACAAATAAACCCAGATGTGCTGGCGTATGAATTTGGAATAATAAATATGATACATACGAACGAACGAAATAGAATAAAATAATATTGGGTCAGTAACTTGATTATGGCAATATCAAAAATTAACTTGCAACTAACTTCAACTTAATTTAGACCAGACGAAAACTGTATGTAACAAGTATTTGAAGTACAAGCTTCCCAATGGCCCATGCCTAAGTGCTATAAATATTAATATTAACATAGTCATAGTTGTGTGTATGTGTATGTAATTGACATTTGCTTAGTTGAATTAAAAACTCTGCTCAAGACAAGACACATTACGTAAATTGTCATATTTGTATGTAAGTACCAACAAAATTTCATTTCAGTAAATTATGCCGAAAATCTCTTGAAGCCAAAAAACAAAGTTTTCAATTATTAATGCATTTAGTCGATGGTTGTTGTTAAATTCGTATACTAAAAATTATATATTGACATACCAGCATATACATGGGATGTAAATAATTTGAAGCTTTGGATTTTAGAATGATATTTCAAATAGCCTCTACATACATTTTATGAGGCCAAAACTAATATTGTTTATTCCAAGAACTAAAAGTAGTAAAATAATTGAGTTTCTGCGCAATATACACATAACAACAACAAGAACATCATCATCATCATCATCAGTAGTGTTAAAACACCTCAAACAGACAGCTTCCGTATCGTTTTAGTAGGTGTTGGTAAGTATATAGAATATATGTATAGTTGTTCACATATGTGTGGTGAATGTTTTTGGTATTGACGTGGTATATGCTTATGGCGATTCTAGGTAGCATATTGGTTGTTCATAATTGCTGTTATATGTATATCTATACATATGTGTGATGTCTATTTATATACGTAGGTAAGAATATATCTATAGAATATTTTTGGTTAGAAGTTTTTAAGTTTCAAGTTATCTTCTGTTTTTTTTTTGCAACAAACTCATATGAACTACTTAAGAAATGTACAAATTTAAGTGCACTTGCACTTAAGCATCATGAGTTTTAGCTACTGACTGAGTGTGTGTGTGTGTGTGTGTGAGTAAGTGTAGTCCCAAAAATACGGTAAGTGCCAAATGTATAGTAGTGGTGATGAAAAAAAAAGCAAAAAGTATTTGTATATGCACACACTCACATTTGTGTTAGAATGTAGCAACCAAGTTCACATCAAGTTATTTATATGAATTTCTTTAGGCTGCAATAAAATTAAGATTTTACAAGCATAGTAGCATAGCATAGTACACCATGACGTAGAAACTATATACATAAATAAAATGTGGCTGAGTGGATTGCTGCTACAAAATCTGTAACTGAAAATCATTCGAAATTAGAATAATCAAAATTATTTGTACAATATTACTGTGGTACAGTGGAATTCATAACGAGTTATCGAAATTGCAATGGCAACACTGTAAATAAATGATGATCATATTTCACTCTTGTGTGCTTTCTACTCATTCTCCAGCTCTGTTTTTACATTCAAACCATTCTAATAAATATTTAGTAAGAGTTTGAAGTTGTTGTTGTGGTTGTTGTTGTTGTTATGATAAATAAAACCTTTTTCAAGTGTGTGTGGGTATGTGTGTGTGTGTGTTTGTGTGTGTTTGTGTGTGTGTGTGGAGCTTTACTAGGTGAATGATTATGTAAAAGTTATTTCATCAATGAAATGTATCATCCTTGGAAGTTTTTCATAATAAACTTTTCGAAGACCTTTATTATGGGCAACTTAAATTGAGGCTGTTTTTTTGTAGGAGGCTAAAGGCATTAACACACATAAAAATTACACGAATAAGGAATTATTTCTTTTTAAAACATGATTCCTGGCCAGCTATATGGATATTTGTCGATTTTCAGGCATTTTTGAGTTCATTTTTTTAGAGGCCCCCAAAGGGTTAGGAAATAGGACTAAGAATATTTTGAGGAAATGTTAAGAAGTAAAAATGAATGGATGTCGTTCATATATTTTATTACAAAATTTGTGATTTTTATTAAATTCACCGCCATCGCCCACCGGGTGTTTTTTTTACGCGGTAGTGGTTAATTCTCGATCACAATATCGATAACTTGGTGATATTCCGGAGCGTTTGAATTACGACGAGGTAGGGCTCAATGATGTCCTCGGCTCCAAGAATTCCCCAAATAATGCAATTTTCAAATTCATCGGTATTTCTCAAATTTGAATGCTGAATAATGAAGCCACTATGATAGAAATGAGCTTTAACGATGTCAATAACGGCCATTAACTGAATTCAACACACAAATCACACTACGGCTTCTGATTTTAGACCCGCTGGAAATTATACACTCCTAAAGTAAGATTCTTGAGTAAAATCTTTCACGAAGTAAATGAATTCACATTTTCAATATCGAATGGCGAATATGTACTCACCTCAATAGTGCCAGCATTTTCTTATAAATCACTTTGATCACTCTGATTGACAGGATTGTATCCTCTAAGGTGCAATTTTATGTCAACCAAAATCTTTTTATTCTTTGGCCGTCACAATCGAAAATCGATTTAGGACTTGTGCATAGTCTGGTCTGGTTCGCTGGCGTCAATTGAAAGTTTCAGTCGATTTTAGGTTCTTCAGTAATAGTTCAATTCATAGCATATTAGGTATTTTCCTTCGTCGATGTTCCCTAGCATGCATCGAACACAACACTTTGTTGGTGTGCTTCATAACTCGATATGACAAAGGCAGCGCAACCGTTGAATTTTAATCCTATTAACTATGTCAATATCAACATACAACTCTGAATGGCTGAAAGCTGTATTCTATTTCGTACTCGCCGCTAATACAAAATGCTTCAAAGTCCAAGAAAACTCTTGTCATAGTTAGAGAGTTTTACATCTTTTCAGACGTATGAGTTCTCAATTGCCGATCTCTGGAAAAAGTGCTGCCAATTTGAAAAACTATTCTCATTAAAAAGTGAAAAGTTTGTTTCTGAAACCAAATTTCTTAAATTTTATACGACATTGCATATATTTTTCCGGATTTTCTAATGAAATTTATATGAAAACAGTTTATTTTGTGCTTTCCTAAAAATGCTTTCAGTAGAAGCTTCAGTCAGAGGTTAAAAGCTTTTTCACAAACCTTCTTATCTATCTGCCAGCATTTTTGATCATCTTAATATTATTTCAACACTATTTGACTCATATTATACTCAAAGTACAAAAGTAAAGTATAAGAAATTTAAAAATTCAAAATGGAATCATTGTCTTGCTAACCGATAGATTTAGTTTACTAGTGCATTTGCTTTACAATTTAATATATAGAACCTACTACATAAATACTACGATTATTCTTGGCTCATCATTTTATACACCTATGTACATTTTACTTTCATCTGTTTTTCCTTTGTACTGTAAAAAAAGAATTATCGCGAAACCTAGAAATCCCCAGGTAAATTTATAAGATAGCAAACTGATTGCTTTAGCAATGAAATGCACTAGTAACAAAGTGTGAGGAAGAGTTGCGTATGGAAAATTATAAAGAAAAATTTTCAATAAAACACGTTGGATTTATGCTTTAGTACTTTGTTATGACTAAAACCAAGATCAAATTTAAGTATATAAGAAGTGATGTGAAAAAGTACAAAAGAACCTTTGCCACATGTCCATTGAGTAAGACGGTGTGGTGTATGGCAGATTAGAAGATGTTTTGCGCTAGCTAAGGAATTAAGAGTTAAACGAAATGTTTAAGAAAAAATGTAAAAATGTGCATAGAAGATTATTAAAGGAATGAAGATGTGCAAAAAACAAAACAGAAAAAAAAATTATAAAAATTTACCAAAGACAGTAAGAATTTATTTACAGCAAGTCGCATCGTATTGTGAATGCTGTGAATTCGTTCACACATAAATTCATATGAAAATAGAAAACCGGAAGTATCTTGTCACACGTTCAACCAACACACAAACACATGCATATGCTCGAAATCGCGTACACACATTACGCTAATTTATATGCGTCATTCTTCAACAACATCACACAATGAAGATAGCGGCTGCTCGCGATATTATTCGAACATATGAGTTCCATGAAATGGAAAATAGACAAGCTGAAAATTTAAAGCGACAAATGAATGAACGCTAGCAAATTTGGATATATTTGAGTATCAGTGTATTTGTGTGTGTCTGTGTGCGTAAAAACGGTATTAGCCAAATGTAACAATAGGAAACGTCAAGCTAAGCGCACATAAGCAACACAAACTCCTCCGAATACACATTCATACAGCTAAATAAATACACAAGCAGCTAATTTCCAAAGATACTTACGTTTACGCTTAAACACATAGTACAGTGGCACATATGTATCGTATGCATATAGGTAGACGCACATTAAAAGAGATGAATTTGCCAGCGTTAACATTCCAACAGCTCAACGTTGAAAATTCGAACGCAAAACGGATAAATACGAATATAAGTAAACGGTAGTACAAGTGGTAGTAGGAGTAACAATGGCAGCAGCAGCATCAGTAAGAACGACGATGCATAACATGGATTACCTTTATTTTATTTTCATTTTACAATTTTTTTTTTTTTTTTTTTGATTTTCGCACACACTCGGTGACATTCACTCGCTTCAGTGCTTTAGTTATGTACGTAGTGTGTTTCAATTGTGCCACATCCAGCACATTCGAATTCTTTCATTTCATTCTACTGTGAATATAAATTTCCATCGTGATGACATTTGGCAGATAAATCTGTGTTGTATTCAATCGTAGTACGATAATGTATAAATGTGTGGGTGTGTGTGTGTATAACTACATACGTAAGTACACTCGTACATATGTGATTAGAGAGGGGGAAAAAATACAACTCTATTGCTTCAATTCAGACATGCTTTATTCTATGTTTAATGAGAGCTGAACGTTTGCGTTAAGTATACGATTAGTTTATAACAAATTACTATGTAGCTATATACTTACATACAGTATATAACATATATTAAAACTATTTCAAAAGATTTCCAAAATAATAACTACTTTTTTAAAGTAACAACTATTTATTGTGTCTAGCTCGAATTGTAATCGAACATATTAAAGTGGGATTCTAAAGAGAACAGGAAACCAAACTTGAGCTAACCCAGCCTCCATTTTAATATGCATTCTCTCAAGTCACTTAAATTAGTGAATTTATATTTTTTTCTATAAATACCTTCACATGTCCAGAGGAATCAGAGGAATCCAAAAAGTGAAAGGAAAGTTAGAAGAAAATCTAAGGAGTAACCTCCGGCATTTAATGAGTAAAGCCCTGCAATCGCTTGATGAAATTTTTATATTTCAATTAATGATGAATTCCGCCTTTAGCATATATATATCTCCAATAGAACTAATTTTTTGACAGCCCAAATGAGCCAACAATTCACAAACAATCATCTGCCATTGTGAATACACCAGATCTGTGGAATGGAGTGAAGAAATTAACATCGAGATGAGAGAAACTATTCAATAAATTTAGGAAGAGGCTATGGGACAGCGAAAAATTTATACAAGTTGGGTGTGAGCTGGGACAATTTCCACCATGGATGAGAGGATGCTTGGAGTTTTCGAGAGAAAATTTCTGCGCACGATCTTCGGACCTATATGCGTTGATGGCGAATATCGAATAACGTACAACGATCAGCTGTATGAGCTCTACGCTGATATTGGCATAGTCAGGTGAATCAAAATCCACCGGCTGCGCTGGCTAGGTCATGTCGAGCGAATGGAAGAGACGCTCCAGCGAAGAGGGTATTTAATTTGGCACCCACTGGTGGATGCAAAAGTAGAGGAAGACCGGAAGACCTCCGTTGGAAGGACCAAGTGTTAGGTAACCTGGCGGCGTTTAGAATATCCAATTGGCGTCAGTAAGCTAAGAACAGAAAAGACTGGCGACGCATTATATGTTCGGCCTAAATCGATCTTCGGTTGTTATGGCCATAAGATTATATAAGACACTCTTGATTTTTGATAGGTTAAATTTCCAATAGTAAAATTAAGTGCACATTGTGGTAAGGTGGCGTCATTGGCTCTTGTTTCTTCCATGAACATGGCATGGTCTTATGGTTTTATACGCATTCAAAAATAAACCAATAATATAGTAAGAGTGAAAGCACAAAAACCAAATGGCTCTTACATTTGAAGTACGAATCATTTATATAAAATTTCTTTTCGCCAAAAGTTTACATATATCTTTTTTAGTAAAAGGAAAAAAAAATACTTAAAATATTAATTTTCCATTTAGCAATTGAAGGTTGAATGTAATTTGGATGTTGACGGTATTCTTAGTAATCATGCGATCAGAATAATATTTAATGGACGTCTTTAGGGTATGGTGAAATATTGATGGTAAATTCACCATGGGGGAAAATCGTGATGCAACTTTGGGTGCAACGTAGATTGTTTTGTATGAAAAGTTTCCAGATCGAATTTTATTTAAGTTTTGGTGAAAGCGACTGGTCGCTAAGATTATATGATTGCCTTTAAACAGCTACAGTGAACTTTGGAACACATAGCAACACACATATAGCACTCTAAAAAAACGAAAAAGTCATGTATGACTGTTTACCCTTAATGTACAAAAATTATGATAAATGCTAATAGCAAAATGAGTACTAAAAATATTTACGAACTATCAAAAACAATGTCATATTTCTTCAACTGTCTGCCTAACATATCTGCATATCTGTGAGAATCGTAGTGTAATGTAAGCATAAAAAAAACATGATAAATCAGCAACTAAAATTAATTAATTAAGGTATACAACTAAAATGACATTTATTAAACTTTTAAATAACAACCAAAGTAACAAAACGGGGTAAAGTAGCCCGAGAGAAATAAAAACAAACAAAAAAAATCTCCTTACAGTCGGCTGGGGCCGACCAAACTATACCCTGCATATGTAGATTTATATATAAAAAGTTTACTCGAATATCCAACTTTTCTTTTATTTCCACTTTTCGAGAAACAATTTTTGCATATACTACTAATTTACACCCGAAATATGGTTGACTTTGACGAAGTAAAAGGATTTTAAGATAATTCCGAGGCTTAGTATGGGAGCTATATAAAAAGTGGGCGTGGCTTACCACTTTCTAGTAAATCCAATTAATTTTTCAATGTTAATCCACACCTTAAATTTGGTGTCCTACGTTGAATAGTTTCTAAGTTATGGTGGTTAACATTTTTGTTTAATTTCCTCAACTTTGTATGGGAGCCCCAATAAGAAGTGGGCGTGGTACGCTGATTTTTCGCCAGATTATTTCCGACTACGATATTAATTTAAGTGTCAATTATGGTTATTGTAGACATAAGATTGCCTAAGTTACAGCTGTTTCAATTTAAAATTTGTATGGGGGCTACGATAAACACTGGGAGTGGTGCGCCCATTTTCTGTGAGCCTAGTTGTTCGTACAATACTAATCCACATCTTAAATCTCGTTATTCTACGCTGAATAGTTTGCAAGTTATAACCGGTAACATTTTTTTTAATTTCCGCAACTTTGTATGGGAGACCCAAAAAGGAGTGGGCGTGGCACATTGATTTTCTGCCATATTATTTCTCACTGCCGTGTTAATCTAAGTGTCAATTATGGTTATTCTAGACAGAAGATTGTAGAAGTTACAGCAGTTTCAATTTAAAAGAAGTACAGACACTTTGTATGGGAGCTACGCTAGAAAGTAGGCGTGGCTCATCCACTTTTGGTGAGGTTATATAGTAGTATAATATAACTCTATGTGCAAAATATTGTTGTCCCAAGTGGTATATTATGTGAGTTATAGCAAGTTATAGATTTTGAAAATTTCGAGGTTAGTCGCTTTGAATGCTTGGTGTGGGCGTGGTTATTGACCGATCATGCCCAATATCAATCCCCTCCGTACCCTTGGATCATAGATTACTTATGCCAAATTTCATCGAAATAGCTCAATATTTACTCAAGTTATCGTGCGAACCAGCCAGGTGACAGACAGACGGACGGACGGACGGACGGACGGACGGACGGACGGACGGACATCGTTAAATCGAAAATTTAATCGACGCTGATCACGAATATATATCCATGTGTATATCTCCGGAGATTCCTTCAAGTGGACACAAACATCTGACCGAAATGAATATACCATGCATATTGCATTATGCAGGGTATAAAAACACACATTTGATTGCAAACGTTCAACTTAATGAAAACAAATTACAAATGCATGCTAAAAAAAATAAATAAAAAGAAAAACAACTATAAAGCGAAACAAAACGACAAAACAAGCAAATCATCCCCCTTCAGCATATGCTATGCAATGTTGCATTGTACGGACCGACACGTGACAAACGGCATCACATTATGCAACATTGACAGTTCAGTCACATTTAGGTTAAACCACACAGTCAACTAATCAACTAACCGAGGAATAAGTATATCGTACATAAGTACAACATAAAGCACAGCACATTCGATTTGTACACCTCGTGCATATGAACAAACGAAGGAAGGGGTGAACGAATGCATGCAAACAGAATCACGCAAAATGTGAAAGAGAAGTGAATTTCATTAAAAACGTATACATTATAATATTAAAACCATTAAAAATAACATCAACAAGAATATGTAGTAGCTTCCACATACAGTATACATACACGTATGTATTAGTAAATAGTACATACACACATATGTACATCTGAGGTGAAATATTTGGTATACATCATGTGCAGTCGAAAGGTAATGAAAAGGTAATGACGACTGCAATATATACGAATGACAACCGGAAATAATGACGATGAAGAAGAAGAAGAAGGAAAAAAAGCAAACTAATGCCTCACGCCCATGCAAACGGTTTAGATGGGGGGTAGGAGCGAATAGTCAAATATGATTAATTATAGAATGTATCCCTGAACTTAAATCTAAAATTCAATTCAGTGGTTATCCCTTGAATATATGCATACGTCGCATAGTATGTCACAGTAAACAGAGAATACTCAAATTGAATGCATATAAATGTTTCAGTGGTACTGAATACTTATATTGTTAAAACCCTTACTAGCCAGACATGGCTTAGTCCAACTATATACATATAATTTAGATTTTGTCATTGGTAAGAATAAGTAAGTAGTAAATGGCATTAGCTTAATGGCTGGTACATACACAAATGGATTAGTTGTCCTCCAGACGTCATGCTGATTTTATGATGTCGTCGTGCAGCACCTTTTTTTTATTTTATTCAACAGTGTTTCATTATTTGGTTCTTTGTTTGATTATTCCAAGTTAAAAGGTGTTAATATTAAGTATAAACACGCTTATTTTTAATTATGAAATTAGCTTTTTTAGCCGCCTATTTCCACAATTGTATACAATGATTTCAGTACATATGTGCTATAAAGTGGGTGCTTGGAAAGGAGTAAATAAGGAGTGTTAGTTTTATGGTGGTACAATTTTTTACGATCTAACTAGTAAGTGCGATAAGATAAAGCTATAAAACGGATTACTTTAATACATATAATAATTAGAAAGTAAAAAAAAATCTGAAATATTTTATTTAAACTTAAAAAATAATCATTATATATTTTATTTAATTTTTTAAGAAAGAATAGTAAGTTGCTGAGAAATTGGGAGTCCAGAATTAATTGAATTAAAAAAAATATATCAATTTCGGATCTCCCCTAATGAGTGGAGATTGTAATTCTACCATTGTATATGACTAAAAAATTTTTTTTAAAGAAGAACTACTCCATGTGTGATTCCTATGCAATTATTGGGTTATTTGTCAATTTTCATGTATTTGTATGGCTATTTTGTTTAAGAGCATCCCTAAGGACTGAAGATAGGTAGTAAGTATGTTCAGAAAAAATGTTGGATAGTAAAAATTAATAGGAGTCGGTCATACGTTTTACCTATCTAGAGGTACTCTGTCGCAACGAAATTTATAAAAACGCACATTTTGTAAGGGGCGACCTCTAATGAATGTTAGATGATAGATAAGGTATAAGCACGTTGAGAAAAAAAGTTTAAAGAAACATAATTAATGAGAAATGGTCATACACATTAGCACTCTAGAGGTGATTACTAGGAAACTCAGACGTATATTTATGATTTTCATCGGGTTATTTTGAAACTTTGAAAACATATTGATTGATTTTTTATTTTGGCGACTAGTGTAATAAGCAATCCGTTTTTAAATTGAATCATAAGTAGAATAGAATGTCTTTAACGAATGCATTTAAAACAAGAACATTCAAATATTTCTAATATGAACGCAAACGATGAAATAATGTGTTTCATTTATGTATATAAACATAATAAGTTCTTATAAGAACATTTCAATGTTGCTGAAACATATTATGTACTAATTAAATTACATTTCGTAAACAATGTTTCTAAAGTGTTTCTACTTAGGTGTTTACCTTAAAATGATAAAGTTTTAGTATTGTTTGAATATTTTGCAACAATGTTGTATAGAAAATTCAAAAATTGATTTTATAGAAAATAAACTCTATAATATTGTATTTACTCAACAAGGGAATGTGTAGAGTAATGTAGAAGTATTGCATTATGAAAGATAAAAATATATTTGTGTTTATATTTATACTCGTACACTTGTAAATACTTTTATAAATATTTTGTAATACACATTAAAAGTAAATTAACTAAATAATAGATAAGCGTAAGTGAACTAAAAATGCTGCAAATGTTTAGCAACAGAAATTCTCGAATAGCATTATTGTAATATTATTTATTATGACGAAATTTTCCAAATTTAAGAAGGAGTATGTGATGAAAGGAATTTGTATATGATCTCTACTATTGGATGGGACCGTTTGTTTGCAAAGTGGACCAAATGGAAGGCACTTGATTACAGAGCTCATCAACTAAAATTTCTATGATAATTTTTTGATTATAAGGTCAAACAGCAATTTGCCTTTATTCGATAAATACAATTATTCCACTTAGTGTTTGACTGGTGATTTCATGTATATGGATATCGTGACTGCCGCGAATATAGTATGATCAGTACTTCGTACTTTACGATTCGTATTGACGCCCTGTAGTAACCACATTATTTTAACATTCTTGCAACGTAGCCTTAGAACGAAATAGTCTGAGCTAACAGAAGATTTGTAAGTTACAATGGCAACTGAAAAGCTTTTCGTGGGGATTTTGGGCATTTAGAATTGTTCATAAAAGTAATTGAACTCAAAACAAAACCTCATCGTTGACCATATAATAGATCATTGACTTTCGCTGACAAAATCGCAAACTATTTTCGAAATAAAATTGCACCATTTTCAATTCTTAAACTTGTCATGTTACAATGGCTAATCGTTCTAAATATAATTGACATTTTGGGTTGGGTTGACAGATGAACAGCTTTCTTGACCTTTAATCCCTATTAAATCAAAAACACCCTTTTTATGTAAAACATAATGAAGTGCAATAAGATCAAGTTGTAATAAAAATTTTGAGAACTAAAAGAAATACTTCTAACAATGAGACAATAATAAGAAGAAGAAAAATAACAATAATAAAGTACTCGTAATGCGAACAAAATGTCAACAATGAGTGAAAAAGTTTTCACCACAAAATATGATAGCATTGAAATATATACACAAACAGAGGTAGAGAGAGAAAGAGATAAAGATAGAACGAGAGTGAGAGCAATATAAAGGGTTTATGGCTCTAGAAGTGCGAAACTTTTATTTTGTAAGTTTAAAATGTAACAACAACAATAACAGCAACAACAACAACGACAACAACGGTAACTACAATGCCGAAAAACAGGAAGTAGAATTGTAGCAACAAAAAAGAAAAGAGCTTAAAACAAAAAACGACAAGCAAACAAACAACTAACGAATACCCGTATAACAGAATATGAATATCCGATCGAATGGGAAGAAGTGGAAACGGAAATGACAGCAATACAAAAAAACAAAAAAACAAACTAAAAAATATGTAGATGAAAACAAAATGGTAAACGGAAGTACACAAGTATAAACAAGCGTATTTAAAGATACAAAAATAAAAACAAACCAAAAACAAGAAATGATGTTTAAAACTATTTTCAAAACAAAATAAAATTTAAAAAATAAAAAAAAATATTTAAATGAAATACGAAAAAAATATGCAAATTCTACCAAATAGAAAAATGTCCGCCTTCTTAGCAAACGTACGCACGCCATAACAATTTACTTACGTCTTGTATAAGTTTGAACTAACGCAAAGTAGTAGTCACACATACGTACGAGTATGTACCTACGATATGTAGAGGAGATAGCAGTATGAGCAACACCACATCAATTTGTGCATTTGACAATATACGAGTAGGTTTTTTTTTATTTGTGAAAAGTTGTGGTTCTTTCCATAATTGTTGTCAACACTACATTCATATATACATATATATTTTTTCCAAACAAATGTAGGTGTATGTTGAAATGACGCATGTAAACATACTTATATTTGAAATTTATTGCGTAATCCTCATAATCATAGCCAAAGAAATGAAACTGTGTGTGTGTGTGTGTGAATAAGCGAGAAAACAAAGATTTATAGAACGATGACTAAGTATGTATAACATCGATACGATGTTGTTCTCTGTGTACCCATTCCGATTTTCATTGTTATAGCAATGAAACTGAATTTTTCACTTGTAAGTTCGTTTGTGTCGAAGAGTTATTGCCTTCCGCTTAAAACAAACGCATTAAGAAACTAAAATTGAAGAAATTTTCCATATAGGACAGTCACACAAAATAACAAAGAGTTCTTGTCCGGTAGATGGGATGCACATTTCTATACGAATTTGGGGTTGAGACTGAACCTCCGGGGTTGATTCATCTCGGACATATCGCATTTCATCTTTAACTTCAAACAAATGTTTAAAGTTGAAACATTCATCGTTCATATCTTGAATCGCCACTGGAGCGGCAAAATATGTATAATGTTTTTCCTGATCATACTTAACCCTGCTGTTACTCCTTAGAAGGGCTCCCATATCTTAGCATCATCTTCTTCTTATTTAATATGAAAGAAAGTATTGAAATATTGGAATTGCAACTCCAATTTAAACTAATTATAAATATTTTTTAATTTAATTTGAAAAATTGAAAATTTGTATGCACAGATCTTTCAAAGGCAAAATTTGGCAAGAGAAGTTTCCGAGAGAGCTCTATGTCAAATTTCTAAGTTTTTTGTAGCTCGAACTCAACTCATATAAAGTACACACAATAAGTACACTGGTTGCTTTTATTTTGCTCTGCCAGTATTGAATATAACCAAAAATGTTGGTAGAGAAGTTCAGTCAAAATTTTTGGCAGCTGTTAATGTTGTAATTGCTCCATTCAACTGGAGCAATGAAATCACAAACGGCAAATGTGAAAAGTTCAAACAAAGTAGATCAGTATAGATCTATACTGATCAGTAGATGGTATTAGTGCAAGGATCTTCAGCAATAAATTGTTCACGAAGTACTTGGGTATAATTTTAGATAGAAAACTAAATTGGAAACCAAACACGTAGGAAAGGGTTCGTAAAGCAACAGCAGCACTCTATTTCTGTAAGAAAGCCATAGGCTAAAGATGGGGGATGAGTCCTACAATCGTATCATGTCTATACTGTGCGGTGACAGACCAATTCTTTTTACGGTGTGATAGTCTGATGGGAATCCTTAAATAAGGAGGTACACAGACGGCTAATAGACAAGGTTTAAAGGACGTCTGCGGTGTTGACAACAGGTGTTCTAAGAACCATCCCGTCAAAAGCACTCAACTCGCTATTACATCTACTCCCTGTGGATCTATTTGACAAGCAGAGAGCGCTTATATCAGCAATTAGGCTAAATATGGCTTCATCCTGGGCTCAACCAGGATACGGGCATTCAAGGATCCTACGGCAGTGCACCAAAATTCCGAATAACAACGACTACACCATCCCCATACCATGCTTTGACAATAGATTCTCAACCCATATACCCTCAAGAGAAGAATAGAATAGGGGTATTGTCAATGAAACTGGAGTTCAATCGGTACAATTGTACATAGATGGCTCCAAATTGGAGGGAAGGGTAGGAGGTGGCATCTTTTCTGATTGCATACGCGTTAATCTTAAGTTCTAATTACTCAACTTTTGCAGTGTTTTTCAAGCCGAGATTATGACTATAAAGGAGGCGGCAATGTGACTTCGCTGTAATATAATATCTTTCAAAGATCAGTCAAGCCGCCATTAAATCTGTCGTAAAAACGTTTGTCAAACCGGCTCTTGCCCTTAAATGCCGCTCAGTTCTTAACGTGCTAGTGGAGCACTACAATGTACACATTGTATGGGTACCGGGGCATAGGGATATTCCAGGAAACTGTGAGGCAGATGAATTGATCTCGCCAATTCACTAGGCACTAGGCTCTAGGTTGCTAGAGATCTATCTATCTCATCAAGAAGGAATTTCGCTCGCATCATGCAAGCTTCTTGTCACACAATATTACCTCACTATAGCCAACAGAAGATGGCGGGATGAGAGATCTTGTGTTACTACTAGGAAAGTCTGGCCAAGCCTTGACAATAGAAAAACTCTTTCACTGTTGTCAATGAGTAGGAAAACTATCAGTAATGTAGTTGCCGTACTCACGAGCCATTGGCTTGTAGGTAGGCATGCTACCAGGCTTTGTTTACCGGCCAACGATTTTTATCGTAGCTGCCAGGACGTGGAAGAGGAGGAATTTGTTTACCACTTCTTTTGTAGATACCCGCTTTGGCACGCAAAAGGCAAATATTGATATAAATATTATGTTGTAATCTCTCTTCTTTTAGGGCTAATAAGAAATTTGATTTGAAACAACATTTTTATAAATTTGCTTAGCGAAAAAATTTTATCGAAAATATTACAGTAAGGGTTGTTTTCTAGTTGCTAAAATTCTAAAGTCTTGCTGACGACCGATGAATTAATAATATAATAACAGAAAATGAGAAAATGAATATTGTATTTAAATCGAAAGCCCAAATGCATACATTGTATTTGTAGGTTACAAATAGAGCACCATCTTTGAAATACTATGTAAAGGATTGAAAAAAACACAAGCAATCTTAAATTATGTGGATTGGAAACGCCGTAAATTTTGACAATTTTGATCAAATTACATCTACGAATTTTATTGTGTCAGCATATTCTCAAAGGTAGCTAGACATAAAATTCATTCTTTGAAATTGCTCTAAATAACATCACGAACTGATTGTAGTCGTAAAAAAAGACGGGTTAACATCATGAATACAATCAAATATATCCTTCCTTATATCCTTTCATTGCTTGTCATATTTGCTTAACATTTTCGCTTTTGTCGTACTCATTTCGTGAATGTTATTTTGGTTTTGGATGACACATTATGATGTGGATTGGATAGTTTGGGTGTACTCAACTAACTATACTCGGTTTGCATTAACCTCAAAAATTACTACCTACATACATATTTGTGAATGTACATACTCTTATATGTGTTGTATTTAATATGTACTTCTTTTCTTATTGTTTCCTTTCGAATAGACGGAAGAGTAGAAATCGAAAAAATATCCCTTCTCGACAATAATATTGTACAGTATGTACGAAAGTGTACTTCCTTGCATTTGAAAGCCAAAAATTCTTAAAGTTCTACTTATGAGTAAATACATATATGAATGGTTGAGTGGTTGATGGTGAGCAGTATTACGCCTGTATGTTCATACATATATGTATGTGATTTTGTGTGTGTGTTGTGTCATTATACATATTATAAAAGGAAGAGAGACAATAAAAATATCATCACATATACAATAACTTTTGCAATAATGCTCGTCTGCTGGACACTACATATATGTATGTATGTACTGTACAAGTTGACAAACAAATGTATCTTATACATTCATATATGTTTGCTTCCATTTATGTCAATCGTTTTTGATAGTTTTGTGCTGGTGTTTGTGGTTTTGCACACATTTATATTTTATCATACAGATGTACCTTCTAAATATCGTACGTCTGTTTATATACATTAGTGCGTATACATGTTGCGAAGGATAAGTATTCCTTTATTGTATTAAGTAGGAAATTATTGTTGTGTAATTTATATATGAGCAGGGTTAGCATATTTCCATCTTTCAACTGATGCTTTTTATTCATCCTCTTCCTCTCTATTTATATACAAATACTCGTATGATGTTATGCTACATAACATATATTTTTTCTACTTTTGCAATGAATTTCATACGGATTTTCTTATTGTTATATTTTGGGGTATATGTATATATCAAGGTATATACAGGGTGCATCAGTTGTATGAGGATATATTGATTTTGAAACTAAAACAAGTCCTTTATTAACTATTATATTTGAATGCATTTTTTTAATAAAAAAAAAAAAAAAAAATTTTTTTAATGGACTAATTAACTCCTAAACTAAAGATATATTCAATAAAATGAACATCTGAACTCAAAACGGCTTCAACTCTTTGGCGGAAATATCTGCATATGATAATTAAGTGGTCATTGTCCATGTTTATAAATTAATGATTTTATTGTGTTGTGAGGATGTTGGTTAGTCTTCCTCTTTCAACAAAGCCCTACACGTAATAATCCAAAATATTGAGATCGGTAGAGTTAGGAGGCCAAAAGTTTGGAGTAATTTGATAATACAGATTCTCAGACATTCACTCTTGCGTTATATGGTTTTATGTGAGGGAGCAGAATGCTGTTGGAACATATATATCCTCTCATCATGTACGCTATCTATGCAAGGTTTAACAATTGTTGGTAAAAACCTCAACGTAAGCAGCTGCATTCACTCGAAGCCCATGGGAAAAGAAGTGGGGTGGCATGATATGTCCTTCACTACTCATCACTGCCAAAACCCATAACTCTTGCAGCAAATTTGGTAAGCATGACTTGAGGAACTTCCCGTGGATCCGAGTATAACCAATTGTCATTCCTTCGGTTTATTTTTTGATCCTGGTCAAATTTACTTTCATCTGAATAAACCAAAGCATGTTCCTGGTTTCAGGGCTGCTTTAACTTATTCAAAAGCTTTTTTTCGCAGATGGTACGTTGCTCTTCGCATTGCATACGACTTGGAACGCCGTGATTTACGTGAATAGTCACAAGATCACTGCATGCCGTTTCATTTACTCAGCTAAGTTTTTGTTCACTATTGATTATCTAAAAACAAAGCGTATGCTCATTTAACCTGACGCACCCTGTGCTTATAGAAGCTAGATAGACATGGATTTAACCGCAATAAAAGAACAGAGTAGGAAATAGCATAAATAAACAAAAATTACATTTTGAGTGGTTAGAAATTCAAGAAAAAAATTTCTTTAATAATTCCATATTCATAGATATATGTATATTCAATCTGTTCAAAAAATATATAGACCTTAATTTAATATAGTATTTTATATATCGAAAGCTCCTAGAACATTTTCCTGAAAGCTTTCTAAAACGTTTGAAGTGTAAAGACACTGTAAAGGTTTTCCTTGCGTTATTTGGGGGGCTCATTGTTCGTGTCAAGAAAGAATTTAAGAATTAATTTTTATTGAATTTTAAGTAACGTTATGATTTCTATAAAAATATAAAATTCTCCAAAAAACTGCTAAAAATCGTTTTCTAATGCACACTGGTACTTTCTTCAATTTAAAAATGTGAAATTTCGTATTCAAGGTTTTATAGAAATTTTAAAATGCAAAGGATTTGATTTCAAAACCTACGTAATTAGTTGAGTTAAACATAAAAAAATGGTATTTTTTTTACTTCTTGATATAAAAAAAAAATGCACTCGTAGATTTCTTGGAAAATCTCAAAATGATCCTGCACTATCAGCAATTTTCTTGCAAAGAGCTTACATAAATATAATCGAAATTTTTATAGTGTGAACCCATCTAATACCCATATAATTGTGTTAGATGATTATGTATGTGTCTGTGTTTAATGAATAAATAATTACATTCTCTCTTGAATAATATGATACTGAAAATTGTTATCCTTTTCACAGGAGTCTTTATTCATAAGGACATACAGAAATATTGTGTATCATGAGAATGACCAATTTTGTAATGAATTACACTTGAAGGCTTTCCCCTTAATAATA
Organism: Megamerina dolium; assembly: GCA_963854835.1. Lineage (NCBI taxonomy): Eukaryota > Metazoa > Arthropoda > Insecta > Diptera > Megamerinidae > Megamerina > Megamerina dolium. The sequence continues at coordinate 14,042,859 of OY978526.1, read as the reverse complement.
TGGCCTTTGCAAGCAAATGAGCAATGATAGAAACAATAGTCAGATTATATGGATGCACCACTCAAAATATTAAGAGTACATAAGATGAGTTTATTTAAAGGTTTTCCCCCCGCTTCAATACACAGGCGATATATATAACGATGACGTCAATTCGTGTTAAAACGAAATGTGACTCGTGTTGACTTGATCTGTACTTAATTCGTGTTACAACTCTAACAAATGAAGGGTGAAGTAATTATTGACATTATTCTTGGTGATCCCAAAAAATTGAGCCCTGAGTAGTGCTCATCCAAAGATATGGGGCTCTGGCAACAACTAGAATTGAAAATAAGAAAGCGGATTTCTTAAACATGGACTAATTACGAATCTTATAATACAGATGGGTTCATTTATTATGACTCACCACTTGGTCAAATATGACTATGACCGATCCCATTAATACTTAGCTTGAAAATGCTTTGTTATACAATTTATTTAAAAATGGAAGCAACTTATCTTAATAAAAGTATTGCACTCCCCACTTTTCATCCCCCTACTATAAATCCCCTTCTTCTTCTTCTTCTGCAAATACATAACAATTCTATTTGGACTTGTTTTTTTGTTTGTTTGCAAAATTCCAATACGATCACTACAACAACGACGACTATAAATGCCCACTCATTCCAAATTTGACATGTGTATTTATGATGACATTGCAAAAATATGCACTGCATAGTAATAACTATTTTCATAACCACTTCACCACTGCCTTGTACTCTGGTAACTCTGCAATCATGCCCATCCGCCCTCAAATACATACTATCAACACCTCATCAGCATTCACAGCTCATTTACAGTCATCCATATAGCCATTTCCCCTTTATACTATGCGACTATATTTTAACCATAAAAAGAACAATAATTTGCAAAAAGTCCTTTGTCATTGCCACCTTCTTGTACGCAATTTTATGTTATATAGTATTTTGCAATACCCAATATGTGTACGAGTACATATGCTGAGTTGAGAGGCAGTTTCCAGCACTGAACGAATGGACGAGCGACCGTAAAAAGGACTACCAACCATTACCATGAATATCATCAAATCAACTATTGACAATAGACAGATGTACGGGTAATTGTACCAGAGCTTGATAGACTATGAGAATGCGGTGCTTCATTTATTCAAACCGCCCAGCTCTCTTAGCTCTTAGCTCACAAATGTCATTCAACCAGGCAAATAACTTACCAAATGTCCAAGCAACCGGCTACAACATGCATTCATCTAGTTAGAGCTGGCTGGACAACCCCAAATAAATTGCCAATGCTTGTGTGGATGATAACGATTCCTTTTGGGTTAAAGCACATACGTATCGCACATTGTGAATAGGTATACGTAGGAGGCGGATGGTATATGTTGTTCGGTGGGTGTGCATTTTCAACATTTTTGATATCGCTGCTGACGACGATGACGCTCGCTTGTGAGTGAGTCAGTGAGTGAACGAAAAGAGGATTTCATCATGGATTTACATAAATTAAATGCAAAACTGTATTTTCAAATGCTATTTTCCTTTCTACTCATAGCTAGTTATTCCTATATAAATGTACGTACCTGGTCCACTTTATGCTTTTTTAATACTCTCATTGTTGTTTTTGTGCGGTTCACTTATAGTCATCATCCATCCATCCGTCCATCCGTCCATCCAATAACATTGGAAAATTGTACAAATTGTCTACAACTTTTTGTGGCAGGCATTAGAATAAAAAGCATCTCATTTTGGAATGTTGCTGCTACGCAAATGCTGATTTGCTTTTGACAAACGTCAACAACTACTATGTAATTTGGAAATATATATGTACATACTATGAATATATTTATTTACTTTTGTCTCTGTTCGTTGGTTTAATTTTGTTTTTCTGAATTGCAATTGAGTTGATATTAACTGAAATATCACTCTTTGTCTCTTTCTATCATTTTACCTTGATGCCGTCCATTTCTTTCCCTCCCTCTACTACTTATGTCAATTGAAATACTAAAATGCATTTTAATATCATCCTGTTGTGTTTTCAAATATGTTTGTTTTTTAAATAACGAGGAGAAAAAAAAAAAACAAAAACAACAAGCTTAAAAAGTTATCCTTCTGTGCAATGATTTCTATTTTTTTAATATTATTTTATTTTTGTTGAGTCATTTTGTTTAATAAAAAAAGAAGAACAACAAAAAATCATCTAATCACTATTGTTATATTATTCTTGTTAAAAAAAAAAAACAAAAAATAACCAGCAATTGTGCTTAGTTGAACTTCTCATTGCGTTTCCGTTGTATATTCTATTGTTTTGGTTTTGATTAGGATACTCTCTACATAATTTCTATGAGAGTTTGTATAATATTATGAGATGATTTGCAATAAAAACAAAAAAGAAGAGTTATACAAATTGGATGGGGAAGAAAACCCAAACAAAATGCCGCAAAAAAAAAGCCAGCATGACCAACAAGATTGCTTGCTTGTACTATTATACTTTAGTTTCACAATATTTTTATTGTTATCTTGCAAATATAAATTTTTTAATTTAGCCTTATAGAATTGTATTGTACCAGAAGTGAAGCTCTTCAGAGTGCATCTAAAATATTTTCTTAGCATTGATACAGACTACTTTTAGAATAATTTTCAAAGCAATTTGATAATATGAGAACAATTGTCAATTACTTGACAACAGTTTGGCATCATTTGATGTCAAACAAATGTTTGTCTCTTCTTGAGAAAATGATGAAAATTTTAAGTAGCTGAGTCTGTGGATCTAAATCGAGACTTTAAGCATAGAAGGACAATGCACCAACTAACTAAGCAAATTTTTCAGATGTTTTTTTTTATGTGTAAATGTTCGATTTCTGCTCATCAGTTTAAAAGCGTGCACTAGAAATATGATATTCTACATCATCAATATTCTTGTAGTCACTTTATTAATTCCTAGGTCGACGAAGAAATTGCTTTGTATTAGATTATAGCAGGATATAAATGAGTGTTCGATGTCCCACCGAATATTGCTACTTACAAGATATTTCTTAGAAGACTATTAAACAAAAAAGAACTGATGAATGGGCACAACCACGACCAACAATGGGTCGAATATATCGTATAGAAATATATTTTCGACTTTTATCAATTGAAATATTGTCTACTCAATATTATCAAGAAGATCAATATCATTAAAAATGGCATGTCAATGACAATTACAGTTATTGAAGGCAATATGTTTTTCTAAACTAAATATTCAACATTTGTTCGCGCAAAATTGGAATAAAAAATCAATTGAATATCATTTAACTGTCTCTGGTATCATTTCTATTAAATGGGTTTCATCATCATCATCATTACAGCTCGGGGTGAACTTTAGCTTCGTCCACAATCCTCCTCCATTTGATGCGGTTTTCGTCAGCTGTCCTCCAGTGCGTAATTTGTAGTTTTTTTTTCAGGTCGGCTAGAAACTGTTGAAGCCAAGTCAGCCTCGGACATCTTCTGGCTTTTGGTGTTAGAGTGGTGTATTCGGGAATTGATATTTTGGGAGCGCCCATCTTCCATCCTCCTAACATGTCCAAGTCTTCGTAGCCTTTGCGATTTAACCAATTCTACGACATCTTCTCCTTTGCACAATTCCAGCAATTCGTCATTCTACCATATTCGGTAAGAGCCATCTTCATTGCGTATTGGCTCAAATATTTTACAGAGCACTTTTCTCTCGAAAACCTTTATGATCGTTTCGTCTTTAGATGTCAAGGTTCAGTTTTCGCAGCCATACGATAGTACTGGTGGAATTACTGTTTGATATAGACATAATTTTAATTCCCTCGAGAGTAGCTTAGATTTACAACAGTTTTATATGGGCAAAGTATGCTTTGTTTGCAGCCACATTTCTTTCTCGTATTGTATCATAGCAGCTCTTATCATTGTTTATCAGGAAGCCCTGGTATTTGAAACAGGATACTCTTTCAAACAGTTTCAGGTCGCCTTCTCTATTGGCTTCGCGAGATTTTTAAATACTTCGTTTTACTTTCGTTAATTCTGAGTCCTATTGATTTTGCTTGTTTTTCGATGCCAAGAAAAATTTCGGCGAGATAATGCTTATTCAGTGCCACGATGGCAATATCATCAGCATAAGCGATAGTAAGCCCTGAGCGGCTGAATATGATACCGGTTTTAACTTCAGATTTGATTGCGAAGTGCGGAATTAAACACACATGCAAAGAGCGAATGGCTTTGCTTCAAACCATAAGTGATATTGAACAGAGCTGATATTGATTGCTGCTTTACAACCTTTCCCACAGTGTTTGTGAAGGTTGCCATAACCAAATGGGTAAGCTAGCGGCTTATACCCAAGTTTGAGAAGGCTATGGAAATTTTGTCGCGAAAGACGCTATTAAAGGCTTGTTTAAAATCAATAAACAGTATGTGAATATCGTTATTGCATTCATAGCATTTTTCGAGATTTGGCTTGAGCATGAAAATTTGGTCGGTAGTAGATCGATCTGGGCGAAAACCACCTTGGTATTTTCCGAGAATATTTTTCGCTGCCACAATAACTCTGGATGTGAGGATACTCGCGAAAATCTTGTATGTAGTGTTTAGTACGTTAATTCCCCTGTAATTTTCGCAGCTCGATATATCTCCCTTCTTATGTAATGAGACTATTGGACCCACAAGCTATGATTTTGGCGTAAATGATTAAGATTGAATGGGTATATCTACATAATTATTCATCTTAGAAGTTATTGAAATGATCTCAGCACATTCTGCGCCTTTATTAGGCTATCAGACACTTCTTTGCCTCAATATATGCAGATATTTTAGCTGCAGTGTCATTTTCTAGCTACTCAAATGAACAATACTTCGTATGGGAATTGAATTGACATCACTTTAAAAACATTGTGAATATGAAACTTTTATTTGTACAATACTAACCAGACCACTTGTCTAATTAAGTGTATAAATAATATTGATATTTGTTTATGAACTAATTGTAAATGAACATCATTTTGAAGACCACTATAGGAATATTAAATTACATTTATTTTATTTGTGTCGCTTAAAGTAATTAAAAAAATATATAAAAATATTAAATTTTATTACATCAAGTGCATTTATTGGCCATTTCTGTGCTCCGTAACCATCATATATTATATCGCTATATATATAAGGTATTTATTGATAAGGTAATCCAATTTGCATAATATATAGTAATTGGCCCTTTGGTAATATGGTTACTCGTACTTGTATTCTAAAATGCTATTTCACCTTTCAACGTTCAACGGCAGGCATTAAGGCAATATATGTTCACATATAATTACAATGGGGGAAAAAAAGGATAATTACAGATATATCTATATACTTTAGTAAAACTAATTAAACTAATTGTTATATGAAATGAATTAAATGACACGGGTACCAAAAGCATATACGCATTTGTACCTAATAGCAGTATAGACAATTTTAATTGTCAATAAGATATGCACAACAGCAACAACAATAACAACAACAACGACAACAATAATATTGCATGAAAATTGACTAAATTGTATATAGAATATATATATTCGATTAAATTTGCCAAAACTAATTAATTGTATTGATGTTGGCATCATGGCATCAGTATTCAAATCAATGTTAAAACATAAGAAATCCTATAAACAAATATATAGCATATAGCGTATAGTTTGTTGGGAGATCTATATGATATTTAGCCAGAAGGCAATAAGCGCTGTCAATGCACATGAACAAATACATACATACAAATTCAAATACTACAAATATTCAATAAAACCGCAAAATGGAGGCAGCGCATATCAATGCGATAAGATAAACAATTTAATTTGCGTTAAACATTAGGTATACACATACTTATTGGGGTACACAAAAGCATACGCACACGCACACACATATACACAAATGCACGAATGGTTTATTTGATATATCAATAATTAGGCAGACGTTGTAGTAGGTAAGAGTATGCACACCTATACATGTACATATACATACGTGTATGTGATTATGTATATATAGCGGTTATGAACGTGTAAGCCTGTGTTTGTGTTTGTTTTGATGCAGTTGTTGGCTAATATTAACCGATGTGTATGTATGGGTCAGTATGATTGTCTAAATCTAATCAGTGTAATGTATGTTTGCATATGTGAGTAAAGAAGATTATCGGATCGATTGGGATGACGATTGAATTTCCTCAGTGGCATATTTCCATATATATTTCAAAATACATTTAAAAAAAATCAGACTTCAGACTTCAGATTTTCATTCGATAAAGCCCATTTTCAAATATAAATGTTCATTGATGCAAATAGTCGCATATGCGCAGTTTCAGTCGTCTAGCTTCATATTTTTGTATGGAAAAGAGACGCGAGTTTCATCCAAAAACTCCGCTTATTTTTAGATTTATAAATGAATACATGAATATATGAACTATCGTAATCATTCCCAACTCGTCCGGCAATCTCCTACATATGTTTATATATGTACATAGAAATCTGCATATTCATGGCTATATTAATTTTATCCATTTGTATGTGTATAAATGTGTTTGTGTGTATGTTTCTGTATATTGTTTGTTGCTTGGCAACATTTACAATCAATCAATTTAAGATGACGGCTATTTAATGAATGGGCGTAAAATTGGCGTTGTTAATCAATTGTCATTATACTAGTATCAATTTCGTCCCTATAATATAATATATAATATAGCTTGAATGTTTCTTTTCATGCAGCAATTGGGTATTTATGTAAATACCACTACAGTATCATCAAACATCGTCATTAACAACATCACCGCAAGATGATGTAACCTATTCTATGAGCATGTTACTGCTACCTTATGTATATGCATAGTCTACATGTGTATTATGTCTGAATTAATTGTGACTAGATGCTGTCATTTTATCCTTGAATTCATGAATCCCTAAATTTTACACAGTTATATGTATTGTATGAGTATATATACATACATATGTATACACAACAACATACTGGTTATTTATGTTTTCATGTTTACTAATGTCCCAATGACACTTATGTTAACCGTCTTCATCATTATGCTGTTAGCGTGCTTGTTATTATTGGCCATGTTCATGTTGATTTTGTATATATACTTACGTATATTCGTTTACTTATATGATACTTGTTGACATCATCAGCATCTTAATCAATTTCTACATATATATATATATATATATATATATATATATATATATATATATATATATATATATACATATATATATATATATATATATATATATATATATATATATATATATATATATATACAATATATAATTGGTATGCATTAATTACAATTAAATCAATTGTCAAGATTCTAAATGGGCTTGTAAGTGAGCCTTTAATGAATCAAAGAGTCCAAAAAATGAGCATGTTTTTGTAATACGAAATTAAACAACACTAAGCATGACGATGGCAAATCGAATACGCAATTTTGTTATTCGAAGATGAAAGGTCCACACAGGGGGGTGTTGTTTTGATTAAGGTCACTATGACAAGGTTTTTAGGTCACTAAGAAGACACAGAGAAAAAATAAAAATTTTTTTTACTAAATTTTTATGTTTGGCAATGTTACCCTATAGCTGATTTGTATAATATTTTACCTAAAAAATATGATGAAAAATTGTCTCAAGTTTTAAAAACATTTTTTTTTTCATGAATTAAATATGTGTAGATATTATAGGATTTTTAAATCTTCAAAAATAAATAAAAATTTAATAAACAAGAACAACAATGATAATCCCACTCTCTTTGTTTGCTGCTCAAGAAATCTCTAGTACTTGAGATACACTGGTCCTTTATAAATAAAGGGTTATCCATTTCGCGGTTTCAAAAGTATAGGGCTAGAATTCGACATCTGTCAAACTGAGTTGTTAAAACAATTTCTTTCTTTTTCAGTTCAAAGTCTGACATTTGCGAAAATGGATCGCTTAACTATCGCACAACACATTAAAATTGTAAAAACCTACTACAAAAATGGTAATTCTGCCACAGCCACATATCGTGCTTTAAGAGGAGATTATGGTTTACATAATCGTCCAACTACGCAAGCAATTGGGAAAATTGTGAAGAAATATGAAGAGACTGGATCGGTTACAGATATTGTAAGGCCTGTGCATCATCGTTTCGCTCGTACCACCGAAAATATCGCTGCTGTAAGTGAAAGTGTTGCCGAAGACCCGAATGTGTCGATTCCTCGTCGTTCTCAGGAATTAGGACTGTCTTACGGCACATTATGGCGTATTTTGCATTTGGATCTACACCTACATCCATATAAAATCCAGCTCACACAACAACTGAAGCCAGCTGACCATTCACAACGTCGTAGATACGTCGAATGGGTGCTTGAACAACAGGCGGTGGACGGCGATTTTTCGAACAAAATTTTCTTCAGCGACGAAGCACATTTCTCACTCGGTGGGTATGTTAACAAACAAAATTATCGTATTTGGGGTTCTGAAAATCCTGAAGTAATTGAAGAGAGGCCACTAAATCCACAAAAAGTCACTGCTTGGTGCGCTCTTTGGCCCGGAGGTGTGATTGGACCTTACTTCTTCGAAAACGACGTTGGAACGACTGTCACCGTCAATTCGGAGCGTTATGGTCATATGGTAACCGACCTTTTTTTGCCTGCTATTGAAGAATACGACTTAGAGAATATGTGGTTTCAACAAGACGGTGCCACATGTCACACAACTCGAGCGAATATGGCTTTATTGCAAGAGAAATTTTCTGGCCGCGTAATTTCTCGTCGTGGCGATATCAAGTGGCCACCAAGATCATGCGATTTGACACCGCTTGACTTTTTTTTGTGGGGCTACTTGAAAGACCGTGTTTATGCAGATAAACCTTTAACTCTTGAGCACCTAAAAACCAACATTCGTCACGTTATGGCTGAGATACCGCCCAATATGTGTCAAAAAGTGGTCGAAAATTACCTCAAAATAATCGATGCTTGCAACAATTCGCGTGGTGGTCATTTAAATGATGTAGTATTTCACACATAATAGAATATTTTATATGTGTTTTATTTACATTTAGTTTTGAAACCGCAAAATGGATAACCCGTTATGTTGTAAATGTATATACACATGATTAAATAAATATGTTTCATGTTTACAGGTAATGTAGCTATAATTTAAAATATTGTTGCCCAACATTGTCATATTATGTAAATATGAATATTAATGAATTTATGTTACTCCGAATATGTATGTACCTTTGCATATACTATGATACTATATATATAACACTGTACGACAAAATCAGAATTTATTTTGTACATATGAGAAATTCCAAAAGAATCCAATAGAATACCTTCAATTTTCATCATGATTTTTATCACCAATTTGCATTAAAATTACACATTTATATTTCTCATGGAATTGGGGAAAATAAAATAAAATTTTGTATAAAATTTCCTTTGCAATAAGGTACCGGTCAACTTTTACTTATTTTATTGATGTTTTCTTTAATTTATAATTTTTTGAAGATCCCGAGCACTAAGTGGAAACTTTAAAACCGATTTAAACAAAATTTTTTTGCGTGCTATATTCAGATTCTTTTGGATTTTCTTATGTGTACAAATCTTCGTTGATCGGTGTAATACATATATGTGTATGTACGAATGTGTAGGTTTATTTTCCATACATTCTTAATGTAAATCACTTCATAAATATTATATTTGTTTCATAATTTAATTAAATAGTAGGTGTATTTTGCATGCCTACAATATGACCTACTTGTAAGTAGTAAATATATAGGAATTATATTGAATAATTTTATTCATGAAAAATCTCATCAACAAATACGAGTGTCTTGTGTATTAATATAAACAGAATTATTTTTAATTAACGTAATACAATATGCCTAGCCAAATTTCCCCCATAAGCTGACCACTTGAGACATTACGGATTTTTGAGCATAACAGGATAAGCTATTTCGTTTCACATACCAATATATTTTCCATACTAACTGACGTCATTAAATCAATTGATAATTAAATACATTTTTTCGGCTTTCACGTAAAAACTAAATATGAAGAATAATCTTTATCTTTATATCGATGTATTTATTTATTTTTGTTTTAAGAAATTCTCATAAATTGCCTTGGAAATTAATCCTGATCGATGAACATATTTTACATAGAGTAGATACTTTAAAATATATATTAAATTTAAATGTCCTAAAATGATCAGAATGTTATTTTATTGCCTCTTAACTCTCGTTTATACATGCATTTCATACAAATCATTCTTTATCATTATTAAGTGTAGAATTTCAAAGTTGAAAGTTCCTATTCCTATTATTGTTTCCTTTGCGTTTGTTTTCAATATCAATTTAAAGATTCTGTAGCTTATAATTTGTTTATGTGCTAACCAGATACACTTCAAATATCAAATTGGATAATTTTTAACCCTTTTCTCGATAGAGTGGCATATATCATATTTATTTGCAAGTGTGTATACACAATTATATTGTTCAATAAAATATACTACGTACTTTTATATGCCCTGTAGGTAAAAATATTAATATGCAATTTTGTATGAATACTGGACTATGGTCGACTATTTGCATGTAAATATTTAATTTATTTATATGAATGTTTTCAAAAATAATATTTTTACATATAATCGAGTTTCATCAATAATTCTTAAAGTCACGCCAACTCCAATAGAATTATCACAGATTGGTTTCTCGCAAGCAAGAATTTTTATTCCGTTTCTACTGAAGTGTAAACATTGTTAGACTATACAAGTATTACTGTGACTTTTAGACAATTCAAATATATGGTTGAAAATTACATTTAACTCCAAAGTCATGATTCTGAAGGAATTTCTACACTTTTCGCACGAAAAAATAAAGCTATCAAGTTGAAACTCAGTGCATATAATTATATTCGCTAATGAATGTAGATGTTTCAAAATGAGCTTAATCGGCCAAAAACCACACACACCTGCCATACAAAAATATAGTTCAATCGTCTTGTTTCTATATTTTTCGCACGAAAATATAAAGCTATGGAGCTCAAACTTGCTACATATAATTATATTTGCTAATCAATCGTATGACATTGAAAATGGAACAAATCAAATGAAAATCACACCTACCTCTCGTACAAAAGTATGTTTTCAAGTGACTGTTTGCATTTGCTTTGCGTATGAAGATATAAAGCAATAGGAATGTAACTTACTACAGGACGTTATTTTTATCAAAAAATGAGTATCTCGAAAAATGAGCGATATCGGATGAAAATTACTCCTACCTCCCATACAAAAGTATGTTTTTTCGAAAGTATCATATATTACCGAAATGGTAATTTTAAAATTTATTCACTTTAATTCTTCTTCATTTATGAGAACAATTTTTTCTGTATTTTTTATTACTTAATTTCTGTAGAAAATCTATCAATTTTTATATTGTTGCATATTTTTATATTTATAATTTTCAATTGAAAAAAAATTAAATAATAAAAGAAATATATTTTTCAATATTTACTTACTCTCACCTTACTTCACTACAAACCTGATTAGAACTAGTATTCAAACTATGCTACATAGTACGTTTATTATATTCATATGTAGGTGCATATTCAAAAAAAAAAAAAATTTTTGCAAGATTCATTTTCAATCTCTTTTCGATTTCGATTTTACTGCAGATCAAAAGTGCATTCACATCACAATTATCATTCTCCAGACAATGATAATATACTCTGTCTACTTGTTTTCATTTCTATCGTTGTATTTGTATATACAACATATACTATTTCATATTGGTTATTGTATTATATATTCTTGTTCACAAATGCATGCAAGTAAATGAACATATGTAAGTATATTTGTCAATATTTTGCAAAAATATTCCCATTTCTTGTTTGAACATATTTTCAAAAACAGTTTCCATATAGGACAATATTTATTATTACTAACAATAGCCATAACAATATGAACAACAATAACAAATAGTATTCGTACATTGCATATGCAACAAAATGGTAAAGGATATTGTTACAAAAAAACAAAATTTAAAATACATAAAATTCGTTTGGTTTTGATATTTTCTTTGTTGACTATTTGTTTTATTATTTATGGTTTTTCAATTGCTACTCATACGGTCGATTGAATTTTACTATTCGACCATTTGATTTGATTACAAATAGATAAACGAGTACATACATACGAGTAGTACCCTGTGCATAGATGGTCAATTATTGTATTTGTAGTGCATATTGGATAATTGTTGTTAGTCTCTTGTATGTATTTGTGTATGTAATTGTTGTTATTGATTTGACAAGAGCATTTTATATTCACACACACTAGATTTAATGTTTATGACAATTTTACATTTATTATTACTTACATACATTCTATATACCCTTATATTAAGAGATGCACCATAGCAGAATGTATATTTGTTGATATTGTACCTTAAATGAATTTTTAATATATATGCTGTAAGTGACTACTTCTAGTTACTAGTTGAAAAATTAATTGATATTTTGATTTTTTGAATGCATTTTTGCAAGAGTACTAAGTACTTTTATAGTAAGCAGCATGAATATGGACGTTTAGTTTGCGTTTAGTTTCTATGATTTTTGTTTTTATTTCTACAAATGTACATTTATTTACAAGCTCTTAAATGTAGCCTGTAATTATACATGCACTTACAAACGAGTGCAATTTTAAGTAGTTGAAAGCTCCATATAATTCGATTTTTATATAAATGATTACAAATATTATACTACTATATATATTTTTACAACTGAACAAACAGAACTACTGATTCATATATTTATATTCGTATAAATATAGTATAATATATTTATTATCTATGTGCCAACTAGTATACGACACCTTTGCATATGAGTGGAACCTAAAAGTACATAGTAGTAGTTTCATTTATTTAATTTTTCATTCTTTATCAACATTCGAATTTATGCAATACATTAGAACCACTTACTACTATGCATAAATTCTAATATGTATGTATAACATAACACCAAATGTTCATATAGGCATTTCATAGTAGTTACTACGATATGAGGTATACCTATAGTACAATAATAATATATACGTAGTTACCTATATTTGATGCAATATTTGATATTGTACGAATAGTTATTGTTGTTTACATTTTCGAATAAGTATTTGTGTAAAATTTAATATTCTACTTTGCTGCCATGCACGTATGCAGCAATGAATGATGGTATTTTAAGCAATTTGTCCTGGACTACTCTGTTCTGTAATTTTGGTTTCATACTTTACTATGTTTATATACATACAATGTTTGTATACATATAGTATGATACATATAGGTGTATGATTTCCATTTTACTTGTACTTTCATAAGAAAATATCATACAAATTGGAAAATAATCTATTGAATTGATTCTATTTCTATTTGTAATTTACTTCATATGCATATTTCAGATCTTTAAGAGTATAAACAAATTGTAATATGCAGGGGAAAAAGGGAAAAAACAAAAGAGATAAAGGCTATTAATTCGATCTATTGTATGTATTAAAATTATGGGAAAAATAAACTTTCAATTATGAGTCTTTTGGTGGATACGTAGAATTTAATGACATCAAATATATTTTTTTAATTTAAGGAAATAATTTCGAGATCAATTAGTGTCAGACAAGGGTGATACAAAATTTTGTCTGCGAAAATATTATCAAATTACATAGTACTGTCTAAGAAAAAGTACATTTTTCGGCACAATGAATGGGGGGGTTTCAATATCGAAAAAAATTATCCATTAATGTTGCAACTAAAAATTATAAAAATCTAAAAACACCCAATATATGTATAATTTTAATAAAATCATAAATCCAAAAATATAAGTTTCAATGTGAGTCTTAGACAATTAATATTAATGCACTAGTATTCTGTTAAATGGTACGTCTTTGAAACACATCTAACTTATGCACATCTCTGCTATAAAAACTGACAAAAATTTGGTTTTTGTTTTTTAATAGAGAATTAATAAAATTTTTAAAATATGAAACGTGTTTCAGCGTAGAGCGAGTGAATGCCGTTAACAATTTCTAATGTTTAACTTTTTTTGGGAATCACGCACTGCTTGAATAGAGGGAGTTGATCAACAATAAAATAATTAAAGTGGAAAGTGATGAGATAAAGTAAAAGAAAAGAGAGTATGGCAGTGAGAGAAAGAGGGAGAATTAGAGCGAAAAATAGCAGGACAAATAGAATTAGATTAGGGTTGCTAAGTTTGGGCGGGCAGTGCGCGACACACGGTTTCTGGCGTAGACATTCCGCCCCCCTTGCAGGAATACTGCAAAGAAGACGGAACCTCCACCCGAGACGGAGGGAATGAGAAAAAGAAAAAAAAATTAAAATATAAAGTAAATACAAATAAAAATACGATATTTCATATACTTAAAGTTAATCTTAAAAATACTTAAAATTAACTATAAAATATTCATATTCTTATCAGCATCAGCAGTGAGGGAGTTCAATTCGGGATTCGAGATTTTGACTCTTATAAGAGTGAGCAAGAGCCTTCGAGGAGGGATGACGCATGTTGATTGTTGAGAATGTTGATTGGTGGGTGCGGAAGGAATGTTGATTGAAGAATGTGTTGATTGATGAGTACTGATGTGTGCTGTTAATTGATGACTGTTGATTGTAGTGTTGATTTTAAAGTGTTGTCCAATTTTGATTGGTGTGTGGATCGGGGTTGGATCACACCATCTCAGGTGAATAGATTCTCGGGGATGGTCGTAGACCAGATCAAAGGGTTTGAGAAGTCAACGTAGTTGACAAACCTCGAGCTCGTAGAGCACTTGCAGCATTAATAATTCCAGTTTGTCGGGATTGCCAGAATATGTACCGCTCGTGACATTTTTTAAACTCAGATGATCTACATGTCTTGGGTTCATGACTCATCTCATGAATATGTAGCAAATAATGTGAAATTTACACATGGGATTATTCATACGCATATACACTATGCCAGTGCATAGTTCCGTTGAAGCTTCGTAGAAGTTCGGGAATTAACTCGGGCAGTTACAGTGAACTGAACAATGTGAGAGTGGGATGCGTATGACGGTCAGTATCGTTTAGTCTGACAAAACGTTGCTACATAATACGGGTGTGGCATCAGAGGCTTATATATTGCTCAAGCCACAATCTTCAAATCACCTTTTACGTGACAACAATTTTGGGGGGCCAATATTAGGCGGGATCGTATGTATTGTCATGCAAGTAGAAGTCCTCTCGTTGATTGATCGAGCCTTTTTCGGGGAGTGATGCGCAAAACTCGATAATCCGTTGAATATCGCTGTTTGGGAAGTATTACGTCTGGTAAATACTTTTGACGGGAGTTGTCCTCTTCTTGGATGCGACCTGTAAGATCGATCTTTTGTATCTGGGGGGAGCATTGTATTATGGCGAACTTTCCGCTTTGCTCTCGGGTCATGCCGTGCTCTGTGAAGCAGGGAATTATGTTGCTTCCCACAAAGATGGCATGAAAACTCACTGTGGCATTTTGCAAGGGTATGCGATGTTGCCAAACAGTTTATGCAAATATTATACTGATGCACACAGAGTATTCTCTCTTCAACCGTAAGTTTGGAGAACTCTTTACAGTGTCGCAGGGGGTGCTTGCCTCTACATAGCGGGCAGCATGTCTTCGTGACAGTACTATGCAACGAACTAACATCTTTAGTTGTTGCGACGGTTTTTTCAGAACATTTGGAATGTTTTCTGTTATTACTTCGTGTCGGGTGCTTATCGCATCTAGCACGAGGTGATGAATGCGGGAGTTTGTCGAAACGGATTCTGCTGTGGAACGATGAAACCGTTCTGTGGGATGTCAAATTCACTGATGGGAGGATTGTCGTGATTGGAGCTGTATCCAAAGTTGTATTGCATTTTTCCTTTGCAACAAATGGCTGCTGAGAAGTGCAAGTACGCTGGCAAGAACATTCAGCTGATGTTTCAGAGGGAGTTGACTCGGGAGTTGCATCGCAACGAGTGTTGGAAGCATTCACCGACCTGTGAAGCAGAGAGTGATGCTTTTTCTGGCAGAATGAACACGTGAATAAGCTCTTGCAATTACTAAATTCGTGTGAATTAGCAAAGCAGTTGGTGCACAGATTCTGCTTTCTCACTACGTTGTATCGCTCTTCTATTGATAGTTTATGGAAATTCGGGCAATGGCGAAGAGAGTGTGTTTTCCTACATAAGGGACAATCACGACTTACAACTTTAACGTGATACGTGTTAATTCTTCTGGGAGTCGTTGGAGGACTGTTCGATCGCCTGGGAGGGTCGAACCGACCGGGTTGCCGATTCGATGGCTTGCGGAATTGAATATTCTGTGGTTGGCTGGGTTGCCGGAAACCACTTCTGATATCGGAGACCGATTCCAAGGTCTGATACCGCTCTGTTAAAAACGCGTCGAAGTCAGTCCACTTTGGGATTTCGCGCTTATTCTTCAACGACTGTTCCCAAAGACACAGAGTTGTATCGGGAATCTTTGTGGAACACAAGTATACGATAATCGCATCCCACTGAGAGGTGTCGATATTCAACAGCTTCAAGTGTGTGATGCTGTCATTTATAGTGCGTTGCAGTCGCTTTAAGTTAGGGCCAGTTTCTCGAGTTACCGGCTGGAGAGTGAAAAGGGATTTCAACTGTAAGTTGACCAGAATTCTTTTATTTTCATATCTCTCCTCGAGATTATGCCATGCTAGTGCGAAGCCATCATTAGTCAAGGGAGTGGACTGAATGATATTATGTGCTTCGCCTCGGGTTTTCTGAAGCAAGTGGTATAATTTTTCCACTGGCGACAGCCGGGGGTTATTGCGATATAAGGCCGTAAACATGTCACGAAAACTTGGCCATGACACATAATCGCCAGAAAAACATGGGGTGTCGCATGGAGGCAGCTGAATAGCGGGAAATAAATGTTCATTATTTATTTTCTCAACGGGTGGATTCGGAATTGCCGGAGAAGTCGAAACTGCGGGGGATGCCACCTCGGAACTCAGCTCGTGAAGCACAGCCGGAAATGAAGGATGACGGGGTATATTTTCAGCGGGAGAAGAGGAAACTGCGGGAGGTACCACTTCGGAATTCAACTCGTGAAGATTAGCGTTGATTGCAGAGAGGCACCGGACATAAGAGGTTAGGCACTCCGTATATGCCTCTTTAATTTGATTAACATCAACATCTTCAGCTACTTCCTCTGTCATGAGAGAGTAATATGCCGTTTTACAATCACTCCACAGGGACTGGAATTGCCTTTGCTGTGCTTCCAAGACAAATTTTGTATGGTTTTCCGGGTTGATGGCATGAAAATTGCTATCAAAATCAATAATATCTTCCACGGCAGCTCTGAAGAGATCGTAAGCTGCCATCCTTTTAGCAATTGTAGAATTCCAGATGTAATACGGGATAAAATTTGAAAGCGAGAGAGCGAATTGCTTGTGAATCTGGAGTTATGTTGTCTGTTAGCACGATTTATCAAAAAATGGGTTGCCAAAATGTGCCCGGAAAGAGATTAATCCGAAAGACGTAGTCTTCCGTAGCCAAATTGAAGGTTATACTAGTGGGCTAACTTATGGAAGGTATGACCTTGAGCTTATTTTAAATTCGTATTCGATTCCGCTGAATTCCGGAATTGACGTAGGGAGATGTAATATAAATTAATTCACAATCAATAAAATTACTCAATTGTAATGAGCCGGGGTGATATCTACGTATAGAAAATTCGTATCCGATGGGTATAAAAACGTTTGGGAACCACTGTATACTACTTTCTTCAACTTGTACTGTATTATCTTGCACAAAGAACTCAATTATTTGATATTCGTCAACACTGTAGCAACTTAGGGTTGAGAGTGACTCTTTTTCACACTGGGTATTTTTCAATAGAAAAGATAGTGTACAATTGTTAAGTAATTGCAAATTACTTTTCCTTTATAAAAAACACCAGCCAATGCAATTATATTTGGTTGCTATTACAGGTATATGCAAAACAAAAATTGGGAGTTAGATATTTAGCAACAATATACACTACCGCTATATTTCTGATCAAACGCAGGTATATTAGTCGAGACAAATCAATGCCTTTTATTGTTGCCTATGTATGACGAAATACTTTTATTGCTTACTTTTGGGTGTGCTTGTTGTTGATGGTTTAGGGATATGCATTAACCACGGTAGGTAGTTGAAATTTAACAACAACAAGTAATCGCATGTGCGTTTGTATAATAAGGCGTTTGTTTTTGCAAATGCACAAGGTAAAGGTATTGAGAAAAAAATGCAATATGTATGAAATTGTTATTGCCAAACAAATATTTTTTAAATATTTTAATGTTGTTACCGATATCAGTTTTCGTGAGGGAAAAACAACTTCTATTGGGAAAGTGTAGTTGTATTACTTATGATTTGTTCTTCCTTGATACTAATGTTGTTATTATTATTACATTATTGGCAATAATGTTTTTCGTAGAGGGGAGTATGCGGGGCGATACGACTGATATGATAACACTTGGTGGTTATGTTTGAGTAAAATAACCACACAAAATGCAACAACGATATCTCGGAGAGAGATGCTTTGATGTACCTATATGATTTTACTGAGAGATGTGCAAGGGATTAGTAAACAAATTTAATATAGTTATAAAACACCAATATAAACCAAATGGGGGATCGTTCAAAGGTGTGCACTGATATGTATGTATGAAGTTCGTGTAGTCTCTCTTGAGATCACTTGATATATTTTTTCTTTCTCTCTTCTCTTATCAATATGTACTTTTGTAAATGGTATGTGCAATATGTGGGATATGATTTCGGGTATTGTTTTTGCACATATACCAATTAACAACACTTTGAATAATGAGAAGAAGAACATAAGCGGGAAATAAAAACAAAATAGATCAACCAAAATGCGTTTTGCCGTCGGCAAAACAATATCTATGGTACCACAATATATATGTTGTAATTTCTTAATTCTTGCAACTGTATGGGATACAGAATACAATATTTAACTCAGCGAGAGATTCGCTGTAAGTTAAAGGGGAATTAAGCGGGATTTATTTTCAAGTGTACGTACGACGTACTCATCAATAATGTATCCAAAAATTAAAAAATTAACAACAAATGTATTAAATAATTCTTGTTGATTTTATCGGGATATGACGGGATATATGTATGTGGGTACATAAAACGCACGGAATGTACGTACCTGGGGTGGCAAGATTTGCTTACCAATCGTTGCGAGCCTATCCGGCTCGAAGGACCAATGTTTCAGCGTAGAGCGAGTGAATGCCGTTAACAATTTCTAATGTTTAACTTTTTTTGGGAATCACGCACTGCTTGAATAGAGGGAGTTGATCAACAATAAAATAATTAAAGTGGAAAGTGATGAGATAAAGTAAAAGAAAAGAGAGTATGGCAGTGAGAGAAAGAGGGAGAATTAGAGCGAAAAATAGCAGGACAAATAGAATTAGATTAGGGTTGCTAAGTTTGGGCGGGCAGTGCGCGACACACGGTTTCTGGCGTAGACAAAACGTTTATCCTCAAATCAATATTTACATAGAGATGCACAAGTAAAATGATATTTCAGTATTTGTGTTATATATTTGTGTGTATAACCTACGCGAAATTGCTTGTACATATATGTGTTTCTGATTTTTGATCATGGAATTTCAACAAATAAACACACATTCTCATTTGTTGCATCGTTAGCTTGTTGGCTGATTCGGTTTTCTAATTAAACATGCTCACGTGTATACATTTCAAATATCCATCCATATATACATGAGTATATGCAATGCTATGTATATGGGATTGTGTGTGGTTGGTACATGTTGCTCTCGTAAATGTTTATAAGTTGCTATCGCAACATGCATATGCAACCATTTAGGTAAGTATGTTTAGATGTATAGATACTAATAAGCATATATGTATGTACATACATATATGGTTATACGTAAAGCAAAAAGTCATGTGCATGCACATATAATTTTACATTTTATACATATAGATATATACACATATTAGTTTGCACATACATGCAAACATGCATATACGAGAACATGCTAGCTAGTGAGTAAGTCCGAATATTGCCTGGATATTTTCAATGTTTGGTTATTTAGCACGTTTTTATTAATGGACCAACAGATTGTTACAAAGATTACAGGCCATGTGAATGGTTTGAATAATTTCTGTAAATCTATGCATATCTACTTTTATGCATATGTATACATAACTTTGTGATGTAAGTAGCAATCGAGTTATCGTAAAGTGAGTAATTTTAAAATGTTGTCTTTTTTCCACATATATAATGTTAATTTCAACATTTTTATTATATCATATAGACATTTAATAGCATGAAAATGATATAATACATGAGAGAATAAGAAGTGAACAATGACGGCTGAAGCAATGTTATTAAATATTGAAAAATTATTTTCAAACTGAATGACGAAATAGTTCCAGTTCTTATCAGAGAAATTTCACTCGGAATAATACACTCATCACTAAAAATATATAAAGATTTATTATGACATTGACAAAGAACTGTTGTTTTAATTGGTCTCTACGGGATGCGTGATTAGTGTAGCATCATGGAGGGTGATGCTGTGTGCAATGGTTAAACTAACCTATGATAGCCGTGAAGAACTGTCGAAAACGATTGTAAATGACTTAAATTACAAAATCGTTTAGACACTGCATACGTAACCAATAACGCTTGAGCAGTCTTTCACTTAATTCACAATTAAACTGTCGCTTACTCTCCGTTGAGGTATAGTGTACAATTTAGCCCAGAAATATCGACTCATCAAACAGTGACATAAAGAGATCGAATTTTTGGACGATTTTTGCTTTCAGCATGATGGCGTGCCATATTAGACAGCGCAGCATACATTCGATCAATATGATAATCATGTTATAAGCCGTCTTGACGAGGTTAATTGGTCTTCTCGGAGCCTCCATTGGATCCCTTTGGATACCTTTTTGTGGGGTGCCATGAAAATTCGCTATTAAGGGGACAATCTAGGAACTAGGAATCCTAGGATACTAATATTTTTCAACCAATGCCTGAGATAGAGCCAGAAGACTGCAACAAGCTCTTACGAAATTGGATTGACAGGGTAATGCGATACTGCGAAGCCCGACTGGGAAAGACGTTTTGCAGTTATCATGTCACCATGTGTTAGACCGAAAATGATTAGTATTATATTTTGGAGAAATTCTTATTCAGTTTGTAAAAGTTTAATTTCAAATGAGCAATTGTGAATTTCAATATTTTTGCAAAACATTTTGGGAATGGATCTTTAAATCATTAAAACCTTGGAAACTCTTGAAACCTTAGTCATGCCTAATTATACATAAAGCTAAGCATCACTCTAATTTATGTATATGCATAATGTGTCAGCAACATTCTAGAAACTTTTTCAATTGCTATAAAATAATATTATACATAACATAGATATGTGCGTAAATGTACACATATGTACGTACACACACAGAGACATATATAGACAACTATAATACATATTTCCGTTCATTTAAATATTTCCGTTGTGCTTAGGTAAGAAATGCATCTATAAATTATTAATTCACACATACTATAAACATATCTGTAGATATATGAATTTAGTTATGTGTGTGTGATTGCTACTGCTTCCACTTTTATAATTACTTATTTTCCACATAATTGCATGTACATACGATATTTATGTTTTGTATAGCTAGTATGGCATTGCATAGCTTCAAAGTCGTATGTCAATTGTGTTTGCTCATCCGATATTGCCTTACACTAATTTCTTTTGCTCTTATAGTAAAATATGTAATATCTACAATTTTCATAAAACTTTTTGCATATCCTCTCTGCCCTCATATTATAAAAAAATTCATATATGTATCGTATATGTTTAATAGAAATTCATATGCCTGAATGCAAAGTATAGTTTGTATGTTGCTATATGTGGGTAAATTTGTGTTAGAAACATTTTGATATTCTTGTTACTTTTGCATTAAATTGAGTTATGGGAATTGTTTTATCGTATTTATTGCATTTGCTGTTCGTTGTTGTTGTTGTTATTGTGTATTTCATTTCATTCATATACATATATTTCGAATTATTTAAGCTATCGTTAGTTATAGTTAGTAGAGTATAGTAGAGTTAGAGAGAGGGAGAGAGAAAGAGATGAATAGATAAAGAGTAAGAGATTCGGAAATTTACAAATGTTTATTGAGTTTTCTCTGTATTTCTAATCATTTCCGTTTTTTTTTTTAATACTCTTGAGATTATCAATAGCAATTAAGATTATACAATATAAACACATATGAAGGCGATGGGGTGAAAATGTGCTATGTGTCATTTTTTACAAAATTAAAATTTTTGTTTTTGCAATTTTAGGTGCTTCATCTCATCGTCATTTTGTAAATCGATTTCAAAATTATTAAATGCGTCGATTTTTCAAAGAAATTTTTTTTTAGACTTTTTCGCATTTATCACATTTTCACCGCAACACCTTCATATATGGATATGTGCATACATAATGGTTTCATATTTTCATATATCTTGCATAAGTGTTTGTAGTTAGATGGATAAAAGCTCACACACACACACTCATATTTATAATGTTTAGATATAATATCATCTAAACATTTGTAAGCCGATATTCCAATTACTCGATTACAAAATAATTTTATTACAGGTTTTTTTGTTTATAACTTTCTTCACAAAAGTGCTAGATTTTCATTATTTTCATCTTAAATACGTAAAAAAAGAAATATTTGCTGATTATTTTTTGGAATTTTTTACACAGATTTGTTGCTTCTTCTGTTATTTGATATGCTTTGTTTAATAAGCGAAAATAACTAGGAAATTTTCAAAGACTGAAAATCACAATAGACTGGATATCGAAAGGAAGAAGAAATGAGAAGAAATTTGAGAAAATACATATTTTGAGTCTAAATTAAATATAGCATTTAATTAACTATGTGGCCGTTCTACTTAAAATAGAATATATACTTCAATATTTGACCCATTGTGATGCTAGAGATTGATATAAATCTGAACATTTAATTCTAGGTTAGTTTGGGAGACAGCTAATCTTCTCCATGGTATTGCAAACAGATTGGCAAGGGAGGGAACTGAAAAGCAACCATTTGGACCCGAACCAATCCTGGGAATTAGCAAAGCTTACTACAAAAACTGCATCAAACAAGAATATATAACCAAAACAAACGCAGGGTGGTCAAAAACTATTGGAATGGAATGTACCAAAGCTTTCGTTGCGCATTATTCGTTGAAAAACTCAAAATAACTTTTGAGTTTGAGTAAAACAGAACTAAAACTTATGACAAGTATAATCAGTGGACACTGTCTACTAAACAAGCATAAAACCGGTCTGAAATTGAGAGGCAGCGAATTATGCAGATGAGACATCCATACACCTAATCACAGAATGCCCAGCCCTTATCCGGGTGAGAAAACAAACACTCGGGAAGAAACTACTAGAGACTACTAATCTATCTGAACTTGAAGTCACAAGAATCAAAATGTTCTTTGAGAAAATAGGAGGATATAATATCTTTCAATATTAAACTCGGGTATGGCACAATAGTTCGAGTCGGACGCAGTGCCATAGACAGTAATTGTCTAGCGATTACCAATCTAATCTAATCTAAATCTGATATAACTGAGAAATTATAGTACAAAGAAAAGCAACAGAAACAGATTGGTAAAAATACGGTCAAAAGTACGGTTAATGTTTTACAAGGAAATGATCTATATTGCAGTTTATGTGGGTTAGCTCATTAATATTCTTCAATATGGTAAAAAAAAAAATTACTCGAATATCACCTTAAGTTATTCATAGTAATTCAAGATGTTGGTAGACTCTTTTCAGTATTTCTACCATACTGAAAAGCCATTGCTAATTTAATGTTCTATTTTCTTGTAACCTTTTACTAATTCTTGACCAAAATAATTTAAATATTTAAATATAATTTAAATAAAGTAAAAAATATATGATATTAAAGTGTTCCATTGGAAAACCATCATTGCACTTGCAATAGTCATGAGCCACAAACAAAGCAAAATATCAATGAGACAATAATATTCCTATGCATATTTTATTAAGGATATTAAATTTAATGTATTTAGAAATAATCATATAATTTCAACATTAAAAAGGACTTAAAGAAAAATCTTGAGAAAATTTCCATATAGTTAATTTTTAATGCAAGAAGGAATTCTTTTATTTTTATAGTACAAATATATAGTAAATAAATGTATTAAAGTACCAGTGAAAGAAAAATAAATCTGAAAAAAGAGAGTAGAAGAAATACAGAAACATAACAACATGATTGCAATCTTGCAACAAGAACTTTAATGTCTATTCATTCTCTATCTTTTGCTTTCTGTATACCTCTCTCTCTCTCTCTCTGTTTTTCTCTGTGATATTGTTGTTCTCTCATTCAATTGCATTTGTATTCATGCAAGTACTCATATGTATGAATGGATGACGTATGTATGTATGTATTTTTTGTCTGTCTGCTTGTGTATAAATATGCATATTTCTTCTACACTAAGCTGGTATTATTATTTCAGTTGTGGGCGTATATACATACAATATATGCATGTTGGTATGTATGTATGTTTGCATGTACTCACATGTATTTGTATGCATATTTGTTTTGTGTGAATATAAACGCAGTTTTATTCTTTCGAATACAGATTTGCAATTCTTTTTTTTTTGCTCTTAATTTTTTTTGTTTTTTTGTTTTTATATACGAGTCGTATACGCTTTCACTTACTATTTTGTAACGCGTATTTATATTTATTTTTATTTTTATTTTTTGTTTCACTTGAAAATTTATCGCACTATTTTACTAATGTTGAGAACGTGAATTGCATAATGACGCTGGCAAAAATTGTTAGCAGAGAAAATGGCGACTATGAAGACAACTCCATGCGATAGAAATGACTATGACGATGTTCATGATGATAATGATTATGATGATGATGATGATGATGACAACACTGATGATAGGAAGAAGATAATTGGGTTAAAAGCTGCAGACAGCATTATTTTTGAGAGTGAAAATACCATCCATACATATTTGCGCACAGAAAACTCACACTCATAGTAGTGGGCCGAGGCGAGTGAATACAATGAACAAGAATGAACAACAATTGTCATGTCATGCAATACAATCTTTGGCATTTTGCTCTCACTCGCCATCATCTACTGATATTCCCTTATCAAATATAATACTATGAGTTATATTTCAGTGCAAATTATAAGGTAAAATGTAAAATGCGCTGTAATCATAATGACGGCGGCAATGGCCACATCACACTGGACATAACGTTTTGCTTGCTTTGGCAGTACACACACCATTCTACGAGTTCACGAATTGAATACATATGATATAAATGAGCTCACAGACAGCAGACTCAAAGACAGGTGTATAAATGTTAGATAGGCCCAAGCTGATTTCAGTCACTTATTCCTGAATTATGACGAAGAAAAAAAAAAAAATATTAAATGTAAAAAAATCTGACGATTTTCATGCTACCAGTAATTAAAAAAAAAAAAATAAACCATAACAAATTAGATGCACAACCTTAAAATTCGATTCTCATGTAAAACTGATTTTCAGCGATTGTCTTTTTTTATGGTCCATCTCATGAACGACTCTGGGTTTCAATAGGAAATGATCCAACGTTCAGAAATTTTTTTCGTGAGCCAATCTAATGTTTATTACAAAATATATTTATATACAAAATTTTATTATTCTCATTATACGCATTCGACCATTATACCTTTATTTGTGTTGATGTTAATTTAAAATTTTCCATTTATTAATCCCTAAATAGTGATTAAGACTCATTGTTCACAAAACATCGCATCAAGGTGCACAACTAGAGATGTTAGATGTCGTAATAATGGAATAGAAAATAAAAATGGACAGGTTTTAAACGGAAAAATTAAATTTAAAGCATAAAACGTGGCATTGTACATGTTTGTAGCTACATAGATGAATATTACTTACTCCATTACTGCTTCTTCATATCAAATCATATAATGAGTTTAGTTGATTTCGATATCAGCATATGTAATATGGCATATAGAAATAATCATTCGAATAATACAAATTATGTACGTTTATATAAAGTATGTACATACATATATATGTATGTACGATTGTATGAAGGACATTGCTATATGAGAGTAGTATTTCCAATTTTGTGGTCTCACCTATTCACATCCATACTCATCCATAAACGCAACTCAAGCTTATACACAATCTCTCTGACTACCTATGTATATGTGTGCATGTATGTATATAAGTATCCATAACAAATTTTGACTAAACAACACACAGCTCAATAGCGTTGATAAATTTAAATGGATTTCATATAGTATATACATTGTTGGCATATTGTTTTTCGTTGCATACTTTGAGGCGCGAAAAGTATTCGTTGCCGTATACCCTCATTAGTATAGAATATTTTAATTAAGACACATGTGTGAAATTATATTGAGAGAACATTTCAACATTTACACGCCAATATACATATATATATGAGTAACATATATTCGACACCCACATAGATCCCATAACAACCCATAACATTCGTATATTCACTAATGTGAGTTCAGTGGTTTTTAAAGGTTTTCCAAACCGTAATTAACATAGAATAGAATGTGAGGAGGCTGGGAGGGAGTAGCGATAATGAGCGGTTTAAAGGTATGTATACAAATGTATACACTGATGTGTGCGTATGTGCGTATGTGTGTGTGTGTGTATATATGCGTGAATATTGATAATTACTAAGCATCCCAACAGTAGCAACAGTAGTAGCAGTAATTAAAATTAAACTTATACTCGTACATACAGACAGTAATTGTAACAAAAAATTATTTCAACATTCTTCTCTTCTATATATGTACATGCTTAATAAGGGGAAATGGATGGAGAAAATTAAGAGTAAAAAGTTTGTACAATGAAAACGAAATATTGCTTATATGTATACTAAAAAGACGTATTTAGTAAAATAGAAACAGATATAATTTGTAAGTATTTGAGTAAAATGTAGAGTGTTTTGTTACACGAAAGCTGGATCTTAAAGAAGGAGGCTAAAGGGGACTATAAATAACATTGTGAAGGAAATGGGTCTAACTGATCCCTCTTCTGAAATAAAGGTGGAGTAAAATATGAACAATTACTTTTAAAGCATCATTAGATTGACCTTTAAAACAAAACATTTGACCTTTGCATTCGTCCAAGATTTTCAATTTCGTACATTCTGAATTACTTCACTATTCGCTTCGCTTGATTATATTAAGCCATCATACATTTTTGGAAATGAAATGACGAACATCGGCATTCTTACCGTATTACTTACACACATTTTTAGAGAAGACTAGAAGTAACAACGACACGGTGACGGTAAATGTGTCTGTTTTAGGCAGATGTCAAAGCAATCTACATTGGACTTACTTGGCTCAAGGACAACAATTGCCAGCAATGGTTGTACAATACTTGATTTTATTTATACCGAAGACCACTATTGACTCTCGGAGATCACTTAACGACATTTTAGTTTAGTTTAGTGGTCACTGTTTTATATCCCCACATAGTAGAAGGATTAGGTTAGATCATTTTGTGCATGTTTTTTACATAAGCACGTCAGATGTCGTGCCTCACTTACTTACTTTACATCTACTATGCACGAATATATGAAAATTAAATTAATTTTCGAAATATTGCTACTTGCAAGGATAAGTCTCATTCTCAGATGCTGCCAGTGTCAGTCTTCAGAAGTGCCTTAAAAGGTCTAAAGAAACAGGGAATGTTTGAATGGCACTATAACGGTACTTTTTGATCGAAGTGAAGTCTATTATTGGTAAAGCGGCCACACTATTAAAACAACCGCGAGGACATGCATTATAACTGATCTAACCTACCATATATATGAAGTGTAGCTTATTATTTGTCGATTTGTCAGAGGTTAGGTTTTACTCCTTACTCACCCTACAACTCTGAATAGAATACTTCCTTGGCTGGAATGTTTGTCTAAGTTAAAAGATCTTCTGTGCAAATGAAAACCTATTCTAGCCTTATGAAAACTAAGACATCACCAGGTGAAGATGATAGATATCAGATGGACTGAGCATTTTCTTTTTGAATACTTTTGAATTTATTTCGAGCTACACCGTGAACAATTCACAAAACATACTTGGTCGTTTCGTTGTCTTCCAAACAAAGGCGACAAGGTGATTTCTTCAAATTACTTACTTTATGGAGCTGATATCGACGGGTGTGATGGTCAGGTTTGTTATAAGTTATTTGATTAGAATATATGAGCATAGAAAGCATAGAGATGTTATTTATAATTTGCGTTAATTTTCTTTTCTCGGAAACTCTAAGGTTTTCCTCTATGATTTTTCCTGAAATTCTACTGAATTTATTTGTTTTAATATATATTATTGTACATCTTTCTTGTGTTTAATGCGATTTCGAAATGTATAAGTGCATATAAACATATTGAATATGATACATACAAACATATTGACAGTGTTTACCTTATGCACACAATGCCAACGTAATCGTCTCATAGTAATATGTGCATGAGAGCGTCATTAATATCACTTCAACGATACTTACTATCCACAAAAATAATAATAATAATAACAACAACAATAACAGTAGCAGCAGCATCATCAACAAGAACCACAACAATTTTTTATTATATTTTTAATATACTTTATGGCCACGGTTATACGATATTTGTCGTTGTTGCCGTTTAATCCATTTTTATGCCAACGCAATACATTAATATACTTATACGAGTACCTACGTACATATAAGTTTGTAAGTATATGTAGATAAGTATAAGTATGAATATGTGCCAGAAACGACAATAAGCAGATTGAGCAGCGCAACAACAATAACAAAATTGCAATGTCTCTCCTCTTAAATGCGAATGTAGGTACCGACGTATCTCATATTTGCCATTGACACAGTAGCTCCACAATACTTGTTATTATTATTATTATTATTATTATTGTTCTGTTATTGTTGTTTGTTGTTGGCAAGCAACTGTTCGTAAGTAGAACAGCAACAACATTGAAAACAATCATATATATATATATATTGTATATAAGTATATAATATGTATATATGTGTT
Source organism: Megamerina dolium (assembly GCA_963854835.1). Classification (NCBI taxonomy): domain Eukaryota; kingdom Metazoa; phylum Arthropoda; class Insecta; order Diptera; family Megamerinidae; genus Megamerina; species Megamerina dolium. Next base: position 14,013,627 of record OY978526.1, on the reverse strand, counting down.
TGTAAAATAATGTGTAATGTTGTGAAATGTCAGCAAATGGATATAAAATGAATTTACACAGATTTATGAATAATAAACTGCACAAGTACTAGTATATATGTACGATTGTGTATTTGTACTTAAGTAGACGTATGAAGTTTTCTTCTGAACAATTTCCTCTTCCATTACACACAGTGTGCACTTGAGACACTATTTTACAATAGACATACACTATATATGTTCCATATTGTTGGAAAAAATATGCATTCTCCTATGTATGTCAAAGTTCTAATAAAGGTTGTATCCTTGCATGGGGTATGACTAAAATTTTTGCAATACATTTGCGCTATGCCTAATAAGAAAGTGCTTAGTTCTTTCGAAGAAATCTAAATATTTTAAGACGGTGATAAGTGTAAAAGAAATATCAAAGGAAGTGCTAGAAATACTGTTTACACTTTCCAAATGACACCCAAAATCACATTGTACCTTCAATGGAAATTGACATTCTTGATTACGAACAAAATGTGCCACTGTGCATTGAACATAAAATGCACTTATTTGCACATAAAGTCAATATGAGTGAAGAAAATATATAAGTTATTGAAGATAATAAAGAAAATACTAAAATTGGAAAATCGGCCACCAATCGTTCAGAGCGGCAATAATAAATGTGATTTTAAATTGAAAATTGAAGCATTTTAATTTTTTTTCCACAATGATACTGAAGAGTATAATCTACACTTGCATATGAAAATATTAATATAAAGATATAAATGCAGTTATTATGAACCAAACGAGAATTTTAAGTAAAATGATGGATTAACGAAATTTTAAAAGAAATCAATTAAGAATATGGGAATTACTTAACAATACGATTGTCACTCATTTACTGAGATGCATTTATAAAAATATATACGGGTGATTTTTTAGCAACTTTCTTTTTGTCAACACTGTTTTTGGCAGCTCAGCTGTTTTCGTGTAACATGTTACTGTTCAGCATGTTCAGTTTTTTTTTAATTATAAATCATCATCTAGAGAATATTTAGTTAAATTTCAGTAATTAAATATTGAAAAATAAGCTGGTGACGTCCCAAAACGTCTTTTGAAAGCAAAAAAAGCGATTTCGCGCTAAATTTTCCGCTATTTTTTAGGTGAAAATATGAAAATGGAAAAATGTAAATAACGGGGAGGGGGGAGGCATTTTATACCAAGAAAGTATGTTTCAAGTTTGAAAAGAATCGGTCGAGTAGATTTTGCAGGATCGTGTTCACGGACTTCGAAAAATTGGTTTTCAGAAAAACACGTTTGAAGTTTGAACTGTGGTCGTTTTTGAGATAATGGAGGCGCTACTCAGGGGCGCATTATTTTCACAGTTTTGCTCCGATCGATTTGAAATTTTGACACAACATTTTTAGACTTCAACATGTTAGACTTCAAGAAAATGAAAAAAAATCGATTTTCCGAATCTGCTTAACTCCTTTAGACTATTTTTTGAAGGGTCTATGTTAAGGCTCATGTCTATAGCGACAAGCCCGCAACGGTTGACACACTGGAAACCAATATTGAAGAATTTAATCATGAGATACTGTCCGATATGTTGAAAAAAACTATTTAAAGCGCAGCTGCGGTCAACACTTACATAAAATCATCTTTAAGCATTGAATTATATAGATCATTCTATCGACTCAAATAAAGATTTCATACATTTCTCTAAATTTGATGTGTTCTTTTTTTTTAAATCAAATCCGAAGGCTCTTAAAAAATCACCCAGTACATGAATGTGAATAAATGTTTACAAGAATTATTGAAAAGCTTTAAGAAAAGAAAACATATCATCATCATCATCATCATCATACCTGAATTGAACAAAAGTACGAAATAATAATGAACGAATGCATAAATGGCATAAAGTTGAGTCCAATGTTAAATGAAAATTTTGCAATTAATATGCAATACTCATGCAGCTTTGTGTAAATCGAATTTCTGAAATGACACTGCAAACGTTGATTTTACACTGTCAATAAGCATTGACAATAAAAGTGAAATTACTTAAAAGTCGAAATCCATAAAACCAATAAATAATTCTCAACTACACTTTCTCTCAAATATACACACACACACATACACATACACACACACACACACACACACACACACACAAACACATCGCATATACAGTAGTTACAAGTAGAAATACCACAGTCGATTCAAATTTATTGTACTAACCAATCGACTGATCATGTGGCCACTTCAAGACATCGACATCATCGACAAGCGACAATCAATGTGGACTTGAACGTGTTATGCTCATACGTGGTGAATGAAAAATGTGAATAACAAAAAGTTATATAAAATAAAATATACTATATATGAAATGCATAGTATATGTATGTACAACAACAATTATTGTAAAAAAAAAAACCAAGAACAAGTGTAACAGTAATTTTTATCGATTTTATTAGTGACAAAATGATAACGACGACAACGCTATGTTGGATTAAAATGCAAGCAAGGAATGAAAAATATAAAAAAAAAAAACCAAAATGAAGTACGTCAGCAAAAATAAGCAAACGAGAACAAAAAAAGGTAAAAAAAAGAAGTATATATATTTTTAAAAAATGTCACAATGAATTTACAACGAAATGATTTTCATTTAAAATATGCACACGGCAAACGGACACATAAGCATACCAATGTGGAGGAAGAAAGTGTTGATAAAAATTCTCAAAGGGGATCAAGGTAAAGGAAAAACAATATTTTCTTTTCAAGAAGATTCAAAAATTTGAATTCACATCAATTATTCTGAATATCAAGTCACACATTCTAAATATTATAATTTCAAATCGTCAAAATGAAAAATGAAATAAGTCAAAAAAAAAATATATTTCCAGAAATTTCCAATTTTTTTTGCATATCTGTCCAATTGTTATAGTAATAATATAGTTTATAGTGCAACTAACACTTATCTTCTCTGCGTCATCCTTGCAAAAGTCATGCTTCTTTCTCTGGGTACATATTTTATTAGTTGAATATCAAATTTTCTTTTTTATTGGCTACTAAATATGTATAATACCCACACAGTGTACACAGTCAAATTAAAATAAATGTTAAACAAATGTCACAGTATAATATGGAATGTATTTGTGAATTTGACATTTATAGAGCTGCGTGAAATTCCATTCATAATAATAAATTTGATTCTATGATTGATTTTTTAGTGTCAATATTCAATTCGTTTCAAATTAATTTGTTTGTCAAAATATATCATTGAAGAATTTTTATTGCACAGATATAAAAATCTCATAGAAATGTTCTATTATGAAGAGAAACTGAGAAATATGTGAGAGGTGAAATCATAGAACTGTATATATACCATATATACCATATTTATATAAAAATTATTACTCTAGAGGATTTAACTCTGCATGAATGTCAATCAAATGCTTAAATCACCCACTTGTTTTTCTCTAATTTAAATAGTCAATTATACAGCCCCAAGAAAAAAGTTAAAGAACTTGTCCAGTGGATGAAATAAAAATTTTTCTACTTATTTGACGACGCAGAATTTGCACGTTGTTTGATTCATCCCTAGGCTTTACGAAAATTTGTAAGTTGTTAAAAATAAAAATTCACTAAAATACCCAGAATTGCCCCCAGAAGTGGTCAAATATATGATCGACTCAACCCTTAGACAGGTTTCCATACAAAATTGATGTTTTTATTCATTTCGTTCCCACCTTGCCCAGGGTGCATTTAGTAGGCACTTATGAAAGATTTTCATTAATTTTTTCTATTCAATACTTTTTCTGAACATGATTATACCCTATCTTTATCTCTTCTTACTAAAAAGAATTTGAAATTTCACAAATAACTCCACTAATTGCGTAGGGATCTCCCTTATAGGGATAACATGTATAACCGACCCACAATAATTTTTAATATTCCAGATTTTTTCTAAACATAATTACTAGCTACCTTTATCCATTACTGCGGTTTGCCTATTAAACGTACTTAAAAACATCTGAAAGTCTACTAATAAGTCCAGAATTGCCTTGAAATTGCATCTACAGCGATGAAATGTATGCCAGACTCCCATTTATTTTTACCACTCTTTTTCTCAATCTATACCCATGTATAACATTTATGTTTTATTAATTACACTCTCACATCGCCCAGAGTCCCTTTATTAGGATCAGCTATATGAACTGACTCCTATTTATTTGTCAACTCCAACATTTCTTCCAATTACACCCGAACTTCTGATTTTTCTCTTGTGGAACCCGCCATTATGTCATAAAATTTGTGAGAATATCAAACAAAATCCATCTGTGTTATAGCGGAGAAGTTTTAGCCAGCAGTTGTGTGCTATAGTAGTCGGTCATGCTGTTAGTATTCCTTTCGACCATCTGGCAAATGATTTCTGCAGGAATTGCAAATATGAAGATGAACTGAAGACAGTCACACATCTGCTATGCAACTGCCCTACAGATTGTATTAAAAGGCAAAAATGTCTGGATTATTATGACCGAAATAACCTTGCAGCACTCAAAAGTTCCAGTAGGATGCGTTCTGAATCTGCTGAGGTTACCTACTGGAACTTCTGAGGTTTGTAAACAGTTCCGATTAGTTCAATGGGAATTGGACACTGATCTAGTTGCCGCAATAACCAATAAAAACAAAGCTATCTATAACACACCCCTTGCTCACTCTCTTTCTATATTTTTCCCATCATGTATTACGAGCATTTATGCAAGCCACTGACACAAGTAAGGCCTGTCCTCACAATGAAATGAATATGAATTTAAACAGCAAAAAATGAGACAACAAAAAAATTATTTCATTCAGTTGATGCAGTCATTCCATTCAGTTATTCATATACATACATATATACACGATACATACGACACACTTACATGTGTACGTACCAATATATTGCTTTATGAGTGAATTTGCTCATACTATTTTCATTTGGTGGTTGCCCATTCAACCAACCAACCACTCGTTGCATCGAATGAAAGATTATGCATGTTCTGATTGACATATGCGACATGTACTTAATGTTGTACAGTGTCCTGCTTGACAGTGAATTTTCATGTTGAATTTTTGTTGTTGATTTTTTCTTTTAAATTTCATTTTATTTACACATTTTACTTTTTGTTTAAAATTGATTTGTATAGTAAACGTATTTTTGCAACAGTTGGCATTTTAAGACATCAATATAAAAAGTGGGTTTTCCTTTTTTTTTTTGTTAACACTAAAGGTGGATGTTGTTGTGGTTGTCAAAAGAAAAATGAACGCAAAAAATGCATAGGCGAAGAAAATGAAAAGCAAGTAAAAAAAAAAATATATCAGAATATAAAGAAGCAATATCGATGATGAAGAAAAAGAAGAATGTTACAACGCACAATATAATATGTACAGCAAGGATAATGGATATGTGTAATCGTGCCCTATGTATCTTGTTTTTTTTTTTTTGTTTTTGTTTCTGTATTGCGTTATTGTTGTTTGTTGTGATAAATGATTGTCATAAATAAAACGATACGGCCTATCCGTTGGGTCCACCATCGGCCATTGTGTCCATCATCGGACAGGCACGATTGATATAAGAATGAATGAACGTTTGGTTGATATCGTACAAGTACGAGTATGATAGAAGCATATTGTATGTAATGTTAGCAAAGAGAAACGATGAGTTTCTGTCAGTCAGTGTGTAAAATGGGCTTTTTATCGTTAAATTTAAAAAGTCATTAATCATCAAAAATTCGAATACTTTCAATTTATATTATTTTTGTACACGTTTTTTTTTTCCTCTGGATTTTTTTTGTTTTTTATTTTATTTGTGAATTGTGAATATTAAAGTTTTGCAATTTTCTATTTAATTTTTTGCTTTTGCTACTGATTTTTATACCCTGCATAATGCAATATGCATGGTATATTCATTTCGGTCAGATGTTTGTGTCCACTTGAAGGAATCTCCGGAGATATAGACATGGATATATATTCGTGATCAGCGTCGATTAAATTTTCGATTTAACGATGTCCGTCCGTCCGTCCGTCCGTCCGTCCGTCCGTCCGTCTGTCTGTCACCTGGCTGGTTCGCACGATAACTTGAGTAAATATTGAGCTATTTCGATGAAATTTGGCATAAGTAATCTATGATCCAAGGGTACGGAGGGGATTGATATTGGGCATGATCGGTCAATAACCACGCCCACACCAAGCATTCAAAGCGACTAACCTCGAAATTTTCAAAATCTTTAACTTGCTATAACTCACATAATATACCACTTGGGACAACAATTTTTTGCACATAGAGTTATATTATACTACTATATAACCTCGCCAAAAGTGGGTGAACCACGCCTACTTTCTAGCGTAGCTCCCATACAAAGTGTCTGTACTTCTTTTAAATTGAAACTGCTGTAACTTCTACAATCTTCTGTCTAGAATAACCATAATTGACACTTAGATTAACACGGTAGTCGGAAATAATATGGCAGAAAATCAATGTGCCACGCCCACTCCTTTTTGGGTCTCCCATACAAAGTTGCGGAAATTAAAAAAAATGTTACCGGTTATAACTTGCAAACTATTCAGCGTAGAATAACGAGATTTAAGGTGTGGATTAGTATTGTACGAGCAACTAGGCTCACAGAAAATGGGCGCACCACGCCCAGTGTTTATCGTAGCCCCCATACAAATTTTAAATTGAAACAGCTGTAACTTCGGCAATCTTCTGTCTAGAATAACCATAATTGACACTTAAATTAATATCGTAGTCGGCAAAAATCTGGCAGAAAATCAGTGTGCCACGCCCACTCCTTTTTGGGTCTCCCATACAAAGTCGAGTGAATTAAACTAAAATTTTAAGCTCCATAGCTTACAAACCATTTAGCCCAGGACAACGAGACTTAGGGTATGGATTAGTATTGTACGAGCAACTAGGCTCACAGAAAATGGGCGCACCACGCCCAGTGTTTATCGTAGCCCCCATACAAATTTTAAATTGAAACAGCTGTAACTTCGGCAATCTTATGTCTACAATAACCATAATTGACACTTAAATTAATATCGTAGTCGGAAATAATCTGGCGAAAAATCAGCGTACCACGCAAACTTCTTATTGGGGCTCCCATGCAAAGTTGAGGAAATTAAACAAAAATGTTAACCACCATAACTTAGAAACTATTCAACGTAGGACACCAAATTTAAGGTGTGGATTAACATTGAAAAATTAATTGGATTTACTAGAAAGTGATAAGCCACGCCCACTTTTTATATAGCTCCCATACTAAGCCTCGGAATTATCTTAAAATCCTTTTATTTCGTCAAAGTCAACCATATTTCGGGTGTAAATTAGTAGTATATGCAAAAATTGTTTCTCGAAAAGTGGAAATAAAAGAAAAGTTGGATATTCGAGTAAACTTTTTATATATAAATCTACATATGCAGGGTATAGTTTGGTCGGCCCCAGCCGACTGTAAGGAGATTTTTTTTTATGAATTTTCTTAGCAACATAGTAAGCATAATATTATAATTTCCCCGCATCATTAGTATCTAAATGTAGTACTGTACAACATACTAATGATAATAAGAAATTAAATTAGTAAAAAAAAGAAAACACAGAAAATAATTATTAATAATAAATACCAGCAACATTATCGAGTGTAATTATTTCAACATTTTGAGCAAACAAATCAGTGCGTTCAAATCTACAAGACATAAATTTTATCCAATTACAGGACATTTGTTTAATTACAAAACAACTTTCATGCAATTTTATTAGTGTATGGGTGGATGGGTGTTTTTATGATTTTTGTGAATGTGTAAATGAGTGTGAGTAAGCGTAGGTATATTTATAAGTAATAGTGTATAAGTTTTATTTTATGTGCTTCAAACATATCTAGACTATATATTTGAATGTCTGACAACCAGATACCTAAACACATACATACTCTACACACACATACACTCGACGCATAAAACAAGTGTGCTTCAACATGTAAAAGCATGTATATGGTTGTGTGTGTGTGAATGTTTTATATCATTTATCACTATTATTACAATGATATCCTTGCTCATTTGTGGCGAATGACCTTTGTGTGGCTTTTATATTTCCATTTTGGGCTATTGTTGTTAAACATACTAATGTGTACGTAAGTATATAGAGCAATATACTTTTACCTACATACTTGAATAATAACACAAGCACAACAGGCACATCAGTGTAATAGTAAAATAAGAAATATACTACATATATACGTGGATACTAAATTATACTAGACACAGGTACTGTGATGAACAAATAATTAAGAGCGCCATTTTTTTACACTTTGCTCACAAAAAAATGAATGTAGCAGGCTGAAACTAGTTGAATGATATTATATTTGATAATCAATACACGAATTTAAAAATGGACAAAATCTGATGATAATTACGGCAATTTCCCATACAAAATTATGTTTTCGAGTGTATATTTTCTCATTTTTTCGATGAAAATATTAAAATATCAAGTTGAAACTTAATATATGAAATTATATTTGCTAATTAATAGACTATTTTAAAAATGGATGAAATCGGATAAAAATTAGAACTATCTCCCATACAAATGTAGGTTTTCTTGTGGACTTTTTAAACGCAAATATTATAATATCAAACTGAGACTTAGTCTTAGATGTTTATATTTTTCAAGAAATAGACTTAAGTAAATATTAATGGAATCGGATACAAATCACAACTACCTTCCATACAAAAGTATGTTTTCGTGTGTATGTTTGGCCACTTTGAGGACAAAAGTACAATTCTATGGGCCAGAAACTTCACACATTATTTGATTACAATTGCTAAAAAATGTATAAGTTCACGAATAGTTGAAATTAGATGAAAACGGCACTTACCTTTCATACAAAAGTGTGATTCCGAATGTTTGTATGTAAACTTTATACACGAAGATATAGAGGTATAGCACTGAAATTCAGCACATATGATTATTTTGATCAAGGAGCGATTATATTTGAAAATGGGCGTTATCGTATGAAAACTACGCCTACCTCCAGTACAAAAGTATGATTTTAAGATATTATATATGCCTATTTGTCATAGTGAAGGGGACCTTAGGACATCTTTATCATAAGGTGAACAAAACTATCCACATCTTGATAAATCGCAAGATCTTATTCACATAAAAATCTTATTTAAGATTGTGAAATCTAAGATCAAGCCAAGCAAAAGAAAGAATTTAAGTCAGCTGGTATCACGAAATAAAGTTGTGCAAATTTCGTTTTTTTTTATTTGTAAAAAAATGTTACTTTGAGTGTTTTATTTTTTGCTTTTTTTATATATGAGTCAATTTAATTTTTCTTTTGTTTAAATGAAAATTCAATTTTTCTTAATTCAATGCCTAAAATAAAATATGGTCACAATTGTACAATTTTGTGCTTATTTTTTCGCCTACACTGTATGTTGAAGAAGTCGAAAAAAAAAATAAATAAATAAAATTCATATTGTCCTTAAAATGGGCCTACTTAGCGCTCGTACTTATTCATTTAGGTTGCTGCTGAAGCTGCTGCTGCTGTCGCTGTTGGATGCTGTGTGCATGTGTTATGAAATGTTATGTGGTCGAAAGTAATATTCTTTAACATTTGTTCATTTCCGCCCATCTCTTAATAACCACTATTATGCACAAGGGCAATCGACCTGACGTCATGTATCGTATGTATGTATGTGCAAGTATGTATGGTAAGCGGTGACCAAATGAACGGTGAGCGACCGACCAAACAGCAGGAAAATCATCTTCTTAATCTTAATTGCGGCACATTAGCACAATAAACCAAACGAATGGCGCAACATTATCATAAATAATAAAATACGCATACTTACCACCCATGCGTGCATATACCCACATTCGTATTCGTACGCACATTGTATGGAGGCGACGAAGACCCTTTAAGCGTGGACACAACACATAACGAAATATTATTGCAATATTATGTACGAGTATACATGCGGCAAGAGAACAGGTTGTTCAACACCAAGTCCTTAGCTTTAAATATTGCCTGTTTGCTGAGAGCCTTTAAGGGTAATTTTCTTGTTTGAAATTATTAATGGGATACACGTATTCGTATTCAGGAAACAGGAAATGGAAACTAAAATAGTTTTAATGCATTTTTGCATTAAGTTTTAATTAATAGCATAACATCGCATTATCATAATGATAATTTCATTGCTATGTCTATGGTTTGTGCTTTTTCTCAAATTTGTCGTATTATGAGAAATTGATTGGTCGGATGTATATATTGCAATTAATATTGTGATATTGTCAATTTTAGTCACATGCACGTACACCGGCAGCCCAAAGGAAATGTTCAAAATTGATTTGTTTGTACAAAAATTTGTTAAATCCCTATGGGATTAGCATTTAATCATATGTATAGTTTTCATATAGTCCATTTTTGTTGATGCATTCAATTAATTTATGCATATTAATATCATTATTTCAGTTTTCTCTATGAAAATCTTGTAAGAAAAACAAGATACAAATATAGTAAATTTAATATACAAAAATAATATTTGATTTAATATTTATTGGCAATTTTCCGAACTACTATCCTTATGCGCTCAATTTATACTAGTATTTAATTTCATGCTATAAAATTTACTACAGGCACCAAACGAACACTTCGTCATTAGAAGTCGATGCGTTGAAAATTGCACCTATTTGAGGATTCTAATCAATGAGAGCAATGTTTGAATAGCAATCATATATTCAGTCGCCTTTAAAATCAAAAAATATGTTATGTGTTGCAAAGACATGTCGTAAAGTGCAATGCAACAAGTTTAGAGAACATCGATCTTGTTGCAACTACTTTATGGAATTGTTCAAGGTGATCAAACTTGAACTTGTATTGAACTAGTCTATTGATATTAATGTGAATGATGTTTCAATTTCAGCTAATGGTTATATTGAAATATATGTTTGAAGTAGTTTTATTTAATGTTCGATTATGTCTTATCACATCATTCATGGGTGATGTTCCTTTCCTCTATGGCTATTATGCCAACAAATGTGATATTATAAGGCTCAGATAAGAAATGACAAGTAAAATATATGAGAATATATTACTTATTATGTAAATTTTATAAATTAATTAAATATTAATCTATAAATATTATACATATGGTGTACATAACTTACAGAACTTAACTTCCTTAGAGAATTGATGAAAATGTCACTTTGTATGACATCATATTACTTTAAACTAATGTCAACAATGCAATCATGCATTTAAGATGACTGTCATGGCTGAATAGTTTTAATGTATTAAATTATGTGATACTGATAGCTTAGGCAATCAGTATCACATTACAACTCTCATGGGAAATTGAATAAAATCGAATTCCAATAAAAGTTCTTATTCTCAATCGCAAATGTTTTAATTCATAAGTGGCCCCAAACAATATTCATTTCAAATTGTTAAATAATCTAATAGCCAGCTATGCAGCTAGTGCTTATTTAACTGCAATTTCAATTGTATTTAAAGATAATAAATAAATAAATAATTATTAAATAATATCTTTAAGAGAAATTCAACGAAATTTCGAGATGTCAAGAAAATATTCTCTATAAAATTGTACTGGAGCCATCGTTCATATCAGAAGAGTTAAATTTTAAGCACCACATTTTGGAATACTTTTGTTTTGTAAATTGACAAATAGAATGAAGTATTTACTGTCTGTGGTTTACTGCTTTTTTAGGACTATTCTTAACACTGTGGTGCTCAATATTTTGTCTGTTATTCTATTTTGAATCAATATGCCGTTCTTATAAGCATATTGGATTAAGAAAAAATTTTAACTCATCTTAGTTCCATATATAATTCATAAATATTGTAAATTATTATTTTTTTTGCTTTGACACTTGTCACATAGATCGATTTTTTGCCAATTACAGCAATTAATCAGGAATTTCGAATTTCTTATAAACAAATATTTTGTGTCTCGAAAAGGAATAAATCCCCAGAGTGAAAATATTTTTCAGTACTTGATCCCTCCATCGTTGATTACGCCACCTTTTCGGAGACATTCTCTACGAGTTTTTGGAGTTAGAGAAGCATTAGTATTTACTCGATCGTATCGAATATACAATCGTTATTTCTAGTATAAATCGAATTCCATGCAAAAGTTAACATATTTATTTATATATTTTATATGAACCAAATAAAATGGAAAAATTCGACTAATCCAAAAAATATCAATTTGCCATGTCAGTATTCTAGAACCGCTGACACTATGTACATATGTTTTACATTATTGTCGATGGAATAAAATATTGCTAACAATTAATTTATTTACCTTAAATATGCATATGGAATGTGTTTATATTTATCATTTCATTCTTTATTTTTATTTTTATTTTTGGTGAGGGTTGTCTCTCAATAACACACACCTAATCATACAATATAATACTAGTCAATATATTGGTGCTGCTAGGTATTATGGCTATCGAAAGTACATTTACATTTTATTTGCTTAAACAATTTACTTAGCTGAGCGCAGAGCAGAGCTAAATTGGTCAAAGTGCGTTTCGTAAACAAACAAATAAAGAACATATAAACAAACAATACCCACTGTATTGTGGACACAAGTACAGAGGACATTTAAGTAAATATTAACACTGATGTTGACAATGATGATGATGATGGTGATGATGTTGCAACACATGTGCATTTACATGATGCATATGCGTACCTTACATACGTAATGGTGTTTATATATTGATAGTTGGGTAGTGTCGGTGGTGGTGGTGGTGGTGGTGTTGATGCGATTGGTGTTAATGCGATTCATGCTGATGCTGTTTTTATTTGCTTTTACCATTCATATTCATTCTGTTTAGTTTAGAACGTATTTTTTTTAGTTCGATATCATGAGCATTTTTTTTCTTCCTTTAGCATTTATATGATTATTTCATATTGATGTGACCCCTGGTATCGATGTAAGTCATAGACATATATATTACAAAAAATTTGCACACAATTAGCGGTTGGCTAGTCAGGAGTATTATTATTATTATATGACACCCTCCTAAAGTAGCGTGTGCAAGCATCACCATATAAATATATTTGTTGTGTAGATTCTCTCAGATTAAAGTACACAGAACAAATGCCTAGGTAATGATGCTACTAATGCTGAAATATGTATGCTTAGCCACTATATTTGTGTGCATCGAATATTTAATCTGCTAAATTGTTACTTTTGTGATGCAATTATTTGTAAATTGCCTACCCTTACTACCTACTCTAGCTACTACTTAATACTACAACTACATATTGTATCCTGAATGCAGAGAATGCCTATGCTTATATTCTACATATATCTTGTCCTATCCATTTAATCCGCTTTTAACACAAATGCAACAATATTGTTTGCAACCCTCATCTCTAATTTGTTTGTGTTTTCTTTTTTTTTTCGTTCGCTTATTCGATTGTTTGTTTATTTGTGCTGTGTTTTGCTTCCCTCCCTTTGTAAATTGCATTTTATTTTCACATTCACTAGCTTCTAGCTATTATTGTTATTGTTGCTCCTGCTGCTGCTACTACTGATGTTAGGTACTACCGCATTGCAATAAAAATCATTGACAACAGTGCTAAAAGCCAATAAATTATCAGCAATTGTTTTTGTTGTTGTTCTTGATGCTTCCCATATGCATATTCATATAAATTTATGTATAGTGGTATGGTAGAGGGGTTCTCAGTAGCTCAGTAGTCGAACTTTGGCGGCTACTAGAATAGTGTCTGTACAATGTTGAAACAAACGACCAACTGAAAATATTACTAATATGGCTGAGCGTTTTGTATGAAGATCTAAATGATTCGTTGATATTGCCCTATGTTCTCCAATCGATTCTTTGATATCGCGTCGTGTGTTCTCCAATTGTACTCTGGAGTAGTTCAAAATAGATCGACACAAAATTGTCGTCAGCGATAAAGTATATTCTTGATTGAATGACTTCATTAACTTTTCGAATTTTGTAAAATTGGCATCATCTTCAAAAAGGAAAGTACACACTTTAGAGAAATGTATGATTCTGCCTGGGGATTTTTTAAATCGCAAGTTGATGGCGGCAATAAAGTAACAACAATCGTTGGTGAGATGCTGAGAAAATGGAGAGGATTTGCAAGAGAAATTGGACCTACGAATTGAACATATCAAATTGAATGACTCGCATCGAGCTCTGCCCGAGTTCAACCGGATTGATTTACATTGTATACAGAAGCAAGGTCAAGATGTTTCATATATTCAAAAGGAGATAGATACGGAACAGAGTGTTTATTATTATTGATCAGAATCGCGATTTGCGCGAATTTAGCCATGTCTGCCTCTCTGTCTCCCTCTTTGTCCGCCTGTATGTCTGTATCTGAATATTCGCCCAATAACTAACAGTAATTACTTCGCGATCAAGCTGAAAATTGGTACATACGATTATTTCCACCAACGAACATACAAGTTCGCAAATGGCTAAAATCGGAAAAAATCATCCACCTACCTTCCATACAAAATTATATTGTTGAAAGTGTTTTTTTTTTTACATTTCGCACTCGAACTTATACTTTACACTTAAAATGAATTTTACCATAAATTTGATATATTTGAAAATGGACACAATCGTGTATAAAGTACGCCTATCTGCCATACAAAATGTTGCTCTTGAATGGACAATTTCACATCCTACATGCGAAAAAATAAAGCTATGAATTTAAAACTCGCTACGTAGACTTACTTTCATCACAGAATATATGTGTTGAATAATAGATGTAATTGGGCGAAAACCACGCTTAGCTCTCATACGAAAATATGTTATTGAATGAGTTTTTTTCACATTTTCTGTACGAAAATATGAAGTTTTCTAGCTGAAACTTGGTACATGCGAAAAAAACTTACTAAGTAATAGACATTAACTAACATGTGCTAAATCGGATAGAAATCACGCCTACCTACTATACAAATTTATGCTTCCGCTTGCACGTTTTCGTATTTTACGCACGAAAATATCAATTATGTGTAAAGAAATTGAAATTTGGTATGTACGATTATATTTGCTTGCAAATTAATTAGTTTGTAAATGGGCGAAATCGAACAAAACAATAAAATACACAACTATCTCTCATACAAACGCATATTTGCGACTGGGAATATTTTTGAAAATTGATGTGATCGGTTGAAACTACAACTGTCTTCAATATAAAAAAATTTTTTTTTAGAAATTGTGTTTTTTTCCGATTTTTTAAAAATAACTTTGCACCATAAAGAGAAAATTTGAGCATTTAACTGCCCTTACGATGATCTTCCCCCAAAGATTTCTTTATTTTTCAAAGCATGGCACTTAATGGCATACCCTTTATGTACGACTAGTTTTATATGTTCACTGATTTGTTTTTATTTATTTGTTCATTTGTTCATTTGTTCATTTGTTCATTTGTATGACCATCCTCAACCCCCCCATACATTGGCTATTGTCTTTGCACGTACAATTTGCTCAAATGATAATAAAAATAATAATAATAATAATAATAATAATACTTATACGTTATAATAAAACACTCTGGTGTTGTTTACAATTATTTGCATCGTTTGCACTCATGTTGTTGTTGTAAATTTAGCTCTCTATTTACCTCATTCTTTGTATGCAACTGCTTTGAATGGAGTTCATGCAATATATTTACAATATAGACTCGCACACCTACGGAATGAAATGACTGTATGCTGCTCAACTATCTACATATCTATATGTGTGTAGATATAACGATTTAGTGTCCATTTGCTTATACAAACCTATGTGTGTATATATTCAATTGCCTTTAAGCATTTAAATTTGCAATAAATATAAAAACTAGTACCTACATTTGTCAAAGTAGATTAGATGATATCAATAATTGGATATAGAGACTGTGAATTTAGAGAACAAATTTTACGTTCATTTTGTACTTGTACCACATTGAAACGCATAAGCCATTTTACATCGATAACTTGGGGGTGAATGTGCTGCAAAAAAAAGGCAAAAAATGAATGTTGAACGAATACTTAAAGCAAAAATGCATAAGTTTCTCTCATAAAGTTGTTTAAGCGTTGCTTGAATTTGTTAATAAATATTTTTAAAATATATTTACATACACAAATTCGTATTAAAGTTGATTATAGACGAGTACATTTCATCGTGAAATATAATAGACCATGGATGCTATATTTGTATGGTCTTGCACTTAGCGGTGTAGCAGTGTTAAGCTACTAGTGCAGTCTTCCCTTTACTTAATGGCACCCTTACTTAGTAAAAACGTTAATTTGATTAAATTGCTAATCACAAACCACAAAAATGCTTACACAATTATTCATGAGTGAGTGACTATATTGAATGCCTGTAGTACAAAGAGAATATACATACAATACACAAACTAAAGAAGAAGGAAGCACTAAACAAAAAAAAAAATTATCGCAAATACGATTGAACATGAATGGAGTCATTACAAAGTGTGTTCTTTTTTTTTTCACCATAATTCAATGCAAAATACAATTTCCATGGATGTTTAATATTTGCCGATTGACAGTTGAGGGGAAGATGTGTGATGTGTGATGTGTGATGTGTGTGTAATCTTCGTTTACGTATGGCGTTGATTTCAAAGCGAAGTAAAAAAAAAAAAAATAAAAAAAAAAAATCAACACACAACAATGCGATTAAAAACAACAATATTTCAGTATAATGTTCTATTTATATGTATGCTGACTCAGCAACATTCACATGCATATATAATGTATGTAGTACGTTTATATGTGACATATATGTATGTTTGTGTATATGTATGACTGTGTTGTCACTTTGAACGTGATCGACTTAAAATGGTGTTTCGTTATATATACACACATATGTAGTAGTAAAGGTATTGGTGAAGTTGATCCGATTCAAAAGCCAATACATTAATTGTATATATGTATGTGTGCGGTTAATGACTGAATATTGGATTGTATCAGGGTAACCAATTAATTCTTCGAAAAAGCAATTTTTTATTATGAATTTAAGCTTAACGAACCCGCATTAATAGTTCCGTAAGATAGCATTTCTGCGATAGAAATTTTGCAAGAGGTCTTCCTGGAGGACTCTTATTGCACATTTCGGTTATGAATCGATTCTTCTTAAAATGTGTAGCATTTTCAAATAGAATTTTTGCAAAAGGTCTTCCTGGAAGATTCTTATTGCACATTCCATTTACCTACTAAGAGTATATAGTTAGCTAAAGAAGAAAGAGGAGATAATTAATAATTTCGTCTGTTGGCTATCCACTCTCTATGATATAATGCCCTATCATTCGATTCGATCTATTTCCATTAGTTGAAGTATTGGCTGCTAAGAGTTTCATAGATATTCGTTACCTATGGCATTCGTTATATATGGAACTTTGAATATTTCTCTGACATTTTACGAACGTTTTTCTCACCCATTCTGGAATATGTACACATTGTTTCGACCGATTTTAAATATGAGGGCCTCTATTAATATTTCGGGAGTGCGCTTTTGCATTCGTTCAAACCATTTGTCATAGCAGTTTTTCCATTCCTCTCCAGACACTTCCAAAATATGGTTTTTGAAGGCTTCAACTGCTTCTTTGGCGCTAGTGAATCGTTGACCACGCAGTTTGCCTTTGATATTCGGGAGCATGAAGAAGTCATTGGGTGTCAAATCAGGACTGTACGGAAGATGAGTCATCCATTCGATGATTTGACTGCCCAAAAACTGACCTGTTTGATGAGATGTGTGAGAGTTCGCATTGTCATGATGGAGAATGATTTGAATTTGTCGGTTGGTTTTGGGTATTTCCCTGAAGACTTCAGGCAAACAAATGGTCGTGTACCACTCAGAATTGACCGTTCTACGTTTTTCAAGCGGAACAGTGGCCACAAGACCCATTCGGCCTGAAGAAACAGGCGAACATTTGCTTCGATGTGCTGCTGGCCCGAACAACTCTTGCTGGATTTGGCTCATCTTGGAACACCTACACGGTCGATTGCTGTTTTGTTTCCGATTCATACGCATATATCCATCATTCGTCACCTGTCACGATTTTATACACGTCTTTTGAAGCACCACGATCGAACTCTTTAAGCATTTCTTCACACCAATTGACGCGAGCCTTTTTTTTTTTTTGAGCTATTGATAAATTATGGGGTATCTAACGATTGCAAATTTTTTTTACCACTAACTGTTCATGCAAAATAGAAAGTATTGAAGTGGAACTAATATGCAAGGATGCCTCACGACATGTCACATGTCGATCTTGCATTATCAATTCACGCACTGCATCGATGTTTTGCGGCACAACAATCGATTTTGGACGACCTTCACGGAATTCGTCGGCGACCGAACTACGACCACGACTGAATTCACTTCCACTTCGAAAGTTGTGAAAAATTATCCAACGACAACCTTCTCCTGAAATTTCCATTTTTATGGCCAAATTGATTTTCTTAACTCACTGTAAACGAAACACGTGTAGGAAGTTTTCGATAAATACGAGATTTCTGTGTAATGGGTAGCATACATAAAATACGCCTAAAAGTTGGCAACTCTAAATATTGTATTATGGAATGAATTCAGTTTTGTATCTGTTCTTATTTTTCTCCTTCTCGTTTGTGGTAATTTTTTATCGAATTTCAGTTGAATTTTATTTGTAATTTTTGTTGTTGTTATTGGTGGTGGTGGAAGTGATTGTAGTGGTATATTATATGACATCTCATATAAATATAAAATATTTATATAGTTAATTTACAAATCATCAATTCTGCACTTTTTTTTTTTAGAAGTCTACCTTTATTTAATATATCATAGCTATCGTTCTCTAAATTATTATAACTCCCGTTAAAGTGTATTTTATTTTTAATTTGAAATGATGATGTAACAATTTCAATCATTTTCATTGTCATCATCATTATCATCATCATCATCATCACCATTATAATGATCATAATTTTTATGATAGATATTTATACCCACATATGAACATGTGTTTCCACGTTTGCTATTGTGGTAATGACAAAAAATTTTTCCATCCAAATGTTGATCTTTAAATCAATAGTATTAAGACAGAAGACTGCATTTGTAATGCACTAAAAATGTGAAATGTGTCCCCCTCGTAGATGCTGGTTTGTAAAATATATTTTTTCATTTTATTTTTATTTTATTTTTTTTTTTTCATTACCATTGTTTGTTCTTAGTTATTTATGAATTGTTTATGATTTCAACTTTCTGCATTTCACTTTTATCGCAAGAAAAATAGTAATTTTTCATTATTATATTTAAATTTTGTTTTATTGTTACACTTTCACAAACACAACACCTCTGCTTACTCCCTTATACACAATTCAAGCAATACCCGGTGTTTTATGATTTCAAATGCTTGTTTGGTTATGGCAATAAAATTGTAATCTTATTAAAAAAGTTATTCGTCACTGAACATAAATTTTACTTTACTACAACGACTGACTGCACGACTGCAGAAGAAGTATGTAAGAAATGTAAATAGACATATGTACCTACCTACCTATATAGGGTATATTATATTTTCATAAAGATTTGAATATTTGAAATTGATAAAAATTTTATTATTTTTATTTCCTTATATACTTACAGTTATCTTCATTCTGTTTCTGCTTACATTGCACTTTTTTTCGATTGACGCATTTTATAAAATTTTGGTAGGGGTCACAATGTACGAAACATCCCCTATACGACTGAATGCAAATGCATTCACAATTGGTTCATCTATTTGTCTTCAATATTATGGGGATTATGTTTTCATTTGTATTGTATTTTGACATTTAACCATTGTTGATGGAATTTTCTTTTTAGTTATTTCACATTGACTTTTATATTCAATGATGATAATAATAATAATAGTAATGATGATGATGATGATGATGATGATGATGATGATAGATTTCAGATTATTATATCTACCTGGTGAATTGTATTTTTGTAAATATTTATTTAACTTTGGCTTATTTGGTATGGGCTTGGTTCATGGTCACTGAACTTTTCCATTGTGGTTGATGTTTGTTTGTTTTTTTTTGTTTTTAGTTTTGTCAATTCCAATTTGATTTTAGGGTTAGGCTACTAATAATTTTGTTTCATATTTGCTCTATGATTAATTGCGATTAAAGATAACCAATTAATTTCATTTTATTCATATTTAATCATTTATTTATACTAAGTCTATATTGTTATTAGCAAATTACAATATAGAGTAATCGATATTGGGTATCAATTAAATGAAAGTGTTTAACTAAAATGTAATCAAATTTATTTGAGCAGTAAAATTACTTAGGGAAAATAAATTAAAAGGTAAGACTCAAACCATTCATCGGGTAAAATATTAACTGAAAGCGAATTTTTGAGTTAATGCCTAAATAAGGCAAGCTTAAAAACCATATAACTCTGTATTAAGTCATTTGTGTCATTTAGCAATTAATAACGCATTCATATTTCAATCGATTCCCAATTTTTTCTCTTTTCTCTACTAAAATAATTTAAAAGCATCTAAAAATTGACCCGATGATCTCATAATTGCACAGAATTGACAAGAAATTGATGATGCAGAAAAATGGATGGGTAAAAATGTGGTCAATTTTGAGATGCATCCAAGAATAATTTTTGGGCAATCAGTAAGGGAGCCAGTGTGTTCAGAACACTTTGGGAGCAAATGTGAGTTACATTTATAAAAATTCTAATTTTAGAGGGGATCCCTTTTGAGGGTGATAAGGGCTAAGTGTTCATTGAAAATATTGAGCGTATTGTGGGTGGGTTATACAATCCTCATCGACTTCTCTAGTTTAGGAATGAAATGCGACATACCTGCTTCAAAATAAACCCAAATACAATGTTTATTCCCCTGCTGGGCAATACTTTTTTCATGTAGCCACAAGTTTTCTCTAACTCAATTGAAATATTAATGTATTTTTTTTTACCTAGTGGCCATTAATTGAGCGTTATTTTTCTGACGCTTACATTCGACAATTAAAAGTCTTCTATGAACTCTCTGAAAACTTAACATAGATTTTGCTTGAAAAAGGAATAAGTGCTATTCAATAGCAGATTTTATTTCTGGGTAAAAAATTAATTTCCACTTAGGCATCCCACTGCTAATTCTACAACTGTGTTTAATATTCATTTATTTGACAAAATTTTTATAAACCCAATGATTAACTTTTAATTCAAATCCTTGAATTATTTTAGATATTTAAAATAAAATCTGAAGAATAGCTATATTCTTTGAGTTTAAAAAATAAATCAAATAAAAAAATGTTTTAATTACGCAGCCAAATGCCCACCACAAGTGCGCATACAACCATACACTTTCGCTATAATCAAGCGAATGACACAGAATAGAAAAGTTCGCCGCTTTTTCCAGACACAGCAATGTTTAGAAAAATAAAAATGTGTTGCAGTAAAATGTTGCAACAACATGAATAGCAGTTATGCTACTCATTCGGTTGAAAACTCTTCACCACTTTTCGGAATAAATATAGGATTGCTCACAACGCATGCGTATTGAGCGGCATAAGAGTAACGAGTGTTGAGAGAGTGAGAAACTACATGCAAGGGATACAAGAGAATCGTTCAATATAGAAAATTCTTATAATTATGACAAGGAATGTAATATAAAAATTTGAAGTTATTGAAATATAATGCATATTCTTAGATTATTTACAGTTTCTGAAGTACTGGAATAGACTAATGAATTAACATAGCAAACACAAACAGAAAAAAAAAACTATGAAGGACTTACGACTGAGACGATCACCTGACTATAAAATAAATCGTTGGAATTAAAGTTGCAGGTCAACCAAACATAACAATTGATTAAATTTGATTGACATTGATCTTTGCATTATCTACAGTTTCTGAGTCATTGAAATTGAAAAGAATTGAAAGGCTTTTAATCGCACACTTCATTGTTTGGAAGATAAAACGATGAAATTGAAATACTACATTTGATCAAATTCGTTCGACGTTTGTTTTGAAATTATCTTAAATTTGGAAATTCTTGGGAATATTAAAAAATTGGTTGTTTGAAGAACTAGGGTTTTAAATTTAATGAAAGATGATAATAAAAATGATAATCAAACATCAATTTTCACCGAATGAATCGAATGACTTATAGATGTTCTTGAAATTTGTATTTGGCCATGATTAAACGGTGAACATCAACTGATATACAAACTGCACTCAACATTATGGCGTAATGGTAAAACAAATAAACAAACAAAAAGTAGTAAATATTTGGCTCCGAACAACTTTCTTCAACCTCCATTTCTCAAGCTACTCCTTCAGTATTATATATTATACGTTATTTATATTAGCTAGTATCAGAGATATCCAGCTATAGCATCAGTTACAAACAGCATAATTGTAATATTATAAAAACGTGTTAAAGTAGCCTAGGTTAATAAAAAAATATTGCCTAACCAAAGAGAATAATATTTAAATTCATTATCGAAAATTCTCTTTCATTTGCACTAAAATACCCAGCCATCATACTGTTCTCTCACATAATTCCTTTACACTCTCTCGCTCTCAACGAATAAATATTCGTATTTACGGCGAAAAACACAACGAGTACATAAACGAATTCGAATTGTGCTTAGAGAATCTCTATGCGAATATTTTGGGGGTGAGCGAAATCCTTCGAGGCATTGCTTTTTCTGCAATAGTTGTTATTATGGCTATGGTGGTTTTTGTTGAAAATTACTTATAGTAGGTACTATACATCGAGCGATACGATAACAACGGACGAAAACGACAACGACGACAACGACAACGACAACGGGAACGATGATGACGACGATAATGATGATGGTGATGATGACTCCGACAACGACAGCGACGAATACTGTCTACGAACAACAACTAGAGTCAGAGTTCATTTGAACGAAGCAAAAACGTTAGCTTTAGTTGAAAGTAGACTTTTCGGCTAAGTTGACACGTTTTCGGCGGAAGCGGTTAAACACAGCAGGCAAATAATATAGAATACATGCAAAACAAAGAAGAAGAATAGAGAAAAATTTATTGAAAATAATTATTATTGTATGGAATAGCAACTTTATGGCAAATAAATGTAGTGGAAAATGAAAGAGAATTAATAAAATGAAATTGTGAAATTTAAACAACAGCAAAAAAGTGAATTTGACAGAAGACGACGACGACTAATTCCGTTTAGTGCGAAATTTCAACGCCTATAGAATTCTATTTGAAATTGTTACATTATCATTACGGTAAGATTAATTCGCCCTTTAGAAATGTTATAAAAGAAAAAGGAGAAAAAACAATTATGCAATAATAAAAATGAATTTAAATTAAATCATACAATCGAAATAACATGGTAATTACAAAACCCCTCCCACATTTTTGCATGTTGTCGGAGTGAATGTGTAAAATTGAAAATTGAAATTAACGCGCTCATTTGTGAAACACAAGACAGTCGTTATATACGCACACACACACATGAACACTCACACATATACCTACCGATTAGAGTAGGGAAGAAGACGAAAATACTGTTAATATACACAGCAGGATATTGTGTTATGGAGGCAAAGTGAAAGCGTGTGTGTGTATCTCGCAGTCGGTCGTTGTGCCATCATATCATTGTATGATAAAAACACCTACATCATTTCATATACATACATATAAACACATGTATACACACAATCAGCTATAGTATATCTTAGCTTCATATTACTATCTGTGGAGTAAGTCTTCATTGTTTTGCAGTACAATACATATGAAAAGATACACAGACACCCAAAAGTATGCAATGTACTGTGTGTTGGTGTGTGTGTGTGTGTGTAACCTAACAGCGGCGGCACAGTGCCAACAACATCAAATTACAATCAAGTAAACCACAATATAAGTAATATAACCCGAAGAAAAAGTGAAAAAGAATACGAAAATAAAATAATAAGAAACATAAGAAGAAGACAAAAAGCACTGTTGTGAACGAATGTGATAGTAGCAACAGTAAGTAATAACAGTAACTGCAACAACACAACACAACACAACGCAATACAACACAATACATAAAGGCGCTGAAAAAGAAGTTTTGCATAAGAAACTCACAACAACAAAAAGAGAAAAACAAAACCCCAAACATTAAAAGGGAAAATTGCCAAAAATATTTGCACTGTTTCTTCTTCTTCTTTTTCCTCCTCTTCATAGTCTTCACTTCCTCTTACCGCTGATACATCCAATAAGTAAAATTCAACTCTATGTGAGTGTTTGAGAAGAATATTTCAAAACAACAACGAAGCAAAGAAGAAGAAGACGAAAGAAAAAACAATAACAATAATACCACCAACAACAACAGCAACATTAGTAATCACCTTGCTTCCTTACTACTTCATTGTAATCCCTCCTCCCAACAAGCCACTTGATATTCGGTTCGTCGGTACCTTTATACGCGTTACCATATTATGACTGAGTTGATGGTTTTGTTGGTGGCAAATATCCATACATATGTACGTATGTAGTGCGTGTGTGCTTACGTTGAGTGTGGATACCGTAGTATTACAAAAAAAAAATAAAAATAAAAATATTTATATATACAAAATTTCAAATAAAACACGCTACTAACGTTTTCAACAGAAAATAAGCAAAGTAAAAAACCAGCAACAACAATAGAATAATTCATTTTATAGCAAAAGCAACCAGAAGAAACAAAAACAGCAACAACAACAACAACAAAATATATACATATACCTGTGTCTGTATGTGGAAAATATCAAAAATTTCAACAAAAACAACAACGAATAGGAGCTAGAGTGTTGCTGAAGAGATTGCCTAATTCAGAGTTCATTGGGTAAGCAAACACATGCATATTATTTATACATAACTATGTATTCCCTTGGAATGAAAGGGGTAGGTTCTAATATACCAACTACATATGTATATATATATATATATAAAAATTATATTGCATACTTTTAGGGATTTGGACAATATTCGATTTTGTTTTTGCTAAAATTTTTACGTACATACTAGTTAAACTAGATTTAAATATTTAGATAGTCGTATGTAGGTGCACTAGGCGGTATAGGGTACTCCTATATATTTTGAACTTGAAGCTTTACTATAATGGAGTTTACGAAATGCTGCATATGGCTTTGCAAAAGAGTAAATGCAAAATGTTATTGCAAATTTTGCAAACACAATCATAAAATGTATTTAGCTACATTAATAATTCGCTTGGAAGTATGCAACACTGAAAAAATATTGCATATAAATGCTAGGTATATGCAATACTGAACTCACACTTGAAAAAGCTGATAAAGGACATAACAATAAAATGTATAGATATGCATTTAATCTGCACTTAGAAAGTATGCAATATAAAAAATTATATTGGTTTATATTTGTTATGCATATGTAATACTGATTTGGCATTTCAAAAAGTTGAAGTATGCAACAGTAACCGCTGTCAAATCCAATATGCATAAGCTACACATTTTCTTGTCTTGCATACTTTCAAACTCACAATATTTTGCATGTGTTCTTTCGCAAGATCATTAACATCAGATCGTGAGTTCTACTATTTATGCGCAATTGATTAGAAATATTTGCTTTTTTGGAATTTTATAAGACCACAGGCAGAAGCATTTTGCATTTATCAGTAGTAAAGCCATTAAATATTATATCTCAATGTCTCGGTTTAAAATGAAACTTTCAATATATAGTCATTCCATAGTAAACGTAACAAGCTTCTGCAACATGGCCTTCGATTTCGCTAAAATTTTCCACTTGTGCTCAATCAGTCGGAAATAGACTTAAAAAATTATTGAAATGTTATTTTTACAGAAGATATGAAGGTGGCAAAGAACAAAGAAGTCCGTAACAAAGGGTGCTAAAATCTTACATAAGTTAAATATATCAAATCCGATTTTCATAAATATCATATCGTTGGAAAGTTTATAAGTGAGAGAGTATGTTAGTTTGATATTCTTTATAATGATTTCTACAAAATATTTTATTAAAATGTTCTATTTTTAATTCGTTCCATATTTCCAAAATTTTTTCGACTAAACTATAAGAAAAAAAAATTAATGTGTTGCACTTATAAGCACCGAAAGGCTCTTTGGCCGAACTTCTCTTCCATTGCTGTTGTGCGTGTTAAATTTTGGACAGCATTAGAAGGGACCTACTTATCGTAGTCAATTCCTTGCGATATCACTTTTTCTGAGCTTTGTCACATAGTTCTTTTAGAAGCTTTTCCATGGCTAATTGTTACTGTCGGAAAAAATGCCATTTGCTTGCCGACAGGTGGGTATCATTCGAAAGAAAAATCTTTTCGATATGAAACTTGAACCCACAACCTACAGATCAGAAGGCCAACACAATAACCACTGAGCTACGGCAGCAACACCAAGAGTAATCATTAAAAATATTGAAGTTAACAACAAAATGTTTTGGACTGTTATAAAATGTCATAAACTTATGACAATATGGCATATTAGAGATCTTGTGAATCCTCTAATTATTTCTTTATTATAAGTTCGATATATTAGTGTCATCCTAGAGAGATGAATTGACAAATTTGTATCAACTTAAAACCAAGAGATATTTGTATTTAGATGTGATTCACGGTAAAGGATCATTCAGGGGAAAGGATCTGTGAATGAATTACAATTCTTCCCTCTAACACTAGATAATATTATGCTATTTTCAATCATACTGAAAAGCATTGAATCTTTTTTTTTTTTGTAGAAGAACTGGAATTGCTCATTAAGTGTCGATGCAGTGCTATTTAGAAGCAGCTATTACCCTGAGCTCGGTCAAAAATGGTGTAGTATATCCAAACGCCATCATTATAGATTGAATAAATATATAATTTAGATTTTTAAATAAATATATAATTACTGTTTTTCAATTTACTTAGAAATAATCAAATATCATGTGGAATATACTATTCCTCAAGGCAGTTAGTAGTCTTAGCAATAGGGCGGAACAGCCTCAGAGGAACCGTCGAATTTTTCACTCATCTTATATCTTTTCTGCAACTTCTGTGGAGAGATTTATCAACAGAGCAATCAACATCAATATTACCATCATTATTGGGCTGGCAACATCATGACGCAGATATCCTTTGACATATCCTTTGTTCTTAATGAATCACCCAAGTGGCATTGAGAATGTATCGTTGCGAAATCCCGAAATCACTTTTCCGCTGTATGAATATTGTAATCAAATGTTATACGCAACTAAAAATTGTTTTATATTTGCTTAACCATTGCAATGGTTTGAAACCTGACCCTCGCCAGTTCAACAGTAGACCTATTATCTTCATTATGTCGGCATGATTAGAAATCTAAAGTATATTTTTTTTTCAAATTTTTATAATTAGTTTCGAATTTTTGTACGTAGGTTGTCTTATCAGCGTTTCTACTATTCATAAGACATTTAAATATGGGTCGACTCTGGGATTCCTTTAAATGATTAATAATAATTTTATCGTGTAATCCATTTTTTGGCAGATATTTTAATAAGGATTTGAAAACATATTCGTATATTTAATTAACTAAAATAATTCAATGTTGAAAAAATTCACATTGAAAATGTGTATGTATAACTACACTCACTCCTTTAATAATCACACAGTTCCATTAGTAAAATTCTGTAATACTTTTAATTTCGATGTCACCTTATTTATCTGCATAGAAGATATGACATCTTATACATTTTGTATGACAGCAAAGATATCTATCTGGAGGCTGTTTCACTGTAGTGCTTTTACTCATTTATATAAATGTCAGGCAGTCTTTCAACACAACAACATATAACAATAATAATAATAATGATAATAATAATAAGAATAATAATGAAGAAAGGTAAATGGGAAGGCAACTAAAATATCATAAAGAATATGCTTAGCTCTTATGTACTTCATATTCTTGTCCTTGTCCCCACGTACTTGGTTTCTTGAGGTAGAAGTCTGTATTTTAGTTTGTTTTGTTATTGTTTTTTATATACGTACCTCGATCAAATAACAAATAAGGCGGAAGTTTTTCTTTTCGCTTTTTTTTTTTGCTTATTATTTCGATTCGGTTTTTGTGTGATGACTTAGTAGATGGTATGTGTATGGTATTGCTATCATCTGCTGTATATGCGTAAACGCCATAAACCCCACTTGATTGATAATCAATTGATAGGATTTTCTTAGGCGCTCATCATTTCGTATACTACGACATAGTATATTTTCATCGGCTCTCACTTTCTATCTGCAATGGATTAATGGCATATGATACTACTTAAGCCAGCGTATAGCCTATCATACTGTGCGTTTATATATGTATTACTGTGAAAGCCCCTATCTTTCACCAACTCTTCTGTTTTTTTTTTTTGACTCATTCTATTTTATCTTTGTGTGTATGTGTTTCTGTATTTCTTGTGGCTTTTTTGTGTCTACTAGCTTCTACTACATATTCCTTCAATATGCTGGCTCATTTTCTTTTCAATGTACAATATTAAGAGAATAGGATGTACAAAATAAGAAAAAGCTGTTGTATTGGTATTGTGCTACAAGTGTTATTGTCGTATTAAAGTTATTTTAAGTAAATTTGTTAGTAATCTGTTATTTCATTCGGCTCAATTTATTCTTCTCTGCTACGCTCGCTTAGTTTTTCTTCTTATTGTTTTTTGGGCCATTTAGTGACATTTTGTTAAATAGTCTTTAATGTTTTTCGTCTTTTCTTGCTATAGTACATACTTCTTGTCATCCTTTGTATCGATGTATTGGTATGTGGCTGTCTTAGGGATTGTTAATGATGTTGTTATTGTTTTTATGACTTCGTGTGCACTTGTGTATTTCACTTCACTCTTGGAAATGTTTCATCGAATTGATTAATACTTTCATTTAGTATTTGTTTTTATTCTTACTTGCTTCAAATTAATTCATCACAATAAACAATTGGTCAACATTCAATCAAATGGCGTAGGTATATATGTATATTAGAGCTGTAAAAAAAAAATGCTTAGAATTTTTAGAGAATATTTTTTTCTTTCTTAACTCAAAGATTTCGGGAAATTCTTAAAAAAACTGGGATGTCAATCATATATTTTGAAATATTTTTTTTTTTAATTTTTAAAAAAGTGCCTTAAATAATACAATATAATAATTTAAATAATTGAAAAAATATTTTCTCGAAAGAAAGTTGTTGAAACATTTTTCCTAATCGAAGAGGTAAAATAGTGAAATTTCATGGTCTGATTGCTGTGAAAAATTTTAATTAATTTTAATTTTAAGCTTTAACTTTAACGTATGGAGACTTAGTTTATTCTCTTTTCAAGTTCCCCAAAATTTTTTTTTCATATTATCTTAGGATTTGTAGAAGGAATTTCAAATTTTATTCCAGCGAATGGATGAAATTACAAATATTTTTTTTAATTTCCTTACAATTATTCGAAATATTATTATAGCGAAACTGAAAATCTTCAATTTCAATTTTTGGCAAAGGATTTTCAGACAAACTTTCATTCAATTCTTCCTAAGTTTGGCGAGCAACTTGCTGAAAGCTTTTTTACACATTCTTGTTTGACACTTCCAGTGTTGAAAATATTTGATCTAGTTTTACAGTCGCTCTCAAAATGTTTATTAAATTTGTATAGAATTGGGTGACAGCTGCAAAATGAATATACATATATTAGCCGAATGGCAAAACTCTTTTGACACAACCTTGCATATGAAGCTTTATAGCAAAGTTCTTTCAGAAGCTTTTTCAGGACAAAGAATTGCCAACTGTTTGTTCTTCTAAAAAATGACATTTTAATGGATTTGTGAACATTTTGATGAACCATAAAATTGAAATGGCGCATTTGGATTGCTCCAATTAAGGATCCTAAAAAACTGCAGAGATTATTAGTCCAGCAGCAGGAGCCAAAGTCATCAAAATATTGTTACATGAATTTAAAAATTTTTTGGTTGATCAAATAATATTTGACAATTATATGGTTGGCAAAATTTATAGAATTCAGTTTTTATTTTAGTAGTAAAATTTGAAAAGTTTCTTTATTTTTCTATATGTGACTTCACACCATGCTCTCTACTTCGTTAGATCGTTGATTTGCAGTTTTTTATGTTTATTTTGGGAAATTCGGTAATTTTACAAAAACAAAATATACACAAAAAACTATCAAGTAACGGACTAACGAAGTAATGAGCTTGGTGTGAAGTCACCTAATATTTGAATTGAAATTTGTCAAATTTTAGGAGTGCAAATTTAGTATTCAAGTGAGAATAAATTGCTAAATATTCTTTCTATAAATAGTCTTTATTTCAAATAAAGAAAATATTTGATCGTACTTTCAAGTTTAGTGCATGGTGAAATCAGACACCTACGATTTATTAGAACTGCATATAATTTATATCACTCAGTGAATAAAAACTCATATCCTGAAGATTTTGGATAGATCTAATGTACATGGTATGTATCCGTGTACCCTTGTTTTTATGTATGTGTTCGTATATTAATTATGTAGTGGCTGTGATTTATTTATTTATTTTTGCCCTTTTCGACACTCGTACATTAGACTGACGCAGTTTATGAGACGTTTTCAGTTTAGTTTACCATTGTCTGTGAGTACAAATTGGAAAATAATGAAGTGCTGATTTTCTTATTCATTGTAGTTCATTAAATGCTACCTACTTACTTACGTATTTAAGTTAATACTGAACATTTGAAGTTAAGTGGGAGAGTAAGAGAGTTATTTGTTTTCGTATTTATTATTTTATTAATTTTCATATGAATTTATTGAATAATAAAATATCAATTAAATTGAAAAAAAAAAAATGTATACGTAGGCGATATGAGACATTATGATGTTGATATTGCATGAATATACAAACACCTACAACATACTAAGTATTAAGTAACGTTGTCATTACCCGAATGGAGCTAACCACACTAATGTGAATCATATTTTTAATTACATAAAATATTTCAAAAATCATACATACACAACTAAATATGTAGTAATAATTTCTTTTGAAATTTGCATATTTTTTCCAACTTAAATTCTTTGTAGAACATTAAAACAAATATTTCAAGTGGTTAGGTATGGGTGATACAGTATGATCTTAAGTAATCTTGACATATTCATATTTCAAGGGAAATTTAATATTCACTTGGGCTCTGATAAATGACAAGAATATCACATCACAACCCCATCTGTGTAGACAGTTTATAATTACAAAGAAGTCATAAAAATATTACGCATAGCAAATTTTTATGTCCTATCATAAAATATTGTATCTAGAGAAAGATTAATATTTCAAGGGCATAACTTCTTTACAACAACATACAATACATACATATTCATCATACACACACAAATAAATGGTAAATTGAATTTTGCAAAATATACAATACATACATACATACACGTATGTCTAAAAATCATACAGGCACTGATAGTAATACGTAGTAGTAGTAGTATTAGTAATAATATTAGTAGTAGTAGTAGTAGTAGTAGTAGCAGCAGCATTAGCAAAGACGAAACAATCAAAATAGTAGAGAAATCTCATGTCAAAACTTACAATATTTGAATTATAAAATATTTTTTGCAATTAATTAAGACAGCAGCCCAACCAGATAGATGAAGAAATAATAATTCCCTAGTAGAAGATGAAGCAGAAGCAGCCATCATAATATATATTATATATTCATGTTGTTGATGTTGTTGTTGTTGTTCTTGTTGTTTACAAACTCATTTGTAATTCAATTCATGTACTTTGCGCTATTTGAAAATTCCTTTGTGCTCCATAGCGTAAATATTGGGCACTACTTACAATTGGACTAATTCTGTGAAGTCAATGCATGAAGAAACAATGTATTGTTGAGTTATGTGCAAAGGGATTGTTAGGTATTTTTTTTTTCAAAGAAATGGTAAAATATTTAATATAAAAAATATAATGAGTCATGATGAAATATATTAAAAAGATTTAGTGAGGCAAGCCTATTTACTTTAGGTAATTAAGTTGCATTACCTTGTGGATCAAAGTGATTTTGATGAATGCAAAGATACACGATGTTG
Source organism: Megamerina dolium (assembly GCA_963854835.1). Classification (NCBI taxonomy): domain Eukaryota; kingdom Metazoa; phylum Arthropoda; class Insecta; order Diptera; family Megamerinidae; genus Megamerina; species Megamerina dolium. Next base: position 13,981,529 of record OY978526.1, on the reverse strand, counting down.
ACATTCTCATAGACTCCGAATTTTTTAGTTCACTCGATGAGGATTAAATAATCTTAAACCTAGGTGATCTTTTCTGCAATTGCCTTGAGCATCGACCCTCGTGCATCGAATTGCGAGCATTGCTCATCGTGAGTAAATTTCAAATGAAGTAGCATTCATCTCATCTCTTTTGCTATTCTACAGCCTATTGGGTAATCAAATGCTACAATGTACAGTTAAATTCCTTACGACCCAAATATTTGCTTCGTAGAATTTTGCATTAAGTAATTATACCAATTCTATGAATCTTTCTACTTTCACTTCTATTACGACTTGGTAATTTGGTATTTCTCATTCCGAATATAATTGTTATTGTTTTATTAGGCATTGGGATTTGAAAATATTCAAACTACACTTGAAATTGTTATATATATTTTTTTTATAAATAGAAATTTGTAAATTTTGACTTCTTGTAATTGAAAAGAACGCGTTGTATTTTAAATACGAAAAAAATGAGATAGATTCATTCTTATTGATTTCTAAAAAGAACTTGAAAATAAACATGAAATGTAGAATAAATATGCAATAAATAATTAAAATCAAAATCTTATTGATTTGAATTAAATATGTAGGTTAAAAGTACTCAAGTAATATAATTAATAGTTAATCAAATTAATTTAATATAATTTCTTATATGTATATCTAATTTAAGAGAGCTCGAATTTTATTCACTGATTGCTTCTTTAATAAAATTATTTCTTATTTCCATAGCGTTGATTTGCATACCAAATTGCTTCCGCTTGTTGATATTGAAGTTATTACTGTAGCTAAACTTAATTAATACAGAAACTTAATTTTGATATTCAATCAAAGAGAGAGAAAAAAAAAACAAATACATATAATTAATGAATAAACGTGCCTCATATATATAATGTGTAGGTATATACTTGTAGAATATAGATATATGCATTGATGATGTTCCTGAAGGTGTTTATTGATTATTTTTATATTTATACAAGAAAAGTTTTTTGGCGACTTCAAGCTATAAGGCATCTCTTACACATATACTTTTTGAGTCTTTGAGTTTTTTTTATAGTTTTTTTGTCAGACTTTAAGTTTCACTCAGTGGTTTTAGCGATGAATTTGCATTAACTTCGAATAAATTACTGTTAAACTATTGAATAAAAATATTTCGAGAATTTTGCAAGAATTTTACGATATTCATTTATGTAATTGTCTGAAATTGACTGTCGTTTATCCTGAGAATGGAACCTGGAAGGGGGAAAAATAACTTCTGTCATGAGAACTCGTCTCGATTGAGGCTCTGACAATTCTATGTTGCATATTACCTGCAAAAATATTTATTAATGTGCAACCTTTGAATCTTAAATGCCTCAAATTTAATTACAGCATATCAAATATGAACGCGATAATGCTAGAATCTTAGAAAATCCACAAATTAAATCTAAAAAAATTTAAAAACAAATAAATACAACTTTTAAATTCCATTCTAAACGTTACAACGTAATATACAATCTTCTAGGTTGTGAAAAAAGAACGAAAAAAAAATCGTATCATTTTTTCGCCACGTTAAAAAACCAATAAGCAGCTTAAAAGCATAAAAATGATTGCTTACACCAAAGTACAAAAAAAAAAAAATAAAATATACAAAAAATATTGTAACACTCAAAATGAGAAGCAGAGTAGAGTAGCCCATAATGATGACGACGAAAATGTAGGAAGAAAAATAAAAAAAAATCGTTGAAAATGATGAATATTAAAAGAGGCGTAATATATTCATCCCACTCATCTTATGTTATATGCACAAGTAGGTTCGGTTCGGGAAAGTGAATTCTGTCATTGCCATTTTGCTACGTAGGCCAATCGATCGTTGTGGGAAATGTAAGTAAGAAAAATTTTACAAATCGATTTCACAGAAATTCGTCTATCTTCGAAGGCTATGTGTACGTACTTCACTTAAGAGAGTAATTTCATACGAATATATAGCCATTCCCATATAAATTATTTTTACTTCAATATATACTAGGTTTAATACGTATTTGTGTCTATACTATGAAATATTTGTATTTATTTATGTTGTTGCTGTTTCAGCTTTCGGACATTTCTACCATTAGCTGTTAGTGTTGCTGTTACAGCTTACAGTCTATGTACGTAGGTAGGTATTACTTTACCATACCTACCATATTATAATTACATACCTAGTTGGTTGATGTGGTTCTCTTCTGGTCCTGGTGTTCCTTTGGGGCCATCTCTGGCACGTACTACATAGATACAAGATACTTTATTGGTATGCCGGTTGAAGTTATACACATACACACACACATACATATATTAGTTCATACATACTTATATTGAATTTCATTTGAATTTGAAATTAGTTCAACATGTAATTTTGTTCTTACTCTTCCATTTCTTTCTTGACTGTATGCATATATGTAGGTATTACTGCCGATTAATGTTCCACTTTGTTTTTTAACTCGAAAAATCATCAAGCGCCAAGTTATTTTGCCTGTTTTATTAGTTTATTTTTTTTTATACAAAAATAAACGATCAATTTTCTTAGAGTGTAAAATTGAATTTTGGTCTTAGAAAATATTCGACTATTGTAGCGCATGGTGTTGTTACAAATTGTAAGTAGGTAGTCATTGAAGATGTAGTGTATATATTATTGGAATGGAAGTCGATATTCAGTGTGCTGTTAAATGTCTTTGCATATGCCAATGCCAATGTATATGTAGACGCACACAAATAAACAAACAATTAATAGTAAGACAGCTCTTTGTAGTATTGCTGCCGCTGTTGCTTCAATTTCTACTTCTTCTTCTGCTTCGTGTTCTTTTATGCTTTTATATGCAAGCAATACATTTTGCCGCTCAATGTTAGTGTTTCTTATTATTGTGAATATTTTGTAGTTGTACATATATATATTAACACATATACACATATACATTTACCTACTTATACATAGTTGTTGTTTGGTGGCAGTGTTCGTGTTTTGGCAAAAAAAGTTTTTAATTAAATTCTCTATTTACTTATTTAACATTTAATATATTCTGCCTCTAAGATACGTACTTACAGACAAAAACATATACAATACATACTCTCTCATACAGCATTTTGACTATGTATGTACAAGTACTACTTATACATGCACATAAGGCATGTAATATTTACACAACATGGAAGAAAGTTTTTGGGTTTTTTTTATCAGTTCTGCTATGATTTGGAAATCTTTTGACTTTATTGGCAGATGGCAGTAGCAATATGTAGTTGTAGTAGTAGTAGCAGCAGCAATGCAGCACAACTAATAAACACACACCCATACACATACATTGATTGAATTTTTAGAATGTGAAAATATTTGTATTTGTACTTCCTCATTTGCGAGTATTTTAATGTTACTTGCTCTACTTTTCTTGTCTTTGCTGCAAAATATTTTGCTCAATATTGATTAATTGAATTTATGTATATGTATATGTATAGTATTTACATTAGGGCGGGTAAATTTTTTGGCACACAAAGAAACTATAGCTAATTCTAGCTATATTTGCCTAAAAAACAATTGATCTAAAGCTAATTTTAATAATGCGCTTAATAATTTATATAATCACTAAAAATGATTTTAGACCTTTCATGACCAACTATACTTCTAATCAATATTAATTTAATTTTTGTCATATACGATTTGTTACAACTTTTTTTTTCACCATACAAAATTTCACCCTCCCTGATATACATATTTATATAATTATATATAAAGCATAGCTATAAAAGCAACTAGTACATAAATATATTCGTGGAAATAACCTTAAATAATAAATAAACATGTGGCACTTAAAACCCCAAAGGGCTCATTGGCCGAGCTTCTCTTCCATTACTGTTGTGCGTCTTAAATTTTGTACAATATTAGAAGGGACCTACTTATTTTAGCCGGCTCCGAACGGCAGAACACTTGTGACATCACTTTTTCTGAGCTTTGTCACAGAGTTCTTTTAGAAGCTTTTTCATGGCAAGTTGTTACTGTCGGAATAATTGCCAATTGCTTGCCGACAGGTGGGTACCGTTCGAAAGGAAAATCTTTTCGATATTAAATTTGTTATGCATCAGCCGGGTATTGAACCACGACCTACAGATCAGAAGGCGAACACACTAACCACTGAGCTACGGCACCCACCTTAGTTGTTAATTAAATTGATTATATTGCGAAACAAATATTTGGTCTGTTAAGATTGCTGTGAGAATTTTATGTATTCATGTTAACAGCGAAATTTAATGTTAATTACATATTTTAATGATAAATATTTGCAGATTTGAATCTTTACAACTTTTTTCAACGATTTTGGAACTTCTTTGTTCAAAAATCTTTAAAATTATTTTTTTTTATGGAAAATAAAATGTTAACAAATGTGATAAAAATTTAGATATTCATGTTGACAACGAAATGTAATGTTAATTACATATTTTAATGGTAAATACATAATTTTCACACATAATTCACACACATTTTTTAATCCTTGCAACTTTGGTTTTTTCAACGACTTGGAATTTTTTTTGTTCAAAAATCGCTAAAATGATTCTATTTTAAGGGGGATGAAATGTTTATTTCCTTGTTTTGAAATGTTAAACATAAGCTTGCGTCATTATTGTACAGTTTTGATCAGTTAAGCTAGTCTGGTCGCCTTGCAGGGTTGATTTTTTCAATTCTCATGGCAATGTGTTTAATAAAAACTGCTAAAATAACTCATAGTGATAAGAAATACTAAGTGACTTCACATCAAGCTCATTACTTCGTTAGTCCGTTACTAGGTAGTTTTTTTTTGTGTGTATTTTGTTTTTGTAAAGTTATCGAATTTTCGAAAATACAAATAAAAAACTACCAAATAAAACGGAGCAACGACCTTGGTGTAAAGTCACCTAATATATAAAAATATTCATTTATTATTTTTTAAAATTTGTAATCTAATCTGTTGTTGCTATTCTACGGATTAGACTAGGTTAGACTATTGTGGGTGCCTTACAAGATTGATTTTTCCACTTTCTTGGCATCGCATTAAAAAAAAATTGACTAAAATGACCACTACTAATGAGAGATAGTATACTAAAATATTTATAGATTACTTTTGAAATGTTCCATTAAACTTGCTGTAGCCATTATACAGGTTAATTTACGCCAAGCTAGTGCGGTTGCTTTACATATTGAAATTTATTTATGGGATCTATTGAAAATTTGACATTAATGTGAAAAAAAAAAAAAGAAAATGAAAAAAAGCTTGATAATGAAGGATAAGTATTAAATTGTTAAATATTTTAGATTAGGTCAGCGTGTCCACTTCTAAATTAGAGAGCTCATCTCAACCAAAAGAAGACCAGTTGTGATACCACTTACATATTTATTCCTGCCACGTAATCTCTTATTGATAAAATTTCGATTATATTTAATGAATGGTATAATTAAATTTAAAAAAAAAGTATTTTATACAAACAACAACAATAACAAAATACTAATAATAGTTTATTTGTTTTGTCACTTTATTAACGTTTGTATTCAAAACTAATCTAAATTGCTAGTTATATCAAACAACAACAAAAATCAATACCATAAAAACACCAACAAATTTATACAAATATCTGCTATAAATTAAAATACCACTACTCGTATTACACGCTAGTTTGTTTAAATAAGAACAAATGACAAATACGGCAAGTAATTAATGAACATGCCAGAGTTATTACAATAAAAACAAGCTGGGCGTGGCAGTTGACAAAGCCACTACGTAAATAATAGTTATGCTTTTAATTAACCATTTAAATGTCATGAAATCGAATGAGTAAAATAGTATAACAAACCAAAAAAAAAAAAAAATAAATAAAAAAAAAGGAATGAAATAACAACAAAATTAAAATTAAATAAATAAATCCTGTATAAACTGAATCAACTGCGTTTGAAATTACAATATTAATAACAACAAATTATTTACGTACTCGTACATCGTTGATATTATTTATTTATTTCACATTATTCGCTTGTACTTATGTATTGGTATATTGTATACACCTATGTGTATGTATTTAATAATGGTTGTACATACTTGTTGTTGATATTATCCATATTATTTTATTAAATGTTGAAAATTAATGAACTGTTTCATTGTTTGTACGCAAATGTACTCCTCTTGTCCATTTAGTTATATTCGTTTATATTCGAATTGCATAAATACAAAAGCCAAAGAGAGATTTAAACCAAATTAATTTTATTAAATTTAATTCAAAATATACAATACATACATGAGCACAAATGTGGGTATGAACGGAATGAAAATTATATATGTGTTGGTTGTGTATTTTAAAATTATAATCAAATATTTAAATTTAAATAAATAAATTGCGAAATTTACATTAATTATTTGCAAAAACAAAAAAGTGTATTTGTTTTAAGGGTTATGTATGTCAACAAATGAAGGTACTATATGTTACTAGTGGGTCCAAAAGACGAATCTGTATCCAGTCAATAATCATATCAAAGGAAGAAGTGTAATTTCTTGATTTCAAATCAGTTTTGCTAATTTCGAAAATATTGCTCGTAATTACATATTTTAATTTCACTAAAGATGTCTAATTAATTCTTTAGAAAATACGAATAAATGGTCTATCATCGTAACTATTCAATTATAAAGTCAGTTTTACCAGAGTTACCATCAAACATGGAAATAATAGTGGAAAAATGTCATACAATGAACTTGCCTTACTGATACCTTCGTGATGATTGACAAAATGTAATAACTTCATATTCTCTCACCTATAGATGTCACCAACACCACCTAAAGCATTTATAATGTCAATATAATAAATATAATAAATGTAATTTCGAAATTATACGAAAAAGTTGATCATCACTTACTTTTGAATTTATTATACAATATACAATTTATACAACTTATATTATTTGTATGTGTTGGTTTTACGTTTTTTTATTTTTATTTTTTTGTTGCATTTCATTCCATTTAATAACATGCTTAATTTCATAATTGTTGTCGGTGCGATACGATACAATTGTGTTGTTTCACTCTTAAACGGTATAATTTTTCTTTAAATTGTTCTTCGAATGAAGTACTGAACCAAGTTATTAAAAGTAAAATAAAGAGAGAACGAAACGAAGCACACAAAACCAGAAATATAACAAAAGGCCAAAGAAAATGAAAAACTTTCACGCTTTTATATTTAAACTTATAATATTTTTTTTTTGTAATTGAGAGCTAAAGACTGGGAATGATGAGAGGAAGTTAACATTCTTTACACGAATACTGGTTGTTACCCCCATTCGCCATGTGGGAGAGAAGACAAAGGGATAGTTTGCATGTTTATGTCATTCATGTTTATTTCGTTGTAAGCATTATTGTTGTCCTTGTTGTAGGCAACAAAAAAAAAAAACAAAAAAAAGATATTCGCATATAGGCTCGCTTATTTCAAATTTCCAACAGCAGATAGGGCTGAGGAAGTCGCTTTAAATAAATAAAATTTTATTTTTTTTATCATTTTCATTATTTTTCTTTGGTTTTATTTTTTCCAAACAGTAGTAAACACTACATACAAGCTAATTTCACAATTCTCCATTTTTACCATCATTGTTATCATTGTTTTTTGTTCTATTTATCTGCCTGTAGTTATTTTAAATGTAAAATATAAATATTATATTCTGTATTCATGCGCCTTTATGTCCTAAATGCGAACTTTTGTAAGCCTTTTGCTTCTCTTTGATTGCTGTTGTTGTTGTTGTTGTTGTTGTTGTTGTTGCTGCTGTTATTTGCTGTGCGAAAATAAAAGTATTTTGCAATGTTTAAAATCGCAATTTTTACAGTTCCGCTCTTTGTTTTGTTTTGTTTATATATCTTTTTCACTCTGTTCCAATTTATTTAAAGATATAAAAAGAAAGAATATTTTTGCAAATTATATACTTATTTTTATTGCTTTCCAGAAGTTAGGGTTATCATTATGCATTGAGAAAATTTAGAATTTTTATGATATTAATATTCGCCATTTTGCACTTCATATAGGTACACATTTTTCGCAATAACAAAATATTTTTATCATGTTGATGAAAAAATATACTAAATTATACGAGGGTTGCCTTTGATATTTTTTTCAAAAGTATGATTTAATACGTTTTCGTCAAATCTGACATTTTCATTGGAAAGTTTAACAATATTTGGCATAAACGTACTCAGAACGTTTTGAAAAACAGTGATTTTGAAAAACCCATCGGTCAAAAAAAGATTTAATTCGTGAACATTTTCGAGCTATGATTTTTTACGATTTTCAAAGTGAATTATCTCAAAAATAGTGCTTCGATCGTCTTCATGTGGCATTTGGCGATGAATTTATAACTGGTTTAATGAATGTAAGCGTGGTCGAAATTCGCTCCAGGACGAATTTTGCAAATATAGTTCAAAATCGGTCACTGTGCCAGAAACTATCTATGCTGTGCGTGAACTGATAATGAAAGATGGTCATGTAACATACCGTGAGATAGAGGCATTCTTTGGCATTAATTCTACAGCCGTGCAGTCGATATTGCATGAACACCTAGCTATCAGAAATATATGTTCTCTTTGGATCCCGCATAGTTTAACAATCGCGCAAAAATTGGCTCATCTCGATTGGTGCAAAGAAATGATGAAAAAATTCGATCGCGGTGCTTCGAAAGACGTTTATAAGATCGTGACAGGTGACAAATCATGGATATATGCATATAAGCCCGAAACAAAATAGTAGTCGACCGAGTAGTCTGGGTCTTTCAAGACAAGCCAAACCCAACAAAAACCATATTTTGGAGGTGTCTCATTCGGAGTGGTAAAAGTGCTTTGACAAATGATTTTCAGCGCATGCAAAAATGTATAAACTTTCATAATCATAATCAAATCAAATGCTTTTTCATATTTTTTATCAAAAATATAAAAAGCAACCCTCGTATTGCGACCAAATCTCACCTAACACTGATCGAATGGATTCTTAGTATTGTCTGCAGAGTAATTTGATAAATCATGGAGGAAATATCTTTCTAGAGATCTATATCTAGTGCACGGCAGAGCTGAAAATTAACAAAGAAAATGTATGTTTTCTTAGTGGACAACGTTTCGGAAATTTCTGCAATGAGTATTGAATGGAATACAATCCTACGTTCCCTAGTAGAGAACTCACAAGATCTGCACTTCATAATGACTTCCATTTTCGAATAACCAGCTGAAGATAATGCAGATACATGCCTCTCTTGACGATTCGCAGCTGAACCAGGACTGGTATCTCTAACGATACGTCAAGAGTTACTGCGGCTAACGCTTATACAGGTTTTTCTTAATATTCCAGTTCTAGTTTTTGTTCTAATATATCAGATTTTCAGCCAGAATTGATTCTGCATTGCATTACATCCGTCCAAAACCATGCTTTGAGATTCCATGGTCTTCCAACTGCGCCATTATATCTCAGTAAAAATCCGTAGTACTCTTACTGGAACCACATCTCTGGTTTCAGGTCAAGCCCCAAGACTAAGTATACAAATGTTCTAAACTTAAAAATGGGTATATTAGAATATACAACTTCTCTCTGTTTGCTTAAAAAACGACCAAATATTTGAGCATAATCTTTGCCTTTCTCATTCAATCTGATATCAAATTAGCGTCAGCAAATGATATCTGAACTTTTATTATGATCTTTTGCTTCAATACTGTTGCTTTTCCTTAGCACAACACATATTTTGGGCAGCAGTGCTTGACTTTAGGGTCAATACGTTTTAAATAACAAAAAGGGTATACAGATCGATCTAACTTACTGTGCAACCTTTGTTGCTAGTCAACTTTTAATGCGAGCATATGTGTTTTCCTTTTAAAAGTTGTGTCGCATTACTCTTTTTAACAATTCCATTTAATGAAAGCGTAGTTAAGTATAGATGAGTTAATTTTATTCCACAGAATGATTTGTCTTTAGCTCGGAGAATATTAGTTGTAGTAGAGAAAATTTTCCGCAACATTCCAATTTCACATATTTTCTTTTGCTTTAATTTCTTAAAAATCATAGAAATAAAATAAAATATAAAACTAAGTTTTATCTTCATAAAATCAAAATGGAAAAAATTAGTTACACACAAATATGTGATAAGTCATAATATCATTGGCAAAACTTGTGTGAAATCGAAGAAATTTTCCTTTGTCACAAAAAACAAAAAAAAAAAAAAAAAAAAATATGCAAACGGATATATATAATTCAAATATCGGAAAATGTATGTATAATATATAGTTGCGTATGAACACAAGCTACTTTTCATACTCTAAGATCTGAATTAAATAATGTACAACGTGTTTGTAGTGGTTTTTTAGGCAATTTTTTACTATTGGTTTATATCGATAATCATACCATTTATTACTATCCGTTGCTGTGTGCTATCATCCTCTACGATCTCTCTCTCTATCTCTCTCTCTCTCTCTTTGTCTTTCTCTTACTACTTCTATTTAGAACCACCAAACATTCTTGTTCCCATAACACATTCATGCATAATAAAGTCCAACAAAAAAAGAATGATTTGCAAGAAATTATCCAAATAAAAAAAAAAAAAAAAAAAAAAAGAAATAGAAAAGAATTCCGGAAATATAGAAAGGGACGAAATGAAATTATTGAACACAAAAATCAAAGTTTAAGTTGAAAAATTTGTTGAATCTTCTTGTTGATGAATGGACGTCGGTCATATACATATATACTTAAGAATTATGTTTATTGTATGTGTGTGTGTGTGTGTGTGCGTATTCAAAATTATGCAGATAAAGGATATATATTTCATCCCACACAAAAAAAAAACCCCACACATACACACACACCCACATACACAAAATGAAAAAGTCTACAAATCGAATGATGGAAAAGTTTACCAATTGAGTATTCATGTTTGTGATGGTGATTTCAATGGTGAAAAATAACTACAAGCTTGTCATACTATGTACATACATACAATCGAAAGCAAACGAACAATATTGAAATCATCTCATTTATCAATACGTCAAGGCTTGTTAGTATGTCCTTTTTCCCATGAAATTTATACGATCTACCCTATATTGTATAATGTTGTATATACTTTGATTTTTTTTTTTACTTTTTCATTTACACTCACTCAGATGGCCATTCATACTCTATGATATTGTGGTTCGAGTAATGTTGAGTTAGCCTAAATAGCAAATGTTATATTGTCAGAGGTAAAATGAGGATGAGATATCTGAAACAACTTTGTGCAAATGAATGGGGTAAACAAAAGAGCTAACAAAAACAAAAAGAGAATGCAAATTTAATAGACCAAACTTATTGGCCGATTTATTATGAACATATCTAGTAATTTGATCGTATCAAAAAAAAAAAATAATAAAAACAAAACATAATAAAATATTTAAAGGACAATTTGTGTGGTCGATAAGAATATCTGAATAGATTTTTATCTTCTACAAAAAGTGATGATGACATTTGTGTTTTTCTTTTGTGTGTTTTTTTTTTTTTTGAATTATGTTCAATGATTTTTCAAAATTATTACTCCAAGTTAAAGTGCACAACACAAGCCATTGTGTGCAAAAGGGAAGAACATAGAAAACCAATCGTTGCTCTGTTTGTTGTTTTCGTATTAAATTTGCTGATTGTTAAATCATAAATAAAAGCTAACGCATACACCATACACATACAGAAAATGAAACTTATACACATACATACATACATTTGGCATTATATGTATAGATTTTTTTTGTGTTTTCTTCAAAATTTTTTACTTGACTACCGGAAAACCTCAATCACGCAAAAACAATTTATTTAGGCTTACAATAAAATATATACAACTTGTATAATACATGTATGTATGTATGTATGTATGTATGTATGTATGTATGTATGTAGTGTAAGCAAGTAGCGCCCTTTTGTGTATCAAGGGAAATTCGATTTATGTTCCTACTATTACCACATCTCCCTTTCGGTCTCTCTCTCTCTCTCTCTCTCTGTTTGCCATATTATTTTGCGTTTTTCGTCCTTGAGCGTCGTATACTAGTAACTAACAGTAAGCAGTATGTATATGTGAAGAAAATCCATTTCTTTGCAGGTTTATTGATGCAAACGTTGATGGGTGTTTGTGTGTAAATGATTTAATGAACGTTTTCATTATTATTCTTTTTTTTTTCTTTCTAAATTCTATTCTAACAATACTCAATGTTGTTGTGGCGTTTTGTTTTGTTTTTTTTTTCTTTTTTCGTTTAGCCAAAGTTACCTGTACAAAAAGGCTAGATAATCAAAAATATAGGAAGGCAACCTTCAGTCAGCTTCTTCAATCTTAAAATCACAAAGAAAATATTAAGTAAGAGATGAGAAAAAAAAGAAAAAATAAAGAAAAGGTTTCAAGGCAATGAGTTAAAAATTTTTATAAAAGTTTTACGCTTCATTTCACATTTTACTGAAGAGAAATTTCTTTATTGCAAAAGATTTATATAAATATCTACCTATAATTATATTAGACATGTGTAAAAAATGTTGGGATTTTTCAAGAATTACTTTCTCTGATCGACTGAAGGTCTTTGACTAGAGACAAGAATTGGATTTGCAAATTAAAGTAGTTTTCCAAAAGTATTTTGCTATTCACTTCCAGATAAAATGATGAATTTTTTTATGCTTAGTGCTGTAAAAAATTTCGGCTTTCAATTTTGGAAATCCCATACACTTTTTGGATAAAGTTCTTCGCTTAATTCGGCAATCATATCTATAGGAGACCGTAGACCACTCAAAATTCGTAAAAGCATTAAAATATAGCGTTATATATTTATATATATATATATATATATATATATATATATATATATATATATATATATATATATATATATATATATATATATATATATATATATATATATGTATATATATATATATATATATATATATATATCTATATATATATATATATATATATATATATATATATATATATATATTAGGGATTAGCCGAATCAGACCACTTATTTGGGTACCTTTTCGTCCGTTAAAGACTTTTTGATAGTTAGAGCTCCACGAGCAAGCCCAGAAAAGGTGTCTTATGCCGCTAGCAATCGGCCAATGTAATAAATAGGTCCCTTAAAACAATGACAAACTCAAACTCATTCAACAATACTTAAATAGAAATCCAGTTTGAGTTTTTCAAAGCATTTGCTTGATTGTTTGATTCAAATAGTTCGTGCCACAAATCGAATTAGAGCTCGAGCGCTTGTGTTCTGGCAGCCAGAGCTTCTGTGTCTATATAATATACATTTTTAGTGAGCTACTGTACGGTGTCCAACGCAAAAACGAGTGTAGAAAATTTCATAGACTCCCAAAATGCTCAATTTACTGATAAAAACCTGTTATGGGATTATTTTCCAAGTTATTTTCCAAACAGCTCTAAAATTTTGTACTAATTTCATAAAAAAAAAAAAAAATAGATCTTTCGAAAAGTGTATTAGATTTTCTTAAATAAATAAATAAAAATATTTCGATTTTCGATAAGCACGAATTAGTCGTAGATTGTATAGATTTTTTTGGTTTTCAATTGTAATGGCAAAGGTTGTTAAAAATGATGACAGTTCGCTGCAGTATTTTGAAAGTGTATGCAATTTGAACAAATTGAATTGGAATCTATTAAAAAATATTCAGTTTACCGATATAACATATTTTAATAATTAAATATGACGTCAGAGCGTAAATATTTTTACGAAAAATTTATGGCTCTAGTTAATATCTTAACTTACTAACTTATATGGCCATTACAATTAAAAATCGATTTAGGCCGAATCAGCTCTTTCCTGCGCTAGTTGTCGTCAGTTAGAAATTCAAAGCGCTGATAAGTTCTTCAGTACTTGACCTTTCCACCTTTCCTCCTCTTCTGAGCCACCAGCGGGTTCCGAATATAGCACCTTCTTAGCCGGAGCGTGTTCTTCCATTCGCTCGACATGGGTTAATACCTTTAAAAAATATATTATACTTTAAAATCTCAAAAAACACACACAGAATTGCTTATGAAAAGTTATATACAAGAATCTACTTAACTATGTATTAAAATATACAGGGACGCATTAAAGTGTTTTAACGCCTTGTTCGAGTGTTTTTTCCACGACTTTCTACGCCTTGGAATCTCTCATGAGCACCTCAAGTGCTAAACCCAAAGTCGTCCTAACGGCGATTCTTTATTTGCGTCAGTTAACTGTTGCCTTATTACAGGTGGAACATTTCGAACACCCTTTAATGTACACATGCATTGGGTACACCATTCATAAGTTATCGTTTACGCACACACTAAATAGTGTTAGTAGAAAAGACCCTAATAAAATTAAAAGTTGATATTTTTCTAAAGTAAAACTAACATTTTAACAAAAAAAAAAAAAAAAAAAAAAACAAAATTAGTGAGAAACGTATAAAGCATATGTACGTATGACATTTTGTCCTTGTAACGAAATACATGTACATACATCAGTATGTTAGTACCTTACTTGTATCCATATTTTCATATATACCATATATGTATCATAGTATACATGCGTAGGACACGAAAAAGTGAAAGTACATATTGTAAGATAAATGCTTGAATCAGTGTTGGTGTATATTTTGTGATTAGTGAGTGTACCCTACATATGTTATATAACATATATGTCAGTGTGTTAGTTCATAATTTCATAATATAGAAGCGCTTGTTTGCTGCTTCTGCTGCTACTGCTGCTACTGCTGCTGCTTTACGTTACATTAATAAACTATAAATGTGTCTACTACTTCTGGTGCTTCTGCTGCTGTTGTATGTTGCTTTCATCCGCATACGTGTGTATATAGCTTAATTTTTGCCTTCAGCTACTACGATATCCAACTTGTTTTAACTTACTGCATACTTAGGAGTATACTACTTAGTATGTGAAAGTAGCTCTGTTATGAGCCATAATCATAGAATATACATATTACATACAATTACACATACGTACATAGTACATGTTATTAAAGACTTTTTGCTTTCACAATATAATTATCGTATGTACTTAGTTGTGCTTACGTATGTTCATATTAACATTTTTATACATATGCTATGTACTGATCTTTCAAGTTAAAACTACATATAATTCGGTTTACATATTTACTCATACTAACACAGAATTGCTTTAATATTAGTGAGAAAATCCTTTCGAATTTGACTGAGATATTAAATTCTAGTTAGTGCTAATATATAAGTTTGGATGTATTCCAAGATTCTTGTCGTGTATCCTTAATTTTAATATATATGACAACGATAGAATTAAGCCTTAAACTTTTCTACTTGAACATATGACACATATTATAGAACAACAATAATTCCACTAGTTTGCTTGTAATCAATAACTGGTCACTTTATTGATTATCATTGCATAAGATTAACTGTTTACTTACTTTATAGTTGTCCTTCTGCATTATCTGGAGTTAGTCAGAAGACTGGTTGAACGATACTACTTCATAACTAACTACCAACTAGTACAAACGGATATGAAGTATTCTGCCTCATTGACTCCGGAGTTGCTGGTTTCCACTTCATTAAAAATGTAGTGAGACTGAGCTTATAGAAATTTAAAATATAGGTGACAAATACAGCAGGCAGAGGTATGTAAAAGCAAAAAATAAATTAAAAAGAATCAAGAAGGATATATGAAAAAAATTTGATTCTTACAACTGACTCCCACTGCATTACATGTGAACAACTAGGAACTAGTTCCTAGGAATTTAAGTAACATTTTTAGACAAATTCATTTAATAATTCGAGAGAGCGAGAGAGAGAAAAAAAAGGATTATTCATTTGCTATTGACTCCCTTGGCATTACTTTAAAATATTTCAACAGTCAATTTTCAATTTCAACTCACTCTATAATAGACCAAAAATACCAATTGACTTACTCTTAGACTGCTGGTATATAATACAATATATAGCGTATATATTTACATTTGGAATTTTATATTTGGCCAGAGAATATAGTGAATTTTGGTTATTTAACACAATAATCCAACGTAATTATCCATCAGGCATTTACATAAATTCAATATGTACATATGTACATACATTGGATTATTCATACTCGTACATGGAGAAAGTTAAATATATGTGAAAAAATATTATACATTTAGGCAATTTTTCATGGCGACAATATTTTGTTGACATACTCACAATCACCCCTTCACACGATCATACTGTTTTCACACTCGAAAAGTTTGAATGAGTGATTGTGTAGAAGAATTTTTTGAACCAGTAGGAAATCAAGAGGAAAAAATATTTAAAGACGAATTTATTGTACATGTATATTTAAAAATGAATATTCTATGATAAAAAAGAAATATCAAGAATTAAATTTCAGAAATAGATGATGAGCGAAAAATGACAAATTTATACATTACTTGGTAAACGAAGAGGTAATTAAAGATTTTTCAACATTTATATGGATACTATATGTGACTTTTGAGCTTACTTGGGATATCAGGGCTAAATATTTTAATGTAGAAAGATTATTGCAATAATGTCGATATTTTTTTTGGCACTTTTTCAATAATATTGTAAAAATTATTGAAGCAATGTCGACGGAAACCATTAACAAACAGATGTTGGATTTTTTTGTTTTTTGCAATAATGTTGAATTTTTTTTTCTATTGAGAAATATTTTTTGTCCATAATGCAATAATGTCGAAATTCGAATTACATACATTTTTTTCGACATTAATTCTTTCGGTATTATTTCATGTAGTCATCACTTTTATTTTGACTCCAGTGTAAATTGAAATAATTAATTAAAAAAAAAATAATAAGAATAATAATAAAAAAATTAATTTGAATAAATTCCAGCAAATTGCGATTTTCCATAAAAGAAATTCAACATTATTAATCTAGCAATAACGTCGAAAATAAATTGATAAAAAAATTGCGAAGAGAAATTCAACATTGTTGCAACTCCTACACAAATATGTCATACATAATTTTTCTATGATATTGCAACGATAAAATGCATGAAAGCGATAGGCATCTTTATCTTATTCTTACCATTGCTCTCATTTTCCCACTGGATAGATACCATTTGATATTTAAGAGTTCCCACGAAGTATGTGAGTATATGTAGTTTGAATTTTATAAAAGCAAATATATGTGGAGAAGTAGAATTCTCTTCTCCGTAGCTTATATGTTTGCATATAGATGCTACTGCTTTTGGGTTGAACAATATGAACAAAGTTCAAAAGTAAACAACGATATTCAGCAGCTACTTATCTATCTGCCTGCTCAAACAATATCTACCTGCTAAAATATTAAGTCTATTTTTAGGTGCTTACCCCAACACTAATGCATTGAGTGTTGACAACGAACGAACGAACGTCAATGTGTCATTGTCATCATTGTGATGATGATGATGATGATGATGTTGATGATGATCCAGCAACATGATGAGGGTGTTGAGGATGTTGCTAACACTAATGTTGATTTGCTGATGCTGATAAAAGTGACGACGATGACAACAATGACAATAATGATGATGATGATGATGTTGATGATGATGTTGAAGATGTTGATGATGTTAATGATGGAGTAAGAAAAAGTATTATGTACTATATAGTATCATAACTGCACATGTATGTATAGTAGCATGTGTAGTAATCCTCTGAAAAAGTCACTCACTTGTACCATATACAATATGTAGATATATGTGCGTGTGTGTGCTTAAATTCAATTTGCATAGCAGTGTAATTACTGTAATTACTTAAAGCAGCCATAGTGGCAGTAGCAGCAGCGACAGTAGCACCATTTGTCACCAAACAGCACGCATGTATGTAAATAACGAATATACACAACAGCTAACAGCTTTTGGTCTATGAGTTGGTTGAAGCCACCAACGCGAGTATTGCCAGTACTAAAGAACAATTTGACCTTTTTTCAGCGTTTCTTTTTTTTTTGGTTTTTTTGCTTGATGTTGTTTATAAAACAAAAAATTAAACTTTATATACACAGAGTAGGATTAGCAGACACACATTAATATTCGTATGGATGTTAGCTGTATGTGTGCGTGTATGGATTACCGCGTATTTAATATTTTAATGATTGTTGTTCGTATTGAAATATATACATACATAGACCAGCATATATATATAAACAATTTTTTTTTTACGTGTGAACTTTGGAATATGTACCTTTTCGCTTTGTTGTTGCGGTGCATACATGTAGGTACCCATAAATAAATGAGTACCTATGTATTTTTTTTTCATATTTTTAGACTTATATGTATATATACTAGATACACAGAGGTCATAAATATAATCAAAAAGCCGAAGTAGCAACAGAAAATTATTTCGTCAAAGTATTAGGTGACATGTGGCAACTAAGTAAATTCAAAATTAGCTCGCTTAAGTGTTCATATTATTAGAAATGTATACATATTATAATATATGTACAATTGTATACATATATATATACAACCATATGATTATACAAAAATAAACATATCATCGATGTGGTTTAAGTAGCTACCTTAACATGTAAATACCTACAATAATAACTTCTTTGAGTGATGGTATGTTGATGGCTGGCTGGTTTCGCTTTAATAAATTAATTGGATTAGTGGAGTATGTGTATATTGTATTGTTTGTTGTTCACCTTATACTACTATAGGCACATACATACATATGTTAGTTAGTTACGTGTGTATAATGAATGTCATGCGATAGCTGAATACATCAGCTGAATACATAGTATATATGCAGACTATACATATATGTCAGATGTAGGTAAATAAATACCTACTACTGAATTCTATGATAAATTAGTGGGATTTTTGTTTGAAAATTATTTACATATACACACATATGTACATATGTTAAGGCATCCATGCATGCATTGAAGGCTTATAGAAGACTTCTCTTATGGAAAGCTTAATATGCTTACTTAGACAGCATGTATATACGAGTATGTTAATATAATATAGCATGTTGATCTGAAATATAAAGTAGAATGAAAGGTTGATTAGTAATCACTTGTGTCAGTTTGCTCTGTTAGAGTTTGGTTAAAAAGTCACTGTATTATGGCATACTTAATACATATAACTAACAAGAGGCAGAAAAATGTGATAAGAATAGGACCGAAATCTACTTCTATTAAATATACTTATATATATTATATAAGTATATTATATATCATTGAATATACAATATTTGCCAGTATGATAATGCGTTCAGATATAAACATCATTAATATTATCCACTTCTTCTTTATTAAATGTTACCATTTAGAGTTGTAGCTGTTTAGTGTAGATCTTTAAGAGTTTTTCTATTAACTTCTATGACATCGTTCTTGTCAGGTTAGGTTTTCTTTTACCTCCACACCAGATAATATTGCTTCTTATTAAAGTGAAATTTCTTTCTTCATAAATACAACACCCACAATAAAATTGTAAGAGAATATCCTTCCAAATTCCACCTACAATATTGATATTTAAAGAGATATTTGATGGAGCTTGAATTTTGTAATGGTGTATACTTAAGTGGAGGAAATAAGGGGCATAGATTAGAGGCAAATGTTGTGGAAAATGAATTTATGACAGTTTATTATACATTCCCATGTTCTATAGAGGCCATTTCTAGGCAATTATGTGGTTATTTGTTGATTTTTAGCTAATTTTGTATTCATTTTATATGGAAACCTGTCTAAGGAGTAAATCGAGGGGGTAAATATGTTTAGGAAAAATATGTAGCAGTATGAATTAATGTAGGTCGGTAATATTTTTTACCTTTTTAGGGGCACTGCGGAAGCGGTGGAAGTGAAATTTGTAAAAAAAATTTATTTTGACGGATAGACATTCTAAGGGATTGAGAGAAGTGATATCTATATTTACAAAAAATGTAGAGTATAACAATTTAGGTGCCGTCAATCGTACACTTTAGTTCCTCAGGCGAATATTTCAATTTTACACATTTCCATATTGTGATTAGTGACAAATATGCGGCATAATTGCGTAAAACCAAGCTCTGTTTAGAACTCAATAGCTTGCAATATGTATAGAAATGTTAATTTGAATTTATGTTATTTTTCTGTTATGTTAATGTTAAATTTATTTTATAAACATTTTTTTTATTTTCTAAAAAGACAGGCATAAAAATGGGAAATATTTGAAATTTAAAAGCTTATTAATATTTCAATTAATTAAATTTATCCCTTTCCGAATATAAATTACTTGAATTTAAATATTGAATACTATCCTCTCTCACTATCTCTCTCTCTCTCTGTTTTAATTATATTTAATTATTGCATAATGCCTGAAGAAGATTTCTTCTGAAAAAGACATTTTAATATATTTCAATAATATCAAGGTGTTTATTCGAGTTTTGACATTTAATAATCGTCATTATTTGTTTAGAATACTCTTAAATTTATCGTACTTACTTACTTAGTTATCCCTTAAGCTTAACACACATACATACATACAGAGAGAATTAAATAAATAAACTTTTGCAAAGTTAGCCTTCAAATTATCTTACAAGAACAGCAACAGCAACAGTAATAGCAACAGTTCTATTAGATGAATTATGTACAGTATACCACCCACTCATACAATTGTTTTATTCCACTTAAGTTTTGCCCCCAAGTGAATTGTGTTTGAAATTGTATGAACATGTACGTATACATTGAGTATGGTAAGGAACTGCCTATCATCAACAGTGAGGATATATCGAATATATTTCATTGATTTTCATCATCATTTCATTCTGACATCAACAACAAATAAACTGTCAAGTTGCTGTCATCATATTGTCAACGAAATAAGACACACATACACACAGCACTCTGGGACTAAGTAATAATGGCTGTACTATATTACATAGCACATACATATATACTATCTATATTGTACTCTACATGGTCACAGAAATGTCTATATGTGTGGTCTCATCGTATGTATGTCTATATAAATATAATATATATAGCCGCTAAAACTGTTGCTATTACATAACTACCACCTACATATAGTACATAGGTATACAAGTATATATATTTTTGCGGTTTTCTCGTAATGCGGCAATTTTACTTATTGTATGTATTGTTAGCGGTAATGGTATTGAATAGGTGTTGAGGTTGCGGTTATTTATTCGGCTGGTTGGTTAATTGCTGATGGTATTGGTTGGTGATGATGGTGGCCGTCATCGTGGTGATGGTGGTGTTAGGGTGCAATAGGCAATCAATAAACATAAATGCTTTGGCTGTCATTAGTGGTGCTCATTAATTTCGCTGACAGTCACACAATTGCCAACTACATTTTATTCAAGGGATAAGTCAAACAAACAACAGCAACAAATGTATGATAATTTTAATACTAAATACTGACAAGTAATATCACAACAACAACAACAACAACAACACAACAATTGGAAGAAAAATATACAAATATATTATTCATTCTTCAAATACTTACCAACAAGGAAAATAACACACGACAATCATAAATTGCCAAGTAGAGATTTATGCAAGGCCGATTTATACATGAGGAATCATGGAACATAATTATATTAAAAAAATGTAAATATTTATAATACTTATTATTACGTGATTGGTTTTAATCTAGAACATTAGACTAGAACAGTCCACTTGTTTTATTTAACAAAAATTTTCAACTTTTCTATAATAATTTCATCACTGCCTATTGACTACTGGGAACCAATTGTGTGTAAGTATGTGTCTAAGTATATATATGGCTACATGTGTCAGTCTTTCAATGTAAGCTCACAAAATTGTCACATTTGACAGTTCTACTCGACATTCCAAATACAATGGTCTGACGAATTAATATAGTCGATGGTGCTGTTTGTTTGCTTATGCATACAATTGACAGACAGTTGACAAATTGCTTAAACAAATATTAGCAACAGTAAGACATTGGGGAATAAAATTAAAGACCAATTCATATATGTATGTCGCAACCATCAACTCCCTCATATGCGTATACATATATGCACTCATAGTATATTTTTGGTATTTATGTATCATACATGTATGTCGATGTAGTCGTGTGTAAAGAATAGTTTTGTAAATAAAACTGGGCAAGAAAAATATAATGAAATAATGTAAATAGATTTATCTAAATTTGTTCACACTAATTATGATCGTTATAGTGGAATAATAATGTTTACCATGAAATAAGAAATGTTGATGGCAACATACACTTAAGATAACATAAATATTTGTATTATGTGTATATATACATAAATTATAATCATTGCATTTAATAAGGTAATAATAATTATAATAATATAGAATTGAAATCAAAAACAAAATTAGAAAAATATTTAGGTACGTATGTATATTAAATTAGAAGTCAGACCAAAAAAGTTATTTGTTTTACCAGTGAAACATGATGTTTGCCTTATTTGTTCAATGAGCCTAATTGTTAACAAAAAAAAAAAAAAAACAACATACCAGAAATAATTGAACGAAAATTCCATTTCATTTGAGAGATATTCAAGAAATTCTGACGATGCTTATATTTTCATGAGTTGTTACGCGTGCGTTTTATTTCCCAGCTGGGGTATAACTCAGTCAGCCAGGGTCAAACAAGAGGGCAGTGTATAAAATCTTGTTGTAGGAGGAGGACCGAATTCCGCACGATTGGCTATTGGCAATCAATTTACCGACACTAGACGGCTCGGTACTGATGAAACTACTACTACTTTGTTTGATTTTCTTTTCTTTCTTTTTAGAATTTTCAAGAATACAATTTCCACCTTTTACTCTATACTTAAATGGAATACCTAACCCTAGCTAACCTTACTTATATAATGATAATTTATAGGATTGACCAGTCCCACCAGGTTGTACCTAACGAATCAGTCGTATGGTAGATCTGCTTCAGCAGAAGTCCCCAAGCGACTGATAGTTGTGTAGGGTCTCCTGTATCCAGCACCTTGGCCGCACACCTAGACGAGACAGAGACCTTTTACAGCAATATATAGAAACAACCAACTTTAAGCGAGTGGTCGAATAGTGACAGCCTCGATCAAAGCCAGAACTACTTATAGCCGCCGAGCTAATTAATGCCAGCGCGACTATAAGAGCACTCGTTGGGGTAGCAATGCTACTCGAACGGGCCGATTCAAACATTCAGCAAGATCGTGTTAAACAGTAGGTTGGGTTACGACTTACTCGTCAAGCGTCGATTAGGTTTTTTGGTCTTACTTTGCCCAGTCACACACCTTTAGTACATATCTATGTATAAAGCATCTAGGAATTATGCTACGCTGCATTTTACGTTGAGTGGAAATTCATTTGATTGTTTCTTCTTTCTCTGTCGTCATGGCGACTGATTACACGACCATGTGTATGTGTGAATACATCTACTGATATTATTGTATGACAATAATAAGGGGAAGAAGAAGAATCAAATGAACTTTTAGGTAGATATGTAATAGGCTGTAACAGGCTAAAATATTGTTTAAAGAAAGCAATATAAAATTATCAACCATATTTGAAATATGGATGTGGATCTCGAAAAATCGTGCAAAACTTTATTATTTTTAAAGAATTTTAACCCCAAATTATAATCAAATAGTATTTATAGCATTCAAATAATATGGGATATTTTATTTGACTTTGGTTCCATATTGTTTGAAAGACACTATATTTCTATATTTGAAAAATATTATCTACCATTTTCGACATATTGCTGATAAACAACCAAAAATCGTTGAAACTCTAATGGGCAAAAATATTCCGAAAACAGAAATTATTTGAGAAATACTTGCGATTAAATGGGTAGTTTTTGGAATTCTAGAAAAATGCGGTACCAAGTACCATATTGTTTGAAAGACACTATATTTCTATATTTGAAAAATATTATGTACCATTTTCGAGATATTGCTGATAAACAACCAAAAATCGTTGAAACTCTAATGGGCAAAATATTCCGAAAACAGAAATTATTTGAGAAATACTTGCGATTAAATGGGTAGTTTTTGGAATTCTAGAAAAATGCGGTACCAAGTATCATAATTAGGTGCGGTAGGTAGTTCGTGATACTTTGTGAATACTGCAATTGAAAGGTGAATTGTATGCCCAACTGGCCTGAATAAAGAATATTAATGAGTAATATTGTCACATTTTAGTCCATCAGCGATGTTCATCACAAGGTAAACATTTAGTTGGTTAACTGAGAGACGAAAATTGAACGTGAAACCAAATATTCTATATTGTTTTTGTCTCGTATCTGTATAATGTATGTTTTTGATATTTATTAATAATTTAATAAATAATTGGTTGATTTTAATTGAAAAGGAATATAATACAATGAACTGCAATTTTTAAATACTCGACAATTCATTGATGACATTCGTTGAGGTGCCCTTAAAATTGATTACCATCTAAGCTTGGATTTGAGCTCAATGGATTTTTAAGGTGTAACTTAAATACTGTCTTGTTATTTGGGAATAATAATAAGTACTTGATGGGTGCTTTAAAATTTACTTTCTAAATTTACGTGAGATGTCCCTAAAAATTTAAGATGATGGCCATCTTAGCTTGCATATGAACTTCCATATATTATATTTCATTCATGAATAGTGTTTTCAGAGACAACTCGAATTGCATAGATTTAATGGAAAGTGAAGAATTCTGTCTTGTTGTTGGAGAATAGTAAGTAACAAGAGCTTGATTAGTGTTTGAAATTTATCTTCTCAATTCACATAACAATCGAATATATCAATAATATTGTTATCATACTTATTATGTCCGTGCAACACTCTATCTATAACTATGTGGTGTATACTTGATGATAATAGAATATGTACTCATACGTAGTGTACGAAATATATTAATTACACTATCGACAGGTAAAACATGGAAATTTGGTAACATAGGTAGCTGGTATATGTCATTTGTAACAATACAAATGAAACTATATACAAAAATATATGTAATGCATACATTATATGTACATAATGCTAGCAAGAAATATAAAAGTAACCATCATAAAGCAACGCGGATGAAAGCATATGTTCTATACACCTATCATGCACGCCTGCTAAATTCTTACATGTACTTGTATGTATATATGAATACATGGGTATTAAGTATAATACAAATTTGATATGATCGCTGTTGCTGTTGTTATTGTTGTTGTTTCTTTAGTCGATGATTTTTTTTTTTCTTTGTTTTTCTTTTGCTGAATTAGATGTGTGCGCTTACATACACGAACATAAGCAATTACATTAAAGCATATGCTCAAGCACACGCAAAAGTAAGCGACAAGAACAATCACAACAACATTGAAATAAGAATAAGAAACAACAACACTGACGACATGAAGCAAGAACAACACCGTCAATCATATGTGCATGTTTTTGTACGCATGTTAGTGTGTAACTTTATATGTATACGTACATGCATAAATCCATATACCTACGTATATCTGTAGCGAGACTATAAGCATCAGAATTTGTATTAGAACATTCCAAGTTTTTGATATATTTTTGTATTTAGTGGGCTGACCACATTTCTGAGGGAGATTTTTTTCTTTTGCAAAAAAAGGATTTTAAGAAAATATTAGAATGGGTTTTACCAGTCATTTGGAGAAATTCTATTAGGAGAAAATGAAATATATTTTGATTAAAATTTTATTTATATATATTTAATCCAAATAATTCCAAATAATTAGTTTCTGAAATAGAAATTTTTTCAAATTTCTGTTTCGTACCCACTCTACTTTTTTGAACAGCCCTGTTACATTAGATTCATATGTTTTTTGTGTATTCTGATTTTACTTACAAGCATATTTTTTTCTACTTTTAGCATGAAGTGGACAAATTGCTGTTGTTGTTGTTGTAGTTGTAGGCAATTATTATATAATTTTGTGCTTCTTTTGCCATTTTTTGAACTTCTTCTTCTCATTGCTTTTGCTTCGTATTTCTTCAGCTTTAATGATTCTTTCGCCAATTTTCATATTAAGGACTATTACATTGTACGTTTATATGTACACACGTATTCATTTTCCCTTATGGCTTTGTGGCCTTTGAGATTACAAATAGTCATATTGATGATAGTAATAGTTATGGTAGTATGGCATTAGTAATATCGTAGGATATGTTGTTGTGCTCATAATGTAGACGAAAGTGCCCCAAAATATTCAATTATAACTTTCACTTTACTTTTATGGTTTTAAGTGAGTTTAGTTATTTAGTTTGTGTTCCATATTAGTTACAATTCCTTTTTCACTTCGTCTGTATTTGTTGCGTTCTTTTCTTTCTATATTCCACCATCAATACGAATAAAATATATACTATAGACCTAGATATAATTGAATGCTTTTAATGTCAAACTTCCTTGAGCTTAATTTAATGTGTTGAAGTTGTTCAGGTGTTTTGTTTCGTTTTGCACTACGATTTTCTATTTTTTTGTTTTCTTTATGAGGATTCCTTTACACACACAAATACACCTCGTACACCTTGTACGTAGAATTTATTTGGCTGATATTTTACTTGGCATTGTAATCGCATATAAATAACTTCTGGGATAATGGTTTAAGCTTAAATTGCCAATGCTATTAGAATGAGAAGTGCTATTGTAAAAGTAATTTTTACGCAGGAAATTGCAATTGGATCACACCTTTGTCAAAGTATATACATAACATACCATATATAACACATACATAGCATAGCATCAGAAGGAGCTAAACGCAAAAAATGGGCCAAAAATGAATAAAAGAAAGTATTGTTTTTTTTTATTCATTCTTCTTCTTTTGGTAATTTAGTGGGTGGCATTGTATTTGTGGCAAAAAAAAAAAAATTTGGCTACATCTTATATAGATTTAGGTAGAGTAGCATTTTTACCTGAAAAGGTCATTGTAAGTATTAAATAATATGTTCGAGAGTGGTGTGGTATGGTGTGTTATCTAAGTGAAATCGAATGGATAAATAAAATAGAGCTAAAATTTATGCTACATAAAGTAAATTGGAAATGAATAGATATGAATAGGAAAAGAATATGCATGAAAGAATGCAAGAATGAAATAGAGAAAAACGTAATAAAACAAAATGATATGTGTATTATTAATTCTAATGGGATCCTCGTAACAATAAGTTAGTTTTAGTATGCTCAGAAAAAAACAAAAAACAAAAAAATAAAGATAGACAAAACAAAAATCCAATTACATGGTGTATCTCTTTCCATTTACTATTGTATATACACTATATTATTATAGTATATCAGATAAAAATTATCTGATTTTAATTAAATTGGATATATAATATATATAATATATACAGAGTAGTTAGCGGAAATTAATTTGGGTTTCACCTTTTATTACAAGCTTCTTTCAATGATATTAATGTTAAATTTGATACAAAAAAAGAAAAATAATAATGTCTAAAAGAACTCGGTGATAAACCCCAGAAATGTGACAAATCCTAGCAAATATTAGTAATTTATACAAGTTCCACATAAGCTTTTCTAACATACTATAACATACTTTTAGGCGTATGCTAACCTAAATTGACATAACAAATGTATGTCAATGCTGTATGTATGTAATATTAAAATTAAAATATAATTCAGCATATGCATATTGAATTTAATTGAATTTATGCACGTACAAATAATTAAATATACAAACATTTTTCTTTTTTGTTGCATGTCAACATGCAAACGCATACATGACTACATACATACATAGTTTACATACATCCATATGTATGAATGTGAATATATATTCTAAATGGAGCATATTTAACACAGCATGAATGCAAATACTAAACGAGAAAATACAACAAAATTTGGCATTTTTTAGTCAAGCAACTTCATACCTATATTTTTATGAATACTAAATAAATATATAATAAAATATAAAATAATTATTCTAGGTATAATTCTTTTTTACATTCCCTAGTAAAATTTGAAGAACTATTTTGTTATAGAAATACCACAAATTTCATTTAATGCAATTAGAACACACATTTGAACATATTTGAATGATTTGTTTTAAAATCAATTTTTTTTTTTCGATATGTTTGCTTGATAAATAATTAAAAAATAAATACCATTTTATATGGTTTTAAATGGATATGTATATTGAATATTAGATCCATTGAAATTTTTGGTATATAATTTCTTATGCAAATAAGCGGGACAATAGGATTAGTAAATTAGCTTCAAATATTAAAAACGTTTTTAAGTGATTTTACACACAAGCTAAACTTTGTCGAAAACTTTTAGTGATTCCTCAAAAAAAAAAAAAAAAACAACTCAAAATTCATAAATTAATATTTCTGGGAGTGTAATGGAATCTAGAAGTAAAATAAAATAATCGCAACAATAATTAACTGTTTTTGATTCTAGAGATTCTTATCAACATTTAAATTTCACTTTGCAACTACTAGTGAAGCAGGTTGCCGGATACTTCTCGTCTTCCAAAATTCATTTTTTTTTTTTTTGTTAAGAATATTTAGAAAAATGTTCAGCGGTTAAAAAGAAATATATATATTTTTTTCTTTATCCCAAGTATTTTTGGACAGATATAATGTTATATGCAGGTATTAAATATTTATTACTTGCACGGTGTATTATAGCATTTTTTTTTTGCTATTATACTTGAGTCTATAGTTTTCAACATATTGTTACATTTTTATTTTGTGAGAATTTAATTCTACTTGAATCATCCCTGTTCGATCATTGCAACTATATACATCAACAATTTATTTAATCAACTGTAATTTACAATCATTCTTATAATTTAATTTGCTATCGTGTGATGTTGCCTCGATCACTTGATGGTGAGTCGAACCCTTTCTGAGTCGAATTGAAATATTTATCAACAACTAGCCCTATTTATACTCTCTGGCAACACTTCAGAATCTTCCTTTATCGTAGTCGAGTTTCTTCTGTTTCTATTTCTCGTTGGCTTGTTCTGGGTATCGCCTATTTCTTTGTGTAGACATTTGTTTTGATGCTACCATTATTCGTGAGTGGCACGATTAGTGATGAATAACCAACCATCGATACTCGTTACAATATGTAGATATGCAAAGACATATTTCCTGCGTAAAGGACACGGTTCCACGGTCGTGACAGATGATTGAAAGTGTTTTCTGAGTTATATGCGACATTTACAAAATTATGCAAAATTGGGAAGAATTAAATTAAAACAATATGATTACAATATATTCTCCTTCTAATCTCCAACCCTGTATATATCTACATATGTGTACATATAAATATCCCCATCAGTATCCATATATATGGAATCGATAACAGCATCAGCTATATTATTGAAATTTAGTATAAGAACGAAGGTTGTCGATTTTATGGCAAGTGTAAAAATGTCGGTGATCAAACCATTGTCAGTAGCACTTCCCATATGACCTAAATAGAGAAAATCCCATTTTTTTGTGGAAAAAAATAGATTACCTGTTCAATAAATTATATGTATATATTTATGTATTTAAGCATAATTATGAGTGGTGAAAATAAGTTAAATTTTTTTTCAATATCGTAATTTACCTATTTTTGGGAAATAACCATATGGACGTTTATATGAGTACAATAGTATCTGTGCCTACTGGAATATTTTTGATTTTTACAAATATAACCAGATAAACGCATTGATTACCTATTACATGAAATTCTTTGTGTAATAGATATTCATAAGGATACCACAATAATTATGTGCATTCATTGTTCATTAATACTTACCAAATTTGTGTGTGTTAATATAGGTAAATACTCGCAAGCTCTTCAGATGTATATTCATACGATTACTCTTGTTCTACTCACTGCAATGTGGCACACTTATTTATTTCAATTCAACAGTTAACAATAATCGATATTTATTATTATTAGAGATTTTTGTTTGTTTTTTTTTTTTTTTGTATCAATGTCACTCATGTACACAGCCAAACGAACCTTTGTATTTAGTTGGTCATACAAATATTCATATATGTGTATGCGATAGACAGATATTAACATTTGTTGTTATTGTTGCTTTTAGTTTTAGCATGGTGTACAAGTTGTTATTGTTGTAGTCATATACTAAAGAAGGCTTTACTATCTTTTAGTTTTTGCTTTGGCACTAACATAAGTATATTTACTTGTTTTTGTTTCTTTTGCGTCTACTCTTGAGCTGACAGGTTTGCCACTTGAACGTTTTTACTTCTACTATACTCTATGTATATATATATATATATATATATATATATATATATATATATATATATATACACATATTTTCTTTTTCATTTTATTAAGAAATGTGTGCCTTTTTATTTTGCAAAGTCATTTTATTTATGTATAGTAATTTTTTGTTTTTTTTTTTTTGTTTTTCATAATTCCCACGAGTATTGGGTGCCCTTTGAATTTATTTGGTTGCTGAAAGCTGCTTCTGCTGCTTGTGTTCGTGTTGTATTCATATTTACACTATCTGCTTTATGATTTTGCATTGCAAAGCATATTTTGTTTCAACAAATGTGTGTGTGTGTGTGTGTGCTTCTCACCATTATCCCTCATCACTCCCTTTGCTCCGTTGGCTTTCATCTTACTTTCAGCATGTTGTCGTGTTTATTTTTGTGTTTTTCTTTTTTTTTGTATATTTTGTATTTTGTGAATTTTATGAATTTGATTTTTATCTCATCTTTTTTTTTTTTTGTATATACATACTACCATATTCATTCAAATACAATATATGAGTGTATACATTTGTATATATGTGTTTATGTAGGTGATGTATGTTTATTTCTTTGGCTTTTTGTTGATAATAACAAACCTACAGCCGAAAAAAAATGTCATTTTTTCATTTCACTTTTATTAAAATTGATTTATGAATTTGTACAAACAAATACACACACTCAAAGAAACACATATGTATATGCGCACACAGCTGTATATTGGTGATTTATGAGAAGTGCAAATATGAGGAAGAGATACAATGCTAGAGTATGCGCTTTTATTTAATACCTATACCGAAATGTATACACAAGCACACTTGTGTGTGTATGTGTGTATAAGTGTTTGTAGTACTAATACTTAAATTAAGTATAAACACGTATTGTTTAAATGGAAATGACACAAAAACAGAAAAACGTATCTCCTACCACTGAGTTGCAATAATTTTTAACAACAACAACAAGCATAAATATATTGTAATAAATTATTTAAGCTTATTTAACTAAACTAGTTTCACATAGTTAATATCATATACATATATACATAGTTGTCCGAAAGCAACATTGTCACATAGCTTTGTCGTTACAATGGCCTCCAGATGACAGCTTGTTTACTTCATCGACTTTGTGTGTAGCTAATGAAAAAAAAAAAAGCCTTGAAAGACGATAACAAAATTTCCAAGAGCGATGGCCGGAAGAAACATTTATATATACTACAAAAAAAAAACAGAAGAGGAAGTGTAATTATCAATATTGCTTACCAAGTATTACATGTTGAGCTATCATACTAGTTATCTTCCAAAGCAAACTTATGTATATGGAAAGCCATTTCGTCTGTATATTCAATAGCAAAACTTTCTTGTAGAAATTGAGAAATAACATCAACTATCAGATTGATTATCGAGTGCGATTTATTACATTTATAAAGTAAATATATAAAATATACAACAAAAAATGTTTATAAAGTTCATATAAACATCTTTAGGTATTATTATAAACAAATATATGAACCTTGATTGAGAGTATAAAATTTGTATAAAAATTTTTGCGTACATTAGGGTTGAGTTGTTGATCAAAATAGTTTGACAATTCCTATTTGTCCAATTAAAATTTCTGCTATTCTATTCTATTTCTATTCTATTCAGTATAAAAAGATGTCCATCTCTTAAGATAGTATGTATTTTTTAGTCGTGGATTCAATCCCTGGGTGAAGCATAACAAAATTTCATATCGAAAAGATTTTTCTTTCTTCTGCTTCTTAAAAGAGCTCTGTTACAAACCTAAGTTAAAGTGATTACACAAGGGTTCTGCCATTCGGAACTGGCTAATATAAGTGGGTCCCTTCTAATGTTGTCCAAATTTAACCCGATCAACAGTATTGGAAGAGAATCTCAGTGATATCACAATGGTCCTTTCTGGTCTAAGTGTGTCTTCTCAGAGAGAGAGAGAGAGAGAGAGAGAGAGAAGGCTGCCACAATAACCTAACCTAACCTAGTCTCAATATGTAGTAGTTTTAATGGTCTTTTGTCAATGCTGCTGCTCTTTTTCTTCATTTATTTTCTAGCTGCGTCAACGAAATAATATTTAAAAGTAATAATAAAATGAGCTTGCTTAAAATTACCTACTCCAAACACCAAAACTCGCAGTATTCTTTTCAAATTTGAAGAGAATTTTTTACTATCAAAAGAATAAACGGACTTACTTAAAATTATCTACTCCAAAAACCAAAACTCGCAGTTGTTTTTTAAAACCTTTTCAAATTTGAAGTCGGAAACATTTTACTATCTAAAGAATTGCCCAAGTTGTTCGCCAACATGTTTTTCTATCTGAAAAAAATGATGTTGCAAACAAGAAATTTTACTTTTATTCCAATTCGGACATTTATATCTTACACATATTTACCTAGACGTCGGATTGATTCAATTTAAGTTTGGTGAATTGCTTGAGCTTAAGAGATTTTAAATATGTCTCTTCAAAAGATCAGTAAGAGCCATCAGCGAAATTCTGCAATGAATCGTATAAATGATCTGAAATTCGGCAATATTTTTTAACCTGCTCATAAATGAGTTATGAATCCTGAACATTTACTGATTTTCATGATGTCTTGTGTTTAATATTATAACGGTTTTTTTTTTTTTTTTTTTGAGAGGCACTTACTTTTATGTTGGTTTCGAATTGGTTATATGTATTTTTATTACATTAGTATTAGTAAATGAATGAGAAAAATGAATTTTAACATTTAATGCATTTAATTTTGATAAAATTTTGATAAATAATGTAATAAAAAAATGTAACTTTAATGCAAAGGCAAATTTAAATGCATTTACTTGAATATAAATGCAAATTAAAATGTATTAAAATGAACTTAATTACAATTATTATTATTACTCATACGCCCCGTGATGTTAGATATTATTTCTTCAACTTGTATTACACTATCGTTCTACTAACAGTTGGGTACCTGCTAACTAATCGCCTTTAGGCATCAACATTTTAACGATATCACGATAATGTCTATATTAAAAATTTCCAGTTTTTTTCAATTCACCCTTCGAATATGTCATTAAATTTTATGTAGTTACCCGCAAATTGCCTTCTTTCATACGCAATTAAACATGCACTCATATTAAAGACGTTTATAATCCAAATTGAAAAGGTATACTATAGTTTGTATACATACAAATTGTAATTTCAAATTTGTTTAAAATTCTTTTATTTTTGGTTTTATCATATTGGAGTTGGTTAAGTAAACGAGTCCATTATGTAAGGGTATTACACTTTGCTCTGTATAGTACATAATCGTACATACAATTATGGTTTCTAATTCAAAAATTCATAAATCTGAAATGTATAAACATGAATGCATGCATATGAGTAGTTCGACACCACTTCTGATTTATTACAATGCAGTTAACATTTTATGAAGAAGTCAATACACATACATACATAGTTCTACACACAATGCTATTGTATATCTCTACTCAGTGTATGAACACAAACGATTCTTCTTTGGGTGTATGTGCTTATGCACATATTTTCTTTTTAATACATAATAAATGGAATTAAAATGGATAAAAATCTTTATAATAAAATAATCAAAACTATATACGATATATATACGCATATATTTTGAATAAACACATGTCCATGGATACATCCATATGCATGCTACTATAATAGTATAAAATACTCATAGTACTCGTATGTATAAACCACAACATTGGTAATGCAATGATGCTTATGCAGTACTGCTTACGAACATAAATATGTGTACTCACATACTAGCTACATATACATTTCCATACAATATACTGACACTAAATACTAGCTGCAATTATTCTCTATGCAATTTTCTCATGCTTGAAGCATTCATAAAAGAATTTCCATATCAATTACAATTCATAATATTAATGTATCCCCTGTTTGTAAAAGATTTTTCCATTGTTGTTGCTGTTAGTTGTTATGGGGGGAGGGGAGCGTGGTCGGCCAAAAAGAGCTCTGCATTGCATGTCTAGATAATCGTGCACTCATAATACCTACATACATACTGGTTTATGTGGGTGGATATGTGGTTGTTGTGTGTTAGTGATATAATAAAATAGAAAACGACAGGATATGTATGGCGTTGTATATATACGATATCATAGGTACCTACCTACATTACTGAATGCTGCCTGTTGGCAAAGCTGCCACTGCTGCTTCGGCATGCGTTTCTAAGCAAGATGACAAACATGCTTGTAGATACCTTAGACGTATAGTCACCACGCCCCCTCCCCATAACCACATTAGTGCTGCTTTTAGACAACATAGCTCCATTTAAGCTCTTCCATTTTTTTTGTTGTTGTTGTCCTGCTTTTGCTTTATTTTCAAAAAAAATGTTTGCACAAAAATAGCAGCACAAGCAAAAATGCTTCCCAGGATGCTTAAAGGATAATCCATTTCGGCATAATAAATAAAGCCGTAATTGCAAAGTGTATGCAAAAATGCTATTGATAGTAAGAAAAGTAGTGAGATAGACAGAAAGATAGAGAGAGAGAGAGAGAGAGAGAGAGAGAGAGGCAGAAAGATATATAGTTAGATAGAGAGACCGAGCCAAAAATCGTTGTCATGTGAGAATATTACATAAGATGGCACACACAGATAGCGAATGCCATAATGAATCGCAGTTGCATTGAACAGTAGTAGCAAATATATATATGTATATATTAGGATTGGGGAAAAAGTATCGGTCCATGGAAGAGACAACAAAATTGAAACTTCAAAGAAATGAAATAAGAAACGAAATAAATTGCATTACATGGATGACATGGACATTTTTCAATTAAAATTCTTTTGGCTTTGGTCGAGATATCAGAAATAGATATGTCAATCTGTCCTTAACCACTCAATTAAATCGTACTGATTGTTGTACGATTCTTTTCGGAATAAAAAATCCAATACTTTGTATATCCTGCTTTCATATTAGACTAGGATTTACCACTACATGCGGAGAGTGGTATAATTAAATGAATTTTTTTTTTGGAGATTGTTGAACACAGAATTACCAGTTACAGACAATAATGGGGATCGATGCTTTTTCCCCCAATCCGATATGTATGCGCTTAGCAAGAGGATCAGCTACGCACATACATTCATTTAAGTATGAAGATGCATGCAATCACTGTTGGTACGAATGTGTGTGTGTGTGTGTGTGTGTGTAGTGTATGCGCTTGGGATTTGTATTTTCTAAGTATGAATTTCTCTAGCTCTAATGCTATTTCAACCGACGTTCGCACTATCTATCTTTCTCTATCTTCTTGCTGTTGCGTATTTTGTGCAAGTGCATACTTGTATGCGTTGGTGTGTGACAACAGCAATTCCGAATGTATACATTAGTTTGAAAATGTATGCATCTAAATAGAAAAATTTATTCAAATTATGTGTGCTTCAGCAAAATTGAAAATATGCGCTTGGATTTACGGCATTCATACATGCTACATACTAACTATATGTTGTGTGCTGCCGAACAAAAGAAGTTCGCATATGTATGCACACATGTGTGTGTATACTCATTTATGTACATACTTATTATTTGAAGCATTCTCTCTAAAATGTATGCAATGCTTTTAAGTGCAGTTCAGCATTACTTCAGAAGTATACTTGTAATTGTGTTAGTGTGCCACACATACAAGCATCAAGAAGCTAAAACGCAAATAAATGAATGAATAAATGGATGAATGAATGAACGATCGATCGACCATTCGACCATAATGATAATGACGATGACGATGACGATGATTGCAGAAACGAGTGATTGCACATACTTGCATTTGAACTGATGATGATGATGATGATGGTGGTCATGCTCTTCAGCATAAATCTGATATTTATTTTCATGCATTATTGGTATGTATCGAATCGTATATATATCATAATGAATCGAATGTGAATTGTTCGAATGAATGATGTGAATGCAAGATGGAAGAGATTTGTGTATGAGATAGATATACGTATGTGGAATAATAGAAAATGCTTGGACAATGGAATATGTATATGTGCGCATGCATATGGATTTGAGTGTATGTTTAACATACGAAGCATTCATCTATTATTTAAGTATTATTGTTGTTAATGTGTTTGTTGGATTATATATAAATGTAAAATGATGATTATGGCAATAATGATGATAATGATGATGAAGATTATATTCATTGTTGAATATTTAAAGTTGAAATTCTTTTAAAGCATATTTTTGGGTGTTAAAATTTATCCTATTATTGGTACTTGTCAATTCTTTGCTTATTTGCGTTTAAATTTCTCTAAAAAATATTGTTTTACCTTTTTGATTGCATTGATTTTATTATTATAACTTTTCCCTTTGCATTTGCATTTTCCACTGTTAGGCAGGCTAGTAAATAAGCAATATCAAACGACAGCATCATAGTGCGAATAAAGCATACTCTCTGCAAATTGTTCAACAATGTAGAAAACTTTTATTTGATTTGATGCAATTTTGTGTGAGCTTTGCATAAAATTAATACCTTTAGATATTTACCAAGGTCTGTGAGAGAAATGTGTTTAAGCATATTTACATATACTTATATACGTTACACTTACATATAATGGGTGTTTTTGAAATTGTCGTAGTGGCAAAAAAAAAAGTTGTTTCCATAACATGGACATATTCCATTTATTTCATATCAGTTTATGTATGTGAATATAATTAAGAGACTATTAGAGCCACAGTTGCATAGCTTTTTCAAGAATCTACTATCATTAACTTTCAAATTCTTTACTGGTAAGCGGAAAAAAGCTTGGAACATGAGTATGACAATAATTAGCTGGAAGACTCATGTGTTACAGTTATAGACCCCAAAGGTAAATTTGGCAGAGCTTCTCTCCAAGTACTGTTGTGTGTGTGTTAGACCTATTTATATTATCCGGTTTCGAATGGCAGAACCCTTGCGACATCATTTTTTTTGAGAAGCGTCATCATGGAAAAAAATTTTTACTACCATAAGAATTGCCAATTGCTTTCCGATTCTGTCTCTTGAGACTGAAGGACACTGAACATTAAATTTATTTGATTTCCTATGTATTTTCTTCACTGAAAATGCGAACATATTATTTTATGACATAGTAAATATTGTTAATTAAATATTGCCATCTTCATTATAAAACATTTTGCAGATATTGTTGAAATATTCGACTCTAGTTGTATGTTCCTTATCGTCTCCGTCGCCACACAACCGTCTCGCTTCACTGCTATGTCGATACTGCCCGCTTCTTCTCGCTCGAACATCCTCCGGCCTTGAGACTCGATGCTTCTCGAGGCTCAACAGATTCTACTGGTAGTATACAAAGCCTCTGTACAGGGCGACTAATGGTGTTGTGACCAGTCCAAATAGATACATTGCGGACTAACCCGTCGCTGCCTGGATGTAATGCGGTCACTCGTCCCATTTTCCATAAAGTCGGTGGGGTAGCTTCATTTTTAATGACCACCAAGTCGCCTATCTTCATATTTTGCCTAGCCTTCTGCCATTTGGGACGCTGTTGAAGCTCGTGGAGATAGCTATCGCTCCATAATTTCCAGAATCTTTGCGCCATAAGCTGCCGAGATTGCCAATAGCTGAGCCGATTCTCCGGCCGTTCTACTGGAATTTGCTCACCTAGAGTTGGAACCAAGGCTTCTCCAATTAGTAAATGCCCAGGTGTAAGAGGATTTAAGTCCCGAGGGTCTGCACTTTGGGCACATAATGGACGTGAATTAAGGACTGCACTGATCTCTGCCAGTAATGTCTGTATCGCTTCAATGGTCAATAGTCGAGCCCCCATAACCCGACGCAGATGATGCTTGGTCGCCTTGACTGCCGCTTCCCATAGACCTCCCTGATGTGGAGCAGCTGGAGTAATGAAGTGCCACTCGGTTTGTCGCGCTGAAAGTTGCTCAAAGAGGTCTGAGGTTCGCCAAGTCTGTAACATTCGACCCAGCTCTCGCTCTGCTCCTACAAAATTGGTGCCATTATCGCTCCAAAGATGCTGACAGTGACCATAACGTGAGGTAAAGCGAATGAATGCCATCAGGAAGGCATTGGTAGACAAATCTGATACAAATTCTAAGTGTACAGCCTTGGATACCATGCACACGAACACCGCGATATAGCCTTTGATGATCACATTTCCTCTTCGACGATCTGGGCGCACTTGTATGGGCCCTGCATAATCCACCCCGGAATGCAGAAATGGGCGTGCTGGACGTACTCGGCAAGCCGGAAGGTTTCCCATCATTTGTTCGCTCATCTTTGCCCTCAACCTTTCGCACATTATACAACTCTTGATCAAAGACCTTGCTAGCGCTCGTACACCGATGACCCAATAATTTCGTCTTAATGTCGCTATTATCTGCTGTGCTCCGCAATGTAGTAGTTTCAAATGTATTGAACGAGCTATGAGCCAAACCAATCTTCCCTTTCCGGGCAGTATCGCGGGATTCCGCTGGCGGTCAGGCAAATCTGCTTCTTGTAAGCGCCCACTCATACACAGTATACCATCTTGAAGAAATGGAGCCAATATTGCAATCGCGTTCGATAGTCGAGCATCCTCCGCTGAACCTTGGCCCTGATCAGAATGGTTTAGCCGTCTAATGTCATCTTCGAAATAGTC
Source organism: Megamerina dolium (assembly GCA_963854835.1). Taxonomy (NCBI): domain Eukaryota; kingdom Metazoa; phylum Arthropoda; class Insecta; order Diptera; family Megamerinidae; genus Megamerina; species Megamerina dolium. The sequence goes on along the minus strand of OY978526.1, from coordinate 13,942,679 downwards.
CCATTGCTCTTGTCTGATCCAGAAATTCAGTGAGTCATCGAGTTCCTTAACGCTCAAATGTAGTTTACGTCTGTTTGCGAATGATGCTCGACAATTTTGGGCGAATCTAAACACCCAAGCCGTTACCCTTATTAAACGAGTGATCGACGAGTATCGGTGCACTAAGGATTCATCCTTTATAACTATTGCGCCGACGTTTGCGATGAATTGCTCATCACTCTCTGTCTTGCCTTCTGATTGAAGTATATTTCCTCGCCCGATCCTTACCAGGCGGCATTCCTTTTTCACCTCTAACTCAATATTTTCGTGTACCCCTTCTGGCAGCTTCGGCCACATGGCCTCCGGCAGCCGAAGGAAATCGGGGCCCCGCCACCACAACTGGGAAGCGATCAACTCATCCATCGACATTCCTCTGGAAATCAGATCGGCCGGATTCACGTCGGTGGGCACATACCTCCACTCGCAGTTTGCCGTGTTCTTATTTATCTGAAGTACTCGATTCGCCACAAATTGTTTTAGGCTACCGCTGTCTCGTTTCAACCAGCACAGTACTACCATAGAGTCAGACCAGCAAATCGCCGAACTGACCTTGATGCTAAGCTGAGTTTCGCAATTGGATAGCACGCGCTGCATTAATTCGCTGAGTAGCGATGCTGCACGCAATTCGAGCCGCGGTATAGTCTCCGTTCGTAAGGGCGTCACTCTAGATTTTGTTAGCAATAAATTGGACGTCACTACTCCATTGTCCTGTATGACCGCATATATGGCCGCTCCGAATGCTCGAGTAGACGCATCGGAAAAGCCATGTAAAGCTATATTTAGCCATCGTGCATATCCTATCCAACGCGGTATACGAAGGCTACTGAACTGTTGCATTTGAGAGAAAATACTTTGCCACACCATCCTCAGTGGTCCAGGTAATCTTGTATCCCAACCTAATTTCTCCTGCCAAATTTTTTGGAGTAAAACCTTTGCCTTTATTATGAATGGTGATGCCAGCCCGATGGGGTCATAAATTCGCGCGGTGATGCTTAAAATCATCCGTTTAGTCCAACAAGTAGGTTCCACCACCGGCAATGATTTCACTGCGAATGTCAGCTCGTCCGCTGAGGGAGTCCATTTAAGACCCAACACTGATGCTTCCATATGTGTGTTCAACCAAGCGTCGTCCGCATCCGATTGTCGGCCTATAGAACGGTGCATGTTATTCGAATTTGATCGCCATTTAGTAAGCTCGAAGCCTCCAGCTGCCAAAAGCTGTTTTATCTGCTGGCATAAGAGCAGCAATTCCTCTTCCGTGTCAGCACCGGCCAAGCAGTCGTCCATATAAAAATTATTCAATACAGCCTGAGCACCTCGTGGCCACCTGGACGCGTTATCTCTAGCACACTGCTGCATTGCCCTAACTGCACAAAATGGTGCTGACGCCATACCGAATGTCACTCTAGAGAGCCAATATTCGGCTATTTCCCCTGTCTCATTTCTCCAAAACATTCGCTGCAAGTCCCAATGTTGCGGTGCTATTTTTATCTGAGGAAACATCTGCTTGATATCTGCCGATACACCATACGCGTGGAGACGAAATCCCAAAAGGATATCAATTAAGTCTCGTTGCAATTTGGGCCCGATCATTTGGACATCGTTCAACGAAACTCCGGTATCAGTTGAACATGAGGCATCGAACACTACCCGAAACTTTTTCATGATTGCATGATGAGGAATATAATAGGATTTGCCTTCTGGTGGTCTCGTTGCCAGCCTTAGCCAGTCATTCGCTATATATTCGTTTACGAAGGTCTGGTATTTCTCTTTTAATTCCGGCTCTCTTTTGAATCGTTGCTCTAAGCGTAAGTATCTTTGCAGGGCTGTTACACGATTAGAACCAATGCGATTCCAATCCCGTCGTAGGGGAATTTGAACAACATAGCGCCCTTCCTGTGCGTCGAAGGTGTGAGTCTCCAAGAAATGGGTTTCGCACTCTTGTTGCTCTGCTGTCCAATTTGATTCATCGCCTGGTAAGCTCTCTGAATCAAAAAACCGTCGTACTAAATACTCAAGATGATCGTCCTCCGCTCTATCCATCTCCTTCATTATGTTAGCCGCAACAACGCCTGAGTTTGTCGGAATCTCGCCAAAAAGTAGCCAGCCTAAGCGAGTCTCTTGTGCGACAAAACTCGAAGATAATCGCCTCATATTTCCCTGCATCAGTTGAGCCCATATACCCACCCCCAACAGCATTTGTACTGGTGCTGGTTGGTCGAAAGTGGGTCTGCTAGAAGGTTGGATATATCGCTGGGTAAGCTCTGCATCTGTAAGCGTTTTTGAGGCAATAACATTTTCCCTAAGATCGATGGAACTACCAGGCATTTAAGGAAAATCCGAAGCTCATCATTGTAAAGTGACATCAAATGTCCCGAAATTGATTTGTTGCAGACATGAGACTCCACTCCAATAGCAGAGGAAACGCCAATTCTTGTTCGGTACATATAGATTTGATTATGCGTGACGATATCTTTACTGATCAGGTTTACTTGTGCACCAGTGTCGCATATTGCACGAATTCTCACCATCATTCCATTATGAGCTACAAAACGCACCTGAGCGGTAGCCAATAAACTAGAATAAGACTCGCCCGCTCCTCCTTGTATCATCGTAGAACCGTCTACTTGCGCGGATGACTCTGACGCATTGAAAGTACTGAAAACCCTGAGGCCGGTCTCCACTTCGGTCACTGATTGCTATTGCTCCTCACTCGGACCCGCCTCCACTGCTGCCAGCATCGACCTCTGAGGGACCTCCTCCATAGGGTTCGTTGATAGCTTCGGGCAAATAATGCTGTTGTGGGGTGCCCTTGCACACCTGGGGCAACGATTTGACAAACAGTTTCTCGCAGTATGACCCTTTCGCAAACAATTTTGGCACAAACCCAGTTCAAAAATTCGTTTAATTTTCCCTTCACGACTCATGCGTCCAATCGTAGGACATCGGTGGAATGCATGATCTCCGGAGCAGTTGAGACAGGGCTTGTAATTAATGGTTGATGAAACGCTCGACCTCATGCGCTGATTCATTGAAAAGGAGTTCATTCGCTTCTCGCTGTCATTAGTGACAGGCTGTGTTGTGCGATTTAATAGTCCGCTACTGCGACGCTCAAGCCAAGAAAAGAAGTCTCTTTGCAAATTTGGGATTCGATCTATAGGCCGTACCATCTCCCACTGACTACGGGACACGCTGTCTAACCGGGACTGCAGAAAGGTTAATATAAACAAGTCGCGTTGCTCCTCGGCTTCAAGTTGTCTCGCCACCATACGCATGCTGTTGCGCGTAACATCAAGCATATTCCGAATCGAGGCATGGGTAGCCCTTGGCCAAACTGGCAAATCATAGATTGCTGAGCAATGCACAGCATGGCACAAATACTCATTATCGTATGCTAAACACAGTGTTTTCCATGCGTCAACAAAGCTGTTGTCTTGCTGCGGCCAATAACCTAATGCTCTAGCTGCCTCCTCCTTAACACAGCTTTGGAGCCGACGAAGCCGCTGCAGATTCGTGAGATGGGGATTTTGTATCACCTCAGTCGAAAATACGTCTCGAAATTGAATCCACTCTCGATGGTTACCGCGAAATATTGGAAGCCGATCTGCTAATGGCAATTCCGCAAATTGAAGTTGTAGTGAATGATTATTAGCGTGGTTGCACGATGCAGTAGGAGGTGTTGGTTCCATTTCTTTTATTTTCTGACATAGCTCTGCCCGGACCTTGACGTAGACATCTTCAACCTCCTGCGCACGTGCGAGATCATCCGCCTGTTGCAACTCATCTCGTGAACACTGCTGCAACTCACAAGATTTCAATTCAAATCTTTCCCAAGCCTTAGTTAAAATATCGAGGCGAGTCTTAATAATTTCGACGTTCATATCATCAGATGCAGTAGCTGCCAACCAGTCGGACTGACGCTGAATTTGGGATACAATATACTCTATATCCGACCGCATATTCCTACCCTCTACCACGATTGCCATTTCCGAATTTTCTATGCTTGCTGTGGAGTCCTCCACGCTTATTGCTTCCTTCTCCCTCCGTGTCACGGTTTTTCGGCCACCACCTGAGGAATTAAAGAACATCAAAGACGCTTAAAGAAAGTCTGAATTGCCTAATCAGTATTAGAATTGTTCAATAAGTTGCCCTAAAATGTTCGCATGTCATTTGAAGTGCCTGATCAGCAATAGTTAAATATTATCGCAAGCTACTCAAATCACCGCTATGCCCTAATCATAATGCGCTACTATAACTTCTCATTAAGGTGCTTCATGTCGCCGAGTCGTTGCCTTTCAAGTCGCAGTGGATTACTGATCCCATATTACTAGTAACACATAATTGCCTAACAAGGCCTAAAGCCGCTGATATGTTACGTAGCAAGTCGCAGATCAATTGTTACATAAATATTCGCCTGGCACTTGCAGTGTTTGATCAGCAATTGTTAATTAATATTGCCTGCAACTCAAATCGCCGCTATGCCCTAAGCATACTACGCCACTATAAATTCTCGTTAAGGTGCTTCAAGTCGCAGAGTCGTTGCACCTCAAGTCGCAGTGGATTGCTGATCCCATATTACTAGTAACACAAGGCCTTAAGTCGCTGATATGTTACGTGTTACGTACATAAGACGCAGTTACCATCTAAATCGCAGTTACTATTTAAATCGCAGTTATTATTTAATTCGCAGTTACAATTTAAATCGCAGTTACTATCGCGCAGCGTATCACCTTCTAGTTTAACCTTAAGTCGCGGATATTTTCCGTAGTAAGTCGCAGATAAATTGCTACATAAGTCGCAGTTATACTATTTGAACGCAGTTACGATCGCGCATCATGAAGTTTATTTATTTGACCTTATGTCGCTGTTACATCTTAGTTCACCATTATGTACCTATACACATCGCGAATACAAATATACGCACCCTTCGCTTTTATGGCTCTTTTTCCATTAAATATTTCTTCTATCGACACTCTAGCACGTTTGCTTGTACCCGCCGCTGGGCCACTCGACTCTGTTCCCCTCGAAACCCTCGCTCTCCTCGATCTTTGCATTCTATTTAATTTTATTTAATTGTATACGCAATCCAGACAATTCAATTAAACCCAGCGACCTTTCTTGTACGCAGTGAATACAGAACTGTTGAAATTTTTCAACGATCATACAGTATTACGTTCGCCCGCTCACCAATCAACGAATGAGTATAACAGAACTACAACAGTACTCTAATGCCCTTATCTATATACGCATCTAATATACACTATCTTATAACTGTTCGTATAGGATGACCCGCTGAAATGCATATCGCGCGGCGCCATATGCCAGCACAACAGAGAAACAAATGAAACCAGCCGTATGTTATTTGCTTTCAATGGCGCCGTCGCCTATGCATACACAGTCGTATAACTGTTCGTATAGCATGATTCGCTGAAATGCATCTCGCGCGGCGGCATATGCCAGCACAAGTAGTAGAAACAAACAAAACCAACAGTAAGTTCTTTGTTTTCAATAGCACCGTCGCAGATGCATACACAAACCTCGAATCATATCGACTATATACATTGGAAATGGAATATTCAATGTTATCCGTATGCGCTGTATTTAGATTAAACCAATGACCTAACCGAAAACATTCTGTTCGCAACAACACTAATATACAATCATACCGAACATATATCCATTTTACCCGTAACCTATACTTCAAACCTGTACAACATTCCCTTCGGCTCGATGGACCAAAAAATGTATGTTCCTTATCGTCTCCGTCGCCACACAACCGTCTCGCTTCACTGCTATGTCGATACTGCCCGCTTCTTCTCGCTCGAACACTAGTTCTAGGACCAGTATCTCTTCTGAGGATATAGGATGAGACCTTTCTGTCAAATTTGACATATATTGATTGAGCACAAGGCTAAATGATTCATAGGATGTCATATCGGCTTCTAGGTACCCTTTTTGTAGCAGAACTACGATTTCTAATAGAAAATTGCATAAATTTCAAACTTTATTACAATGTAATTCGTTATGGAATCCTAACTGAGTAGAGTTTGAAAAACATTTTGGCATGTAATACCAATTGAGAAATTCGACAATCTAAGGAAACACCCTTTATGCTATAGAATTAGGAAGAACTAGCAATATTCTGCAATATTTGCTGATGTAATATGAGTTATGTTCATATATATATGTATATGTATTTGCCTTTCAATTTCTCTTCCTCTCTCTCTCTCTTTATTTATTTACCAATGTTCACTCATCTATGCAATACATTTGTATACATATACAGCAGCATGAATATATCTTCGAAATAGCTGTGTAGGTACTTAAAATTTGTAAGCATATTATTGTGTAAATGTAATACGATATGATTGTCAATAAATCAAATCTATCGATTTTCAACAAAAATATTGCTGTGCAAAATTCACTTCCAGTTGTTGCCAAAAGCAATGGAAAAAATATTGAAATTGAAATTTAATAACAAATTGCACAATCATGATTGAAATCAGAAACACACGCACACACACACACATATATTCATATAGTGTATATATGTACAAAAAGATGATATTTGAAATTTAAAAGGTATTTGTGAGACATCCAAAAAATATATGAAAGAGTTAAATGAATGGAAATTTAATTAAATTTATTTGTATTTCAAATTTTCATTTTTTTTTTATTGTGCTACTCATTTTATAGTGTAATCTAGATTAGCTTTATCATCATACAATGGACACGATAGAGTACAATTGTACAATTAGGTGACACACAAGGTTTCATGAAGTCATACTTACAATGAATTTGAACTTATAAATCTGTGTCTGGTATTTTATCATACAATAATTGTAACGAGCTAAAAATAATACAAAATGAGCATAGGAAAATGAATGACAACGCACTTTTAAAGTCTTCTCAGTCGAATTTTAAAAAATTATATAATAAAGACAAACAATTTTATTCAGATATATTCGATTCGATGAAAAATTTGCTATTCATCATATTTTATTTGAATAAAGTGATAAAATAACGTTTTGAGTTGATTTAGTCATGTCTGCCTGTCTGTCTCTTTGTATGAAATTGCCTATTACTATGATAACTGCCGCAATTATAGAGTTATCAAGCTGAAAATTAGTGCATACAATTATTTTTACTATCTAAACAAAATTCTTCATGAATGTGTAAAATTGCATGAAAATTACACTGACCTCCCATACAAAAGTATGTTCTGAAAGTGTGTTTTTAACACTTTTATCATGAAAATATAAAGCTCTTGAACTTAGACTGGACGCACAAAGTTATTCTAACCACAAAAATAATATATTCGAAAATAAACGTAATGAAATAAAAAACATGCCTACCTTCCATACAAAAGTTGTGTCTTGAAAGTGCAATTTTTCACATTTGGCAATAAAATATAAAGCTATCGCAGTAAAACTTGGTATATAATCTTAATCTGATCATTAAATGAATATCGTAGAAAATAAAAGTCATCGGTCGAAAATCAAGACTACCTCCCATAGAAAAATACATAAATGAATGTGTATTATCGCACTATGCCAACAATAGCATAAAGTTATCAAGCTGAAACTTGGTACGTATGATCAATTTTACTAGCAAATATATATATTTGAAAATGAGCTAAATTGAATTAAATTTAGATCTACCTCCCATATAAAGTTTTAATTCTGTGAGTATGTTTTTATACTATGCGCACAAAAATATAAAATTATGAAGCTGAAATTTGGCATTTTATAGACTTCATAGACCTCATCGTATAAAAGCCACCCCTCTCTCTTTCTCTCTTTATTTTTGCACTAGGTCCTTGACAACTCTGCTTCTTAGTTTCCCAAGTCTACAAAGTGGGCACCATAGATCAATACTTGGTCACAATGAATCAAAACCCTATAATAATAATAGAGCTATTCGCTACCTGAATAGAACAGGTCCACAGCAAATCATTTCTATTAATTCTAATATTATGCTAAACTATTCCAAAGACTGTACAATTTCCTTGGGAATTTTTGTTTTAATTTTCGAGAGGGCGATTTCAGAAGAATAGCAAAACTCATTCTACTCTTTCTGTTACTCTAAGCATTCAATTTGATTTTTTTTTACCTTATTTCCTCTTTATAAAGAAAAACAAAAACAGTGTATTTACTGCATGTCCCTTTACTTGGAGTATTGGACTCTTAACTGGCAAAATTTACAAAGTACTCCAACATAGTCTATTATAAATATCAACTCGTACAATACACTGTACTAAAGTACTACCACACAGCATTTATAAATCCAACAAATAAACGTAAATAACTAACATATCCACAAATGTTTAGATATCTGCGTACCATGGTAGATATGGGTATGTGGACATATTTTATGCAAATTTACTACCTACTAGTATTTGATATGTGACATATAGATAGACTGAGAGGTAGATGCGAGTCAAACTGAGAGAAAATTATTAGAAAATGAAAAATGATATAAAAATAAAAAAACTTAATAACAAAAGTTGAAAAGTACTCATGATCATCAGGCATAAAGCAATGAAGAGTCACTTCAAAACCTATACAACATGCATATTTATACGAGCATATATAAACAAAGCTTGTGAATGGGGAGTATATACAATATTTGTACCTTACATACATCGGTTAGTTTGTTTGCAAATGTCTTTAACCTCTTTGGAATGATGATAATGTGGATGGATGATTATGATGATGATGATGATGATGATGATGATGATAAACGACCGTGGTAACAATAATATCATATGAGACCACAGCGGCAATAGAACACATACGTGTACGTATATTGCTATATTTGTTTGACAGGTTGCCTGATTACTGCTGATATTTTTTTCATTTTTTACTTGTCTTTCATTTTTTTACTCGCATCGTCTTATTCATTTTTGGTTTTTGCGTCTTCATTTTTGTACGCTTTAAATGTTTGAATATGAATATGAATTGCAACCAACTAACGAACCAAACATTCTGCACTCATATGGAAAATTTTAATAATCCTTTATCGAGTTTCAGTTCTTTTCTTTACAAACACGGTTACACATTCGCAGGTACATGTATGGATATTTTCCTTATGATATTTGTTTTTCGGCTTCTTTTTGTATGATATGAAATATAAATTATGGTCGGTCGCTAGGTTCTTAACAATATTTTTGAAATAAAAAATGCATTCTGCGAATTTGCAATTATGGATTATTTCTAGCAAAATTTCTATTAAAAATTTGCACAGCATTTAGATTTATAAGATGTTTTCCAACAATTCTGAGTGTTGTCCAATGATAAACCCACTAAACTCTTCGTGTTACTTGATGTTGTTAATAACGCTGTGACGCAATTTGAGAGCCATTGTGTGGGGGTGGAATAATTAATGGAAAATAATGGAATATAATAAAACCTTCAAAATTTTTTGCATTCTCACGTCAAAAATTTTTTTTATTGCCATATTAAATTTGCAAATGCTTTTAGAATAAGTAGGAAAAAAGGGTTAAAATTCATATCGGAGCGAAATATGTTGTTTAGATACATATAGTAAAATTTTATGCAAAATAATTTTGTAGAACATTTTAACCCATTAGCTATCTCACGAAAGGGTCTTTTTGAACCCTTCTTTGAGGAGTCTCAATAAAAAGGCATTTAAGAGGTTGCTAAGGAGTTCAATTGTTATGAAAATTAATTGCTGGAAAATTTCACTAGCGATATTCTCAGACAAAATTTTTATACAAGTAGCGTAAAAGTCCACAAAAAATAAAAAACAAATATGTCCCCTTGAAATATGCAACTATTTATGCATTCTTTTATAATCTGTTCATATATATAAGTCCAGCCCTTTTAGAGCGCCATAATTCGGCGTTTGGGACATCATATCGCAATTATCGCTATCATCAGAAGCTAAGTTATACATGATATCCAAATGTGACTCCACTGCTGGCTCTTCACCTTCAAAGTTTACTTTCGCTGTGCCTCGGTTAAATTTCTTTCAATCGCAAGAGAACTACATCTCTTTTAGCAACAGTTTTAATGAAGCTTTTAACAAGTCCCAAACTTGCTGTGTTCTCTTTTTTTTTCCAAGCCTGGCATGTATACTGATGTTTCCTATATCGTGTATCCCAATCGCACATAAAGCACATATATTTTAGATAGGCACTGTGAAGACCGCAAAGCATTGTGTCGACCTTTAAGTCACAACACATGATCATTAAGAATTTGAAGAGTTAACAGTTGGGCTAGCAGTGGACATCATGTGTAACTCAGTATTATTTTCTAAAAAAAAAAACAACCTGATGGTCACCCTTTTTATTATATGAATACGAATAACTCATATGTACGTTTACATGCACGTTTGTATGTACATGTGATATTAACATCCATACATGTATATAGCTCCACATATTATTGTTTCTCATAAATGCTGAACTGCAATAAAAAATTTCATTCACTCACACCAATACAATGGAACAATGTCAATCGATGTGTCGGTGGGTTACTTCTGTGGCGGCTGTTGCTCTTGCTATAATAACTGCTGTGTTATACTCGTACAATTCGTAACAAGTAGAAAACTTAAACTTCAACATTTTCGTTTTGTTTTTGTTATTTCACTTTTTCATTAGTGAGTAAGTATGTATGTATGCTTCTATGTATTATTGCTGCTACTGCTGCTTCTATGCTAACAATAGCATTGCTATGCTAACAATGATGACAATACATAAATGATGGTTTTGTTTTTTCAATTTTATTTTCTATTGGTGTATGTGTTGAAACTTTGTTTTTCTTTTTTGTGCATACATTCGTGCACATGTTAAAAGGGATTTAATTGAAGTCATAAACATAGTGAGTGGAGGTATTTTAGGATATACATACATGCTGATACTTGTAGTATGTGATTGTTGTTATTATGATTAGGATTGAAGTATATAAATAGTATGTTTGTATTATTTTGTTGTTGTTGTTGTTGTTGTTGTTGTAATAATTAGCTCATTAGACAATATTTGCATCAAGAATTATTATAGATGAGTATTGTGATGTTGGCTCGATGATGATGACTTCATTTTCAGTCTAATCGTTTGGCTGTTCAAATTAAACAGATTTTTGGAACTATATACCCTACTTATGGTAAAGTCGAAAAAGTCGATATGACAATAGGCAACCAACTGCAGATCTCATGTATTGGTTGTTGTTGTTTCTGTTTTATCTTGAAAGACTGGGAATTTTACCGAGGAATTAAAGTGACTTTAAGTGTTCTTTGGAATAGAATTATGCTATAAATTATGCTATGAACTACCGTATTTATAAAGTGATCGAGTTTCCAAATCAGATTATTAGATTATTGAGCGAATGGGTTCGTAAATAAGCTAAATTTGGATAAGAACCATGCATACCTTCCATACAAAGGTATGTTGTCAAATGCATATTTTCATAGTTTGCTCATGAAAATATAAAGCTATCGAACTAAAACTTGGTGCATAAAATTAGTTTGATCCCAGAATATATATAATTGCAAAAAAAGAATAATCGATCGAAAATCACGAGCACCTCCCATACATAAACGTGTTGTTAAATGAGTTTTTTGACTTTATACTCTAAAACATATAAAGCTATCAAACTAGAACTTGGTCCATAAAGTAAATATGACCAAAAAATATACATATTTGAAAATGAAAGTAATCGAATAAAAAATAAGTATACCTCCCATATAAACTTATGTTCACGTATGTGGAATTTCACACTTTGCACATTCAAATATAAAATTATCAAGCTGAAATTTACTATATACAATTCTATTTACTCAATAATAAACATATTCGAAAATGGTTTGAATCGAATGAAAACCACGCCTACCTTTCATATAAACTTATGCATCCGTGTGTGTATTTTAACACGTTGCGTACGAAAATATGAAGATATCAAGCTGTTTTTGATACATTTAATTGAAAATGTTCTCTTCAAAATGCGAGCAAAGAAGTTTCACTTAAAAAATTAGTAAAGTTCAACAAATAGGTCGCAATCTGTAGTGCAGCTTAGAAGCAATTGAAGATATAATAAGCGAAATTGTAAAAAATAATATGTTTGCATATTCTAAAATGTTTTGAAATAGTTTTAATGTTTTTGTTGTTGTTTTTGTTTCTTTTATTTATTTCTTACATTTATTCGAAACACGACGCATTAACGAATATCCCCAAGTGCGTTGAGTGCGATGAATGTAGGTGTATTTATATCAAATTCAATTTGAAATATTTCAAATTAAATTGAATATTTGCTTGTATTCATATTATTTTATTAGCATAAGTATATTTTTCAATTTGCTCACACTATGAACTAAGAACATTGATTTGAATATGGCAGCAAAAAACAAAAAAAAAAAAATAAGAAAAATGAAATTAAAAATTAAAATTAATAAACACAAGAGAATGAAAACGAACCTAAAAATAAAAACAAAAAAAAAAATAAACTAATATATACATATTAACAGGAATATATATATACATACCTAAGTATGTATGCAGAAAGAAACAAAAATGAGAAGAAAAAAACAAAAAAAAAAATTTAAGTGAAATTCTTAATCCGTGCCATTCGTGACGGTTGCCAATCTGTCAAGTGTCGTCGGTGGCATTTCGTTTTATATGAATTTTTTTATTTAATTTTATTTTTTAATTTTTGGAAATGAGAAAATTGACAAAAAAAAAAAAAAGAATATAATGAGGACGAACAAGGACTCCATAAGAATAAGTGAAAAATTAAAGAAAAATATGCAAAGAGGAACATACACAAGGGATTCATCGACACCCTCTCTCAATGTGGTTGTTGTTGGTCTTGTTGGCCATGACAACTGAAGCGTATTTGGTTAGCAAATTAATTTTTCGACTTTGTTCTCGCCCACGTCTTAAGTTCTTTCTGTCTGTCTATCTGCCTGTCTGTCTGTCTGTCTGTCTTTCTGTCTGTCTATTTAAACAAGAAGGAAATATTTTCATATGACTTTGTTAATATTAGGGACAACGACAATGATAACGATGATGGCGATGATGATGATGGTGATGATGATGACATTGTTGATTGTAATACATTTGAGAATTCACTCCGCGCTTTCACCCTATCTTGCTGTATTGGTATAACTTATTTATAATTTTGCTTCATTTTATTGCTATTCGTTTGTTATTTATGACTCTTAATTTTTCCTTCGCTTGTCACCAATGCTTATGTTGTTGTTGTTGTGTATTTTCAGAATATCATTTCAATTACAAATGTCCTTGACGGCTCAATGTTGGTTGTTCTTTCGCCCATTTTACATACTTTCATTTATTTCACAATTTTTTGTGTATTTTACAACATATTTTTTCCATTAAATATCAATGTACCTATATATTCATCTTGACACAGAATACACACATATTTACACACACACACACATATATTTACTCCGAATTCAGATCCTTACCATTTGCACTTTTATGCTGTAACAGTAACCCATAATAAAAATTGGAACAAATGCCATTAAAAAGGGAAAGTCAGTTATACTCCATCACTTCACATCCTTTTCCTACGATTTCAACCCAAATTCGTAATAAATAAATGGATAAAAGAATGCCGCCACTATGTAGGTATGCGAATCATCGACCAGTTTTATCATATGACCATATGTACATATGAGAAAACATATGTCCATTTACCATCGTTTTACTCTTTTTCTTCATTTTCTTTCGATTTAGGTATTCACTGTGAATGTTTCTAAAACAACAACAACAACAAGAGCAACAACATAAGTCTGTAAAAGCATATAAAGCAGATAACCTTTAAGCTCAGAAGCATACATATTCATTTCTGAGTGCGTTTGCGTGTGTCTTTTCTCATTTATTGGGGTCTGGGGAAAAACTATTGGACCAAAAAAAAAAATTATAGCTCCAAAACAATTTTGGCTGATCTTCCATTTTTTTCTGAATTATTATTATTGTGATTCTTTCTGCCTTCTTTATGAATAGCACGAAGCTAGTGCCGATTGATGTTATACATTTCCCAGTAGAAACTGGTTTGAACTCACGATCTGTCGATTCCAAAGCCAACGTTTGTACCATCGCTCTAACAATTCAATCACTCGACAGCAATTTAGATGTGTACTAAAATCAAATCAATTGAAAATTGTGAGTGTTTGCATTTGTGTAGCTCATTTCAGTTTATTTGCTGAAAACATTACCTGCTCGTTTCTCGAGAAGGACTTTTGGAAGCAGCATGCATTCAGCGATACTCAGATGTGGATTTCACTTGCTTCAAAGCTGTTATATAATGTCTTATGCTGGCAAGGTATTGACACATTTTTCTGCTGGGTTTGTGACTTCAGAAAAATCGAGAGAGAGTTTGGTTGGAAGAGTTTTGATCAATTCACACACCATAGAAATGCTAATCTTGCACCATTAGAATCATACCAGCACAAAGTTCATTTTAAAAAAATGTCTCTAAGAAATTTTTGTATTCATTTTTTTTTTTTAATAATAATTCTATGGTTTAATGTGAATTCAATTAAGAAAAACATATATAATCATATAAAATTGATTGCACTCTGACTGAAGCAGTATTATCAATTTTACCCCAATACAATATAGAGATATAGAGAGACATATAAAATATGCCAGTGGGAACAACTTTTTGAGTAATTACTTTTATAGCAGATTTTTACTCTTGCAACCATATGTATATGAGCATACATACATATGTGGTACATATACAGTTTCCATCAGTAACCTACAATCAAGGTGTAACAACCAACCAATAATAATAATGTAGATACGAAAAATGTTATTGCTCCTTTAGGAGATGTACAACAGTACACACACACACACACACACAAACACACATATTCATACAAGTATGATACCGCATACATATATAGATGATTTTCGGATGAGTTGTGGGGGGTTTTAATGGGCAAAATCACATAAAAATTAAATTGTGGAAAATATATCATAAAATATTTTGTAAAAATATGTATATTAATCTACAATAAATTTACTTAAATGATGACTTCTTAATATACAAATGACACCTCAGTGCAAAAAGCTATACATAGTACAGTCAGAATACAATAAACTCACAATATCTCAAGCTTAGCCAAAAATGGAGGCTTTTAGATTTGAAAAGTAGCATATTTTTATGATAAAATGATTCCAAAAATTGCCTCATATATTGAATATTTTATGCAGATATCTCATTTTATTGTATTTGAATTAACTATAGCCTTCCAGAAATATAATGTTGCCCTTTTGATTTTTGATAAAATTTTACAAAAGACCTTGATTTCAAAAATTTCAATTGCAATTTATTGAGCAAACTAAAGAAACATGAGTTGACTTTATTGAGTTTACTTTACTCCTTACTTCTGTCTATAAAGCCAAGATGACAATATGAAAATACTGTCCAACCCTAACTAATTTGGCGAACCATCTCCTCTGATAATCTCCTATATCAGAGCATAAGAACCACAACCTCTATCATTTAATTCAAATATTCGTTACAAATGCATACAAACATACATACAATTTGCTATGTGTATGTGTGTGTGATATTATATCTATCCGTATATCATTGTACTTATCGTATTCTCATACTCATCGAAGCAATCCAGCAGCATAATGAAAGCAGTAATTATTAGCTTTTTGGACGATTTTCAAAGTGACTTTTAATGGCCTGTTGTCAATGACCAAGACTAAATGAAGTTGTTTGTTCCATTTCGTCCCAAACAATGACTACCAAAGAGGATTAAAGAGAGTGAGATTGAAGAAGATCGAATGAGAAAATGTGTACATGTGCTTGTATGAAAATATTGCAAAGATTCGTTTTACTATGTTTTATGCGTATTATTGCCAGGGTTAATCTAAATTTATAACTTCTTATTTTCATAGAATTTCATTGTTGTTGTATTTTTTGTTTTATGGCATATTGGTTAAGGAATTGGTTGGTTGGTTGGTTGGGCTTAATAATGGTTGGTGCCAGTAGTTTATGCTTACGTATGTATGTATCGTAATGCCCTGCTTGTTGTGGTTACGCTTTTATAGCATTCCTAGGAAGTGAGCCTGTAATTTTATGGCATGTGATAATGAAATAATTTTCCTTTTTTTTTGTTTTTGTTTTTGCTACTTCTTTATTCCATTGCTCTCTTCTTTCTGTATATATCAATAATATTGCTGTTCTTTTTTCTCTCGCATCCACTTTTCTGTGTGTGCATTAAATGACAACGTTGATGACGATTATAATGGTAATGCTAATGATGATGATGTTAATGTTAATGATGATGATAATGATGATGATTTTGTTGAAGAAACTTTTATAATTTTTATGCGCATTTAAAACACATTAAATTACAAGAAAGTTTTTTATTAAAAAAAAAAAAAAATCTTGCTCATATCTTTGGATGGAATGTGGTGAGTCCGATTGATGTCATTATTGTATGTTTTTTTTTTGTTTCTCTTTATGCTTTGTTCTATGCATTTCGAATATTAAGTATAAAGTTTTATAATTTAATATTGTTGGACTAAATACTTAGAATTGCAATGTTAATTTCTGTATTTCAGTCAATGTGAAGTATAATGAAAGAAAAAGAACTAATTAATTATAATGATATAGTTCATATATGAAACATACGTGACTAAATATAAGGAAGTGAAAAAAACAATAAATGTGTAACATTTCAAATTACTGATATTCTGTAATTTTAAAGGTTTTTTCGTGGAAAATACAATTTAATCAAAACCGATTTGTGAGATTTTAAATGCAATAAAAATAATATTTATATATAATAGATATACTTGAAAATTTTAGAATCTTATTTCAGACTAAGCATCAAATTCATTGGTCATTGATTAATTTATTAACCCAAGTTTAACTAATTTGAACAACTCAAGAGTCAAATGGGCCAGAAGCAAGGATGATTAGTGATTATGTTTAACAAAGATTCAGAAATATAATCACAAATAAATATTTGATTATTTTCCATTCTAAGATCGCATAAGCATGACTATGCTGACGCTGGATGGCCTATTGTATATTCGACTCCGTGATTTTAATTTTGCCTAATCAATAGGACATACAAAATTAATCCGCGAAATGGGTTCCACACTGTTGTCTACAAATACCATCGTATGATAAGTTTGAAGGAGCATTTCACAGTTGTTCAAATTCAATTCGAACAAGCTTTGGCAGCATTTCGTAACGATGGCTCTCTTAAATATCACCTCAGCCCAAAAAGCATTGTGGGAGGATGGATTACTCCCGATGGATCAGCAGCAAACGAGGTGTGTCTCGTATGCAAATAAGATCATGGTGACGATTTTGTGGGATGCACGAGAAAATATTCTCACCGATTACCCTTAAAAAGATAAAGCAATCCATAGCAAATATTATTGCGATTGATTGGACCTTTTTAATGATTGGTATTTGAAGAAAAATCACAAGATTTGCGCAATAACACGTGAATGAGGCTACGAACTCACATCTTATACTACTACTTATCTCACATATTCTTCAGATTTAATCTTCAGTGCCTAGTCCATGTCTCCAAATTTGAATATAATAGTATTACAGATATTTGGTTTCAATTATGAGGTTATTGTTATGAGAAATCCCTATTTTGAGAGACTCAAAAAATGTTTTTGTTGAAAATGTCTAAAAAAAGAAAATGAGGAAATGCAAAGTGCATTAAACTACAGGGCAATAATATAATATAAAATGTTATATTATATTTTGCCGGAAAACAATGCCTTTCATTCAGAAAATTACCAAATTTTTGATCTACTCTCATATATACAAACATATAATATTCTATTTTAATGGATTGGACTACAAGATTATAAGGTTTTATGCATGAGGAGTATCTTCTTCTTCTTCTTCTTCATGTTTTTATCACATTTTAGTTGGGGTCAGCTCTCCTGGTTCGTAATCTCCAGATTCGTCGATCTTGGATTGTCTAGGTGTTTAAGTTCGCAGGTTTCAAATGATTTTGTATCTGCCTCGCCCAAATGTGTTGGACTTTCTTGCTGCCGTGGTGACGTCTAGGGCTATCTTCGTCATATCGAAGTCGGATCTTCTCTGGACGTGTCCGTACCAGCGGAGGTGGCTCTCTTAAATTTTTTTTCAATGGGCGCGATTAAGTTGAGGCTACCACGAATGTAACGGTTTGGTATTATGTGGAGCATTATGACTGATGTAGATCATCGCAACATTTTTATTTCCACCATTTTCAGCTTTCTTTCATCTGACTTTTTCAGAGGCCAACATTCAGCTTCATATAATAATGTTGGGCGTACAGCGGTTTTGTAAATTTTTTCTTTTAGGTGTAATGGCATCTTTTTGTCACATAGCACTTCCATTAGTGTCTTCAATTTTAACCACGCCGAGTTTACCCTGTGCTGCACGTCTGCATTAATTTCGTCAGTATTTGTTAACACGAAATCTAAGTATTTAAATATGCTCCCTCTTTTAGTGGGTTATTTCCCAGATATATTGGTGTTGCTGTTAACACTGGCAACCTGCAAGAATTTTTAATTCTTATTTCTATTTATTATTTAACGTCTAGCTTTCGAAGAGTTTTTATGATTCAAATATTCAGAGAAACAACATACCAATGCCAAAATTGCGATAAAATTTTTTATCCAAATATCTTTACCTTTCTATCGAATCTTTTTCGGAGACTCTTTGGTTTAAGGGAAAAACTATTCACTAGATTAGATTCAATATCAAAATTGTGTTGACATTTTTATCGAAATACTTTTGCCTTTTTATCGACTCTTCCCCGTTGACTCTGCGGTTTAATAAACGGTCCTTTAAGACAATCAGTTCCGATGCCAAAATTATATTGAAATTTTTCAGCATAACATTTTTCCTACATTAAATTACAGATTAAATTTATTGAATAAACAGAAGAAAAAAAAATCCATAAAAATATATATTAAATTGCTTGCAGTTTTTTTGTGCTTGACTATAAATTTTGCTGAAGTCATATATTTAATTAAACTGGTTTTTTTTTTTTGTGTGTGTTCGCCTCCACTAATTTCAGATATAAATTTCATGTGACTGCAAAAATACATAAACTGCCAGAAGCATCAACAACAGCAGCAGCAGCAGCAGCAGCATTATTACCAGCTACAACAAGAACAACAATAGCAACAACAAGTCATTTATATAATAAAATGCATGGAGATAAAATAAGTAATTTAATAAAATACCATTTCGATAATGAAGTTATGTTAACTGGCAATAAAGCGCTAATTAAAAATATTCAAAAATAAATTAGAAACGTGTGAAAATAATTTGAATGCAAATTCAACAAATGCAAAACACGAAGAAAGAAAAAAACCAAACAACAAGCTTATTAGCATTTAAATATCAGCATAAATCAATAACAAAAACTAAGCATTTTATATTTAACTGAGCACATTCGTATGTGAATTGGTGAATTAATTTCCAAAAAATATGCTTTGAATTGAACAATTAATTGGCAAATAAATAATTGGTGGTAATAATAAAATTAATGTGAAATTTTAATTGCTACGAGGTAATAATATAAAATAAAATAAATTATCTTCAACAAAAATTTTTTTTCTTTTTTTATGTGAGTTATTTTTTGTATGTGGAAGCAACTTTACCTGCCTAATAGCTTTTTTTAATGTATAAATTGCATTTTATGTGAAATTTTTCAATGCTCTTTTTTAGCGTGTAGCATATTTTCCAAAAAAAAAGGGAAGTAAAGGCGGAGAAATTACAATACATTTTTTTTTTTTCGTTTCAAAACAATAGCAATTAAGCTAAGGTACAAATATAAGAACAACAATAACCATAATAATAACTAAATTCCGTAGCAAATAAGAATAGCGTGGCAAGAACGTGAAGAACATACATATACATGTGAGCGTATAAATGAGAATGAGAACCAAAACGGAAACGCTTTCAAATTTACCTCTTTACGCTTTTTGCTTACAGCTGCTGACTGTGTGGTAGGTAATACTTTTAGTATGTATGAGAGATGCGATACGATACCATTTCATTATTCTACCTTACAGACATACACACACATAGAGAGTAATTATAAAACAGAGACTATGAATTAAATGCAAGAGGAAAAAAAAATATATATATACACAAAAACAAAAACAACAGCAAATATTAAAAACAGCGAAAGAGGCAGCATTAATTGGAAACAACAATAACAGAAAAGAAAGAACCAGTAAAACGAAATTTTAATTAAAAATAAGAATAACAATAACAACAATCGCACATACATTCATACATGCAAACATATTAAGTGGCATATGTACGTTTGAGTGTGTATGTGTGCATTTGTGTGAATACGAATATACATTAGCATATGTATGTATGTATCGACTAATGTGCAATAAAAAAAAGTGCTATCACAGTGAGAAGAAACAGTGCGACAAATAATATAAAGCAGACTCTAGAGTAGCAGTAGCACCATCAGCAGAAAGAAAAAAAAAACAGTAACAATTATCATAAACAACAAGAAACAACAATGAGAATAATTTCGCGTAGCATACGTTACGGCGCAGCAAAAGCTATACGTTCGCAAATAGCAGCACAAAGTGATGCTGAGGTTGCTGGTGTGGCACGAGTAGTATCGCCATCATTCGCGTCCTTGTCAACATTCACATCGTCACTAACCAGTAGAATAGCTGCAATACCAGCAACTGGAGCAACTGAAGCATTAGCTGACAGAGCAACATTAACAACAACAACAACAACGACGACTTCATCATCATCATCATCATCGTTAACAACATCATCACCACCACCATCATCAAAATTACCACCAACACCAACATTGTCTTCGTTGTCATCCTTCACAGGCAGAAATCATAGCAGCAGGAGTATAATTGCACAACACCAACAACAGCAAAAACAACAACAACAACAACGAAACAACATCAGTTGCTACACGTTGAAAATGAATTGTCCCATTTTAATTGTAATTAGCCTGTGTTGTTTGTTGCATTCATGCATATTGTGGAATTATGCGGCGGCAGCAATTTCAAATCGAGGTAAGTGTGTGACGTTATGTTTCAATTATTATAACTATATTCTGGGTATACATATGATATGATATATAAATATGCGAGAGAATGAGTGAGTGAATGTACCAGTAAAGGTGATGTATGAGTGATTGGTATACATATACATATAAAGACACAAATGTATGTACGATGAATACCTGCGTATGCATGTACAAGTAACAATAAGTGATAATATGTAAGTGTGATGTTGCATTATTTGTATATGAGTTGTATTTACCAATATATTGTTAAAGTTTAAGTACTCGATATTTAATCGCGTTTTACCAATCGATATGCTAAAGTTAATGTACCTTTAACTACATAATATATAAACATGTGGCCTTATCTTCTACTCTTTCATATGCCTAAACTCATAAAAATCCTTTGTATGAAACAAAGTATATGTCTGATGCTACTTCTACCATATCAATATTGACATTCGTTATCATCGGAGAGTCCATAAACTGCAAAGTCAAGTTCGATGGATTTAGATAAAATATCTTAATCACAAATACATGAACAAAATTAAAGATATTATACGGCAGATAATACAAAGGCATTTCTATGCATATTTACAGTCCCTGAGCTCGCACCAGTGGGATCCTAAATAGGTTAGATAGATAGATTTTTGAATGAATCAGAATAGCACGTAGCTTATTAAAATGTGCGACGAGTACCTTTAATGCCTTATCATTATCATTTATTTTGTACATATTAAACCACTATCTCTGCCAATTAGCTGGGCTTCTATAGGGGAAGTGAAGGTTTCAGGCATTTTCCTCCCATTGCTCTAAGATTGCACCTAGAGTGATGCAATGTATGATCGACTCCAACTAATATTTACTGCACAACATTTCTTCTGAATCAACTTTCTGCCTTTCTATACTGCTTAAGGGAGCGCTCAAACAAAATTATTTCAATATCACCAGAAAATTCGACAAATTATTCCATAGCTGGCCAAATATCGTCCCTAGAGCAGTGAAATGTAAACTATGTGTGTGTCAAATATACCAAGAATCCTCCAAGGATTGCTCCGATGGTGACCAGTGCTATGGTGACTGACAGCCATTCATTCTTCCGCCTCAGCATTTTCCCCAAAAATATGTACTACCCCCATTTTTTAGCTGTGTTATCATTAGATCGATTTTGCAGTGTTTATCTTGAGCACCTGCCAGTATGGCCTTATCTAACGACGTAATATATCAGATCGAAGCTTTGATAGGTGCCCTGCAGTATTGGAATATCAGAAGCCAACCTCCAGGTTCCTACGGTACCAATTGGGGCACGTTGAATGGACTTACTACCCTAATTGGTATGGATCGAGGCCTACCTAAAACCTCTTCTGATCGAGTACCCCACGCCTTATGAAGAGGAAAACTCTATCCGCGTGTTCTTTGGGTTACCACAACTACCACGAAAGCTTCCCCGAAGGGCCGTTCCCAACGATGGAGAGATTCCAACCTGATCCCCAGTGGTACCAAATTTAAAGTCTTTTGGTAAGACCTCGTAGCCGGAGCTACTACCAGTTTCAGCCCTATTCGACTCCGGACTGGTAGCCGGGAGTGTTATCATTAGATTATTATAGGTATATAGTAGATGTTAATTAATACCTTTAATTGGAAATACATTCATTTGATTTGTTCAAAGAGTTCTCAGACACAGGCGAGCAATGGTGGTGCATGAAAAGACAGTTTTCTCTGTGTTGCCCACCTGAAATGCTAATCTCACGAAAAATTACAAGATGCAGTTAGATGCATTAAAGTAAGACTTAAATAAAACTTCAAAAATTTTTCACTTTGG
Source organism: Megamerina dolium (assembly GCA_963854835.1). Lineage (NCBI taxonomy): Eukaryota > Metazoa > Arthropoda > Insecta > Diptera > Megamerinidae > Megamerina > Megamerina dolium. The sequence continues at coordinate 13,919,782 of OY978526.1, read as the reverse complement.
TTGAGGCTAAAGGGTCGCTTCGCTGTAGCTCATCCTGTCAAATCAACTTTTCAAGACTTTGGTGACGGTTTCTGGTCCTATCTCACGAATGGCTTGCTTGATATACGCCTTAAGGACCTGAATTGTTAATGCATTTTTCGCATAACATTGGTCCTTTAGAGCACATCACAAAAACAAAAATCTAACGGCTTCAAATTGCAGCTCCGATGTGGCCAATTGATATTGCCGAGACTACTGATGTCACAATTACCGGACTTGGCGGGCTAAAGCTCGATTGTGACTTGGACTGTGTGGTAAGATGACCCATCCTGTTCTAAAATATAAAGAATTTATTTCTTAACCAATTCAAAAAATTCAATAAATTAAATGTAAATTCAAATTCTTAACAACACAAAGCATTGCTTCAATAGTTTCTAACAAATATAACAAAAAATTGTTATAAAGAAAACAGGAATTTACCAAATGAATGCATAAAAAATTTTATATAATTTTTATAATATATTTTTTTTTTGCTTTCTTCATCTTTTTTTTCATATTAAATTTATCTCATTTATGTTTGGTATACCCTCAGCTTATGGTCATAATATCCATGCATACATACATTGAAATGCAACTGGTTAGGTATGAATGCATGTATGCTTTTGTATAAATTTTTTATGCTCATTCATAATTCTATACGATTTTCTCGACATTTTGTTTTACTTATATTTTCTTCTCACTTTATTTTATATTTTTTATTTCTGTTTTCAATTTCTATGTATACAGCATTTCGTTATTGTTGTGCCGGTTAGTCATAGACAAGAATCCAACTATGTGTCCTTTCAATAGTTATGGAGCAACAGCATTCGTAGTAACATATCTTGCATAATAAAATCCCTGCGGCTGCAATATGATACAAATATAAATGTTGCATACAAATTTATGCACACGAATCCATACGTGCAGCTAGATTTACTAAATAATGCCATATAAAATATATATAAATAAATAAAAACATATTTATATACCGTGTTATAGTGGAAAAGCTTAAAAAGCATTTTATCGTGTACCTTCTACTTAGTTACAACTAAACATTATATGAACACTTTATGTGCCTTATATGCGACCATTGGCAACACATATTTAACACTTGATATCGTACGCACATACATGCTGTCGTAGGCAGACAATGAGATAGACAACAGTGTTGACGCGCTTTTAACGTCATATTAAATGGGTATATACGACAAATGTATGTATGTGAGCATAATACCTATATAAGAGTAGTACATATAACACTCTATGAGTGTTAAAATACATTTTACTAGCATACATTCACTGACAGCTCTGCTTCTATTCCTGCTATGGCTGTGCATTACATGAAGTAATGCCATTTGAAGAATTTGTAGGTAAAAATACACGGATGCAATACACTATTCATATCAACAGCAATGCTGAAGTAACACAAAACTGCAACTACAACTACAACAACTACTATCGACATCAAATCCTAAACAACATTCACGAGCTCACGAAAATAATCAGCTTAAATCCGCGGATGCGGTTAATACTACCATTCTTGTTGTATACGCTATGTTGCACACATTTCAACGGATAGCATATAATTTTTGTTGCCTCTTTTTGAGCAGAATTATATATCTTTATGTTGTTGTTGTTTTTATGCTATACATACAATTCTTGCACGATTTCTTTCATCACATACCATCTTAGGAAGGCGACTTATTTGTACTCAACATACTTGGTTCCTACTACGACTACAAAACGTGTGAACATATTAACAACAAATTGCGGATGTTGCTTTTAACTCTTCTATTTTACTCATTTAATATAACGTTTTCTCTTCCTTCCACTGGCATTACAGTTTGCAACTTAGTAATATAGTTGAAACAATTTCAACACTATGCAACTACCCCTCATGATACCATGTCTCCAACTAAGTATATGCATTGTCAGCCAGCGTTGCATCATTTATTACCATTCTATTTATTTTGTTATTGTTGTTGTTGTTGTTGTTGTTGTTGTTAATCTTGCTCCACATTTCATATGCTATTATGCTGTACAAATACTATCCCAGAAGGAAACTGGTGACAATGCCATCAGTGACAATGTTGTCAGTGATATTCCATTTGGCTGGCATTTTTATTCTGAATATTTTGCTTTCACGAACTGTCAGTACTTAGCAATAGCGATACTTTCATGACCTTATCATCAGTCATCAGTGACACACCAAGGTGATGGTTCTGACCTTCACTATCACTCATATTATACAGGGAGAAGATGTACCATGGCGGTCCCAGAACTACCCGACTAACAAAGAAAACAACAAATTTGAGAAAATTTTTCTTTTTTTCTCAACATAATCTCCATTTAGCTCTACACACTTTTCCCAGCGATATTCTATAGTTTCGATACCCAAATTTGTAAAAGGCAATTAGGTGCGACAAAAATCCGAGTTTTTGAAGATTCGAAATTGTCAAATATTTAGTGTTTTTTTTTAATAAAAAATAAATGTGTACATTTTCTTATTCGAATATTGAAACAATATTTCGAAATGTATTGAAAATCTTACGATTTAATTAGAAAATTAAATGCATTACATTTCCTAATGGGATATTACTAGAAGCAGGAGCAGTACTAGGAATATGGGGAGTATCAACAATAATAAGCACAACAACAACAACAACAAAACAACAACCGCAACCACAAATTATAAATACAATTTTTTTTCTTTCTCTCTCAACATTTCGTTGAAGCATTAAACAATTAAAAAGTTACTACAACGGCACCCTACAGCATTGCATAATGGCATTCGTGTTGTTGTTGTTGTTTTATACTAAACATCATTCATATGCGTTGAAAAGGGGATACAGCGAAAAAGAGTGTTGATGAAAATATATATATATATTTTAAAATCTATTTTATTTGCATTAAACATGTTGCAGCAGAAACTGCAGCAACAACCTTTAGGATTAGTATGAGTTTGTTGTATAACTTTTAACTATATAATGTTCAGCTATATTTACATGCTAGTAAGTGTACTTGTATGTATGTATTTGTATGAATAATTTTTTTGAAGTGTGTCAGAAGTGTTATTTTCAGTTGTTGCATTCATTTTCACTTCATTCGTTTTTAGGTTATAATTTTTGCAATGCATAATTTTAGGGGGTTGAGTATTATGCTCTTAATGAAATGAATTATTGGAACAATTTAAGTTATTTGTGTAAAACTTAAATATTACAAGTATTAGAAATAGAATTTACGTATTTTAAGTAGTTGCACTTCCTTCCAAATGCGTCTTGCCAAAGTAGACTTACTTCTTTACCACATAAAGTTACAATTAATTGACTAAACTTTATGTAGTTATTGTGATACTTTATGTAGTTATTAAGATGCATTACTATATTGCAAGAATTGTGTACAACCCCTGTAGTGTGTGTTGGTTGAAAAGCAGCCAGCCAATGAATTGCATTCACTGTTATAAATGTGGCAACTTTAAGAAATATTGTTCACGTGTGTTCAACAAAGTGTTGAGAGTATTTTTTTTTATTAACTGTACTTAGAAACTGAACTCTATAAAAGTGAAGTTAAAGAGTCTAACAGAGTACAAAAATATAAATATATTAAATGCTGTTATGATTGCTCTACCTTAATTGAGCCACATGATTTTACAAGAGTAAAGTAATAAATATTATACTGAGAGCAAATGTTATGATGTTGTTGATATAATTAAAGGCGCTGCAAGTGACTTAGTGGCATCTATGTGTGCGTCTTCATGGTTAAATTCGAGTTCAGTTCTTACACTTCACTAATTGTGACTACTGAGGGCTACTAAGCAAAATGAAATACAAATCTTCTGCGCTTCTGCGTTTATGAGATTTCTTTATAAAAAAAATTCGCAAAGGCGATATAGTTTATTTATATTATACTAGGAAATATGTATGTATGCAGTATTTTAGTATCAATGTTCGCCACGTCATACACACAAACCAATTATGCATAAAAAGATAACAAAATATAAAGATCTCATTATTTTATGACTGTATTTTCTAATCTAATCAGATATTCAATTAAAATTGCTTCAAATTATCTTGCAATTTTGTATTCATAATGTGTTGAATTTAGATAATCAGCAAACAATATATTGGTTGTCAGTCGCTACTATACTTCTTGGAAAATTTAAAATTATATTGTATACGTATAGATATGAATTGATTTACATAATCTGCATATATAATTGAATAATATTTAATTACATCATAGCAACATTGGCCACACGTAACTTCTAAGCAATTTACATATTAATTTGCTTCATTCGAGTATGGCAAGTACTTCAGGTTTTTTTTGTTTATAATGCTTGAATGAAATTGTATTCGTTGCAAAGAAGAATAATAATATTAACAACAACAACAACTCTTATTCAACTACGTTCTTGTTTAAATTCAATTTTTATCATAGTTTATAAATAAATAGCTCCATTTCTGTGGAAAAAAAAAAGAAACTTCTTGGTAATTTTAGATTAATTAATGAAATTTTGAATGTTAAAATATTATAATTTTATATGTTGACTATTTATGTATGAGAAATCTACATAGTAGTACTTTATATATATGCAACCATTAATATGTATTTATAAATACTTTCGAAAAGTAATTAAATTTCTAAAAATAGCATCCCCAAATTCGTGATGTCTAGTCTTAAGGAAATTTCCGAACTACAGAAGCAGCTAATTTAAAGTCACGAAAAACCAAAAATGTTTAATCCCTAAGTACCAAATCGCAAACTTATATATTTTTTGTGGTTATTTCAATGCATAGTGGATATTGGTCCCATTGGAGGATGTGAATCGCATGAGCAATCTTTTATTTTTGTTTTTATGCTTTGGAGTTTTAAATTTGAAGATTGAAGAATCTTATATGGCAAATATTATAAATTTTATGCAGCAACTCATCTGAAATAATTATGAATGCAAATCACAATCATTAGGTAAATGCAAATGCGATTTTGATGATACCAGTTTTAGAGGAATATTTCAGGCTTCATATCCTTCCTTCTCAATCCCTTGCTCTTCACAGAGCCTGGTGGCTTTATATAAGTAAATATAAAGTTATCAAGCTGAAAGTTGTTACATAAGATTACGTTTATGAAAAAACAAACAACTTTGAGAATGGTCGGGATCGGATAAAAAACTACGACTATCTCCGCTACAAAAGTAAATGTTTGAACATATATTTTCAGACTTTGTGAGAGTAAAAACGAAGCACTTGGAATGAAAATTGATCTATAACATTTTTTTACAAAATGCATATAATCAGATAAAAATTACACTTACCTTCCATACAAAAATACATTTTCGAACATATGATTTTAGACTTCGTGCACATAAATAATAAGCGATTGCAACGAAATTCAGCACATAAGATTATTTTGATTTACAAATATACGGTATGGAAAATTATGGGAATTGAATGAAAATTACATATACCTCCCATAGAAAAATACATTTTCGAAAATATATTTTTTCAATTTTATTAAGGTAAATATAATGCTATTGAGTTAAAAATCCATATGTGTAACTGTTTTTGTGAAAAAAAATAAAATTCTTTGAGAATATTCATAATCGTATGTAAATTACGTCTACCTCTCATACAAAAGTATGTTTTCGAACATATGATTTTAAAGTTTGTATACGTAAATAAAGAGCTATTAAGATGAAACTCAGCACATACGATTAATATACATGATGCTAACAATTATGGTAATCGAATGAAAACTCTATACCTAACTTTCATACAAAAGTGTATTTTTGAATAGATATTTTGAGATTTTCTTCAAGTAAATATGAAGCTATTGAGTTAAAAATTGATATATAAAAATAGTTTTTTCGAAAAAATAAGAAAATGTAGAAGTAGGCGTGATTGAATGAAAATTGTGATTAGCTGCCATATAAAAGTACATCTTCGAACAAGCTGTTTTACATTTTTTGCCCTCAAATATGAAGTTATCAGATGGAAAATTGTCACATAAAATTATTTTTACAAGCAATTCATTCACTTCGAAAATTGTGGTAATCTAATGAAAACCACGCTTACCTCTCATATAAAATTGCGATTTCGAAATTGTTCTTTTCGGCTTTAAGCATTTAAATATAAAGCTATCGAGCTAAAACTCAGCGCATTAAATTATTATGGTCAAGCAATTAGATATGCTCGAAAATAGGGGCAAATCACTCCTAATTTCAATACATGAAAATATATATAAAACCGTTGTTCAGTGATTATAACAAGCAACAACAACAACAAGGACTAGAAAAAAATATCAAAGATAATAAAAACAACAACATTTAATTTACTCTCTGTTAACGTCACAATTTTAATCATCGATGCGAACAAACACATACTCACCCTCACTAGTTATCATAGTAATGTTTACATGCAGCTGGTCCAATAACACCAAACACACCAAGCATTTTAATCTAAGCAAGATATTCCCGGTTTTCTTGTTATTATTAAATAAATTCAATAATGTGTAAATATCAGCATTAAACGCAGCTACATCAGCAACAGCTAAATCTTGACATTTTAACGATTATATCAACATTTGTTCGTTTGCTTTTGCCACTGCTGCTGCTGCTTCTGCTGCTGATGTTGTTTTTGTTATATTATATCCTTAGTTGCTTGCTGTATTTTGCTGTTTTGTTGTTGTTGTTGTTGTTGTTGTTGTTGTTGTTGTTGTTGTTGTTGCTGTAGATATTTCGTATTAGAAAGGATAATACGAACACGATTTATTTTGCGATACGAACACAAATGTACTCGTATGTATGGAGTATCTTCATACTTGTACATACATATATACATACATAGATGCAAGTATAAGTATGTACTTAAATAAATCGCAGTTGAAGAGAAAGCAAAAAAGAACAACAACAACAATATACAAACTAAAATATTAGGAATTTAATTTACTTTAATTTACTAGCAACAGAATTGCAAGAAATGTATAACTACAATACAAACGGAAGAAGATTAAAAAGAAAAACAAACTAAACGAAGTTGATAAAACAATAGAGTAAGCAGGAAAAGATATCGAATAGAATGTAAAAACTTATATATTAAATAGACTCCATACTCGCATATCTCTATCTATGTATATACATGCTCAAATAAGCAGTACATAAAAAGAGATCAGCGTTAGTAGATAATATAAACAACTGAAGAAAGTGTAAGTAGAAATGTAGGTAGCAATCTAAATGTATACAAGTAGCGAAAATGAAGATGAAGGGGCAACAAAAAAATACCATCATGCTTTACATAGGTCGGTAATATTTCATTGATACGAATAATATGTAGTGGGTCGCGTAACCTTAGTGATGCTGTTCATGGCAGTTGTTATGGCAGTGTTATGCCCAAATTCGTATGATTCCATTGAAATCTCAATAAGAAGACATTCATTGTTCCCTGATATGTAGAAAAAGATACAAGTTGAGCTAAGAAATTGTTCATATTCATTTCCCAGTTATTCGCTTACGGTCAATTGTTATAATTTGCTATTCTATACAATAACATTTTGGTTCTGTTTATTAAGTATATGAAAAAGATATATTTATATATAATTTTAGAACATACTTGAGTACAATTAATAACATCTATGGATGCCATATTTTGTATATACATATTTTGATATGAAGATATTATTAATGGAATATCAATTTTGAAATTTCTCTAATGATAATTCATATATGAAATATTTTTTAGAAATATTCTCCTTTCCCTAATTTATCAATTTAATAATCTACTATGATAATGTATCGATGTACATTTCATAATTTGAAAACAAATGTATAAAATTTCGACTGCATAATTTCGTATACAAATGCAAATCAAATTTTTGGCATATATCACACATATGGCCATCTGATAGGTTGTATATTATGGCCTATGTGTATATACATTAACCATGTAAAATGATCGATTTGTAATTAACCTATGACTATGACTATGATTGATGTAAACAGAATTTTGATACATTTCCATTTCATTAATAGATTTCAAATTTACCATACGTCTTTTGTTTTTGTGTTGTGCGAATACCTGTTTCTCTCTCTCTCTCTCTCTCTGTCGCTCTCTTTCTATATGTGCATTGAACATACCTATATGTAGAGTATCGCTTACATTTGTTCAGAATGCACATACATATCACCACATTATTGTTAATATTGGCTTACTTAGTTACTTACTTACTTACGGCCATTTTGGATCATCATCATCAAATCACTGCACAAATTCAGTCGATATTTGATTGTTATGCTCATGATGATAATGATTGTATATTGTATATGGAGGAATGCCATTAAGAGAGATTACTAAAAATCATTATCATCATCATAGCAAATATACAAAAATAGAGTGGACCAAAGTGTACCATCAGCAGCAGCATATGTATATGTCGATGCAAAAGCTCATTAGCATCAATTGGATGGGTGGTGATTGCACATTAAAAACCATACGATACGATACTATCACTACTATGTATTTATTTGTCGCAATAATACCAATTTGCTCATCTATTGCCAAATGCAGTATATCACATAGTCGTTTCGATGCTCAATTGACAATAAATGGATTTTAGTGTATAGTGTACTCATATCTCTGCTCTCGATATGCTCTTCATTCCTCGAACACATAACAGCTAAGTATACGTTAATTATACGATAAGTGACATCATTGCCATGATGTCTATGAATTGTTGTAATGAATGACTCTTTGATTTCTTTGAAAATGCTGCTCAATCAGCCTTTTTAATATCAAAAGCCTTTTGAGGGGATATATAGTTGGTCAACGATCGGATAATATGGACCAAACAAATATTTGTATGGATGTTATGGTATGGATATAGACGCTAATGATGACTGTAGTCTATGACTAGTTATATTCAAATTACGAGAAAATTCAAATTCATCAATTAAAAACAATTTTGCGTCTACAAAACGTAAACGATTTGATGTAGAAAAACGCTCAGACACGGGTATCTTTTTTTTATTAGTCCTACCCTCAGAAAATATAGTTGTTGCTCATGTGTACAATAATATGGTGGACAATGTTAGAAGCTCAATATTGAAAAATTATCTAAATGGTTTCATGGTGCAAGTAACTTATACAATATTCTCTTCTTTCTCTTCTTATGTTAGGCCGAACATATAATGCGGCGCCAGTCTTCTCTGTTCTTCGCTACCCAACACTTGGTCCTTCCAACAGAGGTTTGGTCTACTTATTCCTCTGCGTCCTCTGGAGGGTGCCGAATTAAATACCCTCTTCACTGGAGCGTCTTATTCCATTCGCTCGACATGACCTAGCCAGGGCAGCCGCTAGATTTTAATTGGCCTGACTATGTCAATGTCAGCGTACAGCTCATACAGCTCATCGTTGTACCTTATTCGATAATCGCCATCAATGCAAATAAGTCCGAATATCCTGCGCAGAACTTTTCTCTCGAAAACTCCAAGCATCCTTTCATCCGTGGTGGAAATTGTAAAGGCTTCTGCGCCATATGTTAGGACAGGAGTAATGAGGGACTTGTAGAGTGTGATTCTCGATCTACGAGAGAGGTCTCGACTACTCAATTTCTTACTCAGCCCAAAATAACTGCATTTTGAACAGTTTTAATATCAAATTGATTAATTTCAAAGGCAGCATATACTAGAAATCTTATTTTTTCACACGATTTAGCCACCATAATGTTAAAATATTGGAAAAACCATATTTTGGAGGTTAAAATTATCTATTTTATATTTTATTTTCTTCGAAGCGTGCCTATTTCCATTAAATTCATTTCAGCCTATAATTGTTATTGCATTTCTATGCAAATCACGTATTTCCATTAAAAACGAACAACGAAAAGATTGTGAAAGCAAATGGAAACTGAAAAATTATTTACGAGCATTTTTTTTGTTTGTTTGTATTATTGACATCTTCTACACTTTCATCAATAATATGTATCACGCCAAAATACAAGATTTGCTCTTTTTTTTCTGTCATATGAGTTGGACTGGTTGCCTGCCTTTCTATCTAACTGCCTATCAAATGTACAATACTGCAATATTGCCGCTGTCAACAACAAATCTCTTGATAATTTGATATTTTCAATTTCCATTTATTGTCAATGGTTGTAGTAGTTTAGCTGTGTTTTTTTTTCGCTTTTTTTTGGAAGGGAATTCACTTGCCGTTATGCTCCTAATGTAATTCAATTTTTTGTGATTTTCGAAAACTATTACTATTGCTATGACATGTATTTTTCTTTCTTCTACTATTGTTTCTATCACCTTTTTGGGTAGATGCTATTTTTTTTTTGTCATTCAAACACTATTTTCATCATTGATACTTGTATTTTTGATATTGTGTCACTTAACAGGTATATGTAATAGTATTTCAACTAGGGATTAAATGATGGAAATGCATAGGTGGGATACTACTAAATCATTGAATCACTTTTAAATTTCTGTGAGTGTATACACACACACATATTTACTGCTGAAAATAAAACTCGAAAAGTCAATTTAACTGTGACTTAGAATTGAGCAAAATCATTGAATATTTAGTATGGAATTTGAAGAGGGAACAATTATGGAAGAAGGAATAAGAAGCAGGAATTGTTGTTGCCTTTTTTTGCTTTCTTCTTTTTATTTTTTTTTTTTATACGTACACGATTTCCATAAATACCACACGCTAATGCAAGTGGAGGAAAGACAATTGGTACTGTGTGAATATTTGTTACTCATACGCAGTGGGGTACGCCACACATCTCCGTGGGAATATAAAGAATTGTGATTGTTATATTGTTGTTGTTGCTGCTATTTTTATTTTAGTAAAATTTTCTATTTTTATTGTTGTTGTTGTTGTTTTATTTTATTTGTTTTATTTGCTTCGTTTATGAAATTATTTAAGGTAAATTCACTTAAAATGCTAAACAGTCAATAAATAAAATTAAAACAACAACAACAACAATAATAAGATATAGAAACAATATAAAAATATATACATACAAGGATATCGAAAAATTAGAAAAATTTTTTAAAAAGAAACTAAAACAATGTTTATGTGTATAGGATTTGAAAGCAGAGAGAGTATTGAAGTCGTTTCACACATACAGAAGATATTAGACTTGTTGAGGCTTATATCATATTTGTGGGAAAACAATTTAAGTTGGTACATTTTATGAGTTTCGAATACCAAAAATTTCATTTAGATTCAATTGGATATATTTCTGAAGAACTTTAATACATTTCTTCATTTCATCTCTAATGTATTTCTTCCAATTTGCGAATTGGTTCATATGAGCGAAATGATGGTATATATATTTTTTTCCATTTATTTATTTAAAAAAGGTTTAACCCGAAAGTCAAGTATTACACTACGATTAAGTCCAGCACACTATACCTATTTGATTGTATATACAAAGTCTTTAGCCTCAAAAAAATGTTCTTTCAAGAGCAACATTTAATATTAAACTTTTAGTATACGAAATTCGACATCCATAACAAATTTTTAACCATTTTTAGAACCATTCTAATATACCTATATATATTTCTGTATTCCTATCCGGTTGTTGGTTGTGTGAAATTTGCATCATTTAAATTCATGTCTGCCACAAAAAATCTACATTGTTTGTCGAGAGGAAGAAGAACACGATTTTATTTTCATTTTCATTTGCTTTGTGTTGTTTTTTCTTGAACCCCGCTATATTTGTGGTGAATCGATGTAAATGTAACATTTTATTTGTTTCCAAATACATTCGTACCCTTATATATATATATGAGTATAATATATACTACTGTAAATGTATGAAAGTTCTAAAATGATGATAGTAAACTTAGTATACCAACACATATATTCTTATGGAAAAACATTGAGATATATTTTTATTTTTTTTTTAAATACAAAAAAAAAAAAAAAAATATAAATAACAAGAACGAAGGGAAAAACAATAAAAGTACAATAACAACAGATACAATTTGGTGAAAACAAATATCGAATATTTTGTATATGCGCGCATATATAAAAATATATCCATACACACATATAACCACATGTATAATATGTGTGTGTAGAACAAAAAGGAAACAACAAACTTCTAATCGTAATACGAATATTCGCATAGTGTGAGTATATTGAGATGACTGTTACTACCAAACTTTATCTATGACACTCAATAAACATTTATCCTTATATGTACAAGAAGAGAGTATGAAAAAAACATTTCTATGTGTGAATGCATATGTGATAGCACAAAAAAGCGATGGAATAAAACGGTGGGAACAAATAATGGTTTTGTATTGTGTTCAACTGCTGCTACTATTACAATGACTATTATTACTACTACTGCTACTATTACTAGTACTACTACTACTACTACTACTACTATTAGTACTACTGCTACTACTGTTACTACTAGTACTATGACCGCTATTACTAGTACTACTGTTACTACCACTACAACTAACTATTGCCATTGATGTGCAACCATTTAGGTGGTGGCTGCTGTTGCTGCTGCTGCTACTTTTTCTTCCACTTATGTATATATGCACGCATGGAGACCCATAGAAACACACTCACTTTTAGTGTTTACATTTTGTTGTTGTTATTTAAGTTTTTCTCTTCTACTTAGTTGTATATACTACATTTTTGAAAATACCATCAATACCTATTTATTTGCACATATATTTTCGATTCATATGTGCATACAAATACTAACACATAATAAAATGTTATCGATATCGTTCTATTGTTGTCTGTCTGTTCATGCTTTGGAGTATGGGTTTGTTATTGCTAACCTAGAATTGGTTGCAAAAAAAGAAAAAATATATATATATGAAGAGGAAAAGTAGCACATATATATTTCACATATTTGTTTACAAATTTTTACACGAAAATTGCATTTCGAATATTCGAATATAGTAGCTGACTGAGCATGAACAAATAAAATTGTAGTAACTATAAAATATATTTCATGAATTTTCATATGAAATTCCACTAAAATTTTACTTTATTCCATATATGTGAAGGTAAAAATAATATGAAATCAGTTATCTGCAATTTGTATTTTTATTACCTGCATATTTTGTATAAGTAAGTTGGAATTTGGATTAGTTTTTTAATATCATGGCCACCAGTTGAAAAGACTCTGAGCATTAAAGTTCACAATAGCGGATGTTGGTAGAGTGCTGCTGGTCAAAATCAACTAATTTAAGTTGATCATTTTTTATTTGATGGTATTTGCACTTTCCAATATATGAAGACGCCCTAGAGTGAGTTAATTTGGACTTCACGTTTATCGCATGTGATATTCTGGGTGCAGATATGTAGCTGCTATAATGAAAAAGATCTAGCAATAGTTGGCAACTCTAAAAATAGAATTAAACAGTCCAAAGAAATGTTCTCCTCACGGTTTCTTTATTATATGATGCTTGAGAAATTATTTACTCGAAGTTCTTTGCGTAAAATAAATATTGACTTATTTGAGTGTTATGAGGTGTTTAAGAAAGAGCATTTATCAAAATAAAGCAGATCTTTGGAAGAAAAAAATAAGAATGTTGCACCATGTTGCATCATTGTGACCGAATTTTTTTTTTAAATTTCAGATTCATAAGTTTTGGCTTTGTGGGACTATTTCTTGATACCAAAGTTATAAATGTTTTTTAAAAGACTTGTTTCAATTAAAAATACGAAGACAAGACCACTGAAGTGATTCAAAAAATTGCGAAAATTTGTTTGTTTGAGGAAAGTATCGCTTTGGTTGGGTTCTTGCTTCTAACATAAAGAGCTAATTCTTATTTGAATACAAAAAGTAAGTACTTAATAAATAAATCTGTGAACATTTTTAGCTTCATTATTCATTTGGTAACAAATTGTATACATATATACGAGTATATATATAATCGGTCGGTGCCTTAACAGTGATAGCTGTTACGTTTTATTGCTGTTATTTGCAGCTTTCTCACTTCCTGTCGTATCGTTGTTTATTATATGTTTAAGTGAGAATAAAAATCTACAAAAAAAAAAGACGCAATAAATCCAAATATAACACACACACAAAAAAAAAACTCGAACAAAAAACATTAACATCGTTTGGAAATTTATGATCAGTGACATAGCACATTTTCACCTTTTGTTACAATATCCAAAAACAAAAACAAACAAAAAAAAAAAAAAAAATAATAAAAAATAAAAAGAAAGAAACAAGTCCTTTCTATCGATCGTAATTTTGGTTCGAATTTTTCGTATTATTGTTGTTGTCGTTGATATTGTTTCGCATATTTATTTGCTATTCTAAAATTTATTTGTGTATAATAAATTTTTACACAAATCGTACCAAAACAGAAGAATCAAATACATACACCTCCCAACAGGAACCAAATGGATAATAAATTGCTACTAGTTATACATACATATATATTTGTGTTGCAAGAATACGTAAAACCATTGTTGTTGTTGTTGTTGGTGGTAATGGTGTTGATGTTAAAATACCATTTGGTATGATTATGCACCTTCGTAAAGTTAACATAAACTTGTAAATTATAGTTGTTGTTGTTGTTGTTGTTATTATTATTATTACCATTATTGGCAATGAAACTATATGGGATTATAGATTTTTTTCCACATTAACATTTTATATTGAGATAGATGTGTGGTGAAAAGCATGACAAGGAAGAATTTGAAACATTTTTTGATTATTTGATTTTATGTATTTTGATGTATTTTTAAATGCATCAAAATTAATGCTTAGATATTTGAAGTCTGCTATATCAGGCAGAGTAGCAATAAAACGGATTTCAGAAATATCCATTGTTGCCATAATATTTTCTTAATGATCATTTTAAATTTAATAATGGTCATAATTCTGACTTATGCGATTTTTTGACATCATAACTGATTTTTATTTATTTTAAATACTGACAAAATGTATCCTAAATAATCCATATCTTAAAATTCATAAATAAAACTTACTGTCATACTTATGAGTGCTAAGTACAATGTATGTACAAGAATTAGTGAAATGTTCTCATTCAGCATAAATTAGGTCACTGTTTACCATAATAGGCACACATATATATCATACAACTCTGTATACAACATATACAAGCCTCTTATAGAAGTCTGCCACATAGTGACTACTAAGTACTATTTTCTAATATTATTCAATACACCTTTCTTATTTGTTATTATAATTCCATCATTATCTAAATAGAATGTAATTTTCCATTATTTTCCTTTTATGAAGTACAATCATATTTTTTTTTAACATTTTCATATTTCTTTTGTTTATAAAAATTTATATCATTTATGATAATTCATTTTGACACATTATTAGACACAAGGCCATTTAATACTCATATTATTTCATAGACATAATTAGAAAATGATAAAGAAAAAAATATATAATAACAATAGATTGAACAATCAAAGAAATGTCAATGCCAAATGTCAAAGAGTATAAATGATGTATGAAAACTCATATAAACATGTCAGAATAATACTTGGTTTGAAAGGTTTTTTTTTTAGTATTTTATTAGCAGAAAAAAAAATTGAATATTAAAATTAATTTTACCAAGGTCTCTAATAAATTTTGTCCTAGCAACTGTGTCAATATGTGATATTTTCGCACATGTAAGTGAATTCAAGGTAAAAGAGATCAAAGAACTACCGATGCATCTCGGAAATGAGCTGTTTCATACGGTAAAAAATGACAGAATCATCATAGAACCCTTGCTCAAATATGTAGAGACAAATTATCAATGACCTTTTTGAAATGTATTACATAAATACGATATATACATTTTCTCTAGAAAATATTTGATTCTCTTGAGACTGTACGATATTTTAGTCACACTACTAGCGAAATTATATACTTTGTGAGGAAACAGTCTTCGGATAACATTATCTCAAAAAATGAGCCTGTGATTTGGTATACACAATCTTATTTTTTTTTTATATGGAGTAGCATTTGGGGTTACATATAGTGATGTTCGAAAATCTTTATAACTAGCCAAAATTATTGTTTTCGTATGCAGTTGAGGAACCTTAATAAGTATAAGAGTATTGAATGAGATCGGTGACTCCTCATAAAATAAATCAAAGTTCATGTTTAACTGCTAAGAACAGCATATTATTTTTATTAATATTATATAGAATCTTCTCAGGATAATATATATACAAGAATTGTTAAAAGAAAGTTGAGATGTATAAGTTATCATTCTATAACCTTAATCGCATAAAATTAAAAATAATTTCATCATTAGCCAAACACTTAAGTAAGAACATACGTATATGCTGACATTTACAGATTTCACCACAAAGGAATGTTAAATGCATAATGAAATCGAAAAGTACAAAGTACTAAGTGCATAATATAAACTGAAATGGCTATATCATATATACAAGCAATGTCGATTTATCATATCATTAATATTACTGTCACTTTTTTTTATAATTTTTAAAAAATATGGTTTGCAAGACAGACAACTATAATTTCATATTCCAATGTTAAGTATCCATATCTGTTTTAATTTCCCATTGACATTTTCTATATTGCTTTAATTTGAATATATTGTTGTTGTAATTATGATTTTCACCTTTTTCTTTGTGTTTCACATTAAATTGTATTATTTCATTTCCCATTGAATATATATTGTATGTATATGTAGTATATTATGGGTGCCGTAGCTCAGTGGTTAGTGTGTTCTCCTTCTGATCTGTAGGTCGGTGGTTCAATCCCCGGCTGATGCATAACAAATTTAATATCGATAAGATTTTTCTTTCGAACGGTACCCACCTGTCGGCAAGCAATTGGCAATTCTTCCGACAGTAACAACTTGCCATGAAAAAGCTTCTTAAAGAACTCTGTGACAAAGCTCAGAAAAAGTGATGTCACAAGTGTTCTGCCGTTCGGAACCGGCTAAAATAAGTAGGTCCCTTCTAATATTGTCCAAAATTTAAGACGCACAACAGTAATGGAAGAGAAGCTCGGCCAATGAGCCCTTTGGGGCTTTATGTGGCCACATATTTATTTATTTTTTATATGTAGTATATAAACTGATTTCCTTTCATTACCACCATCAATTTTTTTTTGTTTTGCTATGTGAGCATATTTGAATGGAAATGTATGTGTAAATATATATGTACCTATGTACATATATTTTATTTGAAGCTCATTTAATGAAAAAAAAAATTCAATTTCATTTACGTGCAAATGCCACGATGACAGTCATCACCATCACCATGACCATTATTGTCATTATCACTGTTACACCATTGCAATGACATCAACAGCAAACAGCGTGCAATTGATATTGGGATGTGTTTGGGTGTGTGTGTGTGTGTATTTGTGTGTGAGCACTTGTGTTATATTGTATATTTAAACTTACGTAAGTACATGCTTACGTATTATACAATATCAGTATAAATATTATATACATATATATAGTAGAACTATGTATGGATCTGTATATGTGGTGAGTACCTATAATATTGTGTGTCCTTACATTTGCTAGCTCAAGCTAGCCTTGACTGATATTATGGTATTATTACCATATTTACATATTTCCTGTAAGGCAAACACACGCTCTATACATACACATACACATACATACATACATACATACACTCTCATACAATGCTTCGTTTCATTCGCAATGATTACCATTAACGTTGTTGTTATTATTGTTATTATTATTATTGCAACAGGATATGCTCGACCGAGTTCCTTTATTATTTTTATTTTATTATTTTTTATTATTTTATTTATTTCATATTTTTACATTCTATTTGTTAGTGTTAAGTGAATATTGGGTAAGGAAATAGGTGATGGGATGGTAGGCAAACAAATAAGTAGAAAATACTGATGTAACTGCTATAGAGATGGTTTTTTTCTACTCATATACAAGTATACTATTTACTTTCACTTCTAAAGTATTGCTCATAGAGAGTGTTTTGTTTCGATTGTCATAATATTGAATTGAAATAAAACACAAAATTATTCTTGAAATTATTTGAATTTTGACTGTATTCGATAGATGATTTTATGCCATATCCCACTTTAATATGATTTGAAGCATATGGATAATATGACTGGCCCAAGTATGACCACTTGTTCAAGTATTCGGAGAATTATCCTTTAAATATTACCTTGAATTTAGGATTCTGAAGAGTTAAATGTCGCCAGATTGTCCACTTCGGAGTAGAAGTTTATAATTCCTTAACAAAAATAATCTAATAATCCCTACATCTAACGTTTTGCTGAGTAAATTTATTTTATCACTCGAAATATGACTCCTAGCGCCACATTTTCTCAACATTAATATCAAGTAATTGGTGACATTATCTATTAACATGGATCCATGGATTTTTACTTTAAGCCTATTCAATCATGAATGAGCTTCATTGTTAAAGAGAATATTGCGCTGAAATTGTTATAGAGCCCGGGCTAGTTTTGTGCATCTCTTCTTAATCGTGCCCATTATTTGCAATCTGTGCGGCTATAATGAGCGTATATAAGGACCAAACTCAATAATTGGTTTAACCAATAATCTGCTCAGATAGGAGCAGATTATATTGAAAATAAAGTGCGCGAAACAAACTTTGAGATTCAACTAAAGACCAATGATTTTTGAAATATAAACAGTACCGAGTACGGCTACTTTTGTACCCACCACAACAAAAACCCTTTACATTACTTCATGTGTACTTATATGTGGGGCGCTACTATATGTGTATGAAAGAGTGAATGTGAACGACATTAAGTACATAATTACCAGTAAAAAAATTCTCATATATTTGCAGATTCTTGTCCATGAAAATGTAGACTCACACACACACACAACATATTCATTCACATTTATATGCATATATTAAAACATATGTCGTCGTATTTAATTTACATATATTAACGTCTTTTCAAAACGACCTCCCCACCTTTTACATTCACACACACACACACACATACAGACACTCGTATACCTACTTTACAATTCGCGCCTTTGTGTAAATAAAATTACAGAAATTAAAACTGATTTTAAATGAGCGTTTGCGTGGTTTACTCTACTCTTCTCTTCGATTGAAGTACCCACATATGTTTATATAGATATGCAGCTGATATTCCTTCGTTGGTTTGTGCGTTTTTCTACGTTTTTGTTCGTAATTAAATGCATATAAGTACATATATGTATGGTATGTACTACTACTACAGACAAGTATATGTAAATATATGCTGAGCATTTATTGTGAATTAAAAATGTAAGGGTATGTGTACACGTATGTGTGTGTGTGTGCATGACTGTTTGTTATTCTCAGTTGTTAATATTGGTTGTATGTATGGTATGTTGATGAATAGAAATGCACTAGAGTAATACCAGAACATAATATTAAACATCTCTTCAAAGATTGCTCTTAGTATTCTGTTTTAAAAGTTTTTTAATTAAAATTAAAATCATTAATCGTGGAAAATAAAAGCGAAAATTGTTAATAGTAATAATAATAATAATAATAATAATACTCAATTCAATTTATATTTAATTAATATTTGTTTTTATTTTGCACTTTTATACTTTCATAATGGTATTGTATTCAATGTAAGAATACCATTTCACATAAAGCCCCGATTGGTAGCATATATTGTAATATAATATTTGTATATATCATATCTTTGCATTGTATGCATCATGCTTGTACTCTTTTCAATATATATTATATTTTTCTCATAATTTACATATACTTAATATGTAGGCAATATATAATGATGAATGCCAACAGCCACTTTTATATTTCATATCAATTTTAGTCAAGTACTTTCTTATGACGTCCTACAGTACAGTGGTGAAAATGACTATCAATTCAAAAATATTGAAATTAATTTTTGTTAAATATTGAGAACTTGTTTGAGGCTTTATTATTTAAACTTTTTCTTCAAAACCAAAAAAAAAACCCCTAAGGAAAAATCATATTGTGGTCCATTCAGGACTGTCATGCTAAGAAAGAAGAAGAAGAAGAAGACGACTGTATCTCTTTGTTTTCATGATTTTTTCAGACAGTTTAACATATATAATATGATATAATTGCAAAACAAATATTCGCTATAATTCGAAGTGAAACGGCCAAGTCTCTGAGTACTTAAGTGTATATAACTCTAGTGGTATTGGTCCATATTTCCTTGGATATTGTCAATTGAAGCAAATGGCTATACTTTATTCTAGCATAATAATGTGTAGCAGGTCTTAATCAACTTAATTTGTGTTTAGTAAGATTAGAATCCTAGAAATTATCAAACAGCATCGTATCGATACTCCTATTCTTAGGGCAATTTTCTCAGGTTACTGCTTGGTTTCGTTTAATACTAACTATAGCAAATGTGAAAACTTGAATGACAAGAAGACCCAACTACCTGTATTCTCTGTGAGTCCTAGACTCTAACAATCAGAACAACACTTCAACTACAATCTGTCCGATAGCTCAGAAATTAATCCAAGAAACGTATTAGATTACATATATTTGACCGGATGGATCTAGTTAAATATTTTATCTTATATTGTATTTCAGGTGCTTCTGACTGAACTCAGATAAATCTCAGATACAAGAGTTCTGCTTTTCGAAATTAGCTGATATTAACATGCGAACTCATTTCGAGAACTTATAAGAACTTCGACCATTGTAATCGATATCCATACATATACAATGCAGTAGCCATAAATAAAATAAATGAGCAAATATGTTATGGCACAAAAGAACTTACATAGGTTCTACCATCTACAATGCCTGCTGTCCCATTACCTTAACCTCATTTCAATAATATCAAATGGAAGAAACAATAAAAACCTTACACTACAGGGTAGCAACAAATGAAGCAAATAACCCAACGACCAAACGACCTATTAGCTATTCAGTTAGACCATCCTATTCAGTTACTTATATAAATTGTCAAGGACACATGTACACATACACACACATACAATGTACAATATTTATGTATTTTTCAATCCAGTGGCACCGAGTATGAATTTATTGAACATAGACCGAAATGTATATACAATTGCCAATGTATATATAAGATATATGTAACTATAAGCAATTTCGAAAGTAAAAAGGAAGCAACTAGGTAAGCTTAAAAATATATAGAACAAACACAATGATAAATATTATAAACTAAAGTCGTTGCATAGTCGATGAAAAATATGAAAATTCATATGGAAATATTCAAGTGGAATATTCTCTGTGGCATCTTGTACGTAGGGATAGAAGCTTCAATGCGCAAAGAAAACAATGTGGAATGAAATTGATAATAGCAATAGAAAAATATCGATTACAAGGGAGCTAAAAATATAATACGATATATGTGTAATTGTATGATTTGATAGGAGTTGTAGGAGTATACTTATGAGCTGTTGTTATGAGCACGCCAAAAGACGCCTACTGATTTATCTTATTTACCTGTACATAAAATTCACTCATCTATGTGTATGTACGTACGAGTACTCATGCTTATTTATTGAAAATATCAGCAGTGCTTTCATTGAGAGTTATCATTCATTGCAGCAGACATTGAAAAGAATGCTATCAACTCAAAACAGAAAGCAACAAAATACTCGTACACTCGTATTATTGATATTGGTAATTATGACAGATGATGATGATGATATCTATGAATAAAATAGGTACTAACACAGTTGGTTGGGTATTCGATTGGGTGGATCGAGGGAATGTAACAAAATTTCTAAACGAAATGGAATTGAATTGACAAACAATGCCTTTTTTTGGAGAATGTTTAGTCAAGTGGGTATGAGCATGTCAAATACAGAAGTAGAGCAATATCAGCAACAGCTTATGTAAACACCTTAATGTCATTTTGTTTACTCTTCAAATTATGCCAGTGTTTTTGTAATTATTATTATTTATCTTTCATAAATTGTATGTACTTATATAGATGCTCACTCGTATATTTATGATTTTGTTGAAATTTTTTTTGACGTAAATAATTATGAAAATGTTATGAATAGAGAATTTTGTGCAATTTAATTTGAATATAATTTAATTTAGCAATAAAACACTATAGCACTCAATGGAGATCGGATGACTGTTAGTTCATTTGCACTTTTCAGAGAGTGAGAGAAAGAAAGAGAGAGAGAGAGAGAGAGTTCAGGTGGTTAATATATTTTCCATTCAAACGACTATTGTATAGCCAAAACACGGAGCTGGAAAATGGTGTATGAATTCTTTAGAAAATTCATTCCTTCAATGATTTCTTTGAGCATCTAGGAGGCTGGTAGTTGCCATGATAATATAGAGTAAAATCAATTTATTTTTGGCTGCAAGCGAGTGTATTAAATATTCAAATTATTAAATGGAAATTAAAGCATGAACATATATAATTTTTAAACAAAATATATAAATTCTTTAAACAATGCGAAATTGAGTGATAGTGATCTCTCAAACAGACGAATTATTACTCCAATTTCTTTTCTTGATCCATTAAAGTTTAATCATTTATCAGAATTGGGTTTATAATTGAAAAATAAATAAATTAAATAGTATAATCTCAATATATATAATATTTTTGCCTCAATAAAATGAACAAATACCTACAATGGTGATCTCCATAAGTCAAAATCAATACATATTACTTTTAGCTATTTTCACAAATTCGCATAAATTTAAAACCATTATTAGATACAATTTAAAGTTTTGCAATTTTTTTATTTTACGACTTCTTCTCTTGCTTTGAACATTTACAAAAAAATTTCCATGCAACAGACATATTTCCTTACACACACACACACACATTTTTTTCACACATAAAACCGCATATGAAAATAAAAATTATATGGGCACAATACACAAAAAAAAAACAACTAATAGCAAAATTCAAACTGAACTAGAACTGAAGTGAAAAGTTTTTCGAAAAACTTGTAACTTTTGAATCTCTGTTAGAGACAACATGTCACATAAGCACAGGAGTAGTAAATGGGGACAATAGTACTATGAGTACTATGTCGTAGTTACATACCTAGTACCAGCAGCTCATCCAGCTTTGTATGCTAACATATGAAACTGAAGAATGTAAAATAAAGATGAAGTTTCATGTAAAGAATTTTTGAGAAAGAAAAAAAAAAAACAACAAAAAACATGAGAACGTTTAGAGCAAAATAGAGTTTCAACTATTGAAGGTAGAGGAGAATAAGTTTTGTATGAAATAAATTTGCATTTTAGTGTGTGACATTCTTTATTACAATTGTCTTTTTTTTTTTTTTTTTTTTTTGACGTAAGCAGGCATTATAAGTAGGCTCACTGAAATGTAGAGCTATCTTTATTTGCTTTTTGTCATTTCATAGTAAGTTGATCGTCACAATGAAGAGACGATGATTATGATGATGACAATGACAGAGATTATAATTTACAAAATTGTAAAAAAAAACTAGATGTTGCTGACACTTGCATGTTTCATACATACACATGGGAAGGCTCTATTCTGTCAGAATATTTACAAAATGTGACTTGAAAGAAGATATTATTATTTTTTCTTTCTTCAAGTTTCGAAAAAAGTTTTAAGTTTCACATTTTTCAAAATTTTTTATTTTGTTCTTCACATAACTACATAGATCACGGCATGCGTAAATAGAAATATATACATTTTATTAATCTGTATTTGTCATGTCATTTGATGAATTTTCTTTTATTGTTGCGCTGACAATGAGAAATATTCGTATGAAAAATGTGCAAAATCAACTTCATAAGGTGTTATAATAATAAACATATATAATTAATAAATATTCAATTTTCCAATTCAATTAGAGACCATCAAACATTCGTTCAATTATCAAACAGTAAAGATCTCTTATAGAAGAGATGATTCATAATTCTCATTTAGTTTATGAATTCACATATACTTATAACGCTTCGTAATGTAATCCAATAAGTCGGTTTCGAATTAATTTCGAATTTAAATTCAAAAAAACTTTACAACTTAGCATCAGAAGGGAAGTTTCATAATTCTCATTTAGTTCATGATGATGCATACTCTCATAATATTTCGCAAAATTCCAATAATCTTACATCAATATCAATTTTTTTTCTTCATAGAACTCTACAAACTAGCATCTAAGCAATTTTAATTTCAAAATATCTGAAATTTATTGCTATAACTATGAAGAAGAAAGTTTTGAACTAAAGCTACTTCTCTACAATAATTTAACGTGATATATCGACTCCTCTTGCAACACATCACTTTATTGAATGAATGTATATGTAGAATTTTATGAAAGGAAATGGTGGCAAAAAAAGTATTTCACAAATACAATCCACCAAATAAACATTGAGTCGCGGAGTAAACACAATCATTTTTATTAACCGCCAATATGCGATTGCATTGAAAATTGGAAAATTACTCATACTCATACAAAGTCATATATACCTTTGTATAAAGTCTGAACTTTCTCACATGTAGTATTTGCTATAGAATAAACTTGAGGCTGCTGCTGCTGCTGCAGCTGCTGTTGTTGTTATTCTTGCTTCAATAGAAACTAATTTCAATTGCAATGAAGGGAAAATAAGAAATATAAAATAAAAAGAATGAAAATGAAAAATACGTGGCGAAAAAGAAATAGAAAAATATAAAAACTCGACTCGACTAAGCACAACTAAATGTGTGGGTTTCATTATGAAGTTAACACTCATAGAGTCATCATCATCATCATCATCATCATCATCATCATCATCATCATCATTATCATCATCATTATCATCATCTTCATCATCATCTTTTTCCCAGCACTTCGGCACCTCATTCAATTTTTAGTTGTTCATATGTTGCGGCATTGTTTATTTGTGCTTTTTATACAGCCAATTTATATTAGTCAACTTTGAGTTTATTCGCTCACTATGGTGCTTGTTTGGTTTTGATATTGCATTCAAAAAACAAAAACAAAATAAAATAATAATACTCACAAAAGCCATCGTCATAATGAACAACATCTACTAACGTCCGTAACCACTAACTTTTCATAAATGCCACAATGGTGACGGTGTCCCTCCACATGGAGAACACGGAACAAAACTTGTTAATAAAATACTATCATCAGAATATGGCAACTATGTTGAGGTGAGCTAACGGGGCGCTACTAATGTGAATGAAGGCTACAACAACGACAGGTGCAACTGATATGACGCAAAATTATAGTTATTGAAATGGCTTTGTTCGTATTTCATGGTTTTTAAGGTTTCCTGTCGACCAATTGCGAGTATACAATCAACACATATATATGTCCTGACAAGGGCAGTGACAAGGGCAAAGTATGAATGATTTTACGAAAGCTAAAACGTATTTATATTAAACCGAAAATATTCAATCAAATATTTAATTTCAATATCTCACTGGGGACAACCGTGTCCCAGTGTCAAAGAGTACAAATTGTATTGTCATCTTCTTAATCGACATACGCTATATATAATTTTAATTACATTGACACTTGTCCATAAATCAGTCCAAAATGACAATGACACTTTGCACCATATTAAATAATATACAATATTTTCATCATATTAACGAGTATGTAGAAATTTTGTATATCACACATAATTGAGCAGCAAATGTCTGACCCGAATTTCATAATATCACCTCTACATCGTTACACGTCTGTAGAGACTATGTATGTCCGAGTGTGTGTGTTCATGTTATAATATGAACACTTTTAGGGTCATAATTTGTTTATAGGATAGTACAGGTAAGGATTTTACATGATATACTTGATGAAGGCTTTTATTCAAGTTATTTGTTTTTGGTGTCATGTGTCCATTAATAATGAACAGTAGGTACTGAATGGAGATTGACATGTTACTTGTGTTAGGTAGATTCGTACATAAAATCAATATTATTTCAATATTGTCATATGTGCTCTCATTAGGAATTACATACGTAAAGAAATAACGATACAGGCTTAAAAACTCACTTGTCTAGTTTTATTGGATATTTGGATTTTGCATTTTTCTGTTCAAGACGAAAAACTTAGAACCATATAATAAAACCTCCAAGAGTTTTTGCATTCTCAGGTAAAATTTTTTTTTATATCCATATTAAATTTGCAATTTATTGCCTGTCTGGTTTTTGGAATAAATGGGCAAAAAAGGGTTAAAATTCATATTGCAGTAAAATATATTGTTTGGATATACACTGTCGGACAAAATAAAGTGCAAACCCTTTATGCCGAAATTATTTTGAATATTTTGTACTCAATTAATAGTTGCATCCCTGTTAAATATTATTTTCTAATTGGGGGATTCCCCAAAAGTGTACAAATGAAAAAAAAATTACACACACTCTTGATTATTTTTAGCTATACATGCAAAGAGTAGTGTTACTTGTTTCATTGTCGGACAAAGTAAAGTGCAAAGTGCAATTTCGCTGAGAATAATTAAATAATTTTTTCTACTTTTCATTGATTTACACCGGAAATTTAAAGGTAATGCATTTTTATGAATTAAAATAGTGTGTGGCATAAAAATAATTAGAATATGGATTAATAGATTGTGAAGATTTGCAAAATGAAGCCGTTGTCGAAGGATGTCAAGGATATGCTGATCAAGGACCGTAAAAATATATATATCAATAAAAAAAAATATAAAATATCAATATCTGGAGCCAGAAAAATTGTTGAAAAACATCGAATTTTGGGAACGAATGAAAGTTTAAAGAAATTTTGCGGAAGAAAACGCAAGACAACAGCACAGGATGACAGACAAATTTTAATTCTGGGCAAAAAAGGTCCTTTGAACTCAGCAAGGGAAATAAAAGAATTAACCAATTTGGATATTTCTTCACGAACAGTACAAAGGAGCCTCAACGAAAAAGGATTAAAGAGTTTCTATGCGAAGAAAAAGCCTCTCCTTCGACCTGCAAACATAAAAGAACGGCTTGAGTTTGCAAAAAAGTATATTTCCATGCCAGAATCCTTCTGGAATCGCATTATTTGGTCTGACGAGTCTAAATTTGAGTTAAAGAACTCAAAAAGACGAAAGCGAGTATGGTGTGAGCCTTCGCAGAGACTGAAGTCGAAGAACGTTTCGCACACAGTTAAGCACGGTGGAGGTTCTCTGATGCTGTGGGGTTGTTTTTCCTCAAGCGGTGTAGGACAAATTGTCAAAATAGATACCAAAATGACTGGAGAGCATTATGTCAACATTTTGATGACCAACCTAGGAAGAAGTGCTGAGGAAATGAGTTTGGGTGATTTTATATTTCAACAGGATAATGATCCCAAGCACACATGCAAGATCGCAACTAAGTATTTTCATGAAAACGGAATTGAAAAATTAGAATGGCCTCCACAATCACCGGATCTAAATCCGATTGAACATTTGTGGACCATTTTAGATGATAAAATTCCTTTTAACTCTCGTACTAACTTAAAATCGTTTTGGGAAAGCATACAGAAGGAGTGGAAAGAAATATCGAAGGATACATTGAAAAATTTAGTAACAAGTATTCCAAAAAGATTGGCTGAGGTAATTAAAAATAAAGGCCATACAAAATACTAACTTATATTTTTTTTAATAATTGAAGTTGAAAATTTTAGTTTGCACTTTATTTTGTCTAATATAATTTGACAATGAGATACTACTTTTATCCTTGTGCTATATTTCAGAGACTGAATTCCCATTTTTTGTTTTTTAATTTATGTTATTGAAGTATATAAACTATTTCTGTTTTCGTTTTTTAATAAAAATATATAAAAAAAAATTTAAGCTACATTGAATTTTTTCATTTTACTTTGCACTTTATTTTGTCCGATAGTGTATTTATGGGGAATAATTTTGTAGAACATTTTAACCCCCTAGCTCTCTCACTAAACGGTCATTTTGACCCCTCTTTTGGGGAGTCTGAATAAAATGGCATTTAAGAGGTCGTTAGAGGGTTAAACTGTTCTAGAAAATTATTCGCTGGAATATTTCACTAGGACTATTCCCAGACAAAATCTAAATACAAGGAACGTAAAAGTCCACAGAAAATAAAAAACAAATATGTCCCCTTGAAATATGCAAATTTTTATGCATTTGCAAAATTTAAACTGAGAATGTAAAAAGTTTAATAGGTCTAGGACTTTCGTCGTGAGGTGAAACTATTCCGCCCCCACAAATATTGTCTCACAGTGTATTTTTTCTTGGTCGCCCTTTACGATTAGATATTTTAGAATATTTTTGAAAACGAACTGTCAAAACTTCATCAATGAACAGAATGAACAAAAATCGTATAATTTGACGATCAGTGTGTGAAATTCTAAAAAATATAAACAATTTGAAAACGTTAAACTACAGTGAAATTTTTTGGACCCAAAATTTAAAGCGAAATATTTGTTCCGTCAAATATCATAGTATCCACCTGTTGGAGAGCAATTATAAAATCTGGCCTCAGTAAATATTTCTCATTGAAAACTTTTCGAAAAGTCCTTCCGATTTTAATCACAATATTTTTTCAAAATGTTGCTTAGATTTTTGAGATATAGATTCATTTTTTTATGTAATTTTGAATCACTTTTTGCCACATTTCGACTATTACAATAGTTCTACTATGACTTCATGAATCTTGATATATAAATGAACTGGGGTGAGAAGGGTGTTCACAATTTTTCACGTTTCTAAATAAATATAAAGCCCAGTGTGTTGAATCGCATGATCTTGAAGACCCGTTGACATTGCTAAATATTGATTTTGAGCATGCTGAAGATTTCTCTTGCAATAGAACTATGGTAGAATGAAAAATATCACACCACACATCTTATAGAAACCATATATTCTCCAGATAAATATCTTCAATTTTCAGAAAAAAATAAAAAATAAATAAAAAAAGAAATCAGAAATCAGAGTCCTTTGATAATTTCTTATGATAGTGCTGCTCGTAACATATGCACCGAGTAAGAAATGTGTAAAATTTTAAACATTTTCACAATTTTAATCCACGGAGAATGTGTACAGGATGGCCCAGGTTGGCCATGTACACACTGAAGTATACGGAGATGTGTCAACTCTCCGTTGCATAATGTCGTAGGTGAATATGAGTGTCTTTAAATTGCTTTCGATCGACTTTATTGTTCATCCATAGTGTTACATCATGTTCATTTTGGCAGGTTGAGGACAACAGCAGTCTCAGATTGCTACCTGAGGCAATCGATCGTTTTTAATTGTGCCAAAATTTAATATAATCATTTCAAAGAATAAATGTGTGCTTTGATTTTTATTAAATTGATCGGATAAATAATCGACTCTGCACTTTATAGAGAGAAAACAATGAGAAATAATATATCAAATTTTCTAGAAAAAAATAAACCAAAAATCCGCCCTATTTTTTTAAATTAATATAACATTCGCAAAATAATTTTTCAATAATTTGTATATTTGCATTCTGTACCTAATCAAGTATTACTAGTACTAGCAATACGCAAAAAATTTTCCCACCTTGACCCCACCTATGAGAAATGAAATACTGGCTCAAAATGTCCTTCGATGCCAAATACCCTTTCTGTACGAATACATACAGATAGAATAGAATATAAATGAAAAAAAAAATAATAATAAATTGTTTATTGCTAAAGTTTGAAAGAGAAAATATGCTGCTGTGCATATGTGCGTACATGTTAGTACATAAATACCAATGGAATATAACATTAATGTTAGTGATATATGAGTATGTATGTAAGTAACATACGTAGAATATGAGTGGAAATTGCTCATAAACTTAATACTATCTGCTAAGGGAGCTGTTTCATAGTTTTCAATTTTTTGGAATTTTATTTTTGTTTTTTTTTTTTTTTGTAGCCAAGTTACCTTTTCTTCGATGTTACAATAGTTAAGCATACAATTTATTACTTTGGGGTTTACTATACATATGTTTATTCATAGGTAGCTACTATATGAATATGCTATATGGAGAGAGAGTTTAGATTTTTAACAACAAATTTCAATATCAGTTTCAGAGTAGGTCCTTAAAATTCTATAATAATATTTGAAAAACAAGGGAGATACGATATGCATATAGAGAAACTAAAGGTACTTGGATATGTTATAGTTTATCTAGGTGCGTATTTTATTATTATACATATTAATCACTGTATAAAATAATTGAAAATGACAATATTTAGAATCATAATTTTAATCATAAAATATTATTTCATATATTTTTGTTAAATAGTTCAATAGTATAAGTATTTAATAAAACATCGTTTATGGACTTGTTTTTGTAACTTTGTAAAGTAATGCTCTGATTTTCTATAAAATTTCGTATGGGAAGATTATTACCTCGCAGCATACAAAAATGTTTAACTCTCGATGCTCATCGTCATCATCATATTCTCTTCAATGTAACTCTATAACAATTGGTAAACTCATTTGACCAATAACCAATTGCTAATGTCCTTGAATGCCATAAAATATTCTTAAATAATTTCTTTAAACATTCTACATTTTTTCATTTCAGTTTTAAATAACCAAAAACATTCATCATCATCACCTAAAAATTCAACCATGATCTCTTCCATTTTCCTCTGTTGATTTACAATATTACAAAATTCAAATCCATATGGTCCTTTGACATTTCCAACATTTCCATCCCTATACCCTATATGTTGGCATTGTTAACAATTTAAATTAAGAAGATTTATGTTCAAGCTACTAGTTCTCATATTAATTTTAGTATTATATGTACTCGTACATTTGTATATACAAATATTGTATGTACAATATTTGCTCGCAGCACAATATATTTATTTTGGAGATTTTCTCTAATTATTTGCATTTTTCCTATCAATAAATTACATTGCTGTTGTTGTCATACACACACTGTGAGATGTCCCCATTTAGGTATATGTAAGTACACATACTTATAGATTTTTTGGTAAATAAGTTTCTGAACTGAAGTATGAGTAGTAGTAGTAGTCCATGACTGTTATGGGAGTAATTTTATGTGCCGCAAAATATAGGAAAGCGTACAACATTACTTTACTTTGACATTTTCTAACAATTTAACATGAAGCTTAGTTATTTTTTTTTTTTTTTTCTGTTCTCTCTTTCGTTTTGTAATAAAATTATTTCACCTTGTTACAGTGGTTCTTGTTATTATAATATTAATATTATTGGTGATGCTGCTACTGTTGCTAATATTATATGTATATATGTGTGTGTATGTATATATGAGTTATTTGCAAATTGCCTAATTAAGAATATGTCAACATTATTTTGCAGTTTCAGCATGAAAATAAAGTGGGGTTTATTGTCCGCAAAGAAGTTAAGATGGCACAAAATGAAACGAAGGGCAGTTGGAAATCGAAATATAAATCTTGAAATTTGGAAATATATTTGTACTTATACGAATATATAAATATATTTATAACTTTTACATAATTCAATGTATTTGCTAATGTAATTATACGATTTCGTTCACCTTTTCACTTCACTTTGTTGGCATTGTGCTATCAAGATTTATTGCTATGTCTAGTTCTCAATTTAATAACTATGAGAAAATTAATTTTAAATTTAATTTGAAAATGTCTCATTGTCAATTTTTTTTATGGTATGAATTTTTATATAAAAGATCTTAGAAGTTCATAAATTCGAAAGCTCAGGATAAGTCAATTAATATTATTTGTCCACTTACCATTCAATTTCTAATATTACCTAAATGTCGAGCATAATTTTTGGATATTATTAAGCTACCAAATTATTTGCAAATTTGCCCAAAGATGTGATCATTTTTTAGAATGGATTTCAGCTATGTGAATTCGAAAACCAAAAATTACACATTGCGGTATTTCCGATATATAATATGCTTTTTTTTTTCGTTTCGATGATATTTCTACAATTAGCACTACTACTACCATTAATAAGGAATCACCATTCTAATTGTAAAAAAAACATTAAATTGAATATAAATTAAAATGTAATATTTTCAACCACTTCATTGGTTTATGTGCCAAAATATAAAAAAAAAATTATTTTCTGGACTAAAATGATAATCGAAAATCTACTAATAAAATCGGGGGAAAATATAAATCGCAAAAATAAAAATATATTCATATTTTTGATAAATTAAAGCCTATGAAAAAATGTCCAAGTTACTACAAGCAATTATTTCAAAGTATCAAAATTTAAAATTGTTTTTATTTTGAACAAAATATCCTCCTAACTTCATAGGAATTGCTTTCGGGTGGACCAAATATATGGAAGACTTCCATTAATTTTTTGCTCGCAACATTTTTTCAGAACATGCTTACCTGTTATCGCCATCCCTTATGGATGGCTCCCTATGAAATTCATATTTTTATTTATGAAATAATTTTTTTATATACAATAAAATTTGTTAGAGGTTTTTAAAACCTAAAAAATTAATTTTAGTTGAGGTTATGCCAATTTAAGCCATAGGCAAATAAATAAATTACAATAGTTTTTAAAACTCTAAAGAAATTGAATATTTTGCTAAAATTGCTACCAACCATCCCAATAATAGTTCATGTCCAGTTTCTTGTTCTTTTGAAAAATAACATTTTATCGGTCAATAAAGTCCTCTTTCATCCACGAACAAATTCAAATTGTTTTAATGCCTTAACTTTCTATTTTCTTCAAAATCGTTCGTCTAGTCGACATAACGCAAACAAAACAACTACAGCGACAATGAAAAAAGT
Organism: Megamerina dolium; assembly: GCA_963854835.1. Lineage (NCBI taxonomy): Eukaryota > Metazoa > Arthropoda > Insecta > Diptera > Megamerinidae > Megamerina > Megamerina dolium. The sequence goes on along the minus strand of OY978526.1, from coordinate 13,887,087 downwards.
CAAAAAAAAAAAAAAAATCAATACAAACTAATATATTATGGGGCGTAGTAATAAAATCTATTGATGTGGAAGTAAAACGAATCAGAAAAATAGCAGCTCACTGAAATGGTATCAGAAATCATTTAAAGCATTTTCCAAAGTTAAATCGAGCTCATTAAATGCTCAGTAAAATCAGTCAAAAGCAGTTGGAATAGCATCATAAAAACAGCATCACACATACGAAGAGAAATACATACATATGTTAAAAGTTTACATGAACACACACACACACACACACACACACACACACACACATGCACATATAATATTGTTTATGGTACATTTAAATAAGTATGAGTAGGCTCATGTGTATTGGGGGGTTTGTGTGAGTATGAGTATGAGTATGTGTTTAAAAACTTTTCTAATAATAAAGTTCTACCAGCTGCAAGCAAGCAGAAAGCCGTCCTAAAAAATCATCTAACCAGCAACAGTCAAAATAAAATATATAATAAAAACAACAACAAAATATTTCAACTGTATACGAGTATATATGTATGTAGTCGTCGGCCACAAAAAAAAAAAATAAAGAAAAGAAAACATGAAACATTAGTGTGTCCATATGTATGTGCGGCCTCGTAATATAGGCAACTGTAAATTGTGGTACAACATTGGTCTTATGGAGTATTTCAAAAGGATGCTTAGTATGTGCGGACATAATAATGAGCCTCGTTTTAATAAATAAAATCATAATGATGATATTGTTGTGGCTAACTCTGATATTTCATATAAATAATACAAATATGCTACTTGCCTACTTTTTCTTTTTCTTTTTTTTTTTTTTTTAATTTAATTTTCATTTTGTTGTGACTATTTAATAAGCTTGAGAAACTCAAACAAACCAAAGTACGTATGTATGAGTACACTACTCTTTTATACTCGTACATATATGCTGCGGCTACAACAATAACACAAACATCAACTGTAAATGTTGGAGGCGCATTAAAATGCTCGCAGAAAGGCAGTCATCATTTTCATTATAGTCATCATCATTATCCTCATCGTCATCATCATCATCATCATCGTCAACATCGTCGTCCATCATGCACATATAACTCCTAAATCCACTAAAATACTTATGAGTAGGACGATATGTGCCACCATTTTTTTATTTTCCATTTTTCGGGGGCTAAAATGTTAGAGGGTAATATGTATGAATACATACTCGTATGTCGGTTGTTGCTTTCTAATAAGCCAATTTGTGTGCCACAATACTTTATCATATACACCATGTAGTCGTATGTAGAAATGTAAGAAATGATTGTGGTGGCATATGTGTACAATACAGCGTATATATATATGATTTTATGCGTGAATGAATGTGTTGTAACTTATGAACAGCAAGCACCATTGAAGCACATACGTACAGAGTAGCATAAGTTTATACTGAACATATAAATTTACAATTTATGCATGCCAAAGTACATTCTAACACCAACAATAATAAAGTATTATAATATTCTAACAGGCCTAAAAGTATGCTACGAAAAATTTATTACATGACTAGGCATCGTCATTCTCATCATCATCATCATCATCATATGAGTAGGTAGGCGCATATGCGAGTAAATGTTATTAAGTGAATAAGATGAGGTCAAATAAGAGGGGCCATAATTTACGACAAAACAGAAATGCAAAATTATATATTTTTGACAAAAAGTGCACAAAATCTCCAACCCGTAAACACATACAATATATATCGTCAATGTAATCATCAAACTGTCGCTGCTACTATTACTGATGATGATAATGATGCTGCTTTGATGTTATCACATCGTTGTTCCCATATTTCATTAATATATGTATATACACATATATGTATATAAACATATGTACCTAAATATTGTATGTATATAAGCCTCTCTCACAATGAATCACTTAAGTTCATTAGTGCTCAAACAATAAGCAAATGTGTACTTAAGCCATTTTATGAATGCATTTATGTTATATGACGGCAACAATAACATTTACTAGAATAGAGAGACTATATTTTATTCAATGTTGTTGTTGTTGTTTGTATTAAACATTTTACGCTTTACTTTTTGATATTATATGGTGCGTAAAAAATCTCTTAATATCACTGGGGATATTTAAATGCGTGAAGAACTTTAAGTAGTGGGATTTACTTGTAGAAAATAAATTACCGTAGAGGGAGAGAGAGAGTAAGATAGTAAACAGAACACTAAAATGCGGTTACTTGATGCTATAACATATTTAGTGTTATGTTTATAAATATATGTGTGTGTTAATGTAGGAATATAGTGAAGCACCGACATATTAAATTTAATGAGTAGAATGTACATAACATACTCGTACAATTACTCACACAGCGCACATTGTATCTCTGAGTGCAAGTCAAATTCTTTTGGGATTATGAAACCGAGGCTCGATTAAAACATGGGTTTGCTTGAATAAAGTTTACGAGCAATGTAAATAATGTATTTTATAATATTCAATTGCTGTATTTCAATTTGAATTATTTTTACTAGAAAATAGAAAAACTATTAAAACCATATACTATACCATAATCATTATTTCTCTCAAATAAAACGTCTCGAATTTAAAGAAATCTTATTGGAAAATGACAATTTAAACTAATCAATTATTTGTTTTATGAAAAATCATTGCATTAGTGTCCACATGAATTTTAATAGATATTAAGAAAAAAAAAACACCTACGCACACATATGCTTAGACATTTGTGAGAGAGCTTTCATATTATGCAATACCATAATCGAATCAAATGAAATCATCCCCTCAAATAAGAAAGGTTCCTCACGTAATACTATAATTCTGACAATAAATGAATTAAGCCTTTACAAATTTTTAAACACAATCTTTTAAATAACCGCCTCCATCATTATCATCACGAACAGCACGAAGCAATAACTGCCGCACGAATACAACAATATTGGTTGCCTCTCTATCTATCTGCCATGTATGTTTGTATGTATGTCTGTCTGTCTGTTTGATTGCCGCCCTATAAACGTATATACGTGAGAATTTTTATTAAAAAGGATCAACTGTATGTATGTATGTCCTATTTATTATGCCTAGCTGATACTGTTACTGCTTTTGCTTTTAAGGTCACTTGAGTTCGTATACATGTGCGGATGTTTACATATTATATGTATACTATAGGTAGTATGTGTTCTTTAGGAGATACCAAATACTGTTTACAATCATACCAATAACAAAGTGTTCATACCAATATTCATGTAAGGCATGAGACAATCCATTCTAAAATAATCAAAAATTGAACAAACTGAGAAAAGAATAGAATAGAACTGCGTAAAAGCAAAATAAAATTGCGCTGTAAAATTTAGAGAGAAGACAATGGGACAAAATTAAGTAATTTTGAGAATGCAATTTTTATGTTTTGAAATAGTTATGATTAAATCAGACTTTTGTTTTTTCTGTATCGTTAAAATGTCAAAAATTGGAGTTAATGCATTTTTTTATTGAAAAAATCCTATTTAAAACTATTATCGAAATTAAAAGTTAAAACAAATATTTTCATACCAAAATTAATTTAGTCGATATCTTAAATAATATAACTAATCCCCTTCAAATGCTTTAATTTTTATACTAAGTACCCACTCAAAGAGTGAGACACACACGAGAGTGAGATTCACACGATAATTGTTGTAATTAGAAAGCAAATGAGTTAAAAATTTGTATATAAGCTTATTTTCACCAACGAATTAATGAATTCAGCAATAGACGAAATCGTATCAAAATCACGCCTAGCTCCTATATAAAAGTATCTTGTTGAATAGGGTTTTTCACATTTTTCGTACGAAAAAATAAAGTTAATAAACTGAAAGTTGGCGTGTAAATTTATTCTTGGCATGGCATTAACAAATTATAAAATGACCATAATCGGGCGAAAACCACACCTACTTCCCATACAAAAACATGTCTTAGAACAAGTTTTTTCGCACTTTTCGAACGAAAATATAAAGCTATCCAAAAAAAATTTGGTGTGTACAATTATTCTGACTAGAACTTTAATATATTAAAAAATTGATATAATCTGATGAAAACAATATGTACCTCTCATATAAAAGTATGTCGTAGAATGTGTTTTTTCGCACTTTGCACACGAAAATATAAAGCTATCGAGCTAAAACTTAGTGTGCAGAGTTATTTTTACCATTGAGTTTATTTGTCGAAAAATTGCCATAGTCGTTTAAAAAATATTCCTATCTTCCATACAAAAGTTAGTGTTGGATGTATGTTATCACACTTTACACGAGGAAATATAAAGGTATCGAACTAAAATTTGGTGTGCAGAGTTATTTTTACCACCAAATTTATTTGTTGAAAAATTTATATAATCGTTTAAAAAATATACCTACCTCCCATACAAAAGTTAGTGTTGGATGTATGTTGTCACACTTTACACGAGCAAATATAAAGCTATCAAACACAAACTTGGTAAATACAATTATATTTACAAACAAATAAACACACTTAAATATGGGTTAGACCGGATAAGAAATACGCCTACCTACCATATAAATTTATGGTTCCAAATGTATGTTTTCATACATTGAGCATGAAAATATAAAGCTATGAAGCTTAAACTTGATCCAGTGGGTTTTGTGTTACTTCAGCACACAGTGATCGATGGGTAATCTTTTGGAACTAGTTTTTTTTACTCGATTAATAATACTGCCCACTACACGTACATATTCTACATATATGCAGCACGAGTTGAAAGATATGAAAAGTGAAGTGCTGCGTCTTCTGTGCTTTTATAAAGAAGTAACAAAGTATACTGTATGGGTGCCGTAGCTCAGTGGTTAGTGTGTTCGCCTTCTGATCTGTAGGTCGTGGTTCAATCCCCTGCTGATGCATAGCAAATTTAATATCGATAAGATTTTTCTTTCGAATGATACCCACCTGTCGGCAAGCAATTGGCAATTCTTCCTACAGTAACAACTTGCCATGAAAAAGCTTCTTAAAGAACTCTGTGACAAAGCTCAGAAAAAGTGATGTCACAAGTGTTCTGCCGTTCGGAACCGGCTAAAATAAGTAGGTCCCTTCTAATACTGTCCAAATTTAAGACGCACAACAGTAATGGAAGAGAAGCTCGGCCAATGAGCCCTTTGGGGCTTTAAGTGCCACATATTTATTTATTTTTTTAACAAAGTATACCAGAATAAGATATTTACTTACCAATATAGTACATATTCGTACAGCTGCTATTGTATGTAAACAAATACAAACGCGCTTTTATGCATCTTGATAAAATGATATCCTTTCATTTGCAAGTTGTTTACTTATGAATTGGAAGCAACCTACCTTTTTATTTACGCTCGAGTTTGAAGATATTTTCTAGGTTTTTTTTTTTTTTTTCTTTTCTCCCTTAACTTTACATTCTTTCTGCATGTGCTTCCAGAAGAAGATATACAAGGATATGTATGCCCTACTGATTCTTTTACATTTTATGTTTGTATTGAAGATTCATATATATAGAATATCCATATGGTAACTCTTTGTCGTGTGTATACTTGTATTGTAGCATATGACTCTATTGATGATGATGATAGCGATGATGATAAACTCTTACGCATAGGTACTGACTGCATCCTAACATTGATGTAGGTATTGGTATAAAAGTGTAATATCGGTTTCTATGCATACACACATATACATATGAGTACTTACTTTCTAAAGAAGAAATAAACATTATATCCTTATTTGGCTTAAGCATGTTTGCGGTTTGTCTGACCTTTTTCATCTTTTTAGTTTGACTTTTTATATAGACGTACAAGTGTGTATTAAGGCGAGTCGATGTATATTTGGGTGCAACCTAGTTCAATGAAAATCTAAATAGTCAGGGCATTTTGAGACTTTTTTTGTGTAGAAAAACTTCTTTTAATATAAGTATTTTATATATAAGCTTAAGTGGAACAAAAAACCTTAGAATACTCTAAATTTTCCAGTATTTACTAAACCAGAAATAAAAAATTGACCCACTCTAATGTATATGCATACTTCAATATATATTCACTTTTGCAAGTCTTTTCTTTAGCCTCGTTTTGTATTCACTTCAAAACTGTTTGCTCGGTTGCTTGATTGTATGCGTGCCTGCCTGACTACTTGCTTACCTTCTGTGTAGTCGACTCAAAGCAGGCAATATATAATAAAGTTAAGTGTGTAAATATTTAAAAGAAGTGAATTGATTCAAACATTTTCTGTAGGCCCATTCAATATCTATGAGTATGTATATCCATTCCCCTGTTCGTACACGTCTTCTTCAAATTTGTTTTATTCATTTTCTTCCATGCATTTTGGATTAAAAAGTTTATTTCAAGAAAAGGAACCTCAAAGAAAGTGTATCTAACCAGCAACCAGCAGCATACAAAAACATATAATATATTGTATAAACAAACAGAAAAAAAAAATTGACAGTAAAATCAAGAGCTTTGCGATACTTCAGTCTTATAGAGAAAATCAAATTAAATTGATTCCTCTGTGCGTAGAGCATATGATGAAGGTTTCAACTTAAAGAAGATTTTACTTTTAAATATTTGAAGGATTAAAGTGATTTTCTTAATTGTGCTTTATAGGATATCCTACTACTATATATATGTATGTATGTGTGTAATGGAAGAAATTTATAAAGATAACCAGCAAAACAAAACAAACGATCAAAATGGAAAGTGAACGTATTTTTGCTCTGCATTTTATTATGAAATATTATGCGACTTTTTGTAATTATTTTAAAATTTATAATAAAAGCTATTTCATTAATAGAGGGTTGCCAACTTTTTTTCTTCCTTCTAATATTATTTTTTTGATGTTCTAGCGTTTCCTTTTTAATGGGCATATTATTGTACACTTTCATTACCATCCATTTGAGTTTATACCCTTTCTATGACAGTCGTGGTAAATAAGGTGCGTAGATTTTAATGATGATATCAAAATTACAAGCAGCGATGAAATAAATTTAGATGGAACCTAAATGGAACGCTAAATTTGAATATGTAGTATATTTTAGAGTAGCTCTCTTCGTATTTTCAAAATCTAATATGTCAACCGTGAAAAAATGAATAAGCGATTCGATTTTCAGCACTTTTTTTAAGTAAAATTCCTTTCACTATATTTTTAATATAAAATTACTAAATGAAATTGTAATGAAGATGTCAAACTTTTCGACGTTCGTGAAAGTATATAAATCCCTCTATAATAATTGAATTTTATGTATAACAAAACCGTATGAATTCGTTTCAAAGTATAGTCGAAAACAACAACTACAAACATATTGCTTGACCTTGACGTACCAAAGTAATTATCTTCGCCTTTACTTATTTTACTTTACTTAGCTTATTCCACTGGGAGGTGCAACAATTACAACATTACAAAACCATAAATCTGTCATACGCAATAATAAGACTAAGAAGGCGTGTGGTCCATAGTTTAATTGGTCAATTTAAAAATAATTCTTCAGTTTATGCCTTACAAATTCTAAAAAAAAAAGAAAAAATATGAAAAACAAAAAATTTCCTAATAAATTACAACAACAAAACTAAATATATTTTATCGATTTTTTTTTTTCGAATAATTTAAATCTACATATATATTTTCTACGTCATTTCGACGTTTCTTCTGTTTGATTTCTGTCATATGGTTGTTTTCACTTGTCATCGATTTGTCATTCCAAAATAATACGTATATAAAATTTTATTAAATGACAGTTTAGTTATCCTTTAATAAATCGCTAGTGCATCAATAATATAATTATAATGTACTAGTAATGTATGTAAACCTTTTTTTTTTCTTTTTATTGAACACAATAATTAAAATTTTCACCAATCGACGCACACATGCACACATACTCGATTCGGTATACAATAAAAATAACAATAATAAATTATACGGTCGTGTTGTTTAAAATAGTAAAGAGATAAAAATAACAATAACATCAGTAGTGACTAAAATAATATGCTGGTAATAAAATAAATCAACAAAGTTAATAGACTACATAGTATAAACCTATAATTATATACTCGTACAATACTAGTACAATATATTTATACATATCTGTGCGTATATACTAACACATACGTAGTATGTAAAAAAAAAACAAAAAAAAAAGAAACAATAAAACTGTGGCATTTAATTAAATGGTTGACAGCTGACAATATCAGCAATAAGGTGCCAGATGGTCACATTGATAGTCATGCCGGTGATTGTGGTAATATGCAATACCAATCAGCAATAATTCAGGTGTTTAGTTACTGAAAATAGAAAATGAAACTATATTAATAAATGTAGAGTATTACTAAACTATAAACTGCATATAAAATAGTCAATGAAACCAAGTGATTATTATAATTATTCTGTATATAATTTTATTGTATTTTGCAATAGCCACAATGCGGGCATTTAACAAATATTATTCCATATTGTTCGTTGTATTATTGTATGTATATAAATGGAATAAATATATATGAAGCAAATGCATATATATTTTGATTGCAATTATTGTTAAAAATGCTTTTCTCCAGCACTCATAGATGAAAATGTTAGTTTGATAAAACCTACAAACTGCTTTCATTTTTGAGTCAAGATTTTCTTAATAAGAATTTAAAGACCGGTCCCCATCTTTTTACCACACCAACATTACCCCAAAAAATTCGCTCCCACCGATTCAAGGCTACGCACGTGAAAAGTATGCTCCATTTATTGTGACTCTTCAACATTTTTCCGAAAAAAACCTAACAAACTGGACGTTTCTCTTCAACATGTTTATAAAACTTCAGGAGGGCCAGCGTAGCCAGGTATATAACTTGAGCTAGAGAAAGGAAAATGATATATGACTGGCTCTCATTTATTTTTTCATTATAATATTTCCCCCAAACATATGAATTTACCCACTATCTGCGCACAAAATCTTCTTAAAAAACATAAAAATCGACAAACAACTTCAAAGGTGGCCACACATCGGCTCCATGAGGGCGAGATGCAATTTCAACCTACGTTAGTTTTACCTCCTCAATATTTTTCCCAAGCTAATTTACTCTTTTTACTCTTTGAAGGAGCTAAATTTAAAAAATAAACTCAACAATTCTTGAAAATCGACTAATAAAGTCATAGTTACTCAGGAATCGTTTTTAGAAGAATCAAATATTAGACCGGCCCCCAATTAATATTTCCCTCCTAACTTTTCCACCGAGCATATCTGCACCCTGTTTTCTTTCCTTATGGGTTCACCAATAAAAGTTACAAATATTTGCAGGGCAAATTTGGGATCTACTTATATTATGCCACAGAATCTTTTCAAAGACTTGTATATGGCAAGCACCTATCTTCGGAACGAACATGTTTTTCAATGTTTGATGCTTCCTTCAGGGCTTCAGTCATCCTCATCATTGACATACACCACAGGGCACATAATATACCACCATCTCAGCATATCAATACCGCCATACACAGCTCAATAATTTACATGCTAGAATAGAATATTCAAATAGAACTAGCACAATAGTGCTATTATTCAACAACTAGCGGTAGTATGCGATATAATCAACAGCCCAACTCATGACAAATATGGGTCACCAGTAACGAACCAGATGGTATGGACATACAAACATACATACATACATGCAATTGAAATTTTAGTGATTCTTTTTCAATGCATTTCCTAAATCGTAAAAATCCAAGAATGATAAAAAAGAAAATTGCGCCCATCAGAGATGTTTTTCTAGTTGTGACGTCATAGTAGTTCAGTAGACAAAATGGCAAACAAATGGAAAAGAAAAATGTAAACAAATGCGGAATAATGCATGAATAATGCAACTCTTGGAACTACTATTACGTCACAATCTGTCACTGAGAATCGATTAGCGGTAGAAGATGGGGGCAACCTTCGTTTTTTTGTTCTATGGTAAAAATCTATATATGCGGTTATAATTCTCATATAACTTATAGAAAACTAAGCTCAAACTAAATTCAAATGCTGGTGAATGGTGTTCAATGGCGTTAGTAAAGTTATTTACACCAATACTTCGACATATGCCATATAATCGGGACGATAATATCACCAGCGTAATATGAAATGTATAATATGTTCTGAAGGTATATGGTAGCCGCCATTGAATCTATGCTCTACTGATAGTCAATTGGACCACCCACTTAGAGAGAACAGCCAGCTGTCTTTCCACTGCGTATCCCTCGTATTTTACTATGAAGAGTTTCAAGCTTCAGAGCGCAGTAAGAATGGCATAGCATTAAGTTAATTAAATTGAAATACCTACTTAGACCATATTCATGTTTAATAAATTATTTAATTCAAATCCTTTCACCTTATACATTTCTAAATTAACATTTAACAAATAACAAATATGTAGATGATTTAATTAAATCAATCAAAATGATTAAAAAGGTCAAAAGTTAAATCACGAAGAGAAAAAAAAAACGTCGAAAAACATTAGAAATATTTAATGAGGTTAAAACGAAAAACTTTCTAGTAATTTTCTAAGTATTATTCATATTCCCCATACTCTTTTTTCAATTTAATGCACTGTTACTCCATTTGCTTGTAGACATTTTCAAAACTTTTATCATTAAGAAAATTGCCACAGTCCAAACGGTGTTGTATGTTGTACGTACAAAAGTTGTTTCCTACTACAAAATCGATAAAAACAATATTAATATTATTGTATGAATAATAAAGAGATAGTGTGTGTGAGAGAGAGAGAGAGAGTAGGTTAGAGAAAAAAGATACATACGTGTAGCAAAGTATCTATATTAAAGATACTACAAATAGTATAGTATACAAATGTATCTTGTTATTAGCCAATCTATCGATTTTCTTATTATTTTACCATTCAATGTTTTTATTATTGTCTTACTGCACTGACTGTTGGTGGTATGCTTGATGATGATGATGATGATGATGATGATGATAATGATAATGATGGTGATAAAATAATATCCATAGAAATATATTATAGCTGCTTCGTTAACGATGGTGCTGGTGTTACTTAAACTTTTTCGGAGTATAATATGTATAAACTCATTTATTAGTTGCTACTACTGCTGCTTATTCTTTCTATTTGTTGCTTGTTGCTGTTGCTATTTTGCTTCTTATTCACATTAGAATTCACTTCATCGAACTTTATCAGAATCCTTTTTCAATTATTTTCATTTACTATACGAGTATCACTATCATTATTATTATTATTATTATTATTTTTTTTTTTTTGTATTATCATTATTTATTTTAGTGTTGTTTATGAAAGAGAAAGAGAGAGAGAGAGAGCTAGACCAATTTTATATACTCGTTCATACAAATCTAACATATATAAAAAGTCAAAGCATTAAGTTTACATTTTTGGCTTGAAAACTTTTTGTTACGAAGTTCGTTCGAAAGTTTTTTTCGACTTTTACAAATATTTGCTGCTATATGTGGTGTGGTGTGGTGTGAGTGTGTGTGTGTGTAGTAAATAGTTTTGATATTGTCGAAGGACCATCATAAGCATGTGCGTCTCTGAATGTATGTATGTTATTGCAACAGCATTGCGATTTATCGTAGTATGTAGTAGCAATTTATTTTTATTTTATTTCATTTTTTATTTTTATTTTTTTTTTCAATTCCATCGACTTGATTGAACTCACACTTCTTTGAAACTTATACTCTTCTCATTGTTATTTGTCTTTATTGTTACTTAAGAGTTTATCCACGAAAAGAACAACAACAACAACAATAACAACATATTCTTCTTATTCGTCTTCAATAAAGTTGATTTCAATTGTTGAGACACTTGAACTTTAGTCTCATATGGATGCTTATTTCGCTAGTAAGTAAGTTGTACGAGTACGAGTATTGTTCTTCCATGTTAGTTATATAGCTGGGAGATTCATAAATATTGAGTGGTTCCAATAAATACCGACGTATTTGTTAAGTTGCCCATTTTTTTTTTCCAAAATATATGTCATCATTATCGAATGGTTCTCACTGCTTGCTTTTTCAATTTAGTAATTTTTTTGTATGAAATGTAGTACGACATATATCGATGCCATTATATTCCAGGATATTTTAAAGCTTTGTGAAAATGTGTGAATTTATTTTATCTATATATATTTGTTATGTAATTTTTTTTTTCAACAAATTAGCTCAAAACTTATATATTATTTCTTCTTTTTTCATATTTCAGGTGAGTCTTATTGATAGATACTACATTTGCTATGTATTTAGTATATCATATAGAAGGAGCTTAATAGTAAGTAAAATTTTGTTTTCCATACAAAAAGATGAAGTAAAAGACCAAGATGTTTGCCAGCACTACGTCTAAGACATTGCTATTAGGAATATGATTTTCAATATAGAGTATAACAGAGCAGTGGCGTAGTCAGGATTGGCAAGAGGGGAGTTAGATGAAAAAATCTATGAGAAAAAAATTTGTATGAATGATTTTTAAATATTTCTACATTATTATTTTTCTTATTTTAATAAATCCATCGGCCAAGGGGAGAGATATCCCCTCACCACTCCCCTGTCAACGCCACTGTAACAGAGTCAATATTTACAGATTCTACTCCTCGCAAACTATAATATAGCATTTTTCTTTATAAATATTTTTGAATCCCCTGGTTATACAAAACGTTCAAGTAAAAAAAAAATGTTTGGCAGCACTACAACTTTGCTACTAAGAAAATGATTTTCAGTGTTGAATATAGTAGTCAATATTTGGAGATTCTAATACTAACGCATTATAGCACAGCACTTTTCTTAATGTTTTTGAATAACGGGGTCATATAATAGATTAAAGTAAAAGAAAAAGATGTTTGGCAGCACTACTTCTAAAGTGTTGCTCCTAAGTATATGATTTTTAATGTAAAATATATCAATATCAATATTTTCAGACTCTATTATGAGCACACTACCGCATAGAATTATTTTTTTTTTATATTTTTGGAGCACGCGTTCGTACAAATAATTGGAAAAACGGAAAAATATATTTGGCAGCACTACGTTTACAACATTTTCACTAGGAATATTATTTTAGTCTGCAAAGTTTCAGGCACTTTGACCATTCGTTAAATTAGAAACTAACTGAAAAATTGCGAAAAGAAAGCGATACTACTTTGAAAGCATTCGACAGATCCAAATTTACATTCTGTACATATATGGCTTCTAGGAAAATTGCACTTAAAATTAGTTGTATTCATAGATTGTTTCTTTTTTTTCACCTTAAACTTTGTAGGCACCTCGAGTTCAAATATTTACCTCTAGAAATGTGTACTAGCAACAATTGTAAGTCGATAATTTTTATCGCTTAGTGGTTGTTAAAAAAATTGTAGCTCACATTACATGCGACAACCCTAAAAATCTATCAACAATATAATTTTTGTTACACTATCAGTTCTCTAAATGAATTTAGTGAATTTATATTTCTTCATTTAGTAGTTATTGACACTTATAAAGTCACTCTTATTGCTCTTGTAAAAATATTGCAAAGGAATTTCTATATTTTATAGCTTAATACCTGACTGGTGGCATTTTATTAGGTACCATTTACTACTTACCATTGGTAAATAGTAAATACCAATATACACTTGTATGCTTAAAATTGAATAAAACCTACCGCTAGATTGTTGTTTTTTCTCTTCTTTTTATTGACTTTTATTTATTTGTTTACCTTTTATTTATTTTTTGTTTACATTCTTCATTTGTTATATTTCGTATTTGATTGTTTTCATTTTCGCGATGCTCCAATTTTTCTTTTTATACGATTTTAATAATTTTTTGCATCATTCTTTTGTGCTAAATTGAAAAGGCAAAATATTCAACGTTCGCTACTAACTACATCTACGATACATGACTCAACATGCCATCTACATACTACCATACTATTTGTTGATATTACACATCATCAATTCGCGCCCCAATTTCAATGTTATACTATTTGTATATTGTACATATATATCTACAGTATATCTACAGCCATATAATGTAGGTAGGTAGCACAATATACTGTTTTGTTATTGTTTCGTAGCACTTTTGTTGCCACTCAAATAAATGTGCTTGCTTGCAACTACTACTACTCAACACTCAACACATGCGAGTGTATGAATGTATGTACAAATTACCAGTATTCCTAAATATGAGTGTTGCCAATCGTATCGTATTGAGTGCGATGCTCCAAATAATATATACAATATACTCATAGTAGATGTACACATTGAATTGGTTGCACCTTCAAATCTATATTTGTATATGGTAAATGTACATGTGCGTGTGTGTGTGTGTTTGTGTTAGAAATCCTTTTATTCTTTTTGAACTATTTCAATTTTATTTGTTTTAATATGGAATTCTTCTGGGTTATTTTACTACGATGATTGTTGTTCGCGTTGCTTGTTAGAATGGAAATGAAAAAGTAGCAATAACAACAATATTTTTCTAGTACACACTTTAGGATTTCAGTGGCAATTTGCAGACGTACATATTTTTTTATTTATATTTCAAGTTATTTCATTATATTTATTTTGGTTATTTTTATTTTCATTTTTTTTTCGCTTACTCTTGTGTCTTTTGTTAACGGTTGATTCGTGAATACATACACATATATTGACACTATATTGTTGACATTAAAATTTTTTAATATGTCACTTAAAAGAGACCAGAACAAAATGGAATTAGTTGAATTTATTTCCACATATACTCATACAGAAATTTTTATATATATTTTTTTTAGATATTTACACAATAAATGTACAATGCAAAAGTGGGGCAAATTTTTTTAATATGTAAACAATTTATTTGGATGAGTGTTTTTGTACTGCTAGAAGATAACTTCTGAATGTGTATTCATTGTGTGTCAATAAATACGACTATCGCCAATGAAGGGCTAGTACTAGCACATATAAAAATATGATTAATTGGGAAGGGTCCTAATATGTAGCAATACATTGTATTTAAAGAGGAGATCTAGATTCAATGTGGTCGACGATCGATATGTACTGTTCACTCCATTTCTTATAATTTGAAAATATTTTAATATAATTTCTCTAGCCATGCCATTAGACTACTTCAAATATGAAATATTCATAATCAATAACTCTTCCAATATGTTCAATAATATTAATATGTATGTATATTTAAGATCCTTTTAAATATATTCAAGTATGATAAATTCAAATGAAAAGTTTCAAGAAATAACTTACATATTTGCTATACACATTTATATAGAACCATAATTACTCAACAACACCAACAACAACATTAATTGTATTTATTTAAACTTGTTTCATAGTTAAGCTCATAATTTCTCTCAATTTGAAATAAATAACGCACAAAAGTAAAAGTTTCTTAAAAAAAAAAAATTAATAATTAATGAAATATTAACGACCTTTCGCGTAAAATTTCATTAAACTTGCTCTTCTCTCAATTTTACACCATCCACAAATGTTGACGCAACATATAGCAACACACACACAAACTCACACATACTATTTGTATTGTATTTACATTGAAGAGATGGATAAGTGCTATGGGTGGCATCCCATTGCAAGTAATACAAAATAATAAATTTTGCTCCATGTACATACATACATACATACGAATACAAACAATATAAATATGAAAATAAAACAAGCAAAGCAAGTGGAGCAATGGCAAAATTAAAGCAGAAACATTTTTGCTTTTTGAGTTTTATTTTGTTTTGTATTCTTTTGTTTTGTTTGTTTTTTTTTTAAATTTTGTCGAACAAAAGTCAGCAAAAAAAAAAACGTTAAACTCAAAGTTGCGCAGGATGCTTATTCGTAAGATAATAATTCAGTTCAGCAAATATACAATACGATATGTACGTATGCTGCATTTTTGGTGAGGTTTCACAAAGTTGTCTATATAGCATAATTTGTTAACAATGAACAAATGAACAAATATACGAAAAAAAAGAAAAAACGAGAAAAAATGCATCAACTTTTCTGCAAACAGCATCAACACCAATCCAACTAAAGTCGAAACAATTGTTATGCATATTTCATTCATGATGCTCAGCATCATCCGTATCATTTATATATAGTCAGATCACATTTTTAAAATGTTTTGGGAGATATTTTGTTGTTATTTCGATTGAATTTTTATATTAATTACTTGTTATATTTGAATTTTAGTTGCTTTCACTTTTTAATCATTTCCGTACTGTTTTTGTGTAGCATACATTATGGAGAAATTGAATATTTCCATATTAATTTATTTGAAATAAAATAGGGTAAAATAGCATTGTCATTGTCACAGGATGCATTTGTTAGATGCATGAAGAAGTAATTCTACTACTACGTAAAATTTATGTAGTTCAGAATATTGATACACAAATGAATAAAATAAAAATTAAGATAAAACAAATTGATTGAAAAAATGCTAAATGTATACAAATTTCTTCCATTTGAAGTCAAATTCACAGCAAAACTTCTTATTGACAAAAGTTTAATTAACAATATTTTGTTTTCAGGGCTTAGTTAACCATTAGTTAAGTCCCTAAATGCCTTTGGGTATTCATTTAATTAACTAAAACACTGCAAATATGTAGGATTAGTAAAACCTTAGTTAACTCTTAGCTAAACCTTAGTTAACTTTTCAGCTAGGTTAATCTTTTGTTAACTAATGGTACTGTGACTTCGGCACTTAAAGTGATTTTTTTATAAATCAAAATTTTTCACTTCTACTTTCTATTTTCTGGTATTTGTAGAATTTTTTTATCCCTTTGTTGTTGAGCCTTCCAGGTTTTGGTTCAAACATTGAATCATGTAATTTCTACAAACCTTTTTAGAAGCCAACCGTGCATTATACGTTGTTCCGGAGCACAATTTTTCGTCTAATTTTTCGAGTATGTTGCTTTCCGAGTTTGTAATTTTTTTTTTTTGCCTTATTCTTATATACAAGTGATCTCAGTGGTGATAAATTCATTAATAAATATTTCCATCAATTAATTAATGCTTTGAGCTATAATGAGATGTATGGCTTGTGTCACGATCTTACTTTGTTTTTGCAAAAGTATGGCTGTATTATGATTCCGGTACACAAACAGTACAATAATGTGCATTTTTGTGAATACATTAAGAGTGGATGAGCCCTCAAATTCGAACAATATGCTTATTTGCAAAGTCAATAAGCCTCAAGTGTTCGGTACCATTAAATACAATTTGACGGTAAAATAGTGAATCGACTTTCAACTCTCCAATCTCTGAATTACTCACATCAGAAGTAAGCATATGGTAAGCTTTTATGCATGATGACGAATTGCTGAATTTGGACCACCCTTAACACTGTTTCAAATAGTTGTCTCGGTTAAGTCAATGAAGTATACCGTAAAAAGTCTTAAAAAACATCCTTTAGTTCAAAACTACTTTTTGACCGAAGTAATATTCTTCCTTGTATCACGCGTATTCGTATTACAAATATCGAATATTGTTATATTCGCCATCAAACAAATTTACAGAAAATTAAAGGAAGATAATAATAATTTAAAAAAATTATAATAATAATAAAATAAAATAAAAATCTCTGTCGCGATCCGGGTTCGAACTCGTACACGTAGGGAAAGTCAGGTGGTGGGACGAACCCACGGATCACTTGTTCCAAAGTACATCACAACTTTTATGAGTTTGTATATTTGCTTGTGTTGTCCTTCAATTAATGTAAATGTAGCACGGGCAAATAAAGACAAACACATGGAGCCAATTTGAGAATTCTTGTTTGGTTTAGCATGCGACAGTAAGTGTGTAATTCGGTCTTCCTCCTACAACAAGAATTTTTCGCTGTCCTCCTGTTTATCCTTGCTGGCTGAGTGTTGCCCCAGCTGAAAAACAAAGGAACGCTTTACGTCTTCCATTACACTACTGCAGATTTTAAGTTGGGTAGAGCATATACGTCACTTACATACACAATTTTTATATTATTTATCCATGAAATTT
The DNA here is from genome assembly GCA_963854835.1 of Megamerina dolium. Lineage (NCBI taxonomy): Eukaryota > Metazoa > Arthropoda > Insecta > Diptera > Megamerinidae > Megamerina > Megamerina dolium. The sequence continues at coordinate 13,869,117 of OY978526.1, read as the reverse complement.
GTACCATTTCCTTACGTCCTACAACATTTTTCAAAATTTCTATTAAATTCATATTTCATCCACTTTTTCTTCTAATATTTAAATATTGTATGTGTAAGATATACTCATTAGTTAAAGGCTCAATTATTATTTCTGCAGATTTTAATTAGATATCGTTATCATACAAACAAACTAGAGTATACATTAAAATTATCACCATTTTCTACAATCTCTCGCAATCATACAGCCTATTTGAAATATGAAATTAATTTAACCCATATTATTTATGCAAATTAAATTTCATAAGCCATAAGTTATTGTTACTATCGTCTATAAAGATTTGAAAATTTCGAAGAGAAATTCATAGAATACGCTTTGGAGTATATGTGTATGTGTGTGTGTGAAAGTCTGTAAGTTGTATGTATTATAATTCAATGTCATCAAATATTAAATGGCATAAATATATTCTACATACATATATATATTTCCTACTTATGTAGTTTCACACTTTATACATTTACGCCTTCACAGCAGCAATGTTGGCATTGTGACAATACTGAAATTACAAAATCAACAAAAAATTATGTAAAGGAAACGCCGAACAAAGTACGTGTTTTCTCTAGATAGAAGAAGATTTCATGTCAGCTCTGCTAATTGGTTTGCTTACGTCTCTTCTCTACTCTATTATTATATTTGATTGTGTTTTCTACCTATTTTTTTTTTTGTTTCGTTCACCTTATGATCGTGACTCTAATTAAAAAATTCACTTTCATAAAATCGAAAGGAAACGTTTACTTTCACTAACCCAGCCCATTTGTCAAGCAACTCTGCAACGTTAATTTTATACGTCGTATTTTCTACTCTCTTATATAGGTCGTTTTGGGTGTTTCGCAACAATGTCGCTAACAGGTAACAGGGCGAAATTGAGTCACATGCATTGTTAAATTATGGCAAGTGACAAACTGAAAAGCTTCAAAAATGCGAAACATAAGAAAATGTCTTCACCACTGATGACAAAGTAGTTTGCTCACTTTGTTCCTGGATATGAGTGTGTGTGTCTCTGTGTGTGTGTGTGTGAAATGATGAAAGAGATACTTTTGAAACACTTTCGTTGACATTTTTTTTTTATCATTTCTGGGACATCAGCAATGTTGTGACAATTTTCTTATTTTCTCTCATCTATTCCCCCACCCCCTTCCAACAATCCAATTAAGTCATTATAAATTGAGATATTTTGTGCGGTTACAGAGCACGGCGTCAATATTTTGCACCTCATGCTCGACCGCATTAATCTTTTGTTTAATTAAAAACCAAAAAATAAAAAAATTATACAAAATGAATTAAGCAAGAGTTCAGTGGTCAACCTTTCTCATCTTGTCCATATTTTGATTGTAATTATTTTATTTTTCTTCTTTCATTCAAATTTCATACACATTTACCCACATTGTAGATAATATTTATCCTTGCTGCAGGATAACGACACTGATGACGGAGACAACAACAAACGAAAAAAAAGAAGTTTGTTTGTTTTTTTAATTACATACTAAATGACTGTGGCAAAAAAAGAACAAAAAAGAAAGGACGTGTCGTCTGAAAGACCAACAACAACAACAAGAGTAAAGTTTAAGGCAATCGCGAAAAAATAAGAGTTAAATAGTCGTGTGTTTTGGTTGGAAAAAAATACAAAAAAAAAATGTAAATAAGCATACAATACAAAAATATAAAGAACCCTAAAATATTAAAGAAAAATTGTAGAAAAGAAAACAACAAAGAAATTCCCCCTTCCCGTGCAGCAATTAATGTCACAAATATTGGCATAAAAGTGGTTTTTTTTCTTAACCACACACAAAAAAATTAGAACGATGCCATACAACTGACGAAACAGATGGTTTAAAGTTATAAAGTTATATTATAGAAAAGAAGGGCAAAAAAAAAAAAAATTAAATAAAATAATAAAACAAACATCAAACCAAGACAAAATCCTTTAACATCCTACAGGCGGCAGCGTCAAAAAAAAAAAAGAACATGATGAAGAATGCACTAAAAGCGTATACAAAAAAAAAAAAAAAAATATTCAATATGTACTATGTACCAAGTCCTAAAGATTCACTTGCCACCATTACTCGTTGACTGCCTTTGAGAAATCGAGTTGAAATGGTTTTAATGTCTTCTTTTAAACTAAACCTGAAAAGAAACTCAACGTTGGTGATGATGATGAGAATGATGCGTCCTTTCACATTAGCGCAACGGATGTATGCGGAGAATGACTGCAAATACACATTAGTGTCGCATCCAGCTGTGTTATCGGTTACCTTCCAGTGACTCTGTTTAGCTGTGCGCCTATGACCACATGCGGTCGCTAATGATGTTTCTGACTGATGTTCGAAATTAGTCATGCTCAAAAATGACAAAGGATATAAGAATAGAATAGAAATAAAATTGAAAGAATATTTTAAAAAGTTTTTTCAAACAACTTTTATCCGGTCGTATACGAACAACAGATGACTGACTGTACGGTGCGGTTGCAATAATAATACATTTAAATATTATTAGTTTAATGCAAAAATGATTACTTTGAATAGTTTTTTTTTTATAATCGAAATCACAAATATTAATATAATATTTACCATAATTCGATTGAAAATCATAAGTTCATATTCATATGTGTATTAGACCTTATTTTTATCCCCTAATCTGCTTTCTTTATATTTTTATATATTTCTTTTAATCGTCTTACAAACATACAAGTAGTATATATCGTACATATAAACTTTTGTGAATATTAAAATATTATAATATGCACTGCTAAGTGCCCTACTTACTTATGTACATATCAGATGAATGAAATATAAAAGGCACAAAATTCAATTATCCTTTTTTCTTTGATGACAACCAACCAACCACTCAATTGCTATTTAATGATATCATTTTTACAGAATATTTTTTACTTTAATGTTTTTCGTTGTTTGTTTGTTTTTTTTTTGTTTTTTTTTTGTTTTTACCCCCACAACGAAGTTAGTGTTTAGTGGTTAAGGTTTAATCAGTGTTGTTAACTCAAAAACTTTAAGACAATATATGAAAGGCGGAACGTATATACGAATAGATGGTGTTTGTGTTTTGTAGGGAAGGCGTTATATAATAATATCAGCTAAATGATGTGATACTAGCGTAAAATAAATTCCAGCATTCAACGTTTATTTCGTAGATTTTGAAGATATGAACTAATCTCGAGGCTTTTAGAGACTTTCAACCATTACAAGTTGTCTAATGTTTCATATACATATGTTTGCTAAAATAAAATAGTCATATCATCTAGAAGATATGATTTCAATGAATTTCTTCCAAGCAATAACAACAAAGCGAACAAATTCAATTCATGTAAATATATTTGTATATTTTTCATCAAAATCATATTTGCACTTTTCATTAAAATTAATTTCCATACACATAGGTGAGCTTAATAAAATTTGCCTGTAACAACATAAATACTTTCAACTCTAAGAAGAAAGAGGAATAGAAAAATTCTTTTGTGCAAAAAAATCATCCTTTCGTTTATTTTTTTCTATGTATTATATTCTAAAAATACTTTTGTTTTACTCTTGTTATTATTGTCGCTTTTGTTATTATTATTATTATTATTATTATTATTATTATCCTCTCTATTATACTGCCAAAGTAATAAAAAAAAATAAAGAAGAAGAAAACAATAAAGAAGCAGGAAAAACCACTTCAACTTGAAGTGCAAAGCAACGAAGCTAGCAACAAAGTCACTACTCACACATATTAAAGGATTTTACCGTATTTCTCAATTTTGTTGTTGTTTTTTTTTACCTTTTGTCTTTTAGTATGACAATATGTATGCAACACAATAGAAATGCTAAACAATATCGAATAGTAGCTTATATCGTACATACTCGTAAATATCCCTTTTACTTACTTTATTTTATTTCATTTTGTTGCTTTCCTTGTATATGATTTGCTTCAATCCCCAAGTATTGTTATTTCTTGTCTCTTTTCATTTAGTTCTATATTCTTTATTTTTTTTTTTTCTATTTTTTTATCCTTACGCATTTGCTTCCTGAAATGCTATTTTTTTATGATTTGCACTTTGCATGTGCATGTGTATATAAATGGATGTGTATGGATGTGGTGTGGTATGTGTGTGTGTGTGTGTTTGTGTGTATATGAAACAATGACTTATAGCTTTTGACTTTGCTATTGTTGCTCCTTCGATGTCAATGATGTGTATGGGAATTTGTTATTTGAATTGAACTTTGTGTGTGTGTGCTTGTCCCTTTTTTTTTGCGATGCCCTTCTATGCCTTCTCGATGTTTTGCTTTTCTTTGTTAACTACCCTTTTTTTTATTATCTTTTAATATTTTTTTTATTTTTTTTTTTTAAGGAAATTTCAAATTTATTTCTTTTCCCGTATATTGCCATTGTCAATGTCCTTTCATTGTTACATATTTTATTTTCTGTTGTATGATGATTAAATTGACACCTGCAGCCAAATTTCTTCAAATGTCGTTATTTGCTCAAAGTTTACAGAAATAATTTAAATGCTTGAAGATTTTTATTTCTTTTTATATCATTATAATTACCCCTAAATATGTTTGCAAAAGTTTGGATATGTGTATGTGTCGATTAATTACCAAGAGACGGAGCACTTTCACATATGTGACATTAGATTGATTTAGGATTTTATGGAGTCAAAATTGAATTTCCATCGATTTTTGAATTCTGAGTGACATAGATTTCATTTGAATAAATATCGAAGCATATTTAATTGAAGCATACCTATAGGGCAGTAATTTAAGTATCTTAGATTCTTCAGTTCAGAGCACCAAAGATTGTGCTTCGATGTGAATGAATATCAAATTGAATTCGATCCAATTTTAAGTGCGTTTAATGAACTCAAATTTTGCCTATGATAGAAATTCTTATTTTAACTTTTGAAATTTATTGAATACCTCCAAGACTGGATTCTGATTATTCTGTATATAGAAAAACAGTATTCACGTCAATTAAACATATTCAGGAACTTTAAAATTGTATCGAATTTTCTTTTTATAATCTGTCTAATGTAGTATAACATAGAATTTCCCAGAAAACCAAAAATTTTGCATTTTTTTTTTATATATTTCCAATATCTGAACCGAATCGTATGATCTCGTTACAAATTCCTTACAAAAGCAAAACGATGCAACGATGCAAAATTGCTTTACCTGTTGGTTTGAAATAACTTAGCAAGTTAATACGCTCTTATAGGCGTTTCGGTCCCGCAAAAGCACAGTGAGTCAATACACTCAAAAACATCATTATATTGAGGCTTTCGGTTCTCCAAAAAAATGTAACTAATTAATTCGCCCCTCACCGATATCTAATATGAATAGATAGGTCTTTCGGTCAATACAAAAGTCGATTGGGCTAATGATAACGCCCTCCAACATACATGAATATGCAAACAAACAAGCGGGTCAATAAGTTCTTCAACAAAGATCTTTTGTGTGGTTATTGCCCAACTAAAACAATTGTAGACTATTTATAAATCTTATAATTGCTGTGGGCTTGATTTTACCTATGTGGTTTGAGGACAAGGTTCCATTACCTAGGTAACCAAGTCTACGTCTTGCCACCGCTGGGCAATTGCATAGAATATGTTCCTATGTTTCCTGCTCCTCAAGACAGAGTCGACAAGTATCGCTTTCTACCACACCTATTTTCTTCATATAGTAATTGAGTCTATAGTGCCCAGTGAGCAGCTCTGTGTAGAGATTTATGTCATTTCTGTTGTTAAGAACAGCATTCACCTTATCATGTGCGGGATCAATAAGTCCCTTCGACTGCCGCATGCCCGTTTGGTCTCTCCAGTAGTCGAGAAGATCCCGTTTCTCCTTTTCACATATCAAGTTGTTTATGAAACTTTTCCGGGAACCCATATGATGGTGACAGGATTCTTTGCTGCCAGGGCATTGAGAAGTTTAAAACATTGCCAAAACCAGCCTTGATCGAAACGAGAATTTTGTCAAGGACTTAAGATCCACATGGCTATCTGAGAGGATGCATATTTTGGTAACACGGGTGCCCCTACGTATGCATTCTCTCGCACATACCTCTAAGGCATGGACCTCCGCCAGAAAGATGGAAGTTGTCCAACAATTAAAACCCCAGCACAGCTAAAGTGCTTGGAGAAGACTAGATTTCTATCTATGTTGTCAAAGACCACAAGATATGGAAAGCCCCAAACAGTGTCCAAGGTTTTTGTATGTCCTGTGAGATTGATTTCTTTAAGGTTAGATAGATTGGGCAGCTCACTATCACTGATTTATTTTAGATTTACTCCTTTCAATACAGAAGTGGTGGGTGCCCTAGCTCAGTGGTTAGTGAGTTGGCCGTCTGATCTGTAGGTCGTGGATTCAATCCCCGGCTGAAGCAGAAAAACATTTGATATCGGAAACATTTTTCTTTTGAACGGTACTCACCTGCCGGCAAGAATTGGTAATTTTTCCGGTAGTAACAATTTGCCAAAAATGCCTCTTAAAAGAGCTCTGTGACAAAACTAAGTTAAAGCGAAGTCATAAGGGTTCTGCCGTTCGGAACCGGCTAATATAAGTAGGTCCCTTCTAATGCTGTCGAAATTTAACACGCACAACATTATTGGAAAAGAAGCTCCGTGGTAACACAATGGGCCTTTCTGGCCTAGGTGTGTCCTCTCAGTGGGAGGGCAGCCACATAATCTAACCTAATACAGAAGTGGAAAAATCATGCAATCTTTTAAAAAAATAATAAGTTTGAAATTCTTTTGGAATTCTTTCACAAAAATTGTGAATAAAAGTTTGGATTTGCTTTTCAAAAGCTTTCAGAATGGGTTTATAAACAAATATTAAAGAACTTAAGTAATAAAATACACATGAAATTTGTCCAAAGAGTTTACAAAATAATGATTTGGTTTGCTAGGTTCTCATATCAGCACAATACAACCCACTTTCTTCGATTTTCTTAGTACCTTGTGTTATTGTTAATATTGTCCCATTTCTTGAAATTATTCCTCTTCTACTTATGTATTGTTTTCTACTTGTTCTAGTTGTACATAAACACCCACATACACAGAGAACACTTTAGTTGTATACATAAACAAAAGCTAGTAAATACAATACAATAATAACCTAAAGGCATTCATTTAGAGAGTAGACCTTTTTCGCCTTCTTTGCTGCACTTGTAGTCCTTTACACACAATAAGTTGTAGGTGGAAGTAAACCTGTGCATACCTATCTTTAAGTATATATATTTTTTTCTTATTTCTTTTCTCTTTAATCTCCCCTCATTTCTGCTACTATTATTATTGTTGTTTATACTTCCTTTGTTTTCATTGTAAAAGTGGTAAGGAAGCAAGATATATTTGTATATATGTGTGTGTGTGTATATGTCATATACTCGTACTTATTATGTCTCCGCGTATGAGAGGCGATGTGCTAATGAATAGAAAGATGATGAAAACAAAAATACAAAACATCGTTATTTCCTTTTTTGACATTCTATTGCATTATTGTGTGTGTGTGTGTGTGTGCGTTTGTGTGTGTGTCATTTAACTTTTAATTTTTGAACCATTTAAATAATGCTATTGTCAACAAGCATTTTTCTCTCTTTGTTGTTGGCGATGAAAATGTTCACAACAACAACAACAACAACAAACAAAACATTAATATTTCGGTCGTTGTCTTTATTTCATAATTTTATATTTTTTTCCGTGCTATGAAAGCGCCAACTTTTCTCAATCGCAAAAAGAAAAAGACAGACAGAAGACAGAAAGATAAGAAATAAGCACGTGCAAGAGCATATGAAACGTATCAACTTCACACCAAATATGAGCATGTAGGTACGTAGCGACAACACCATGGTCACCATTTTTAAAAGTACAATTTGAATCAAAAGCGGCAATATGGCAATATAAACAAACAACAAAACAAAACAATAATAATGTTATCATCATCGTCATCATCATCGTCCTCATTATGATGTTATGCATCACCCTCCACCAAAATTCGCTCAGTCTCAATCTCAGTCTCATTTCATTACGTTTATTGTCATAATCATTTTTTTTTTCTTCTTCTTTGCCGTAATTTCTCATCAACCATTGATATGGCTTGCCTTTAAAAATGTTATGCCATTAAACACACCTGATGATGATGATGATGATGATGATGAGAAAATGTTTAATTGAAAACATAAGTTATAATAATTTCAGCAACTGTACAGAAACAAGTACGAGTATTTAAATATTCAAATTTATGCGTTCAAATTTTATAAATCTGCGAGAATATTTTCATTTTCAGTTATTATTGTTCGCAATAGAATTTAAGCAATATTGAATATCTTAGAGGTTGATTGGGATAAGAAGAAAATAATTCATTCGAAAATTGTCATTTTTGTAGAATTATTTAGAGAATGTTGACCAAAAATTAGATTTTCAGCAGCTTTTAGGTTTATCAGTGGAACTTGTAAATTTTCTATTCACTAGACTTGGCAAATAAAATCATAAAGAAATATACCATTGGCATAGACACATGTTGGCATGACGAATGTAAAAATGGGTATAGCAACATGTTATGGCTTCATTGTTTAGCGACACGGTTTTGTGAACAAAATCAACTAAATGTTGAAGCAACGTTAAAATTAATCATTTCTTGTGTAATTTTCATTTATTTCTATACAACATGTTCACTTGATAGATATTGTTGCATTAGGAAAAATTCCATTTATTTTTTTTTATTAATGACAAATCTGTTGCCTTTAAGTGTACAACAATTTGATTACATTTTTTCTTTGTTGGTTTTTTTTTCTCTCTCTCTGGCAGTTTTGCATTGCCATCATTTAATCACTTAAATTACTCGTTTATTCCTTACATTTCCGATTAGAATTTTCTAATTTCTTCTGCTTTGACAATCAAACAAATAACCTTCTCTTATTCATTATCTTATAATAACTCCCTTGGGATTTACTATATACGAGTACGAGTAGCATGTACGAGTGAGCCAACCAACCAACCTATAAGTACACAATTCTTATCATTTTATATTATATTCGAATGCTGAATGAACTCCCCATACAACTCGTCCAACAAACAGCCGCCACTCATCAATTTCACTTCCTGGTACCAAAAGCATTTTCCGTTCTCTGTCTGTAAGTCATTCTGTTTGTTTGTCTGTCTGTCTGTCTCAACGTCTAACACTTGTGTTTTACTATACTGCATAGAAGATATGTATGATATTAAGAGAGTGATTTGCTCTAGCTTGAATTAGACTTGATCATATCACAATTTAAAATCTTTTCTTGCGACAAATTCGCGTTTTATCTAAAATCTTCATTTCCTTTTACATTTTTTCTTCTTCTTCTTCTTCTTTTTCTTCTGTATGACTTGAGTTGATGTGGCATGGCATGCTATAAAACATTGAGCATTGAACGAAAGTCATCGTGGTGTTTATTTTTATTTGTAGCCATATACGAACTTCGAAGAAGGCAAAAGCACATATACATACATAGAAATCATGTAAGTTGTCACGCGAATGTCTTCATTATTATTGGTTGGTTGGCATAGCACATTGCCATACTCATAGTACATATAGCTTCATCATAAAATTGTAATTTCTATTTGTCTTTTACCCATTCTTTGTTGTGGTGGTATTTCTCTTCTTCTTCTTCTTCTTTTTCTTCTTCTGCTTCTTCGTCTTAGTTTTTCTTTTATATGTCTAGTTATTGTTTTCTTTTTTTTCTTTTGACTTTTTGTCATCATCTGGGTAATTCATACTCATTCATACTCGATTTTATTTCAACTATAGCGCGCTGGATCCTTTATCCAGCAATGTCAGTGAGATTGTTGATTGTGGGTGAATGAGAGCATTGCATGGGAACGATGTATACGTATAACGGCATTGATATTATAAATTCCCATGAAGATACTTAACATCTATTTGTTATTGTAATTGTTTTTGTTGTTGTTCTATGTGTATATCGGATAATATCACTGTATAGCATCTAATCAGAGATGAACAATAATGAATACTTTGTTTAATATATTTTGATTGAGAAAAAAAAACCAGCCGATTCTGCACATTCATGCTTATGTCTATTGTGTTTTAGCATAATTAATCTATATTTTCGCTCGCAAAGCGGAAAAAAATGCATTTGACAAGATAATTTTATATGGGAGCAAGGCGTGGTTTTCATTCGATTACGCCCATTTTCAAATATATATTTTTTATGATCAAATAAACCTTTTGTGTTAAGCTTTAGCCCTATAGCATTAAATTTTCATGAGAAAAATGTCAAAAAATACATAAAAAATCAATTTTTTGTATGGGAGGTAGATCTATTTTTTATTTGATTTAGTCCATTTTCAAGTATGTGTGTGAGCTTGCAAGTACACTTATATGTACCGAGCTTGAGCCTGATAACTTTATATTTTTGCGTGAAAAGTGTAAAAAAACCTATTTAACAGGATACATTTATATGGCAGGTAGTCGTGGTTTTCATCCGATTATGCTCATTTTCAAACATGCATATTTCATGATCAGAATAAGAGTATATACCAAATTTTAGCTTGTTAGCATTAGTTTGTATGAGAGGTAAATCTGGTTTATACCAAATTCAACCTTTTTTTTAGAATATGTCTATCAAATTGTGCAAATTGTGAAAACACACTTTTTTCAACATATGTCGATACTTTTGTATAGAAGGCAGGTATGGTTTTCATACGATTTTCACCGTTCATGAACCTGTACATTTATTTCGCAAAAACTCAGTCCATTTCTGACTACGACATTTTTCGTGAATTTCAATTATAATATATTTAAATTTACCCAGCTCTGATTCTAGCGCACATCATCTTTTGCGCGTTTTGTTTGGTTATATATACTTTTCCTTTAACATTTCAAGCACAACGTCGACTTAACACGTTCACTTACTGTCTCCGTTCTTCATTCCATTCATTCCGTTTTGTTACTATATACTTTGCTACGCCGATAATGAGAATAATGTCGCTAATATTCCCAATGGGAAACTTAGATTTACACTTTCTGTCATTTTTACGTGTATTATTCATGTATTCACAACCCCCTTTGAAGTCACTTGCACTATGCGCTTATCTGATTAGGTGGTAGTTAGTTGCTTGTATTTGTATTTTGTATGTAACATATAATATTTTATATTCTTCTATAGGAATTCTTTAGAATGTAAAGTCACGTGTACATTCGCATATGTATGCGCACGTAATATGCTTGGTTAAATAAAATTAAAAATTTGTATACTATTCAGGCATATTTTTGTTGTTGTACATATAAAATTTTTTGTTCTTAAGAATTATGATTCTGCTGTTGTTGATCTTTTCGTATTTTGTCACATATTTCGCATTTAATATGATTTTATGCATAATGCGATTATTTCTATTTATACACACACACACAGATGGATGTATATATTTATATAATATTATTTACATATATTCTTAATATAAAATAGACATACTATACATGCATAAATAAATTGTATAAATAAAAGTTTTTTTTTGTTTGTTTTTGTTTTTAACAAGAAAATGAGAAGTGGAAAAATATATACATATACATTCAATTCTCCACTAGCAACCACAAAACCAAAACGCAAAATATAGCATTATGTTGACATATATTTATCTGTTCTAATTCCTACCACACATGCATATATGTAATAAAATATTTTGATAAACAGTCAGACAGACAGACAAATAGACAGATATAGTACATATGATATGATATGGCAAAAAGTACAGAGAAAGGCAATAAAGACATACATATGTATATGTATGTAGAAGAGCAAAAATAGTTAGGTACTCCTAAATATTCATGCCCATATCTGGTGTGCTTGTGCTTGTGTCCTTAGGGATGATATGTATATATCAAAATGATACCCATATGTATGTATTTAACTGCGGTTGGTATGGTTTTTATTATAAATATTTAGGTATGTATTTACATTCGCTCTACTTATTTGTTAATGTTATTCAGGCATACAATAAAAAAAAAGAAAATCTAAACTTTGACATTTAAGTAACTTTTTAATTATTTCAATGGAAGTCTTATTATAATTATTATTATTACTACTACTATTACTATTATTACTAATGTTTTTTAATATATATAATAGTTTGTGTATGATAAATAAATTTCAATGAGATTTCATATAAAATCTTTGAAAAGTCTCCATAAAATCATTATGAATATTCATACTTGTAAGCAAATTAGATGAGAAAGTTTTACTATAATCATTTTTAAGTTTATTTTTTAATTCTCTATTATGGTTCTTAAATAATTTTATTGATAATTTAATAGTAACATTCAAAAAATAATAAACTGATAAACAAATGTTAAATTATAGCATAAAGATACGGCATCCATTCAAAATTATATGCGATTCTCAAAAGTTTTATATTTTTGTGCTTGTTAAAAGCATTTCTGAAAGCTCTTTGAAATTTTCGGAATGCGGAAATTTTCATAAATTATTCGTTTTTCTAATAATATAAAATTCTAATGATTTTACTATAAGCAACAAGTATTAGGAAAATAGTTAGAAAATTGTATTTAATATTTGTAATTTTTTGTTAACTAAAATAAATCAATTTCGCATTAATTCTGCTGCACTGTCTTACTCGTAGGTATGTCTATAAGATGAACACAAATTCAATTGCGATTTTAATTAAAATCACAAAACCACAGAGAATAGAAAGTAAGATTAATCAATTTATAATCGAAAGTTAATAAAATACATTTTAATCACAGTTTTTCACAGTTTTTGACTACAATACGTATTGATTGAGTAAAACTGTTACAATTAAATTTTATCTACATAATTGAATTGCCCTATTTACATGGGACATAATAGTATGTATAGAAAACAAAGACAACGAAGAAATCGTCGAAAACAAAGAAAAAAGCGGATATAAGACGGAAGAGATATAACGAAAGTGAGAGCAACTAAACTAATTCAAGTTGGGATAAACAAAAAAGAGATTTAGAACAAAACAAAAGATTGTGATTTGCACTGCAATGTATAGAACTATGCAAAACTTATTTACTTGAGTTGTAAAGGGCGGATAAAACTTGTTTTCAAAAAAAAAAAAAACACACACACACACACAAGATGCTTGGATGTTTACCAGCTAATAAACTTTTCTAATTTATAAAGAAATTGCCATGCAGAAATGAGCCCTTCCAAATGCAAAGAAGAAATTCTTTGTTTTCCGAAAAGTTTCATAATAGTGTGCTCACATATCAGAGATTAAAGATTTTGCAAGATAAATTCCATTGGCAAAAAAAAAACACTTAATAAAAATGTTTTCGACAATACAATCTGACCACCGTGAATTTATATATAAAGGAATTGCATTATATGCATCCCATTTGAAATCTGATTTTCTTATCATAATTCAATATTAGCACATTGGCTGCCATAATATTATATAAATGCCTTCAAATAAAGTTATATAATTAATTTATTTAGCGAAATGTACTTATCTCCGAATTATGATTTTGGTAACACGATGGTCTAGGTTGTTGCACAGAATTTTGCGTTAAACTAAGAATTCACAAAGACTTTTGTATGCTTGTGGCCCGAAAGAATTTTAGGTTTCCAAGAATAGACGAGTTTACATCTCGGAAGCACTCAACCACGTGGTCGACCAAGGACCATTCAACTCATAAGAGTACGCTATGTACGGGAAAAAAATAAATCATATTTCGTATTCTTGGCTGGTACAAAACCACAAAAACAAAATTTTGTGCTATATTGTCGGTTGAAAAAATTATAAATTCTTATTTTCGACATTAATACAAAAAATTTTGCAACAATGTCGAAATGAAATTTCGCAAAATTTACAATTTCGCTGTTATTTTAAGAAGGCACTACAACAAACTGAATTATTTTCGACATTTTTTGCTGTAATACCGAAATTATGAAAAATTTACAATTTCGTTGTTATTTTAAGAAGGCACTACAACAAACTGAATTAATGTCGACATTTTTTGCTATAATACCGAAATTCGACATTATTGTACACAGCGTTTTGTATGGTTAAATTTTAAATGATGACAATGATGACAATCGGTACAAAAAATTATAAATTCTTATTTTCGACATTAATGCAAATAATTTTGCAACAATGTCGAAATGAAATTTTGCTAAATTTACAATTTCGACATTATTTCAAGAAGGGACCATAACAAACTGAATTAATGTCGACATTTTTTGCAATAATACCGAAATTCGACATTAGACAGTATTTTGTATGTTCAAATTTTAAATGATGATAATCTCCAATATATCGTTTTGAAGGAAAACAATATTTAATTATAGAATCATTTGCAAGATATCCCTAATTTACCATGGAATTACATTTCTACTACAAACTATTAAGCAGAGATTTCATCGTGGATACTTCACAGTATCTTAAGCATCCATGGGTGCCTTTAGAAACGATTATTCCAAGATGCCTGCTTTGGTATGGAGAGCTACCATACATCCAATGATTTAAAAAAAATATAAATTTGCAATATTTCTTGATCTGCAAGAGCTCAATTATCTTAATCTGTGAGATACGAACAATGTATACAAGACTGAAAAAAATTATATAGAGGAATATCTTATACAACATTTGTAAAATGCGTAAAAACAAAATATTCTAATCGAAATGGTTAAATTGAAATTTCATCAAATAGTAACTTCTTTAAAAAAAAATTTAGTTTTTTTTTTCCTTAAACAATTCCATTACTCATGAATTATTTCTCAAAATTGCACCATCAAAGTGATCATTTCGTTTGCCACCCAGCTGTAGCCACCTTCTCAACCACTAGCTTCACACTATGGCCTCCTTCAATTTGCCCTATTGCAACCTATTGATTTTTTTTATCATTGTCATCGTATGTACAATAACTTTACTAAATCGACTGAAAACAAACTTGAACTCTGTTAAGGAATCAAAGATGATGCCATGACAGAAAAACCAGCAGGAAGCAAATTTGGGAAAAAAAAACGATTACCAGAAGAAAATCTTACTGTTGCTTGATACCATCACCTTGATATTTTTTACCAATTCAACCAACCTTATACTGAACTTTTAGGATATTCATTCATTCCTCCATCATCGCCATGCCAAGTCTATCCCCGATAGCATCCTTTCGAAACTATGTATTGTTCAACTGCAAATCGATTAAGCTACCTTTGTATGTACACTATAAGTACATTTCATAGCTGGACGATATTTTCACCAAACAAATGCCATCATCACCTGCAGCAACAGCAGCAGCGCAACTGAACCAGCAAAATAAATTTTTACAATTGTTCGTTCGTAAATGTAATCCTCCCAGGTTAATGGTAGTCAAGAAGAAGAAAAAGAAGAATAAAAAATAAAAAGAGAAGAGAAAAAAATGAAGAAGAACAATAGCCAAAATAGCAAAGAACTAAAGGGAAAATAGAGCAAAAAGAATGTAATGCAATTTTGGTTTACGTTCTTGTTTGTTCAACAACAACAACAACGGCAACAACTATCGACGGCCATGTATACGTACCACACCGACAAGTTGATGTTATATGAAGGATAATGTTTGCAACAATTTTCTTTTACCGGAAAAAAGGTCATCTACAATATTTGTCACCCATACATGCATACATTATCCACCGACATTCCTACATAAATACTCGTACGTACTCGTATTCTGAGTGTATTCTGAACGCATTTACATTTTCTCAAAGTTATTATTACAAAATGGAAAAGAAGTAAGAAAAAAAAAATGATGGAATACTGATGATAAAAAAAATTGGAAAAGAGAGAAAGATAGCGGTAGCTGGAAGCAGAGCTGGGCGATAGTTTATTTATATGGTAGTCCAATGTAGCACAAAAAGTATCAAATATATTCAATTACTACAATCGTACTTAATTTTGAGTTTTTTAAATAAAGTTTTAATAATCAGCTTTAAAATTGGTTGATTATGATTAAATTGTCTTACTTAATAGTATTAACGTATTGGGAAGTATGATTACTGTAATAGAAAAATATGATGATTACCTTTGGCGCTTGTCTTCAAAATTTGTTTAACTCTAACATTATAGTAATCGTATCATAATCGTATCGTAATCGTAATATGTCCAGCTCTGAATGTAGATTAAATTTAGAACTAAATGAATTTCTTATTGTCACTGTGCTCGTTGTTATTGTTGTTGTTAGTTATCGTCATTACTTTGTTGTCATGTAATCATATTATTGCTGTTGATATTGTTGTTGTTGTTGTTGTAACCTTATACACTATGACATAATTCTCTTCTTCTGTGCCATTTTCATTTGCGCTTGCAGCTTGCTATCCATTCATTATTCCTTATTTCTCATTCTATTTTATTCTTATATTATCTTAGCTTTGTTTCTTATTTCGTTATTTTTTTCTCTTCTTCTTATTTTTTATCGTATACAATTTGTACAATTTTGTTGTTGTCGCTGTTGTTGTTGATAAAAAGGATCATTCTTTAGTTTTTTTCTATGTAGCTATGTATTTTGTTTTTCGATGCACTCACTTAGTGCAAACTAGCAATTTGTTGTATGTTTGAGGGTTTCTACTTGTACTTGCCTTCCATCATACTCAAAACCATATTGTTTTAGTTTTTGTTGTTGTTGTTGTTGTTATTGTTATACTTCATTTTAATGCTTGAACATATCCTCTACTGTCAATATGATTGCTCACTTGTATAGTTCGTGAGTAGAATGACATATGAGTTCGTATTGGTATCCTTGGTACATTGGAAATGTACAGTACAAGTATAATTTATTTCTTGTTGTTGTTGTTGTTGTTGTTGTTGTTATATGCTGTTTTCTATAAAAGTTTGATTAGATATAGGCACACAAACACGAATAGGGAATATCGATCGTCCACGCTTGCAACAACAGTAACCACCAATTATCTTTTGGGTTAACACGTTTATGATGTAAACAAATTGCTGACTATGCATATGAATGTATGTGAATGGATTTATAGATAAAGCATTTATTGAAAAAAAAAAAATATGTTTCTAATCCTTTAACAAAACGAATTCCATTTCAAAAGGCATCCAATGGCCGTTAAGCAATTTGCAAATGTTACGATCGGAAGAAGTTGCCATGAAACTAATACTTCAGAAAGAACAATGGGACAATGCATAGCAAAAGTGATGTCACAAAGGTTCTACCATCTAGAATCTGCTATTATAAGTAGGTCTCTTGTAATAATGTCTTTATTGAACACGCACAACAATGCTCGAAAGATGTTATTCCAAAAGGGGTCTACGAAGGTGTTGGTTCGATTTTGTCCGAATGTACAATACTTCGCCATTTATCACTGTCTTCACTTGGGTTGTACCTTGTTGAGAGTTTCCTTCTATGCACGAGGTACGACGGTATCATGCTCGATCCATGGAAAAGATTTCAGAAGGACTAAAATATTGTTATTTCAAACAGTGGACTTCAGTCGACTAACAATTTAACAGAAAAAAAGAAATAAAATGATGAAATGTCTGAAATATTTCTGTGTAATATTATGTACATCTCTTTTAACACAATCCAAATGGAAGCTTATTTGACCATATCATCCATCTGCCTGCCGCACAGATGGATATCTCTTGAACTGAAACTAAATACACTATGCCCACTATTCACTACTCAGAAATCTTACACCCATGAATAGCCTTTAGATATTTACATCGCCAATGGAACATAGTTACAGTATTTACTTTGGGCATATACATATATGTGTGTAATACACGTAGTACATTCATATTTGTACGTGTATTCTGAAATGAAAATTTCTAATTTATTTGCTTGATCATCTGTGCCAACTCACGTGAGATTTCTGCGGTCAGTACTGCAATTTATATACTTTTATCATATACATTTTTTTTTTTTCATATATTTCCTGTTTCCTTACTCTGTTACCATATCCCATTGGAAATGTATGTATGCAATGGATGTGCATTTATCCATATGCACATGTAGAAGTTTTATGTTATTTTATTTTATTTTTTTTTTTTTATCTCTTATCTTCTTTTCCTGCTCTTTCATTTTACTTTTTGCTACTTCATTGCTTTCATTTTGTTGCAATTTGTTGTTATTATTGTTGGTTGGTTGGTTGGATGGATGGTTGGGGTTGGTTGGTTGGTTGGTTGGTTCGGGTTGGTTGCTTGCTGCGATTCCTTCTGCAATGGTAACTGCTGTTGTTGAACAAATAATCTTACTGTCTGTTGTTATCCATTGTCTTCATTCACATTTGCCCCAGTGACCATCGGAATTGTGTATGCTGTGTAGGTTGATGATTTTGCAACCTTTTCATAACATTCCTGCTACTTCATTCTTAATCCTTTATTTATTGCCTTTATTTGTTATTAGTATATACAATTTTTCTTCAATTTCATTTTTAAGTTTTTGTTTTTTTTGCTTTTTCTATAGAATGATTATGATCCTTTTCTTATGCACTCATTTACACTGGCAGCATCAGTATTATTATGGTTAGGTGTATTTACTTTCTCATCAACTAAGTTTAAAATTCATAAAAATTAACGATTTATATTTTTTCATCTTGTTAATATTGCCAATTTTTGAAACTTTATCTTATTTTTAAGAAATACAATGTCCTTTAAATATATTAAGATCACCTTTAGAAGTTTAGAATATGCCAAAGGAGTCGATTCTAAATTTAAGATGGATATTAATTTTGACAAAATAAAATCAGTAGAGGACAAAATATTTAGACCTATTTTTTTCAAATTCAATTTTTTCGAGTTTAGCCTAATTGTTGTGCTACCTCTGGAAGCCCATAGAATTTGATTGGCTGTACACCATTCGATTTATGTCTGTAAGACGAGAACCATGTACTTCAGAGAGATTATAGGAAGATTTATATCGAGAGTAGTTCTATATCTGCTACAAATTGCATCTCCAATATTAAATTCTGAGTATTCGGCAGGGAGCCTTGGAGCCATGACCCAGATATTCTTATCGCCTCAGTTCTAAAACAAAATTGACTATACATTAACTATAAAAATGAATAAAAAACATTCTCTTATTAATTAAAAAAAAAAATCACAAGTAATGTGCTAATAAAAATCAAAGTCTAGTGGCTTTATATGGACCATAAGTGGGGTTGTTATTCTTTTTTATTTTACTTTTAAGTGCACATATGCATTTTTTATTACTTGCAATATTATATTCAATTAACAATTCAATTTAACAACAACAACAAACACAACAAACGCTCATTAAAAAGTTAAATTAAATATATAAAATAAAAAATGAAATAAAATGAATAATCATAATACCTGCTATAAAATAAATTACTGCAGCTACAACTACAACCTTACATACGCTATTAATTACAAAACTATAAAGTGAGCATCAGAATACACACATACATATGTATAAACGAACACATATACGCGTGTTCACATTTCTCATTCTCCTTAACCCAGTTAATATAGGGCATGCTTAAGCATTAAACTTCAAAAAAAAAAAAATTACATTGCTGTTGTTTGTGTTACTATGTACCCACTTGTATTTGGTATTCCAATGCACGCAAATAGATGCACATATCCAATCATATAATTTCTCACAAATATATAGAATTATTTGTTGAAGGCTAAATACTTTCAATATGAATATTTACACTTAAACGGATGATGTGCAAATAGAAGGGTATCAGAATAATAGTAATTATGATAACAACTTTACTAGCTGATTATGAGGTTCTGTAGCAATTGAAATGTATTAGAAAATAATATGATACAAACTACTATTTCTAAGTTTTACAGCAATCAGTATTATCAATGATAATAATTTTATATACTTCAATAAACCTTTTCAGTAAAATGTAAGCATTTGCTTGAACCCAAATTTTTGGGTTAGCGTAGTCAATCGATTTCTTGAGACCATTTGATCAAATAGGTCATCAACTAGATCCAATGGTAGTCACTTAATCAATTGGTGCAATATTTTTTTACTAATAATGTCGAAAACAAAATTTATATGGAATCATATAAATTCAAATTCATCGTTAATATGAGGAATCACATATAATAAATCGGTACTCATCGCAATTATTCACAGAAATTCAAATATTACGCAGGCTCCATTGAGCATGGTGATAAGCATAAATGTCGAATATAGTAGAATAATGTCGAATATAATAGAATAATGTCGAATATAGTAGAATTATGTCGAATATAGTACAATAATGTCGAAATGTTTTCTATATGGAAAACACATTTTTTGCAACTTATTGCAATAAAGTCAACGCAAAAACGTATAAATTTTCGTTTTCAATATTATTATAAAAAAATGTTGTTTTAATGTAATGAAACTTAACAAAAGAAAAAAACAAAAATACAATTTTGAAATTAATTCAAAAATTTTTGCAATATTTTGTTTAATGTTGCATCGAATGTTTTCAAAAGTTTGGCACAACAATATCTCAAAGCTTTTTCACATAGTTATTAGCAAGAAGCATTTCAGAGCTTTTTCAGAATAGTGTTTGATGGTAATTCGGGGTCTCTAAATTAAATAAATATTTAAAAGCGACATCGAAACACATTTTATAAGTAGAAATTAAGTTTTGTCCTATTTTAAAATGCATTTTTCAAAGGTTTGGCATAGAAAGTTTTCAGAGCGTTGTCACAAAAAAGCTTTTCAGAATTTTGTCGTAGAAATTTTGCAGAGCTGTGATACACATCTGTATTAAAATTTGGTTACAAAGCTTTCTGCTACAATGAGCTCTTTCAGCGCTTTGCAAAAACAGTCTTTACCAAAACTTTTGGTGCTATTAAATTTTTTTATGTCACAAGTATTACGAATTTGTCAATGATTAATGCGTTCATTTAGAAGCAAAAAATTTGCTTTTTTTCATTATTTAAGAAAATTATTCAATTGTTTCAGTCATGTGGATCAAATTTGGGATCACAACATCAATATCTACTTTGACAAGATTTGATTCCATATCTGATTTGGAAAAATATCACACATCTCTATGGAGTTGAAAAAATTAAAGTACAAAGGATTAAATAAAATAATGCGCAGAGAATCTCGTTCGTATTATGATTTTTATTTTTGTTTTTTGTATTAATCGCCGCGTGTCACTTATTAGCAGCCACAACAATTTTTATTATTCTCATAAAAAGGCATTCACACATACACATACACTTCGTACACATTGTCTGCTATAAGTTGATGGTGACGTGTATCATGATGAAAATTAGTCGCGTAATAAGGCGATGCGGGTATTGTGGATTCTATATAAATGCATAAACCTCCACCATCAACACCACCACCACCACCACCATCACTACCACCAACAACAACAACAATGATTACATTGTACTATTAGCGTATTTTTGACGCTTTCAACTCTTTCGCATGGTTGACTTGCTATGCTTTCTGCTTTGTAAAGCTTTTGTGCTATTGTTGTTATTAATATTTTTGATAAATGACACATCACATGCGCTTTATTACCTTAGGGAGCGGGATGAAGACGGTGGTGCTTGTGTGTATCGCTCATCTCATATGCACATACATGCACACATAATAATTATAAATAGTCGTAAGGACGAATAAGGTTAATTGTGTATACGTACCATTTGTGTGTGTGTGTGTATATTTGTTTGAGTAAGCGTTTTAGTGGTTGTATACAGGTAAACACATAAATATATACATAAACGACGAATAAATATATGTGGTGTCAGTGGTGGCACTAATATGTACGCACGAGTGCAGACGAATATGTAGTAGTATGTGAATACATACGGAATAGAGCAGTATTAGAAGATTGCGGCTGTATTGTTCATTAGTTTTGTTAGTGTAGTTGTGACATGCAAAATTTCATTTTTCATATTATTTACGAACATCTTTTTGCATGCTTAAGGTTTATAATTTATAATAAATGGCATGTATACATATGAAGGGATTATGGACTAAACGAAAAACTAATGAGGAGCATACAGAAGGGGTCACTGTACGTATTAACCATCATCTAACCACCATATGTCAGCTTACCTGCCATGTTTATGTACATACTACATATGTACAATACGATCCCTCATTTTAGTAAACTCGTAAGTAATGTTGAAATATGTTTTAAAATAAATTATCAACTAATATTAATGCGCGTCTCTCTGCATATTATATGTATGTTAGTATGAGAAAGCTATTGTGAAAGACCTTCCCCTAAAAGTAGTTCACTTTTTGACATCACACACTCATGCATATATATTCATTGCTTTACCCACCTATAATTTAGGGTATATTTTCAAATACCTTTAGCCTTTATAACCAACATAGGTATATTTATAAAATATATTTATAAAATATATTTAACCTCATCAACATAAAGTTTCATTTCACCTTTGCTCAACCCCTCTATTCGAGAGGTATTTGTTCACGTTATTAGTATAGTTTTAGACGTTTAGTTTATATTTATATCAACATTCAATTGTAAGTGTGTATGTGTGTGTGTCTGTGTATTTGGTTGTTCTATAAAATAGACAAATAGCCTTTGGCTGAAAAACAACAACAACAACAACAAATAATTAATTTTCATACTTCATAATTTTTCACATCATATTTTTTTTTCTCTCTCTCTCTCTCTTTCAGGTGAGTTGATAAATATGTTCAAATTAAATACGTACACACCATATCCTCTAGTCTGTCTAATGGGCATATGAATGCTGATTGTGGTAAGGTCTATGTGAATTATGAAATGTATAAAAATCACAAAAGCATAAATAAGTGTTTTATATTAAATGCAAAAGGAAATCAGAAAAAAAAAAACAGAAAACTAGTTACTATAAAGTAGTTTTTCAAACAAATAAGCTGTAGCATGATTTATACAAAATATTACGTATTTACGTATTACGTATTAAAATATTAAAATATTAATAAAGATAAAAAAGATTGCTTAGGGAATTATTTTAATTTAAGTTATCCCCTAATTATTTAAGTTCAAGCAAAAGATTGTGGTGTATGTTGCTGATATTTATTCTGAACTGCGTAATAGTTAACCCCTGTGATAAAAATTTTAGAGATTTTAATAGGGATTATAATCTAGCCTTTTGGCAATTTGACCCTTTATTATCAACGTAATAAAATATTCATATGGATGTGGGACAAAAATAATGGACAGCACATTGGCCAACTTCAGCTAGAACATTCTTCAGTGCTTCAGTGCTTCCGAACGAAACTCAATGGGAACAGAATCCAAACAAAACTCCCATATTACAGGCAAGACAAAATCCAGCCAGTGCAAAATTTAGACCAGATGAAAATCCAGTTATTTTTCTTTTAAATAAAAAACCATGTGCAAAATTGGGCCAGAATTTGATTCGAAAGGAAAGAGCTTTGTCTTAGCGGCTATTAGGAAACTTTATCATAATGAATTCTTCCAACTTAACTGTTTACTTGCTTATTTAACCATTATAATCGATAAGGTCCCTCAGTAGTTAGACTTTCTACCTGAAGTAAAATGGTTAAACGGTTTATTCTATACAATTTAACAGCCTGCATAGTAAGTAGGTCCTCATAAAATATTATTTCATGTAATCATCATCATCAACCATAAAATTGTTCATTATAAACCAAATATAAGTAAATATATTATATATATATATATATATATATATATATATATATATATATATATATATATATATATATATATATATATATATATATATATATATATATATATATATATATATATATATATATATATATATATATATATATATATATATATATATATATGGAAGAAATTTCCATACAACTAACATGTATGTTTATATACATGTTTATATACAATACATCACTGTACTGTACTCAAAAATATGTATATTCAAGTCTGCTCGTTATCATAGCAACTCGAATAATTTCTAAAAATTATGGAAAAAACGAAATATTTAAAATAAAAAATTAAAAGAAATTCATAGAATCCACATACATATCCATAAGGAATGCTGCAATTGACATTCTGTCAAGACACATGTATACGCATAGAATGCTTGATACATACAAAGAAGAAATATGCTTAAAATGCAATATAACATGAAGACACGTTTACAAGGATACGAACACACACACACACACACACACACACGCACATACTAAAAAATGGATATGCATATATTGTATAAAAATATTTGAAATATCTTCATGACAAATAACGATATCACAAGCATATACAACATACAGATGAACGCTTGTGAGTATGTGGGTGTAGTATGTATTTTCTAGATATGCCTGCATGCCTAATCAAATACATACATAGATGCATACATAAGCATAGATTATGAACAAATACATCTTGCATATGTATATAATGTTGTATTTAGTACAAATTCCAAACACAGGCAATATTCACACACACACACACACAAAGCCACACTATCACCCCACATTGTGACATTCTTCACGTTTCTGTTATTTATGAATTAATTGTGTTAATCATGTCTCTTTTACAATTTCACTTGACTGATGTGTTGGCATACCGAAAACGTGTATTTACATATGTACCTATACATATGTACCTAAACATACGTAGGTATAGTATATATACTTGTAACTCCTTGTTAGAAAGAAGTGAATCTTTAATAGCTTTATATGTATGTCTCTAGGTCGTAGAAGGAGAACCGATTGTGGCGGTCATGGTGGTAATGATAGCAATTATGATGATAATGATAACAATGATGATGATGATCATGATAATGGGAAGGATCGTGGTTTTGGTTTTTGTGGCAATTGTCTGATTGCATTCAAGCATATATTTAGGCATAATATTGTTCTTGTATTTTTGTTCTTGTTTCGCTAAATGCCACACTCACAGTAAGAATGAAATATACGAATGTAAATTATTTCTTGTAATTTAATGTAAATTATTTTTATGCGTCTTTATTAATTTATTTTAGCCTATTTTATTAGTTTGCTTATATGTACATAATAGCAAGCATATCGGCAAAGATATATTACATCATATAGATATCACCCGGTATATTCTAAGTGGTAGCATATGTATATACAGAAATGCCTAGGAAGAATAATTTAATACAATTTATGACAATCGTGAATATATATTTGTAAATATATATTCACGATCCGATTATCCGATTCGTGAAAATACGATATACGACACCATCAATTTGTATGGAAGGAGGGAGTGATTTTAATCCGATTACGTTTATTTTCAAACTGGTTAATACATTCATAAATATAATTGTATATACCAATTTTCATCATGATATTTTTATAATTCCATATGTAAAGTATAAAAATATGCATTTGGCAACATATATTTGTATGGGAGATAGAAATTATTTTTATCCGATTCTGCTGATTTTGTAATTAAAGTAAACGCATGTGCCAAATTTGAAAACATACATTTGAAAACATACTTTTGTATGAGAGGTAAGCGTAGTTTTTATCAGATTTAGTTGATTCATGGATTATTTTGTTCTTTTGCGAAAATAATTTTATTGATCAATTTTCAGCTCGATCGTTCAATAATTTCTATAGTTTTCATTCGAAAAGTTTAACAGATAGACGACAGTTTGATCCGCAGACATTATTAAAATGATTCAGCTCAAAATTCTGATCAAATTTTGATGTATATGAATTTATAATTCATATTCGTCAGCTCTCCTTCAACGTGTTACACACGAAAGCACAAACTCAATATACTCTTTAAAAATAGAATGATGTACATACTGCTACTACTGTACTGATAAATTAGAAATGAATTCAATTGAATATAGAAATATAGAAAGAAGATGACTTAAATGTATAGATACATACGAGTACATGTATAACAGAGTAGCACATGTACAAGAAAAAAGGACAAAATACAACAAAAGTTGTACTCAGTCGTAACAACAATTGTCTGATCTAATGGAATTGAAAGTAAAAACATATACTAAAAACAGACATGCCCAAACACACACACTTATGATACCTACATATGCTCATATATTCACATGTATATAAATAAATACAAGTACATTGTAAATAAATTCAAGAAAAAAACAAAGGCAAACTGAAGAAGAAAACAAAAAAATAGTATTCCTTAACATGATTGAAGCTAAGGAAGACATGAGACACTCTTGTATGATTGTTTTCATTTCTTTCCATTTTTACTTTCTTACATGTATCGTCTATAGTACTCTATTGCTTGGAATATATTGATGAATGTCATCAATAACAGTTATACGCCATGTACACACCAACACACACACACACACGCATACATGCACTTGACATTCACAGAGAAAAAAATACAAGTATGTATCATACATCATTCTACTCCAATGATATATTGCATTGTATGTTGCTTGCAACAAAAAATGTTTACACAGCATGTGCATTGTATTTGTTATGCGCATGCAAGTACAAAAAATATATATGAATAAGTGTAGTATGTATGTGTGCAGTTTCCTTCATTGGCATTTCTAATTTAACAACAACAACAACAATAGCATTAACAACAACACATTAATTTTACTTCACTTGCAAAGCATTCTTAAAACAGTAGCAACAGCAGCAGTAGCAGCAGTGTAGCAACATCAATGCATAATAATGGTATTCTCTTCACTTCACTTCATTTTGAACATTTCAGTTGTAAGCAATCGAATGTGTGTCGATACCATACTTTCGTATGAGTGCATAAAGTACAAAATTTCATTTGAAATTACACACAATCAAATTGAAATTTATTTGCAACTATAGTTCGCGTTCAATGCAATATTGGCAGTGGCATTTTGCGGTCGTCGTTGCAATTCCTACTATCAACTATTATACAAACACTTCGTCCACACACCATCATACGTATTATCATTCATCATCAACTTTCGTTTCATTTTTATGTTTATATGCTTTTTTTACTGTTACTTGGTTGTTGTTGTTCGTTTTATTTTTATTTTATTCAGCTTGAATTGTGTTGTTGGTATTGCTTGCGCTCAGATTTTGTGTGACATTACTGCAAGCAATATTTATGCAGCAGCAGTGGTAGCAAAACTACAAATGTTGTTGACTGATATTTCAGATGATCATATCTACAAGGTTGCAAGCTATAGCTGCAATACTTAAAACTATTGTGTGTGTGTGTATGCATTTGAGTTTTCTGCTGTTATTGCGATTTTTGTGACCCTATTTTTGTTGTTGTTGTTTTCTTATTTTTTTATCGTATTTACTTCTGATTTTCGTCTTTTTATTTTATTACAGTGCAATCAATTCCAATTCATATCATTTAAGTTGCAAATTTTTGTGGCCAATTTTTAATCAAAATTTCATTTTTCGACTATATTACTACACGTACACTCAAGTACATACCCATATACTAACTATTGTAGTACTTTGTATTGGTATGTGCATCTTATATCACTTCCACTACTTTGTTTACAAATAATTTTTTAATTCTGAGTGTTGCTTTGGTTCATTTTAAATTCACGGTTACGTAATTGTACATAGATAAGGAAGACAACTTTAAGCATAATCAAAAAGGTTGTTGCAATAGAGACTCAAGGGCAACATAACTGATGAGATAGATGCAATAGGGGCTCTACATAAGAAGTTGATGTCCTTTTGTTATGAAACGACTCTAAAGTATTTATAGTCCGTCCTCTATTTCATTTCTGTATCACGGTTTTCCATTATCTTCAACTACCTAACCGAACTCTCTAACTCCCTATATTGCGCAACATGATGTTCCTCTAATCAGGGTTGATTTCCTGAGGAATTTACTAGAGACCATAACGATATTACCTACTTTATGAGTAGATAAGCTTGTAGGGGTTACTGGCAGAGGGACTGCGAATTGTAACCTTCACAGCAGCAGTTGCACAAACTTGGGTGAAAATGCAACATTTTCTTTGCGAATATAAAGCACTGCCGAGAACAAGTCATGGGTTTACCAGGAGACAGGAGTTTACCTTAAGATTAATGTTCGATCAGAAAATGTGTTTAAACCGGCTCTATAGCGCTATTTGTGTGCAATCTAGAAACCAAGCGTGGTATGGGATCGTTTAGAATATTATGTACTACAGGGTGATTTTTTAAGAGCCTTGAAAAACCTAACAATTAGAGAAATGTATGAAATCTTTACATGAGTCGATCGAACGATCTATATAATTCAATGTTTAAAGATGATTTCATGTAAATGTTGACCGCGGTTGCGGCTCAAATGGTATCTCATGAATAAATTCTTAAATATTGGCATCCAGTGCGTCAACCGTTGCGGGCTTGTCGCTATGATGCTATGAGCCTTAACATAGCTCCACAAAAATAGTCTAAAGGCGTTAAATCGCACATTCTAGGCGGCCAATTGACCGTCCCCAAACGTGAAATAAACGGTTCACCGAACTCGGTTCTCAATTGGGCCATTGTTTCGCGTGCTGTGTGGCATGTCGCACCGTCTTGTTGAAACCACATGCCAAGTTCAGCTCTTTCTTTTTGGGCAAAAAAGTTTGTAATCATGCACGATAGCGTTCGCCATTCACAGTAACGTTCCTGCCTTCGTCGTATTTCAAAAAGTACGCCCCAATGGTCCACCGGCTCATAATCCACACCAAACAGTGCTTTTTTCGAGAAGCATTGGCAGTTCTTGCAATGCTTCTGGCTGCTCTTCACACCAAATACGGCAATTTTGATTGTTGACGTATTCATTCAACCAGAAATGAGCTTCGTCGCTGAACACAATTTTACGATAAAAAAGTGAAACTTCATCCAACTTTGCCAGCGCCCATTCACCAAAAGTTAGCCGCAGATCGTGTGGCTTCATTTCTTGCACCTGCTGTATTTTAAAAGGTTTTACACCCAAATCCTTCCCCAAAATTTTCCACGGAGTGGAGTAACCAGAGGCCCAATTGCTGCGAACGGCGCCGTATCGATAATTCACGGTCATGAACAACACTGGCGGATACAGCTGCGATATTTTCCCCTCTTGGCACTCTACGCATGCGTGTTGGTGGTTTAATGTCAAATAATGTAAATTTGGTGCTAAATTTAGTCACCCAAACTGACCATAAAATGGAAGAAGTGCACGATGCACTTTCTTAACCACGCATGAATTTTGATAATAAAATTCAATAATCTGCATGGTTAAATTATAGACCAAACTGAAGATCTTTGACAGTAAAATGTAAACGAAAACAGCTAAGCTGCCAAAAACAGTGTTGCCAAAAAGAAAGTTACTAAAAAATCACCCTGTATAAATCTATATGAAATATTTGGATTAGAATATATTTGCATAAAAATGCACACTATCACGTACACATTCCGATATGCAACAAATAATATTTTATTTTTTTTTTTTTTTACTTCACTGAGACTATTATTCATAATTAAGCAACCTTCCACTATTTACCTCACTTTACCCCTAACAATCATATATGCAATATTTATTTTCGTTTATTTTAAAAATTTTCTGTATGTTCACATATAAGTATGGTCATTGGACATAAATCAAAAGTAATCAAAATATGTCAAAATGATATACATTTTGGGGCAAATGAAAGAAACATAAATTTTATTCAAATTCAAATAAACAAACAAAATTATACAAATGTACACAAAGCGACACATACATACGAGTATACGATAACTACATTATCGCATTAGGCACATGTGACATGTGCATATCGATTGAGCTATGCAAAACTGGATGAAAACAAGTAGTGTCAGTGGAAGAGGGAGGTGGTGAAAACTAGATATGTACCAGTGAGGTAAGCAACAAAACTCTGTAGTTTGGTTTGGTTAATGGCAAACCAAAGACAATCACAAATGGACTAAAATTCAACAACAACAACAGCAACAACAACACATACACACCAAAAACTCAGATTCAATATACTGTACATACATTAGCATAGAAAAGTATAAATGAGTTAAGCATGCAATGTCCATTAAATTTATGTCAACAAAATTTATTTTGCTCTCTCTCAACACAAACATTTTTATGTCACAAAAATACGACGGAGGAATTATTTCAGAAACCAGTCAACTTTGTCTATATAACCACAGAAAAGATATGGCATAAACATATGCCAACTACTACTAGATTGAATAGGCAAAAAAAGACTGCAGGCATAAATTATAACGCACACATGCTGTCTGGCGTTAGTATGTACATATCATATGAGTATGTGTAACTTGTGTTTACATTATGACATGATATCTCCCTTGCAGTACATTATCATAAAATACTCGAACCAAATGTAAGTTAGTATTTATCTACATTAAGAGAGATTTTATTATTCACAACAGATATTAAGTATGTATTTGCAATAGAATGAGCCATCCATCTCGCAACTTAATGTTCGTAGCCAATGAAGTGTGAATAAAGTGGCTGTTGACATTAGCATCAATGGCATTTAATTGATTTGCAAAATTGGAATACCAATTGGAATACTTATTACTAAAATACTGCTATTATATTTTTGTTTCTCTTATTTTTTGCATTAGCCAAGAATCTATGACATGTCCACAATACAAATAATATATATTGAAAACAAATGATATTTATTTGGTTCTTATTTCTCCCCACTTGTGATGTGGTTTTTTGTGTATGCAAAGTATTAATGCACAATTTTATTTGCTATTGCATTTGTATGATGTTCGAACTAAAAACTAAAAAGTTTTAAACAAGAATTTCCAATTTTAGTTTAATATTGTCAGAGTTTTTCTATTGTGTTTTTAGGCACTTACGTACTTATGCTTATACTATCATTATAATGTTATCGAATGTTGGAGGAATGCGCATGAGACTACCTAGTTTTCAAATTCTTTTATAAAGTAATTGATTTTTCGTTTTATCCATAAAATGTACATTACTCTTTGTACTTTGATGGTGGTTGAGTTGAATCATGAAATTATAATTGATTTATGATTGCAATTTATTCCATTATTTCCATCCATTGTGAATCTGTTTGCCTCTGTCAAGGGAAAAAAATTATTTTAACTCTTTAGGAATAATAATAATGATGTTCAAATAATTTTATTCCAACTCGCTAAATACTAAAAATATATACATTTGATGTTAGAATTTCGAAAAACAAGCAAATGTATATTATAGGTTTCATATGTTATGGCAACAAGTTGCAGAAGGCTACTGTGCTCACATCGTATACATGCTGTAATGTTATTAACATTATGTTAAATATTCAATGCATGCACTTTCAATATAATCGAATGATTTGTATTACACTTTCTGCATCACTATCAGCATAATGCTTATACTTATACTCGCAAATGTTTACATGTAGAGTGCATAGATATGTGTCTATATATATATGTGGATCTATCAGTAAGTAAATTTTATTGTTTTGTAAATATTGTAAATATTGTAAAATTGTATTATTGAAAAGTTTTGTGTTAAGCTCTAAAAAGAAACAATATTTACAACATTTCTCTAGGTAGGTATTTGTATGTAGATATAAAATAAATAACAAGAAAATTTCATTTGATTCCATGAGAATGAGAATGAACGCATACTTCCATGTATGGTATAGTGCATACAATGTATATCCATGTAGTTGGGTGTACCTATAGTGCATACTCTATATAGATTTTTATAAAGATGTACTTGCACATACTATGCTATAGCTCATGATGATGGTTGTAAATTACTAAGTGTAATATATACATACATTTTATGGATGTAATATCAGCAACAAGAACAGAAGCAGCTGCATATATACACAGGAGTACTATACAAAAAAGGTATATGCATTTCTACTCGTAGAGTGAAAGCTGTCATAACAGAGAGCCGTCTATAAATGCAAAAAATAAGAAAAACCTATTTCAAATATATTCATATATATATATGCTTGTTCGAAAGTAGCAATCTTTACTGTACTCTCACTTGCAACAAGGATGCATATATTTCATTGCGAACACAAACACGCATACGTTCTAGCTTACGTATATATGTATATTGATTTTGTTATTTTTTTTTTTTTTTGCATAAATGTATATGCATACATGCTTATGCGTACGTAAAGTTGATGTAGTGTGAGTAAGAGCCTGTGTGTGTTTATGTATACTCGTATATATGTTAGTATGCCATTTTCGAAACAATTTAAGTGCACATTTTATATAATTTGTTTTAATATACAAATTGAAATTTATTGTTGCCATATGTGGTGTCATTTTGTTGTTGTTGTTCTTCTTCATCTATGCAGAAGTAGAGTAAATATAACATATATTAGACTGGCAACAAAAGTACACAATGTGATTTTTGAACAATTTACTTGAATCAAACGAATGTCTATTTATTATATAAAATGGTTTTCTTTGCCTTGATGAATTATAGTGAAATTTCAGGAAGATTAGGATTTTTAGCATTTCTTTATTTTATGGGTGTTTTCACGATCCTGTACAAAAAGCACCCTATACATGGAGGAGGTAGAAGGTAATATATTCCACAAAAATCTTCCACATAATATTCTTCATAAGATTGCTAAATATACCCCATACCTCAGAGTTAAGAATAGGATGGTTTCAAATGCTTATTCGCTGTGGGGATGGTTCAAAGAGGTTACATTTTTTACATCTCCGAAAAAAAAATACGCTGTAAACTTTCAAATGGTCTATCCTCTAAACCTCTATAAGAATTCGTTGTCAGAACCTTAATGTGTTTTTTTTTTTCTTTTTAGTGTTGAACAATGTAATTTGTTTTTCTATAACTTCTTCTGTTTTTTTGGTATTTTTATCATAGAACTACAGTAAATAAAAGCGTTATATTCATGATGAAAGAAGGCATCATGTAGAAGCCTGCAGCCTGCTTCCGACACTAAAACAAATTATTCGTTACAAGAATGCATTTTAAGTACACCTCATTGGGTCTTTCAATCTAATTGTGGATAATTACCTCGTTTTTGACTGAAAAGTTCACATTTAGATTCGGAAATCTAAAAATGTAATATATTTGTATTTTAGAAAAATTTGTCCCATATGGGGCGTACGCCAAATTGCATCAAACTTGATATGGCATATTTAGGTCTTTTAAATTAAAGCAACATCATCAAAAGTTATCTTTACCAACGATGAATACACTCTAATATACTAAATATTTTTTAGAATATAAGTGTGTGCATATGCCTGGTTTAATAGAGTTTAATTGCACACCACTGACATAGAAAAATGCATTAAAAAATCGATAAATTTTAGATTTGATATGCAGACATTAAAAATAAAAGCTTGTAAAGATATAAACTATAATAAATTTAAAAGTGTGAAAATATGCAATATACCGAAAGGGAAGTATATGAAAAAATTTAACTAGAATAATTTTAAATGTTATGCAATTTTAGCCCTCTAGAAATACTCAATAGGATGTTATAATAAGTGTAAAATAAAAATCAACTGTCTAAATGATCCACTACATACTTTTTATCTGATAATTAATCTTATTGAAATTCAAAAAAATTTAAGAAAACTGAAACATTTCTAATACCATTTATACATTTTTGCATTAATTTCATTTGATTATGATTACCAAATAAATATTTATATACATTATAAAGATTAACTAATCTTTCAGCAATGCTATTTGCTTATTCAAAGCATATTTCAAGTGGTCTACTACGTACTAACACTGTAGATACTATGCAAGTATGTATGTATAGTATATTATACTCGTATGCATATATGAATGTGTATGTAAACGAAGAAGAAGAAGAGCTTATGTCAGTTTGTTGGAGAACTAAAAATGAATTTTATAGCATTTACATTTGTATGATTGTGTGTGTTCATTCGTTTTTTTTTTTTGCTTTGTACTGCAAAATTTATTTGCTTCTCATTCTAATACGTACTCATATAAACTCACTCAATAACTCTACATACGTACTATGTAAGTATTAACAGTTGCTGTTGCCATTGTTATAACCGCTGTTGCATCTCATTCCTTAAAGCGTACACACATACACACACACACACACATACACATGTATATACAGACATACAATTACATTCAATCTATTATCATTTTGAAGTGTGTCATTGCATTCGTCGTTATATTCTCGAGCACACTCTAAATGCACTTCAGCTCTGTTCAGTTCAACTTTTTCCAACATTTCTCATATATACCTACTCGTATATGTATGTAGTGTGTGTGTAGAATCTACATTGTAGCTACATATGGAAATGTACATATATGTATGGATCTGGTGGAATTATTGTTATTGTTTTTGTTGTTGCTAAATGTAGATTTGTTGCACGTATTAGTGCGATTCGTTTACATGGGTACCCTTAATACAAGAGTATAATATGAGCACTATACTACTATTATTTATTGTTGCCATCTTCATTACTATTATTGTTGTCTTTGTTGTTGTGAAAAAAAAAAAGATATTTTACAAAGCATATTTCTTGCTTAAAAATATTAATTTACACAAAACATATTAAAAAACAAAAGAGACAAAGACAAAATAGCAGAGTCGCTTTTAAATTGAATTTAATTGAGTTTTTGTTTCCAAGAGCAGCAACAAATGTTGGAGAAGTAAGCACATAAACAAAGAGCATTAAATTATTACTCATTTTTAATGTGTATTTTTGAATTTTAATAACTACATACAAATAATTTCAATGACTTTATGCAAATACCTCCTACATCTTACTCTTCTGCTGCAATTTGAAATTTGAATACGATTAGTGTGTATGTTACTTATACATTTACTTGTATCTAATAAATTTATTTTATATCTTTATTTAATAATTCAAAAATATGCGTCTTTCATTTTTGCGAAAAGTTTTTATGTGGTTAATTTATGATGCAAAATTATAGTTGTTATTATTTTCTTGATTGTTTTCTCAGTGCATATAAACTCACTTTGTAAATTTAGTCACAAATATTTTGTATATGTGTGTATTTGAAAGCAATAATTTCTAATATTCTTGAAATATTTGTCTGCAGTATTAAAATAAAAAATGCCATAAATATTGAATAATATATTTTTTTTTTACCAAAATAAGAACAAATAAATAGTTATAACGTTTAACAGAATTTTAAATATGACAGTCAAATAATCTTTAGTACTAAATTATATTGTACTAGGACGACATTCTTACTTGTTCAAATTTTTCAACATGAATTTAAAGTGCTTTAAAAATATTCTGAAATAATATAATCATAGAGAGGATAAAGGCACAGGTTATGGAACAGTGCTTTACAATGTGACAAAACAAGATAAATCCATTTCTTAAAGCATTATTGTCGATAATATCGAAGAATAAATATCCTATACTATGGCAAATACACAATTAGACAGAACAACACACAAATTTCAGCCCCATGGATTTATATTACTGTATATTGTCAGATAATATACCCCCCGCTACGAAATTTTGTACTGTAGGTTATGGTGATTGTCATCCGATTACGTCAACTTTAAAATTTTCCAGTGTATTAGTAAAAATATTTCTATACGTCGAGTTTCAACTCTGTAACTTTACTTATACATGCTGAAAATCTGAACATATATGTTCGAAAATGAAGATTTGTATGGGAGGTAGGCGTGATTGTTATCCGATATAGATAATATTCAAAATTACACTTTTATTAATAATAATAATATTATATTCAAAATTTCAACTACATTGCTTTATGCTTATGTCCAAAAAATCAGAAAATATATGTTCGAAATTATAAATTTGTATGGGACATAGGCGTGAATTTTATTCGATATCGACAATTTTCGAGTCAGTACAGTAATTAGTATAAATAATCCTATATGCTTAGTTTCAACTAAATATTTTTACATTTAAGTGCAAAAACTTTGAAAATATACTTTCGAAAATGTAATCTTATATGAGAGGTAGGTGTGCTTTTTATTCGATTATAATAATTTTCAGAGTTAATTGGTTATTGATAAAAATGATATAATGTGCCAAATTTCAATTTCATAGCTTCATATTTACTTGCACAAAGTCTGAAAATGAATGTTCGAACATGTAGTTTTGTTTGGGACGTGGGCGTTATTTCCATCCGACATCGACAATTTTCAAACTAGTTCAGTAATTAGTAAAAAATAATTTTATGTGCTTAGTTTCATCCAAATATCTCTACATTTAAGTGACCACAGTCTGGAAATGAATGTTCGAAAATGTGGTTTAGTATGGGAGATAGGCGTGATTTCTACCCGACATGGACAAATTTCGAACTAGTTCAGTAAGTAGTAAAAATAATCACATGTGTTTAGTTTCATCCAAATATTGCTCTATATTTTAGTGCACAAAGTTTGAGAAATTGATGTTCGAAAATGTAGTTTTGTAAGGGAGTCATCATTTTCCATAGTTGTATGTTTATCTGTAAAAGTCTGAAAATATATTTTAAATGAGAATGTAGTTACATACATTACTTTCACATACCATCCGCGCCACTTTATTGGTGTTAACAAACGGAAGCAAAAACTCAATATTCCATTGATTCGTTGAGTGTTGGTTGTAATTACTGAGAGAAATATAAAAAAAAAAAAATTGAAAATCACAAACAAGGAAGCCTCATTACCAACAGTAATAGCGATAGCTTAGATACGCACACACACACACACACACAATTCCACACCACAGCAGGATATGTTTATTTTTACTTTTTTTTTGCAATTACATTTTTCTGCGTGCGTTTTTTTCTGCGTTTGCAAAGTTTCTACAGCATTTTTTTTTTTTTTTTTTTGCTATAATATAACTTTTTATTGCATCTCCCTTTCTTTTGTTACCACCATGTTTTTTCTACCATTTATAAATATATGTGTATGTGTTTGTGGTTTGTCCATTCTGCCAGCTCTATTGGTGCGATTGTGTGTGCTTATAATATTTAAACCACATTGACAAATGAGCAGGCATTGCTGTTTCCGTTTCCGTACGATGTGTATTTGAGTACTTGAGTACAACAACAACAAAACTAACAGCAACAAGAACAACAGCAATTATTGCCGATAATGCAGGTGTGATAAAAATTTTGTTGCCATTGTTGATGTTGAAAAATGGTATAAATATGCCAAAGGGACAGCACCACTATATCACCCATAGCCCCACCATCACACTAACTAACAACACCATCATGGTGTTTTATTGTTTTCTTTATTAGAACAACAACAACAACAACAACACGAATAATAACAATGGATAAAATCAATATTTTCAAGTGTGGTTTTACATTTTCAAAATTTTTCTCCTAGTATGGTATGTGAGTAATGGAGCGTCTAGCTATATGGCTGTGTGATGTGTACTCGTATATATTTGTATGGAGGTTCGAAGTTATTTCATTGCATTGCATATTGTTTTAAGCACAAAAAAAAATGGAGTCTCGAGACAAAAAGAAAAAGAGCATACATTCCACATGTTCAAAAGCACCTGTCATTTGATATATGTATGTACCGTATGTGGGCACAGACATATTTTTTGAAATAGATACCATTCCATAGAATTTTATTCATTCTCTGTAATAAACATTACACTAGTAATTTGGGGAGAGATATAAATATATAGTTGAAGAGGGGAGAGAGTATAAAGAACGAAGAACTTTATTTAATTGTATTTTGCAAATTAATCAAAGCAAATGAGTTTATAAATTCATAGAATTTTAACAAATTTCAGGGGGAAACATTTCAATGGAGGAAAGTTGTATATATGTGTATTCATTTATATTCATCTGTTGGAAATTTCATTTTCCCATCCTTACATTTTCTCCTCTCTCTCTCTCGCTCTCTCATTTACTAATTTCCACATGCATACACAAGCACATAGAAACAGCTAATATGAATGAAAATCCCTCTCCTTCTTATATGCAGGTACTTAGTAACAGCATTCAATAACCACAATAATACAATAACAGCGATTACATATACTATAGCATATGCTTACTATACACAAAAGCATTCTAAACCACATTAGCAGCTGAAGTGATAATTAATTAGAATATTTGTATGTGTGTATGTATTTGATTGCAGAAATGATGCATTGCTTGGTTGAAAATCCTAGTCTATTATAAATGTTTGTACAATTTTACAATTGGGACTTATAATTTTATGGCAATTTCTTTTGCTGTTCATCACTATGATACTATGAAAGCACTGTGTATGATTTAAGATTCCACACATTTTGTGTGAAGATGTTGTAATATCACCTCAGTGGGTGTGGCCTTTGTCTGCCAAGATTCACATAAAATGTGTTTTGGTGTTTCAATGTACAATT
This sequence comes from Megamerina dolium, assembly GCA_963854835.1. Classification (NCBI taxonomy): domain Eukaryota; kingdom Metazoa; phylum Arthropoda; class Insecta; order Diptera; family Megamerinidae; genus Megamerina; species Megamerina dolium. Next base: position 13,830,886 of record OY978526.1, on the reverse strand, counting down.
TGACGATTATCTAAACATCTGAGTCTTCCATACCACCAATCAATCAAAAGAGAGCGTGACGTTGGAGCAAGAACATAATCCTTGTTCATCAAGTGGACCACGCGAAACCAGACCAAGGTCTATTAGAGGGTATGAGCCCTACGGCTGATACCTCTGAGGGCCAACCACAAGTTTTACGGGCACTGCGACCTAACAAGATCTTTTGTACCCAAGCCCGTCTACGATACTAGAATCTCCTCTACCTTTTTAATGAAAGATAGAATTGATTTTGTCGAATTTTTGATGGTTGAAGCTAGTGTTGGGAGACTCAGCTGAAAGGGTTTGAGGCAAAGACTGGCCAAGGCTGGGCATCCGCGAAAGATGTGGACCGATGTTTCATCCCCCTCCAAACAGAGTCTACACTCCGTGTCAGAGAATAGTCCCATTTTGTGGAGGTGGTATTTTAACCAGTTATGTCCTAAGAGATAGCCAGTTATTAGGTGTAAATTTGTTCTGCTAAGACTAATTCTGTCAAAAGCTACATCGAAGCTGATGATGGATTCGCTTGGTGGAAACCTGTCGAATTTGTCCACTGTAGTAGGTATTTGTCGTGATAATGTTTTTCTATCATAGCTTTGGCCGATGCCCAGCTTATACCGCAGAAAGGTTCTGGGCAAAAAGGAAGTAAGCATTCGGTGACTAGTTTTGAGGAGAGCTCCAATGAGGAGAGAGATTTGATAACAGCTTGGCTGTCTGAGTAAAAAAAAATACGCACGAATAGTCTGGAAGTAGAAGTCAGTCTTGGTAGAGCCAGTTTGCCAAGGGAAGCCTAGCTTAAAACAGAAAGGCGGCAGGCATTCTCAGTTCACATATTAATTACCGTGCACCCCCACGGCCATGCATCTATCGGCTGCATCTATATGCTGTTCCACCTTAGATTTGGGTTTTTGACTATGGTATCCTTCCAGGGCTCTCTTCCATACCAACTTTTTTAGATGTACCCTAAGACAGCAGTTACCCATAAGAATGCTTTTGTGTAATCTGAAATACTCTCACGATAGTACAAGTGTAAGTGGTATTTTAGAAAGCCCTCTTATTGGCCTATGCCAATTTTTTCTAACATAGAGATCAACAAAATTAGTATATTTTTCCTTAAATAAAACATTGTCTATTGAAGAAGCCAAATCACATATGAATTCTAGTGTAGTCTCCATCATTAATGCAAGCCATAGTCGAGACGTTCTGGTCATTATATGATTAATTAGGTCGTTTTATTTGAACTTTATTCCAAACTCAAAAAACAGGAAAGAAATTCAAACCAAATGAACATGAATACACATAAAAAGTATTAAGTAAAGGCTACAACCGGAAAATTTACACAGACAATAATGTTAAATTAACAATTAACAATCTCCGTATTTACCAAACGAACCAAATAAAAAACTTCAAAGGTGAAAAATATGCGACCAAGCGGTAAATATGCGACCAAGCGAAAGCAAATAACAACAACACGGAAGAGTTATTTCAAGTGCAGAAAAAAAACCCAAATACCATTGTGCATTCAAAAAGAAGTAAAAAGAAAATAAAAAAAAAACCGAAAAAAAATCTCCAACAAGTAACATTAGTTTTAGGTCAAAAGTGATTAAATGCTTGTAATTAGCCGTTTGTGTATTTCAAAAAGAGACCAGAGAGGATACGAAAATAAGCTATAATGGACTGGAATGGTATGTAATGAAAATGTAATAATACTACATATACATACATATTTACCAACATATGTATCTATGTATATTAGACTGTAACTCCATTGGAGTCTAATCCCATACAGGCGGTTAAAAACCATAAACAAATTGTGTAATAGCTTATGGTCTTCCATATATACCATTTCGTTGTACATATTTCATTTAAAACTGTTATTGCCGCTAGATATTTCTTATTTTAATTTTTTTTTTTTTTTGTGAATTTTCATTTGAAATTCGAAACGTATGGTGGTCATTATGTTTCACCTGTTTCTTCTTGCATGTTTGTATGTGTATGTATATATTTTTGGTCTAATTCATAGGTAATTTGTTTACCTATGAGCCATGTACATTGGCAAATTATTCTACTCTGCTTTATGTAATCTTAAAATTGAAAATGAAAAATTAAATTGGTTTTTTTTTTCTTTTAGTTTGGTCCAATGTAAGCACACATTTGCATTTCGAAAACAAACTGAAATATATTGCCTATATGAAAATATTACTAAATAATAAAGGGTGACTTACAATTATATTGCTATAATTTCGAGCGCATTTGCTAGAGAAATTTACGATATTTTTAATTGTGAAGGCAAACATGAAGGCCGATGAAGAGGATATGGAGGAGGCTAATTATCAATGCTTTTATAATTTTCGAAAACTTTATAAGCCGTCTAACTAGAAAGTTTAAACACAATCTCTAGACCACTCATATCTAGATGGTTTACTGTATGACATCCCAGCTGCTAAACGACAATGGGCCTTGTTTGGCCTAAGTGAGCGCAAACAAATGAATAATGGCTCCAATTTAATTTACCCCATATTTTGGTAATTTAGTTATATTTTATTTTATTAAATAATAACGAAATCTACCAGTTTTAATGTCAAACAAACCTTGGCAGGCTTCCTCTTCTTTCCTCTTCCTTCTGTTGTGGGTGTTGAATTTTTAGGAATGACCTATCAATATCATCCAATTCGAAACGGCAGTACTTTCATGGCTTGACTTCTTCAAAAGTCTTTCCAAATTTTTTCTACAACGATTTTTCCTTTTTGCTCTTCAAATTGTTGCCAAACACTTTCCAATAAATGTGAACCATTTGAGATTCATTCATGTTTCTGAAAAGGGTCAGGATTACAATATGATCAACTCTTGCTATTACATTCAACCACAAGCATCAACAATCATTAACCCAAATGGTAATATAATGAGTGATGGCCGATGATAAAGAAGTGCATAACATATTTCCCGTCGAAATGTTATCATTCGGATGAGAAAATCAACAACAATTGCTACAAAAACTTCATCTTGTGTATTATAGTTTTAGTTATCATTCAATAACCTCAAGCAGACAATCATAAATTGATGCCAGCACAGCACAGCACCTCTTTATTCCAATACATTTTCTGCATAGCACTTTGCTTTTGGCAAGTTTATTCACCCCATGGTGTTATTCTGTTTAAACTTTTCTATTTAGGAAGTCATTTTGGCATTAAGGTGAACACAAAAATCATACATGTACATAATGTCGAAGATTAATATGAAACTCTTTGCTTCTTTAATGGATATGAAAGAATATCTACAAAAATCACACCTGCAGTAGACAGATATAGTTCCATGTACATACTAAAGTACAGTGATGTTAGAGATGGATACAAGCAAATACTATTAAAAGTTGTTAGTTTACATTAAACTTAATCTCTCATTAAATAACGTAGAATTTTACTATTTGTGTGTGTGTGTGTGTGTGTGTGTGTGTGTAACTGATATGTCGATGACATGCTTAACATATCATGCTGTGGTACTGAAACTTTGTCCACATGCATGACATCACATTTTTCAAGTGATAAAATTGGTTTTTTTTCTCCCACTTCCTTTTTTTTTTAAATTTTCATATAATAATTTAGCAAAATTATTCCAGAATAGCTCATTGCATAACTACAAGTATAACAAGTATAGTATGTACATACATTTCTATGTGTTGTGTTTTTCAATTTACCCTATTCAATTCTTCACCTCAGTCTCTTAGTCACTTTCAAAAATTTACTCGTTTTGTTTTATTCATTTGCATCATCATCATCATCATCATCATTATCAGCATCGTCATCATCCAAAGATATTTACTCTCTATCTGTATCTTTATACGAGTATACTAACTACATATAGTACATGCTTGAATGTGCATATAAAAGTGTCATAGAAGACATTTATGGTACAATATGACATGTACCTATACATACTCGTACAAACCAAGAGTATAATAAGTAGGTACTACTATATGAGTATGGCATCAATTCAACTCATACGCTGCATGTAATCATGAAATGATGTGCAAAACTTTTTAAATCCTTTTAAAAGGTAACTTTTTCAATTCCGACCCTCATATAATAAAATAATAGGATTAAAGCGTAAAGGAGTAAAAGTCACGCAAACACTTGTCTCTAATAGACATATACACACACACGCAACAGACACAAAATATCAACATTATATTATCGACAAACCGGGTGGATGTTATTCTTCTTCTGATACTACAAATATATGTTCAATGACAGTGTGTGTGTCTAACTGAAGAAGTGGAGTCAAAATCATTCAAAAGCAAACATTGCTTTTGTGTACGTATGAGTGAATGAATCAATGAATGAGAATGTGTTAGTATGAACATAGAGTGCAATTACGATATGCGGGCGTGGATTAAAACAATTCACAAAAGTTCTCACACAAACATATAGATAAACACTAGCACTCATACATGCACGCACACTCGTATGTATATAGATTGGTACATTTGTATATTTACACATGTATTGCAAATATCTATTTGTTTGCTTATTTGGCTGTGTGTCTGTCTGTCTGTCTATCTGTCGTCTGTCTATATATTTGTCTAGCTGTCTATCTAACGAACAGTCTGACTTGTACTACATATACATAAATATCGCTTAGAGCATCATTTATTAAAGGGATTGTTTTTCATTTGTTGAATAGGAATATATTTGTATTTATGAACGTGCTACATATGTAATGTGTATGTATAATATGTAGATAGATGAATGTAAGTACATTTACGTTTAGTTTATTTTTTGTTTTCGGAGCCCACATATTTTAAGTCGCTTAAGTCGTTTATTTATGCAACTCAAAATGGTATGTGTTCGTGTCGACTAATGCAAAACTATAAGTATGCTATGAATTATAATCATATAGGTCATTAAACTCTATATATCGTGAATACCCACACAAATAGCGAAATCTTTATTAATATTTAAAGCTACTGGTATTGTTAATATGGTATGAAATATCCTGAAAATATTTTTCGCGATTACATACTCATTAAATTTAAGATTGAAGATTGAATTATTTGCTTTAATTATGTAGTGAAGATAAAGGTCAATAATTTGGTTTATTATTTAAAAAATGTTCACCAAACAAATTGTTTTTTATTAATTAGTTTATTGACGTTCGATCCATAGACTCGCTAGCTCACTTCGCAAACTCATACGCATATTGAGAGTGCGATAAACGATTGACCGATTGCTTTTTGAAAAGATCACACAAATAACACTGTGTCACATTATTTGTGCCATGATGTCCCAAGTGCCGAACCATTACCCTCCAAAAAGAGTTAGAGTTATATCTATGAACAAATTATAAAAGAATGCATAAAAAGTTGCATATTTCAAGGGGATATATTTGTTTTTTATTTTCTATGGACTTTGACGTTTCTTGTAGAAAGATTTTGTCTGAGAATACCCCTAGTGAAATTTTCCAGCAAATAATTTTCTAGAATATTTTAACCTTCTAGCGACCTCAAAAAACCATTTTTTCAGACTACCCAAAATAGGGGTCAAAACGAGCATTTCGTGAGTGAGGCAACGGGTTAAAATGTTCCATAAAATATTCTACATAAAATTTTACTATATGTACCCAAACAACATATTTCGCTCGGATGTGAATTTTAACCCTTTTTTCCACTTATTCTGAAAGCATAAGGGAAAAAATTGCAAATTTAATATGGCTATAAAAAAATTCTAAAAACAGTGAGGCAAAAAAGTCAAAATTTAATATGGCTATAAAAAAAATTTTGCCTGAGAATGCAAAACGTATTGGAAGTTTTACTATATGGGTTTCGGACTTTCGTCCTGAGGTGAAATCATTCCGCCTCCAGAAAATGACCCTCAAATTGTATCACAGTGTAATTGCAAATTTCCCATGAAAACCCTCCTGAAAGAGCTCTTCGACTAAGCTTAGAATAAAATAATCTTCCAAAAATTGAGCTGATATCAATATATAATAATAGTTATTGATCAAAATTTCCATCCGAGTCGATTTAGACATATCTGTGTCCCTGTCTGTGTTCTTGTTCCCACGATAGCTTTCGTAATTATTAAGCAATTTGGCTGAAAATTGGTAAGAAATATTATTTTTAGCAATGAATGAATGAGTCCATAAACAAGCAAAATAGCATTAAAACTGCGCTTACTTTCCATACAAAAGCAAGGTTTCGAACGTAGGTTCGAGGTTACCTCCCGTACAAAAGTATGCCCTCAAATGTAGATTTTCACACATACCTCACAAAAAAATTAGAATTATCAAGCTAAACCTTGATGTATATGTCAATATTTACTAATTAATTGTTGAATTGAAAGATACTCATATATGTACATCAGTTGGAATTTTGACACATATCCCTTTGAGATATTGTATTGTATTGCTGCCAGAGCTCATCGCCTTTAATAGTAAATTAATGAATGATTTAATGAGCAACTTTAATGCGTAAACAATAAGCATCAATAGTAATCATGGAATATTGCACGCAACATTAAACTACACTTTAAAGATTCAACTAAAAAGTTTATCATCTTTATCGTTATTTATTTTTAACTTGATTATTACCATCATTATCATCATTATCATTTCCATCATCATCATCATCATCGTGGTCGTCATTATTGTTGTTCATCTTCATCTCCGAAAGATTTTGTATGCGCGTAATGTGACGCGTTCAGGCGTAATGATTTCTTCAACATGTTTTATTTTTTCACTGTATATTTCTTCTCATTCAACTCATGTTGGTGGTGTTGATGCAACAACTGATGATGTTGTTGTTGTTGTTGTTCTATGTATTTTTGTATTCTTATTGTTTTTGGTTATTCTCTTACATTACACGTTTTGTGGTTGCGGTTTGTATTATGAAACTCTGCCATTGTTAAAGTTTTTGCCGCTCCTCTTTCTATTCTTATCAGCATGTATGAATGTATGTATGAGTACAAGTATCTCATTGCTGACCGAAAGAATTGTATGCTTTGGTTCTTGTTGACGTGATGTGTACGTGATGTGATTTCTTTTCTTTTTCAACTTTTTCCTTTGTGATTTTTGTATTTAGTTTTTTGATATTTGTTCTTCTTCGTCTTCTTCTGTTTCGCCTTGTTCTAATTAAAAAACGTTCAAAGCATCTGATTTTGAAACTTTAAATTCATAGAAATTCTATTTATAATCTCTTTTCGATTATGCAGTGGTGTAAGCACCATCATCATATGGAGAATGGTAAAATTTTTAAATATGAAATTTAAATGAAATAAAAAAAAAATCGTCTATTCAATGGTAAATGTTTCAATTCAATACAATTGGTAGCTTGAATTAATGTTTTCGTCTTCAGATCAACACTTCGATTCCGGATTTGGTCAATTTTATATAATTTTTCTTTCAAAGCTTATTATTAGTGTCTCTTCTAGTACTCTTCCAGCATAAGAGTATGCACAAAAAAGGGTTTAACAAAGTCTCTTTCGAGCCTTTAAGTCTTATTCTTCATTTTTATTTGACTTGGCTTCCTCCATTCATAATTTAAATAAATCCTCTTTTTTTAAGCCACCCTTTGCTACTAGAAAATTCAATTCGATTGCTCACTTTAATATCTCAGACCATATTACAAATACTTTCTGTTGTAATTCTTATCTGAACAAGAAGCAAAGTTTGAATTATTAAAACGATTCACTTTTATATCTCCATTTGCCCTCTGGCAGCATATATGTACATATGTATGTACAATAATAATGTCAGCAATTAGTTGCAAGCAGCTAAGCATCATCAAGAAATGCAAACAAAATGCTAAAATAAATATTTAAATCGATTTGTGAAATTATCTTAACACCAAAAACCATCAAAACGGCAGTTAACCAGCTAACAAGCATCAACCAGCTAACTTATACTTTAGCAACAGTAATGCCTCAACTAAGTGTACAAAGTGTACGCATAGATGAATAGAGTCAAGACCAATGAAGATATGAAGACATCGATGGTGAATTGAAAATTTATGCAAAACTACCAAAAATAAATGCGCTGGTTACGATGTGGTCGATCCATAGCCGCAATCGTATTTACTTACTTATCGTACTACAGCTAGACAATGTACATGCAAAAGAAGCAGCTTTATGCAAAGATAACGTCAACATTATCCACTAATGGAACATAATTATTTTATCAATTCAAGAGAAAATAATTTGTCGACCGAACAAACTACTGACAATACTGTCCCTATTTTTGGTTTATTTGCAAACATTTTTTTTTTTTTTCATTTTCATTTTAAAAGAATTTTCTCATTTTTCACCATTTGTTTTTTTCTCTCTAGATTTATAATTCAAGAAATACTAGTAGAACATTTCTATCGTTGAACTCATCTTTTGTTCATTCTTTTGGTATTTTCATTTTATTAATTTTTTTTTTGAAGTATTTGTGCTTGCAAGCAATGCGGTTGGTAAAAACAAAAGGTTCAACGACGCGTACAGCAAAAACACAAGCTCAACGTCATTATGGCAAATGTCGCGCGGAATTGCAGCAAGCAAGACATAACGTCTATGTGAGACACATGAAGTTGAAGTTATCGTCGTCGTCGTAACATAAGGCTAAGCAGACTTTACAAAATGTTTGTTCTGATTCAAGAAGGAAATAGGAAGTTGTAGTAGCCAGCAAAGTCGGTCGAACTATTGTACTGAAGTTTGAAAAAGGAAGAGAAGAAAATGAATGCATAACCGAAAAGTTATAAGAACAAAAGAAAGTTTCATTGCTGGCAATGAGAGTCTGCGACAAGAAACAACAAAAACAAAAAAAAAGAAGCATGCTGCTGTTTGGTCGGCCGAATCATGCCAAAAAACACAAGAAATAAAATTGAAATGCAAAGAAAAAAAATTTACTAAAGCGGAATCGACAAATAATAAATATGTAAGAAGATTCGACAAAGAATAATTCAAGAAAAACAAATTAGAATTAGAGAATGTAAGAAATTTTAAATAGATTCGCGTTTATGCTTAAGAATAAAATGGCAAAAATAAAAGGAAGGAAGGAACATAAAGTTTTTTTGTTCTTATTTTATTATTATAGGATTATTCTTCTTTTTTTTTAAATTTTTTTTTTGTTTGAAAACCATGATGACCATGCCATAGGACCGCATTGGCGTTAACATTATGTTCTTGTTGTGTGGAGAAAACAACAACAAAAATAAAAAAAATAAAAACGCGTTAAGAATATCAAGTGATGATGATGATGATGATGATGGAGAAATTTAAATGAGGCAACGCATTTCGCATGTAATTAATTTAAACTTTTATTGTTTATCATATAAATTGGCATCTTTTTTTTTAACCAATTTTATTTTACAGTATTTTTATTTTGTTTATATAAATATATGTATTTTTTTTTTCTAATAATATTAGTTGGATAGTTGCCAACATGATTTGACCATTGCGTCATTTTTAATTTACTTTTTGTTTACGTTTGCTATGCTTTGCTTTGCAGTTTTGTCTATATGGCCATGTTTAATGTTTCGTAAATAGTGGCAGGCGTTTACGCATTAAACCACAAGTTACTTCCAATTTGCCATCTCAAATATTTGAAATAAATTAAAAAATTGCTTTGCTCCCTCATTCAACAATATTATGTCACATCTTAACGTAGCAGAGCAACAGCATCAGTACTGGCCGCAAATGTGTTGTGTTTTCGAATTTTCCAAGCCATTGCAATTAATGTCTTACTGGTTTTAATAAGTTTGTCATGTCCTATGAGTCGTCTCTCTACCGCACTTCTTTTCATATTTAGTTTTTTAGTTATTCTCTTTCTGGTTGGTTTTTTTTTTTTTTTGCTACAGTCTACATTCAAGGCGTATTTAATTTTCTTCAGTTATGTTGGCGGTTTCTTATGCGGTTCCAGCACATTAATCGTATTATGTTTAAATCTTTTGCCACAATAATGATGATGATGCGGAAAAATACGAGTATAACCAAAGCAACTGAATGCTAAATTTTCAACAGAAGAGTATATGGAGTTTGTGGCGTGCTCTAGAACGATATGATGCTAAATTAAAGCATATAAAATGGATGAATGCGCTTTTTAAATTACTCATATACACTATATTAATGTTGGGAAAAGCTATGCGATGCTGTGGCACGCTTCACTAATGAAATTAATTATTATTCTTGTTTGTTTGCTTTAGTTTTACGCTCTCGACCATACCAACCATAATCATGAAATGAGAACAATCAGATTTAAAAACACCTCCCAACGTGCAAAAAAAATAAATAAAATAAAATGCAATGAACTGAAAATACAGCAGCAGCAAGTGTTATAGTAACTCGTAATTTATCAGCGTTGCAATAATGAAGAGTGGCAAAAGAAAAATTGTATTTTATTACAAAAGAGAAAACCACAATTAAATTCTATAAATAAAATAAGAGCAAGGAAGAGCTTAACTAACAATAGCTCAGTGTTTGGACAAATTCGAAAGAATTTTTCCAGAAGGACAAAAAGTGTTTGAAGTGAACAAATTCTTCCATCATACATAGAATATAAATTTGTTCTACAGACTTCTTCTACCGATCTAAAGCTGTAGACACATCTTAAGTTTTTTACTTTAGATTAGGAAAGCCTTTCACAATTTTCTCCTCCTTCTTGTTCCGTGATTCCAGCAAAAAGTTGCTGTAGAAAGTTTCGAATCTAGCGCTCAATAGGACTATAATAGAACAATCCATGAGCACTCCTACAAGAATGTGAGGAGCTCTTCAAAATTTCTAAATTATATATATAATTTATTGGTCTTGAATAGAGTCAAGCAAATGCTTGCTTCTTTCCATTTTTTGCCATATTTCATAACAGTTTATTTCTTATTGAGTTTATATCAATTTTCGACATAAAGTAAATAAGAATTACACAAGTGCCTCATATTACGTATGCGTACTGCATTACATGATCGTTTATCTTCAATAAATTTATATCAATTCTCCTCATAAAGTAAACGAGAATTACAATGCATATTAAATGTGCAACATATGAAACTTTATATCCTTTATACTTTTTTTCGTAAATATTTCAATTATTCAATTTCTTCGGTCATTCGAAAATAAGGTTCTGCGTTTTGATCGTTTTTCTTATGTGTATTTTCATCATTTTTATTACATTTCTTTATGATATTACTATCGCTCGATGTTGATATTATTTTTACTATATGCCTATACTATATAAAACTAGTAGCAGTTGTTGATAGCTTTAGTAGTTTTATATACTTTTATATATCATAGATATATAAAGTACATAGATATACAGCTCTTAGCTTAGCTTGGCTGCTTTATTTTGCACCATCAACACTTACTATTCACATGCACTTAGGTATGCGTGCAGTAAGTATGTCATAAAACAAAGGCCGCTCCTCATATGTAGGATAACAACATACAGTCACAATACTTAAAGTCTAAATAAACAAATACCAACTTATGATGCATATAACGTGCAAAAGAGCAATAAGGCTAAAACATAAAAACATAGGCGGCAACATAAGCTACCATCATCATGGGATATTTTTTCTATATTATTATTACTTACACTAGTATCAGGATCCGTTTGGAAATTGAATGTAGCTGAAGCATTGCATTGCATAATGGAATATTGTGTACCTATAAACATACGAATATGTTTCTACACATTTGTGTCTATGAGGGGATATGTATAGTATATGTCTCTATTGGTATGTCTATACATAAATGTATATATGCATGTATCTATGCATGTACCCTTTCTTATACTCGCCAGTATGAGGGCAATTATTTGCACAAGAAAACTGTCAATAAAGTACATACTCATGCATACGTTATTATTATTCTGATTGTTATTGTTGTTGTTGTTGTTGTTTTAGTTGTCATACTTTTCTGATTTATGTGCAAATATTGCAAATACATTAAATTTATGAGAAAATTAACAACAAGTAGTAGTAATACTGGGGTCTAAATAAACACTGTGTGCTGTGTAATGGAGTGAGAAATTGAATCAATTTTATATTGGCTTTTGTTAAAGCCGTAAAAAAGAATTGAACAGGAACATTCAATTATTAGCTGTTCTTTGTGTGTGTGTATTATTATTTTTTTCCCATTCTTTAATAAAAACAATATCAACAACAGTAGTATTTACTCTATGGAGGACGTAATTCCATAAATTTTTTTAAGTCAGATATTTGGTGATTGAAGTCTATGAAAGTCCACATCGTCACCACCTAAATATTAGTCTATATTCTTTTATGCAAACGTTTGACTATTCTTTCATTTTATTCGGTTTTTGTGAGCAACAAGCATAATATTCTAAGAGTCAACGAAACAACAAGTGTTTGAATATATCATTCATTGAAGGTTCCATTATTTTGAGGAAATCTCTTTCTTAGATCTGACCATTTCATTACAAGCTCCGTCAACTACTGGCAAAGTTAGAGAATTGTTAAACTAGTGCTGGACACAAAAAATCCCTTAAAAACAGAAAAACCTCACATGAAATATAAATATATGTATATACCAAAATGGCACAAAACTTCTATATTTAACATACTAAATATTATAATGGAATAAATTCCAGTGCCAATCGAATTCTAGTACATCACAATACAATGGAGCAAGAGCAAACAACAACAACAACAGTAAACTGTTGCAACATAACCGCATGCACATTGTATAATTTCGCATATACTCATCCACCTTCATACCATAATGGTGCTAAAGATTCTATAAATAGAAATATGTTTACATTGCATATATTCAATTTTCATTAAATACGTCATAATTCTTAATGACTTTAGAATAAAAGATATGGATATGAGTTTGTTTTGAATGCAATGGAAAAAGTCAGACACGTAGGAACTGATCAACGATGACAGAATACTAAGGTTGTGTCCATCTTGTACCACTAATCGACTTTCAGTGAATTTGACAGAATCAGCTATGTGTGTGACGTCACACTAGTGTAATGGTTGCTTTATTCATTTATAATTGAGCATTATTAACATTTTTCTTTTTAATTTGTTCGCCATTTTATCATTTCTTTCGCAGCTGCACAAGTGTTACGCCTGATGGGCACAATTTTCTAATTCTATCATTTATGGGAAGTGACTATATTTCGGAACTCACTAAATGTATATATCACGTACTGTTCTGCATTGTTGTACAATTTTTCGATGAAAATGTTTACTATGAGAAAAATTATACTTATTTCTTTCTCAAAAACTGTTAAAAACGTACCTGCAAGCATATATACAAACATTCTCTATTTCTACTGTGTGCCTACTGTGCTACGGTATTAAGCATTTGTAAAATTAAATAAATGTAGATAATAGCAATTGATATGTAGAAAATTGTATATATTGAAAATTGTATAAATTCAATGAAAAGAAGTTTTATTTCATCGATTTTTGTACTACATACTACATACGCTATCTTTAAGGGCATACGGTATCATTTCAGTATCCCTTGCTATGTGTGGTTTTGTTATTTTTGTTCTTGTTTATGATCAAAACACTTTACTTGATGCACAAGTAAGCAATTATATTGTTGTAAGTATTTCAATTTATTTACAGTTACACACACACACACACACACACACACAGCATATACCAGTATATGAGTGTGCTGGTATGTATTTATATACATATATATCGTTTAAATGTTTCATCTACTTTTCGTTCTTATTTTTATTTTTATCTTCTGTTATTATTGGCTTTAAAATATTCTTGTAAATTTTTTACATATTCAAAAAAGATGAATGTAAAAGAGAGTAAGAGAGAAAGAGTCAGAGTCAGAAAGAGAGAGAGAGAGAGACAGAACGAGATAAAAAATATAAAAAAATTTTAATGCAATCACTTGAAAAATTCCATTTGTGGGAAGCCCTCACACATGTTACCGTTTTTTGTTGTTCGACCTTATTTTAGTGCTTCACCAGCCCATTTTACAAAATTTATTATACAAATATACATAAACACACATGTACAGTTTAAATATATGCAACTCTAAAGTAAAATATGTAAATTTCAAAAGTTTTACGCATGTATGAGTGTACCGATGTATATGTGTGTTTTTCAACATGTGTATGTCTAAAGGCAATTGTCATAACTTTGATGGTATTTCAAAACAGATATTTACATATACGAGCGAAGGCTGATAATTCAGAATAAATAAAAAAATTTATTTACAGAATTTATTCAAAAAAATACTAATATTTTTTCAACGTAGTATCTTCGCTTTTTTGAGCCTTTTGAATAAAACCTCTTCGTTAATCTCAAATTTCTCAAAATCTTACCAGCGAGCCAATTTTTTCACGGAGAATGCGGCACTAATTCGTGGCACCATTGACTCGTCCATTGTATGTTTGTATTTCAGGCAAGATGTTGCTCATACGTTCTTTTAAGGTTTTAAGTACCTTACACCATGCCATATACCTCAGCTTTACTGGACGGTAATCTAAAACGATATTATGATCTAAATCGGTCGTTGAGTGTTATTTGGGCTCTTACAACCACAATGAAATTCGTTAACCAATCCTAAATCGTTGCACAGAATGCGAGTAGTCTCCATAACAATTTCAATTTAAATATTGTTTTTTCCTAAATGTGTTTTATTAAGACTTGAAAATCACTTTTTTTCCATATTAATCAATAAACATAAACCTCTTTTGCTTTCAATGGCTGCAAAAATTAAATTAAAAGTTTTGCTAATACCAATAATACCATCGCTCACATATATCATGGACTTTTCAGTCTACTCTAATGATATATAATTCGATATATATGTATGGGAAGGGCACATATGTGTATGTACATATAAACGTAGCTATGTATTTATGAATAATATTTACTCCTTTAACTGTTTATTGCCATTGAATATGTTATAAGCGGATTTTATGTGTGATGGCTGCACAAGTGTGTGTGTGTGTGTGTGTACGAATATGTGAAAGTTGAAATAGCAGTATGTAATACAAATACAAACATAAGTCACCTTGTATTTTTGTTTTCTTTTTTTTTTTCATCATTTTTCATGACATTTTATGACATAAAAATTTTTGATGAACAACAAAAAATGAACAAAATTTACAAAAGTAGCAAATGTATGGTTGATATTGGAGATGTTCATTGTGCAAAAAATGTGTTGCCCATTTTGGCACACTACAACAAATATTTCTGTTTTACTTTTGATAATAATTTGCTGATTTTTGGAATTGCCCTCCCTTACAAGGAAGAATTTTTTTCTTAATTCCTTCTATCTTGCTGATACAATTTGGCTGGACAATTTCAATATCTTTAAATTATTAATACTATGCCTATTTTGAAGTATGTACTTTATCTTTTGTGTGGCATACAGCATATATGCTACATGTATAGTCTGCTCCCGTATACATACGAGTATATTTGAAATCATCATTATCAACAATACCATCATAATCATCGTCAACAATTTCTTCGTTGCATCAAGAAATTTATGATTCCATTTATGATTTATGTACAATATTTATATGTGTGCTATATTAATAAAACATAATTGTTATGGCCTTAGTTGGTTTTAAAGGATTTCCACTTACATTCATAAATCTACAAATATATGGACCATTTACTTATTTATAAATCTATGAATTTTTGAAATTCATACATTTTAAATTAAATACATTTGTCCTTCTGTTTCTAGTATTGCTGTTTTAGCATTAGTCGATCATATAACAGCTTAGATGTGTGACACTTGAATCATAATATTTTGTTATTGGCATAGAAAATATCAACATTTACAGTGGGTGCTTCAAAAGTATCAGGAATTCTAAGCAAGTGATATGCAACGCAAAGAGTAATTAGTAATAAAGGAAAAGCAACTATATTCAATTATTTTTGAGGTTTTCCAGTTTACACTTATACTTCTTTTTTGGCGTATATTTAGAGTGGGGTTATATATGACTCCAAAAAAGAAAAGGTTTTGTATGTTTTCTGGCGTAAAGAACTGAGTAATTTTATAATTAAAGTTAAAAAAAAATCAACTAAAATAATGCTGACAATCGGCAACCAGTTCCTTAAGTTATAAGAAAATAGTATATCCCATTTAGTTCCGCTCCTTATAATCAAGTAGCCCAAAATACCTACCTACCACCAAAAAAATAAAATTTAATTATTATTATACAAATGCTCTTTATAACATACAAAAATTTAATATTGCCAATTACTTAAAACCATATAGGTAAATATCTCTTTATCGGCTTATGCCTGAGGTGATGAAACTTGCAATATCATTATAAACATTCGTATCAACAACATCATAAGTGTAAATGAAGATATTAAATTATAAAATAGAAATTTATCCAAAAATGTATTGAAGTGTAAACATTTCTGAAATGAAAATATTTTCATTAAAATTATTAATATTTACATGTAAATGTAAATATCTCAAAAATATGTGTCCAGCACTGTTCCAACATTGTACAAATGCATACTTTATTTATCCTAGCTTTGAAGAAGAAATATTTATAATTTATTATACACAAAATCTTTCATAATGACTTCATTTAATAAATACTAGTTGCATGAATAATTTTTTATATAGAAAATTTCAATAAATTTTCACAATTTCATAAAAACTTTTGTCATTCACCTTGTGGCTGATATTTTTCCGGTAAATGACCACTGATAGATTTGATAACTTTTTCTAGTGTCATTTTTATTCATTTCATTCAGAGTAAATGTTAAACAATATTACAACAATATATAAATAGATGGAAATTTTCATAATTCATATGTCGTTACTTATACTTGTATATATGCTTGAACACATATACTCGTATGTATATGAAAGACCACAAATATTCACTCATAAACTCATCAAATATACACAAAAATATAATATCTGTATACATATATAAATATATAGATAATATTATATTTATCCATATGTGTGTGTGTGTGTTGTTAAGAGAAATTTCATATTGAGCGTAAATACATATTTAAGTACATAAATTCATAGATATTATGAATATAAAAGGATTATGTGTCTACAAAATATACGTGTATATATAACATTTATATTTATGTATATTCAGTAAAATTGTGTCTGTGTGTTAATATTATTTGAATTTTACAAAATTTCAAATTAAATATTTCTTTACGAATGTATGATAGTATGGTTACACTTAATATCAAGTAATAATACCATTTTTTGTCCTCTGGGTTTATTTTAGTCAAGAAAAATATGTATATATCTCATAATTAGAATGAAAATATTTATGGATATTGATGATGACTCAATAAACGTAATTTGTTAAAATATCAATTGAAATTTCACTTTAAAATTAAGCTTTGTTGTCAATGGCAGTGGCATCGAAAAGTAACTTATAAATGATAAAATTCAACTAAATATTAATATCTTAGTAAGGCTCAAAAAAGATTCACTTCTGAAATCTGGCCTCCATCTGGACTCCCAAACTAGTGAAACCTTTGGAAGAGTTCTGTTACAATTCAGTTATATCAATATGATCAGTTATTGTTTTTGACGACTTTGACATTGAAGCTTTATTTTTAAAAAATTACTACAATATATTTTATTCCAATTATTTTCCTTTGAAACCTCCCACTTTATCCCCATATTTGAAATACCGCATGAATTCCATCCCAATAGAACCGCTCATCCTTTGAGGGTAAGAACATATCGACTCAATTGTTGATAGCTTCGACTAAAGTGAAGCGTATTCTGCACAAGGCATTCTGCATTGATCGTAACAAATGGTAGTCAGAGGGACCAATATCTAGGCTATACGATGAGTGGCGTACGATTTCCCATCAACTATTTTCCAAGTACATTTTAACGAGTTGCGCAATATGTGGCCAAGCACTGTGGAACAATAATGATCCAAGATTGGTCGCCCATTTCGTCCGTTCTTCATTCAATGCTCAATTTAATTTCATGAGTTGTTGTTGTTGGCATTTCTCATTAATGGTTTCACACAGTTTTAGCAGCTCATAGTATAGCATACCCTACAGATCTCACCAAATACACAGTATCCTCTTCGAAATATGGGTATTCGGCTTTGGAGTCGATTTGGCGAGTTAGACAGATATCACATATGACTTTTTGCACTTACAGTTGTCGTTATAGATCCATTTTTCATCGCCAGTAGCGATACGATGCAAAAGAGACATACTTTTGTACCGCTGAAGCAACATTGCAGCCATGCAAAATCGCCTTTCGAAGTCTCAGGCATCAGTTCATATGTCGTTACGCTTATTGTTGCTTGTATCAATATCACCACTTTTGAACCATCAGAAGCCAAATGCACAAATTAAAATTGATGAAGCATTTCCCACATAAGGCTCATGCAGCATGCGATAACTTTCCGCTGCACTTTTTCGTCAGATGAAAACAAAAGACCAAAGCACAAAAGTTGACATAGTCGGAGCTAATGTAAAAAAAAAAAAAAATGTTGGCCTAATAATGACGCTTCAACCGATCTCTGTTGCAAATCAATTTAATAACTCGTTATGTGTAAAAGAAAAGAGCACAAAATATATATCTTGTTATTTTACCTATACATTTATTTATTCAGATGCAATATGCAAATAATAAATAAGCATATTTCAACACTATGAAACAATAGCAACTACATTTGCAAACTACAAAATATAATATGAAACTAATATGCATATAAGTTGACTATATCATGCAACACTTCCGGCACCCTTTCGTTCAATATGCGAACACATCGACAATACAATCTGACTTGACTGCATCCTTATGCAGCACATTTACATTTTACTTACATTTCTCTACGAATTTTAGTCATATATGTGTGTGTGTGCTTAGATATTTTTTTTTTCCCTTACTTGCTTACTTTCATCTGTGAATTGGTATATTTCGTTTTGCTCAGTAAAAACAAAATACAATATATATAACTAGAACGAAAATTGTATTTGACTATAAATGTATAAAATGCGGCACACGTTTAGGTATATAATGCATATAAGTACTACTATGTACTATGTATTACTACTGCAAAGAGTATTGTAAATGATATCGCCAATGTGGTCTGTATCATGTGTAACCTCATAGTCTCATAGGTGCTTACGTTGGCAATATTGTATATTATATGTCATATTTTTTCTATTTTTTTATTTTTAGTAAATATTTTCAATTTTATATATAATATAAATATAATACAATACATATGTAGAGTAAATTCACTTAATATCTGCTATCTTCCCATTTATTCAATTTTTACGCTTTTTCGCATTTATTTATTTATTTTTATATTATATTTTTTTGGTTTGTTTTTATTTTTTTTTCTGCTTCCATAAAATTATGAATTTTTTCTTTGCACTCGTTTACATATCTGTTTATAATTTTTTTTCATATATTTTTCTCTCTCACTCTATACCGCTTCTAGTGTCCTACAACCAATACTCGTAGAAACGTTTTGTAACCATATACATATACTCATATTTATTAGCATACAACATACACACACAAGCACATATATGCTTATTACTATTACTACTTGTACTGCTTCCATGTAACAATCACTGTTAGCTACCATGGTATTGCTGCTATTGCTATACCTCTTATATGTACCTCATATTTTTTTATTGTTGTTATTGTTGTTGTTGTTGTTTCAGTTATTTAGTATGTATTATGTTAAAAATTTAAAATATACAACATATTATTTCCGGTATATCGCCTTTGTTACATGCAACCGAGCAGAATGTATGCAAGTACCTTAGAAATCGTTAGAAAAAAAATATTTCTTTTTTTTTTATTGGAAATATGGAAATATATATTAATAAAGCAATGCATATAAAGGTGCAATAGAATGATACTTAAGCAGCATGTATTTTTCTGAGTGTATTTAACAAGGTTTCTCATATCAATATTTCGTATATAAATAGATTTATTTGATTATGCTCCTGTTTACACATATTTTATTCTTCAACGAATGTCTATTAAAGCAGCACTTGACTATCGACCATGCAATTTACTTAAGTACACCTCGCAAAGATATGCATCCGTGGAAATCTAACTTCTTTCAAATTTCAACTTTTTCTAACTTTAAGCCGCAGGAGACACATTTAAATTTGCATGAAATTGAACAGCCTTGCATGAAATTTCGCCATTAAGAATTTGATGCGCGAAAAAAAAAATAATAGCTCCTGAGGCCTTAGAGGCACACATTAAGTTCAATGCTTCTATATGAAATATTAAGAGGGGTTGAAGCGAGGTATACTTTAAAAAGATATAGGGCGAATTGACAGTCATTGGTTAACTAATGAGAAGAGTTTAAGCAACAACATTTAATTTTCAGCTCTTCGTTAATATTAGTTAACACGCATAAATGCTATTGGCTTACCAATAATCAATATACTCGGTAAAGATGAGATGGAGATAGGAGGCGTTGGGTTATTATATATCATACCCCGCTTATACCGTTTATAGATAGGAATTATACCGTATTCAATCACTAGAAGATGTACAATAACACTGTTCTAGTTTTTAGCATGCAATTTTTTTATGAACATTATTGTCAATTTTTTCAGATAAGAGCAAGTCTATTGAGTTGATCGGTATTAACCAGAGGGCTGTATCATGCATGTTAAAGGCTGTTAAAAGCCGTCATTTTTTCTCTCCAATAGAAAAATTTTAATTATATCCAGTTACTAATATTTAATATTTCATAAAAGTTTTTTTTTTTTTTGTTTTTTGTATCAGAAAAGCAATATTTGTGTTCTTTAGAATTTTGAAGACAGATTTCGCAACAACAAATCGCCTAGGCATACATTTCTTTTTCATTTGCCTTTTTTTTAGACATAAAAATACAAATTGACATAAATCTCAATTTATACATAAATTATAAGCCAAAGCCAAAAAATTATACTTTTACCAGTAACGAAATACTCAAGGTGACTTGAGGTGACTAGAAAGGAATATATTCAACATTTATCTTTCAAATTAACTTTCGAATTGCTTCTTACAATGTACATATTTTTTTTTTTTTTTTATTTCCGTGACATTTCAGATACAACACAAAAATCACATACAATACATATTTTACATGTTTTACAAATGAAAACAGGGTCGCATCCAAAACATCGCTTCTAATCAGAACATAGGGCAGAAATAAATGCTCTCCATCGAGTCCTGTCCCGGGCCATATACCTGATTTCATGCCAAGTGGCTCTAGAGCGGGTATCGGCTTGGATTGTCCTTAACCATGTTTGGCATGGGCGACCAGGTTGTCGGCAGCCTTGAGGATTCCATTGAAATGCCATTTTGGCTATGTTGTCATCCTCTTTCTACGCAGAGTGTGACCAATCCAGATCCATTTGCGCCTTTTGATTTCTGTGTTTTTTGGAACGCTGTTGGTAAGTTGCAACAACTCTGCATTTGTGATGGTGCGAGGCCAGAAAACTCTGCAAACGATTCTGAGGCATTTATTTATAAATGTCTGTACATACACTCAAATTCGTTCAGTGACCATCCAAGTTTCAGAGCCGTATAGTAATATCGGCTTTACGCTGGTGTTAAAGATGCGTAATTTAGACTTCAGAGACAGGAACCGCGAGCGCCATACTTTATCTAATTTATGGAAAGCCGTGCGTGCTTTACTTATACGTGCAGCTACATCCGACATGGCGTCTCCATTTTTCGTAAATTGACTACCAAGATAATAAAATGCGTCCACGTCCTGGATGGTGACAGTTTCGCCATTGAGTTCTACGGTTAGAGGGGATACAGTAGCAATCTGAAGGCGCAGTAATTTGGTTTTCGTGTAATTAACCTTAAGGCCAACTTCTCTGGCATATTTCATGAGTTTCAAAGCTGTTGACTTTGCACCTTCCAAAGTATGCGTCATGAAGCATATGTCATCAGCGTAGTAGTCATCAGCAATGTACATATATATATGTATACTTTTATTTTATTTCATTATTTCCTATATATGACCATCACGTGATTACTATAAATCTTTAATTTTTAACACTTCTAAACGTCTGTAATATATTTGTGTTGAGCTACTGAATTCATGTACTCTCTGTCCTTTAACTAGTTAACTTATGTCACATCACTTCATATTGGCATTAAATTACTACACATTTTTGCTCTTCTTTCACATTCACATTGCATTCCAATACATATAAAGTACAAGTACACTGTTACCAAGTTATTCGCTCACCTATTGATGCATGGGTGCATGGAGCACATAAGCGCTACATGAGTACATGAGTATTTTCATCTAATTTATATGCACTTGAATGGAAATCCGCTTGCACAACAACAACAACAACAACAACACATTTTACACTACACCACAATCAGCTTTGGATGTCAATGTGCAAAAGTGTATTTATCATCAAATCAGTTTTATGTCTGAACTTTCAATAGAAGCAACAAACAAGCGAACAAACAAACAAACAAGAAAGCAAGCAACAACAATGGTATGATTTCTACCGGCTGCTATGATTCAAACCAATGAAATGAGTATGTCACAAATATATATACTACGTTAGCTAGCATATATGTACATTCATTTGTATTTGTATTTGTATTTGTATTTATATGCAACGATATACATACATATGTACAAATGCATACCATTCTTATTAGATCGTAACTCGATTCAGTCATCGTCTCCACCACCAAATAACAGACATATCAATCTAAACTTCTATATACACCCATATCCATATTGGGGTATGGTGCACATACATACATATATAGTTTTGGATTTCTATTCGCAAACATGCATGTGAAATGCAAATAAATTTCTTCTACACTTTGCTCTGCTCTCTCCATATGTTGCATATGTGACATTGCTGATATTGATGCAATATGATGTGAGTTGTGTGAGTGAGTATTTGTATGCATGTATGTGTAGTCATGCCAACTTCCCTTGCTTGACGATAGTCAATCGATTGATTTTACGAATTTCGTTCTTTTTTTTTTGCATTTTGTCATATGGAAATGGATATGTTGAAAAGCTGTCATTTCGGTTGCAATCTTCCGTATTCAACGAATACGAAATTGTACTTGAGCCATATGTGTGCGTATGCGTATACATATATTTGTTGAAATTTAGCTGCATCGTATGATTTGCATGCGATCGCATGCTCATACTCACATAGACACATATCATTTGCATATCATTATTTCCATGAAATCCATTTTCCTCAAACACACACACACACACACACACATATATAGATGCAAACATCCTCAGCTATTGCATGACTTCTGCAAAGCATGGTACATTGGTTGTTTTCTTTTTAAAGTCCATGTTACCTTGACATTGGTCCTTAAAATAATGGGAATTGGAATTTCTTTGATGTTTGAACTACTTTTTGAAATATTGAGGTAAATGTTGGTGTATTGCTGAAGCAGTACGAATTTGAAAAGAAGTAATTCCAATCTAAAATCTTACAATCTAAAATCTTACCAACCGTGTCTTTAGTGCATAAATTTGTAAAGAAACATCTTGAGATTGCAGTGTTATTTGAAAATTGAAGCTTTCGATCTACTCGACTTTACTCGAAAGTGATCATCGAATCCTGACAACAGCAACTCTATAGATATTTCAGTAACTTAGCTTAAATCATGTGGAGCCTGTGGAGAATTTTGCATAAAGAGTTTGGTTGTTCTTAAGAAGTAATATCATGCCAGCGATTTAGCAAAGACTCAACACAATAATGTTTGAGGTTTTGGTGAAATAGTACCCCAAACTGTCGAAAATATATCAAGACATTTTATTGGCAAGTTCTTCTATTGCAGAAAAAATTCCAAAAATATATCCCCTTATTTAGTTTTATAAACTTTTTAGAAAGAAACCAACCACTGGCTTAGCCTTTACGATGAACACATCGAAATATTTCACATACAAATGCAGGCAGACAGATTTTACTTTCGTTCTAGATGCAAATCAGCATTACCAAACACCATCATAAGCAGCATCATCATCATCGTCTCCAAATATACTTTCATCACTCTTTTCCACCCACTTCCACCCACTTCACATGGGCGTGATGAACAAAATGGCACATTTGTAAAATTGCATTCGTGGTTGTATTGCAAATGACTTTCCTTAAGATAAATTCAATGAAATCGAAGGATTATCTACAACAACAAATAGAGTGAGACAGAGAGAGAGAGCGTGAGAAAGAGAGCTCCACACAACAATAACAACAGCATTTCTGTTTTTTTTTTTTCATTTTATTTTGAAGTGGTCTACTTTTTTGGTGCTTCGGTTGCTTTTGGTGTTTGAATTGCTGATTGAAGAGCGTATTTCTATCGCATTGAATCTTATATATACGCTTCTTCTATATATATATATGTTATGTTTGAGTGCATACGAGTATGTGAATATCTGATTATGTCGATCGAATGTATGTAGAGTACCTTTTAAAATTTGCGCT
This sequence comes from Megamerina dolium, assembly GCA_963854835.1. Lineage (NCBI taxonomy): Eukaryota > Metazoa > Arthropoda > Insecta > Diptera > Megamerinidae > Megamerina > Megamerina dolium. The sequence continues at coordinate 13,806,462 of OY978526.1, read as the reverse complement.
TCAAGTGCATGACAATATGGTGTTGTTATGACTAAGTGATTTTTTTCTAATGCTCTTGATTTAATCTGGTATTCTTCTGTTATTCAATTTTTCTATGGTTTTTAGTAGTTTACGTTTTTTTTTTTTTCATTGGTATTTTTATTTTTTCGCTTTGGCAGAGGTAACATGAATTGGAAAATTGTTTTTTTTTTTTAATGCTTTTATTGAAAGCTTATTTCAGTATTAAATATTTATTGAATAAAGGATTCAATGAGACATAGAAAAAGTGATCGGGTTTAGAGTATGATTGAATTGGAAAGCGGAAGTATTTACAGGTCAAAAAGGGAATCATAGTAGGTAGTAGGTATCTTTCCTAATTTTCCAATGAATCAAGACTTGCTTCGAGTAAAGTGCAAGATATTGAATTAGATGGCGTAAGGCCTCAGCATCAAAAATGAATCCATAATATTTTCAAGTATTATATTTTTTGCAATATAAGGGGTTATCCATTTTGCGGTTTCAAAAGTAAATGTAAATAAAACACATATAAAATATTTTTTATCATGATATTTCTTTTTTATTATAAAGTTTGAACGTTGATATTATGTGTGAAATACTACATCATTTAAATGACCACCACACGAATTGTTGCAAGCATCGATTCTTTTGAGGTAATTTTCGACCACTTTTTGACACATATTGGGCGGTATCTCAGCCATAACGTGATGAATGTTGGTTTTTAGGTGCTCAAGAGTTAAAGGTTTATCTGCATAAACACGGTCTTTCGCGTAGCCCCACAAAAAAAGTCAAGCGGTGTCAAATCGCATGATCTTGGTGGCCACTTGATATCGCCACGACGAGAAATTACGCGGCCAGAAAATTTCTCTTGCAATAAAGCCATATTCGCTCGAGTTGTGTGGCATGTGGCACCGTCTTGTTGAAACCACATATTCTCTAAGTCGTATTCTTCAATAGCAGACCATAACGCTCCGAATTGACGGTGACAGTCGTTCCATCGTCGTTTTCGAAGAAGTAAGGTCCAATCACACCTCCGGACCAAAGAGCGCACCAAGCAGTGACTTTTTGTGGATGTAGTGGCCTCTCTTCAATTACTTGAGGATTCTCAGAACCCCAAATACGACAATTTGGTTTGTTAACATACCCACCGAGTGAGAAATGTGCTTCGTCGCTGAAGAAAATTTTGTTCGAAAAATCGCCGTCCACCGCCTGTTGTTCAAGCACCCATTCGACGTATCTACGACGTTGTGAATGGTCAGCTGGCTTCAGTTGTTGTGTGAGCTGGATTTTATATGGATGTATGTGTAGATCCAAATGCAAAATATGCCATAATGTGCCGTAAGACAGTCCTAATTCCTGAGAACGACGAGGAATCGACACATTCGGGTCTTCGGCAACACTTTCACTTACAGCAGCGATATTTTCGGTGGTACGAGCGAAACGATGATGCACAGACCTTACAATATCTATAACCGATCCAGTCTCTTCATATTTCTTCACAATTTTGCCAATTGCTTGCGTAGTTTGACGATTATGTAAACCATAATCTCCTCTTAAAGCACGATATGTGGCTGTGGCAGAATCACCATTTTTGTAGTAGGGTTTTACAATTTTAATGCGTTGTGCAATAGTTAAGCGATCCATTTTCGCAAATGTCGGACTTTGAACTGAAAAAGAAAGAAATTCTTTTAACAACTCAGTTTGACAGATGTCGAATTCTAGCCCTATACTTTTGAAACCGCGAAATGGATAACCCTTTACCTGAAATAGAAATTAAAATTTTAAACCTGTGAAATAATTTACAAAATTCAATTTATAAAATTCTACATTTCCTTTTTTATCAAAGTTTTGAGATTTTAATCTACTTAAATGTCCAGTTAGCATATTTTAACTGAGAACATTTTTGTTACACAGTGTAGTTTATAACATAATAACAAATTGAGTATATTTCATTTATTCTCTATTTAGTCTTGAAACATTTATTTATCATTCATTTATCATCTCGACGCCTCCCATTCCATGATGATGTGTAACAAATTGCAATTACAAACATTTATAGGTATATTTGGCAAACGATTTACTTGGAACCCATAAAACGCCTAAAAATATGCCAACACATATTTTATGTGACGATAACAATAACAACATCAATTTTCTTATCTTTAGATAAGAATTTAATAACTCATAAAAGAGAAATACAAAAATACTGACAATTTCAACGCATATCGGTACCAGTCAGCCATCCAGCCAGCCAGCCAGCCATCACAGAGAAAAAAGCGAAAAAAACAAATAAGTAAGAAAGAAAGTGAAAAAAAAACTGTCAGATTTATGCAAAAAAAAAAAAAGTAGAGTAGAATAATATTAAATAACATTGAAATGCTAAAATGAATGACCTTTGTCAAGACACTCATTCTACAAATGAACATACTTGTCAGTTCTATTCTATTCCTTTACTGCTGTTTACCCTTCTCTTTCACATCCAGCACCTTCTTCATTGTTACATAGCTTCATTATCTTACGTTCCATCTATTTGAATGGTTTTTCCGTAGTCGTTTTTTATGTATGCAAATTCTTAAAATTAATTCAGTTGTGGCATATAAATATAAATCGCGTTTAAATAGAATAAATGGTACATGTACGAAGTATTGTTGTAGTGTAGCAACGCACAAAAAAAAAGTATGCTTCACATTGTGTATATATTGTATAAGCACCAAAGCAAAGAATCTTCGTATGCGACACTATATTTTTTTTATTATGGCAAAAAAAAAATTCCCCCCAAAAAAAAAAAAGTTGTAAAAAAAAGCGTTGAATTTAATTCAAAATATTTTAAGGAATAGCAAAGAAAGGAATAGGTATACATACAATTAGAAGTAGATAGTTGAATGGAGCAGAAGGAAAGAAATAGTCTTAGTAGATTTCCTATAAAAACATTTAAACAAAATCTGCTAACAAAAAATTCATAAGAATTGAATTTAGCGAAGAAAGAAAAAACTCATAAATTCAAATTGAATATATACAAAACATAAAAATTAATAAAGAGAGAAGTAGAAAAAAAGCAATCTTATGGTGGCAACTACGAAAGAACGAAGTGAACGTAATTGTTTAACTAACATTTAAACATTTCTAATTTTAAATATGTCTCAGGTTGTACATATATTTGTGTTTAGAGATCACCCTGAGCTGTTGGGCCATATGTGAACGCATTAAAGTGATGTTGCACCAGTGTTAAACTAAATATTCTATGAATATTTAGCATTAAAAACTTTGATAAACATTGGACGAACTTATTTTCTACTCGCGATATCGTACATCATTGTCTGAAATGTTATTTTAAATGTCTATTCACTTGTTGTCAATATCACTCAAAAGTTTTCAATTTGGTTGTGCGCATCATAAATTTTTTCCCCGATAGAAAATTTTGCGAATTGGCGAAAAATAGCATTGGCGGGTTAAGGTACTTTTTTGCAAAGAAAAGTACGGCTGAAAGTGATTGTTTGCTTGTGGAATTGTACGGGGACAATTCTCCATCCAATACACAGTGTAAGGAGTAGTATTTGCGCTTAAAAAACGGTGATTTTAATATCAAAGACAAAGAACTGTTAGAACCGTTACGGGAGAGCTGTACCGATAACAATTGATGCGGTTGAAGAGGCCAATGATCGAGAAACGGCCGTAATATTCGACTAGACACGAGTTGGCAATTTTTCACCATGACAACATACGGCCACACATTGCTATTCCGGTCAAAAACTATCTTGCTAATAGCGGATGAGAAGTTTTACGACACACGCCTTATAGCCCATATCTGATTACGACTTGTTCCGGTCCATCAAGAACGCCCTTCAGTCACCAGAATAAAAAATTGGCTCGATTCGTTTTTGGCTGCCAAGCTGGCGAAATTCTTTTGGGATGGAATCCATTAATTGCTAGAAAGATGGGGATGTGTCCTAGTTTCTGGTGGATAATACTTTGAATGACATGTTTTTTTAAAGAATTCTTAAAAATAAATGAATTTTGAGCACTATAAAAGACCGGTTACTAATTCACACACCCAATATTAGGTATGTAATTATTATTTTTTTTTATCGAAAATGTAGGACAAATTAAATAATCACATTATTCTCTATCAGTGTAAAAAAAAAAAGATTTCCATTAAGCTAACTTCTTAATTTAAATCTTTCAACGCAGAAGTGAATCGCATCCATTCCAAATTCTCTATTCTGCCTTGCTAATATAAGGTTGAAGCGCAATGAAATCTCACTTTAAAAATTTATTAAAGCTTTTAGAATAACTTAAGTATAAATAACTAGAGATTTATTTATTTTTAAGTTTATTGAAGTATTACCTGCAAAATCGATCCATATAGTTGGTTTATATATTTTTTCTATTCAATAGATTTACTCATACACATTCAACAAAATGAAATTAATATGGATTTCAAGTCAACATTCACAACTTAACTTCCTTTTGACGTAATTTTTAACACTGAACTATTGTCAATGAAGGATAAAAAAAAAACTGAAAACTACTACGTACGCACGTACTATTAGGTTCACTACGTGTGCTACTCTGAGCTTTACGTATATATAAGGACAATATATATACGACCTTTATATCATTGCAACACCAGCAGTGTACCAACGAGAAATGAATAAAGTTGATATAATAATAATAATAATAATAATAATAATAATAAATAATACATAAAAGCACTTGTTTATCTTTATTTGCATCGTTCTAGTGTATGCGTCATAGCAGTTTATCTATATTGAGCAAATTTCTTTAATATTCCCAACGCGGCATTTTATTACCTGAAAGTAATAACGACTGTAAAGAAACCAACACTACTCGTAACGCATACTCTGCTCTTAGCTACTGATTGTTGTTGTTGTTGTTGTTGTTGTTACCTATGGTACCTACATACTATCAGTCATTCAATGTTGTTGCTTGTTATTTGTCTCGTGGCTCACTACACTATTTGTAGAATTTCTCATTCCCCCCAATACATTTTAACACCATTTGTGTCAAATTTCACGTGTAAATGATAAAAGTTCTCCCTCCATCTCCTCGAACGCTACACCTCTCCTCCTCACACACACACACACTCACACACATATAATACAATAACGCTATTGATATTCATGTTGATGATGATGCTGCTGCTGCTGCTGTTGATGCTTCTTTGGTCGATGTTAAAAAAAATAAAAATAAAATAACAATAACAACAATAACAACAACACCAACGTGCTCATACAATAATATGATGATCTGTGAAAATGTCCTTTTATGGCTGTTGGACGCTAAGGACCTGTGAAAGTGTCTCTTAAGACATTACTACGACAAATTGTAAACGTAAAGCTGCAAAGAAAAAAAATGTGCACAAAAAAAAATTAAGATGAAGGAAAACATGCACAACAACAACAACAACGTATGAAATACCTGAACACTTGAAAGGACATTCATACTTGCCCTGAGACAGAGTGTACTAAGTAGGTACATATTAGTTTGCATGTGCGTTCGTGCACTTGTGTGCAACTTTGAGCTTATAAGGACTACTGAAATGAGTGCAAGTGCTGATGTGGCTGCTGCTGTTATTGCATCGAAAAACGACTATGATAGTAGCATCATCATCATCATCATCATCATCAGCATTATGTTGCTATGTAGTAGTTGCTGATGCATACACACAGTATGACATTTAATACGATTTGTTGCTGGTGCTGTTACTGTTGTTGTTGTTGTTAGTGTTGTTGTTGTTGTTGTTGTTATTGTCGGAAAAGAAATTCCATTCATTTGGTCGCTCTTTCGTTTTATATTTGTTCGTGGTTAAAATGCTGGCAACACACCCGCATATACATATAAATGCAAGCACAGAAACACACAGGTTCCCTCATATAAAAAAGGATATGCGCTTCGTTGCATTTTTTTCATTTTGTTCTTTTGCTTTCAAGTCTCACGTTTCTTATTTTTTTTTTTTTGGCAAATCTTTTAAAATGCAGTTGCAAGGCGCTTACTTCTTCGCTTCACTTGATTGCGGAAGAAGGAGAAAAATGTGTAGATGAATGTGTGTAGGGAGAAAAAAGGCATTTTTTTTTTATTCTTCTTTATTTTTTTGCATTTAATTCTTATTGTTATTTTTATAAGAGCCAAGAAAAAAAAACACAAGAATAACGCGTAGCTATATTTTAAAAGTAATTTCTTTTTCTTTCTACTCTATAATGCTGCTATACCCGTATACTATCTTCCATTGTGCTTGAACACTATCCTCCAGTAATACAGCAAACCAGTGCAATGGGATTTTCTTGGCTTATTTATTATTATTACTATTATTTTTTATATATTTTGCATATTTTTTACATTTCTTCTCTTCCATCTATGTATTCTATACATTGATGATAGTCATCGTATACACTTGAACTATTAAATTTCATACCATGCAGTTGTCTTTTTTTTTTTCTTCATACTCTTTACAACGCTAATGTAATTAATTTTATTGCAGTATTAAAGGGGTTTTATTTTTGTTTTTTTCGAATTTGTTTATTTAAATAATATAAATTTGGATTTGATTCGTTTTACGAAATCTCATTTTATGTGTGTATTTTTAATATTTTCTCGAAAAATCTCCATTTTAATTTCATTCATTCCATTAAATATTATCATAGATTTATTTAGGTTTGAAATTAAAGTAATCACTAAGTTTACTATAAGATTTAATATCATAAATTTATGTATAAATTTTTTTTTATAGTTTCTCCCTTGTAACTATTCAAGTGAGTAATAAATTTATTGCTTTATTGAAATGCCTTTTCAATGTAAAATATTTACCTACTAGAGTAATATTTAAAACTCACCTCAGATTGCTGATCATTTTAAATATATATATTTCTATATATTTTTATATATCAGCGTGTGAGCTGATATATTTTTTTCTTTTGTACAATTACTATTTTGTTCATGCATATTTTTAGTCCATTTACCAACACTAACATCATATTATGTCGTATATATGTTCGAATATATTCTTTGTGAATGTGAATTTTCGTTTTCGATAGCAAATTTGTTTCCATGCGAATTGCTTTCAATTAGCATAAAAATGGCCTTTGCTCGTATTTATGCACAGCTAGCATATTTATTCCCACAACACCAATAAATGTGCACGTTGTTGAACTAACAATATATTATATACCTCTATACTATACTATATGCCGAAAATATATGCTCCAGTTTGAAATTTCAAAGTGTGTATAAGTTTATTTATATTTTTGGATCAACACGTTGTACTATCCATGTATGTACATACGACCATATACATATGCGAGAAAGCGTAAATGTGTAAGCAAAAGCAAATTGCTATATTGGTTATGCCTATAATCGTATGTGTGTGAGTGTGTGTGTGTGTGTTACTTTGTTTGTCAATAGTATACATTCACATATCAAGCCCAAAGGGAGTAATTCAATGAGAAAATTATAGAGGCGTACCTTTGCAGCCATATATATGACACATAGGAGTATATATATATTATGTATGTATGCTTACTGAATACAATGAATTTGTAATTTTTTTTTTTTTTTTGATTTTTCCAAAGGTAAATGTATTGTTCCATTCCATTATTACGTTACGCGTTATCGTGAGTGGAATTTTGTCGTTTTTTGTTTTCATCACATCTCTCGATTACACAATTTGCTTATATTGATTAGGTGTAATGATGAAAAAAAAAAAAGAAAACAACAGATTCCAAGAAAATTTCATATTGATGATGCTTATATTTTGCTTCATTGTAGTATCTAGTGCTTCTTTGAGCAGGCGCATTTTTTTCGTTTCATATAAAATTTATATTTTAACAAAATGAAAATCATATGTAAAAAAAAAATCCAATTTATATAAGTAATGTAAGCTTCATTTTTCAACAAACACACACACACACGCACATGGATAATAAAGAAATAGGAAACAACAACAATAATAATAATAATAATAATAATGAGTAGGGCAACAACAATGATAACTTACCACATAGAAACCTACATTAAAATTATATGAAAATCATCATATATGCTTATGTATGTTCACATACTCGTATGTACACTGAGAAATAAAATGTCGTTTTAAAAGGTTGTGAGAAAAAAAAAATTAGAGAAATTATACATATTTTCCAAGTATCTATTTTCAAAACGTATCCTATTTCGGACTGCTGCAACAATTAATAGAGCAATTTATATTATGACCCAGCTTCAGGTAATTACACAGGTTTTACTTAAAGACTTCTTCATGACGAAAACATCGATTTTGAGCCACAAAAAAAAAAAAATATGTGAATCCACCAAATGTTCCATAATATCTGCCCATTGAACAGTATTGGGCTCTAAATAAGAGTCTGCTTAGAAAATGCAAGCATACTGCAGATGGCATTCAAAATTTCAGATAAAAGTAGAACAGAGCGACAAAAGCCACTAATGACACCACTGTCAAACAGCTGTCAAACAGACTGAACCTAAGGATAATCCTTAGATTCAGTCCTTAGTCAGAGAGCAAGAACGCAATTTGTTCGCGAGAATTTATTGCCACAAACATATTTAACTGCAGCTAAAATAAAATATACTTCCATTTCACATACCCTGCCATCAAAGGGTTAACGGTATCTTGTAATATCCATAAAGTTATTGTGTTTTGTATTCACTGTGTATAAATGAATGTAATAGAATGAAAATTATAGATATATACTTACTTCTAATGCAAAATTAAGAATTTGAATATTTGCATTCGAAATTTAGAAGATATCGAGCTCATAGTCGATTCATATAATTATATTTAATAATTTTGCTTATGTTCATATGATTACATACATCTATAATTTATTGATTACACCTTACAACAATATGATTTTTAATGTATGCGTTCTGACTTCGAACATAGAAACATAAAACTAACGAATTGACATATGGCCCATCATAGTACCATTAAGTGTATGAGTATGAGAATGGGTCCTACATTCTGTACAAAAATCCGGTTTTTGAATATATAATAACTAATGGTTTTTCATAAAAATATCAAATTGTGAACTGAAACTCCGCAACTCGGTATGGTATTGATGACCTCGTCCACTTCCCATACAGAGGTATGGTTTTGAATGTTGGATTTCTGAATTTGCTTGCCTAAATACTATGTGATTAAGATCTCTGTACATAACGTACCGAAAATTTTACAAACAAATGTGTGAGTTGGAAAATTAGGATGATTGCATAAAAGCTACACTTACCTCATATAGAAAAAAAATTGTTTTTTCTCAGTGTAACTACATCTTTTGTATATTTTATGTATTCATTTACATACACACAATATTAGTAAGTAGTATTGTTTGTGTTGTTTTTAATGAAAATATACACTCGAATTCATAACTCTAAAGTATTGTCGCGATATAAGTGCACGGGTTAAAAAAGTTTAATCCCGAAATAGGTTATGACAATGACTCTCCACCAAAGCATAAACTTAATCGTGGATATATACGGCAGAATATTTTTAAATATTCTAAAAGTTTTATTATATATATATTTTTTTTCGTTTTCATATAATCAAAATAGACTCGCGGGAGCATCGTACAATATTCCTATAAAATTATTTGCTTATTCGGCAGTTTGAACATGTAGTTAACATACAAATTAAATATTTTATTAGCTTGTTAAAAAAAAAAAATTATTTTTTTTTGTAGTCTTTAATTATTCTAATAAGTACATATGTATTAAACATAAAACATAGAAATATATGTGAATGAAATATCATAATTAAATACGTTTAACATAAATATAGACCAAGAAATTAATTATAATATATATGTATATTAACTCTTGCTCTCTCTCTGTCTCTCTTGTATTTACAGGTAGTAATTCACGCACAATGAGCGCAACACAAACATCATCAGCAGTGTCTGGGGTGGAACCGCGTTTTCTTTCACGTCCTCACACATATCGTGCTGTCGTTGGTGATACACTGGTATTACCATGTGAAGTGGAAAATCTTGGTAAGTTCATGTAAATATTTTGTATTCCATCAAATTCATATTAATATCAAATGCATCATTATTACAAATTTTCGTTTAATTAATTGTAAGTGCAATTTTAATTAATATGCACTAAAGCAATTGTTGTATATTTGTGACGCCTAAAAATATGCAAAATTTCTATGGAATAACATAAGTATCAATCAGTAGCATAAATTACAATTATGTTGTGTACGCGTCTGTGTGCGTCTATGTGTGTGTGTTTGTGTGTGTGATTGTTGATGTATTTATGCATTGCTGATTAGCAAAAATTAATAACAACAATATCAATAATAACAGCAACAAAATGGCATATTAAAACCATCTGTTGTTCATCAATAATATTCCCATTGTTCATAACAAGAGGGTTGTTGTAAATTAATTATGAATTATTCATTAAATCTATCATTTTAACACATTGTCATTACATTGATGCTTCTGCTGATGATGATGATGATGATGCTAATGCTGTTGATATTGTTTATTATTTCCTTACTTGTTTCTTTTTTCTTTTTAATTTATTTATTTAACATTTGATTTGCACATAAATTAAATGTAAATTTTCAACATTATCAACATAGCACATATTGCATTTAATTAAAGTGTATTTATTTATTATCAAATATTTCCAAATATTGACATCATTTTCTCATAGTCTTATATATGAGATTAAGAGTGAGATGAATAGAGTCAAAGGTCTATGCATTGAATATCATAGTTACTTCTTCTAAGCTATTTTGCTCTATTCACAATTATGCAAATTTTACAATTATATAAAAGTGTTTGGATGAGCTGTTTATAGGAAAATTGTGAACTGTGTAACTGCTGTATTGTATTTACATATTTGATAGATATAATTCATAATTTGAGACGACTTAGTCTTGCCTGTCTGTCTACCACCTCTCTTTATACTATAAGTGTCTCATAATTATGGAGCAATCGAGCTGAAATTGGTTGATAAGATTATTTTTACCAATGATTTTCTAAATGGTCGAAATCGGACTAATACCACACATATCTGCCATACAAAAGCATATTGTAGAATGTGTGGTTCTTCAGTTTGCGGAAACCGAAAACTACATATACGTACATTTACAGCGATATGACTAAAGTCTAGTTCATATGATTATTTTTACCAACGAGCTAGTTTGAGTATACATTCTGGATGTATTTTTTAGGGATTTTGAAATTTTCAATAATGCGCTAGAAATATTCTTAGAATTTTCATAGAGAGTTCTATTAAATATAACTTCTATACGAATAAATTCTTTCAAATTAGCTCGAAGAGTCAAATTGTTCTCATTTCAAAAAAAAAAACATCGAATATATATGCGAATATTAATTTCACATTCGAAAATGTATAAAATTTTATGTGTCAAATTTATTTTATATCAAATATTTGAGCTTACTGTCCCCCATTGCTATTGACAAATATACAAATGTATGTACAACTTAAAAACTAATATGCTTATTTCGATTTACATAAATGAATATATGAATAGAAAAATATATGTAATCGTAAGTGTGTGTGTGTGTGTGTGTGTATGTGTGTGGGTATACTTTGCACTTCATATGGACGTCTATGAGCAACATTTTATGTAAATTTGATTTCTGGTTTGTTTTCGATTTTGAATAAATTATCTACAGAACTACATTCGTCTCATCCTGCTTCTCATATATTCCATATATTTGTTATTCTATGACTATATGACTATGACAAAGTGTCAGAGCAACTCAATCTGAATTTGGACATTGATGAGCTTTAGCAGATTAAATTAAAATTCAAATTTAATATGGCTCATAGGATACTCATACTCATATTGCAATTGAGAATAATTTTACATATATTAGTGTGAGTGAGAGAGAGATCGAAAGGGAGAGGGAGAAAAGGACAGACAGAGAAAAAGAATGGAAAGATAAATATTGCATTTTTTCATCAATGCTGACATCTGATAATATGGATGTTGTAATTGAATATAATTCTTGTAAATAGTTCAATAATAATAAACATTTCCATTACGATTTAATCACACACTCGCACACCATTTTCATTACATACGAGTACGTAGTTTATAATGAATGCATGATATACTTGTACATATAATGATTTAAATACAGTGACATATCTCTTATGTTTTTTATTTTAATTTTAACTTTTCAATTGATTTTTTTTCCAATTCATTTTTTTTACATTCATTTGTGAAATGCATTTAATCAGTGCATTTTTTCTTTTTTTTGGTGACTTCTTTGTGCTGAAATTAATACGATATAAAGAATATATACGTATTTATCTATTTATATAAATACTCGAATGTGTATTTATGTACATAGTATTTTAATTACACATTGCATTTCACATTTAATATATTTTATACCATTTTTTCTGATTGTTCGTTCTGTTCAGCTGATACGATTTCGTTTATATATAAACATGCATTTAAATTGTCCTTGTAATTATATGTAAAATCAACATGAGCCCAACAATTATTGGATACATGCCATTTGTATGACATTCAAGCGCATGTATATAATAACATAACATACAATCTCTCAGACATCCCACACACACACACACTCAATGCAATTTACATGTTAATGAGCGAATCATTTAAAGTTGATGATGCAACCGGTAATTAATTGATACGACTTTTCAATGAGAAAATTACAAAAGTGAAACAACAAACAAACCAAAAAAAATCGCCACGCCTTAATATCATCGTCGCTTATTGTCGTCGATTAATACGCGTTAAGCCAGACCATTGTATGACAGCTGTTGATGATGACAGTACATATATTATTTATTTATATTAACTCATTTTTTAAATGATTTTTTAATATCGCTTTATTGTTGTGATATTATATTTGTACATTTTTTTTTTGTTATGTGATAGTTGACAAAAATGAACAACAACAAAAATTAAATGTGTTACAATTTATTATATTGCAAATTGATTGCGTTGAAAAGTGAAGAATTTATCATAAAAGTATATAAAAATTCAAAATAAATTGTTCTAGTTGTTGGGGTTTTTTTCAATGTCGACTAGTTTATTTTCATAACGAACAGAAACCAAGAATTATTTATGACCATGATATAAAGTATTATAGGCCAGTAAAAGTGTGCGAATAAAATGTATACTTCCAAGTATTGAAAGACTTATTGATCATCTTCACCATTATCGGTGAAAATGAACAGTAGAATTTCTTATGATTCATTCACTACTGCATTCAGGACCGTATTCGCAATAATTGATTAAACCATTAGTTAAGTAATGGGTTAACTAAAGTTTAACTAATAACATTGAGGAAAACCAAAAAAATATGACAGCATTGAAAGTTAGGAATTTCAAAGGTGTAGAATTTCTAAACAATACGATTGTGTGCTAAAATATTTCTTGCTATTGCTGAAAAAATGATTGACCAGTAGTGCTCAGAAGTTTAACTAATGGTTAACCAAGCATTGAGAATAAAATCTTTTCACTAAGCTCTTATTGTTTTTCAACCAATGTCTACCAGGTGTACAAGCTTAAATTCGCTATTTTTCGGTAAAAAAAAAAACACTTTTTTTTCATAGAAAGCCAAAAATTAAATTATTCAAAGTATTTGCCCTCTCTGGCTATACATTTTTCCTATCTCTCGGGCAATTTGTGTATACCATGCCAAAAGAATTCCTTATTTTTCGAGGCAAACCACTCGTCAAGCCATTTTCCGAGTCAGGTCTGGTGAATAAGCGGGATGAGGTAGCACCTCCCAATTGAGTGTGTCCAAGTAGTTTTGGACCAGTTTTGACGTGTGCGATTGGGCGTTGTCGTGGAGAAAAATCAGCTTCTCATGTCTTTGTTCATAACCAGGCCTTTTTTCATCCAAAGCACGACGCAATTTCACTAGTTGTTGGTGGTAGCGGTGAGCATTGACAGTTTCACCAGTTACAGCTCGTAGTAGATGACACCCTGCTGATCCCACCAAACGCACAGCATCGTCTTGCGTTGCTGTGTTTTCATTACTTGATTGACAAAGTTAAAGTCTTTAAATATTCCTTATACCTTTGCCTTTCGAAATTTGAATATTGAATATTGTCTGAAAAGCAATTATTATTTTCGCGGAGACTACAAAAGCATTTAATGGAGCTAAGATGGATCTCAAGATATGCATTTTATTAAAACACGGATATTTCAAATTTATTTAATTTGCACCAGGGGTAATATGTATAATTATCATATAAGTGTTTGGAATGGTAGGAATTTTAATTTACTATAAAAATCTATATAAAACAGAATAAGAAGTAAATACATTATAATTTTATATTCTTCATTTTCTTGATAATATAGATAATAGCAGTAGCATAATATTACATACATATGTATGTCAGCGAAGGTCTTATTAACTTGAATACATTGCTGCCAACTCAACGTGTCAGTTAGAGGCGAAGTCACCTTTCGTTTTATGACAAGCAAAAAAACAAGGAATGAGAATGAAATTTACAGCACTACTTTCAGCAAGGAAGCAAGCAAGCATCATTTGAAAAGTGATAATAATGAATGCACACATTCATTATGTTTATTATATTTCCATACTCAGAAGAATGTAAATATCACTCTTAATGTACATGTACGATTACGTTTGTATGTACTAAATATGTGAGTGTCTTTTTATGCATTTATAATGGCCATTATGCATTAAATGGCATGTAACATTATACACATCTTCATCAGATACGCGCCTACGCTACATAGATTCTATTACTGGCCTTCGTACGGACTGTCAATCAACCTGTCAAATGACAAAGGATATGAATCGTGCTAATAGCATATTATTATTAATGCAATGAAATAAAAGAAAATTATAGAAATAAAAAACAAAACAGAATTATTTTTCTAATGCAACAATGACGATAAAGGTTATCTCGTTTGTTCTTTTTCGATTTTGCATTAAATGCTGCATTCTCATATTTCACTATTTTGTTGCTATGGCACACTCACTGGCTAACTCGATTTTCTTCACTCATATTCACTATGCTTTTGCATATGAAATTTTCAAAGTAAAATTTCTCACATTGTTCGCCTTGACATGTAAATGCATACTTGACATTTTATGCAAAAAGAGCAGCTGCAATGTATTAGTCCATCATTCATTCAATTACTCAGTTAGTTAGTCTGTATGTCAGTCAGTTAGTTAATATGTGTCCATCATCATCCTCATCATCATCATCATCATCATCATCGTAAGCTACAGGCATAAGTAAGTAATGAGCCAAGAAAATGATCAAACACAATATAAATGAGATATTTACCATCTCAACTAGGCAGTGTGCAATGTATAGGAGAATGTATTTCTATTAAGTATGAAGACGTAGTTATTGATGAGTCTATATTTGATGACCAACATTATGTTAATTTGAGGCCGCTTGATGACATTTGAGTGACAACATAATGTAAATAAAAGCAAAGGGGTGATCATCTGGTAAACATTATATGAGGGTGTGGTGTTATTTTAAACCTTCATACAGTTAAATACGCTCTGCAAATGGTCAATTTAAATTACTCATATAGACTGATTGATAAATTCCCACCTTCTTCAAGAACAGTATGAGTGATACTGTAGTGAGTAAAAACCCATTGCTGAGCAAACATTATACATCATTTCAATTCAACATATTTTTCGATTCAAAACCGATATCAAATACTTTATGAATTCCACAAATCTCATCTCCTTCACAAGAACCACTTTTGTGGGAATTTTCTTTAAAATCTCTACCAACATATCGCCTTAAAAATGGAAAATTCAAAATCACTCAGTATTCAATCATTCGTTTTAATCTATATCCCGTATACCTCAATATGCTTTTGTATGAACTGTGAAAAAACTATATCTCTGTATCAAAAACAAAAAAAAAGGTAAAAAATGAAACTACTAATACATTCGCAATATAAATAAAAAAAAAATGAAAGAGCAAATAGTAAAAATGCATAAAAGCTAAACACTTCGTTAGTCAAGTTATTCACACATACACAGGTGTAGTTGCTTAGTGGAGCATAAAAAAGAAGAAAAAATCACAAAAAATACTATAGTTATTGGCAAAAAAAAATATATAAAATTTTATGCTGCTGATGCAACAAAAATCCTATACACACCCACTCGCATAAAAAAAAACAATTCAACAATCCTTGACTAAGATAAGCCCACCATGACGACTACGACTATTGGATGATGGTGAAATGATTTTGAACGATGCAAACTAACGAAACCATTCAAATTATTGAGAAAACTCTTAAATTCGAAAAATAAGCAGCATTTGTAGCAACAATAACAACAACAACAACAACAACTATCGAAATGGTAGCATCAAAAATCAACAACAACAACAACAATAACACAATATTAACATCCTAATAACAACAATGGTAGGAATACACGATGATAACACTCCTACAGGCACTCCTCATACACTTTAACTGGTTTGGCTGAGTATTACACTGTGTGTGTGTGTGTGTGTGTGTGTGTATGTGAATAAGTGTATATAACACTTTAAGATTTCCCAGATTACCTATTTTGGAAAAATGAAAAACAACTTGTTAACATTTTAATCGAGAATTTTTGTTTTAAAAAATGATTTCTAACTCAAAAAGGAAATAGGCAAAAATTGCGAATTTCTTAGGAATACGTAAATATTGCGCGAATTTAGAAATAAATATAATAATTAATTGCAGACTTGAAATTCTTTAATATTCACTTTTATTAGAGAATATACTTTTTATATTATTTGATATGACGATATTGTTTCCGATATCACAATGGAGTTGGGTGGTATTGTCTCAGCTCAGTCCTGGTTGGTATCTTGCACTTCTGTGCACGGCTCGTTGGCATGAGCTCGGACAATTCAAGTGAAATTTTCTCACAAATAGAAACATTTTTATTTTTCAAATGGTTTCAACTTACACCAAGCCACTGACAATAATTTTTCCACTTCAATTGAGGTATCTGCAATGCGAATGCTTCAATCACATCAATCGAACTTTCGAGCTTAGCAAAATATTGCCTATAAATAAAAATAAAAGGAATTAATTGATTATAAGTTCAGAGGCGAATGACCAATAAAATCGATACTTTGTGGTCTCACATATGCAATTGTGTCAGAGTATGTGCGAGAGCTCACATAATTGATGTGATGGCAAATTATTGATTTTAGGCGGTTAATTTCCCATAAATTAATTTCGAATATTTCTAATAACACGATAAAAACATTTGGTTTGTTGGGTTACTAAAAAATAATACGAATAGTTCTACAAATAAAATATACGAATATTAATGCACTCACACTAGACATCATGTGTGCATAAGTATTGTATATAACATAGTTCAATACAATTTTTATTCATGATTGAGAGCGATGTTATTTCCTATTTTTTCGATCATTTTATTTTAGTTGTTTCTATTGTTTTATTTTCTTTCCTTTTTTTTTTTTTGTTTTTTGTTTATTTATTACCTATCTTGTTTTATATTCGCTTCTATTGCGAAGCAAATGTGTTTTAAGGTGAATTGTATTCTTGTTATGCTTTTTAAGAGAGACAATAACTATAGATAGATACCAGCTATTGTTTATGCTTCATTCATTTCATAATATTGCAATTTAATGGACATTTGTTTATGTATGAGTAAATACATACTATGTATACTATGTATATCAGACAATATATAGTCGCAATATGTAACAAAAAGGTAACAATACATTTGATTTTTATAGAAACATTTTCATGTGTATTCATTCATTCAGATAATAAACGTAAATGCATAATGTAGTAAAAAATTGGTTTCAATAATCACATGTTAACAATTCTGAATACGATATATTATATAATAGTATATATACTATAAATGAGTTATACCTTTATTGAAGCTGGTGTTGTCTGCCTCTTTAGCATTTTCATCGTTTTCTGCAATTGCAATTGAACTGAACTAAATGTTAACACTTTCCAGTATGTACTCCATTAATGGGAATTTGTACAAAAAAATCAATATAATGACCATTGGTATGCAAGAATTTTAATTATTCATACCGATGTTATGCCTGTCTTTCATGATTTGAGAGCATGTATACTATGATGTATATAGGAATATGTTTGTATCCATAAGAAATAGATGGATTTTTGCTTTTATGTATAGCTGGAAAAAAAAACATAATATTCTTTAGTTTAATTTATTATTATTTAAAAGAACAAAATGGTCTTCTTTCGTTTAAATACATAAATAATAATGCAAAAATATATTTGAATTGTATAACCTATTCTCTATTGAGCTCAGGGCTACCTTAACTTATAAGTATGTAGTATATCGTATAGTGTAAATTTATAGAAATAAAAAAGGAAATTAATTTTTTACTATCAACACAAAGCAAACAAACACTTCAGCTGCTACTGCAATTGAATATAGTATATACCTACATACTCGTACATCAATATATGTGTATCCATACATAGCTGAGTATTCGTAAATGTAGTGTAGGGAGGCGCACGTACTCTTTCTAAAACAGTTGCAATTAATTCCACACATGAATTAACTTTTAATAAGTGTAACAACAGCAACAACAACAACAACATCACAAATAATACTAGTAGTAATGACAGCAACAGCAGCAGCAGCAGCAGCAGTAATAATAACAAATGAACAACAAGAGTAATTTAATATCAGCAACAGTGAACAACAACAACAACAACAGCTGCGACAACAAAACAATAGCAACATCAGCAAAAGAATTAAGCAACAGCATGTAGTTAATTTAACTAAATGTGAACATATTGCACATACTTCTATGTGTATGATACTATATTCCATATGTGCATTTGGATGTGCGTTTGTATGAACATAGAAATGTTTACCATGTAGTACTCGTACATTAGATATGTTGAAGAAAATGTTTGATATTGTAAGAATATGATTCCAAACTATTTATAACTTGATTTCGAATCTATCCGCCGAGGCGAACTCTGCATTAAGAATATATTTTTGTATGAATGGAATGCGTGATTTTTATCTAGTTTATTTTTCAAATTGTTCATTTTTTGGCAAATGTAATTGTGTATACCAAGTTTCAGCTTGATAACTTTATATTATAAAGCGTAGAGTGTAAAAAGCATCCACACGAAAGCATAAGTTTGTATGAGAGGCTCATGTAGCTTTTATCCGATTTAGCCTATTTTTGAATATGTGAATAGCCTGTTAAAAGTAATCATACCAACCGAGTTTAGGCTTTATCGATGCACACTTTGTTGTGCAAAGGACGAAAACATGCATATGAAAGCATACATTTGTATGGGAGATATGTGTAATTTTTATTCGATTCAACCTATTTTCAACCAAATATATTGTCTAGTAAATATAATCATATATACCAAGTTTAAGCTTAATATCTTTACATTTTCGAATGCAACATGTGAAAACATACTTTCGAAAGCATAATTTTGTATGGTAGGTAGGCATAATTTTCATCCGATTTAGCCTATTTTCAAATATGTCTAAAATCTGATTAATGTAATTATATGTGCCAAATTTCAGCTTGATAACTTTATATTTTTTCAAGCAATGTACGAAAAACACATTCAACAAGGTAATTTTATATGGAAGGTAGGTGTGATTATCATCCGATTTTGTGTATTTATGAAATCACTCTTTCATTAATAATAATATTCTAAAGTCCCCAATTTTCAGCTTAATTGCTTTATAATTACCACAGCTATTGTCCTAACATACAGACAGAGAAGCATTAACTCCTCAACACTCTGAGTGTTAAGTATACAAAAATTATGTTCACTTCTCGAAAAAAGCGCATAAAAAGTGGCTTTCTGAATCTTCGAACATCACTAACGTATATACCTAGAGTAGAATATAAGCATGAGTACGCTGGTATATGGGCGCCAGTGCAGTATATTATCGTACATACGTATCAGCTGTAAGTATGAATGTTGGTATCATTAAATACAAGTGGGTACGTAAAAGTATTATAAGTTGCCTGCAGGTCAGGTAACAATACATGTGCACAATTGCACATACGCCGTGTCTGCATATTGAATGTACACATAAATGCGATTGAATGCGTAAGCACAATTACAGCTTTATATTCGCTACACTGCAGTATTGTCAGCCATTACCTCTTACCTCCTACAATGCACCCACCTATGTTATATAGTATGTTGGATTAACAAATAAGTTAAACTGAGCAAAAAGGTGGTGTATCGGCCTTTGGCTTGTTTACATTTTACATATCTTTGTGCAATGTTGCAAACGGAACGGAACGGAAAGTGTAGTAAAAGCTATTTAATTCAATCAAAGAAATTAAGTGTCAAATGTATAGGTAAACAACTGTGTAACAATAACAATAATCGAGTAACGAGGGCGAACTTTAATTCCTATATAGATACAATGTATGTACATTTCTACTCTGAAAGGTTGATGGTACTAAGAATTTATATGTTTATGTTTAAGTCCATTTGCTCTATGTAGTAGTATGCCTGGACATAGATTGATTGCAATCTCATCTTGGCGATGCTATTGGTTTTTCGCTTATGTTCGACACATTATTTGTTGTGCAACACAAACAACGCAAACAACATATGCTTGCAATATAGCATGTCATTCTCATATTTGTGGTGCTCGATTGTTTGCCTCTCTTCGCGTGCCCTTCTGTATCTGTGAATTGTTATAAATTGGATTTTAATGAAATTTAATCACCATGAACACGCTCTGAACGAACATATGTACCTATATAATGTATATTTCTTTTACATTGCCAGCAGTGTTTTATGCTAGAATTATTTGCTTTTCTTCGTCTACTAGAGAAATTATATGAGATTTGTATTGACTAATTCCAATTTTACTGTTGGTAGTTGCAGCGATTTATACTGCTTCTGTTTTAGTTTCCTACTTTTTTGTTCTATTATGTGTATTCTTCTCTCTCTCTCTCTCTCTCTAACAGATTAATTATATTCTCTGCTCTTATTTGTATATATATTTTCATTAAATTGATATTTGTAAAAGATATTTGTAATGTGATGTTAAATTTTTTAAGAGGATTATCTTCATACTCGTATATACAAGCATGTGAATAGTAGTGAATATAAAGGGAGTTTTTTTTTTTGGAGCGATATAACTGGCAGTTGTAAAATTTTGAGGAAGCCATTTTTATTGAATAAAATTCTGCAAATTCTCTCTGTTTGAAAATCAATGCTCATTACATGAAGCGCATAGAAATTTTGTGTGAATTTTATGATCGACATAATCCTTCACCTGAGCAAATAATCGTATAGTTTTTTATCATCCATATAAGATTCAGTTGATGCAGGAATTAAAATATGATTATCACTAGCAAAATCGGTATTAAAATGTCTGCATATTTTTTCATAAGTCTGCACCATATACCACCTTGATCAAAAAGTTCCCGGAATAACCACCGTGTGGCGCTCCCATCGTTTCAATTTGAGTTCTATTTTTTTTTTTGTTAAGTTGGTACATCTGCTTGACTTTTGCAAATGTCAAGCTATGACACTAAGATTTAGAGGGAATATCAACAACAAATATACAAACTTAACAAAATAAAACAACCAGACGGTGGTTATTCCGGGAACTTTTTGATCAATGTGATATATCACTTTATATAAATATTTGCAAATTTTCCAATAATTGTTGCACAAAAGTTGTGTCAAATACACTGAATGACGTTATCAATTACAACCAATCGTTTTAAAGTTAGAGTAAAACAAATCGACCTGTCTCTCCAACAATTCTACTTTCAATTATAATTCTATAGATTATGCCAATGAATAGAAGTCCAAAGAGAGTATTTCTAGATATTTCTATGAAATAAAGATAACATTTGCAATCTATCGGTCTTGGCGACCATTCATTTGTCAACCAGACCAGTAATCTCAAACAGACATTTCTTGATTTTTTCAAAAATATAAGAAATCCAATTAACTTTCTGAAATGTATAAAATAATATTATTTAATATTACTTACAAATTTGCATTAGCACAATATTGTTTGCAGAGAAGTTTTATTCCTGCACTTTTTCTCATTGTCACATGATTATTGCGAAATATGCACATTCGAAAATATTACAAAAATAATGCGCCAAAAATATAAAGCATATACTACATATGCAAATGTAAATCAATAAAAAATAAATTAAAAAAAATTATATTGAATTAAAATAGAATGAGAACGAACAATAGCAAGGAAATGACAATGGCAATATTTAACCAAGCGAATATAATAGATAATAAATATGTTATGTTGGTATAAACATATTTATACAAATGTATCTATATTAAAAAGATGCATATACAATAAAAAAAATTATTGAAAATTTATTCTATAATGATAAGCATTAAATAGTAATTGAAAACAATAAATATACGCTCAAACGCAAACGATTTTTATTTTATTACATATTCGGTTTATGCGGGCACGTATGTACGAGTACTTTTATGTATAATCAATCGTTTTTTGGTGCATCGAAATTACAAATTCAGATTTTATATGAATTCTATAGTAGTAAGTCAGACCAAAGGTCACCAAAAGATAGTAGCAAAAAATACAAATAATTTTCAACAACTTTGCAATGACATATTATGTGCGAGTATATTTGAAAATCATATATCAAATAGTAAATCTAAATAGAAAACATTGACATTTTGTGGTAAATACATAAAGAACAATAGAAATGTGAATGAGTAACGAAAGTAAGGCTTTCTTTTGAAAGTGACGTATTTAAAATGTATTTCCTAATGGGCACGAAGTGGTTAAAGGTTTAATATATCTTATTAAAAAATTACATAACTATACTAGGCAACGTTTAATATCATTAAACAAATGAAGAAAAAAAAAACAAAATGAATGCAAAGTCAAAGAATAAGAATATTAAGAAGAAGAAGAGGAACAAAATGAAGAGGAAAAATAAAAAGAGAGAACAAGAAAAGCCCAGCAGTTGCAAAGTTATGCAATTTATTTTGTGTATACAAACGCACACACACACAAACACACACAACCTCAAGCAAACATTCATAAGAATATTCTCATAGTAAAGCACACAAGACACCCATCCACTAGTAAACACAATCATATGCATTATCATCTTTTTTATTTATTTTATATGAACATAGACATAAAAGCTCTACACAATGTTTTAGTATGTGTCTAACACAAACACTTACATACATACGTACAATGTTCACAGTTCAACAGACCAAACACAAACAGATGTGAAAGTATTTATGCCATTTATGCTTTTACGTATTGGTTGGTAAGAAAGTTCGTTCGTTTTTGCCTTTTTAGCAAGAGACCAAGAGGCGTTTGACCACAAAGATGACTTTATACTGCTCGCCATGGAAGTGGGAGTTAGTGACTTGAACAGCTGACTGACACTTCAAACTGCCACTTATGAATCGCACCTAAGAAAAGTGTCTTTGCCAAGTTGCATTTTGATTATTTCAGTGTGAAATATGCAGTTCTTTCTAATTGACTCATTGACTCATGGTTATTTTGCACTTTTGAGCTCATGTAAGTTAGATTCCACACAACTGAAACGAAATGTCTCTGAAGACAAACGATAGGCCGTTTCGAATGTAGTCATTGTCCGTTCAGCAGCGCAGGTCAAAGCGAATATTTATCAGAAAAAGTCTATGCTGCATATCTAGTGGGATTTGAGAGGCATTGTTTTGGAATGGAGATTGTTCAAGGAACGAAATTAATAATTTTTAATGTCTATGGTTGACAACTTGATGTTTTGAGTCTGATAAAAAGAGGTCAAAACTGATGAATAGAATGAACTGAAAACCGAATGAACTTTCTTACGAACCCTATATAATGTATATGTATGTTTGTTCATGTAGGTAGCTTAGTAAAATATCTGCAAAAATATTCACACAATCACCCAAATATAATACAACAAATCTACGTGCATAGGCACTTAATGTAATAGACAAATATATTGTGATACTCAGTATGTACGTGTAAGTGATAGTGTATATAATGAAAAGAAAGAAAACGAAATGAAAATTATGAAGCAGCAGCTACGCCACATAAAGTAGCGGTGATATTTTTGAAATAAATGTACCAAGATTTTCCAAACCATTTCCAACAATGCTTGATTTCTCATATTTTTCACACACCAACGCTTCACTGTTACTAGCTGTTGTTCTGTTACAACTTGAATGTATGTGTTTTTTTTTTGCTTGTTTGCATTTTCAATTCATTTCATTTTCACATTTCTATCGAATTTTTATTGTAATATGAATTTTTTCTCACTATCACATTTTCTCTGACTAACTCTCTCTCTCTCTCTCGTTGCAGGTAAATACGCTTTATTATGGCGACGCGGCCAAACTGTTCTATCAGCCAATGATATGAGATTGATACCAGATGAGCGCATAAGACTGATAGATGGTCATAATTTAGAAGTATCCGATTTAGAGCCACAAGATGCCGGTGATTATGTGTGTCAAATCATGGCCAAAGTAAATCATGATCAAGTGCACACTGTAGAAATATTGGGTAAGTCGTCATCATATATGAGACTTAAACACATCTAGCAATATGTTGATAATGACATACTATCTATAAACATATTAATGTATATACACATATATGTATAGCTACATATTGTATATATATTTCAAACATATATTCACAGAAACTAAAATAAATAATAATCATTAAATGAGCAAAAGACATCACGCAAATATATGTACAAAAGAAAAAGGCACAAATTAAGAAGAAAACTTTTGGGAAATCGAAAAGGACACCAGAATTAACTAAAACCTCTTACACGCGCCCTGTATCTCTTTTATTATCTCCAACTATGTAATATATAGTACAATATGTATAGATGAATGTGTGGATGTGTTATCAAAATAATTTCTTTTGTGCTTAAAGTCGCATTATTGTATTAATATGTTATATACATCATATATACATTTGTATATATACACACATAAATGTATAGATATATATAATATATTTAATTAATTGGATATTTTGATTATACCCGCTTGACCCTTGATGATGAAGAGAAGGATTCAAATATTTTTGCAAGATAATTAATTAAAAAAGCTTAAAAGCATAAAACACAAGTTCTATTCGAAATACTTCAGGGTGAGAAGTATTTAATCTTGCGATATCCAAGGAAACAAGAATTCGTTTTGTGCAATCTTATGTGTAGATTAATGAGATATTCTTGTCGTATTAAAATTGATATACAATAGAATTTTAAATCACATCTCTCCAATCCCAATTTTAACGAATAATTTGTGCGACTTATATTTGAAATATTTTTGTACTTATAATTAAATCTCATAAAGGCAATCGATTGGGGTAGAAAAAAAGAACAAAGCTTATTAAGAGTTTTTTATCAGTTGAATTATGACAAAAACCGTCATTAAAGTGTTCAACATTCACATTAAATTTCATTAGTATAAATCGACACTAACAAAATACAAAAACGATATAAGTACAATAATAACATTTTATGAACTTTATTATTATTATTATTCTTATTATCTTATCTTTGAGTCAGATTTTAAAAGGTGAAAAAATATGTATATATATATAAAATATATTAGTTAAAATGCCTCAAAAACCCAAAAATTAAATCAAATTAAATATATTGAAAGGAAAATAAAATAAAATTAACATGAATATAAAATATACTACTTTGATTTCAACTGTCAATTGAATTTTCTTATAATATCCGCTTTGTTGTTGTTTTTCTTTTCGTTTCTTCTTATATTTTATGCTGTTTCGATTGTTTCACAGTGCCGCCCAGTGTACGTGCCATACCAACATCCGGTCAATTGCAAGCTCGTAAAGGTGGCCCAATTACATTAGAATGTAAAGGCTCTGGCAATCCTGTACCATCGATATATTGGACTAAAAAGGTTTGTTTTTTGCTTATTTGTTTTCTTATACATATATTTATATATATTTTAACATGTTTACCTTCCTCATTTTACACTTTTTATTTTAATTAATTTTTTTTTTTATTTCATTAATTTTTTACTTTCTTTCTGAAGTGTTTCTCTTTACCCCTATCACTGCGTAGCTTGTTATATTTTATGCCATTTAATTTAATTATTCTCATTTGACTTTGTTCTGCTGTTACCTCTGCTGCGGCAACTTTCGTTTTTTCTTTGTCTTCGGTACGTATATTTCCATGCTCGCTTTACTTTTAGAGTACTTTTTTTTTTTCTTTGCGCGGTTTTTATATATTCGAACAATATGCTAGTGCAAATACTATGTCCATTAAGGTGTAACAAATTGTGTGAAGCAACAATGATCGTGGTTAGATATGCTAATAGGCTTGGACAACGGTTTTTGTCATAGCGCCCTGGACGAGGAAGAGGAGGAGAAACTGTTTACCACTTCCTCTGTAGATGCCCCGCTTTGGCATTTAGAAAGTATGTCTATTAGGGAGTGCCTTTTTATGGATACAACTGAGCTAGCACTAATGGATATCAGGACCATTTTTCTTTTAAGTAGGAAAAACCCAATCGTTCCGTTAAACAGAGGGATAAACAGTAGGATAAATAGCATCATCGATGCACGGTACAACAATGGACTAATTTTTGGACTAAGTGGCCGCGTAATCGGTCCCAACCCAATACTTCGATAATCTTATCTAGTGAAAGACATATAAATTGCAAAAATTTTAGCATTTTTATTGACAAGAGAGAAAAAAATCATACAGATATGGAACCACCTAATTTAAAAAGGTTTTTTTCAGCCATTATAAAATCATCCATTTTCTATGAGAGCACAGCTCAGGCGTGAAGATGGGGGTTAAGCAGGTTCGGGAGAAATGCTGAGAAAGAACAATTAATGTGGGTCAGCCTCATATTTTATATTTCTAGAGGCGAGCAGCAGATCTCTCAAATATTTTAAAATATTCTTACGTTCATTTTTAGGTTAATTTTAAGGTTCATTTTGTATAAGAGACCCTACCACGTAAGCAGTAAAAATAGCGGGGAATTATTTTTACACAAAATTTTGGACCATAAAACTAAATAGAGCTCGGACGTATATTTGACCCTCCTAGCGGCACTCTGGCAGCGTTGGAAATGAATTTGATAAAATAAAGGGAAAATTCTGTAATATGGAAATAAAATCTAAATACTCTGTTGTTTCAGATCATGAATAATTTTTTGAATCTTCAAACTTTGGTAAAGCTAATTTTTAGTATTACAGAAAAAGTAAATTTAATTAATTTTATGCAAGAAAAATTGTGAATATATTTTATAAGACCTTCAAAGATCCCCTATTTCTGATACAACGCGCTCATAACACTGCGTTACATACTCGCATACGAATGCATGTAGCACAAGTACGAGAATACATGTACGTGGCCAAAGTAATACGAAACCAAAAAACCATAACAAAAAAAAAAAACGGAAAATCAGAAAAGTGAAAATAATAATAGACAAACACTAGAAAGAAAAACAAGCAAAAAAAATACGCAAAACAGAATGTAAAGGTACTTGCAAATTACTTTCGCTGTTTAATTCACTTTTAATTCGTTAACAAGAGATTACAAAAAGGCTCTATGCCACCCAGCCAGCAAATTGCTGAAAGCAAATAGTACTTGAACAATTTTCACGAAAACGTGTGTAAAAGTGTAGAAGTAGGTAGTGAAAATATTGAAGTTAATAGTACTATCACTACACCTATAATTATGGAGTAGAATATTGTAAAATATTTTCTACTCTGTGCTATTTTCAAGGCAGACTTGATTTTACAAAACATGTCGAAATTAATCAATGAGAGAGAGTACTTATTACTTAAAATTATATATAGTTTTTGCTTAGAACTTGAATTATTAATAAAATTAAAATCATATGATGGAATTTCTATATTTAAAGCTTGCATCATTTAAATTAATTAATTGAAAGCATTTCATTCTGTTACATAAGAGTTTTGTAACCATTCATTATTAATAATCACATCATATCCTTATATATTCTTTGTGTGCACAAATTTTGCAAAGCATCTTCCAATGGCAATACAGTTGTGCATTAATTCCAAACAAAATATTAAGTAAACATATCATCCTACAAATAAACAGTATTCTATTATCATTGTTTTTGTTAGAAGATTTTTGGTTTAATGCTTCATTGGTAAAACAAAATTCCAATGATTCATTGAGTTGACTAGTAATGCAATTGTCACGTTGATGCGTGTGATAAATTAGACTTTCTCATGTACTGCATACAAGAATAAATATACATATATGATGTAAATGTGTCTACATACAACAAACAAACATATAAGTACATTATTCCATACATATTCATATCTTACTTATTACGTATGCACTTATAATCTTTAGAGAAGCAACAAGAAATATATATATTTTATGTACTCACATAATAAGATTTTCCAAATTATCTGTACTTCTAACATACTATAATGATTGCATGTGATAGTAAATGTATATACGAATAAGTATATTATGTGAACAAATGTCTCGTCAATGACATCACATCTCAAACTAATGATTATAATGAGAATTGTGATGTACAGCAATGATGACAGTAATATAATGCTATAATGCTTGCTGATGGCATAATTTTTGATTTTGAGAAATCACTATTGTATGGCTTTTGTGAATATTTGAGCAGAGCTTTTCTCGAAAATTATGAGCAAATCTACAGAATGCTACATAAGAGCTACATAAAATGTTGTGTCCTTCAGTCGTTGCCAAGTGGAAAGTTATAGAATCAAAAGCCTGCATCGGTCAATTATTATACAATCCACTCAAAGGGTTAAGGTTAAGTATATTCGATTTATGCTTCTGTTTATAATACCGACAAGAATGGCACCTCTTATATAAAAGTATATGTATTATTGATCAAACTCACCAATTCACGTGAATTGAACCATAAGACAGGGATGTCCTTTCAACAGTTTGCACAATAACTTTCGTAATTATGAAGCAATCATGCTGGAAATTAGCAGATTCAATTCATCAATGAACTGAAAATTTGAAGAATGAGCGCAATCAAATAAAAACCCCTCCTTACTACCAAACAAAACCATTTCGCTACATAAAAATTTACATAAAAATATAAAGTTATCAAACTAAAATTTAAGATATTAAATTTTATATTAACAGAAAATATAAAATATAATCGAAAATGAATGTAATCGAATGAAAATCTCACTCAAACTTTCCATACAAATGTATGCAGCCGTATATCTATATTTGCATACTTTTCACAGTAAAATATTAAGTTATCAAGCTGAAATTTGGTATACGTAGTTATTGTAACTATTGTATGTTTAAGTTAGCAAATGAGCGTAATCGAATGAAAACCACGCCTACCTTTCATAGAAAAGTATATATTGAAATGGATATTTTCACATTTTTCGCATGCAAATATAAAGCAATCAAACTTAAATTCGGCACATATATGTCTATTTGCCAACAAAATGACATGTTTAATTGAGATCATAATCGGATGAAATTCACGACCATCTTCCATACAAAAGTATGTTTCACATATGCTATTTTCATACTTTTCGCAGAAAAATATAAAATTATGATGTTGAAACTCGATGTATGCAAGTTTATTCACCAATAAAGTCTCGTCTTCGAAAATGAACGTAATCGGATGAAAAGCACGACCACCTCCCATACAAAAGTCGGTTTTCGAAAATAAGTTTTGAAGATTTTAAGCACGAGAACTTTAAAATATACGACTGAAACTCGGTAAATTAGATTACTATTACTAATGAAGGAATTTATAAGAAAATACACGTACAAAAGTATGGTTTTTCGTAGGTACATATGCGTGTCTGTTGTCATAATAGTGTTCTAAGCTTCGGTATTACCGATATTAAAACTAAATTTTTTTATACAAAATTAATTTCCAAACTTGTACTGAAAGATTAATGTTATCGGAGTTCTTTCATTTAGAATTGGAAATATTTCTTTTGGTCGATAATCAAATCAGGCATTACTCAAGGGGCTGAAGGCTTCAGTAGAAGTGAAAGTAACAACAAAAATGACAATGCAAAATTATAAATATGTGTTGTACATATAACGTGTGTATTATATATGAGTGTATGTATACAATGGCTAACTCTACAGTAGAAATATTTTCTCGATTTAATCGCCTCTATATGCCTTATACCTCGTTGTACAGTAGTAGTCTGCATGTAGACTTGCCTTCACATACTCTTACATATGCAGATATATGTATGCTCATAATCATACATATATGGTCGGTGCGTAACAAATTAATATGGATTAAAATGAGGACCACCAACAACGAGGACGACGACGACAACGACGACAATAACAAAGAAACCTATATGCATAACTGGCCACAGTATACCACTATAAACAGACCCAAGTATTGCGCCATCATTTAGCATTACCACTTTACATATTTTATTGAGCTGTGTATGAGTATTGGGTTTTAAATATGTATGTATGTATATGAAGCTCATATGCCCAATACGTATGCATACGAGTATTCACACGTGCTTAAACACACACACACACATATATGTATATACATACACACACACACACACAATAAGGCATATATTTAAGCTAGCAAACACAACTAAGCCATTCATAATTTAGAGCTCATGACAAAGTATTGTAGTATGTAGTCACAACGACAAAGGCAAATGGTTATGCATGAATGTGTGTTTTATACTCACTTCCTTTACTACTTTGCAGTAGGGCTGATGAATTTTGTGCCTTTTGATGCTAACGATGTGCTTAAGCCCAACGTTAAGCATACTATATATGAGTGGGTGGTTGTGTATGTATATGTTCTTGTTTTTAACTATGCATGTACTATGTGTCTGTGTATTCATGTAAATATAAATTGGTGATCATATTTGTAGTAACCTTAGAGTTGGCATGGGATATTATTTCAAAGAAAGCATAGACATAGACATATTGTATATTGTGACTCATACAAAAATTACAATAGTCAATAAAAACCATTTCAAAAAATTAGATGAAATTGTGAATAATATAAAATATTTTATATGAAAATAAAACAAAAATTATGATTGCTCAAATCACTGCTCAAATCGACATCAATTCCAACTGAGGCACAATACGAATATGATCACTAATAAATAATATTTCCATGTATTACAATAGGCATGGTAGCTGGCATAGGTGTAATGGTATTTATGGCATGATTTGCCAAAAAAAAAAAACAAATATTGCCTACTTCATACTCGCCTCATAGTGGTTAGATGCCTCTAATGATGATCATTTATGACCACCTCTTTCTCTCATTCACTGCCATTATTTGTGGTACTATTGTACCATATTCGATTTCATGTTATTCTATCATTGTCCCCTATTAAGTATGGTATTCATTATTACTATGTATGTTGGCACAGGCTTCATGGCAGTGCAATAAATCAGCATTTTTAGTAAAAATCGAAGCCTAAAAACTGGGATGCAGTGCTTGTGTGTATGTAAGTACCTCAGAAATATTCTTATGCAACTCGAAATGTAAATTAATGTAGAGAAAATAATAACACCACTATTCCATGTGATTCCATAGTGATAGTTCATAGTCATCGGTCATCGGTCATCATGTTTATTCGATCAAATCAATTACTAATTAAAGAGCAAATATTTTCAATTTTTCACAAAATTCAAAGGTCAAAGGAAATATTAAAGATTTCTTCGAAACAAATTTCTAATTAACATCAAACACAATAACTCATTGAAAATAGCTTAAAATAAATCTACTTAAATTTGTAAATTGTACAATAGTTGAATTTTCATTTAAAGAAAAATATATTTAAATTACTTTTATACGAATTCTTTGAAAATCTATTTGCTGATTTTCTTCTTTACACTTGACATCATAGAAGCCAAAGAACTCAATTGAATTCAGTTCACAGCTGATTAGACCAAATTATTTATTTTTCCCACTCTCTGTCTCTCTTTCTCTTTTGCTTGCTACATACGATACATGCATTCTTTATTATATAGTTAGGTACTGCACTTGGAACTCTAAATCACTGTCATCCATAAAGTAGTTCAGAAATGTCAATAGAGTCAATATGTCATTCTTTGTATAATATCTATGCAAGTGTGTGTGTACTCGTATATATGAGCGTACGTATGTAGAATGAACTTATAGAGGGACAGAGCAATAAATGTTGTACTCTGGCAAGCAGACAATATTCAGTTGCTTTTACATTTGGCTTTTGCCAATATCAATACCAATTATTTATATATGTTTGTATGTGTACTCATTAGATTGTCCCTTATGTGGAGATAGCAATTTGTCTGGTCTGCATATTATAAATTATAGTATTAGGATTTTTGATAAATTTTAGTTTCAAAAGTACTCTGCAGTACAGGTTAATAGACGCCTTATGGATACAGATATACTGTAAATCTGTCTTTATAATTTTTTATCCAATACCACATAAACTCTATTGATCTAAACGGTATTTAAGACGAGCGTCATAGTACCGCCAAAGACGTTTTTGTTTATATGTTCCAGGCTCAGATTCTTGATTGCATTCCAAACCGTTTGGATTGGGTTCTTACCAGCTAATGATGTTTATAACCTACATTCAAACACCCACGCATATATGAATTTTGTTTTTTCGTACCCCTAAGGATGCGTGTAAAGTATCAGAATCAAGGATCAGAATCACCATTAGAGTGTTGTATGTTATATAGCAATAGAGTAATGTTAAAATCAATATATGACTATTTTTACCGTTATACCACCATATTCACTATTTTCACGAAACCAACGCTTGCCTTCTTTACAAAAGTATGTTTTCGAACATATGTTTTCCCATTTGATGCTTGTAAATATGCAACTATCAAGCTGAAACTCGGCATATAAAGTAATTTTTACCAATAAATGAATTATTTCGAAAACGACATTAATCGCATTAAAACAACACCTATCTCCCATACAAAAATATAATTTCGAAAATATTTTTCATGATTTTGTATACCTAAATATAAAGGTATACAGCTGAAACTGGACACATTAAGATATAATTTACCAATAAATGAAGTATTATGAAAAATGCTTTATTTAAATTGAAACTACACCTACCTCCTATACAAAGTTATATTTTCGAAAATATATTCTTCTGACTTTGTACACCTAAATATAAAGCTATCTAGCTGAAACTTGGCAAAGTAAGATATTTTTACCAATAAATTAAGTTTTTTAAAATTTGCCTAAATCAGATTGAAACTACACCTACCTCCCATACAAAACTATATTTTCGAAAAATTATTTTTCTGACTTTGTACACCTAAATATAAATAATCTAGCTGAAACTTGGCAAAGTAAGATATTTTGGCCAATAAATGAAGTTTTTTGAAAATTGTCCAAATCAGATTGAAACTACAACTACTTCCCATATAAAAAAAAATTTCGAATATATTTTTCGTGACCTTGTGCCCCTAAATATAAAGCTATAATGGTAAAACTTGGCATATATCATTATTTGCATCAACAAATTGATTACTCCAGGAATGGCTATAATGAGTTAATGATTACACCTACCTTCCATAAAAAAGTACATGTTCGAATATATGATTTCAGACTTTAAGCACTTAAATATAGAGCTATCGTCCTAAGAATCAGCATATAGTATTAGTTGACTTAAAAAATTGATAATTTAGAGAATAGGAGTAATCGGTTGAGAATTACACTTTAACTCCCATAGAAAAATTTATTTTCGAATATATATTTCGGACTTTATGCACGTAAAAGTAAAGCTATAGAACTAAAATTTATCACATAGCTTTGATTGCCCATCTACTATCTTATAGTACATGAAACTATAAGGTTATTTGAAGGATTTTGAAGAAAATATTACTTTCAAACAATAAGGAGCACTCTTATGGCCATGTATTATATTATTTGTATGCAGCAGTAAAACAACAACAACAGCAATAACAAAATAATCAACTAAACCTACAAGTATAAATAATACTGCTGCCAAATTGTAATTAATGCGGCTTATACAAAGAGTGCCACACACATATGCACATAGAGAGTCACATGGTACATACGAGTACATATTTGTAGGAACTGGTTTAAATTGTTCGAAATATTTGTTCGTTGTTCATTTTCGTCTTTAACACAGACACCAGAGAAGAACTTTCACATTTAGACGATTTATATATGTGTTATGTATTCGTGTCCGATTTCTAATGTTGTGTACCATTTAGCTACTTCCTGATACTCAGTCGAAGTGTGAATATTTTCAAGCACGTGTTTATCATCTTCTTCTAATTCACCTAGTTCTTCATTACCAAGAGTATGAAGATATCAACAGTATTGACTAAATGTGTATTGTACAAGGTATTCGTCTGTTAATATGCACCCTAAACATTTGCTGCTTCTGCTTCTGCTGGCATAGACATTTCCGTTCGATTTATTTGCATTCTTGCAAGAGAAGACGGTGGAAAATAGTTATAAGTCATGAAAGGAAGTAAGCAAAATGCTTGCCTGCTGACCAAATACATAAGTACTTGTACTTTTCATTGCAATGGCTCGGTTCAGTTGTTCGCTCTTATTCGATATTATCACAGGCACAGCCATACACTTACTCATGCACACGTGTTTTTATGTATGTGCATGTGACCTTTTGACACTGTTATTTAAACCATGTCATAGTATTGAATGCTTCACTGCTTATGAAATTTATTATCGACTGCATCATCATCATCATCATCATCATCATCAGGAACGTGACATGCAGAACATACCCAACACGTATCTAGTTCCTTAGTCATGTCATCTGCTTCAAGATGGTCTCCTCGTTGCATTGTTGTTGCTTTAATTTCTTTTTTTTTTATTGGTTCTATGCCATCGATGCTATACGTTTACACCTACTTTCTTTTGCATGTCAACTAACTTGTCATTGCACTCTCAGAGAAGTTGTAGCACATGTCACTCTGCACATGCTTGCTACTGTACGCTACATGACTACGTATGAGTGCATGCATATGCATGCATATAGAGTTCATCCAGCAATTTGTACTCTTTATATTCGCTTTGTTTTCTTTTCTACATTTACCGAAGTGGAGTTAAGTACTTACAAGTATTTCTTTCTTACCATTTTGCTGCCTTCCTTTTTGGATAGAAAAAGTAGAGAAATAAATTTGGCAAAGTCAAAAATACGATGACATGTATCCAGTATGCTTCTTGAGTAATTTCCTGCAAATCTTCTGTCATTCCCTAATCATTACATTTTTTGTATGATAGCGACATATTGCATATCTACATATGCACTTACATGCTCAAAATACAACTACCTACTTACCTACCTACTTACATATACATATGTCTATATCTTCTACCTTAGTACATAGTTAAAATGACATGCAGACAACATGCATGCATTATTTCCGTTGCCTGCCAGTTGTAACCATTCTACTCCCCACATATAGAGGAGGTGCACAAGTATTACATACTTGTATGCATAACTGACTTGAACAAATGTTAAATTGAAGAGGAGTCGAAGAAAGAAAAGTCTTTTTTTTTTGACATATCACACACATGAAGGACATGCAAAATGAAAAGTTAAGAAGAGAAAAAAAAAAAAATGAAACGGAAAAAATAAATAAAAACCGGATATATGGCATATCTCTTTGTAACATGAATTATTTGAGTTTATTATATATACTTTTTTATTACGTTTTCTCCTCTTCTTATTTTGTAGTTTCTTGTATATACTTTCCGTTTTCTGTCTTTTTAATATTAGTTTTATTTTTTCATTGATCGCCAAAAAAAAAAAATATGTGTCATTTCACATTTTCTTTGACTTTAAGGGAAATTTTTTTTTTATACATTTACATTCGCCTACCTCTAATATTTCTTTTATTGATATTATACAAAATATATATTTTCTTTTTTTATTTTTTCACAGAGCGGTTCTGGCAAATCATCAGCACGTATTGGCGATGGTCCAATTTTAACATTGGAAAAACTTGAACGTCAACAGGCTGGAGTCTATCAATGTACCGCAGATAATGGTGTCGGTGATCCAGTTACGGTCGATATGCGTTTAGATGTACTATGTAAGTGTTAATAAATATTTTTAATGTCATATTTTTTTTATAGCTACAAATTCGTTGATTGGTTTCTTGATTGCATGATGAAGGAAATATGCACAATCTATTGCTAAATATGATGAATTTATATAAAATTGCGAGTTATATTGTACAATTGTATACTATATAAAAAAAATTGGCTTATATTGTACTTTGGATATAAAAATATTTTTTTTTTGTGCTCAAAATACAATCGAGAATATACTTTTGTATGTGAGATAGGAGTAATTCTTATACGATTCTGTGCATTTTTGCACTTGTTCATGCATTTATAAATCGAATATCATGTACTGAATTTCAGTTTCATAACTTTCAAAATTTTCATCGGAAAAATGTGAAAATATATGTAGGGAAGCATGAGTTTGTATTACAGCCCATTTCCTAACAGATGTACTATTTGATAAAAATACTCATATTTACCAAGTTTCAGCTTGATGGCCTAACATTTTTGTGCTTAAAGTGTGAAAAAATCCATTCTACAACATACTTTTGTCTGGGAAGTATACATAATTCTTATGCGATTTCACTCATTTGCTACTGTATTAATTCTGTAATGAATTCAACTTTCAACAACAAGATAGATTCATAGATTAATATTTTCGTGCTTAAAGTGTGAAAAAACCCAATTCAATATCATACTTTTATAGGGAGGTATACATAATTTTTATTAGAGTCGACTAATTTTTAAAAATTTTTATTTCGCGCAAAAAATTAACTTCACACACTAAGTTATAGTTTGATAGCTTTATATTTTCGTGGTCAAAGTGTGAAAACATACATTTAAGAACATACTTTTGTATTAGAGGTATGCGCAGTTTTCGTCAAATCTCGTCTATTCATACACTAATTAGTTTTCTGGTGAACATAATCGTCTGTACCAATTTTTAGATTGATGACTCTATAATTACGTAAGTTATCATGCAAACAGATGGGCAGATATCATGACAAATATTCAATAATATACATATACATATACAATATGTATATGTATACTCTTTCGTATTTGTCACTTTTGCTGATGAATGTTACAAAAGAATATACAAACCAAATATTTCCTTAAATATTTCCGTGTAGAGTATTTAGAAATGCTTTTTGATGTCTCAGCCGTGCTTAATACATTGAGGTTTGTAAGGAAACCCTAATGTTGCTGATGCGGTGCTGTTAGTTCAATTTATGTTAATTTCAACAAATTATTAATTAGTTCGATATACCTATTAATATGAATTTGAAGGCGTTTGATGTGCATAGAAGGCGGTTGTATTTAATATGATTTTTTCTTTGAAAATTTCTTCAGTTCGTTTGATTGTTTTTATATCTAAGTACTATTTATAAGGGGGGAAGCTTATTCAAATATATGTATAAATATTTTCTTTAAATAGCATATTTTTGGAGAAATAAATGTTAATATCAACCCACACGTATTATACTTTTAATAACCTTATAATCTTCATGCAAACATCGTACGCCACAATGTGGATTTTCCTTTGTCCTCTTCTCTTTTAATTCTGCAACCGTTTTTCATTTTGATATACGTACGAATGATGATTGCATCATAATTTTGATATTACTACGATATCAATTCTCACAGCAAAATATAGCCGCCTACGTATTTTTAGCACATTCTTCTTACAATTGGTTTACTTGGAAGAAATCAACTCAACCTCCCTGTTATGTATTAGGCTGCTCTCAACAAATTCAACTCATTTATCATGCATTTTTTTTTTTTTTATTTAATTTTTATTATTATTGCTTACTTTCTCATAATTTATGATTTATTTTCTTTTATTTATATTTTCAAGAGATGATTATGTACTTATTTCGTAATGTATATAGGTATAGGGTGCCGTAGCTCAGTGGTTAGTGTGTTCGCCTTCTGATCTGTAGGTCGTGGGTTCAATCCCCGGCTGATGCATAACAAATTTAATATCGATAAGATTTTTCTTTCGAACGGTACCCACCTGTCGGCAAGCAATTGGCAATTCTTCCGACAGTAACAACTTGCCATGAAAAAGCTTCTTAAAGAACTCTGTGACAAAGCTCAGAAAAAGTGATGTCACAAGTGTTCTGCCGTTCGGAACCGGCTAAAATAAGTAGGTCCCTTCTAATATTGTCCAAAAATTTAAGGCGCACAACAGTAATGGAAGAGAAGCTCGGCCAATGAGCCCTCTGGGGCTTTATGTGCCACATATTTATTTTTTTTATATAGGTATAGGTAGAATGTGGCAGAGAATTGAAACAGCTAAGATTGAAAAACAAGATAAATGTAGAAATAAATTAAAAGCGAAAACTGCATGAAAGAAAATGTCTACATGATGTGTGCACATATGCGTGCATCAACAACAACAAGAACAAGCAAACAGAATAAGAAAATTGAAATTGGTGGAAGCATCGCTTCATATGCAAATAGCTGAGCTGTATGCTATACGAACCGAAGTGCAAAGAATACAAAATAATAAAATCAGCATATGCGAATTGAATACAAGCACTTTACACGCATATACTTAAAGTTACACACACACACACACACTACATATTGATATACCAGAAGCTATCAAGCTGTAAGGCATAAATCATGAAATCATGAGATTGGCAAGGATGGTGTGGCAACGCGGTGAATATATAAGAATAAATCAGTTGCAAATTTTGTTGAATTTTTCAAGCATCGAATAAACGTGTATAGCAACTATTGGATTCATTCATTCAATCGTTGCGTATGTACACAATACAGAAGGTGTTGTTGTTGTTACAACTTCTTCTTCTTCTTCGTCTTCTTCTTCGTCTTCTTCTTCGTCTTCTTCAGTATCCTATTATAATATAGTATTTTCCGGCTTACCATAGTAAAAGTTACTGAAGCGTTATACAATATTTTTCTATATTATTTTTTTCAACTTTCAACATCTTCGACATTATTTTTGACTTGTTTCTCTCATATTTGTCTTCTTTATTATTGAAGAATAACTATGTTGGGGTTTGTTAATCCAATAAAAGCATAAAATTCTAATTTTCATAATTTTTCACAAGTCTTGTTCGTTGAATATTTCTTGTTGTTTGTTGTTGTTGTTATTTGTATAGTTTAGTATTACAATAAGTTGCAACAATACTTATGCATATTCTGCATATTCATCTACTCTATTTTACTATTTCAGATCCACCGGATATACAAGTGGAGAAATCATGGATACATTCTGGTGAAGGCTTTGAAGCGAAACTTGTTTGCATTGTTTACGCTGATCCAATTGCAACGGTTTGTTGATTTCATCTATGCTACTATTGTTATATTGCATGTCTGATATCATTGCATCGTTATATATATACATATGTATGACTATAATTGTTGTACATACTTGATATTATTATTTTCCTGAGTTTACTTTCTACTTGTTGAAATTATAATATTGCAATTTTCGCGTTTTTATATTCTTTTGGTATGTTTTCAATATAGTAGTGTGTTTTTTATTATGACTTCAATTTTTTGCTTCTTCCAAGAATTATATTTTGATAGTAGAAAAAAATCTACAAAAGGAAAGTCATAATGATGAAAATATATATTATATATTTTTACAATTTATACTCTCCAAAATCAGTATGCCAAATTAAAAATAATGAATTAGGTCAACCAGAAGTTATGAACAATTGAATATAGGAAATAATAATTACATCATACTATTTTCATATTAATAATCTAATATGCCATAATTGGTGTTTTCTTCATGTGAAATGAAAAAAAAAATGGAATTTATGTAGACAAATAATGATGCAACATATGAGCACTATTCGATAGAGATAAACAAGCGGTTTAATGTTAAAAGATTGAAATTAAATTTCATAAAATCAACGTATAATTCATAAATATGTAGCATCATAATTACATACTCTCATTACTGCTCTATTAATTTGCTAAAACCCTTAAATGAAAATAAACAATGATATATGAGAAATAATCACAACCAGAAATAATCTGTATCACACATTGAAAAAATTAAGTCCAACATTTCAATCACACATTTACATAATTTTTTTTTTTCTATAATAAAATATAATAAAATAATAATTTTTATACTTTCAAAATGAATTAAAGCGAAAGTCATTATGTATTCTCATTGCAAAAAAAAGAACCAAAATCCATACAATTTGTTTATAAACTTTCTATCCCAAAATGTTTACATCAAATTCTGCAACATTATTTTTTCTGTATCCCTACATGTTTATATCAAATTTTGCAACATTCTTTTTTTCATACTCATATGATGAATTGTTAATTAAAAAATATTGTAGCTATTAGCTTAATTAATTTTGATGAAATTTCTATAATCAAATTTCATCCAAATTAATCTGATGTAAATGTATTTGACTGATGTTTCATTCTATTACCATTATAGTATGTATATAATAAAATGTATATACATATATGTATATTGTAAATGTATATGTTTAATACAAAAAAACAATTTGATATGAAACTTTCGAAACATATCAATAGATCAGAATGCATATCATATGTACTCGTATATGTTATAGCGTAGAAAGTTCGACAATTAAATCTACAGCCTATATGTAATTGGACTATTGAATGTTGATAACTACAGAATTGCTAATATTAGTTGGACTGATGATAGTCAGGGAACTACATACAATAGTAGAAAATTGATGCTTACAAGCAGAATTTAGTAATCTAAGAAGATGAGTTCCACACTTATTCACTATCATTGTATTACAAAGTTGTTGCATTCAAAGTATGAAACTTTCAAAGGACCAAATGTCTATAGCAATACAAACAAAATGTGTAGTATTGGCGTATGTTAATCTATAGACATTAGGGTATGATAAATTTGATGCAGCAAAATTTTGATCAAATAGCTCAGGGGAAAATAAAAAATTTGAATAATTTTAAGCATTATTTTTTGCCAAGAAAGTAAAAGAAAATTATACCTGTGAAACCGACTACTTTTTATTTTTTATAGCCTTATATTTAACTACTCTAGGGGCGATCCCTGGTCAACTGTGTTGTTAAAGGTCGATTTTCAAATGGTTTTGTGTTAATTTCGTATGAGAACCTTCTTAACAGGTAAAGATAGAAAGCTACTATGTTTGGAGAAAATATTGAAAAGGAAAAATTAATTAAAGTCGTCGTATATTTCACTACCCTTGCGACGATTGCTGGGGTTATTTGTCGATTTTCAGCAGTTTTTGTATTGCTTACGTATGGGAACCTTCTTAACGTTATGAGATAGAGAGTAAATATGCTTAACGAAAATGTTGATTAAGAAAAATTAACGACGTTTCCTGGGCAGCTGGAACGATTTTTGTCGATTTTCAATTATTTTTGTGTTAATTTTGTATAGGCGCCTCCTTAAAGGTTAAAGATAAGGAGTACGTATGTTTGAATAAAATGTTGAGGAGAAAAAAATGAATGGGAGTCGGTCATATATTCCAACGCTCTAAAAACAATTCATGGGCAGCTGGGACAATATTTGTCGATTTTCAAATGTTTTTGTGTTCATTTTGCATGTGACTCTTCTTAAGTGATAGATATTTTTAAATTTAACCCACCTCAATGCGCTTACATATGGAAAAAAAAAAACAATATTTTTACTCAGTTCTGTTAATTTTCAAACTTCCTTTAATACGAATACCTACATCATCCATATGCTGAGTTCATCTAGCATTGAATGATACAGTCGATTCAATATAAAAGAAACTAAGTATTCGCATGTTCAATTTTCATTTTGAAATTACTTTTATCATCGGTCTTT
Source organism: Megamerina dolium (assembly GCA_963854835.1). NCBI lineage: Eukaryota > Metazoa > Arthropoda > Insecta > Diptera > Megamerinidae > Megamerina > Megamerina dolium. Next base: position 13,764,553 of record OY978526.1, on the reverse strand, counting down.
TTGACGTGTTGTTGTTGTTTTTTTTTGGATATTATTGTATGTACTATTCTGTTTTTATTACCCTTAATTTTTTGTTTTTCTTTTCTTTCTTTCATACGATGTAACGCTGCAGGTGTCCTGGTACCAAAACTCATTTCCGTTACAAACAACCGATAGACGAATTATGTCAACAAGAGGAAATCGACACATGCTCACCATACGCCATATACAACAGGAGGACTTTGGCAATTACAGGTAAGCAATTCGTCTCACATAAGACATACCAACAGACGTACATGCATAGATGAGCAAAACAAATAGTTAAGTCTGACTAGTTATACTAGAAGACAACAATGCGTAAAACACTGAGAAAGAAATGAAAAGGAAAAAAAAAAACAAAATGAAATAAAAAAAAAAAATGTGGTGATGTAAAAAATACTGAACAGAAATAAAAAATTTAGCTACTTTTAGATGTGTATTGTAGCAGATTCAGGAATTAGATGAAAGTGGCAAAAAAAAAAGAGATTTGAAAAGTTTATGTATTTTTATTTATTTTTCTTCTTAGCTAAAGAAACCGGCAATTTCAATACAGTCAATTTATTTCCTCACAAATCAATTGTATATAAAAAAAAAACAATTTTTAGGCTTTCCCTATATCAATGTGGAACTATCATTACGACTACTAGCTAAATGTAATTAGTCATTAACTTTTTAGACTTAGAAAAACTTCGAAGTTGTGCATAATGACGAAGGCATAAGAAAATACTAGCAGATATTTTTTCTTAAAGTCTTGTGAGAGCTCACTGCTTACTCATTTTTCCATTCCTTGAATTATGAGATAATTCCGATATAGGATTTGTTGAACTACAACAAATGCAATTATCATGAACTACTGTGAGACTTAACCATCCCATCATCCCTAGTGCTATCTTTCATATACTCCATTTTACGCAAATATACTGCAAAGCATCAATAAACAAAAATTGGATTGTTGGTTGAGTTAATTAAAAAACAAATGTGATGGCTAAAATTGATTGCAGTTTTTTCTATGTTTGCTTTATCGTTCTATATCTCTCTTTCGCTCTTTCTCGCTATCTCTGTCTCTCTCCCTCATCCTCCATTTTGCCATTTGTCGAAAGTCTTTCATTCTTTGGTGGTCTCAGGAACTTTTGTGACATTTCATCTCAGACATCGTGTGCGTGTATGCATGTGTTTGTGATTTTAGCATCTTTATTTTTCCAAAGTTGATTTAGTCAATTAAGTGACTGTTTTTTTTTTCTTTCTTATTGTTGTTACATGTATTGATATGGTCTGCAAACAAATATGTTTTTCTTTTTCTATTTTTATTGCTCTGCCATTTGTATTATACACAGGTAGTAGCTATTGAGTTATGAAGAAAGCGACAGGCTTGCTTTGGTGATTGCTTGAAAGAAAAAGTCACACATAAAAAAAAAATAATAAAATTAACAAATTGGAAAAAAGTTAGTCGGTTTCAATTGCCATATATATTTGTGTGTGCGTGTGTGTATATGTTGGTTTTATTCGTATGTGAACAAATAACTTTTTCACATCAATGTCAATCTGTCGAAATCATATTAGTACCAGAAAAGAAATCAACACAAATAGTCGGAAGTTGGCCATGTTGGCATAATATTTTCAACAACAAACTTTATATGACGTGTTGGATTAGTTAAGTTCATGCAGGTGCATGAGCAACCTAACTCTTCAACTGTCCAACTGATGATGATGACGACAATCAGCATCATGATGATACTGATGATTATGATGATAATAATAATAATAATGACAAACATGGCATTAACCTGTGGCCATATAAATCTCACATATACACATAGATTAGTCTGCCCTTAAGGGACATCCACTCAGACAGTTGCTGAGTCAATGAGTAAGTGAGCTAGTATGGTTAGGTAAATGCAGACAATTTGTTTAACGTATGCTTGTACAGGAAATTAAGTTCTTTCGCACATATGCTGCTACTATATCCTATATAGTGTTAGCATTACTTACGTAAATTGAATATAAAAATAACAAAAGAAAAACCAAATTGAAACGTAAATTACAACGAAGCTTAAGAAATGGTTAATTCAAATTTAAATTAATACAAAGAAAACGATTTATTTGAGATTAAGTTTAGATGAAAATCATTTTAATGATAGAGATTATAAAAAGAAATCCGAATTTTCGATATATTTTAAGCAATAAAATCGTACAAATATACAAACGCACTCAAGAATATGGTTACAGTCATTAAAAGCTACCTAAAAAACCATTTTAGAGCCACAAGCAATAATAGAGATACATAAAATTACGTAGTACAGGAATAGCAACAACTGCATAGACACTCCATTTTTATTACATATATGAAAATATAGTTCTTTATGTATTGTTCATCTATGCATACTCTGCTCTGTATCCATTCCAACTAACCCTCACCCATCCCAAACGTATGCATAATGTGCATAAAGGCAACTCTAATAAATACCAATTAAATTCCAGCTGTGTTGCCGATAACTCACTTGGACGCTCACGTAAATATATGGAATTATCTGGACGTCCAGGACCAGCTGAATTTTATTCACCAAAATGGGGTCGTTCATCGGATAGCTACAATTTGACATGGAAAATTGATAGTTATCCACCATTGGAGGAGGTACGCCTACTATATCGGCGTGTATTGGTAAGTTTTATTGATTCTATTGTTGTGTGCTTTTTTCTTCTTATTCTTCTTTTAATATTCGTTCATATACCATACCATACATACATACGTAGGTATATATACAAACTGACCAACAACAACAACGACATGAACGAATATTTTTGTTTGAACTATAAAAATTTTCAATTGTTAGTTACAATAGAATAAGAGTTCTGTTTTTGGAATGAAAAAAGAAAAACTCAGAATAATAATCGCAAGAACAACAAGAATAATTTTTTCGGCGAAATAAAAATTAAAAAAAAAAATCATAAAAAATATTCTTGTTATTTATGGCGCTCCATGTGCAATAGAAAAAAACAGAACAATTGTTGCATAGATTCAACATTTTTAAAAATTGTGAAACTAAACTAAACTATTCTAGAGGTATAGAAGTGAAAATAATTTTTCTACAAATAAGACTAATATATTGAGGGGGTGAAACAACATAGAAGGTGCACTTGGTTCTACGCATAAATATAAATGACAATAGTTTCATTGTAAATAATACCAATAAAAATTATTACAAAAAAAAAAAATGTAACATAGGAGTTTTTACGAATTTCAACCATTAGAGCGACCATATTCAACTACATACGTTATTTAACATAGCTCCCATACTAAATATGAATCATATAAATGTGAGACAGTTCGATTTGGTATCAGATGCAATATCTTAGGGGTAAAAAAGTTGCTCTAAAAGAAACATTACAATTTTTTATCAATTATTTCCTACAAAAAAAAAAACAAAATATAGAACATCTTGTTCGGAAGAAAACATTTTCATTCCCAACATAGTTTGCCCGATACATTTTTCCCAACGTTCCATTAATTGTTCGTTGCCTTCCATATAATACGATTTATCGAGACCATTAAATAGGTCTATTCTCTATCTGTTTGTATCTCTTCATTTGACCGAAATATCTCACTAGCAACGAGTCATTCCTTCACAGTAAATAGTTGCAATGGGGACTAAATTGGAAGAATATGCGCACTGAGGGAGCAATTCATAACTTAATTTGTGAAATTTTAATACTGTTACTGCGAACTTTGGCAACAATGCGCTGTGCTGATGGAAGAGAATATTTTTCCTCGCCAAATGCAGTCATATCCGAAGGCGCAGCATTAAAAAAAACTTTTTTCGTGACCTTGTTAGTGGAGTAACCTTAGCATCATTGAGTTCAGCATACCACGAGAAGTCCACTAACTCGACTATTCCATCAATTCTCTTGTGATGGGATAAATTCATATTATATTTTATTTTCCAAATATCTGCAATTGATTTCAAGTTGCTCAAACTTATAAACGATTTATATACTAAAGCAAAATCCATTCCAATATGATACAAATATTTATTGCCGCTTATATGAGATTTTATAATATTCCATTATATACCATAACTGAATGTATATAAGCAAAAAACAAAAAAAAAAAATATTAATAGCAACAAGCCTAAAAATCTGCGAATTTTTGACCCAAATATTCTATTCCATTTTACCATAACAATAAATGTACATGAAAAATATTTTGCTAAAATTTCATTTATATCCAAATATTTTGACATATTTTACTTTAAATATGATATGAACATCATTTTTGTTTTTCCTTTGAATCTCTTTATATGATTGATGGAAATTTTTTACCATGCTTTGTTTTTTTTTTTTTTTGCTATTTGTTTGAAAAATTGTTTTTCAAAAAATATTAGTTATTTATTGGTATTATTTATTTATTTATTTAATTTTTTTTTTTTGGATGCTATCATGATACACATTTTGTTGTGAACAAGCTTCACAAGTGTACTTCATACATATCACTACTAGTGGTTAAACGCTTATCTCATTTAAATGATATACCATTTAATATTGAATATTTTAAATCATACTTTTTAAAAATTGTCTGTATTCAACTTTGATAATTAAAAGTATATTCAAATTAAATTTGCAAAAAATAAAGGTCGTTGGGAAAAAATAGAAATTATTTTGATTCGATCATTTTCTTTTTTTGTTGTTGTTGTTGTTTTTGTTTTTTGTTTTATGTTTTGTCGTTGGCAAAATAACCAATTAATTTAATGAACGCAAAAATAGATAGAATTGTAAACCGCTACACCAATCTACTATACGAAAGAAAACCACAAAAGCTGAAATGAATCAATATTACCACCACCACTAGTAATTAGTATGAAAATTGTATTTTTTCTTCTTCTTCTTCTTCTGCCACATTTGTTGTGTACACAAATGAGAATATATATATTGTATGAATATGTATAAAATTCATATAATTAAAAAGATATATAGCTATATTTGTATATATATATACAATAGAATGATTGTAGAAATTTAATCGAATACCAATTAAAATTACTAAGCTAACAAGTTGAAAAATAAATGAAACGAAAGAAGGAAAAATGTAGAAAAATTAGTAAAGAAATTGATAGGTAACCGTGAAGGCAAATCTGAAGCAAGCAATTAAAAACACTTTTTCACAGAATAATTTTATTCAAACTGTTTCTCTTTTTTTTTTTTTTAATTATTTTTCTCATCGTATAATGAGAACAAAAATTGTTAGTAAAGTATGATGATAATGACAAGTAGATGGTTGGTGCTGGTAGTTAATGAATATATTTGTATATATAGTGTTCATCAGGCTTATAATTAAAAATCGGAAAATATGTAAGTATTAATAATACACAATATCGTTTAATTGTTATATGATAAAATACTACAATATTAGAAAATATTATATGATCATTCGTGGCGTATACGTACCACTTAATTTTACTTTTGTATTACTGGTCACTCATACGCTCCAATTTCTTATGACACACTTCATCAAGAAAATATGCAGTGGTATATATGGACTATATTTCCATTAACGTAATTGTTTTAAAAATATTCCATGGTAAAATCAAATCGAATTTGAAATGTCTTTTAGGGTCGAATACAAAGTCATTGGTTACAAGCTATTATAGTCAGTGCTTGATTAAACAATAATTAATCTACTGCCATTAGTTAAGCAGTAGCTAATACTATATCGATATCTACATATCCATTGGTTGGGTATTTGTGAACAATATACAAAATTTGACCTACTTAGTACTTACAATTATTTAATGCATGGTTTAATTTATTTGATATCACTTACATATATATTTGGTTATCAGTTAGTTGCATTACAATTTTCTAAAAATGAAGTACATATGTAAAGCACAAATAAATCTTTCTGCAATACATTAAAATACATTAAAATAAAATACTAATAGATTTCAAATATAAATAAATATTCCATCAAATTAAATCCCGCACTCATTAACATTTACCTTCACGCCTTCTGAAATGCAAACGAACAAAAAAATATATCCATTTAATTAATGAGTTTTTCTATCGATGAAAATCATTAAATGATTAAAAAAATGTAAATAAAATAATAAATAAATAAATAAAAGATATACTCGCATTAACAAATAGCAAATAAAAAACCCTAAAAGAAGTATTGAATGAAAAATACTTTGCAATCGTGAGGACATAGCATTTAATATATTCCCCTAACTTTTAATATTTACTTATTTACACACTAACTTAGTAACTCTTACGATGCACATTAAGCAAACCTCTCTCTATCGTACTATAAATAATTTCATTAAAAATGCTACACTTAAGATTATCACGCTATGCAATTGCATAGAGATAGATTGATCCGTGTGAAAGCCAAGTTGAGATGAGACAAGGTGAATAAGGCAAGAATGCCATAAGATGATGTACATGAAGGATATGCTGTTCCTGCTATCAGCAGTAGCAGCTGTTGCTGTTAGTTGAAGTGTAAAAGCAAATGAAATGAAGTGAGTGTGATTTTGATTTATATAGGTGTTTGTTGTATACATACATAGTTCTTAAACATTTTCAATACAATATGCAATATGAAAGAAATAGAAATAATAAATAAGAGTACGGTGTATTCATTGCTACCTGTACTGTATTCACTTACTGAGACCATCACTTCGGTTAACCATTATCCTTCTTTTGAACATGTTTTGCTTTTTCATCTAGCTTATTTTTTATTTATTTTTTTCAGTTTTTTTACCAACACTTTCATACTCCATGTTATGCTATAATAAGGCAATGCTAAATGCTGTATTATTCTGCTACTCTTCAATACAACTTTAGATACTAGTCTTCTGTTCTCTGGTACTGGCATCATTATCTATTTAATGTTGCAACATTTCAACTAATTTAATACAGTATATAAGTTGTTAAGTTTGCTATTGTTATAGCTGCCTTAAAATAGTGCATTTTATATTCGGTCACTTTTCTTCAGGGACTTCCAAAGCCTCAACGAGTGAACTGACGTCTTCCACTTCAACTGAATAAACTCATATCAAATTTTAGAATATTCAAAATTTCAATTAAAAATTTTGTGTTCCCTTGCTCACAGTATACACTTCTAACACATCTGGATGTGGTTTTCTTTCTCAATCTCAAGTGTTATAATTCTATAGTATTTCCATTTTTTTAGAGATGAGAAAAATATTGTGGTTTGGACAGTTTTCAAATTATTTTAAAGAAATATGTTACTATTGCGAATAATTAACCACAAAAAAATAGACTAATTGCAATGGCTATAATAAATACTCAAAATAATTGAATATTTTCGAATATACATACATATATTTCTTGGATTTGGAATTAGTATCTACTCATATATACATTATTTGCATTTTTAGCAATTAAAATAAAATTTTCAGTTGAAATTTCCAATAAGCAAATATATTGTCAATGCCACAATAAAATCAATTTCCAAAAAATTCGAAAACAAAAAAAAATGTTAATCCTACTACTAAAAATTAAACGCTTGTGCATGTGTATAACCATCCTCAGGTATATGATGTTTTATGTAAATATTCAATTTAGAAGCAGAGACAACCAAAAAAAAAAAACAATTTTAATTGAATATTTCGAATTATTCAAGCAAAAGTAAATTCTGCCACTAAACCAAAATTCAGCAAAACCCAATTCATCAATTAGGTATATATTTTCAAACCAAAATATTTGCAATGTAATTTATTGCTTGTTATTTGTTGCTTCCAATTTCAGTTGAAGAGAATAGAATCAACAATTTTCTTTGGAAGTGAAAATTTTTTGTTATTTTCTTTTTAAATAAATTTTCTCAACCGAATTATTTTTCTTAATCATTTTTCATTTTTTTTTAGGTTTAATGATAAATGATTATTGACAGATTTTCAGAATTTTAACACACTTTAATGCATTTCATATTGGAGATGAAGATATATCTACGGCAACGTACAAGGCGTTAATATTATCATATGAAATATTAAGCTTTATTAATATGCATTTTCATTTGAAAATGCATATAAAAATTAAATTTAAAATTTAACATTTTAAAATCATAAATATTTGGTACACCTTGGTACATTATTTTACAATGAACAATTGTAATATTGTTTGTCTGTTTAACTAAGTACCAGAATCTATCCGCTGTTTACACTGTTACTTGTGTAGGCTTTCAAATATCCATATAATGAGAGAAATGTTTTAAATGGCAACAACAAGCGAATAGCTCAAATTTAAGCTATTCACTGGAGAACCCAAAAATATAAAGGTTGTGGTAGAGAAGCTAGCTGAAAGTGGCGGAAAATAGAAGATGGAGGAAAAAATATAAATACACTAGGCAAAAATGTTGCCAAGTGTAAAAAGGCGCACAAGCAAAATAAAAATAAAGAAAAGGTATTTTATTCAAAGGTACAATATAATCATCCTACGCCATGTTTTCGAGTACCCTACTTTTTTTTCATTTTGTATTATACACTCGATGGAATGAATGAATGTATGTGGAAAAGATTGAAATTTCCAAGTTAAAAGTACAAATTTAAAGCTAACAGTTCTTTTTTTCTTCTTTGAATATGTTCATAAAAACAATATTTTTAAAGGTTGAAATTAGATAAAAATAGTAACAATTAAGAAAAAATTTAATCGTATTATTTTACTTGGATAGTCTACGAATTTATCTTAATTTAGGAGGGATATGTATTTTTGTAAATCTGTAAATCGAAGAAGATTTTTTTCTGAGAATGGCTGTAGTAAGTTGAATTGATCTGATTCCGTAATATGTTTGACATACACAGTGCGACAACTATGTATTAAGACTCGAACCATATATCAGCAACCAAGCGCGCTATCTATGTGTGAGCACGTGAGCAAGTGTCAAAATTTCATGGCATTTGGTCGACATTTATTGTTTATTGACATTTATTCTACAAAACACGAGTTCGTTTGATGTTGAAATTTCAACATCAAATTTAACATGAAATTTAACACACAGCACTCATTGTTCGTCAATTTTTGGTTCGGAATCAGGTCTGTGTGTTGAATCACCCGCCAGATTTACCTGATTTGGCACCGTGCGACTTCTTTTTGTTCCCAAAACTGAAATTGAAGTTGAAAGGATGCTTTTTTGATGACATTCAGACCATACAACGGGCTTCGACGAGGGCACTGGAGGCAATTCCGAAAAATGAGCTGGAACACGTGTTTGAATCACTATTATATCGATGTAACAAGTGTATTGAATCAGGAGGAAAATATTTCGAATAAATATTCCGAAAAATTTGCATATATCATGTTTTAATTGTGTTTTCTAGATGCAGTCTTAATACATAGTTGTCGCACTGTGTATACACCTAATATTATATTCATTAATGCAAAGTGTAGCGGACGTGACATAACGGATAGAATACAATTTTTTATTACAATCTATATATAATATTAGATATGCCCATAATTTCGATTAAATTAAAAAAAAGTGAATATAAAGGTACTTTTCTGGTAGCGAATTAACGGCGAATCAAGTTGTCCACCTGTCATTGTATTTTTGTATACAATTATGTGGCATTTCATCATCGAAAGAGAGGTCGGAACAGAATCTGGATAATATTTTGCTTTGTGTTTTGTTCGAGCAATGTGTTTTATGCACTGAAAGTAATACGCGATTTCTGGCTTAATGCCTATAACAATAAGCAAAATTGCAGTAACAGGGGCAAAGACCAACTCGAACAAGTTCAATAAATGCCATTACTTACATCTACACAAAACAACGCTATGTTGCGATTAATGGGTCATTCTTCTAATACAAACTTAATTGCTCGAAGTGTTTTCGAAAATTGGAAACTCAGAATAGACAAAGTTTACCGCAGTTACGGCTAACATTTAAAAGATGTAATCCGTTAGATTTAAAAAATGGTTCTTTTATATAATAAATTTTATTTGATTTTTTTGTTTTTTTTTGTTTTTAGTTCTACATAAATCCAGTAAAAAAACCATGAATATATTAATTCGAAAATGATAGGTATAGTTGTGATGGTATGAGGTCTCAAGGTGTTGAAATAATACCAATTATGAAAAATTGTTAGGGTCTGATGACTGGGAGTGGCACCTTCCATAAAGCTCAAATATATTTTCTACCCACTTTGTTTGTATCTTTTTTATTTTATTTTATTTTTTTTTTTTTTATTACCGACACTCTAACATTCGTATGTTCAGGTAGAGTGTTCGAATTTTTTCAATTTTTTTGTTAGTAACGGAATATGTAATAATTATTTCTTATTATTTTTATTTTTATATCATATTTTTATGCTTTTTTAGGAGATTGAAGAGAATATGTTTTTTATATGCAAAATGTATTTTTATTATTATTATTATTATTATTATTAATTTTTTTTATATTATTTTTCCCCCCCTTTATTACTCTTAATTTAAGCATAGGCCCCTCACAAGGCTTCCCCATCCCACACGATTCTGGGCTATTGTTCTAGCGCCATCCCATGTGTTATTAACATCAGCTAGTTCCCGCAAGGTTGACCTTCTCCAAGTGTTTTTTGGCCGTCCGCTTCTTCTGCTCCCTTGCGGGTTATATTCGGGCGACATTCTCGTGATGCTTTCTGATTACTTTCTTACCATGTGGCCAATCCAGCGCCACTTCCTACGCTTATGAGATTATCAGCCCAATATTCGTCTGTTTAAAATTGATTGTTGGAAATGAAATTGGGTATGGGAAGCTCAGAGTGTAGATATTAATTCTAGTATCTTTGCTTTTGTTTTTTTTTTTCTTATTATAATAAAATTTAGAAGATCATTCGATATAACTACATATTAACATTAATGTATTTAAGCTGGCGGTTGACACAAATCTTTGAGCATTTTGAAACAAACAATTTTTTGAATAGATTATGAAAATTAAAACAAATTATGGACTATTTTCGATGTTCAGATTTTTTTTTTTCCTTTTTCTGGGAAATGGCTTCAAATATACTCACCCATTTAACCCATTTAAAAATGTGCCTTTTGTATTCAATTTTTTTTTCATATTCTCTATAAACATATGTATGGTATAGATGCACATCTGACAATGACAGACAGAAATGAACACAACAACAAATAATACAATAATAACAACAACAACAATCATTACTAACATATATTGCATTTTATTTTTTCTTTCATATATATAATTTGCAGATGAATGATACATTCCAACAACCCGGCAGATGGCATGATTTTATACTCACACCTGAACATCGTCCACCATCGGAGCCGTTAACACATATTATGTCGTATACCATTAAGAATCTACATGCGGGCGCATACTATGAAGCGATTGTACAGGCGAAAAATCGTTACGGTTGGAATGAGGTAAGTGGTTTTTGGTGGTTGAATGAATGACTTAAAGGAGTGTACGAGTACGAGTGCGTGAGCTATATAGTTAAGTTATGTGGGGATCTGTTGAACATTGAATTTTATAGTAAATGTATGTGCTTTAACTTCTTACGACTTTAACTTGTCACATATGATTTTTTACTCGATGCTACATATACTCGTATTTAGTTTATTCCACGTGCAATGACTATCGTCTGTATCTTTAAGTTAAAGCATACATACAATCCTACCTGAGCTCACTCACGTACCTTCATATATATAAATAAATATATATATATACATTAAATATACGCATATTAATTTTCATATACTTTTGTTCTGTTGTTCTTCCTCTTCTTCTTCATTGTGTCATTACAGGTCAGCGATATATTTCAATTTATTGTCGCTAGCAATCCTATGGATATACCACCGGAAGATGCTGAAGTGGTGGCTAGCTCCAAATCGCGTAGCAATGCTGCCAGTAGCAGTCTCCACCTACTACTTTATCATCATCATCATCATCATCAGCATCATTATTACTATATGGCATCATTGGCATTTATTATGCTGACTTTAAGTTTTCTCAGTCAACGTAGTCGAGCATTTTATTTGGGATAAGTAAATGTTTAAAATATTTTTTAATACGCAAACATATATGCACACACATACATACTCACACATACATCCATATACTATAATATTATTACGACTATTATTAACATTATGCTTTGGGTTCAATTTTCGATAGAGAGAGAAAAAAAACAGAAAATTTTTGAGGAAAAAATTCATTAAAAATTAAATTTTTTATAAACAAAAACAAAGCAAGCAAAACTCACTAGCACGAGAGTGAGAGAAAACGAAAAGAAATCGTAAGTATGTAAGAAATCTTTAAAATGCAAGAAAAATGGTTCTTATTATTTTCAATTTTTTTTTTCAATTTTCACAAATATACATCTACACCTACACTTAATATATAAGCATAAGTTAGTCTTTAAAAAAAAATACATATATACATATACTAACATAATAGAAAATATGCGAGTTGTATAGATTTAAAGCGAGTGAGCGAGCGAGCGAGCGAGCGCAAAAAAAAAGAAGCAGAAGAAAAAATAGACACTAAATTAAGAGAAATATGCTATATAGTAGCTCATCGTCGTATATATGTACTTCTGTATGTATGTAGTCTTCTAATAAAGTAATCATTTATTATGAACTCATTTACTTGCATATACTCGTACTAGTACTCATACTCGTACATATGTAGTAAATATATAAATGTCTAATTAAAATTAATTAGTTAAATTAATTGTAAGATAATAAGCAAAAAAAAAAAAAACGTAAAGAAAATAATAAGGTTATATTACTAAGTAATGGATAGCAGAAAGTACTTAACAGTAGCAATAATTTCAATTGAAAAATATCCTACTTCACCTATACATATGTTCCATCCACAGATTATATACATTCATACGAGCATTACACTCGTGCACTCCCACATTAACGTATGTAGGTATTCTTCTCAGGAGTGAGAAGACAAGTATTTACCATTCAATAATGTGCATAATATCAAACGCAAGGTTGACCTTTAGCTGTGTTGATTCACACACACAACCACACACACAAATGCATATATATATTTTGCTTATTCATATATGCCCACACACAAATTTGTACACATATGTGTGGTTACTTCTCCTATTAATGTTAATTTGATTGATTACTTTGAAAATTTGATTTATCTCATCACCATTACTACAACCATATTATCAACAAAACTTGTAGAATGCATGAATATGCAAAAATTTAACAATTTAATATTTAACATTTTGAATATTATTTTTTTATTAGGCAGTATTATTATATTTCAAGTATTAGAAGCATGATCTGGTATATATTTGCAATATTTTATAGCACATGAACTCGTCGATTAATCAATATTTTCGTTCTGGGTCTATGATATATGAATAGTAATTTGAAAGTCTAGTTGGGAAGAAATTAATACGAAATTAGAAAGAATTGGAAAATTGAGAGTATTTTGACAATAATATGCGCTATAGAGTCGTTGAAATGACCATCATGAGACTACCTGCAGGATATGATCTTCTTTTGGTGATTTTTAGTGAGATTTCTCTACTATGTGACTGATATTTGTGCCATAGATTAACGAATGATGGTCCTTGAATGTTGTAGAATCATACTTTTCTCTGCAATGAAATAGAATGGAACATAGAGCCACAAAATAAAAGACCAACGGTGTCAAGTCACATATTTCTAAAGTCCTAATGACATCGCTAAATCATTAAATTTACACGTGTCTTGCAATAGAGCCAATATGGCTTCAGGTGTTTAGCTTGTGGAGCTATCATATTAAAACAGCATATTGTCCACAATTTTAATTAATAATTTTAATTCACAATAAATTGACCAAAATTGTCGAACATTTACATTCGTGATGATATACGGGCCTTTGACACTATTCGCTTAAAATGTGGCATACATTTTTCTCTTCCAAGATATTTGTGATGTTTGATTTTTGTCATTTTGTTAATTTGCTTATTCATCGAGTTAGCAAAGAAATTCGTCGCTGAACAGACTTAGGCCAAAAGGGTGGGCGTTGGCCTTCTGATCTGTAAGGTCGTGGGTTCAATCACAGGATGAAGCATAACAAAATTTAATATAGTAAAATTTTTTCTCTTCGAACGGTACCGAATTGTCGGCAAGCAATTGACAACTTTTCCGGCAGAAATAATTTGCCAAAATTTCTTCTTAAAAGAGCTCTGTGACAAAACTACCAGATGTACAAGCTTTAATCCGCTGTTTTTAGGTAAACAAAAAGCATTTTTTTTTTTCATAGGAGCTTCCTCATGGCTCGTAAACGTATGGAAATGGCTGTTCGGCAAGCATTTTTTTGCGATTGGGGGTCGTCCTCTTCCAAAAGAGCCTGCAAATCATGGTCCTCAACTTTTCTGGGTCTATTTTCACGCTTCTTGTCACTCAAGTCAAAATGGCCTTCTTTGAACCGACGAAACCAGTCTCTGCAAGTGGCTTCCGATAGCGCACTGTCACCATAGGCCTCCACAAGCATTCGATGCGACTCAGCAGCAGATTTCTTCAAATTGAAGCAAAAAAGTAGAGCTTCCCGCATATGCTCTTTTTCTGGCAAGAAACGAGACATGATTATACGAGGAAAAATGTATGTTGTTGTATGAAATCACTGATGATGTTTACTAATTGATGTAAACAGGGGTCGAACTCTTAAAAAAAAGGATGTACATCTACGATTTAAGCTTGTACACCTGACTAAGTTTAAGTGATGTCACAAGGCTACTGCCTTGTACGGAACCGGCTAATATAAGCAGGTCCCTTCTAATGCTGCCCAAATTTACCACGCAAAAGAATGTTGGAAGAGAAGCTCGGTGGTATCACAATGGGCCTTTCTGGCCTAAGTTGTCCTCTCAGAGAGAGGGCAACCACATAACCTAACCTATCCTAGACCAAAGTGCATCCATATATTTCATTGTCATTTTGTAAATATTTCGATATTCACGAGGTCGAATAAGGGGTGGGGATATATGTAACATATATCAAGGTACTCCACAAGTTTTGTCACTAAGTCTAAGTATACATAATTTTGCAATGACTTATGAAGAAGAGTCTATGATTTAAATTTTTTACGACATAATCTAGAAGTATGATAACAGTCATAAAGGAATAAAATGAATAAAAAGAAGTTGTTGTGTATATTCGAGAAGATAAAAGTCGGCAATGTATTACCAATCAGCCAAATAATGCTTTAATGAAAACCATACGGTGACCCGTTTCCACTAATAGGTAAGCATAAAGAGAAAGAAAAGTTAATATTTAAATATTTGATTGTTATTATATCATACATACATATAATTTCATGAATCTGAATTTCCCATGTGTTTACAACATGAAAATTCAGTGATAAACATCGTAAACATATATGAAAGCTTACCTCTCACATCACTCCCATGACCATCTGTGTGTGTGCATATGTGTATTTATGTGTGTGTGTGTGTGTGTGTAATCTTCTTCTGCTGTTTACCACAACTTTGTGGATTGAATGTGTCAGACAATGTCTCATTTAAAATTTAATTAATTGAAAATGAAAAGATATTTCATTTACACAGCAATATTATTATGCTCAATTTCACATTACGAAGAAATAATCAAATAATAATAATAATATATTCATGAAATTATGTACACAAGCAGATTATTATTTATTATTATTTTTTTTTTTTTTCAATTTTATTCTTATTTATTCACTCTGTAAAAAAAAAACAAGTAATAATGATTTAAAAGGAATTCCAACGAAAACACAACTCTAATTTTAATCCATATGAATTTGTATATATAAATACATATATATATAGGAGGTACCTATTATAAATAAACTGCAATACTTAAAATGCAAACAATACTAAATGAAAAGTAAATAGTAAATGCTATTGTAAAATATAAATTTAATAGGCAAATAAGCAAAAGTAATGAACACAAAAAAGAAAATATGTATAACAAAAGGTTAATGTATTGTATATAATAGGAAATTTTATTATTCTCAATGCTATGATGACCATAATGATGATAATTATGATAATTATTATAATGATGATTATGATAATGATGATAAATAATAAAAATGTACATAATGAGGAAATACTTATAAAATCGATTTATATATGCGGTGTGTTTCAAAAAGCTTTTGAAATGTTGCTTAGCAGGCTTACATTCAGTGGCGGTATTCACTCTCATGTATGAACGTATACCTTTAAGAACCTTTTGACACTCATTGAGAGACCTTTTTGAGAGTATAAATATTGATGTTGATCGACAATTTGGTTTAATGGAATATCTGTTCGCAATATAGCCTCAAAGTTAGCCTCGTTGAACATTCGAAAGGGCTCCTTAAGGCCAATCTTAAAGAGGAATTGTCGTACGAACGCTATAAACATTATAACGAGGCAGCTTTGATGACGGAATGACCAATACAGATTTTGAAAATAGTTTTGATGAAATTGCAGGCTTTAAAATTCACTCCAACGTCAATAGTAAGGCAGACAGACTGTGTAAGCTTAATAAGCACCACTTCAGAAACTTGTGAAAAACACACTGTATACATAAATAATAAGAAAACCCAAAATGAATATGTTTCTTTTCAAAATAAATGCACCATTTTATAGAGATGATTGATTACCTTCTTCACAAAAAAATGTACCACCAAAGAAATAAGTTTAAAAAATATAATATAATTCAAAAAAAAAATAAATAAAAAATATGTACTAATAATTACAAAAAAATTTTTCATGAATAAAGAAATAAATTAAATTATTTAAATACAATACTTGTGTAGTAAATATGTATTAATTATATCGAATTTTTTATTTAAAAAAAAAAAAATAATAAAAAATTCCTTAAAAGGAAAAATTTGATTAAAATCACATGAAATTGTAAATATATTATTTGTAAATGATAATGATAATTACATAGCACCATCAAACAACACGATCACACTCCATTGAATGTCCTTTTGTTGGTTGACTAACAATATGCACAGTGGGTCGGTCAGTGAACATTTATCGGACATTAAAATATATATCGGATGTGTGTGCTTTTTTTTTGTGGTAATAGAGTGTTTTTAAATGTTTCACATTCACATACACAAACACAGCATAGTGCATAATAATGTCATAATGATAATTGATATATGCATCACATTACAATTGTAGTATGTATTATATGACACATTGTAAATGTACGCTAAGTACACTCAATTAATCGGTTTAAGGGTCTCACTTTGCTCTTTCACTTATTAATTAGAATAAACGCATCAAGTTAATTACTGTAAAACCAAAAATCCCAACAACAACAAAAACAACAACAAGAACAACAGATTGAAACGATAAACGATATATGCAGTAACAAACTTATTTCAATTATTTTTTTCTTTCATTTTTTTGTCATACAAAATTAATGCAAAATAAATGATTCATTAAATGTGTAACAGCAGTGGAGAAAACCTCATCTCGTTAATAATGAATAATGGTCAAGAGACAGATGATTGAAATTTAATTGCTTTATCTGCCAACCAACATACACACACACACACAAAAGTATATAATTGCGCACATTCTAATTGTGCTAACTCACATTTGTGTGCGTGACTGTAAAATTATTTTCTTTTATATTGTTATTAGTATTATTATAATTATTATTATCATTATTATTATTTTTAATTAATTTTTGTTTTATTTTCATGGTGATTTTACATCTAGCTTAATGCAAAATACTCGTATTTGAAAACAAATTATTATTATTATTATTATTAAATAACAAAAATATTTAATTATCAAGTCCATTAAGTCAGACACATAGGCAGGTAGGTCGGCACGTGCAGTCATTTGCAAATAATACCTTCATTATTCTATGTATGTGCATATTATAATGCTGCACGAACATACTTGCACTTCGTATTGATGACCAAATGGAAGAAGAAAATTAGGAAGCACTAATGATTTGCTTGACGTCGATCTAATAAATATGTCAGCTCATATTATTTCGAATCTACTCATAATCTAAGACACATTAGAATATTTACAAAAAATAGAGATTTAGAGATAGACGTTTAGTGGAACATTCTCTTGCTGTGCTTCACTTCAATTGAATGAATAAAAGAGCTCTTATCACTTTGTAGCTGCTCATAATCGAAGACACACAGTAGAAAATATATGAAAACCGCTATCTAACATCGAAAGAGCATATTTGTGCAGCAATATAATTTACACCAATATATTTACACACACACACATAATCTGACAGACAGTCGTGGATAATTATTAATATCAATGGGATTTGTTTGTTCATTATTAAATGCATAATGGTGTACGTATGTGATGTGAATGAAAGAGAGAGAGAGAAAAAAAACCAAAAGTTATTTTAAATAAATAAACAAATGATAAATAAATAAAAACAACAACAAAATACTAAATATATAATTAATGTGTAATTATAATAATTTATTCATATTTATAAGCAAATCACACAAAAAAAAAAAACAAAAATTAAACATACATACACACATATACATGTAATAAATATTAAAACGCAAAATGCAAAAAAAAAAAAAATATTAATAACAATAACAAAAAAAACGATTAAAATAATTTTAATTTGAAATCATACAATATTATAAACATTATATATATTTATTATTACTCTATTATTATTATTATTATCAATTGTATAATTATATGTGTAAGAAAATATTTGAAATTATACATACATAAATAAGTAAGAAAGAAAATTATATAAATATATATACATACTTACATAATAATAAAGAGATTAGATGTAAACAAAAAAAAAAACACAAAAAAAACGTAAATTGTCTTTTATTTTACTATATATATAAAGTAGATGCACATAATCACAATTGCTGATAAGCTTAACGAATCACGGAAGAAAAATATTGCTGATTTAATCAGTGATTTAATCAGTGAGTAGTCAGCATTTTTTCTGTGCCTTTCAGTTTGAAAACGAAAAACCAATAAAATCAAAATATTCATCTTTCAATAATTTATAATCAATTTTAGGTTACATGTGAACCATTTTCCATCTTAATCTGCAGAACATTTTATATTACTTACTTACTTATGTGGCCATAACAACCGAATATCGATTTAGGCCGAAAATAACATGCTTCGCCAGCCATCTCTGTTCTTCGCTAGCTGGCGCCAGTTAGAAATTCCAAGCGCCGTCTGGTTCTCCAGTACTTGGTCTTTCCACCGGAGGTTTGGTCTTCCTCTTCTGCGCCGTCCTCCAGCGGGTTCCGAATATAACACTCTCTTAGCTGGAGCGTGTTCTTCCATTCGCTCGACATGACCTAGCCAGCGCAGCCGCTGGATTTTGATGCGCTTTACTATGTCAATATCGGCATACAGCTCGTACAGCTCATGGTTGTACCTTATTCGGTACTCGCCACCAACGCAAATAGGTCCAAAGATCTTGCGTAGGACTTTTCTCTCGAAAACTCCAAGCATTCGCTCATCGGAGATGGAAATTGTCCAGGATTCAGCGCCATATGTTAGGACAGGCATGATGAGAGACTTGTAAAGTGTAGTTTTCGTTCTTCTAGAGAGGGCTCGACTTCTCAATTGCTTACTCAGCCCAAAGTAACACCTGTTAGCAAGAGTTATCCTACGTATGATCTCCAAGCTGACGTCATTACTGCTGTTAATGCTGGTTCCAAGATAGACAAAGTCCCTTACTACTTCAAAAGCGTAGTTGTCAACAGTGACGTGCTGTCCAAGACGCCGGGACTCGTTGTTTGTTGACACTAGATACTTCGTCTTGCCCTCGTTCACCGTGAGACCCATCCGACGCGACTCTCTTTCCAACTCTGAGAATGCTGCACTGATTATGTCAATATCGTCGGCATACGCTAACAGCATGACACTTTTGTTGAAGATAGTGCCATTATGTCGTAGATCAGCAGCTCGTATTATTTTCTCCATAATAAGATTGAAGAAGTAGCACGATAACGAATCACCTTGTCTGAAACCCCGTTCGGTATTAAACGGTGCGGAGACGTCCTTCCCAATTTTCACTGCACAACGGGAGTTATGCAGTGTCATTCTACAAAGTCGAATGAGCTTTGCAGGAATACCGAACTCAGACATTGTTGCGTAGAGGTAATCCCTTACCGGACTGTCGAAAGCGGCTTTATAATCAACAAATAGGTGGTGTGTGTCGATCTGTTTTTCTTGGGTCTTCTCCAGGATTTGGCGCAGTGTGAAAATCTGGTCGATGGTGGATTTACCATATTCTGCTTATAAGCTGGTGCATGCGGGTGAGCAGCTCATCGCCTCCGGTCTTAAACAACTCCGCACAGGCGTGAACTGTGAGACAAGATGTCGTAGTCTCTTGCTGACCAAAAATCCACATCCTAATTCGTGCCTTCAGCATGGCAACTGTAGTAGATGTCACAGGACGCTCTTTGGAGCAGCCCTGTCCTGTCCATCGCATTTCCTGGAGAGAGGTGATGTCAGCTCTGAATTTTTCTCTACATTTTATATGCTGTACAATTTTCTTCAGATAAAGACGAAAATATTAGCTGGGTGGTTGAAATTGTAAATGATGTTCACGATCCCGGTACTGCTATAGCCAATTAAATGCAATTTTAATTTTGATATTAAGTAATCATCATGCACAAGCAGGTCAGTCGCCAAACTGTAGATAAAGTCATGGAAATGAAATAGACACGTATGTTAACAGTCATAGAATCTCACATGAGCAAAAGATTTAACACAAAACCGCATTACGTCAACAGAAGAAACCAAATCCATTTCTTATAAAGATGGGAACTTATTATGTTTATTATGAGCAACTGAAAACGAATGAAACCATCACCAGTGGCCTTTATCGAACACATATTGAACGAAAAACAACCACAATTCCACGGAAGACACTACAAAATAACTTTGCAACATGTTCGTCCACATTCTGTCGAAGACATTGCTCCTTCCAATTACCATTTGTTCCCCGATCGATGGCACACGGCCTGGAAGAACAGCGTCTCCAGCTTCTCCAGCGTCTCTTACGAAGCCAAAAATTGTATAGATTCATGGACTGCTTCAAAATATGTCAACATCTTCCGACGTAGAATCTATATGCTGCCAGAAAGATGACCGAAAGATGGCAGCATACTTAAATTATGGCTTAAAAACAGATAAAAAAATCTCTCAAAACTATTTTTTTTTTTCGGGGGCTTCTTGAGTTAACGGACAAAATTCAATGTGATTGAGCCAAACGAGCTTGTGAATTAAATGGCCACAAATATGCGAAATATTTTTCTAGCCTGGGACACAAAACATTATAGCTTTCTTCATGTTGAACTAAGTGGCAGCAGAATGAAGAAATTTTCCGTCGTATAGCAAACTTTATATTGGAGAAAATCGTAAATTGTAGAAAATCATTAATTCGAAAATAAGCTTCAATTGAATTATTAATTTTACTATAAAGCAGTCTCGCACGTTTAAACTGAATAAAAATATAATTCTGAAATTCTTGTTACTAGAAAAATTTACTGAATTCAATAACCAAAACACCGCTTTTGATTAAACATTTTTTCTAAAAAAAAAAATAAACGCAATAAATTTTATTATAATTTTATTGTCAAAAACAAATATAAATACCAATTCGATAAACAAAAAAACAATTTTTTTTTAACACCAAATTAATCACCAATATACTTCACGACAACGTCCACGGCTATCGGGAAAATAACCAGGTTGGCAGGGAAAATCGATTAATGCTATTCTCATTTTGGTTTCTTTGTTCTTTTCATTGCAATCATTGTATTCTTGTGCGACAATATGCTCGTCCAATTCAATACAATTATTCGATTGTCCATGTATACGACGGCCATCTTTACAAGTGATCTCTTTCACACAATACTTGAGGCATGGTTTTGGATTTTCGGCTTCTTTCAATTTTTTCTTACACACAAACACCAATGTACAGCCATCATCAACTTTTGGTATATTATGACTAATGACAATATTTTCTTGAGTTGCATTCGATATGTCTATTGTGGTCTTGATGTCATCATTTATTGTCTCTGTGGCATATATCATTGATTCTAAGCCCATGATTATGACATATAGAATTGTTGTTGAATATAACTTTGATGGCGTCATTTTAAAATTATGTTTAATATTGTCTCTTTTTTTTTTAGAATATATATTCACTTGCCTATTTTCATTGAATACACATATTCGACTGTTTTGTCTGAATTGTGAAAAATTATATTGCGAGAATGCAAATGAAATGAAATAACATACAACAAACAGCTGATATTGTGATTAAAATGCTCATTTTGGTGATAAACTCTTAATATGAGATTGCTGATTATTTGTGAACTTGTGCTCTTTTGCATACAATTACAATACATGTGTACGTACTAAATACATTCTTATAAATAATAAAAGTATTCATAGTAAATACCAAAAATAATTATGAAATAGCACAATTTGATATTTTTGATTATTGATGAAATTTTTATAGACACACATAAGATTTATAATAATTCTACTTATCAACTCCATCTACATACAACAAAATAGTACCTAAAATAAAGAAATGAATATCATTGACTACAATGCAATAATTCAAATA
Source organism: Megamerina dolium (assembly GCA_963854835.1). NCBI lineage: Eukaryota > Metazoa > Arthropoda > Insecta > Diptera > Megamerinidae > Megamerina > Megamerina dolium. Next base: position 13,741,960 of record OY978526.1, on the reverse strand, counting down.
TGTGTTTACCTTATGACAGTGACCATTATGATCGGGTAAGTAGCCAGCTGGGCATGTGTAATTAATATCAAAATTAATTGATACAACTGCTGGTACATTTCTTGATTTCATCTCCTCATATTCCTTTCTCACCAATTCCTCATCGAGATCAAAACAATTTTCATTCGGTTTCACATCCAATTGCCTGTTATCCTTGCAGCTGGTCTCACTTAGGCAATATCTTATACATAATCGATTATTTTGTAAAGTATTGCTCAAATAATTTCTACACGAATATTTCCCTTCACAATCCTGTTCAATTTTCATGAAATTATGAATTTTAAACAGATTTTTGATGTATTCATCATCAGCATCATCATCACCTTTACTGATATTTATTATTAGTATTACGATGATGAGTATGCTATATACGATCAATGATTTATGAACGTTGAACATCTTTATATTATTTGATGATCGTTTTTCCTACTACTAAATTCGTTGAAATTTCATTAGAAACTGTCTCGCAAGAAATTCACAAACAAAGTGTCAAGCAAGCAAGAAGTTTTTGATGCGATCCAATGCGATGTATGATAAACTTTGACTTGTCCAAAATAGAAGCTGAGCAATATGTTGACTAGACATTGAAGGCATTATCAGTCTTAAAGAGAATAAAGCTAAAATCAGAGGCATGTCTTAATTTCATGGATTACGCTACGATGAGTCTTATCTAAGCTACCTAATTTATTTTTGATAATTTTCTATGGCAGGTAGAAGTGATTTTCATGGGATTATGTCCACATGTAATTAGCTTCAAACGTGCTAAAAATATTACGAAATATTACGACGACATTTTTCTGTGTTCCTTATCCTTTTTTTGTTTTTCTTGTTGCAATTTAAACACACAACTATCAACTGCAGATGAATGAGAAGAAAACATTGAAGTAGTGATGTAGTAGATTGTAAATGCATGCATTTTTATTTTCTCCATTTACAAAAAATTTCACTTATATTTTTATTTCCAAATGAATTGCTGTTGTCCACTCGATCAATCCACATCAATTGAATACCTCACGACAACGACCTTTGTGATCTGGCAGAAAGCCGGGTTGACATGGAAAATCAATCATAGCAAATGGTACTATTACAGGTGGTGCTTGACTTCTGGTTGGCACATAATCTTTTCGCACCATTTCTTCATCTAATTCAAAACAATGTTCTTCTTGTTCCACTTCAATTTGACGACCATCCTTGCAGGCGATATCATTGAGACAATATCTAATACATAATCCAGTCTCTGGAGCAGCATTCAAATAATCTTTGCATATATAATTTCCACGACAACCATCTTCAATTTTTGGTAAATTATGAATTTTAAAAAGACTATTATTGGTTTTATCATTACATTTTACATTTGTAATAAATAATGTAAACGTAATAATGAGAATCTTCCATACGATTATGTTTTGATAAAATTTAAACATAATTGAAATTTGTTGTTTTTTTAATTTTTCACTAAAATATCGGCCAATTTTGTTGAGGTTTCATTTGAAACTGTTTCTTTCATTCATTTTAGTTGTATAATACTTTTAATCCAGACTAGGTGTTAGATGATGCATTGTAGTAGAAATCGATGATAAACTTTGACTTGCCCAAAATAGCAATCGAGGGTTTTGTGAAACAAAAAAATACATACTATTATCACTTAATGCCCCCCATTGCCTCTCTGTACTGAATTACTGTATGTATGTATATATTTTTAATGACTATTTTTGATTGATTAATTTATTAATAATTATTTTTGTTTTTTTTTTTTTTTGTATGTATGTTGTGTATTTATGAAAATTAATTTATGAAATGTTTCTGATGATTTTTTCCTTTCATCACATCACATTTTTACATACCTAGCAGTTTACCATGTTTAATGTTTATATTTATTTAACCTCAATTTTGTTTTTACTTCATGGTAATTTTGTTTTTATTTTCTCTTTATATAAACACATTAATGAATACTTTACATTGTAAATAAGTCAATACATCAAATTACAGAGTGATGTTGTGATTAACCACAACACTTTAAATTGAATACATCATTTAAATGTTGCAGATTAATTTTTCGTATTCGCAATAATAATGAATATAAAAATTTGCAAAAATATATAGAGTAGATAGTTCTTGTTATTTTAATTTCTTATTTTTTTTTTATTTTCTATATATTGGCTTGTCGATAAAGTTATTGCACATTTGGAAGGAATAAAAATATATTGGTCATTTTAATGGATAATTTTTTTTTCGACCTTGAAATTATCTTTTTAGCAAAGAATTGAATGAGATTATTTTTGCTAAGTTCATCAAAATCGAAAGATTTAACATTTTAGTAATTTCGCAAATAACGACATAGACAAATGACACAAGGCCCGAAGTAAGTATTGTGGATAAAGCAAGACTCCCCAACCACTAATCACTTTTCATGAGTTAGAAAATGTGCATATTTACTACAATATCATATGATTAAGGTGGAAAAGTGAATATTTTCTTTTTAAATATTCTTTAGACTTTAAACTGCCAAAAATCTATAATACTTCAAGCGACTACATTCACCTTAGCAGTATAAAAATATGTGTGACATCATCACACAACATTGAGTCATAACATTTCCGACAAAAAAAAAATTAAAAATTAATATTTACTCATTTATTTATGTACATGCATTTATTATTTATGAAGTGATTTATTAATTTAATCATTTTGATTTGTATTATATGTGTGAATGTACTGCATTCACGCATACATATAATACATACAAGTATGTATAAACACAACAATATATAAATAATTGCATAAGCCAAAGCAATCGACATTTAAATATTAGATATATATTTATTAAATATTTATCAAAAATTTATATATCTACTCTATCTAAATTTAACAATTTATAGATTTTGTTATAATTTGTAATAATTTTGTATGATTTAACATAGGTCTCTTTAATACATCCTCTTTAAAAATAAAAATTTTTTTTCTTCTATATTTTAGCAAAATTTAATTTATAATTTATTTTTATAAAAATATGTAAAAATTTGCAAATTGAATCGATTTACTAACTAAAAATTTTAGTATCAATATTTTTTTTTTTTTATACTCATAAAATAATATTCAAAATTATAAATCGATTGTTATGTTTCCAAACACAATGATATATCATACATTTTCTATCAAAACCTAATATACTGACTATTATTATCATTATTCATTAAGGTGAAAGAAATTTCATTTAAGAAAATTTATCAATAATCAATATCATTGATGTTAAATTTAATTGGAAAATGAATGACAGCATGCTCTCGGTACGAAGCCTTTAAGAAACTACATACTAGATCGGTAGATTGGTTGAGACATGCGATAAGTGAATATAATGCGTAGAGGCACCTGTGGTACCAAAATATGCATCCTCTCCGACAGCCAGGCGGCTCTATAGTCCCTGGCAAAATTTTTCGTTTCAATTGAGGCTGGTTTGGGAATGTTTTAAACTTCTCAATGCCCTGGAAGCAAAGAATCCTGTCACCCTCATGTGGGTGCGGAGACATGAGGGCCACAAGGGAAACAAAATGGCTGACTCCCTTGCAAGGGAAGGCGCAAGCATATCATATTGTGGAAATAACATAGCATACCTTATAAATAGAATCGCTATACATCTAATTGATTCAAGCGCATAAAAATTGACACTGGCTTCCAATTCTGCCTGCATACGATAAACCTTTTTATAGGAATACTATTTATTATCATATATTTCTGCTCCAAAAAAATCATTAGTATATGATATGCCTTTCCGCCGAGCAATTTAATACGCCTTAATCTGTTAGTAAGTAAATATATGTATTCGATTAAATTCCATTGAATTGAAAATATAATACAATGGCATTAATTCATACAACCACAGTATTATATGTGTATATATTTTGTGTGTGTATTTCTGTAAAAAAAAAAAATCAAAAAGGAAACCAGAAAACCAAAAACTATGTAAATGTGGTATTAAGTTGGTGAAACAATTTGTGACATGTCACATTTCAAGTACATACATACCACACATATCTTACATACACCTACGATACATGTATATTTAATAGCCAAAAAATGTGCAATAATAATATATTCAATATCGATTATTATAATTAATATTATTATTTTAATATATGTACTTTATAATAACTAAACTAAATTGCATAGTATATAGGCAAAAAATACATATATGAGGATATACTCGTACAGCACGATTATATGACCATTTGATGCCACAATAACAATTGGCATTATTTATTCATATCTACTGATAAATGTGTATAAAATTAATTCCATTACTTACATTTATTGATGTATTTTAATTTCATACATACCATATAAATTTCTGGTGCAATTTTATTTAAATCTTAAAATATTCTATGCACTTTAATTTAGAGCAAAATTTTGCAACATTTTTGATACTGAAAATTGAACTTTCATAAGGAGTAGAAATTTGACAACTTCTACTATCTATGATGAGAGAATGTGTGGAATTTTATAAAACATATGATATACTTAATCTCAAAATCTTTTCACATATTTTTATTGGCCATGAAAATCGAGTAAAATATCATATAACCATCACTCGAATAAGCTATTGGCAGCTTTGGCAGTTCCAATCTAATTGCAATCGCTTATTCATAATGTACAAAAATGTTAATAATTAAAGAGATAGTTATTAAATGAATTTGCATTCCATAAAACTTCAATTCTTATCGTATTTATTTACCAATATTGCAAAGCCATATATTTCATCGATATGTGATTGCAATTTGTTAGAATTTGTTTCGTTATATTTATTGGTTGTTTTTTCTTTGCGAATATATCCGATAAAAAATGGCATATAAATTAACAAAAATATGAATTAATTGAAAATATAACAAATAACAAATTAGTTTCATTATTGATAGTATTTATATTGTATATATGTATGAAGGTACATGCATTATGGGAAAATGAACTACATCGTATCAGTCTTCGTTGTGGTATGAACCTTTACACAATTATTTCATAGACAGTACTAAATATAAAGAACTCTAGAAGAAGAAGAAGAAGAAGAAGAAGAAAAAAAGAAGAAGACGTAGTTATATGCCAAGAGTTTGGGTGTTAGGGATTGGTTGTTATTAGAAAGACCATTAGACCATATCTAAATTTTACACATTAGTTATAACTTCCAAATAAAATAGAAAAGGTTTTTTGTTTCTAATTGAGAAATGGTAATTTTCAAACCTCGAATTCAAACTCAAATTCTTTGCAACATTAGTTCCCTATTGGCACTCGTAAATATTTCGATGAGCGAGCGAACTTTTAATCGGTAATACTCAGTATCGGCAACAAATCAGTACCAGCATCAATTAAATAATAAATTAAATAAACATGGCACACACACACACAGCCAAATAAAAATAAATTTTCATTAAAAAAAAAAAAATGCCACAAAAATACGATTATTAGGATACACATGAACTCGCACCTATGGAGTATGCACATGTATGCATTTATAATTGTAAAATTTTGTAAAATTCTGAACAATTAAAATATGTTCACATACAATAAACTATACAAAAGGTAAAAAAAAAACAGAAATAGTAGGTAATAAATAAAATTATACAAATTTGTGATAATAAGTAATTTGTAGTAAATGAAGTAGATAATCACAAAACACAAATTCATACAATGCGTATGCATGCATGCGCATTTCGTATCAAATGGTATAACTGATTGCAAATTTGTAAAGTGTTAATCAAAAAATACAAATAATAATACGACACATAATTTCCATAGAAATTATTACTCGGTATATTGCATACACACTCGTACAGTAAAAATAACAGTAATAATATGTAACTATTCGTAAAGCATACCAATATGATAAATAGTTGCAGCTACATATGGTATGTATATAAACATTTATAATCCAAACAATAATTTATGAATTTATTCAACAAACAATTTGTATAAATAAATACTATCGTATATATGGAAAATATATTTATAAAATGCAGAATACAATTATTATACAGAACATTCGTAAGGTACGCAAAACGCATTTTAATGGCAATTGCCTACACACAAATGCCCAAATGTACAAATATCTAGTTATATCCTGATATATGAACGCGTTCAGTGACCACCACAAATTACAAATATTGACGAAGATCATCGCATTTATTATCAAGTGTATATTGTCAATGCAAATTTTATTGAGCCACAATTATTGTTGGATGTACTCTGTAGGAAATGCTTAGTGATGGTAAGTGAAGTTGGAGGTATTTCATATGTGACACATGATAACTCGGTGCAATCTAACATTTGTCTGACAATAGTGTGTTAATCAATTTATTTTGAATTTTCTAATATTGTTTGTTTGTTTGTTGAATCGATCGAATTATATGTGACCATAACATCCTCTGATATATTAAGGAATATTAAGAAAACCATTTAAAATTGGCTTTGTTGGTATCGGAGAACATTGTTTCGTTGTTCAAAACGATTTATCATAACATTAGTTTGACTAGTATAGACTTCATGCTCCAAGAATGATGCTCTCATTTTGCAATTATCTCATCATCCCCGTCCACACGTACCTTCCATTTGATACTTTCCTTCTTCTCTAATCAAAGAAATGTTGGTAGCTTTCCATAAAAAGCAAATATTTGGCAAATTCTTGCAATATATTTGCATTGGTGACTAGAAGAAGAATAATGAGGAATATAAAATGACAATATGAATTAATGTGGAGAAAAGTATGCGATATTGTTAAAAAATATTATATTTTCAATTATGTCGCGAAAAATATACTTTCCACATAAAAAAAAATGTCAACATTATTGCAACAAAAATGTTGAAAAATGTTCGATATAAATTCAGTATTCAGACATAGTCGGTATCAACTCGCCAGCAGTCAGTGCAGAATTTTCTGAATTGGAACAAGAGTCACGTCGAATGGGTCTTACGGTGAACGAGGGCAAGACGAAGTATCTAGTGTTTACAAACAAAGAGTCCCGGGGTCTTGGACAACACGTCACTGTTGACAATTACACTTTCGAGGTGGTGAAGAACTTCATCTATCTTGACGTCAGCCTGGAGATCATGCGTAGAATAACTCTAATAACGCATTATATGTTCGGCTTAAATCGATCATCGGTTGTTATGGCCACATAAGATGAAGAATAATAAATTCAGTATATCGCTAAAGTCATTAGTATTTTCAAATAATATATTTGGTTATTACTTCAGTCAAAATTGAATAAAACTTTGTGTACGCAAATCAATAATTTCCCAACTTTTGAATATATCCTTCAAATATTGAAAGTTATTTTGCTTTAATCATATTTTTTTTAAATTATAATTTCTAGGATGAATTCCTGCATAATCATAAAAATAAAGTTTTGCTTGTTGGGTTTTTAATATATGTAGATTGTATTCTATGTATATTCTATATATTGCATGTGTGTCACAATTGCAGATGCTACACATGCGTAACAGTGAGTGAATTTGTTTTTTTTTTTTTTCAAATATTATATCATATATATATGCATTTATTTTTTGTGGCTCACTATTTTACTATTTTACAAACAATCGCAGCGATAACAGTGCATCATAATGCGCTGCGAATAATTTCCCACAACACACACACAAATAGTCACGCATACAATTATAATTATCGTATATGCATAAATTCACATCACATACTTATTACGTATACGAGCATAGTTAGAATATGTGGCCCGTTTGAATCATGATAATGCCAAATTTATATTATAAATAATTTATGCATATATGAACATATATATATATACGAACAATATATATATAAATGAAATAACTAATACAAATGCAAATTTTTTCTACAATAATTGCATATGCGTGCATATGTGATTTATGTACAAACAAGTAGGGTATATCGCTTTGTACTATAAGTTGGTACATGATATTAATAATGTGCAATTTTTTTTTTCTTCTTCATTTTCTATATAAAATTTTATTGCATTTGCAAAATTTGTAATTATCATTATAATTGGAAATTTTTAGTTAAATGCAAAATAATGTGTGATAGTAGAAATGGGAAAAAAAATTATTAAAGATAATTACAAAATACATTAAATAACGAATTGTATTATGAATTTGTAAAACAATTAGTAATAATAATCGGTAGTAATAAAATACCCACTAAAATGTCTATTTATATTATTTGTTCAATGGCAATCATAGCTTAGGGTAATGTGGAGCGATATGGCGCATACTTTTTTTAACTTCTCCACATTAATTTAGGGAACATTCATGCTGCCCGACACAACTTGTGTACCAAAAATTGTATGAACTTCATCACATAATGTACTCCATTGTTTACAAATTTTCTCTTTTGGCAATTTATGTCTTTAAGCTCGATCTGATCTTTGTCATTTCAAAAATTATTCCTCAGAAGCTTCAATTTTCAGCTAAATATATAGAAAAATTAAATGAACATTCATATTTACTAAGCGACCACATCAATTCTCTAAAGTTATGCTCATTAATTATTGTGCTTAAACGCCTATCAATAGGCCCTCATTTATAAATGCGATTGTTTACACATAGAAGCATTGTTTATAAAACAAAACAAAAAAAAACTAAATATGTACGTCACAAACAATACATCACAATTTCTGTTGTATTTTTCAGCCTTTTTGTTTTATGCCATATATGAATATATGTACAAGTACCTTATATATTCATGACTATAGGTCCATAGGCGACAACCCACATAACTAAATAGCAATGAATACGTATATATGGACACCGATTTAATTTAGCTATTGATCATAGGTAAATACTTGTAATGTAGTGGTGCTGTACTAGTTCAACCATTCGACTACAAATCTTTTGCTATTGTTTCTGCAATTAAACACTAAATGAAAGCAATTAAATGTATAGCCTTAATGCTTTTGTGCCCCTTAAACTGCTTTAGCTCGTATGAATAGTCCATATAGGTATACATTGATATACATCACTTATGTACATATGTACAACAGTATGTACCTTCCATTGCTTCGTTTCAATTTATTGTTTTCAACTTTTCATATAATTTTTTTTTTTTTTTCGTTTACTTACAATCACAATTGTTGGCCATTATTGTACTTTTTGCTTCATATAAATTGATTGCTATAAATATGTATCTATAAATATTTCTATAAATCAAATATTTATGCATTGTTGAAAGTTATCCCTTGTGCCTGAGATATGTACATACAATTATTTGCATACTTGAAGCCAAAGTATATTCGTATATACTTGTAGGAGTTGAATTTTGAAATAATGGAAAAGGAGCGTCAATCTACCGTAAAAATGTGTTGAGGAAAGGTCGATGTCGATGGAAATGTTTTGAGGATGCTCTACATTCCGCAAGGGACCTCGGATATATGGGTACCACCGATGATCGATTTAGGCAGAACATATAATGCGGCGCCAGTCTTCTCTGTTCTTCACTTGCTGGCACCAATTGGTTATTCCAAGCGCCGTCTGGTTACCCAAAACTTGGTCCTCCCTCTTCTTCTACGTCCTCTAGCGGGCACTGAATTAAATACCCTCTTCGCTGGAGCGTCTTCTTCCATTCGCTCGACATGACCCAGCCAGGACAGCCGCTGGATTTTGGTACGTCTGACTATGTCAATGTCAGCGTATAGCTCATCGATACTCGCCATCTACGCAAATTGGTCCGAAGATCCTCCGTAGAACTTTTCTCTGGAAAACTCCAAGAATCCTCTCATCAGTGGTGGAAATTGTCCAGACTTCTGCGTCATATGTTAGGACGGGAATAATGAAGAACTTATAGCATGTGATTTTCAATCTACGAGAGAGGGCTCGACTACTCAATTGCTTACTCAGCCCAAAGTAACAGCTGTTTGTAAGAGTTTTCCTACGCATACGTTGCATATTATCTTCAAACGTCGTCCATATTCTCTCGTTTATGGGCGTACACTAACAACTTTTCATATCCCCACTTCAAATAATCGAAGAAGATTAGCCCCATTTACAAATCCAATACACGATATTTTTTGCGATCATTGAATATATTCTTCAGCTTAGATTAGTGATTAGTGCGAAAGCATTCTGACGCTTAAGGCGTGGTTGAACACCGGAATGTGACTACTATATCATCGAAAAAAAATTTCTTTCTGATAGCACTCGTTCGCTGGTTGGCACAAGACTGACTGTTCTCTTTATTCGTTTCTTTCTTGCTTACAATTCAAACATGGTATACGGAGTTGCCAGAACATTAATAAAAGTTCTAGGTTTGTTGTTAACTTTAGAATTAGTGTTGACAGATCACTAACATAAGCAGTTGGAAAATGACATAAGTACTTACAGTAGGTAATCGGTTTAATATTATTTTACAATTAGATAGATTATTTAACATACATTAAAGGCAGTCATGTATTTACATTGAGTATTCTTAAATGGAACCTTTTAGAGTATACATTAGATGGAAATGCTTACATTTCGAACGGTGGCCACCTGTCGGCAGGTAATTGACAGCTCTTTCGGTAGTAACAATGTCCCATGAATAAGTCTCTAAGAGAGCTCTTTGATAAAGCTCATATAAAGTGACATCACAAGGGATGTTCCGTTCGGAAGCGGCTAATATAAGTAGGTCTCTTCTAATTTAGCATGCACAACACTACTGGAAAAGAAGCTCTGTCAAAGAGCCCAGCAAGGCCTTTAAGTGCCATATATTTATATATTTTTTTTAAGTTGATTATGAAGCGTGCTTCATGATGTTTGATGCTCCATTCTGTTGAAACCAATGCTTTTCGATATAAACGTTCTTAAATTGGATAATCAGAAATTTTGTAATAATATATTTCCATAGACTGTATCATTCAGATGAGAAAATTTTTCTGAAAAAACTAAAGGGTGATCCAATAAGTGCTTTCGGAAGTGTTGAAATAAAACGCATTCAAATCAATTTAATAATCAACATTTTTATTTGAGACGTAAGTTGGGTTTATGACATTTAATAATTGAAAATAATTTCTCTCAAATGTTGTCCACAACTGGCTCTTTTGCATGGTCCATTCTATGGGTCCATTTTCATCTGAGAATCCCTATTGAAAAACAGTACCTCCTATTAGATTACACTTTATACACCAGTGCTTCTAACACTAACTGGATTCAGCTTTAATTATGGTGGTATGACAATAGCAAATCGAATCATTTTAGTCCTCTTCATTGCTACACTTCGTAGCAGAAATGCTTCTACCGTTCAAAGTTTTTACGAATTCGCACAATCAATTAGAGAAATGCATGACAATGAGAATTTGTGAACTATCTATGATTATTCTATATACAATATATACACATTTGAAAAGCCATATCATAAAATGTGAGATATGTTAGACAAACTGTAATTCGATTTTTGCAAAAAATTTTTTTATATTAAATACATTAAATTTTGCTTCGATCACTACCTAAATTATTGATATTATCATTGGGGGATGTTGCACTGCGACCTATAAGATCAATTGTGCCTCCTTCGTGGACCACGATGATCCTACTTCACAGAGTCTAAGTTCGTCCTTGGGTATGATGAAATCTCCCAGTTGTTTCCTGATCTTGTGCATCAGGGCGTAACAAAATCCTATCACATGTTGTGCGGTCTCGTCCTCTTCCCTGTAGAAAGTGCAAAGAGCATCAGAGTTTTGTTTGATGGTAATAATCCCGTCATCATTCTCAAATTGTTCTTCGTTAGATTCATACAGTCCTCGTAGCATTTTAGGTTGTATATCCCTAGCGCTAGTTTGGAGTGTGATAATTCCGGTATGTTTTTCCAGTATAATCTTCTTTATCTATCATCTTCTTCACAGTTAATACGGGAGATGTTACCCGATCGTAATCCACAGAATGGTTCGGACCCTACTTTGAAGTGACTCTATAGTGTCCACTTCGGGTTCTTGTGCAACATCCAATAAAATTATTTGCCATTCAATCAAATCCATGCAAAAAATTTAATTACACTAGTCGAAGTCGATTATGCGATGGCTGGATATAAGTCTATTCTAATTAGTGCCAACAATATGAATTGATCAAAGAAGGTAAGCTGAAGATAAAACGAACGACAAGAATTCTTCCACAATAAAATATAAAAATAAAAATTCCTTTGTGATCGTAAAATGACTCCTAGACACACACACACACACATGCATTGCATACTACACCTTATTACACCTCACTTTCAAGGCGTAATTACCATTTAATTGACTACTATCATTTGTATGATAATGATTGCACTTTTAATTATTCCACCCATTAAAGAAATCAACTCTCAAACAGACTGCAACTTAATTAACCTAACGACTTTTGAAATTGTCTGCACTACCCACATACTTTCGATTAATATTGTATATTTCAATTGATTTACATACAATATATGTATGTTTGCTATATATACACCTCTTAATTTTCTATTTTCAACCCCCCCTCCTCTGCCAATATACAATATTTTAATGGATATCCTTTGACAAAGTTAACGCTAATGAATAAAAAGCAATTAACTACTCGGTCACACTGTTTATGAGTGATTTATTGTGTTTCATACTGTGATTCCCTATTTCAGTTTTATTTTATTATTTTGTCGCCGCATATACAATTTGTTCATAAATTTCAATTTTCATCGCTTCAATGATTTAATGGAAATATATATTATAGTAGCATGTGTACAATAGAAGCACCTAACTACCTACTATGTATAGTCGTAACTTGAGCTTATTTCTATTGATACAAGCAATTTCAATTAAAGAAACTGAAAACAATATGTTTATTGTATAGGGTACATATAGTACAAAGAATTTGAAAAAAAAAAATATATAAAACATTCAAACTGTCATATTGACAATAACAACAACAACAATCACAATAAAACAACGGCAAGTAATAACAATTGAAAATTGTCAATTTGAAAATTCAATTTTTGCAAAATATTGTTAACAACACCTTTTTCCTATTATGTGATTTGACTAACATTCATGTATGTATGTGTATTGCCAACGTTGCGCTGGTTACCATTTGTGCAATATGGCAATTTAATAGCAGAGAGCAATAACAACAACGAACAGAAAGAGGTTACCTGTCATTGGTGTTGCTTGCTTACTATTATTATTGCTTTATGGCGCCTGATGCAATATTTGCAATGACACCTTTTCCATTGACAACATGCATACAACATAGGCATACAACACACATTCACATAAGTACACTATGTGACATAATTTGGTCTGCCCTTCTGTGTGCTTCCAAGAAATTGTACATGGAAATTTAAAACGATATCCTTTTTTGGTTAAAAACGGAAATGTAATAAAGACATACTACATAGCATTTGTGTCTCATTGTGGACATCCATATGACAGTGCTAGCTGCACCAGCTAGCTACAAGTGCCAATGGCAATCAATGCTAAAGGGTATGGAGTTGAGTATATCATTGATATGACTGGTGTATTACTCTATATACTAGCTTATACTTATAGTTAATAGTAAAACAGAATTGTGGTATGAAATGTTCATACATTCAAACGAGTACTCGTATGTGTGTGTGTATGTATAGCATGATGCAAGCAAACTCTTAATGTGTGTGTGTTTGTTATGTGTAGCGTGCTATGAAGCAATATATTTGATGTTTAATATTTTCTTGTATTTCTTTTTTTTTTCCCTTTTTTTGGTTTATTTTACTTTTCCATGCATTGTATATTTTCGATTTTCATTTTGTTCAAGAGCATACACACACAACATACCATTTGCGGCAAAACTAATAATAAATATAACCGAAATGAAATTGCAATTGTACATGGAAAAAATAAAACTACAACAATGGATTGTTGTTAGTATTATTATTGTTTTTGTTGTTGTTGTTGGTGTTGCCGCTGTTGTTGATGAAGTTCTTCTACGAGTTCGAGTTTTCCCCGAAAATTGAAAAACGAGTTTTTCATTACACAGTCTGTATTTTTTGCTTTCATACATAGTACTCATACATGTTACACTTTCATTTACACTTGATTCGTATACATACACATGATGAAGTGGCATAATCAACCAATATATGAAGTACAAGTACAATCAAAATTAATATATACCTACACAAAAATACACACACACACACACTCACTCATACTCTTACATAAATATCCAGATACCCAGAAGGAAAAAATATCGTTTCAGAAATCCCGAAACTTTTGAAGCAGAGATTGAGAAATAAATGAAATCTTCAACCAAGTAGTCTTGTTAACAATTTGTAGGTTATTTTGCAAGAAATGACATTATAATTTCCAAACATTGTTTTATTTTGCGCTATTGTACCTTTTAAAATGAGTTACAATTTATTATTCAGCGATTTACTTTATAGGTTATACAATTTTTCGATGCTCTACAACGTTTTCTACAACAAATCGTTTCACATTGTGAAACATTTCTTTAAATAATAAGTTTTCCGTTCTTTACAATGCAAGTTGATCTTTCGCAAGAGCATATATAAAATAAAATTTGAAGCGAAAGGTTGGTGAAAATTCTGCCACCAATATCAGAAGAAATTCGATATGCAATTCTCTACGGATTTCGACTTCAACTTAAAGTCATAGAAATTTGCAGTGAATTCCAAACAGCATATCGAACGAACGCACCTTCTCTTAAGACCATTTTAAGTGATATCAACGATTCAAAACATTTTTCCGTGGAGGACGAGCCTCGCTAAGGAAGGCCAACATCTTCGACTGACGAGATAAATGTGGCTCTGTTTGAGGAAAAAATTGACGAAGATCAACGAATTATACAAGAAACCATAGCCAGTGAATTACACTTGAATGCTATGGCTGTATCGTGAATGTTGCGGAATCACTTACAATACACGAAGAAAACTGCTAGATGGATCCCACGAGTGTTGAATGATAGTTAGAAAGAACATCGAGATCGTTTTGCGCAATATTTTCTAAGAAAATACGAACATTCTAAGAAAATTCGAAATGGAGTATGATTGCAACAGGTCACGAAGCTTGGTATTAAGAAAACTAAACAGCAGTCAATGGTATGGAGTTTAAAGGAGCAAATCCATCTGTTAAAGCAAGCCAACAAAAGTCAGCAATGAAAGTGATGGATTGCGGTTTACTTCACTAGAGCAAGAATTGTAGCTGTTATTCCCCTAATCTAAATTCGAAGGTAATCTTCGAATTGCACAGAAAACGTTTATTCAAGGTAATAAATTGAAGCATGATCCTGGATATCTGGATTCTCTAAGAAGACAACAATCCAATACATCATTGTCCATTTCTTGAAGATAAGAAAATTGCATAATTAGATCAGGTTGAAACCCATAGAGTCTGGATGCAAATTCAATAGAAAATATGTAATTTCTATCGAAGTACAAGTCTAAATGTTTCTGATTTTTTACTAACATCACTTGCACCATCCAGAGAATTGCTTTGAATATTTTTTTACTTTTATACTCTTTAGACTTTTTTCTTCAATTTCTTCTTTTTACCATCAGAATTCTTGCAGAGAGCATTGCTCGGCTTTTCGAATAACCTCTTTCTATTCAAAAACCTTGATATTGGCTAACTCCGACTTTTAGCATCAATCTGAAAAGTACAATTGATCGAATTACAAAATATTTACTACATTTCCTAATTTCGATTAAATTCTAAATTTTCAGAAAATTCCTATAGGGTCAATTTCCAATTTTACTCCATTGTGAATAAATCAACGATCTACAATGGGGACATATTCACTAAATATCTTCAAAGACATATGCATTCGCTTTCTACTTGGTACACGATTTCATACGACTCCACCACTATATTCAATTATTATTTGTGTCGATGCCATGGGTCGCGCATATCTTCTGGGCTTATTATATGCATGCATCATATACAGAGAAACTTTATTTACCCAACTGCATCTGCAAGTGAATTGGGCCATATAACAACAACAAACAACCACAACAAACAAAAAATTCAAATAAAATAAAATAATTATCATTTTTCCTTGCCAACCAACAACAGCCACAATTCAAATAACGATTTGGACATACGACTACATGCATATGTGTATATTGGGTATGTACATGCATATGCACATACTTACATTCATCACTCTTATACGAGTACATATGTATTTTACTGATTGGTTGGTGGAGGTGCAATGGAAATTTTCGCAAGAAAAACCTTCAAGTTTTAAATAAATATTTACACACACACACAGAGGCAAATATTTATTTGTGATATATAGCATAGAAAAAGGCTGAAAAAAAAAACAAATTCAGAGTAAAAGAATAAAAACTATTCATTTCAAATGAGTGAATACGAATGTGTGTAAACACATATGCATATATGCATCTAGTCATTTCGTGAAGCGCCGCCATTATGCCCGTATGCATTCATTCAACAATGATGATCATGATAATGAAGACAACCAAAGGGGGAGGGGAGCAAAAAATAAAAAAAAAAAATCAAGTAAATGAAATTCAATTCAAACATGAAATTCAACAAGCAAAAGTGTCAGTGTTGATTTCACATTGAAATGCATACAAAAAGGGGAATGGGTAGCAAGCATAGTGCTACCCATAGTGCGGTATAGAGTTAAAGACAACACAAATACTCTGAAGCTAAGCAACAGCAAAAAAAAAAGCAAAAAGAAATTCACTTAAACTAACCAAATGTTGAAAGTTTTTGGTAACTCACAAAGCACCAAATGCAAATTCATCATACAATTCATCAAACAAACATTTCTATGCAATGAGTACATACGTAAGCTCGTCAGGTGGTGTTTATGTAGTAGCTATGTAAAGGTATATGCTTAAAGTTTTTGATGCGCGCCATAGTTGCAAATTGTAAAGTGCAGTTGAAAATATGAAAAACAAAAACAAATTTCATATAAAGAATTATATGCAATGCATGCATATGAATACATACGTGATATCATGTAAATGAATATGACACCGTGGCAAGTTGTTGCCACAAGTTGAATGAGTGATGAAGTGATTTGTTATGAGTGTAGTGAAAATAAAGAAGTTGCAATAGCAACAGCACCATTAGAAGAAGAAGAAGAAGAAGAAGAAGATGCTGAAAAGATGACGAAAAGAAAATATTCAAAGAAAAAGCACACAAGTTGGTTGGAGTGTTGTTTTTACAGTTGAACGTATGTTAATTAAATTATGTGAATAAATAATATGAGAGATGACTTTTGTACTGAATCTCAACAATTGAAATCTTACTACAATCACTACAGATTTTAAATTTACCAAAGTATTTGTGCAGAATAATAATATTTGCTGTGTGTTGTTAGACAATCAAAGTCGTCATAACGCTACACGCAAGTGTAGAGACAAGTGAGAGAAGACAGCCAACAAATACTCACAAATATATATATTGCATATACATGTCTTCCTGACATGTATCAGGTTAGTCCATAAGTTCGTGCGTTTTTCTTTGGTGGTTATAAAATAAATAAAAAATACATTTTCAGTATTTATTAATCAATAATATATTTTCCTGCATTATTTACAATGTCTTCCCAATGTTTAGGCAAATGTTTAATCCCCTGCTCCAAAAATTGTGTGTCCTTGGAGCCAAAATACTCATCGATATCTCTTTTTATAGCTTCTTTTAGTCTTATAGTGCGCTGAAACGGTGATAATCGCAAGGTGCAATAGCCGGAGAGTATGGTGGATGCGGCATTAGCTTCCACGCGAGCTCGTTCAGCTTGCCTAAGGTTTGTCTCGCGGTATGCAGTCTTGTGTTTTCGTGGTGAAACACAACTTTGCGTCTATTGACTAAAAACGATCGATTTTTTTTTCAAGTGCTTCATTCAGTTTGGATAGTTGATGGCAATAATAATCAACTGTGATCGTCTGGTTTGGTACCAGCAGATCAAAATATAAACGATACCGGCCATATCCCACCAAATAGACAAGAGAATCTTCTTGGGGTAAAGATCATCTCTGGGGATTGGTTCTGATGTTTCATTTTTATCTAATCACTGGCGTTTGTGAACAATATTATTATTGTAAAGGAACCATTTTACGTCCACAGTAAAAATACGGTTCAAAAAACTCTCATTTTCAAGCTGCTGCAGCAACTGAGAACACAATCACTCACTCTCTGCTGAAGGTTTGCGACGGAAAGTTTATGTGGAATCCATTTTCTCCAGCTTTGGAACCTTGCCCAATTGAACCAAGTGCCTGTTGAACTGTTCCATGTGATTAATTTATACTTCCAGCCATACTGGAAACTTGGCTCAGCTTCCACAAGTGTTCCAACAAGGCGTCGGAGTTAAAGATTTCAGGACGACCAGAGCGTGGGGGCATCCTCACCGCGTCACAATCACCACTTTGGAATTTGGAAAATCAATTTTGCGCAGTCCTTATACTCATGGTATTACTCGCATGAGATGAGTTTATTTCTGCAGCAGCAAATGTTGCATTTTTTTCACTTTTATAAAAAAAAATACAAAATATATGCCTCTTATGCTCGTTCGAAGATTCCATTTTATTTTTTAACAACGCGTGCTTCTATCCGCGATTAAAATCACAATACATCAGAGAAAATAAAAATATTTACGTTATCTCCCAGGAAACATTTTTTGTGCGCAAAAAGCACCTACTGTGAAACTATTGAAAAAATAACTCATGAACTTATGGACTGACCTGATATATGCAATATGATGGTTGTGTGTGTGTGTGTGAATAGTACATAGCTGAATACTTTTACAAAATTTTAATTGAAAATATAATAAATTAATTCCAAATTTACATCATCTAGAATGACTTCAATAAAATATTTAAAAAAAAAATAATATTAAAATTATGTAAGGAGATAATAATGAAATTTTTTTTTAATTTTTTATTACAATCAAAACCACAATGATGTGAAAAAAATTTTATGAACACCACAACGAAAAAATGCAATAAAGTAAATTACATTGAATGGGTCGCATATGTTAAACACAGCGGCTATTCGCTATGAATGTTGCGCTGATGCAGCTGCTACTATTGCTTTAGTACATTTCATTCATATCGTGTGCCTTCAACAATTTGTAGATGTTGTTATCGCTACTAGTACTCACTTTATTATTACTATAAGGTTTTATGTTCAATACAAGAGACGACTACAATGCGAGTGTATTACAAAAATTGAAGCAACAGCAAGAGCGATATTTAAAGTAATAACAACAACAACAAGAAGAATTTGAATTTATGCTTCATATATAATATATTATAGTATAGGGCTTCGTACAACACATTTAATTTGTTGTTACTATTCAAATTACATTATACCGCGAATTGCATCACGATTGCATTCATCACATTGTACAAGTAATCCATATACGTACTAGTGTAGGTAAATGTAAAACAGTAAGAGCAAACTGAGCTGGCATGGTTTCCGACACAAAAATACATTTAAATAATGTTTTAATTTAATTATGTTTTTCTTTTTTTTCGAAATATTCAATAACAATTTCATCTACATATTATGTATTGTCGGTGAATGTGACTGCTACGATTGTTAACGAACGGCATATAGTAAGGCGCGTACGTAGTATTGACCTCACAACGTATATGCGTATAAATTGGATTATCATCTTTTAACGACGTTTTATACTCATTGCTTTCCATTATTTTTTTATTTTTATCAATTTTTATTGAAAATTTTCAAAATTTGTTCATCTTTTAAAATCTCGAATCGAAATCACATCATAATAATTGAATAAAATTGAGAAAAAATCAAATAAAAAAAATCATATCAGATTTTAATATGATATTTATTATGCATTACATCAATTAATTGAAGTCAAAAATGTTCATATGCATATATGAAATATACAGGGTGATTTTTTAAGAGCCTTCGGATTTGATTTAAAAAAAAACACACATAACATTAAAAAAAATGTATTAAATCTTTATATGAGTCGATAGAACGATTTATATAATTCAATGATTTCTTGTAAATGTTGACCGCAGCTGCTCCTCAAATGGTTCATACGCTGGGTCCATTGCGGACTTGTCGCTATAGACATGAGCTCGCAACATAGCCCCACAAAAAATAGTCTAAACGTGAAATAAACTGTTCACCGAACTCACCTCTCAATTGGGCCATTGTTTCGTGTGCTGTGTGGCATTTAGCACCGTCTTGTTGAAACCACATGTCAGCCAAGTTCAGCTCTTCCATTTTGGATATAAACAAGTTTGTAATCATCGCACGGTAGCGCTCGCCACTCACAGTAACGTTCCTGTCTTCGTCGTCTTTGAAAAAGTGCGGTCCAATCATGCAACCGGCCAATAATCCGCACCAAACAGTGCATTTTTCGGGATGCATTGGCAATTCCTGCAATGCTTCTGCCTTCTCTTCACACCAAATATAGCAATTTTGATTGTTCACGTATAATGAGCTTCGTCGCTGAACACAATTTTCCGATAAAAAAGTGCACGATGTACTTTCTTAACCGAGCATGAATTTTGATAATAAAATTCAATAGTCTGCAAGGTTGTTCGTTTGTAAGCCGATTCATAGTTAAATTAAAGACCAAACTGAACATATTTGACAGTAACATGATACACGAAAACAGCTGAGCTGCCAAAAATAGAATTTGCCAAAAAGAAAATTGCCAAAAATCACCCTGTAGCTTATTTATGGAATTTATCCAGAAAAAAATATGTCTAAGTCATTATTAAATAAACTGGTATAGAACAAATGCTAAATTTTATTGAAATAATTATAAAAAAAAAAAAAAGTAAATCCTGTAAAGGATTTACAGTGATGCCTCAATTACTTTAACCCTTCCGCTTTACTATAATTTTACTAATAATTTGACAAACTAATTTCCTAATTTCACTAATAATGCACAATAGACGAATGCTACGACCAATTTTTCAGTAGTAATGATGGCATTTCGATGGCGTTTTATACCTCAGAAGTTAGGAAGCAGACAAAGCAATACATTTTTCTTATGGACTTGGATATGGAATTTGAATGTATGACTCTTCTTTTGAAAAAAATATGTACAATCAGATGACCATAATATGATAAATTACTAAATTGATTGACCAAGAAATTAAATATGAACAATATAAAATAAATAAAATAAATAAATAAATATTTTCCATCACAATGCTTTATGTAATGGTGGATACCCTCGGCAAAAAAGAGATTTTCCAATTTCAAACGAAAGATACCACAAAAACATTGCTAAACAGAAACTGAATTCAATAGGCGGTTCCAAAACACATACTACGAAAAATTTTGTGATTCCAAAGAACTATGAAGCCACTGAGCTACAGCACCCTCTCAAAGGCAGTCTAAATATTTAAGTGCAGTGCGTAAAGGATTTCACTTCCTTCTCTAATTTATATATTTTTCTTCCATTTTTCATAAATTTCCACTAATACTCACATACACCGATAAATTAATTTATTTATGTAATTATTAAATACGAAAATTTTCTGTCATTCTGACTTTGCTTGTAGGTCAACTTCTATCTTTAACTTGTTATGCCATTAATTTTAATCATTTTTTTTTTTGTCTCCTTCCTTGACATTTCTCACTGATAATATTTCATTTACATGCAAAACACCAAAAAAAAAAAAAACCAGAAGAAATGATGCCATTTATTCCGGCCTATCTTAACTTATTCGAATATAATATCATTTCAATTAAATGAAATAAAATCTAAAAAATAAAATAAAAATGATAACAAAATTGAAAAGAAGAAATTTTATGAAAATTGTGAAATGTCCCTCTAACTATGACATGTCATCATGTTTAGTAGAAAATAACAAAAAAAAAAAAGTATATAAGTAAAAATAAAAAGTAAAACTTTGAAATTGAAAACTTTCCAATTTTGTGAATGAATGTTGTCACAAAAAAAAAAACACAAAAAAAAAAAAAACAGAACAAAACGGCAGCAAAAAGTTACAATAACAAAATACATAATCAAATATAAAATAGATGAAATGAGATGAAAAATGAGTAGAGAAGATGGAAATATGAAACAACAAGTACCAATTGCAAAGTTTTCTTGTATTTATTCGCCTATATATGTATCTATATACATATGTATGTATTGTAGCTGGTTACTATACTTGATGTTCTATGAAACATTTTTTATCTGAAATTTTTCTCATATAAAGGGTTATCCATTTTGTGGTTTCAAAAGTAAATGTAAATAAAACACATATAAAATATTTTTTATCATGATATTTCTTTTTTATTATAAAGTTTGAACGTTGACATTATGTGTGAAGTACTACATCATTTAAATGACCACCACGCGAATTGTTGCAAGTAACGATTCTTTTGAGGTAATTTTAGACCACTTTTTGACACATATTGGGCGGTATCTCAGCCATAACGTGACGAATGTTGGTTTTTAGGTGCTCAAGAGTTAAAGGTTTATCTGCATAAACACGGTCTTTCGCGTAGCCCCACAAAAGAAAGTCAAGCGGTGTCAAATCGCATGATCTTGGTGGCCACTTGATATCGCCACGACGAGAAATTACGCGGCCAGAAAATTTCTCTTGCAATAAAGCCATATTCGCTCGAGTTGTGTGGCATGTGGCACCGTCTTGTTCAAACCACATAATCTCTCAGTCGTATTCTTCAATAGCAGGCAAAAAATGTCGGTTATCATATGACCATAACGCTCCGAATTGACGGTGACAGTCGTTCCATCGTCGTTTTCGAAGAAGTAAGGTCCAATCACACCTCCGGACCAAAGAGCGCACCAAGCAGTGACTTTTTGTGGATGTAGTGGCCTCTCTTCAATTACTTGAGGGTTCTCAGAACCCCAAATACGACAATTTTGTTTGTTAACATACCCACCGAGTGAGAAATGTGCTTCGTCGCTGAAGAAAATTTTGTTCGAAAAATCGCCGTCCACCGCCTGTTGTTCAAGCACCCATTCGACGTATCTACGACGTTGTGAATGGTCAGCTGGCTTCAGTTGTTGTGTGAGCTGGATTTTATATGGATGTAGGTGTAGATCCAAATGCAAAATACGCCATAATGTGCCGTAAGACAGTCCTAATTCCTGAGAACGACGAGGAATCGACACATTCGGGTCTTCGGCAACACTTTCACTTACAGCAGCGATATTTTCGGTGGTACGAGCGAAACGATGATGCACAGGCCTTACAATATCTGTAACCGATCCAGTCTCTTCATATTTCTTCACAATTTTGCCAATTGCTTGCGTATTCGGACGATTATGTAAACCATAATCTCCTCTTAAAGCACGATATGTGGCTGTGGCAGAATCACCATTTTTGTAGTAGGTTTTTACAATTTTAATGCGTTGTGTGATAGTTAAGCGATCTATTTTCGCAAATGTCAGACTTTGAGCTGAAAAAGAAAGAAATTGTTTTAACAACTCATTTTGACAGATGTCGAATTCTAGCCCTATACTTTTGAAACCGCGAAATGGATAACCCTTTACAAGATTTATATGCATACAGTCCACTCACTGACCCCATCATCACCACCTTAATGTACATACAAATATCAATGTTTTTCATTGTGCAAAAAAAATTGTACATATATAAATACACTACTACTACTACTGCTACTAATGTAAAAGTACTAACGTTTTTATGGAGTTGCTGAAAGAAATCTAAAGGCGTAAAAAGTCACACTTGTCGTCCAAGCAAAAAATAGCAAAGATAATAATAACAAGAACAACAACAACAACAACCAAAATAATAAACAAATTCAATGAAATTATTTGTAACAAGATGCAAGAGCATCAGCACTAGCACCAGCATCAGCAGAGCAATAGCAAAAAAGCATAGAAAATATATCGGTAATACAAACACATACAAATTTTATTCAAAACTTTTACAGATCGCATGTAACTGAGTGTGTTTTAAGAAATTGATGCTACTGTAAACGTCTTCTTATGTTATCGACGACATCTTTAGCTGCTTGTTCTTATATTTATTAGTTGTTGTTGTTGTTGTTGACTTTGTTGTTATTATTACTAGAATAAATCAATTGGTAAAAGTTTAAAATATAAATTTTTTGCCATCATAGCCATCGTCACTATCGTTTCTGGCATTATGAAATTGTGATAGGGTGCACTGAGAGTGGCACATGAACAATATCATCAGTGTTCTGCAAATATTTCGACATCTATTTCATTAATAGATGACAACTGTGCTATCAGCATAGATGATAGTTCTTCACATCAAAAAAAAAAAAAACTCATAAATTAATTTTCATAACTGAGCAAGTAAATAAATCACCAAAAGTAATGTTTGTTCCTAAGTCAAAAAAAAATACAACAAAACTCAGAAACGTTTGTGAAACACTGTCAAGCTATTTCAATGAAAAGAAAAAAAAAAGAATATGAAAAGTTACGTCGTCAAGTAGTAATAAAAACACGTTTTACGGATATTGAAATAAGTCATCGAATGAAAGGATGAGAATGACAGATACACAGAAAATAAGACAGAGAGAGAGAGAGAGGTAGAGGAGTGAAAAAGAGAAAATTAAAAACGTTCGCCATTATAATATTATTATTATTATTATTAATTTTTCTTTTTTTCTCTTTTTTCATTTCATCATATTGCTGCTTTAATGTTGCAGAAAATATTTTAATGAAAATGTCAACGAAAAGTTTTTAGTTTCAAAGCAAAATCTACAAGTAAGTTTACACATAATTCTAAAGCGAGCATAAAATGAATGAAAAAAAAAGAGAGATGTTGTTGAAATCAAAGTGTCAGAGAAAAAAGAGATATTATTAAAATGAAAAATATATTGGTGTAATGTTATTTACATATTTTAAAACTCTTTCAATGCACTCATGAAAGAGTAATAATTTATTATGGTATGGTAACTATACCTGACCAATGATGTAACCAGGGAAGAGTAGTTGGCGGTAGAGTAGATGACCCCTCATAGTGCTTGATTTTTCAAGAACAAAGCCTTTATTGCAATCCTTGTTCAAAATCTTGGTACTAAAACTGAAGAGAATTTAGTTTAATTTTGTGCATTTGATTTTGTTGATCGAAGCGTCATTTTAAAAATAGTTAATTTTTAATTAAAAACATTTTTTTTTAATCAGAAACGAAATTTTTTTTGCGTTAGTTTTTTACTCAAAACCTAAACATTATTATTAATATTATAATACTTCTGCTACATGGGTTGCACAATATCAACAGACGGAGGAGCTGAAGCGGATGTTAACTGCAGGTTGATCAAAGCAAGAGCAGCATTTGGTCAGCTAAAATCAGTATGGGCGAATTCCGAAATCTCCAGACGCACGAAATTGCGAATATTCTCTGCATGCGTGATATCGACGCTACTGTGCGGAAGCGAAACATGGCTGATCTCGAACTCCATCACGCAGAGACTTCAAGCCTCCGTCAACAAGTGTTTGAGGATCATATGTAGAGTATTCTGGCCTAACACTATTTCCAACGAGGCACTATGGCGCCTAACGAACGAGGAGCCTATACTGAATCAGATTAAGCGTAGAAAGTGGCGCTGGATTGGCCACACGCTAAGAAAGCAGTCAGAAAGCATCACGAGAATGTCGGTTGAATGTAACTCGCAAGGGAGCAGAAGCCGCGGACGGCCAAAAAACACTTGGAGAAGGTCAACCCTGCTGGAAATAGCTGATGTTAACATCACGTGGGATGGCACTAGAAAAACAGCCCAGAATCGTGTGCGATGGAGAAGCCTTGTGGAGGCTTTATGCTCCAATTAGGAGTGAAAGGAGAAAAAAATGCTTGCCTAAAATATTGAACAGTAATATTCTTACAAAGTAATGAAATATTGGACTACATTTTTACATTGTTTGTGAATGTATTGGAGTTCGTAGTTTGTGGCATTATATAGCATTTGTAACAACACTGTCAGAAACGTTCAGAACAAAAATTAAATTTAAGTTATCTTCTCAAAAGAATTCATAACTTATTTCGTTGTACTCTCTCGATTCTCATTGAAAGCAAAACCCAACAGCAATCGCAGCGAAGACAAGTTCTGAACTCGAACGGTGAATCTGTCTTTATTTTTCAATTTTTTTCATCAAATTTTGTTTAAATCAAAATTTTCGGTCTCTGATTCAATGACTTTATTGCTTTCATCACACATTTCAACAGAAAATACTCTAACGATAAATCTTCCAAGTTAACTTATGTGCATCATATAAAAGCCAATGGTCATCCATCATCACAAGCTGCATTGCATGGATAAACGAATTGTCATAAATGTGTGTGTGTATGTGTGTGTGTGTGTGTGTGTGTATGTGTTTGTGTATATATGCAATCATTTACTCAAACAATGAACCAATAACAAATCACTCAATGTATTCGCATAGAAATTCCTTCAAGAAAAGTTTTCTTGCCAAAGCATTTGTGGTGCATTTATTACAAAAATATTTCGCCAGTAACAACGATGTATGTGGTTGTAATTAATCTTTGATCAAAAATATCTTAGCGCTAGATACTAGACAACGAACGTAAAGAAATAGAATAGCTGAAAAACTTTAAGTTTCTTCAAAAAAAAAAAATCAAAATAAAAGAAAAAAGTCATGTTCATTGTCTCATTCTTTCAAATCAAAGTTCATTGCAAAGTTGGTGGAAAATTTTTGATAAACCTAAAAATGATTTATGTGCTATTGCACAATGATGATCATGATGTTGATGATGATGATGCAATCGATAACCTTCATATTAATGCAATGCAATTTTTACTCATTGTCAGTTTTTGTTTCCTTTTTGCTTTAGCTTCTATTCCTTAAGTTTTACCGCCATCTCTGTTGTTGGTTGAAATAACTTTTACCACTCACTTGGCCACTATTCGTTACAAGAATCTGAGCACAGCATCCCATTCTCGCACCATTATCTGCAGCTGTGGTGGATCGAAGGCAGATAGAGAATGTGAGAATGCTTACACGCTGTAATTATAATTTAACTTCTTGATGGCCGCACTTTAGAAGAAGTCTTATGAAATTGTGTACTTTTGTATTGTGGAACAAATATAGTACTTACGACTATAATGTTTATGAGTTTTCTTCCACTATTTATGTACTTATATTTGGTTGTCTGTTTATATGATAAGTAAGAAGCTCATTATCCTTTTTACTTTTATTTATCTTTACTATATAACAATAATTAAGCCATCCTCATTATATAGTAACTAGTGTATATTTGAAGTGTTGTAAAGGAAAAATCTACAAAGAATACCACAAAGTACAAGATGAAATCAACAATAGTAATTGACAAAAGTTGCAATATTTAAATAAAGTTGTAATGTGCAAATATTAGTAATTATGGCAAACAATCTTCAAAATAAATATAAGCGATATATTTTGGTAATGAGTTTGATAATTACTCTTAAAATATACAATTTGTTTATTTATTTTTATTTTTTTTTTTTTTTAAGAGTAACTAAAACATACGTATAGCACTTTGTAGCAGTATTATCAAAGAACAAGAGATGTGTGTGTCAGAGGAATTCATACTCAATGAATAATTGATACATTGAATTTATTGTGGTTTCAAAATAATACTACAACAAATAATGAGCACAACAATAATTATGAAATTAATTAATCATACACAAAGTTAAAACAGGGTGATTTTTCAGCAACTTTCTTTTTGGCAGCACTGTTTTTGGCAGCTCAGCTGTTTTCGTGTAATATGTTACTGTCAAACAAAATTCATGCTCGGTTAAAAAAGTGCATCGTGCACTTCTTCCATTTTAGGGTACGTTTGGGCGACCTTCTGGGGCGACAATATCGCAGCTGTATCCGCCAGTGTTGTGTTGTCGGCGCCGTTCGCAGCAATTGGGCCTCTGTTACTCCACTACGTGGAAAATTTTGCGGAAGAATTTGGGTGTAAAACATTTTAAAATACAGCTGATGCAAGAATTGAAGCCACACGACCTACCACAATGACTAACTTTTGTTGAATGGGCGCTGGCAAAATTGGAGGAAGATCCACTTTTTTATCGCAAAATTGTGTACAGCGACGAAACTCATTTCTGGTTGAATGGATACATGAACAATCAAAATTTCCGTATGTGATGTGAAGAGCAGCCAGAAGCAATGCAAAAACTGTCAATGCATCCCGAAAATTCCACTGTTTGGTTCGGATTATGGGCATTATTGGATCGTACTTTTTCAAAGACGACGAAGGCAAGGTGAATGGCGAGCGCTACCCTGCGATGATTACAAACTTTTTTTTTTGCCCAAAATGGAAGAGCTGGACTTGACTGTCATTTGGTTTCAACGAGATGGTACCACATGCCACACATCATGCGAAACAATGGCTCAATTGAGAGGCGAATTCGATGAGCAGTTTATTTCACGTTTGGGGCCGGTCAATTTGCCGCCTAGATTGTGCGATTTGACACCTTTAGACTATTTTTTGTGGGGCTATGTTAAGGCTCATGTCTATAGCGTCAAGCCCGCAACAGTTGACGCACTGGATGAGATACCGGACGATAGGTTGAAGAGAGTATGCCAAAATTGGACCCAGCGTATGAATCATTCGAGGTCCAGCCGCGGTCAACGTTTACATGAAATCATCTTTAAACATTGAATTATATAGATCGTTCTATCGACTCAAATAAATATTTCATACATTTCTCTACATTTTATGTGTTTTTTTTTTTCAATCAAATCCGAAGGCCCTTGTATATAAATACATAACTGTCATACATATTCTAAAATTGTAGGCTGAGCATTCGTGGAACTGTTTTTCAAAGCATCAACGATTATCAGCCTACAAACATCTGTGGGATGTTTGTAGGCTGAGCACTACTAAAACTGATTTCCAAGGCAGACGTTGATCAATAAAATTTCCAGAATTTTGTTCAATTCTCCATAAAAATTATAATCCCTTAGAAATATAAAAGAATAAAGCAACTGAGAGTATATATAAGATTACGTCCATTACGTTAAATGCAGAAATAATGGATTTCTTTTTCCCCAAGCTAATTTTCTATAAACTCCCAGACGTTTAATTTTTTTTATGTTGTTAAGAGTACATTAATTCAGAGTTAGCCCTAATATACATTTTTTTTGTTTTACTTTTTCTTGACGTAGAAAAGACCTTAATTATTATGAGTTCAACTAAATATTTGGCATTGCCATAAAAAATCACCATTATGTGAATAGCCGCAAAAAAGCATATATGAACTAGAATTGCCATTCAAAAGACAGTTCACTTATCACACATGCACATATGCCATTAACACGGTCACCACCTAAGCTAGCCGTTAATTCTGTATGACAGTTTTAGTGCCGTCATGTCATTTAATTTTTTGTTTTGTTTTCTTATTTCCATTTGTATTTCTTTTTGCTGAAACAGATTGTACGCATTTTTTGTTTGTTTGTTTTATTATGACGAATGGCATGGTAACATAAATACATCACACACACGCATGCACTGAAGCATGTATATTATAACGTATACTATTAAGGTGTGAGAGAAATGAAAATCGGCTTGAAATCATGAGAAGTTACAATATTAGGGTAAGGGCGAGTGAATTTGTTTTTTTTTTTCTACATTTACAAGCAAAACAATAGTAACAATGAACTACTTAGTATTGTGATGATTTTCAGAGTTTTTATAAATATAAACAAATTGAACAAATATTTGAAAATATACAAAATTTATTAAGCAGCAATTTTTTAATAATTGATGATGTTAATGTACTTCCCCTGTCCAAGTTTTAGAGCATAATTTCCCCCAAAAGCTTGAGTACATTTTATACTGCAGTCAGATATACCCGAATGGGATCTATTACATATAACTCTAACTACTCCAAATATTAAATTTCATTGTAAGATATAAAAAAACTCATATTTTTCCCCTTATCAATCATCTAATATTGAACGTTTTCAAGTAAAATCTAAACACATTCTCATATAAATTATAATATTTGATAATATTAGCTGTCATCTAGTATAATCACTATTCTCACTCTATGTTCCTTATATACATATATTTATGTACAAAAAAAAAATACACATACACTTATCACACTTGTAAAATAAATATGAAATAACTTACGCATATTTACTAAAGAAGGATCATCGTTAAAGCCGACATTTCATTATTTTCTTAACCAAAAAAAAAAAAAAATAATAATAAAAATAAATAAATAAATAAAAAAAAACACCATCACATAAATGATAATAATAACAATAAAGCTCAGTGTTGAGCGTTTTTCGTATGCACACATTCCATATACAGTCAAACACACACACACACATCACCACCTACTGGCACATTGAAACGCTCTTCATACGCTGAAGCCTCATCTGACTGACGTTGAAGACCTTTTGTCCACATCTCAACAATAATAATAACAGCAACAACAGCAACAACAACAACAACAACAATAACAACAACGACAATAGCCAAAAGAGTCCTTCTCTTCAAGAGCAATACTAACAGCAACAATAAAAGTAAATAATAATAATAAAAAAAAAAGAAACAATAACAATCATAAAAAGAAAATACCACAAATAAATGAAAATAAAAATTTATATAAAAAGTCAAAATGCAAACGAAATGAGTGTGCCTGTGCGTGCGTATGTGTGTGTGTGTGTGTGTGGATGAATGCATGGATATGCGTATGTAAAGTACATAAATGATATGTATGCCATCATAAATACCTGTACGCTGGTTGTTGTTGATTTTGTTGTATTTTTTTTTTCCTCTTGCCATTATTGTTATTATTTCTTCTTCTTAATATAAAAATGTCACTGTTTCATAAGCATAAGCAACAGAATACATACGAATACAGATTTACATTGCCTACTGATATACTGATGATGTTTGCTCAGAGTTGAGTCAGAGTAGTATGTACGATATTGCCTTAAAGCGATACGATTGTCATTTAACATTGTTAGTATAGCTGGTGTTTCAACAACAACAACAATGACAACAAAAATGTTAATCTGACAATTTTCATAAATCATATGAATCATATGACCAGAACCGCACCCCCCAACAAAGTCATCATAACAAATCAACAAGGTAAAAATTGTTAATGATACTTTTGCCACAACTTAACAGAGAGAAGGACCACATTCCAAAAACTGTACATATGTTTTTGGTGTACGCAAAATACTCGTATAAAAAAAAATTATATACGTTAAAGTGTCACATACTTGTATGTAGATGAACTGTTTCTTATATTCAAACTTCATGTTTGCCACCTACACGGATGCATATGTTGACTTTAAGAGACCAATAGAAGAGCATTGAATATGTATGTAGTTATATTTTATCCTTATATTCTCATACATTTCCTATACGTTTTTCATACAAAGTGAGCAACAGCGACAGACAAACAGCGTAAATCATGCATGTATGTACTGACTATAAGTGTGTATGATTGTATGAATGCGTAGTATACCCAGTAGGATAAATCTAAGTGCAATGATAATGGAAGCGGTATGCAGATTTTGTGATGAAAGATGCTACCCACTGCGATGAATATTAATATTTTTGCTGCCACGGTTAAACTCATATTTGAAACCATATGAGGACCATAGTGTCAGAAGTACTACTTCAATTTGCTTTACTTTCTTAAATTATATGTTAGTAAATGAAGACATAAGTCATAATATCATTTAAGCGTAGTATTATTTATTAAATTTGCAATGCATTCACCTTTTTACCCATTAAGTAGATTTATGTTGAAGTGGGTCGTTGAAAAAAGTTTGAAATGTGCGCTCTTTAATTGAAAGTTCATATAAATATTTTGAAGCACTTTAAAAACATCCAAATTGGTGTTTTTATAAATTTAATCTTTTATAGCCAGTCTTAAAATCTCTCGATGAGTACTTTGATAGGCTGAAACTGAGTCCGTTACAACTTTTTACTTACCTCCCTACGAACACTCCATAAATCATTAAAAACTCAACGTATCACCAAAATACAAACCATACCATATATGTGTTATCAAAGAAATATTCATTTGATTCTTCTTCTTCTTCTCCTTATTGTCGTCATACAATAATGTCAGTAGGTGTATACACACACATACACATACTCGTGTAGTCAGTCGCTATGACGACAGAGAAAGAAGAAACAATCAAGTGAATTTTCACTCAACGTAAAATGTAGCATCATACGAAATTTACACTGCATAATTCCTAGATGCTTTATGCATAGATATGTACTAAAGGTGCATAACTTGCCAACGAAAGGAATGAAACCAACCGACGCTTAATCGAGTAAGTCATGATTTGACTTATGCTGCAACTAGCCACCGACGTAGCGTACGTACGTACCGCCCTTACGTAAGAACATACAAAATTACATTGATTTTATCCGCTCCGAGCAACGTCTACGTCACCGTCATACGGTGGTGAGTTTTCGTTAACACGACATTCCCATAAGATAGGTCGTGTCAGCTGACACGTTCTACGTTTTTACGTCGGTGGCTAGTTGCAGCATTACTAATTAAGACGATCTTTCTGAATTTTGAATCGGACCGTTCGAATAGCTCTGCTACCCCAATGAGTGCTCTTCTAGTCGCGCTGGCACTAATTCGCATGGGAGCTATAAGCAAGTAGTTCTTGCTTTAAGCGAGGCAGTCAATACTCGACAGCTTGCTCAAAGCAGTCGCCTGCGAGCCCTCAGCTCTGTCCAGGGTCATTTTGATCAATCGCATATACCAGGAGCAACCATATATTGCTGTACAAGAGACTCCTATATCAGGCTACCCTACACAACTATTAGTAGCTTGGAGACTTTTGCTGAGACAGATCTACCAAACGACTGATTCCATATAAATAACTAATAATTATTGAATTTTTAAATGCATTACTCATTTTCCCCACTGGGTTTGTATATTATGAAATGTATGCCAGACTCCATATAATCATGTTTTCACATCATAAAGAAATTTTATTGTAAACACATGCATACTTACATACGTAAATATAAATTTTCACCATATATTGCATACATGTACTCGTGTATAAATTCAGCCCACTCGAAAAGACTACTTGACAACGCAACTCTTCCATATACATACTTTCCAAACATACTCTACACATATGTATATACGATAATATCATTATAAGTCGGCATTAGCTGCTATGTTGATAGTATGTTGTGTGTAATGTCGCATCAGCACATAAACACATGCATTCAACCACCACTACAACCACCTGCACTACATCCTTCTGCACATCCTTCTAACCACAGCTCAGTCAAGTTACCAGGTCATGTCGGCATAGGGTCAGTTTATTTTGTTATTGTTGTTGTTTGTTGAACATGTGCTTTGTCACATAATTTCTACTTGACATGATAAGTTCTATACACCTATACATTCATACACATACATATGTACATACGATATGTAGATGTACATACTTCTCACATTGTTGTTGTTTTTTTTTTTTCTGTTGTACCTTTTCGATTTTTCTCTTTTCTGTTACATATGAACATACTTATACGGATATGTTCATTTTTTGATTTCTGATGTGCTTTTTATATACCTTGTTGTTGCTGGTTTTCATGATTTTATGATTATTGCATGTATGACCATACCTATGATGGTCGTTGGTTATAATCGAAATGATATAAGTACCATCGAATGAAAGTTAAGTATTGAAAATAATACATATTTTTATTTTTCTTTTGAAATAATTTATTAAAGTTACCTACGATTTTCATTCGCAATTAAATTAATTTTATTGCTTATATACATTTAATTATTATACGACATTTTAGTAAATTTATGTACAATATATTCGGGTATATGTACATACATATATAGAGTTTTCCATTTAAAACGCATAAGCTTAAAAAAAACCAGGAATTTTTTAGAAATTCAAGGCACAGTTCGAATAGCGAAAATACATTGTTTACTAAAAGAAATAAGTGTAACTGATGTTGAAAGTGAGGTTCCACTGCATCTATTATTGAACCACACTACTAATCGTATTATGCATGTCCAAAAACATGTCATTCCTGACGAAGAAATTCATAACTTCAATTTAAGTAACTTAACTTAACTTAAAATTAAGTTTAATATCGAAATGGGGATTTGACGGTAGTTTTAGTTATACGCAATACATGCAAAAATGTTTGTCCGATACAATTGATGATAAATACATATTTATGTATATCATTACAAGTTTCAGACTTATAGAAATAACCAAAATCCAGAAGTTAGAGACATGATTTTTAGAGAGAATTTAGTGCATATATCAACTAAATCAGATTCTTCTGAAGAAGCGTTTTTACTTAAGAATTATTTTTAGTTAATTTATTATATCGTTAGCTTATTATTTATAGCTTTGAGCACGTTGTGTTCGATGGAAGTACTTACTGTACTTACTTGAAGTACTTACTGTACTTACTGATTATGTTGAAAAATGATCAAATCAAAAACTTTTACTTATTTGTTGACCAGTGTTATCAGCGAAAATGACAACAATATTTTGTAAAAATTATGTGATATGACTGTGACTGCCTGCATATTTTCAAATCATTCGAAAAATTTCGACCAGAGGAATTATGGTTCAATAAATTTATTAAATATGATCGAAAAAGGAATGCTCAAAACTGCAAAAATGCAAAAACATCGACATATATTTTAGCACTTTTTCAATATAATTACAAAAAATTCCTTAATCACAAAAATAAAATGTCACGAGTTATATGCAATATATTATAGAAATATTTAGAAATTATGGTAAACTGGGCTTTTGAAATTTGTCACACATGATTTTTACGCCAAGACAAAATAATTTTATAAATATTGAAAATGTTGACATTTCTCTAGAAGACTTTTAGTAGTTCACATATTTGTTAGTAAATTTTGATTACAGGATATTTTATGTTTATACAAATATCATATTCAAAATTATAGTAAACTGGGCTTTGGAAATTTGTCACAGACGATTTTTCCGCCATGATAAAATAATTTTATAAATATTAAAAATATTGACATTTCTCTAGAAGACCTTAAGAAGTTGACATATTTGTTAGTAAATTCTTAATAGAGGCTATTTTATGTTTTTTTACAAATATCATACTCAGATGTACAGAATAAGAAATATAAATTATAGGAGAGAAAACTATCAGTAAAACCCCTTCAAAATCTCTCTTGTTCAATATGTATAAATAATATTATAAAAACTTCTCGCAAAATAATCATTAAAAATAATTAATAGTGAACCAAATTTTAAACAAAATTGCATAATTTTTGTGCCAGAGTATCAGAATTTTAGACTTTTTCATGCAAAAATGTATACAGCCTTTCGAGAAAGCAAATTCTTCTTCAAAGTTGATCACAGCCGCGGCAAATTTTCAACGCAGTATTCATAAGCATTATTGTATATATACCAACTATTTACTTGATAGATGTTTTACATTTTCCAAATGTATGGCTTCGTTTTTATTTTAAATTCTTTGCCCCATAGCTGTCGTCTGAAGATATTTTGAGTATTACTCCGATATGTCTGTGCAACAATTTCATACTTAAGTATTTCACTTCTTTACAATTTAATGCCATAAATAATTTTTATTACCTGTGTACTTAAGATATAGTATAGGTACAATGTTCAAGTCATACAAAAACAACACCATTAACAAACAACGCAATAATAATAATGTGAGTTAAAATGATGAACAAAATATGGTAGTGATGATTGTGGTGGTCGTGTTTGTATTGCATCTTAAGGCATAGCAAACACAAAAAAATGGTGGAAATAAAAATTTTAAATGTTCAGCATATATTTGCCTAGGTACCTAATTTTATTTTAATTGATTTGCTCCTTTTGCGCTCCAACATTCAACAATAGGCTGAGTAATGAATGTGATGTATAAGAAACTTGACCGAGACCGAGACTGTGTGGGTGTCTATGGGATATTATATAAAGTGTTATCAAGCGCCCTATACAAATGAGTACAATATTTCCATCTTTCTGCCACATCAGAGAAATTTGAAATACAAAAAATGCTTAAAATTATATCTATATTTTAATTTGTTCGCCTTTTAATGATTACATTCAATTCACAATATAAGGAGAACACATCACTTTAATGCTCACGAACATTCAACATTTACTGTGCGCTACATAGGTAACTACAAAGTTTTGATTTATGACGTATGTACCCTCCTATTTTCATTCCTTTTATTTTTTTTTTTTTTGCAGTACGCATTGTACTATTTGTGAAAACATAATAATATCCGTTTGCCCAACATTTGCATTGCATGTTCATTCGCATGCTCTCATGCGTTCATTCATTCGTTCAACTAAACATTCAATGCTCATGTTTGACTAGTTGAGCGGAGCAGCTACGTACTCTGATACTTCTCCACCTATTTGCCTATTCGTTGGTGTTTTCTTTCGTGTACAAATTGTTGCCATAAAATTTGAAATGTTTTGTTATTTGTATGCTAATGCTAATTTTATATAAATATATTTTATATATACGAGTATGTATTGTAGTACCCACACTGTTTGCCTCCTCCAAAGGAACGTGTGTTAGTGAGAATATTAGGTACCTTTTGTATATGAAAGAAGAAAGTGAAAAATTGCAACAATAAAAATTTATGAAATTTTTGTTGCATGTGTACTTAGTTACGACCATTATTATTTACTTTTTCATTCGGTTTTTTATTTATTTTCATTTTTATCTTAACCACCACTACACTTAAATAATTATAAGTACACATATTGCTTGTTACACTGCTTGATCATGTTCACTGCAATACCTTAGTTCTTTATGTACTTGCTGCTACTCTACTAATCGTTGTGGTTGCCCTATGCCATGCTTTTGCCTATGATGGCTTTGAGAGGCTTTGTAATAGGTGAGCTGAACTGATTACGATTACGAAATGCTAATCTAAATATGACTGATTACAAATGTGTATATTTTACATATGTTCATAGTAATTCATTTGCATATACACATAGTAGGCATCTATATATGTAAGAGTATATTAGACCTCCTAAAATGATGCTGCAGTTTTGTACAATAGAAAAACAACAGAGACGGGAATAGCAAAATTTGATAATGAATTTCTGTACAGAATGTATCTGTGGTTAAGTTTATTCTTAACTTATTAACTTTACTAGCTAAAATTAATTATATGTACCAAATTTCAGTCCCACAGTAATTTCGAAAATACATTTTTATATGGGAGAGAGAGGTGGTTTTCATACGATTTTGCCCATTCTCACTTTTTTTCATTTCATTGATAAAATTAATTTCATATGTTGAATTTCAATTTTATAGTTTTATATTATCGGGCGGAAAGTCTGAAAAATGATGTTCGAATTCATACTTTTATATGAGAGATATATCTGATTTTCATTCAACCACGCTAAATATTAATCACGTTATTTTATTGATAAAAAAGATTTCATATATTGAATTTCAGCTTGATAGAGTTATATTATCGAGCGAAAAGTCTGAAAAATTATGTTCGAATTCATACATTTATATGGGAGATATGTGTGATTTTCATCCAATCATGTCAATTTTTATTTTTATTATTTTATTGATAAAAATAATTTCACATATCCAATTTCAGCTTGATAGGGTTTTATTATCGAGCGAAAAGTTTGAAAAATTATGTTCGAATTCATATTTTTATATGGAAGATATGTCTGATTTTCATCCAATCATGCCAATTTTTAGTTATATTATTTTATTGATGATAATATTTGCATATGTAGAATTTCAGTTTGTTAGCTTTATATTATCGAACGGAAAGTCTGAAAAACTATGTTCGAATTCATATTTTTATATGGGAGATATGTCTGATTTTCATTCAATTATGCCAAATCTTAATCACGTTATTTTATTGATCAAAATAATTTCATCTATCGAATTTCAGCTTGATAGGGTTATATTATCGAGCGGAAAGTCTGAAAAATGATATTCGAATTCATATTTTTATATGAGAGATATATCTGATTTTCATTCAATCATGCCAAATCACAATCACGTTATTTTATTGATCAAAATAATTTCATATATCGAATTTCAGCTCGATTGCTTTATATTTTCGAGCACAAATTCTAAAAATTATATTCGAAATCATATTATTGTATGGGAGATAGGTGTGGTTTTTATACGATGTTGTCTATTCTAAAAATTTCTGGGTTTGTTGATGAAAATATATTAATAAGCCAAATTTCATGTGGATCGCTTCAATTTTTGAGCGAAAGACTTAAATAATACTTTCGAGAACATAATTTTGTATGGGAGATAGGTTCCATTTTCAGTCGATTATGCCGATTTTTAGACTTAATTTTTTGTTAAAAATAATTGTTTGAACCCAATTACTTTATGTTCTTGAGAGAAAAACCCAAACAATTCAAAACATTCAAAATCTTATGGGATTGTATGGGAGATAAGTATGGATTTCATATGATTTCGTTGGAAAAAGATATCCTTTACAGCAAGTTCATATAAAAATAGTTTTACGAGGACGTGCAAAAAATAACCAATTATAAAAATTTCTAGAAATTTTAATGAAGAAAATCATAGGTATTTAAATAATTTGATCAAGTCTAATGTATAAATATTCATTTGCAAATATATGTGTATTTATTATATATTATGTATTTATAATATTGTAAACTATCAACAGATTTGATTATGTTGCACCTATAAATGTACATGAATATTTGTTATTCTTGTTGACGGATTGTATTTCGTGTTTCTTCATGCTTCATGTGGCATCAGTATGATAATTGTTGCTGTTGTGATTGTCGTCCAAGCAAAATTTATTAGTACATCTGAACAAGAGCTCATATTGAAATTGTTGAGGTTGTTTGTAACATTTTGTTGTAATTAATTATGCAAATTGCACATTGAAAATATACATTATATTCATATCTGTGTGTGTGTGTGTATGCGCATGGATATACTCGTTTGTATAGGTATGTACGCATAATATATGTGTGACAGAAGAGTTTAACTTGACTCAATGATGGTGGTGATGATGTTGATTATGGTATGCTATGTAAATATGTTATATATTATATTATGTGATGAAATGTTGAATATAATTTTTGATCGATGATGCTGCATCAAATACATATATTACACGATGATTGCATTGCATACTTATGACAGTATATGCATATTAATGCACATGTGTGTGTGTGTATATAATATGAAATTTAAAACTAGTTTATAATTACATACATATAGTACATAAATATATTGTATATATACGTAGATTTTTTTAAACAAAATGTTTAATTACTTATACGCCATGTTGAACTTTGCTGAAACCGCATATGTATGGATGTATGAAAATAATTGTATATTAACGAAATGGATTTTTAATTTTGATGCACATTTTTTTTTTGTTCATTCTAATTTTTTCTATTTCAAAATTATTTTGTATATCTCTTTTTTTATTGACTTTGCTTTTTAACATTGATTATATATTTGTAGTTGTTTCTTCTTATATTATTTTATAATAAATAATTTAATTGGCTTTATTTTGTTGTTTAAAGGAATGCATTTGAAAAATTCTTTTAAAATAAGCTTTTACATTTGTTTTTTTCTATTTAAAGGCTACTATAAATTCGAAAGATTGAAGATTCACTCACGCGCAATTAGTTTCGTAGCAGAATCCAACAATGTTGTATGCATATTTTCAACAAACGCATATCATTGGACTAATTCATATAAGTTTTCACATAAATTTTTTGTTATTATCATTACATTGGCTTTTGTCCAGATTTTTCAATTTTACTGATAATTTTTAGCTTCTAAATTTATCGATATTTTTGATTTGTCTACGCCAGAAAATTATGACACGCGCATTGTCTGTTGTCACCCTTATAGAAGACGAAGGCAACTCTGACTTGATCAGTCAGCAGTCGGTTCGTCTGTTCTTGTTCTTCTTTTTTCTTCTTATATATTTGTTCTCGACACGAAGTGCGCGCATTTTTTTATAATTATACATATTTTGTTATACATATAGTTCTAGTGTTTTTTGTATTTTGCAATAACTAATTGTGTTAATAATAACAAATTAGATCCATTTCTTATCGTTTTATTGTAATAAACAATACACATAAACATATACAAGTATACCTCGAGTGTTTTTTCTTTGTACAAAGCGATGTACATCAGAAACAATTCGTTTGTGATTTTCGTGCTGTTCTTCTTCATTTAATACGAAATTTCTTTCGATAACGAAGAATAATCTAAATAAATTAAACCTTGATTTAAACATACATTTTGAATAATTGTATTGGCCACCAACGAAAGGCTTTACAATTTGGAAGTTGATGGAAAGTGTGCTAATTCGAATAAAACAGCAACAGCAAGTAACAGCAGCACCACCATCTCATCAACAGTAACAACAAGAACAACAATTAACCAAAATAACAAATGGAACAAAATCAACAGTAACAGCGACAACATAGTCAAGATTTGCCATCAATTATATACAGCAATAGGTTGCAAGTGGCAAACAAGATGACGAGAAATGACGCTAACAGCAAACATCAACAACAGCGAAAACATCGCAAACAAGTAGAATTTGTATATTTATTTATTATAAGTTACTATTCCATTATGTAAAAACGACTAATCTCGAATGATTTTAATTTTATTAGAAAGCAAGAAGCGGTCTATGGTTAGAATCTCAGCAGTACAACTCAACCAAGGTATGAGCCCACTGGCATCTCTCTCACACGTTCACGATTTATTATAATTTTTTTTATTACATATTTTCTGATTGTTAACTATTTTTTATGCAGCATTTTCGACGGTATTTCGTGTTCTCAGTATTTTCTTTGGAATTTTTTCAGCTCTTTTAAATTTTTCTTAAAAAATTATTAATATGATCGATTTTTCCAATTTTGTCTATATTGTAGATTTTATATCTATGGCTTTGGCTGAAAATTTTAGGATTTTTCAATGATTTTTAACAAGTATTTTCCCCACTATTTTGCTTTCTGAAATACTGGGATAATACTAACCCGGTATTTTTACAGCATATTTATGCTGTGTTTATTTTTAGTTTTTACCATTACTTTTGAGTTCCCGGTATTTTTTGTTATATTAAAATTTTTGGTATTTCTATTTTCAATTTTGATGATATTTTCGATCAATTATTTCCTGTTTTTTTATTATTTTTTATTATTTCCTGGTATTTTTACAACTTTTTCAAATATATAAAATCTTGTATTGAAATTCAAGTTTGGTCACCATAACTTTTAGATATAAACAATTGAATTGGGCGCCTCTTTTCTACAATTAACCGCCCTCACATTTTTTTAAATTGAACCTACATAAAGATAAGAATGTCAATGTCAAATACGAACTTTAAGTAAACAATCTTAAACCCATTGAATTTTGAGTTCAGCAAATTCACTTGTAGAGACGTTCCTACAGAGAAAAGGCATTCGAAAAATATTGATAATACATGAAATAGATTCATTTGAAACA
Source organism: Megamerina dolium (assembly GCA_963854835.1). Classification (NCBI taxonomy): domain Eukaryota; kingdom Metazoa; phylum Arthropoda; class Insecta; order Diptera; family Megamerinidae; genus Megamerina; species Megamerina dolium. The sequence goes on along the minus strand of OY978526.1, from coordinate 13,700,496 downwards.
AATATTTTATTCCATTTTTTAAACGAGTTCCATCATTAGTGGAACTTAAGCTTTTTTAATTTTAAAAGACAAATTTTAGAAAAAAATTGTTTTTAAATCAAGGACATATTGCTAAGGATAACAGTCACATCCATCACTCCAATACAAGTCAGTTGATTTATTTATAAGCATAATACAAAGAAGCGTCCCATATATTAATCATTCTTATACTAACATATAATCAACTATATAGCTATTTTATCGTTTAAGAATAAGTACCCACATTTTATCTTAATTAGTGCGACAAAACTATCATTTGCGTACACACACACACAAAATAAAAACACTTTAGCTTAGGCTCAACGAGCAACAATAAAAATATGTAATATCACAGTTAAATATTTCCAAGTACATAAATAACTTGTAAGCATAAAAATAGAAATTCAAATAAATAACACATAGCAAGTCTATTTAAAAAATGCTTACATGCAAAATACCAAAAATAAAAAAAATTTAAAAAAAAAACACATGAAAAACAATAATAAGACAGAACACGAATGAATGGAATGCCGCCTCTGCCGCCTACATATCTAATCTAATCAGTTTACTAATGAACTGACGCCATTAGTAATGGAACAACAACAACGACAGTAGTAGCAGTGGCAGCAGCAGTCGGTAGTCAGTAATAACAATAATAACAAAATAACAAGAACGAAAACCAACTGCTTATTAAAACTCGAACAGTAGCGACACAACACAACAATAACAAAAACATCAAACCATCACCACACTAAAACCATCATCAACAGCACGATTGCTCAAATTATAATACGAATAATATTAACAACAACAACAACAATAAACGTAACAACAACAAGAAAATAAAAGAACAACAGCCTGAGCCTTAATTGAACACTAAAACCACAACATAACGTGCAACAAACCGATTTTCTACTGATCCCACATCCCGCGCCCGCCAACGGACGGAAAGGACATGACCAAGCCTAATGAAATTCTAACGAAACGAAACATGTTCTCGCCTGATAAGCGTACATTGTTAAACACGATAATATCGAAATATGTGTGCGAGTGTGTGTGTGTGTATGTATTTTTATGCATGCAACAACGCACGAAATGTGGCTTTAACAGGCAAACTCCAGCACCGTCACTTGCTTGATGAGGTACTTCAACTTGAAACGCGCACAGCAGGATGTCACAACATGAGTATGTGGTATAGTTGTGTTGTGTAGTGGCAATGTGGTAGCATACGCTACGACTATAGTGTTAGCAATGTTTGAGGCAACTTATTTAACTTTTATGCCAAAAAAGTTAAATAAATTGTGAAAATTAATTTCAAAAAAAAAATATATATAAATTTAATTTATTTAGAACAAGAAGGGAAAATTTTTTGCAAAATTAAAATTATAAAAAAATATTAAATTTAATGAACCAGCCTGAATGAGAGTAATTGAGGTTTGAGTAACATTTGCATATATATGTTTTGTTGCAACTTGACTTGATACCTCTACTGCAATTGCCACCTGGCGTGTGCATGATATGTACGCGTAGACTTAGCACCACAATGGTGCAGTGGTCATGTAACGGGTTCTCTTGGAATCCAATTTTCGATCACAATTTCTGGCATTTTACTGTTTTCTCTATATTATCTGACATTAGTTAATAATCTGATAGACCGATTATTGCACTCTCTCTCTCTCTTACTCAAAAAGCTATTGAAAATTCACCAAAATTATATCTAAAGAAGTAGCGGAAATTGTGTGCATATTTATAATCAACATTTTTTATTTTTTTGATAACTTCATACACAAAGTGTTCATTTTTTGTATGAATTTGACGGACTTGAGAGTCTTTGTTGGCTCAAATTATCATCAAACAAAGAAAAACCCCAAAACAAATAAAAGGGAAAAAAAATTCAGACAACTATCTCCCACTGCATTACCTTTGACCAGTTCCGAACTAGTTCCAAAGAGTTAAAGTCACCTCTTTAGATAAGTTTAGATAGAACTATCAAATTCTCATTATTCTGCTATAACACACTCTGTAAGCAACTACAAGAAGCAATTGACTCTCACTTGCACACTACATGGGTGTTCATAATGCATGTACACAACACTGTGACATTAATTTTCAAAGCGTTTCGCCCATTATAAATTTTAATTTGCAGCTATCGTTGCAATGTTGGATATTGTGATTGCAGTTGTTGTTGTTGTTGTTGTTGTTCTTATTATTGTCGCACTCAAAGTGAAAATTATGCGTTGCATAACAAGCACATTTATTAATCATATTTTTTTGTTTTGTTCTCATTGCCATGAAAAATTATTATAGCTACATCCGACGAATGTGTTTCTTTGAGTCATGATGTTGTTAAGCTGCATACTCTTGCATTTGCATTACATATAAATAATTATAAATTTATTTAGTTGCTGTTATTGAGGCAAACGACAAGAGAGTCAGTCCAGCACTAATAAGTGCCAGCGGAACATCAGTAACAAATATGTACAACTTGTACATACATGAAAATTGCATACGTAACGTGTCATGTCACACTTTTGTGTTATTACACTGTGGTGCAATTGCTTGTTGTATTATTGTAATTACATACAAGCACACTCCTTGTGAATGTGCATGTAATCAAGGATATATATTATTTGTATATTACAATGTATTCGGACAATATTTACTTTTTTTTGGTATAATTCCAGTATAAATAACACACAGAGAACCCACAGAAATGGAGCAATAAATAAAATATTTTATAATTTTGTTGTGAAGGATATATGCACTAAATTTATTCACAAAATGATTATATGGCTTAGTAAAAATGCCATATATATGAGACTATAAAGTATACCTATCGTATCGTTAGGCTATGATTGCATGTGAGTTGAAGATGTAGAGATAAATGTAATATTGCATAATGAACTTTAACAATTAGAAGTGACACTATGATGATCAAAGCGATAAGAGGTCGCAAAAACAAAAGCGAGGCTAAATTCCAAGAATAATTTTTCATTATAATGGGCATTTACCTAGTCAAGTCATAAATATTGGTACACAACTAAACGCATTCATTATGAATGCAATATGGGACGCATCCATTTCATCTTGACTGTGATTTGAAAGTTGACATTTATGCTTCATTGTCACGTAAACAGTTTTCTGACATCAATTGTTTACAATCATGGAATGAGGCGACATCGAAAATCGATCGCTTAGAATCACTCGCAATCACTGTGAATTTGTTTGAGAACACTGGTGAAGTAGGAGACCGTCAAAGCACCGACCTTCCACGTTTTCTGAGAACTCCGAAAGCTATCAAACCGCTGCGAAAATAGAAAATCGTTTCGCGAGAAATGCAAATTTCGCAAAAATCCATGTACATGAAGATTTGGAACTCAGCACGTACTCAGCGACCCACTGGACACCTGCTCACAGCCGCATTGGAGGGAAAACACAAGCGAAAATCGAAAGCAACATTCCGGAGTTGATATCAACGGTTGATTGGCCAGCTGGTAGTCCAGACCTTAACCCCTTGAATTACAAATTGTGGTCCATATTAGAGGGCATAGCTTGCTCTACTCGACACTCAAATATAACATGCGCATCAAATATTGGTATGCAATATCCTTCAATTATATTTCAAATTTTATTATAGCCTTTGCTTTGTATTCAAAACCAGAAACACTTAGCTGCTCTATGGTCAATATCTGTGCAATTATAGCATTAATTGACAATTTTCAGTGGATTTAATGTTCATTGTATACGACATCCTCGCTAAATCATTAATGGTACTCTTCTAAGGGTACAATTGGTATAAATTGAATCATTTTTTACATTATATATGTAATACGTAGTATATCTAATTTAAATAGTAGTTAATTATAACATTAATTAACCATTTGTCCTTGCCGAAAACGATGTCCTTCAGCTCAATCATTTTCATTATTTTCCTTTACACTCACCATTGTATTAACAATTTAATTAATAAATTCAATTGTTCATAGCGTTTGTATGTCTTCTTTTGCGTCTTTTTAATATTTTTGAATGCATTTTATTTTTTGCAATTATTTATGGCAGAGTTGCTTATGGAAAATTTCCGGAGCCAAACAACAATATCAATTACAGCAAAGTTGTTCTTAAGTTATTACTCATAAAATACATGAGGCTCATAGAGCGTGGTATATTTAACCAAGACTACCTGATTCGAATAAATATTTTATCAAATTTAATATCATATGTTCTTAAAGAGACATCGATATTCTTTCCTATTGTAAAGAGCCAAAAGAGTCAATCGAAGTTCCAACTAAGCACTGTTGACTTATAGCACACAAGCATGCAAGTAATTGAACAAATTATAATCATTTTACATATTAGAATGTTAGCAATGTTGATGATGTTGATGATCATTATTATTAATATTATTATTATTATTATTCGGTATGCACTATTACCAAGATGATGCTTATATTAACGATAATCATAATGTATATATTATTACAATGCTTTTGTAAAATCGCTTTTGTTAGCAAAATTTTCAATGACAAAATAGAAAGAATAGAGTAAAAGAAAAAAAAACAAGTATAAAGAATCTGTTATAATTAATTTTAATTTTAATTTTCTCATTCGCTGCACTTCGATTGTATGAGCTGCACTCTGGATAGTACTATGAGTATACTCGTGTAGTGCGGTTTTTTTGAGAAAGGATTGCACAATGTAATAACGTAGTGATTCCTTGTCAATTCAATTGTTTGGCGATGGGCGTAGTCCTTGTTTCTGGTGGTATGATTATTTGTGTGCTGCGACCAAAAGATGATGTGCAGCCATGTCGAACAATACCAACGAGCAGCTGCGGATTTGAATGCAGTTTCGTCATTTATCTACGTATATATTTACTTATATTACAAATACACTTAACAATGTAAGCAGCAGCTGCTGCTATTGTTGATATTGTTGTTGTTGTTGCTTTTCATGCTCCGTTGACATCTTACTTTCAAGTAAGCATTGCATCCGGTTGGATATAAACAAAAATCCAAGTTTTAAACTTATACTATTGTGGCTGGTTTGAACTTTGTCATTTAAATTTTTGCCTTTTTGTTTTTAACTTGCGCTGCCCATATCACTATTGTTGCCTATGATGAACAAAGTTCAAACGATAAGAAAAAAAAGAGTACAAACGATAAGAGCTGACAGTGAATAAGAATTTAAAAGAAAAAGTTATTTATTTTGATATTTTGTGCGTATGCGATGCATGCATGCATGCAACTTCTTTCGTCTTAAATTTGAGCATGATTTTTGTTTTTAGTCTCATCGTGCATTTCAAATCACCAAGACACACCAAGAATTTCGATATCTATACAAGTTTTTCATATTCATTCCCATACTCTCCCATACTGCCGTATTCCGGACTTTTAAAAGTGAAATAATTTGCATGTCGCAAATTAGAGTGAAAAACAGAAAAATTTTCTCCAACTCTGATACATCACGAATTGTACTATACGTATGTACTATACGTATGTACTATACGTATGCACGAAGGTACCTACAATGGTAAATGCAAAAACTAGAATGAATTAATAAAGATGTACAAAATGAAGTATCAAATGCAATTCATGTTGTACCAGAATTCACCACCAAAAGCAACACAACTATAAGATGCATAAGAAGAAAATTTAAATTTAAATTGAAATTAAATGGGAGGACATATCATACAGTACACGTAGGCTCCTCACACTTGCAGCATCTCAATTGCGATTTTTTCTGTCTTACTTTCTTTTCCTCTATCTGTCTTTTTCATATATTTCTGTAGCGCAGCTCCATAACCATTTAGCATATCGCGAATATATAAATAGGTAAAAGACGAAAGAAAATGAAAAAAAAAAAAAATAGAAATTGAAATTAAAATTAAAATTTGCACAAAGATAAGCTGCACTCGTCAGGAACCCTGTCACTAAATCTAACAGCAGCAGAATATCACGCATCGAATTAAGTTGGACATGAAAAAGAAATGTATCAAAGTGAAAAATCCTTTAATTCTTAGCAGATTTTTAGTGTAAATTAAAACAATAAAATAAAAAACAAAAAATATATAAAAGAATTTAACGAAGTATAAGAGAAAACAAACCAGTAATAGAAATTAATTTGTAATTATTTTGAATAATTTTAATTGTTTTAAATAATTTATTTTGTTTTGAATAATTTTAATAATTCTTTCTAATTCTGAAAGTGAAACAAAAGAACAAGAACATATTTTTAGGAATTTCATCTTAATTCGAAAATGTTTAAAATATTATAAATTAATATTAGACAACGGTTATACGACTAAGATGACAAAGATGCAATACCAAATAAAATCATTTTCTCCGAATCTACGACCAAATTTCAACCCAAATCGAATTAACTTATAAGCCTAACAAGGCTCAACACTAATACCACTTCTATTTAATATGACGGTGAATATTTTAAACACTAAAATTAAAGTTAAACTGTCGAAGATGTTTCTATATACAGATTTTGCTACTCAATTCTAAAATAATAATCATAATCTGATAAAATAAAAGTCCAAAATTTAACTTCAGTAATACCAAAGTTTAGATATGCTACACCATAATTAATGAAGAGACAATATTTCCAGAAAAAAATACTACTGTGCTGCTGAAAGGCTTGATTTTCATCATATACATCCCATTTTTAAACATGTTTGATAAAAATAATCGTATGTGTGGGAAACTATCATATAGTCGAGAGCATATTTTTGTATGGAAAGTAGACGTCAACCGATTTCGCCCATTTTTAAACTAAACTAAACTAAATTCATTTATAAAATATATGTGCCAAATTTCAACTTAGTAGCTTCATGTTTTCGATAATAAACATTTAAGAACGTACTTTTATATGGGGTTGGCGAAATTTTCATTCGATTCAGCTCATTTTTGAATATGTCTATTAATTACTTACTTACTTCAAAATCAAAAATAATAAAATGTATTAATTTGCAGCTCGATAACTCTATAATTACGGTAGTTCGAGTCGAACAGGTGGCCAGAGAGGGAAACAAAAAAGGAAGACTGGCAGGCGTAGCAAATATCGTAATTACGGAAAATAATTTATATACACTTTTCTAATACACTACCTCTTCTACAAATGGAAGCACAAAATAAATATACACTTTAGTCTATAGTAGAGTATCAAAAAGTTGTATGTATCAATAAATCAGCACGATTTTTATGAAAGACGAAATAACCCGAAAAAAACTTAAATATCCAATTAACATGAGGGTTGAACTTCAACGACAAACCGATCACTTTATCAAAAAACTTCAATTATATAAACTCACATGTCGAAAATGATGGCACGACCTTATGCAGAATCTCTCAGAAGGTCAAATTTTGATCAGAAAAAATTAGAGAGGATCTACATTAAAATTAGACTACGTACCTGTATGTTAACTGAAAATAAATGAGTTATAATAAAAATAGAATTATATTTAAAGCATCTCCCTTTGATTTGATTTGGCATGTTTGATTAAATTCTCATTTACAAGAAATTATAAAAATGATATGAAAAATATGAGAATGGAAACTGTTATGATACTGTGTTGATAAAGAGAACATAATTATTACATAAACAATGTCGCTTCTGGTACATTTGTAACTATTATAATAAAAAAAAATTATACTAGAAAATAGGAGTTTTTTTTTCTTTTTTTTTTTTTTTGAGAATATATACAATTTTTATGATTACATTTCTCTATATAGCTTATGCAGTTTTATATGCGTTTTTATTTGCATCGTCTCCATTATTAGAGATCGTATTGTATCATAAAAATGCGAATAATTGCCACAATACAAATACAAAAGCATATACTCGCCAATAGCATATAATGAAGCCATTATTATAACTATTGTTGGAGTTATTTTCACTCATAAATTAGCAATGTTACAAGTAAACAAGTACATACTAAAATGCACCCCAGCACAAACAAATGCATCTCCTTTCACGGAGGATTTTTTTTTAGTTTTTTTTTTTAATTTTACAAAGTAAACTGAGAGCAAAACTAACCACTCACATTTGACGTGAACATGGTAACATTTACCCATTTACCGTGATTATTTGTTCCACAACATTGTTGCCGGAATTTTTGTACAATATTATGTTGTAAATTTGTTATAAAAATCGTTTTATAACAAAAATTGCGTCTGAGTAAGTATGCGTGTGTACAGCTCATTACCAAATTCAAAGGAAACAATGCACATTTGTGTGTATGTGTGTGTGTATGTGTATGTATGTGTATGTATACTACGTATATGTTCTCTTGTATGTGCAATGTCTGTGGAGCAAGAGTTTTTTACACCACTTAATTATATGATGGAGTAATTTATCTGTATGACGTATGTACTTAAGTCTCATTGTGATACCTTTATGATGCACTATTTAAATCATAATTATCCCGAAAAAAACCAGAGAGTACAAATTCACATATATTTATATATATCCATAATCGAATCCGAACAGCAAATTTGTTACAATTTTTTTTTATTATCGGCATCAATACCAATGCACATAAGCAATTCAATGTTAAAATTTGTAAGGCAGCTAAGTAGAAAAGTTGAGGCTTTATAAAAGAACATTAAATTGCCATTTTTACAGATAAATCTCAAATATATTGCAAGCTGAAGGCGGCAGTATATAGTATATACATAGAGATACATCTGTTTAATGATGGCATGATTTTCTAGGCAGAAGTTTAGAAAATTAGATAGGTTTCTCTACTAAGCAAATGGTCCTGGTCGTAAGAACATTAACAGAATAAAGAAGATTGATGTTTTGGCGAGCACAGTTAGTTTTTCTTTACATTACTCATTTTTAGGGTATCAGTTCCAGTTACCTTGGCAGTCATCAAGATAATCATCATAAGAGAAGTCATTATGTGGTAAATTGAACGTCCAATTTCCTGATATCTTATGGCACTGTCCATGCGACATAGATGTAGGTGCACTCATTGAAATATACCAAAGCCAAGAATAAAGCTAGGATGGTATGGATTTTTCGATAACATACCCAACTCTTTGATAGTTAGTCCGATAGTTGTGATCTTAAAAAAAGGAGACGAAGCTCTAATGACCAATTGAAAGACCAAATTCAACAGAAATGTAGCGTAGTAAAAGCATAGGATTTTCTATGGAAAGTATTTCTTGTTCATTCATTCTCATTTCTGTACTAAATTAAGTTTAATTTGTACAAAATTGTGAAAATTACAAGTAGTAGAAGTACTTAATTATATACATTTAGTACGTTTACAATATGAGACCGATCAAAAAAAGCACCAATCTACTCATAGTAATATTAGGATAGACACTCAGATAATTAATACTTTTTTTTATCAAAGTTATTTTTATTTTACAAAAGTTAAAAAAAAAATACTTAAATTTAATTTAAACACAATTATTTTGTGTAATGAAAATAAAATTTAACGGACGAATGAAAATGAATGAAAATAAAAATATCTTTTGCTACACATAAATTAAATTCATTTTTGTTTTATTGTTTTTAACATACATCCATTATTTGTAAAGTTTTCTCTATGCGTTTTGGGGTAATTGTTTCTTTTTTGCTTTTTTCTTTTTTTTTTTCATACAAGAGACAGTGAGAGACAGAGAAAGAATACGTAGTTTAGAGGGTAACAAACGCTCAAAATAACATAAAATGACCAGAAAGAACATTTAACAACAGCGAATAGCGAAAAGCTTTTGCAAGCGATTTAATTAAATTGCCGCAAACGTTCACACTACATATATATGATGTACATATACATACATATTCATACATATATATGTACAATGACTATACTATACATAAACCAAACAAGAATTGGCAGTAAATTATAGTGTGTGTGTATATGATTTAATCGTAGTGAGAATAGTAAAGTTAGAATTGTATATTAATGTTTTGAATGCGGCAGTTAAGTTTGCACCATTAAGTGCTTACAGAGAGTAACTTAAATATGTTCATAATTATTTTCCTTCGCGGTATATTATACGTACATACGTATTAGTATTATTTATAAGTGAAAGAAAAGTTTTGAAAAGTTGACTGCTTTTACACTATTTTCCCAATCTTAAGGGTGCTTCATTTCATCATCGAATTGAATGGTGCAAAAGCACCGTAGAAAACAGTGGAGAGTGAGAGAAAGAGAGAATAAACGAATTTATAATTAATATTGGAAAATTATGGAAAATTGCATTGTTGCATTGAAAAGTTGTTCAAATATTTAATACATAAGTATGAATATAATTTGAGAGACGATATTTGAAGATGACTACAACGGCGATGATGACGACGACGACGACAACAAAACTACGAATCATAATGTAAAGGCGTCAAAGCATTAAGGCGTAAGTCTCACCAACTTGGAACTTTTATAATTAAAATTTGTGTGAACTTCTTCTCCAAAACTTCACCGTCGTCATTGTCGTCATCAATTTTTTTGTATTTTCCACTTGCTTTTTTTAAGGGACTCAGAGAGAGAGAGAGAGAGAATTAATATTTATAGTTGCATTTTCATTTAATATTCATATTATTTTCATAGAAAATTTCATATATTCATAGTTTCAAAAAAGTGTAATTTATTGCATGCAAATGATTTTAACCGTTACGCATTTGCTATGTTAATCATTTGAGGAGATTTATTGAAATTGACCATGATAAAAGTTAATTGATATAACAAAAAAAAAACTGAAGGCGTATGCTTTTATAAAATATTAACAAAAAAAAACACACACAAAAAAACGCCAACATTTGAATAATGAAAATTCATTATTCGATACTTTAATTTAATATTCCAGAAAAAAAAAATAAAAACAAGAAAGAGTAACTAAAATGCGAATGTAAATAAAATCAGAAATTAATTGAGAACTCAGAAAAATTATTCAATATTAATTAATTTAATGCCTAAATCAATACGAATTACTTAGTTAAATGATGCTTAGGGGAAATTCTGTGAGATAGAACTTTTTTTTTACTACATTATATGTACTAGAATTAACTATACTACACTGAGAAAAAACTATTCAGCTGGTAAGTATTAGGATTGCGATTTTAAACTCACAATTTTTTTTTTTTATGTCAAATTGAAACATAAAAAAAATGTATGACGGACCCTCATTAATTTTTCGTACTAAACCTTTTTTAGAACCTGCTTATCACCTATCTCCAACCATTAAAACCTCTCTTTGCAGAATTTATTTTTCACTTCCACTGCTACCAGATCTCCTTTAGAGTATTGAAATATAGGAACAATTTCTAATAATTTTGACTGCTCAATATCTTTTTTAATACTCGTATATATACTTTCTATCACCACCCATTAGAAGAACATCTCTATAAAATTTATGTTTTTAGAAAATTTTACTACCACCGCTCTAAGAATATCTCTACCTCTAGAGAGAGAAAACATGTGACCGGATCCTATTCAACAATTTCTCAAAATTATCTTAAAAGCGTCTGAAAATCGAAAAATAATCTCAAAAGTACCAAGGAATGCACCATGAAGTGGTAAACTGTATGACCAATCCCCAATAATATTTCCTCCAAACATACTTACCTTTGTAACAATTTGGTCAAAGGAATGTACAGAGTTTTCCCATAGGGGAAAAATATATGACCAATATCCATTCATTTTTACAACTTCATACTTTCTCTAAAACTAAAAGTTACTCCCTATCGTTAACCTCCTTAGAGACGCTTCCTTACAAATTATTTTAAAATATCCTGAATTGCCAAAGAATCGACTGTGGATTGGTAAAGTTTATCACTGACTTGGAATTTATTATTTACATGTTTCCAGTGTAGTTATAATTTGCATTTTTGTTTTTTTTTTTTAACAACTCACATCAGAAATAAATCAATGTTAATTTAAAACGACGTTGAAAAAAAATGAAAGCTACAATGTATAAAAAAATATGTTCAAACAACTACATAACATGAATCAAATTAAAATACACAATTTTTTAACGAATGAAAACAAAAAAAAAACTAGATCAATATTGGCAATACACATATACAACTACATAATATGTATATGTAGTCCAATAACACAACCACCATGACAACGGTCACAAGAATCTGAATGGTTAATAAAGCGTAGTTAGTCTCGTAGAATAGAGAGCCGCTTATCTATCTACTGTGTTCATACACTGGACTTGTTCGTGAAAATATATAGAATTTTGAAAATATATAAAATTTTTCTTAATGCTCTTTTAAATAATGTTCACCGATTTTTTGGAGTTTCTGCTAGCGGTTCCTAAATCAGTTTTTTCAAGAAAAATTTTATGATTTATGATTATCGTTAGAAAATAATTCTATACAGACAGATTCTTTACTATTTTCAGAAAACCTTAACTCACATTAAAATAATCATTTTCTGATTATTTGAACAGCCCTATTGTACTACACACTCGCAAAATGCATAGATCAGATAAAACACAGACCATAGGAAGGAAAGGAAAACAAATCACCATAATTGTGTAAACATTTAACCCAATGCATAGACAATGTGGATACATGAAAACATTATATACTCACACACATACACACACACACACACACAATCACAATGAATGAATATGAAAATAAAAATCATACTATAAAAGCGAAAAGAAAAAAATTATAAAAAATGCAAAAAGACAAAAGTGAAAACGAAAGAAAATTATGCAAAGTAAAAATATATAAAGAAGATATTATGGTATGTAGGTACCTAGTAGTAGAAAAAAATTTAAAAAAAAATAAAATGAACACTGACATCTTCGCCATCATACTCGTACCAAAGAGTATATGAAGAGATATGATTCACATAGTATATTCACAAGTGTATAAATGCTTGCGTAAAAGTAGTAACAATGATAAAAGCCCATACGCAAACACATACTGGCATTTACACAATATTTTTTTATTTTTTTTTTTTTTTTGTTATGCTTTTTTTTGTCCATAAATTTGCATATTCCCCAAAGGCTCACATATATATGCCAGACAAGGCGCTAAAGGACAATTTCTTATTTTAACGCGTTCATATGCCTATTTACAATAGCTTTTAGTATTTTGTCGATTTAGGTAAGCATATTGTTTTTCTTTTCTTGTTCTCCTTAGCCTTGTTTTTCATTCTGTTGAATATTTTGTTGAATATTTTGTAAATCGTATAATACATATATAGACGATGACCTTCGCTTTTGACCATAACGTATGGCGATTTAATGCTACCCACTCATGTGGCATATATGAAATCATAAGGAAATCATAGTTGTATTATTGTTTAAAAATTCACTATCCTGTGTCTTCATTTTCGCAGACATTACACTCATACAGAGTAGAGTATACAAATTACCAGGACCAGGATATGTATCATTACACGTGGAAGATCTTTCTTAAACCTACCGAGTATGAACCTATATATCTTTGCAAATAACTAGCAAAAAAAAAATCGAAGGTATATTAGTACATATAAAAATATGTCTATAGGCACATAGGTATGTGTATACTTACTATATCAACACTATATCATTTATAAAATATTCTTGCATAATTTAGTGGGTGTTGTCACTAAGGTTTATATCTTGTCGCCAGCTATTGCTACTTTGTCACATACATCGTATATCAATAAGTCCTTTATAAATTAACCACAGATACAAATTTCGATCAAAATCAACTTGGCATGAGATTTGAATATGGAGAATTGAATTGATCCTACGCTTATCAATTGTTAAAATACAAAAAAAAAAAACCAAAAATACGAAGAAATCGTATCGAAACCAGAAACTGACAGAAGCAACTAACAAGGACAATATATTGCGTATACGTACCATGCGAATATTGAAAAATTTGCATTACAAGTATGCCTTCGCTTAATACATATATTGACATGTGCCAGTGCCACATATATTAATGCTATTGTTGTTGTTGTTGTTGTTGTTTTTTATCCCTTCAAATACGACTACATATATGTTATATACATTAAAGCATAATGAAATGAACAAAAATATCCGCCACAACAAAAGTAACAAAGGTATGATAACAAAAACATATATTAGATAAAACATAAAAATTGAAGAAAAAACCGACAAAAATTCAATGTAAACTTTCAACATCAATCGATTTTAATGTTGCTAGATGTTGTTTGTATTATTTTTATTTATTTATTTATTTGTTTTTTTTTTTTCTTCAAACAAAAAATGTTCCACTTTCTTTTTTTTCATCTTTTGTTGTTATTGTTGTTGTTGTTGTTGTTGTTGTTAGAGATTTACATAATTCATACTGATTGAACGCCACACCACCACTTGTTTGATGGGAAATAATGGTGTGTGTATGTGTGTGTATGTGTGTGTGTGTGTGTGTGTGTGTGTGGTTGGCAACGATCCGCTGTTTGTAACGATGCGTCATATTAAATATTCACCATCTTTTTGTTTACTGCCGGGGTAATTTTAAATAATTTAAAGCAAATTTAAACAACAACAACAAAACACAGTAATATTTGATATTGAAGTTAAAATCAATATTTAGAAAGATTTTTCATTCATATTAAAGATACAATACCAGAAAAAAATTTTAAATTGCGATTTATATTCGCAAAATATGAATTTTGGTTTATTTTATCAAGTGCATCTAAATATTTTAGCTAAATAGAGAGCAATTTTTGAGCTAAACCATATTGAAAAATCCAAAAAAAATCTTACTTTTAAATTTTCTAAAAATATTTTTGCAGAACTTAGTAAGCAATTGCCAATTTTTGTAGTATGTGAAACTGTTTAATGAGAAAAAAAAATTTAATCCACAAATCTTTAATAGAAAACTAATTTTTTAGATATTTTTGATATAGTTCTAGTTCTAGTTCATAAATTTCTTTGAAAAATGTTGCTGTTGGTCATATAATAAACCAAACTTCATGTTTCCCTGGTAGGAACAGAAATTCATTATTTTTTTTTTATCCAGGATGTGGCAAGTTAATCTGTTTGAAATTAAATGTATATAAAAAATGTTTTAATAATTATTTTAAAAATAAATTCGTATACTCTTTCTTTAAGGGGGAATAGGTTTAATTCGTATAAAAAAGGCACATTATGTAATTTTTTTTTATGGAACAGTTAAAATCTATTTATTAATTGCAATGGCAGCAATTATTCTGGAGCGTCTCAGAAAAAAGTTGAATTGCGGTATCCCTCATAAATCGGTGCTGGATCATCTGAAATCAAAAAATCAAAATTATATCCTTAGATAATCGCTTTGCCCAGGTAACGCTGGAGAGGTTTTTCGAAATTTCAATTTTTCACTTTTTGGGAACACTTTTTGGGAACACTTTTTGGGAGCACTTTTTGGGAACACTTTGAAGGAAAAAACGCGAATTTTGCGAAAAAAATCGGTTAATTTGTTATTGTAAAATGAAAAATATTAACAAATTTGAAAAAACTCTGTAGCGTTACCTTGTAAATTATGTACAGAAATGGTATTCAAAATTTCAAAAAAATCGGCGCAGTAGTTTTGAAGTTATGAGGGACACCGACTTTGAAAATGTGAGTTGTGGGAAAAACGCTTTAACGTTTTGAACACTAAAAAATATAAAGGTATAAAAAAAGTCATAACTTTTTCAATTTTGCTCCGATTGACTTGAAATTTAGACACAACATTCTCAAGAAACCCTATTCCTCATTAATTGATTATTACAACAGCACAAAAAAAAATCACCTTTTTGTTGTACACAAGAGAAATTTGGAAATTTCAATAAAACTGGTGAATTCGTACATGAAGTTAGTACGATTTTTCATCATTTCTTTCCATCATCAAGACCATCTGTGTTTTATAGACAAAAATTTACAAAAAAATTTGTGTAAAAATTCTGAAGTGCTACAGCAAATAGTTGAGTCATGTATTTCTTTAGTTTTTGCCCATTTTCAAAATTTGTTTAAATTTCTTGGCTGAAGTTCTTATTGCAAACCCCTGTGGTGCCTTGTAATTAAGGTCTATTACAAATATTTCAAAATTCCATTGTCATTTCGCATATGTCCAAGCAAATGAAAAATAATTTAAAGTCGCACTTGTGGTCTCTTATCTATGTAGACACAGGCAGGATTAAAAAAAAAAGCTCTTCTCTACAACTCGAACCTGTATATTTCTCTTAAAGTTGACTATTATTTTTTACTAACGTTTAATGTCAAATGACGATGACAAATACCAAATTTTATGCTAAAAATCTTAATGCCGCATGATTTAATGATGTCATATAAATACGAAAATAAAAATGAAATCAATTATAGCAAAACAAATGGTAGCATAATTTAAATTTACCTTTACGAGCAATGAATATTATGGTTCTTCTTCCTATCAATAACATTTATTTGTGCTTTGAGCACAATTTTATTGCAGCAAATTGCTCTTTTGTTGTTTTGTGCTATGTGCTTTGTTTTGTGTGACATATTTTTAAGCAATTTTTTATTGCAAAAAGTATATTAAAAATACTTCTTTTCTTTACCTTTCTTCTTTGCCATTGTGATGTTAGTATGTATCATATAATAAAAGCTAATAATAGATATACTTGTTTTGCTTGCACATAAAAATAAAGGTATTAAAAAGCTGAAGAACAACTGATTTCTTTCACAAAAGCATCGCTTAAGTAACAATTCTTGTTTTGTAGCTTCACGCTGATATGACCGTGAAATTTTCATCACTTATCTATTTGTATTCAAATACATACTACTTTACATAGATGGCATAAGCAGGTATATGTTTGATATTAAAAATTTCCATACTCTAATATTTGCAAAAGTTGCAATGAAAAAAAAACAATACATATTTTCGTTTCACTATTAAATATCATAATATGGTGTCATATTGACTTGAAAAGGATTTTATGAGTAAATAAAATTAATTTGAAACATTGATTCTAGTAATGCACCTATATTTTATGACAAAAACCCTATCTGTCATACCTTGGAAGAAAAGGAAAATCATAATATTAAAAATAGTAATAAATTTTGCATAATCATAACTATAAATGTAAATAGTGTGAAATATCCACGAAAAGGTGGTTAAAGATAATAGTCTGGGAGGGTTAAGAATTCGATTACAATTCAAATAACTTCAAGCTCAATACATATATGTAGCTATGTGGTGGTATTGTAAATGCATAGGTATGTCATGCACCAAAAAGAAGCACATAAAGTGCAGAATCGTCAACTTCTGAACTACTTCCATTCAACGAAAAATATGTTGACTCTCAGTAAGTTTGACAATAAGTCAAACTGGCCTTCTGATCTGTTGGTCGTGGGTTCAATCCCCGACTGAAGCATAACAAAATTTAATATCGAAAAGATTTTTCTTTCGAACGGTAACCACCTGCCGGCAAGAATTGGCAATTTTTCCGGCAGTAAAAATTTGCCAAAAAAGCTTCTCAAAAGAGCTCTCTGACAAAACTAAATTAAAGTGATGTCACAAGGGTTCTGCCGTTCGGAACCGGTTTATATAAGTAGGTCCCTTCTAATGTTGTCCAAACACGCGCACAACAGTATTGGAAGAGAATCTCGGTGATATCATAATGGGCCTTTCCTGCCTAAGTGTGTCCTCTCAGAGAGAGAGGGCAGCCACATAACCTAACCCAAACTAGAAACACTTTACAAATCTTTCGTTATGCCTTTACTTAAATATGTCGCATTAACTTTGACATCTTCTTTAGTGTGATGCTATGAAAGCAGAAAGTAGGAATATTTAGAAAAGATTCAACTACTAGAAAACTGCCCTTGCTTCTAACTTTCAACTGAGCTGATTAGCGAAAAATAAGAAAATTTATGGCTAGGTAGAATGGCTGTGACCCTGGTCCCTCAAGTAGCAAACAAAATGCCATTTTAAGCCATAAATCTCGCTAAGATCTCTCGATTTCTGTCTATGTCGTTACAGCTTCTGCAATAGTCGTTGTGCGGAATACCAATTTTCTCTGCATGTGTACTAATGGCCCAGTGGCCATTGTATGACGGTCCTAGATCTACTCAGAAGGCTAATTGTAGTCAGGCCTGGCGTCTTTTGAAATTGCGCAGGTTATGGTGCTTGTCCATTTCCGCTGCGCTTTGTACTATTTTTGAATAATCCCTTTGGGTTCGGCTAGGGGAACGCCCACATCGGCATTGGTTGTTTGTTCATTGTCTGCAGATGAACCCCTACGGACTAGCTGATCTGCATTTTCGTTACCTGGGTTCCCTTGTGTGTCCTGGAACCTAGATAACTGACACTTTGAGGTTAGCAGTTAGTGAGGTAACGGCTTTGAGCTAACAGTCGGTGCGGCTAGCGCCTTTATAGCTGGCTGGCTGTCGGAGAGTATTGAGAAAAAAAAAATTTATTATTTTCAATAATTCACTCACACCGTTCTCCAATGGTCCTCCAATGGGGATCGAATATGTTACCGACACTTATTCAGTTTTGCTGCTCCCAAATATTTCTCCTGAATATATGTTATACAACCTCTTATTTCCAGCACTGAGAATAGCACCAGCCAGATTTTATAAATCACCAATTTTGTAGCGAAGCCCTCCTAAGACGAGGAGGTCTGAGGTGAATATATTTCAAGAAAATATTAAAATAGAATAATTTATGGTGGTCGGATATACAATTGACCCAACGATAGGTAATTGCCGTGAAGCTAATTCCAAGTTAAAAATGGAGAAAAAAATCTAATTTCGGTAGTTCACTCTGTACGGGCATCGTGACTTTCCTATTGCTGAAGTCTGGTAATAATATCCGCTTAAGTTATCATGAAAATCTTTTTATTGGGTACAATGGTAGATGCAAAATATTTATTATCTATCACTGTTAGATCATATACTATTATTTTCACCCGAGAGTTGCTTAGTTTTATGGATAGTACCCTGTATGTTCTACTACCGTCAATAAGGTATTCCGCCTATAGCAACTTATTCCTTATGAACTCTCCTTCCACCCCGACAAATAGCATATCCACATAGAACTGTATGGTATAGATGTACATGGGAAAACAAAGGTGTGCACATAAAATTTAAATATAAATATAGTATATTATACAGGAAGAACAACAACAACAAAAACAGTAAAATAAAACACTAGAAAGAGGAGACGAAGTCAAACACAGAATATAGCAATGGTCGTAATAAAGTCTCAACACGATTTTTGCATTCCATTTGAGGATGCAAAATGTTCAAAAAGTTTATATTTATCAGTAAAATTTTATACTCAAATCATTATTCATATCAACAGCACCAGCATTATTACCCCACACTATGACACAATTACGACGACCATTACCATTACCATTATATTTTTGGCATTCTTTTATAACAGCATATACTCTATGCAACAACAGCCACTATAACTGCAAGAACAAATACGACCACTACTACTATTTTACGCACACATTTGCATACATTGATTGCATTTGTTCGCTCACTCGTATTTATAGTATGTATGTACCTCTACTCTACTGGTGCTCATATAATTTCGATGACTTTTACAAAACAGTGCTTACTACAAATCAACCATAAATAAAATGCGCTTGACACTTTTCGCATCACTTTTGACCACCACCACCACCACCACCACCCAGCATAGAAGAAGAATAGCTCCATACTATGGAGCTATGGAGTATTGGCAGGAGGTGGGGAAGTGTAAGAGCGAGTGTATGAACATGTATTGTAGGTAGTAAAAATTTACGAGTAATTTAAAAATCAGCAGCAACTTAAGAAAAATACCAAAGAAGGGAAATCATGCTAGAATAACAAAAGGACGAGAGATAAAGAAGGAGCAGAATGATTACAAAATAGCATAAAATGAATGAAAATTGCACGCAAACTGGACACAATTTCCGGAGACGAAACGAAAAATCTATATACATATATATTTTTATACATACATATTTAGATAGCTATCTACCCAACCACCCAATCACCACCACCCTATCCATCTACCAACCTACTGAAGAATCAACTTCAAATAAAAGGGTCAGCTTTTTCTATGAGATGTGCTTTTTTGCTTTGAATAAATGTAGCAGCATGATCACGAGTATGCAACCAAGCAATTTTTGAAATGCAAATGCAACATACAATGCATATGCAGTTACTGATGCTTCTCCAACTACATAACGATAGACGTACATACTACGATAGGAGAAAAGTTACTCTAATGTGTGTAGGTGTTGCTAGGTCGACATCGTCATCGGTCTCTCTCTCTCTCTCTCTCTCTATGTGTCTGTGCATATAAATATATTTTTGACTTTATATTAAATTTCGTATATAAACTTTGTCGTCATGCAACTGTTTTTTTTTTTTGTTAATTCGACATGAAACGTGCTTTAAAATTCTCAAGAAGTCATACAGTCCATGTGCTGCGCAAATGAAGAGTTAGGAAACAAACAAAAAAAAGGAACTCTGAACAATTCTATTGATTATATTACATAAGTATAACATATATATACTAGATATTTACATATACTAATACACAGTATATGCATTAAACTGCCTCATCTGACATACAAAACAAAAACCAGGTTCTGATTGGGTTCAATGAAACAAGAAGTTTGGTTTTTTTTTAGATGATGTCCACCAAAATATTTCAGCTTACTATAAAGCCATTGTGGGATAAACTATTTTGAAAAAATCTACAAAAATCGAGTTTTTATTAAATATAATAAACAGACAGACTCAAAATAATGTGATTTCGATTGGTTTACCTGACTATTAGGAGCCTTTTGAGTCCACGTCATAATATATACCAAACTTCATGTTTTATTGTTAAAATTAAAATTAATAACTTTTATTTCTGACGAGACATCTTAATATGTATTTATTGAGAACTATATTATAATGATGATGCATAAAAAAAGACAAAAATTACAAAACTTTTAAATTGTTCTTGAAATAAAAATTATAGAAAAGTTCATACGGAAATGAGTGCCATGGCATTTTTGATAGAAGAGAATTACATACATACATGTAAATATATATTCTTTTGTCCATTTTGAAATACAGCTTTACTAGAGTGAACGAAATTTTTTCTCTACACCTGAATGCAATCGGATATCATTGTTTACAACACAAAAAATATTGTGTATTTTTAAAGCAGTGATCGAAAGAAATCATATATAGATCCACTTTAATGCATTTTATAGTTCACACAATGCACTTTGGTGTGCCTTCCCCTATAACTTTATATTGCACAAACCTTTTAGATTTAGGCAATCTATTTGGCTTAATTTTTTAGCTATAATTTGTTGTTGTTGTATTTACTCATTTACATACCTCTAAATTGTAACATTTTCTTGCATCTTTCTTCAAACACGAGTATTGACTGATGCATTAAACTGATGGAACAGAAGGTCTACCAATGAGCCCTTTGGGGCTTTAAGTGCCACATATTCTGATGCACTACACAATTTTTTTTTTTAACTCAATCTTTTTGCAGTTACTAACCTAATAGTAATCTGTTGTTTACGGTTTTGGCAGGTTTGCACCAAACCATTTCAATATAGCTTCAGCCGTCATAATAGGACGATCGAATAGAAAAAAAGAAAGAGCTCGTATTTTAAATTTATTGAAACTGTCAAATATTATGCGTGTTTTTGTGTATCGTACTGTAAATGACTTGAGCGGCCTCCTACGGCTCGTATATCATAGAAAGTCAATGCTGTGAGATGGTGAATCAGTCGAAGTACTGCCGACAAACAAAAATTCGTAGCTCGTGAAATGCATATAGTGCCAAGGACCATGAACGGTATCATTAACAAGATTTTGGACTAGGAGCTTTCAAACAACAAACTCGACAGCATTTTACCGTTCGCTGGAACAATTGCAAAAAAAATCATTATTATATACTTCCAAAAAATTATTCAAATCCAACCAGTAATTTTAACAAATTATTTTTTTTTTTTATCAAATAAAATCAATTTTTATATCACGATTAAGTAATTTAAATGCTGCTTCTAGTTCCGTAAACACATTTGATACAATGTGTCTTGTCTTGTGTCTTCGTCCCGGAATATACCCCGGTCATTCCAGGTCAAGAATTGCCAACTCAGCGAAAAATGCTGTTACAACAACAACAACAAAAATGTAGCTGTCAGAAGAGACGAGGCCTTTCACAGCGTAGAAGATGACGCAACGTCACATCATATTCTTTGTCATTGTCCAACACTATCATCAAAAGTGGAATTTGGGCCAACCTCTCTCAGTTTGTTTGTTTCAAAGAAATCCTTTATGCTCAATAGTATAATGACTACTATTTGCCATAATTAGGTTCTTGCCATTAAAATTATACCAGATTACTGAGATACACCAATTACTACTCCATACAATTTCATAAGCGCTACACTAGAGAACAGAGTTTAATATACTCAAAAAGTTTGTGCCAAAAATCAAGCAAAAGGTACTTTTATACCGTCTCATGAACCAAACAAAAATTATAGTGTAATCACATGGATTACATTCGTGAATACTTTCTATAAAGTAATGTAAATATCCGAATAAATTCAAAGAGAATATTGACCAGATGTTTCAACAACAGCAACTCATACTACTCAAAACCTGCATATATAATAAGTATGTATTTAAAATATTTAAAATAATAATTTTGCGGATGAATAATAATACTAAAATATAAGAAATTTGTTTATGTATGTAAAACAAATAAAACTCTATTACAATTACAAATACACATATATTACATTGACGAATACACTCACGTACAAAAAGAGCATCAAACGAAAAATAATATATTTTCTTTAGAATAAACAAAATTTCCATATGCACACAAGCTCATACGTATATAACAGAACAAGTAATATGAAAGCAAACGTCAAAATTTATGCATTTATGAACTTTTAATAAAAAAAAAAACTTATGAAGACACAATGAAAATTTTATTTAAAATGAAATGGTTGAAATTTTTTGCGTTTTTCTATTTATTAGTTGAAATAATCAATCAGTCTTCTTCCAAATTGATACCATTATTTCAAGATATTCAAATGCTTTTCGATTTTTGGTAATACGATTTACAAAGTTATTCAAAATCCGCCCTTCATCATTGCGTCATTGACTTTGGCATACAATAAAAAACTATCCGCTTAATGAATTCTTCGAGTTTTGAAGAACCTGAAGGCAAAATTTAGAGAATACGGCGTATGTGACATTAATTGAAATACAAATTGATATATTTGTGCTTGGTGGTGGAGAACTTTCTTTTTTGTCAAATAAAAAAATAACAAAAGATTTTTTTTACCTTAGATTATGGCTGTTAAGATTTAACTAATTGACAAAAGCTAAAGAACTTTGAGTAGTCTGATAAAAGATTATAAATAGTTGTATGTAATTATATGTAATTTTCATTTATGATTCGATTTTAACCCAACTTTTCAGTGTAATTGAATAAATGCACATGAATCATATTTATATGATGAAAATATATTACATTAAAAAGTATATTTATTCATGTGTGCGTATTTGTAGATATATTTAA
The DNA here is from genome assembly GCA_963854835.1 of Megamerina dolium. Taxonomy (NCBI): domain Eukaryota; kingdom Metazoa; phylum Arthropoda; class Insecta; order Diptera; family Megamerinidae; genus Megamerina; species Megamerina dolium. The sequence continues at coordinate 13,676,991 of OY978526.1, read as the reverse complement.
TTATACATGCATTTGCTTGTAAATGACCATATTTTTCTTGCACAAATGTAAATGAATAATTTCAAATATCAGTTCTAATATTAGTTGTTTAAATAAATGCTAGATTTTTGCTTGCATTGCAAGTTCATACAAGGGAGTATGCATACATACTTGCATATATGGTGGAAATTCTTTTTAATTTACGAGGTCAAGTTATTTAAAATATTTACATAAGCATTCTACAATATTAACGTATGAGATAAATGCTGAATGGCAGAATCAAGCCCTCGACTATTATGTTATAGGAATTTTTTAACTGTGTGAACTGAAGTGAGCTCGGTAAAAATAAGTCACTATTCTCTACTGGTGCCGCTTATATTTGGGATAATTTTAATAGCTACACTACTTTGAAAAAACTGACTACAGATAGAATTGCTGTGGTATGATAGCGAATTAACAGTGTCTATCATTTTGTCCACTAGTGAATTATAGCAATAGCTGAATTTTGAATATTTGATTTACTTCATATTGAATTATCTACAAATATAGTAGAACTAAGATTATTGAAAATATTTCTGAGACACATAAATATCATTTTCGATGTATAAAGTCTAGTAAAATGAAATCCATTACTGTTGCATTAAATTGAAGGTTTTATTTAGCATAGTTAGAATCATCCGATTCAGGTCAAATATGTACCGTTTTGTATGTTCATAATGTCACTCTCATAGAAACCCTCGTCCCTATTGGCAAAAAACTGGGACAGTCGATTTTCGTAATCTTTTTTTGAGGTGAATTTTTTACCAGCAAAATCATTCGCCATAGACAGGAACAGTTAGTAATCACTTGGTGCCAGGTCCGGACTATAAGGTGGATGCATAAGAACCTCCCAACCAAGTTCCCGGAGCTTTTGGCGAGTCACTATCCATGTGTGTGGCCTGGTGTTGTCCTGATGGAACACAATTCCTCTCCTATTGGCAAAAGCTAGCCGCTTCTGGTCGATTGCTTCCTTTAGACGGTCTAATTGTTGACAGTACAGATCCGAATTAAGAGTTTGGCCGTAGCGGAGCAAAACACACTAGTTGACATTCTTCAGTTAATATTTCAGTATTGCTTAGCGACTTCCACGTCTCTCTTTAGAACACATATTACCAGTTCCAATCTTATAAAAAAGTTTAAAAATTAACTCAGAAAAATCAACCTTCCGGTTGACAAACCCCCTTCAATATACACAAATATCTTCAATTCATTTCATTGTACAGGTCATTCTACGGTTTATTACTTTCTAATGTTTAATACGGGTTGTTTTTTCCCCCTCCCCGTTTATGTAGCTGATCTGTTTATTTGGAGGATTTTACATACCTTTCCTTCCATATAGTTACAATACAATATATTTTTAGTATAAGATAAATATGCAACTAATAAAAAGTACAAAAATTTAATAGCCTCTAGCAAAGAGGCTATCGTATGAATACACAAAAAAATAATAATAGTGGTGGTAGTACGTATGTAGTAGCAGAAATATATAAAATTTCAAACAAAAAAAAATACCTGAAGTAGACTAAGAGACAATGCTGAGATGTTTCGTGGAGGGGGAAATAAGTCAAAGTATAAGCATAAGCAGAAAAATTATATAGTACTTGTCGTACATCAAATTTTAAAATGCCTTGCAGTCACAATTTGCTAAGGCAAACATTTCTTACCAAATAATCTAAGTGAAGTACTATTGTATGCTGTTATGATGATGATGATGAGGGTGGTTGTTGAATGTATATATGCATAGTACAATATAGTACCTTCAACGATATAGAAAGCATCATATGCTACTAACCCTAAATGTAAGCAATCAATACCAGTCATCAGTGTTTATCGTTTATCGTAATAAATTTGAACACATTCTTTATACTACTGTTTTGTTTTGTTGTTATTATTATTTTTATCTGCTACATTTTTTACGTTTATTTCTTTTTATTTTTTTGTTTTGTTTTTTTATCTGTACGCATGCATCATTTGTTTGTTTTTATTCTGTTCTACTTCTTCTTCTTCTTCTTCAGTAATATTTACTTTATGTCACTTATTTCATATATATTTATATTATTTTTTTTTTTTTTGGTCTTTCATATCACATGATAGTCATGCTTCTACGTATGAGTAGATAGTACCAGGGTACCATCTATGTATATGCTTCTTCCTCTAACATTTGAATTTTGCCCCTGCAATCGTCGTTTTACTTTTATGTTACTCATTTGTTCTTGTTCTTGTTGTTGTTGTTGTTATTGCTTTATTTTTTTATTATGCCTTACAGGTATTTTAAAATAAAATACACTTATCCTGCTGCCATCATCATTCCTCTCAGCTCTTTGATGAGTGTAGGTCTTTAGGTGTACAGGATATCTTATAGTGTAGTGTAGTGTAGTGTAGTAGAGTATGTGTTACATATCACATTCATATGCTCATTATTGTGTTTACGTATATGTAACCAGTATTGTCAATGTGAGGACTGCATCACACAGAATTTATCGTTTAATTTTCTTTCACTAAATTTGCTTTGTTAAAAAAACTATAGTTGATTCGAGAACCTAAAGATTTCCATGTTAAGGATAGCAGAGATGTGAATAGGTTGGAAAACACTGTAATAGACAATTACATCTGGCAGGCAGACAACTGATGACCATTGTTTCAATACAAGAGAAGAATTGAAGGAATGATTTTGAGTGAAGGCGGTATCAGTTGATCGGAAAGGTTGGGTGTTACAATCACTTTGATAATACGAGTAAACAAATTGTCAGAAAGGAAGAAAGTAGCATTAATGGGAAATCTGCATTATGGATGTTTAAAGTTTATGAAATACCAGTGAGAGATGCCGGAAAATATCGGCTTTTATAATGATGTAGAATGAAATATACGTTTATAGAGGTATTTTGAGTTTTTATAACGTAAAATTTTATAATGTAAAACAAAAAAATTATGTAAAACAGTGTTGGACATCTATGTTATAATAAAGCATTAGCCATATTTCCACTTAACAGGCAGCATTACCAATGTTTTGGAAGTTGCTTTAAAGGTGTAGGAATGCACACATTTCAGTCGTAGACCATGGACGTTCCAACAAGACTCGGCACCATCTCATAAAGCTCCTGTGAACCAAGAATATCATGTTCCACACTTCATTTCGTCCACACAATGACTTCGAATTCGCCAGATGCAAATCCGATGGACTATTCCATCTGCTCCATTTTGGAGAGCAAGGTCAGAACTAAAAAATATGCCAATATAGATGCGCTAAAGAAAGCCATTGTTCAGGAATGGGCCAAAATACCGGAAGATCACATTCGTGAAGCATGCAACTCATTTTTTAACCGTTTGAGGCCATAGTCAAGGCAAAAGGTGGCCACATCAAGATAAAGTGAATGAATTTCGAAATTTTTATTATTTCCACAATTTTTGTAATTTGAATCAATAAAAAATAATTTCACACAAAGAAGATATGGTCGCTTGAATAGGTAACACTTCAATCGCCTAAACCTGTATATGCAATTCTACAATTACCGCCATAATCCTACCAGCCGTACGAAAGGAAATCTCAGATGACACGCCTAACTAATTTGCGAAGATACTTTCACTTCTTCGATCGAAATAGTCTGTTATCAAAATGTTTCTTTTATAACCGTCTAACGTAAGATAATGCTTCATCATTGTTGTGCTGGGCAATCATTTTCGAAACAGTCTTACAGAACTTGCATGCATGCATGTACCTACATACACATGAGTAAATATCATTGATATCAACTTTGTCATGAAATTGTTACACTCTTCCGTTACTTTGATGATTATTTTGCCAATATTTAAATGGCACTGTAACTAATTCATTGATTTTTTAGATGCGCTCTCTCTCTCTCTCTCTCTCTCTCTGTCTATATTTTCCTCTCATCTCAATTCATCATATTCGATTGCTTTTGCTACAGAATATTACGAGTACCTCTGATGTTATTGTTGTTGTTGTTGTTGTTGCTAATGTATATAATCTAAAGCAAGAGAAAATGTAAAAAAAAAAACAAAATGAAATAAAATGTTTGACATTTATAGCCATAGGATATTAAATAACATTTGCACAGTAAACACATATATACTCGTACTCTTATATTAAAGCTTAATGTTACAATACATCAGTGAGACACTTGGAGTTAAATATAAGCATAGCATCTTCTTAGGTTTTTATTTATTTTTCAATAGGATAATATTAATATTATCTATGTATGTATATGCATTATGAATGGATTAGAAAATGTTTATTATAATGAAATTTGGAAAATTAAATTTTCGTATTTTGTTGTTGTTGTTGTTGTAATAAGAACATATTTATAAAACCAATAAAAGACAGCATAATAAGATAATTCTAAAATTTTTTTATTTTTCTTATTGTAAAATATTTTTGTTGAAGGATTAAAGTGTTTGTGACACTTTAATATTTTATTCTTCTATTGTTTGTTATAATCTTAAAAATCTTATAAATCTGAAAATTCAATATCCAATCTAAATTGTATATGAGTGAACGAGAGTGCATATGTAATAAAGATGAGCAATAAAATAATACTTGAAAATATCATATATATGGAGTATATGAAAAATTGAAAATTAAATAATACAATAATAAAAAATTTATAGAAATAAACATACATAAGCAATCTAAATGAATGGGATAAATAATATAAAGAAAGAAATCGTTTGATGTTTTATTTGTTGTTTGTTGTTGTTATTATTATCGTCTTCGTTTTCATTTTGTTTTTGACTTGGTGCAATGCAAACAATAAGCAATAAGTAAGTAGCTGATAGCTAAAACAACAACAACAACAACAACAACAAAAACAATTATTTACTCTTATCCTTAGAAGATGAATATAAATACATATATATGTATGAGTGTATCACAGAAGAAGAAGAAGTATATGGCAATTATTCCCAAAAGAAAATAGTCGATGATTGCATTATAAACTATAATATCTGGTAAATACCATACATACAGATTATACAGATTAGACTGCATAAAGCATATAAATACATAGAAATATTATTAACCAATTAAATGTATACGTGCAGATTATGATATTCAAAAAATTTTCAATATTTATGTGATGTTTGATTATGAATGTTTTCTCCTTTTACATTCAATATTTTGCCTCTCTCACTAAATGTGAAAAAATTGGAGCTAGTTGAATAAATTTTAAAAAATTGGCGATATTAACTGAACATTAAAATATAAATTTTTTTTTAATTTTAAAAATTTCTCTCATCAAATCTCACAGCAGATCTCAATTTGTGTTTAAATTGAGAACGTTATGATTATTTTATAAAAAAATGTATTAATTTGGCATTGCAAATGTAAAATAATTTCAATAAAATTAAAATTTACATAAAAGCATATACATTATACGAGGGCGATCAACACAACAAATTTGAGAAAATTTTTCTTTATTTCTCAAGATAATCTCCTTTTAGCTCTATACACTTTTCCCAGCGATATTCTATAGCTTCGATGCCCTGTTTATAGCATGAATTGTCTAGCTCATTAAAATAGCCATCTACCGCAGACTTCACCTCTTCATTGTTTGCAAATCTTCTACCACCAAGCCATTTTTTCAAATTTGGAAATTTGAAAATAATCCGAATGAACTAAATCCGGCGAATAAGGTGCGTGCTGACACAATGCGAGCTTTAACTCATTGATTTTGGCCATCGCAATAGCGGATGTGTGAACTGATGCATTGTCTTGATGAAAGAACACTTTCTTTTTCGCCAAATGCGGCCCCTTTTTATACCCTGCATAATGCAATAAGCAAGGTATATTCATTTCGGGCATATGTTTGTGTCCACTTGAAGGAATCTCCGGAGATATAGACATAGATATATATTCGTGATCAGCGTCGCTTAAATTTTCGATTTAACGATGTCCGTCCGTCCGTCCGTCTGTCTGTCACCTGGCTGGTTCGCACGATAACTTGAGTAAATATTGAGCTATTTCGACGAAATTTGGCACAAGTAACCTATAATCCAAGGGTACGGAGGGGATTGATATTGGGCATGATCGGTCAATAGCCACGCCCACACCAAGCATTCGAAGCGACTAACCTCGGAATTTTCAAAATCTTTAACTTGCTATAACTCACATAATATACCACTTGGGACAAAACTATTCGGCACATAGAGTTATATTATACTACTATATAACCTCGCCAAAAGTGGATGAGCCACGCCTACTTTCTAGCGTAGCTCCCATACAAAGTGTCTGTACTTCTTTTAAATTGAAACTGCTGTAACTTCTACAATCTTCTGTCCAGAATAACCATAATTGACACTGAGATTAACATGGTAGTCGGAAATAATATGACAGAAAATCAGTGTGCCACGCCCACTCCTTTTTGGGTCTCCCACACAATGTGCGGAAATTTAAAAAAAATGTTACCGGTTATAACTTGCAAACTATTCAGCGTAGAATAACGATATTTAAGGTGTGGATTAGTATTATACGAGCAACTAGGCTCACAGGAAATGGGCGCACCAGGCCCACTGTTTATCGTAGCCCCCATACAAATTTTAAATTGAAACAACCGTAACTTCGGCAATCTTCTGTCTATAATAACCATAATTAACACTTAGATTAATATCGTAGTCGAAAATAATCTAGCAAAAAATCAGCGCACCACGACCACTTCTTATTGGGGCTCCCATACAAAGTTAAGGAAATTAAACTAAAATTTTAACCGCCATAACTTACAAACTATTTAGCGTAGAATAACGAGATTTAAGGTATGAATTAGTATTGTACGAGCAACTAGGCTCACAGGAAATGGGCGCGCCATGCACACTGTTTATTGTAGCCCCCATACAAAATGACTGAAATTCCTTTAAATTGAAACAGCCATAACTTCAGCAATCTTCTGTCTAGAATAACCATAATTAATACTTAGGTTAATATGGTAGATGTACATTATCTGGCAAAAAATCAATATGCCACGCCCACTTCTTAATGGGGCTGCCATACAAAGTTGCGAAAATTTTAAAAAATTAAAACAGCTATAACTTACGAACTATTCAACGTAGGACAAACAAATTTAAGGTGTGGATTAATATTGAAAAATTAATTGGATTTACAAGAAACAGGTAAGCCACGCCAACTTTTTATATAGCTCCCATACTAAGTCTCGGAATTATCTTAAAAACCTCCTTTAAATTATCCCTATTAGAACTCTCATAACATACAAAGTACTTCGTCACAGTCAACCATATTTCGGGTGTAAATTAGTAGTATATGCAAAAATGGTTTTTCAAAAAGTGGAAATAAAAGAAAAAGATGGATATTCGAGTAAACTTTTTATATATAAATCTACATATGCAGGGTATAATTTGGTCGGCCCCAGCCGACTGTAATGAGATTTTTTCCTTTATTATCATCACTTAAATGCTGCAACAAATTAGCATAATACTCGCCGTTGATTGTTTTTTGTTTCTTTTTGAAGATAATTTTCGGATCCAAACAAACGTTTCACTTAGATGGATCATACAAATTTCGTTTTCACTGGCTTGAAACTGACTTGAACTGAACTTGAAACTTTTGAAACTGGAGTCAAGATAAACTAAATACTTAACCAACTGGGAATAACCAACTTACTTACAGCTCTGCACAAAATATGGTTAGACATCTCTGCAATGCTTGTAGATAATCATAATGATCAAAATGTCGAGGGATTTGTTTAGGAACAATTTCACGTTCTAATAGATTAACACTTTTTTGTGGAAAAAATATAAACGTTTTTTATCTGAGCTCAAATGAAATTTAATTTGAAAGTCATATTTGTCTATGTCTTTGCACAGAGAAGATAACTGAACTTAATAATTAATGAATAATTTTTTTAACGATAATAATTTGCAAGTTCTGAGTTTATATGCTTTACTTCAAATATAATTTGATTATATTCGATGAGAATTTCCATCTAATTGAGTAGGTTTTTGAATAAAATTAAAACATTTGCTTGCTCTTGCTCTAAAATAATTTTATTAAAGTGAATTCAAAACTATAAAGTTTGAATTTATATAAATTTCCACTACTGTATATACTAAGCAACAATCACATCACATACAAATTATATATGTATGTATGTAGAACATATCCTTATTGCTGTTGACGTGCAATTGCAACATTTTATTAGAGATTCTCTTCAAAAGTAATGATGAGAATGAGATGTTGGTGGCGCATGAAGGTTCGAAGTGTTTCATATATGCATTAATGTACCTACCATATACCATATAAATGTACACATGTGTGTGTGTGTGTGTGTGTGTATGTTTGTATGTGCTTAGTAAAGGACATTTAGCCAACAATGATTCCTATCGTATCATACTTAACTACAGTGTATGTATTTGTGTGTGTGTGTGTGTGTGTGCGTACGTGCCAGTGTCGCAGTTGCCTGATTTGTTCTCTCATGTTTGTAACACATTGTTTAAAGCTTAGAATATATCTTCATATATACTAACATATTTATGCAGTACAACACAGACACATTATCAATGCTGCGTTGCTTTGCCATTTCTTTTCTTGTACGAACAACTCTATGCCTTTACATGTTGTAATTGTTTTTGTATGATCATTTTAATAGAATTAACAATATGCCACATACACCGATATACCTAAAATATGCAATGTACATGTGCACTGACTACTCCATTCGTTATGCATGGAATATATTAGTGTTTTTCATAGGCGTTGGCGCGTGAGTACATAAGACTGAGCAATTATCACGTGTTGTTGTTGGTGTTGTAATTGTTGTTGTGTTGCTATCATCTTCATATATACCGCAAATGTACATGTAAATGTCAAATAGTTCATATAATATGCGCTGTCAATCTGGTTTATGTAAGTGCAGTGTTCACATGTTGAACGATCGCTTGTGGGCCTAAAGCAAAACAATATTTATTCTATTATATTAGATAGTTGCTTCGAATGCTCTCAGAATAATACGTATATGAGTAGTAGAATAATTGATCCATTATTTATTCAAATTAATGAGAATCGCAAAGATACTAAATGAATTGTTCATGACCTGCAAGAAATATGTAGGCGGTTATTGTAAGCATGGCATTGGTTCTTTAATTCGATTATCATACATACGATACACACCTTAGTAAAAATCGGTAAGCCAACATCGAAAAAATTACCTGCCTTTAATATGGTCGGCTTCTTTAACAACTCCATATAAAGTATAAGGATGCGACGTGTTCGAACAGAGAACTGTAACCAATCACATTTGTATGCATTTGTCATCAACTCGTTGGCATTTTCATTCACTTTATTGCCATAGTAGCAAGGTAGAAATATTTCTAAAATCATTACGCCGACAAATTGTACCATGCTAAGGATTTGACCAAAATCGTTAGCAATATCGAGCTAAAAACAATAGACAATATATGAAAAAGTACATAAATATTTCTAACGGCCTACTACTCACATTTAATAGACGATATCCACTGAAGCATAAAATGAATGCACTCAATATGATCTGTGATAATATTGGTATGGATATAAGCAATTGACAATCTTTAGATAGTCTTCATACATATTAGAGGCAAAAAAAAATATTTAAGCATCTTTATCAATTAGTACAAAGCCAATCAGATGATAGATAACATACCTTTGTGTGCTGCGATGTAAATGAAAAATGCGTCGCAATTCGAGTAATGCTTCTTTCTCTGTCAAATTCTGCAATGATGCCAAACGATGACCAATCAGACGATATAGTAAAGCTACATGAAACATTACATAGCAATAGAACATGTCTAGTGCACAATTTGAGATGCAAGTCAGTGACATGGCAAGTAATTCGTAACCATACGCATACCAATAATTATGTGAATTATGCCATTCAAAGGGTATATAATATGAAAACGGCATCTCGTATGATGATAATAGCAACACGCCGAAGCAAGCGAACGCAACAACTGATAGACTACAGCAAATGTATAAGCATACAATTCGTCCAAATATGGTCTGTTCGCGTTGCCAGAATTGACGTTCATTTTGGCGCAGCCCGTATTCAACACCTGTTACTATGTCCTCAAAGAATTGCCATGCCGTCGGTCCCAGATACCATATATTTATTAGTTTCACAAGAAATGCCGTCTCTGTAAACGACATGTACGTAACATTGATGGCTTCGTCGATATCCTGTGATACCAATGATTGTATATACATGAGCAAGACAAAAGTGATTGACAATGGTAAATGTAATATGTAGAAACGATAACGTTGCTGCAACAATACATTATACCATCTTATTGATGCAGTTTCTTCTTCAGATGAACGCCACAAACCGATCGCTTGAAGGATTTTAATTAACATGCATGCAGCTGAGATATTTTCAATATTCTTCATGTTGATGGATACTTCAACTATTTACTTATAAATGATGTACTTGAAGTTGTTGAGTTATATAGTTGCAAGCAATTTTTTTAGAGTACTTTCTTGATTGATGATGATTTTGTAATGCATGTATAATGCATGAAAAAGAAATTTTTCCATATTGAAAAATAAATTGTTGTCCATAATGATTGACATAATGTTATGTGAAAAAAATCATAACACATATTAGGTCAATGCATAGAAATATTTAAAATGATTCCAGTCAGTCAACAAGAAAATGTTCTCAAGGAAAAAAAAACATGCCTCAATCGAAAGAGAAATTTTATATTTAAAACATTGGTAAAGGAGCGAACATTTACTTGGACAAACTGAGAATCGATAGGACTTTCATTGAGCAAGATGCATGCACAAGTGATAAAATTCATGGAATTTACTCATTTGACACTAACTATTTGAGAATTCAGTAGCGAATCACACACCAAAACAACGAAATCTTGCGTTCGAAAGGACATATCGTAATTGTGCTTTGCTGGGTCGTCGGCCATCGAGGTATATCTGGTAATAAAAATGTTGACGCATTTGCTAGGCTTATAGTGGAACAATCGAAACAGCAAAAGGTGGCAATTATAAGAGACAATTAAGATCGCTAGCAAGATAATTACACAGTCTGATCTATGCTCGATTTTATGGTGGGTGATCAAATTTGAGACTAGAAGATTCGACTGGCAATTGATGAAACCCTAAACATTGAATTGTCATTGCTTAACATTTAGAAATTTAGTTATAGAACGCTATGCGATAAAAAAAACGTATCAATAATGAAAATATATTAACAAAATGGTGAAAATTTTACGTGGTCAATGTTTGTTGACCTCCACGATCATGTGATGTGACTCCATAAGACTACTTTTTGAAAGATATGAGTCTACATATGCCTTTTCTATACATTCTATAGTCAGTAGCTAAACATTTTAATATTACGTAATTAACATAATTATATGGATAATTAACATAATTTTCTGTCATAATATTTATGAGTATGGACAGAAAATGTTTACCTATTAAATGTGCAGCAACTGAGGCAACTTATTCGTATTTTATAAGGTGTACTAAATAGAAATCCATTATTTTTCCAATAGATGGCTTTAATAACCTGTATCTCACGTTCTATAAGTGCTAGAGTTACGCTAGATGGCGTTAGAAAGATAGGATTTCGTACTAAATAAACTTTTCAGCTAGTTTTGTGATTGCTTAACTCAGTATTGTTTGAGCACGCGTCAAATATGGTCACCAGTTAAGAGAAAATACGCCATATTTTACAGTTTTTCTTCGATAAAGGCGAAAAAGCAAGCCAGACGGCTGAAAATGTGAATAGTGTTTATGGTCCTGATACTGTAACAGCCAATCACGTGCAATTTTGGTTTCATCGATTCCGTTCCGGTAATTTTGATGTCAAAGATGCGAATCGAATCGCGGTGAGCCGGAGTAAACGGTGGCCAAGCCAGGATTGACGGTCAGGAAGGTTTTGCTATGTATTTGATGGGATTGGCAGGGAATCATCTACTATGAGCTGTTCCCCTACGGCCAAGCGCTTAATTCGGACCTGTACTGTCAACAACTGGAGCGTCTGAAGGAAGCAAACACCCAGAAGCGGCCAGCTTTGGCCCATAGGAGTGAAACTGTGTTCCATCAGGATAACGCCAGGCCACACACATCGATAGTGATTCGCCAGAAGCTCCGGGAGGTTGGTTGGGAGGTTCCTATGCATTCACCTTATAGTCCAGACCTGACACCAAGTGATTACTACCTGTTCCTGGTCTATGGCAAATGATTTTGCTGTGAAAAATTCGCCCCAAGAGAAGCTTATGAACATCGACTGCTTCTATGAGAGGGACATTATGAAATTACCTTCAACATGGCAACAAGTTATTGAACAAAACGCTGCATCTTTAACCTAAATCTTATTATTCTAACTATGCTAAATAAAACCTTCAATTTAATGCAAAAATAATGTTTTTTTTTTTACTATACCTTATATATTGTAAGTAAATCTAATCGATATATCCGTAATATGCTAAAACAATTATAGATAATTGCTACGTTTTTAATAGACCACTTTCAATCGTACGTCGTATAATCTCAAATGTATTCCTTATATTCTAATATTTATAGTTAATCAATTTGATTATGTACTTAAGTAAATACAATCTCATTTTCGATTTTAGTTTAGTAAATCTCAACCATTAGCTATACTCGGAATAGTCTTGGCTATATGAACTATTGCTTATGCACTCTTGCCACAATATGCTACACCTGAGACGGCGATCATGCATATGGCTTTTTATTTGTTGGCGCTCAAGTGACAGGAATGCTAGTAGAATTTATTAATTTACCGGATATGTTGGGAATGTTATTCTTTTTGGCAGATTGGCAGATTTTAGTGGTTATCAGCCATTGGAAGCTTCCTTAAGGTGTGTAATATTTTATTTATTTATTATGATATATGATTATTGTTTTATTTTTGTTTTTTAGAGCTGTACCCCATAATATTTAGTTGTTTGTATCGAAGATGAAAACGTTGCAACAAATTAGCATAATACTCGCCGTTGATTGTTTTCCCTCTTGAAGATAATCAGTAAAAAATATCCCACGTGCATCCCAAAAAACAGAAGCCATAACCTTGCCTGCTGATGGAACTGTCTTCGCCTTCTTTGGGTACGATTCACCGCTTTTAGTCCCTGTTTTGACTGCTCCTTTGTCTCAGGTGTGAAGTGGTGGACCCATATCTCATCCATTGCTACAAATCGATACAAGAACTCGGCTTTATTACTGTGCAACATCGCCAAACACTCCATAGAAACATCTTTACGACGTTGTTATTGTTCTATTGTGAGCAAATGCGGCACTCATCTTGCACACAGCTTTTTCATCTCCAAATTTTCGGTCAATATACGATATATAGCACTTTTTGAAATGCCTGTAATTTCACCTAGCTCACACACCTTCAGCCGGAGATCATCCAATACCATATTGTGGATTTTCTTAACCGTTTCTGACCTGGCCATCTCAATTGGTCGACCACTACGGTGTTTCAGTAGGATTCAGCAAATCGGGAAAGTTCTTCAGTTACATACGGGATAATATGTAAATCTCTGTGGATGTTAACGTTTTTGATATACCAAGGAGCATTGGTAATAATTCGCAGGATTTTCGATTGGGCTCTTTGCAGCTTTGGAGCTCTTTGCGCCTGCATAGATTAAATGTGACATAAACGCATTTGGGTTCATTCACTTTGATTCTCCAGCGATCAAGACATTCTTTGACGCCTCTTTCGGATTTGTGTGAGTACACAAAATATACTAAACAACATGTCTCCTTGACAATTAAAACATATATTTTATAAGGTTGCCACTTTAGACCAAAGTAATTTTTTTCAATCTATTGCCGCCATCTATATGTCATGTCGTGTAGTTCTGGGACCGCCGTCGTACAATACATCAGTACTCATCAATAATCAATGTGTTAAATATTTATATTTTGCTTAAAAGCATAAACGTTTAAAATTATATTTGAAAGACTTAAAAATAAAATGAAAAAACAAGAAGAATATGATCGCTTTTAAAATAATAATTTATCTGCGATTTTTCTCGGAGATTTCACTTTAATATATTTTCTTGCTCTACCTCTTACAGATACATACGTATCATCGTCTTATGGTTTATCATATCTTGTGTTTCTTCGTTTGAATATGGCTCGTCGTATAGCATCATTAAATTGTCTCCGCAGAGTTTGCCATGCCACGATTTCAAATTCCAATAAACGTTTTATTGAGCGCATCAATGAATAAATAGCTGAATGCCTGAATGAACGAACGAGCGAATGAATGAATGAATGGATGAATCAATGTAAGAGAGAAAGAAAGTATCATAAGCAAAATATGATGGTAATGCGAATATTGAAATGTAAGTAAATGGAAAAAATTGTGTTTTTTTTTTTAATATTATATCGTTGTTGAAAATCTTTATAAAGTCAGCGTTTACATTTTAAGTTACTTTAATACGAATATATATGTATATATATATATATATATATATATATATATATATATATATATATGTATATATATATATATATATATATATATATGTATATATATATATATATATATATATATATATATATATATGTATATATATATATATATATATATATATATATATATATATATATATATATATATATATATATATATGCAGCATGTTATATTTGGCCTAAGGCAGTCTGTCGAGATGAGGGGGGATATTGCCGGTGGGCCGCGTGTTGATGGTCTTCCTTGTCTCGGTTGTTGTTGTGACTGGTTGGTGACACTGCTGTTGGAGATAAAACCACTGCACTGATACACTTTGTAAAATTTGTTTTTCTTTTGTTTTCGATTTTTTCGCATGTATTTATCACACCTTTTATATATTTTAATTATATTCCTTTATATACACAATTTTTCTTTTATTCTTAATTATTGATGTTACTAATTGTAGTACAATAATTAGATTACACTTAGTGTACATGCAAATGTGGTTGTGTTCTATGTAAAAAGTCTTCAATATTTAAAATGTTTCGTTTATTTTGTATAATTATACTTTTTTTTCACATAATATTTATTATTGCGCAACAAAGTAGAAAATTAAAATCGGATCAAAAAAATCGCGCACTGTGTTTTAAACGAGAGATGGAAAATTAGAAGAATTAATAACAATAGAAAAAGAACAAGTAGTTGAAAGAAAAAAGAGAACTAGGGAAAGCGAGATTGAGAGAGAAAAAGCGGTAAACAGCGAAACATAACTTATTAAATTTACAATAGGTTGCCAACCCAAAAGAATTATAATTTAATGTTAATAATGAAATGTATTAATCGACAGTGCGCGACATTTATGTTCTGGCGTAGACACAGTCTTTAGATCATAAATTTATTAATTGCTCTCAGTAAATATACATAAAAACACTTCATTATGAAAAAACCCGGCTATATACATATATACAATTTTAATTATATCAAATATTTAAGTAAAAAATCTCCTTACAGTCGGCTGGAGCCGACCAAACTATACCCTGCATATGTAGATTTATATATAAAAAGTTTACTCGAATATCCAAATTTTCTTTTATTTCCACTTTTCGAGAAACAATTTTTGCATATACTACTAATTTACACCCGAAATATGGTTGACTTTGACGAAGTAAAAGGATTTTAAGATAATTCCGAGGCTTAGTATGGGAGCTATATAAAAAGTGGGCGTGGCTTACCACTTTCTAGTAAACCCTTAAATTTGGTGTCCTACGTTGAATAGTTTCTAAGTTATGGTGGTTAACATTTTTGTTTAATTTCCTCAACTTTGTATGGGAGCCCCAATAAGAAGTGGGCGTGGTACGCTAATTTTTCTCCAGATTATTTCCGACTACCATATTAACGTAACTTTTTTTAATTTCCGTAACTTTGTATGGGAACCCCAAGAAAGAGTGCGCGTGGCACACTGATTTTTTTGCAGGTTATTTCCGACTACCATATTAATCTAAATGTCAATTATAGTTATTCTAGCCAGAAGATTGCAGAAGTTACAGCTGTTTCAATTTAAAAGGAATTCGGTCATTTTGTATGGCGGATACTATCAACAGTGGGCGTGGCGCGTCCATTTCCTGTGAGTCTAGTTGCTCCTACAATACTAATCCATACCTTAAATCTCGTTCTTTTACGCTAAATGGTTTATAAGTTATGGCGCTTAAAAGTTTTAGTTTCATTCCCTTGACTTTGTATGGGAGACCCGTGAAGGAGTGGGCGTGGCACACTGATTTTCTGCCAGATTATTTCTACGATATTAATTTAAGTGTCAATTATGGTTATTCTAGACATAAGATTGCCTAAGTTGCAGCTGTTTCAATTTAAAATTTGTATGGGGGCTACGATAAACAGTGGGCGCGGTGCGCCCATTTTCTGTGAGCCTAATTGCTCGTACAATACTAATCCATACCTTAAATCTCGTTCTTTTACGCTAAATGGTTTATAAGTTATGGCGCTTAAAAGTTTTAGTTTAATTCCCTTGACTTTGTATGGGAGACCCGTGAAGGAGTGGGCGTGGCACACTGATTTTCTGCCAGATTTTTGCCGACTACGATATTAATTTAAGTGTCAATTATGGTTATTCTAGATAGAAGATTGCCGAAGTTACAGCTCTTTCAATTTAAAATTTGTATGGGGGCTACGATAAACAATGCGCGTGGTGCGCCCATTTCCTGTGAGCCTAGTTGCTCGTACAATACTAATCCACACCTTAAATCCCGTTATTCTACGCTGAATAGTTTGCAAGTTATAACCTGTAACATTTTTTTTAATTTCCGCAACTTTGTATGGGCGACCCAAAAAGGAGTGGGCGTGGCACACTGATTTTCTGCCATATTATTTCCGACTGCCGTGTTAATCTAAGTGTAAATTATGGTTATTCTGGACAGAAGATTGTAAAAGTTACAGCTGTTTCAATTTAAAAGAAGTACAGACACTTTGTATGAGAGCTACGCTAAAAAGTAGGCGTGGCTCAACCACTTTTGGCGAGGTTATATATTAGTATAATATAACTCTATGTGCAAAATATTGTTGTCCCAAGTGGTATATTATGCGAGTTATAGCAAGTTAAAGATTTTGAAAATTTCGAGGTTAGTCGCTTTGAATGCTTGGTGTGGGCGTGGTTATTGACCGATCATGCCCAATATCAATCCCCTCCGTACCCTTGGATCATAGATTACTTATGCCAAATTTCATCGAAATAGCTCAATATTTACTCAAGTTATCGTGAGAACCAGCCAGGTGACAGACAGACGGACGGACGGACGGACATCGTTAAATCGAAAATTTAATCGACGCTGATCACGAATATATATCTATGTCTATATCTCCGGAGATTCCTTCAAGTGGACACAGACATCTGACCGAAATGAATATACCATGCATATTGCATTATGCAGGGTATAAAAATGTAAAATTCTACATCTTACATATATTGTAGACTTTATATGAGTATATGTATATGTTCCTGCGTATTTGATTTGTTAGTTTTTATCAATTTATTGACATTTCAATTAGTCCTATATTTGAGAGACGTGAACGAGGCACGTTATGTATTTGAAAAATTTGTTTGCACATCATCGCATTACAAAAAGAAAAAAAAAAATAAGAGCACATGACATATCAGAGAATTAAATCAATTTGAACTCTTCTACATTCTAATTGACGCATTGCTACTTCAGTGCATTTTTATAGATTTATTTAAATATTTAACTAAAAATATTATGGATATTTTTACGCTTTTATTCCCTCAACATTTAATTCGAACTCGGATCAAATCCATCACTGGTTACTGTAAATATTAATTGAGACGTGGAAATAGATGAAATACATAGATAGTTTATCATTTTTAGAGCTTAACAGCTAAAATATTTTGTGGAATCATAATTAACCATTGATATATTTGTAGAGAAACAGCAGGTCAGCTTTAGTAACCACATATTTACAAATTCAGCAAATTTTGCTAAGATGCTCATCAGTTATTACAGGCCATTCAATAAGTCCGTAGGAAAAGTATGAAAAAAACGAAATTTTGACAAAACTCGATATTTTTATTCAACATAGTTGCCTTCGAGGGCGATACGACTAGTATAGAAATTTTCCAACTTTTCGACACCACTTTTATAATACGATTTCTCTTTCTCCTCAAGGTAGGCTTTAGTTTCTGAAATTTCTTTCCAGAAAGCATTCTCTTGAGATCTGAAAACAGGAAAAAATCGCTGGGGGCTAAATCTGGAGAATACGAAATGCTTGACGAAGCCCAATTCATTCAATTTTGCAATCGTTTCCATCAATTTGTGACACGGTGCATTGTCTTGGTGAAACAACACTTTTTTCTTTTGCAAATGTGGTTGTTGCTTTGCGATTTCAGCCATCAATCGGTCCAAAAGTTCACAATAATAGTCGCTGTTGATGGTGGTTCCTTTTTGGATATAGTCGATGAATATTATTCCGTTCGCATCCTAAAATACAGACACCTTACTGATGGACTGTTATGTCTTTGCTCACTTTGGTTTCGATTCGTCGACTGTTGTCCACTCAACTGACTATCTATTGGATTGTGCTGTGTAATTATGAAGCCATGTTTCATCCTTTGTCACATATCGACGATAGAATTCGGTTTTATTGCAGTTTCACAGTGCCAAACACTCCGTTGTAGCATCGATACGTTGCTGGTTTTGGTCGACTGTGAGCTCACGCTGCACCCACTTTGCACAGATATTTCGCATACCTAAATGTTCGTGTAAAATGGTAAAAACACTAACATCTGATATCTTTACAATGTCAGCTAGCTCGTGCACCTTCAAGTTGCAATCGTTCATAGCCAATTTGTGGATTTTTTTTTTTGTGTTTTCTAGAATAACACTCTCAATTGGGCATCCCCTGCATTCTGCATCGTTTGTGGTGGTACAATCACGTTTAAATTCAGCAATCGACTTTTCTACCATTTGTCTCGATGGAGCAGAGTCCGGATAATGTTTATCCAGCCATTATATGGTTTTCACTGTATTTTTTTTTTTTCCATCAAAAAGCAAACACGAAATTCACTTTTATCAATTTTTTTTTTTTTTCAATAACAAAAGTTGCTTTACACAAAATATTATAACTCACGAACCAATTGTCAGATTGTTGTCAATTTTAAGCATGTATCGTTTGAAGGTTAGATCTAAATAAAAATCACATGGAATAAATTCTAGTAACGCCATCGATGTGTTATCCTACGCACTTATTGAATGGCCAGTTATGAACAGAAGAACATATACAGAAGAACATATAGACATCGTTAATAATGGGAGTTTGATATGCAACAACCCTCTACTTTTATATGAGATTTTCTTAGATGGAAGAAAAATCAACATATGGCACTACAGTTGCCCAAAAGCCACACCCGGAATGTTTGATTAAACGCCATAAATATATTTTTCCTGAAATACTTACCCACTCTTTCTGTCCCTTAGGCGGGCTGTATTACAAAATTGAAATTTTTAGGAAAATCATTACCTCCGCTCCAAGGTATCGTCGATAGAGGGAGAAAATGTTTGACCAAATATTTTTGGTTTGTTCGCCGTAAATATTTTCTCGGAAACTATTCCCCCATATTTACTCTTTAGGGGACATAAGGGGCGACATTCGATATCTGGCCTGGCATCCGGTGTGAAAACCAATGCGAAATCACCCAACCGAACTTCAAAAATCAAATGTATGGGCAACCTCAATTACATTACATAAAGTGGATGCTGTAGCTCAGTGGTTAGTGCGTTGCCCATCTGATCTGTAGGTCGTGGGTTCAATTCCCGGCTGAAGCATAATAAAATCTAATATCGAAAAAATTTTTCTTTCGATCGGTACCCACCTGCCGGCAAGAATTTTTACGGCAGTTTTACGCCAGTAACAATTTGCCAAAAATGCTTCTTAAAAGAGTTCTGTGACAAAACTAAGTTGAAGTGATGTCACAAGGGTTCTACCATTCGGAACCGGCTAATGTAAGTAGTTCCCTTCTAATGTTGTCCAAATTTAACACACACAACAGTATTGGAATAGAAGCTCGGTAGTATCACAATGAAACTTTCTGGCCTAAGTGTGTCATCTCAGAGCCACATATCACTTAACCTACATTACATAAGAAAACAATTGTCTTAAGATTATGTTGGCAAATAGTCACGAAAGTTGCATATACATATGTATAGATAAATTTTAAATTTATGAACATAACATATCCCAACCTATCTATACTATAATTTCAAATTACTTTAAATGTATGGTATGAAACTTATAGATTGAATTAATTAATTAGACCACACTATGTAGTATCTAATTAAATTGTTATATGTATTTTAATTAACTTAATACGCTTATGTTTGTTAAATAGTGCATTCATTAAAATATAGTGATATCATGGAAAATTAATAAATATTTATCAATTAATTAATGTTACTTATACGTCACAATGAATGGCTAATCAATTTTATGATTTACCTATATACTATTTTTAGTGTGAAATTTTTAATTATTGCATACATTCTGATACAATAATATCTATATTAATAGAAACTCATGTTATTAATAAAAAAAAATTAAAATAAATACATAGTTCATACGTAGTAGTAAATATTTATTATGCGAAATTATTAAAAAGAAAATCATATGAGATCAGTCACAACAAAGTATTATAATTGGCTATAAAAAGTAATTATCATATCGAAAACGATTTCATTTTGAGAGATGAGATCAATGTATAAGTAGATATCAATATTCATAGATGAAATTATTCATATAGTACATATATCACCTTATTATCATTGATTTATTGCCAATTACAAAAGTTGATACATAGTATTGGCAAATTAATGAATGCTATTTAGATATATATGTTCTTATATTCGTCCATGTCATCAATGTTGATGTATAATAACTTTTTCAATCCATTTCATATGACTCAACGCTTTGGCAAAATTACTGTTGATATCATCGAAGATGAAGATAAAAGTTGCTGCCAATAAACAATTAACGATGAATAACAAAATACTTATAATATTAACTAAAATATTAATAATAATAATAATAGTAATACTCATCATCATTATTATCCTCATCATCATAAATATCATAAACACAAATATATTTAATGATGATAGCTTAACGAGTAGTATAGTATGTTGATATCCTAAATCTATATGCCAACCAACCATAGACGATGTATGATACAACTATAGCAAATGGACATTAGTCATTAACAAAGCAATAATAACACATACTCGTACATACATATGCCAAAAACTATTTCAATAATTGATATAAATTGTTTGTTAGACCTGTCATATTCAATTTTATGCGAACAAACATTTCTAAAAACAAATTCATTCATTGATGATTGTAATGAAAATTAATGTGCGTTGAAATGTTAGAATTAACCATTTGGGAATAATTACATATAACACACACCTACATATATTCATACACACAGACTTATGCATATATATATATATATATATAGAATAATGTTGCTTTTACAAGAAACTATTCATTTAATTAGAAATCACTTCAATCGAACAAAATTATCACACTCGATGGCAACTTTTGGTTGATAATGATATCAATATTGATAGTAATAATTAGTAATTAGACTGATGATGAGATGGACAATTAAAATTAATTTCGATATCACTATCATTATCACTCGCTTTCCATTTTAGAGTAAATTAAGTTTTCATTGTCGTACTTCGTGCATTGAAACGTCTTCTTTAAGAAGTAGTAAATTTTTACAAGCGGATACTGATATTTTGGATTTTCTAACACAAGCCTTCTAAATTTCAAATTTTTTAATAAAAAATTCTTACATAAAGAAATTCTCTAAATATTTTGAATTTTTTTTTTTCGAATAATTTGAACTGTGATTAATCACTATTCTGATTAATCGAATAATTTGTATGTTTTATTAATTAAATTCATCGCATGTATTTCAAATAATTTGTTATAAATTTGTTGTAAATTTGTATTAAATCAATAATTGATTAACCAGATTGATTTTAATTAATCATTTACGATCATTATTTGATATATTTTCCTGTACAAAAATCTTGCCATCAAGCTCTATATTGGAAAAATAAATAAAATATACGTAACGAGCATAAATAGCATTGGTTCTCAATAAATTTCTTCAATTGAGTTTAAAATCAATTTAAATAATAATGAAGTTTCATTTAAAATTAAGTAAAAATGTATTTTTAAAATATATATTTTTATGTGTCCTCAACATGTGTCCTCAACATGTGTCCTCAACATGTGTCCTCAACATGTGTCCTCAACATTTGATACTAGATGCATACTATGAAAACTATCAAAGAATAAAATGCTAATAAAATTATATCCCAAAGATATGATCATAAATTTGCTAATAATAAAGGTCATTCATTCATATGTCATCAGAGTAGATAGATATTAATAAGTACACAAACAACTCACAAGATATCAGCGTACCTGTTTTGCTTCGTTTAATAATCTTGTGATTTTTTTAAGGTTTTTTTTCTTCCCTTTTTTTTCTTTTTGAAGTTTGTTAATTTGGCAATATATTTTATATTTTTCTTCTTCTTATTCTTCTTCTTCTTCTGCCTCTTCCACTTGAAAATTTCACTTTAGAACGATACCGTCCTACGCAAATTTAAGCTACTTAAAGTTCATTTAATTTTCTACGAATTAGCCCTAAGCATTGCAATAAAGCAAATTGAAAATGGAGCACAGTATGTATCCAAAGCAAGTAAGTATCAACACCATTCATTGATGAAGACATTGAGGCAACAAGAAGATGATAATAATCATAAAATAAAATTAAAGAAAAAAAAAAACAAACAAAAAAAAAAAACAACCGAGAAAAATCATAATAAAAACACTTGTTGTTGTGTAGCCAAAAATATACTTGTATAAGTGCCGATACATATAATAAATATGTACGTATTCAAGCATACAGAGGAATATGTTTCATATTCGACTAGGTACGGGTACTCATACATACATACATATAGTATATGTATATATTGCATCTATGTTGATGAGCAGAAAAGCGGAAATTGCCAAACATTGATATTTCCGACGGAAATAAGCAGTCTTAAAGCATTTTTTAATGATAACAACGTCGACAACGAGCATAACGACGATAACGTTGCCGCTGATGCTGTGGACGATGACGATGATGTGATGCATACTAGTAGCTCCGACTCTAAAAATAAAAAAGATAACGATGAAGTAAGGAAGCCAACTGATGGCATTGTTGTTGTTGCTATTTAATTATTTTCCATCCATTGGACTTTATTATAATTACAAAATAAATTAACCGTAAATTATGCAAATTTTTGTAACTAATTAAATTGTTTTAAGCAATGGTGCTTGGTGGGAGAAAGCTTTATAAATTTATTATACTTGTACCTATACCTATTGTATGATATGTATATAGTATATGCATGGTCAGAATCTATGATGCAAAGTAGTTACACCATTTACTATGTTTTTATCAAAGACAAAAACATGCTGTGAAGATAAACAAAGTTATAAAATTCATTTATTAAATTGACAACAAAAACCATTTTAAAGAGTTATGCATTCATGTAAGCATAAATGATGCAAAAGCAGCACTCATAATAATAAGAGTAGTAGTAATAGAAGCAGTAATATCAATAGCTCGAGTATCAAAAACCATTTATGCCAAAACGATGCTAACGACGATGAGCAGGAAGACTATGAAGTGTAGAAGGAATTTATTACAAAAATATATGAAAGAGCAGAAAATTTGAGCAACAAAGCAGCAGCAGCAGCACTTAAGAAAAGTTCAAAGGCTAATGGTTTTAAGTAAGGCGCTACGCAATATACATACATATAGTCGCATTTTAAGCAATTAAGCAATAATTAAAAGTCGCTCTTACGCATTGTTAAACAATAATATTTAGCTATATTTATTTCTATACATACACTTGTACATTACGGCAGGTCAAATTTATATGATAGAAAAACAGAGCATTGGTTCTCTGGAAATTTTTTCAATTAAGACCAAAACGAATTCAAATAATAATAAAGTTTAATTTAAAATTTAATAAAAATGTATATTAAAAATTATGCTTTATGTGTCCTCAACACATTGTTTCTAAACACATGGTTTCTTGTTCAAATATACGATAGCTACCATCAGTGATTGGTTTCTCTATTTTCTATACAATTTATATTCAAAATATTTCACCCATCCTAATGTACATAGGCATATACATATAAATGACTTTACAGATATACATACATATATCGTGATATTTTCATGTAAATTATTTGTTTTTATTTTGTTTCACTTTCATTTCGACAAAACTTTCTAAATATCAGCGAATGTTTTGCATTAACAACGAAATTGTTTTGTGTTCTTGTTACAATTTATGATTAAAATATCACCACAAATATACACACACACATAAACATCAAAGCGATATATACACATGTATTAAAATAAGTGTTTTGTATATGACATTTATATAAAGCATGATTCACTTACAACTCTGTGGATATCACAATGTCAGTGCTTCGTCACACACACACACACACACACATCAATTTTTGAAGGTTTTTGATGGTAAAATGTATACCGTAGAAGTTATTCCTAATTATTTACGGATAGATAAAATATCATTTTTCTAAAATATAAAACTTTAAATCTCTAAGTTAGTCCAAATCGAATTTGACGGACAAGAGTTACACTCTTAAATTAGAAAAGTTGGTTCAAAGCTAGGAAATGAAAAATATTGATTTCTATATTTTTTTTATTTAAGCTGTTCAATGATGTCCAATGATTTGAGAGATCTTAGGAAAAATAGGAAAAATACAATTTATCGAGTTCCTTAAATATAAAACATCTTTAGCGACATCGGAATTTCATAGAAATCTTTCTGCTCTGGGTTTAGGAACATAAAGAAGTCATCAGAGGAGAAATTTATTGAATATGTAATATGGGTATTTTTTGATTATTTCTGCGACTGAGGTATAACCTGGTAAATTTTCGCGGTGGAATAGCACACAAAATGCAAGAAGTGTTGATGTCAGTTCATAGAATTTGTCTGAAGCCACGATCCGATAATTCTGAATTATATTTAATTGAAAATTTAGCATTTTTCATTTTTATTCTAAATCAGATCTTTCTTATTTTACATATTTCTTGTCAATCCTTAACACTGTATATACAATTTTCAGCTGCTGGATTATGAACAATTGCATTAAAAACTAAAACTCAATAAAAATTTTGATGAAAACACTATTGCATTAGAAATTCAGTATAAGAATCCAACAGATAAATGGTACATTAATTAGAAAATCCTATATTTTTTATATATTTCTTAATATATTTTTGAACAATTTTCTAATACAACATATATGTACATACTCTCAAAAGTACCTAGAAATTTTATATGAACGATGCTTTATCCGTGACTGCTACATCACTTATCCGTGTGTAAGTGGCAATAAAATCAACACCGCAAGAAAAAAACAAACGACAACAACAATATACTCACACGTTAAATGAGATAAGCAAAAAGGAATAAAAGTGATATTTGTTTGGTTTTGTTTTTGTGTGTGTGTTTTGTTTTGTTTTTTTTTTTTTTTTCTTTCTTTTTTACAAAATATATTCACACACACAAAATAGATGTATGCTTGAATCAAAACCATTATTACCATTATTCACTCATACTTATTTGAAAACACAATAACAACTACAACAACAACAACAAAAACAACAGCGTATATATTTACGTACTTATATTTACAAGTACCTGTGTGTATGTGTGTTTATTGTTTATTGTTTACTTGTAACACGCCAAGTGCAAAATATGTATGTGCATTAGATTGGGTCGCTCACCATACCAAAAAAAAAAAATTTTTATTGTATTATATGCAAAATATTTTTGTAATAATTTCAAACAACTTTTAGCATTATTGCAGTAATGTCAAACAAATTAATTAATATAAATAGTAAATAATAATAAATAATATAGTGTTCTGTATTTGTTTTATCTGCCCACTCTGATGTATATAAAATACCTTCATTGTACTTGCCCGCCATTGTTAACGTCGCTGCCAGCTAGGAATTACTTATTTTCATAAAGTACAAATTTTTGACAAAACAACAATAACAAAACATAAACAAAATCAGCTGCGGCATTGGTAACATATTTGTAGAAAGCACGAACAATAGCAATAACAACAGCAATGGCAATATCAAATGATGATGAGGATTATCATGATGATGATAATTATGATGATGATGATGATGATAATAATGACTATAATGACGATTGTATGTAACAAGCTAAGCAATTGTGGTTAATTACAACAACACAAGTACAAGCAATAAAAGTAAGTCATTTACACGAAAATAACGTGATATTGTAACAATATACGAGTAGACACATACATATGTAGCAAATAAATGTAGCAAATGAATAAACACTCATACATAAATATATGTACAATATATGAATGGTAGTAGTTAAATATTTCAGAATAAATATAGTATGTACATATGTATGTAAATATGTGGTCGTACCACATATTTATGCGCACATGTGTGAAGACATCAGATATTTAGAAAAGAGAGAATAACAAAGGAAATAGAATAATTGTGGCAAAAAAATTTGACGAATGCATGAAATAATAGTACATATTGGGCTAAAGTCGATAACCACTTAACACAAATGCTAACAGGTCATGCATATTTTCGTTTTAAGTATTTTTTTACGTATGTATCATTGGCAATACATACTTTGATCTACTTAAAAACAACCGTAGAAAAGTCATAGTTAGATCTTTTTGGCTTTTCTTTAAAAAAAACATACTAAAAATTTATAAATGGCAGATAGAGGCCCAAAATGTTCTATGAAATTTTTTGGACTATATTTATCCTTGGAATTTATTTTTTCTATAAAAAACAATTCAATATTTGCAGCTTTTTTTTTCGCTGGAGTAATGGTACTTTCTATCACTGGCATTATAGCTTTATTTTGTAATTTCACAATAGCGAAAAGAAACTTAACAATAAGAAGAAACTCCTTCCAGTCTAGCCTTTGAGTCGAGTCTTTGATTTTTTTTCATATATTTTTTTTTTTTTTTGCTATGTAGTTATCACCATCCGAGCTGAGTTGACCATATTCTTCTGTCCGTATACCTAACCCCGGGACAATTGGCATAATTATGAAGTGATTTCATTCAAAATTGGTATATAAGATTATTTATACCATCGAATGCTTAAGTTCACAAATTAGCAAGATCGAATGAAAACCACTCCTACCTTCCATACAAAAGTGAGTGTAAGATCATGTTTTGTGCACGAAATTATAAAGATATCCTATTGAAATTTGGTATATACAATTATATTTACTATTTAATAGACATATTCCAAAATGAGCTAAATCGAATTAAAATTACACCTACCTCTCATACAAAATTATGCTTTGGTATGTATGTTTTCATACCTTGCATGCAAAATGTACAGTTATTAAGTTGAAATTCTATAGAGATGACTATATTTAAAAATTAATAATATAAATATATTTTCCGAAATCAACTAAATCGGATATTATCCAAGACTAACCCTCTCACACATACAAAAATATATCCTCGACAATACTTTGCGCACCAATATATCACATAAAATTATAATACTGAGGCTCAGCACATTCAACGATTTTTATCAACATATAAGTATATTTGAAAATGTGTCCTATTTGTATGGAAAACAATACAAAAATTTTGTTTTTTTACAAAACTCTTCCAAACTCTTTAAATACTTTTCATGAAGTTAGTTCCGCAAATAGTATAGCAAATTGTCTGAATGACTGCACAGTAAAAATAATTAGAAAAAAAACAAATCAAAATGCGAAATATGTTTTTAAAATTTTTGTTTATTCATAAAATCAATATGATAATGAGACGGCTGTGTGAGAGCTATTTTGTAGTACCAATTGTATATCGTTAGTATTAATAATATTGTATAGCATATATCACGTGACACGTGCGCATTCCATGTGCAACATTTTTTTTTATTGTATATTCATAGAATTACGCTTGCTTATATTGCGTTACGTCTTTTGACGGTGGGTCTTATTGTCGTCGTCGTCGTTTTCGTCCTCCTTTTCCTTTTTCGGCTTTTCGTCATGTTAATTGTTTTATTGCGAACGTCACATTGTTGCCATTATCGTGGTTGTTGAGCTGCGGCAATAATTATTAACCACAACAATTTGCTCATTTTTATTGGCATAACTTTAGTAAAAATATATACACACACAAACAAACTTATATGCTCTTACCTAACTATGGTATTATACACTACGTACGTATTAAATAGTTTTGTAAATATTTCAATGGTTTTGCACATTGGTAGCAGTTGTTGTTATTGCGTTCTTTTGCGCTTTATATGTACAATACAGTCTTTGTTGAGTTTTTCATTTACTTGTATTTATATTTATACATATACATACGCATATACTCCCTCTTATATATTCATAGTCATTCATTTCATTTCCTTTTGACATAAAATCATTCGTGTTATTGTGTTAATCAGTTATTTTCATTGTTGTTTCATCAGAAAGGAAAAAAAGAGTTTCTCTACACTATTTCATATCACATACCACATTGATCAAAAAGTTCCCGGAATAACCACCGTGTAACGCTCCTATCGTTCTAATTTGAGTTCTTTTTTTTTTTTTGTTAAGTTCGTACATCTGTTGTTGATATTCTCTCTAAAATTTAGCATCATAGCTTGTCATTTGTAAAAATTACGTAACCAAAAGTATATCTATCTTCGTGTGTGGTGGTGATTTTTTACAATTTTCAATCAATTTCATGCAAAAATGGGGCTGAATCCGATCTCACATTCATCAAATGGATCATTACTGGACGACGAGCCGTAGGTGTATGAGTACGACGGAAAGATATCAGAATTGTGGGCAGAAAACTCGTGGATTTAGCACCATAATAACGCACCGTCGCACAGTGCCATCATTATTCGTAATTTTTTGACAAAAATTCAACAAATACCATCCAACAGCTACCGAATTCACCTGATTTGGTTTCCTATGACTTCTTTCTGTTCAATCGAGTTAAAAAACCATTACGGGGAACGCGTTTCAGCACCCGAGAGGAAGTAATGGAAAAATCGCAGGAAGCACTGAGATAGATGTGCTCTTGGCTATGTAATTTTTGCAAATGTCAAGCTATAGATGTACCAACTTAACTTAACCCGGTTATTCCGGGAACTTTTTGATCACGGTGGTATATTGTATGTTATATGGTATGATTTAAGTTTTTTATTTTGTGTTCTATTTGTGCTTTCACATCAAAATTGTAATGTTTTAATCAAATTTAATTGGTAGCTACTTTCACTCAACGCCACGTTCGTATATTTATTATAATTTCTTTATGCGAATTTATAACTTCATTTTACAAATACACTCACACACACACACATACACCATTAGAACATAGAATTATAGGTAGCAATGCTTATATTAGGTATGTAGGTATCAAATATATAAATTTAATATGAAAATTATTGTTCAAATGGTCATTTTGATAAGTCATTGTGTAATAATAAACAATATATATTGTAGCATTAATATTTAATAGTAGTCGGACATTAATAAACAATTTGTTTATGCTCACATTAAATTATAGTTATACTCATAGTATGATAGAGTAAATATATATATGAGTATATGAAGGTATATAGAGGGATATTTCGTTGAAAACAAAAATTCTTACGTGTTCATTTGTCATATCCTAATAAGTAGTCATTGTTCACTATAATTATTGCAATCATCCATTTGTATTGCAAATATACATTGTATGTATGATGCATATAAATTACAAGGAAAATGTCTTAATTTAATTTAATACGCAAACGAAATATTACACAAACCACTTACAATATATTTGCTCAATTTAGAAGAAGGAACAAAAATATGAACAAGTTTTTCCCTTATCGTCAGTGATAATTGTGGAATTTCACGCCAATTTCACTGTGAAGTTATTCGATAATATTGACATAGTAAATGCCAGGAGAGATCAAGACTGCCACGCAAGTCTGTTTGGACATTAGACTATTTTGACCTCAGTTCTTGCGAAAAATACACCAAATGAATTGCTAACAATTTACTTAAATCGGAAAAATTTCAAAATTATATTCCAAGAGTGCTGCAAAGCCACTATACACATTATCGCAAATATTCATCAACATTAGAAGACATAAGGATGAAGACTAAGACTCAAGACTAAAATATTGAAGTACTAATTAAATTAATATATTTTAAACATTTCCTGTAGATATTTTCTATGTTCATGTCGAAAGTTTTTGAAATATTAAAACTGTTTTTTTTTTTTTTAATTGATTATTTAATATTTAATTTTCCATCAAATCATTGAAGTTTAATTCTCATTAAATATGATTTGATATTAAACAAAAATTTGCTATTAGGCAACTTGACTTGAAATAAAACATCAATAAATTATTGTATGCAGAGAGGGCAGAGTCAGTTAGGAGAAAATGATAATGGCATACTTTTCATTCTCCTACAATAATTAACTTAACTTAAGTTGAAGCAAGACCATTTCTATTCCATACATTCTCTCCAAGTGAATTCAACAAATACATACAAATGCAGAAAAAGCTAAAGAGACAGAGAATAGTATTTTATTTGAATTTAGCACAAACATTAATTATGCAGTAATTTTTAATATCTACTTATTTGCCAATAACCCTTAACTCTTTTTCACTTGTATACTATAATGTATTGCTCTCATTTTCTCATATATTGTATTGGTTCATTTAGCAGCAAACAAAAGTAAAAATTATAATAAGAAGAAAAATAAAATGAAATATATAAAATTAAAGCAAACTAGAACAAAAAAAAAACGAATCATTTTAACTTAAAATCTAATAATGATAATCGTTTTTAATGGAGGCAAAACACAAATATCAAAAAAAAGGAGCCTGAACAACAATACTCGTACTACAGAGAAAGGATCGGTGCTACATGCAATCGCAATAGTAAAGTGGCATCACTTAGGATTGTGCATTCTGGAAAAACAAGGCATTTAAATTATTACAGCAGTAGCACGCAACATAGCCACAATTGGCAATATGCTGCTGTAGCTGTACTTGCACTAACCATAGTTACCACTGGTCACAAACAGTGCTGTTTTCCTCAATGTGCCATAATCAGTTTTCAATTAAATTTTTTTTTTTTTTCTTTTTCCTTCTTCTCCATTATAATTTTACATTTTTTCATTTTTTCTATTCTTCTATTTTGCTATTGCTATTTACCATAACTAAGTGATGACTCTTTGCACACACAGAAACATAAAGAAAGGCAAAAAAATGCGGCAGCAAAAAATATTAATCGAAGTCAACGAAGAGATGAGATGAGAGAAAAAAAAAACTATGCATTGCAAATCGAACAGAACCCAATGGAATAGAAGTAGAAAAAACAAAACGACTCCTGCCAACTAAACACTGAATGGGTACAATACGAGTATGCATGAGTATACTGAAAACTATGAGGCAAAGAAGTTATTTTGATTCAGATCATGCACTCATATAACAATGCTGATAACTACGCTCTTAGTGTTCTGAGCCCCATTCAATTTATGTAGAATATACTTATGTATGTAATGCTGCGAAAAACAAATACCAATATATACAAAAACATAAGCCTTCTGTATATAATATGAATTGATGGGGAGTTAAATGTATTGCCAGAGATAATAATAGGCGGTTTACTAGTAAGGAATTAGGCGATATATGATTTCATATTTATTTTATTCATAAATAATAAAAACATAAATTTCCTAGAATTGCTTTAGAATTATTAGATTAGATAACTGCAGTCTAATGGAGGTATCTTAAAAACCTTCATATGCATTCCAACTATATGCACTACTAAACAATAAGCGATTGGTTAAACGTCTTTCAATCAAACTATAAATAGAATAATCACTCCAGCCAAAAAAAAAATTGATCTATGCGAAACTCGGTAGAAATAAATACCATAGAAGCCTTCTGTCGAAGAAGAAAATGTTGAAAAATCTATCTGTATGTGGGAACGTGTGATTCTAGTTGGAATATATTTCTCTAGTAAAAATATTGCTATGAACATACTTTTGAAAATATTTATGAATAAATATTGAACCCTCGGTTTTCATTAACATCATTTAAAACCATACGAAAGGTCAACATAGGGTAGTTAGTATTCTAATTACCAAAGCACTTTATTCTTACTATTAATAAAGACTAAGATGCACCACAATCAAAAAAGATCTATTGTGCAATACTAAAGGACTTAGAACGGTACTAATTTTAACATTAAAAATACCTACCACTAAATATCATGACAAATACAATAATATATTAAGTAGAACCGATTACCTTAAGATTAAATGCCCTTCGTCAGTGGCTGCTGAGAATCTTTCGATTTAAAGTTACTTTCATAAAGAAATCACATTTGACTATTTGAAATAAAATTCAGAATTTTATTAATTTCTGGCTTTCAGGTGCACTAGGCACTGATGTATTTCAAACTGAATCAAATATCTCGCATGCAAATCGAAAACAGATTGTGGAGCTGTATAAGATATTTCTGTGCTGCATTTCTGGTCATAGCACTGTGAAGGGAAATTTCAATGCAGAGGATAGATAAAATCCTGAAAATACTGAAACGAAATATATCTTCAGGAATCTAAATTGCCAAACACACAGAGAATTTGAAGATCAAAACTCTCAATGCTGTTCAGAGAAGATGAATTCAAGCACGACCTATAGAGCCACAAAATCGTTATGACCCAAAAACAGCAGGCAACATACAGACAGAGCTACTAACCTAAACAAACAAGTATTAGTTTTTCAAATTCACAGTTTCAAATATGATGATTATTATTATTAGATGGTTGTATTGCACTGCGACCTTAGGTCTATTGTGCACCCATTATTCGTGGACTAGAGTATTTCTCTAAGTCCAGCATCCATAAGGAAGTTTATTATAGATCCGACCCTAATGGACTTCAGAAGATTTTACTCTTCTCGTATGAAACCTGCCGACATTACAGGTAGGCAGGTTTCATACGAGAAGAGTCCCAGTTTCATTAGGTGATAATTCAGCCTGCAGTGTTCCTGTCAATAATTCCGTGATGATTCTCATATTATTCTTGTTCAAATATGATACTAAAACTCCTATTAAAATACAGAAATGTCTGTGTGATATATCTGTGAATGCTATTCTTTGCTGAAATTGATTTATTCACAGTACAACTGAGAACGTTTTTTATTGTGATTTTTTACCTAAAAGATCATAGAATCCCATCGCATAATTATGCAATTTTAATAACCGTGACTCACACAAACAGTAACACAACAAAGCTTTAACAAGCGCCATATTAAGTGACTGTAATCTGAAGTGATATACAAGAAATACATACAAATATTTAAATATATAAAAGCATCATTTAAAGTTTTAAAAAAATTAATTAATTACTAATTATGTTTGCATAATTTAAAATTCATTGTTTTTTTTTCCATCCTTATGCTAAAGCATATACATGTTTCATATTTCTCATCATAACAAAATGAGCAAGACAAATATACAATAATATATATGACACACATCCTATATATGTATGATCACAAATTAATAAATTTACAATTAAACAATTTCATTTGCTCACTTCAATCATGATTCTTTTTCAACATCGTCATTCTCATCGACAGCATCATCATCATCATGATAATTGTGATTTTTAATTGAAATCAATTTTTCAAAAAAAGAATTTTTTTTCACTACACTCAACATTGGTATATATGTACATACACCTACACTGGTACATTTATACGGTTACACACGCACACAAAATTGTCACTTAAACCACACGCTGCAACATCGTCATGCTCATCATCACGATGATGATGATGATGATGAGGATAGTAGTGCGTGATTGCTGTCATGTCGCATACAATTGTGGCTGATTGTATTCAGGTTGCATTCAACATGAACCACTCACTCACTGGAAGGCTTTTTATGAAATTTATTTCAATGTTGCTCTTGTTGTTATTGTTTCAGTACTGCTTCATAGTATGCTTATTTTCTGATCATACGAATTAAATTCGTTGCTGTTGCTTGTTGTTGTTGTTGTTGTTGTTGTTTCCCGCAAAATGTTGATTGATGCGCATTGTATGCGTGCTAGCTGTTAGCATATGTGAATGTGTGTGTGCGTTGTATGACATTTGCGTTGTTGGATTTTATGCCACAAATATTGTTAATTATGTTGTCAACCAATATGTGCTGTACTGTGCTGTGCTGTGCTGTTTATTCAACATTGTTACCACCAATATTGTAGCTTTATTCATTTTTAATGTTGCCACCACCATATTGCCACCGCATAATCCATGCGCGACCGACAACAGTCAACAATGATGATTGTATATTGAGTGACATTAATTAAAATTAAATTTTATGTGATTGTATGCAACCATGTACATTGGTTGTGCATGATGATAATTATATTTGTTCATATTTTTCAGATTTTTTA
The DNA here is from genome assembly GCA_963854835.1 of Megamerina dolium. Taxonomy (NCBI): domain Eukaryota; kingdom Metazoa; phylum Arthropoda; class Insecta; order Diptera; family Megamerinidae; genus Megamerina; species Megamerina dolium. The sequence continues at coordinate 13,642,396 of OY978526.1, read as the reverse complement.
TTTTATTTTATTTATTTATTTTTTTTTTTTTTTATCTGCTACTTACTATAGACATACATACGGAATATGTGTCAATACTTCAATTTGTCTTTAATTTCCATTTATCATAATTTTTTATTTCATTAAATTCTTTTTTTTTTTTTTTTCGTTGTATTGTATATAGGAATGAAGTTAGCATATATTTTTTAAGGCAATCAACGCAATACCAAATGAATGTGTCATAAATTTCGGAGATAAGACTTAAAGCAGTCTGAGACACTCTACATTGAAGTTCTTACGCTATTCAGCAAATATATTTTAATTCCAATTATAGTTGTACCTTATTGTGTCGGAAATCGGTATTCGTCAGTCCAGAGCATATGTTGGAATGTAATCTGTGATTTTGACAATGCAACAAAGCTCAGATGCAGAATTTATAATTAAGCTATCAATTCGTACTCGCAATTATTAATGAAATATTTTTTTTGAATCGCATTCAACACTCTATAATGGATAGGTACATAAGAGAATTAAAAAACACTCATACGCAATGGTTTGCCATTAAAGTTTTTATGCCATGTACATAGAGAACAAGAATATGAGAACATTCAATTAATTAGTACCTAAGTAATAATAATTCTTCGTTTTATATTTGCAATTTTTATCTTTCTGCATGCTATTTGTTTGCATCTTAATTAACGTAAACAATAACAACATCAACAATAGACATTGGCATAAGAGCAACATACATATGAAGTAGCAACAGCAACAGCAATAGCAATACCTAACAGATGCATAATTAGCAAGGATAATAGAAACAAAATATATAACAACGGCATCATATACAAACATGTACAATCCACGTTTCTATATCAGAGCAAATAGTAGTCGGTTTAGTAGCAAATAATGAATGAAGGAGTAGCAAAAAAAAGCAAATACTACCAAATGAGCCGTTAGGATCATGTATTTGCTGCGTGTACATTGAGTTTACGCATTGAGATACACTGATATTCATACATATGTTGCCTATGTTTATACTAGCATATATATATAGTACATTCAACTATATACTGTAGCATATTGTACACAACATGGGTGCAACATGGATGCTGATGCAACTTTATAAGCATTACAAGAGCAAATGAGCTTATATTTTGGGGGGTGCTGATGTAATTTAGTAGAAAATTCAAATGTAACAACAAACAACAGTGCTATATACTACTAATGCACGACAACTATGACGCCGACGACGAATAAGTAAACAAATATATGAGAACTATACCTATTTACCGGTATATGTTGATACGACTACTAGCAATCTGCAACATCATTCATAATATGCATTTATGTTGTTGTTGTTCAAAAATTATAATATATGGCAACAAATCGGGCTACTTAACAAATACTTAAGTTGGTATTATTTTGCCATTGAGAAGTTCATTGTTTTAATTAGTCAAAAAATAGCAACAGAAAGACAATTAGAGAGCATAAATATTACGTATATTTAATAAAACACTTTCTTATAATTAAACAAAATTATATAACTCTTATCAAAGGGTTATGTGGCTGCCCTCTCTCTGAGAGGAAACACTTAGGCCAGAAAGGACCATTGTAATACCACCGAGCTTCTCTTTCAATACTGCTGTGCGTGTTAAATTTGGACAGCCTTAGAAGGGACCTACTTATATTAGCCGGTTCCGAACGGCAGTACTCTTGTGACATCACTTTAACTTAATTTTGTCACAGAGCTCTTTTAGGAAGCATTTTTGGCAAATTGTTACTGCCGGGTTTTAGGAATAACTTAGTAAAAATAATGCAGTCCCACAAATGTTGTTGTTTAAGATTATTTAATTTTAAAATGATTTTCTTAATATTTTGTGTATGAAATAAGTCCACATTGGAGGTATCAAAAATCCAGATTTTTTACTTATACATCTCTATTTCTCATCCAAAATTTATCCGTAGACGCTTATAATAGCCAACTACATATATGATTTTGGTTCATACTCTCTGAAATGCAAATCCGCTTAACCTTTCCTATAGTAGAGCATTGAGGAAACAACAAATTGTAGACAATGGTTAAATTTCGTAATTTCAATTACCATTTTCATCGAAATAATTATTATTACACTAAAATCACTTATTCTTATGCTTATTTTTAAAATATTGTATTTTACTTTTACTTGTCTACAGAACAAATTTTGTTCAGTCATTTGCAGAGTAAAGCAGTAAAGAGCCAACAAAGGGTTAATCATGTTTTCCATTATTATTATTATTATTATTATTATTATTATTATTATTAGAGGGATGTATTGCACTGCGACCCTAGATCTATTGTGCACCACATCATGGACTAGAGTATTTCTCAAAGTCCAGCCTCCATAAGGAAGTTTAGTATAGATTCTACTCTAATGGACTTCATCAGATTTTCCGGTATTACAAATTCCCCGAAGTTTTTCTTTCTTGTTTTGCAGTTTCATTCTCCTCCCTGCAATGTCGACTGGTGTCATCCAAGAAGATTACCAGTTTCGTTAGGTGATAATTCAGCCTACAGTGGCAATAATTCCGTAATGATTCTTATATTATTCTTGTTTAAACTGATACATTCCTCAAGTCGTTTTAGGTCAGAGGTCCCTAAAAGTGTCTTGGATTGGGACAACCCTGGTATGTTTTCCAAGTATGATTGTCTTTCTGCTTCTTCACTCATATCAATGAGCATGAATAAAGTTCCTTTGCCCAGACCACAGAAGGGTGTTGTTGCTCCCTTCCTGCCAAGCCTATCCGCTAGCTTGATGCCTCCAACTCCAACATGTCCTGGACCACAAAGAATCCATAATTAGTTATATTCACCAAGTTTATTCAGCTTGTCAAGACATTCCCACACCAGTTCTGATTTCATCTGGTTAGAGTTTAGTGCCTTGATAGCAGTCTGACTGTCTGTTAAGATTGCAATCCGTCTATTCCGGTATTGGCACATGATGTTTAAATGGTTTTCATGGGCATGTGGATAATTTTTACAACTATTCGATGATGGAATCGAAACACATAGCCTAGGTTGATATATTTTCAAGAATTTGTGACACTGACAGTCACAATGAATATTATATTCGTATATTGCCAATAATTTTTCCGACGACATTCATGTCTTAGTAGGTCAGTGCCAAAATGGAAAAAATTTAGTGTGATTTATTTATTCTTGTTTTTTAATTTTAACTGATTTTTGATACTATTTTTTCATGTTCCGTTAAATTATTAAAACCAACAGTACTGCCTTAAGCAAAATTGCTAAAAATGCCATCTTGCAAACAATTTGGAATTTTTTTATTCACTTATGACTAAATTCTTTAGCTACTTTTGCAAGAAAAAAAAATAATTTTAAAAGCTTATATAAAACATAAAAGCAAGTATAGAAAAAGGCTAATGAACTTATATAATATTATGTTACAATTAAAAATAATTTACAATGGATTTGTGGTACTTGAAATGAAACTATTCCCCAAACATCATGGTTGTGGAGTAACACTTTGAAAATAATTTGTCATTTTTTTGAAAAGTTAACTCAAAAAAAATTTTAGAAAAGCTAATGAGAGAATAGAAACTTTTTGAATTTTTAATCATATTGCGCCAACAAATTGACACCTACCGTTCCCTTCTATAGCACAATTCTATAAGTAGGTATTGTACGTGTAAATAAATTTTGTAAGTACATATACAGTGTATACAGTATTTCCATAAAATTCAATTAACAAACGCTTATGTAGGATAAACCTCTTGTCCTTTCCTATAATTACGCTTAATACGCTTTTAATTGTCACAAAAATACTCAGCATAATCTTTGGAAGATGGAATTTCAACTTTTGCAAGCAAATGTATTTAATTTAATCCACGTGCTCAGACAATTCACTCTTGTGCTAGTGATGATGATGATGATAATGATGATGATGATGGTCCTCATCATCATTATCATTATTATTGACAACAGCATTAAAATAGCAACCGCTGCTCTGCGTTCTACTAACCATGGCGACAAGAAATACAAGTCACAACAAAAAAAAAAAAAGTAGGGAAAAACTGATTAGAAAAATAATTAAAAGGCAAAATAAATGTTGACTCCTTTCTAACTAACCTAGCAGATGGCAGCAAATGAAACCAAATGGAAGCAAATGTTGAGTGGTAAATGGGTGAATGAATAAATATTGAGAAACAAATAATAAATTAAAAGTGCATCGTTTTGTTTAATGGTCATTTTATAAAAGCAACAAAATTATCATCAAATGATGATGAATACAAATAAAAATTCGAGAAAAAAAAGATAATAAACAATATAAAAATTAAAAGCAGCTAAAAGTGTCACAAAAAGAATTTCAATAATCGAGCAACAATGAAGAAGAGTACGAGAAGCTACCTAAAAACAATATATCAGAGAGACAAACGGATCTTAAATTAGGTCTAAGTCGATTTATTCGTACCTCGCACTAGGAAAATGTGTGTGGAGTATATATAAAATATCCTTTCCTTTCCTTTCCATCACTCTCCAAAATTTAGCACGCATAACAGTAATGGAATAGAAGCCCGACCAATGAGCACTTCGGGGCTTTAAGTGCCACATATATTCTAAAGTATAAATATTCTAAAAACCATAATTCCTCAGGCCAAAATATTGAAGTTGTATATGGAAAAAAGTAGGCGTAATTCACCCTTGTTTCACTAAATTTTCCATTACTAAAATATGTCTTCATCTTCGAAATATCGATGTTTCAAACTTATTTTGATATATAGCAATATTATTAAGCGAATAATAGCAATGATTTTGTATGGGAGCTACATTAAATAGTAGGCGTGGTTATTTTTTTTTTTATGACTGTCAACCATTAAAATATAAATCTACTCAGAGAATATAGTTGGCTCAAAGGGATGACGTGACTTTGTATTGGAGCTACATGAAATACGTAGGCATGGTTTTTCCATTTCATATTAAATTATTTGTCACTACAATAGGAAGCTACTTACGTAATATTGTTTTCTTAAATGGAAAATTGACTAAGTTATGATAGATTAAAATTTTTTAAAATTCTGAGATTATCCTCTTTAATTGTTCCCTGTGGGAGTGGTAGTCAAACTGTATTGCTTATTTATAGTGGCTTTCTTATTGTTAGACCATAATTAGCTCCATGCTAAATTTTATTAAAAGAACTCAACATTTGTCCAAGTTATGGTATGAACCAGTGAGATGACAGACATACGCACGAACGAGTGGGGTTCAATAAATCGACTATAGAGACCACAGTAATTAAAAACATATAAACATTTCCATATCTCCTCCCCGCCCTTTCAAGTGGTTTCAAACATCTGACTAAAACGAATGTACCTACTCTCACATTTGGATGCAGGGTATAAAAATTCCAATGGAGCAATATTAAGTACTACTCCAATGGAACAACAAGTAAATGATTGAAAAAGAATAACACTCATAATCATAAAAATAATAAAATTTTATTTTCTTTGTTTTTATACCCTGCATAATGCAATATGCATGGTATATTCATTTCGGTCAGATGTTTGTGTCCACTTGAAGGAATCTCCGGAGATATAGACATGGATATATATTCGTGATCAGCGTCGATTAAATTTTCGATTTAACGATGTCCGTCCGTCCGTCCGTCCGTCCGTCCGTCCGTCCGTCCGTCCGTCCGTCTGTCTGTCACCTGGCTGGTTCGCACGATAACTTGAGTAAATATTGAGCTATTTAGATGAAATTTGGCATAAGTAATCTATGATCCAAGGGTACGGAGGGGATTGATATTGGGCATGATCGGTCAATAACCAAGCCCACACCAAGCATTCAAAGCGACTAACCTCGAAATTTTCAAAATCTTTAACTTGCTATAACTCACATAATATACCACTTGGGACAACAATATTTTGCACATAGAGTTATATTATACTACTATATAACCTCACCAAAAGTGGGTGAGCCACGCCTACTTTCTAGCGTAGCTCCCATACAAAGTGTCTGTACTTCTTTTAAATTGAAACTGCTGTAACTTCTACAATCTTCTGTCTAGAATAACCATAATTGACACTTAGATTAACACGGTAGTCGGAAATAATATGGCAGAAAATCAATGTGCCACACCCACTCCTTTTTGGGTCTCCCATACAAAGTTGCGGAAATTAAAAAAAATGTTACCGGTTATAACTTGCAAACTATTCAGCGTAGAATAACGAGATTTAAGGTGTGGATTAGTATTGTACGAGCAACTAGGGTCACTGAAAATGGGCGCACCACGCCCAGTGTTTATCGTAGCCCCATACAAATTTTAAATTGAAACAGCTGTAACTTCGGCAATCTTCTGTCTAGAATAACCATAATTGACACTTAAATTAATATCGTAGTCGGCAAAAATCTGGCAGAAAATCAGTGTGCCACGCCCACTCCTTCATGGGTCTCCCATACAAAGTCGAGTGAATTAAACTAAAATTTTAAGCTCCATAGCTTACAAACCATTTAGCCTAGGACAACGAGACTTAGGGTATGGATTAGTATTGTACGAGCAACTAGGCTCACAGAAAATGGGCGCACCACGCCCAGTGTTTATCGTAGCCCCCATACAAATTTTAAATTAAAACAGCTGTAAATTAGGCAATCTAATGTCTACAATAACCATAATTGACACTTAAATTAATATCGTAGTCGGAAATAATCTGGCGAAAAATCAGCGTACCACGCCCACTTCTTATTGGGGCTCCCATACAAAGTTGAGGAAATTAAACAAAAATGTTAACCACCATAACTTAGAAACTATTCAACGTAGGACACCAAATTTAAGGTGTGGATTAACATTGAAAAATTAATTGGATTTACTAGAAAGTGATAAGCCACGCCCACTTTTTATATAGCTCCCATACTAAGCCTCGGAATTATCTTAAAATCCTTTTATTTCGTCAAAGTCAACCATATTTCGGGTGTAAATTAGTAGTATATGCAAAAATTGTTTCTCGAAAAGTGGAAATAAAAGAAAAGTTGGATATTCGAGTAAACTTTTTATATACAAATCTACATATGCAGGGTATAGTTTGGTCGGCCCCAGCCGACTGTAAGGAGATTTTTTTTTTCTTTTTTTGCTCTCTACCGAAATTTATTTACTCTGCTCTCCAAAGCATTTAAAAGTAAATCGATTTATATGAGTCGCTTACTGAACAAACACATAACAATTGTGCCTGAGTTGATGACCATTTAAATAAACGAAAGTTAAAATGGCAAATTTTTTATTTCACAAATTTCCACCACCTTTTTGATTTCTTTTCAAAACACTCTCCTCAACACTCTATGACTATGACAATAGTAACACTTAGTAACACTGTCAAAACAATAAATACTTACATAAAAAGCCAAATAAAAAAAGCAAAAGTTCATAATATCCACAATATCGTAAACAAAATTTTGTCTCCATTGTAATACATTTTCTCCAATCTCACCAAATGCTATTATTAACGAATACAATTACAAGTTGTAGCATTAACAAAGATGATAGAATAAATAATAATAACATTCGTATTATTGTAATAATAATAAATAGAAAATAGAAAAACATTAAACCAAGTGTTAGAATAAACAATTAGAGCAACAAGTGGCAATATTAAAAAAACAAATAAATAAATAAATGATCAAATATATATATATATATATATATATATATATATATATATATATATATATATATACATATATATATATATATATATATATATATATATATATATACATACATATATATATATATATATATATATATATATATATATATATAGGTATACGGATTGTATACCTTGTAGGAAAATATTAGATTAATTTATTTAAATAATATTATTTATTTTTATACGCGTTTAGAATTACAAAGTGTTTTTATTAAAGTTAGCTTAATAATTATTTTGTATTTAAGAAGACCTTAAACTGTGTTAAATTAAAATTATCATAGTTACTAATGTGTTAAATCACAAAATAATGACTTAAAAAGTATAGCTGATGGTTTGGTGGAATATTATCTAAATTTTATATTATCTCAGTTACTGAAAGCTGAATCATGGTCACTTATGGTTTGAAAATTGAATAAAAAATTATTAAAAAGTGTGATTGAAATTAGTTTGGTGAATAAAGCTATTCTTAGATTGGAACATGGCTTATAATGTTCATTCAATCCACTTGAATGATCCTACTGTCACCAGTCCAGTCTTGTCATCCATCCATCCCATTTCCCATCGAAAATAATTCTTTGAGATTCCTCAAAATTTTTGCCAGTAGATGGAAAGTCATTTTCAAGTTCCATGTGCGCCTAAGTCGGTGTTTCTCTACTTCTTTGCGTACTCTATCCGAAAAGTTGTCAGCATATTTCATGTGTGATATTTGCGTATTTATTTCCACTTCCTCTGCCTTGTTTCTACTTGAATGGATCGTGATTTATATTTTGACCGGAACTCTGCACTAATGATTGTTATACGCTTCAAATGTTTGGTGATTATGATCTATAATATTTTGCAAAATAAAAGCGCCCTTATCATAATCATGATAATCATATTTTGTATGGGGTCATGTCGTACATTTCTGCCACCAAAATATGAAAGATTGATCCTTCAGAATTAAATTGGATGGATGTAATTGGTAAATTTTTGCCATCTAAGTATGATATTGGGTGTGTGAATTAGTAACCGGCCTTTTACTTTACATAGCGCCACGCATAAGCGCGATGTAGTACATCATTGTCCAAAATGTCATTTAAAATGTCTATTCACTTGCTGTCAAAATCAGTCAAATGCCATCGTTTACTTGTGGAATTGTATGGCGACAATTATCTCTCAAATACATAGTGTAAGGAGTGGTTTGTGCCCTTCAAAAACGGTAATTTTGATATCAATGACAAAGAATACTCTGGACAGCCGAAAAAGTATGAAGACGAGGATTTGGAGATATTACTCGACCAAGACGTGGTCGAACCATTACAGGAGAGCTGCACCGACAACAATTGATGCAGTTGAAGAGAGCAATGCTCGAGAAATGGCAGGAATATGCGACCAGACACGAGTTGGCAATTTTTCATCATGACAACGCACGACCACACATTGCTATTTCGATCAAAAACTATCTTGCTAATAGCAGATGGGAAGTTTTACCCTATTTGCCTTATAGTCCAGACGTGGCGCCTTTAGATTACCACTTGTTCCTGTCCATGCAGAAAGCTCTTAATGGAACACGCTTCACTTCAGTCACCGGAATCAAAAATTGGCTCGATTCGTTTTTGGCCACTAAGCCGCCGGCGAAGTTCTTTTGGGATGGAATCCATGAATTACCAGAAAGATGAAGAAATATCATAGTTTCTGATGGAGAATACTTTGTATGACATGTTTTTACAGAATTCTTACAAATAAATAATTTTTGAACACTAAAAAAGGCAGGTTACTTATTCACACACCCAATAGCCTGAATGAATTTTTACCTATGGTATAGTCCATATATTAGCGTTGTGCATTAATAAAAATATTATATCTCAAAACGAGCAGTTGCTTTCAAATTATTAGAAATTATTGAATTCGAATTCTTGTTCAACTGTCCAGCTAATACAAGCCATTTCTTGCGCTTACACCAATTCATCTCAAACAATTCAATTTGCAAATCAGTCTATCTAACGTGACAAAGTATTTAAAACCGATGAATTATCTAAAACTTTTTTAATTTATTCTATTTAATTTCAGAATTTTTTTTCTTCTTGTCCTTACTCGATTTGTAGTACTAAAAATAATTTAAGTTTCCTAAGAAATGTCAACGGCCATTAATAGAGTACATTATTAAATTAGTTTTTGGCTTATTTTTACACAATGTGAACAAATTTTGTATTTTCACCAAAAAAAAATACAAATATTTTCCACAAATCTGTAAGTAGATATTCGTTGAAAAGTAAGAAAAGTTAGAAGTAGAAGAAAACAAAAATGAATAAAAAATCTCATTTAAAAATAAGAATAAAGCTGACAGACATTTGATGCATTTAAACTTTTTCATTATGCATAATAATGTTAGGTATATAATCGAATAAAAACAAAATAAATTCAATGGAAAATGAAATAAGTAAGAGACATTCATCTAAATTCGGTACAATTAGAATAAGCAATATTAAAATAAAATCATGAATTCAGATCTTATTGAATTGTATTTGTCTTACAGCAAACAAATATTCCAAAAAATATGCAGAAAACTGAAGATGCCGAAGTGATATGCTACAACAGCTGGACAATAACAATGACCACGAAATATATACAATAATACATGCAATGATATTAGCAACAACAACAACAACAACAACCGGCAGAAATAACAAAGTTTTTCTATTTTGAATATTTTTAGCTTTTTTTGCTTGTTCTTTCTTTATCATTTTTTTTTTCTCTTTCTTTAATTTGTTGTTGTTGTGTATGCTCTAATATATTTGCTTTGCAAACAAATTTATGCAAACAGCAATTTTGTGTTTTGATTAAAAAAAAATCCACTATACATAGTACTAGTAGTACTCTCTTAGAATTAAAGACATTGTAAGAAACAAGTGAATAAATAATAAAAAAAAAGTAAAAAACAAAAGAAACAAAAGAATAAAAACTTTTCTTAATAAACTGGCAAAATCTAAAGTAACTTTACTGTATTGTCTGTCCATTGTTGTTCAACATATGCATTCTTCTACTCTTACACAGGATCACACACACACACACACATACAAGTTAAATAAGAAAGGACAGAGTATCAATGCTTATTGGACATTCACCGCTTATGGTCTAAAGAGATTTTTGCAGAAGGACATATTGTCCTTCTTCTTTATTAAGAGCTGATATGAGCGATGGCAAAGAAAACTATTTGATTTATTTTATTTTTTTTTTTGTTTGTTCCTTTGGCAATTTGTGCTTTTTTTATTAATCGTAAAAACAACAATACATTATTATCATCTTGAATATCAGCAATATCCTTCATGGTATGGATCTCATCACACTGGCCGCTATATATATGGTACATTCGCTTGTTGTTGTGGTTAATGTGCAAAAACACTTAATTAGATTCAAGCCAAAGGACGATTCGTTGCTTGTTGTTGATGTGGTTCGTGATGCTACTACTACTACTACTACTACTACTACTACTACTACTACTACTACTACTACTACTACTGCTCTCTCTTTGCGCTTCGTTGTGTGCCAACATTGCCAAACACATCGACAACGACATCACCATCAACGCCTTCCGTTCGCATGCGATGATGATTAACATTAACATTATTCGCAACATCTACTACCACTGACGTAATCTCATCAAGTGGTTCGCGTTCTAGCCAGCGTGGTGCTAAATGCAGCATCAGTATCGCACCCAGCGGTGCTGTAAAAATGATTGCCAACACCGAAATTATAAGTACTGTGCTAGCCAATGAGATATTAACTGGGTCAGCGTTTAATGATCGTGCCAAATCCAATGCGACGGGACCCAATGCAGCCTAATGATGGGTAAATGCGTTGAGAAAATGAAAAAAAGGGGAAGAAAGAAATTAAAAGAAAATTCATAATCCAATGTGTGTGCTATAACAAACAACAAGCATATCTTATGTAATGAAAATGAACATGAATTATGAGTTAGAAGAATATGTAGAAGAGTATGTGTTGAACTAATTAACTTCGGTAATATTGAAACTTAAATACCCTACATTTTGACAAAATGAGTTGTATATTAAGCCTTAGTTCAGTATTTTTACATTTTTGTTACGTCAAGCCTGTAAATATGCATTCGAAAACATATTTTTGCATGGGAAGTAGGAGTGGTTCCCAGCCGATTACGTCCATACTATAAGTTCTTTGTTCCTTGATTAAAAAAATCATATATACAAAATTTCAGCTTGATAATTTAATATTTAGGCGTTGAAAATCGGATATTATATGTTCAAAAACAAACTTTTGTATAAGAGGTAGTCTTGATTTTCATCAAAATGGCACTTATTTCTTTATTTGTTCATTTGTTCGTAAAAAGACTCTTGTGTACCAAGTTTCAGCTTGATAGTTTAATGCTTAGGTATATAGAAAATATGATATTATGTATTCTAAAACATACTTTTGTATGAGAGATAGAAGCGATTTTCAACTCTTAACGCTCATTGTGAGACAGACATGGTTAAATCAACTCAGATGACGATTCTGATCAATAATACTACATATATATACATTCCTACATCACCATACCTCCTTATGTGTACTACAAAAGAAACCAGAAACCAAATATGAGAATGGATGTCTGGCAAATATGAACGTGTTAAACTGAAGAGCAAAGAAGAAAGAAGAAAGAATAAAATAATTCACTCCTATGTGTTCATTTGTTCATATTTCGTATTCTTGCTATTGTTAAAATCATGAAAATTCCATGTAGAATTGTTTAGGCTATCACGCCATTAAAATGAAATCAACATTTAATAAATACAAGTACAGAAAACTAGTAGGTAATGCAGAAAAAGAAAATGGATAATAATTGTAATAATTGTAATTGAAATAAAGAAGAAACAATTACGAGCAAACTTCGTATATACAGTGGCTCACAGCTTATTTCGTACAGTGTATATATTTTTATGTACATGGCTGTAACATCGAAACTAAAAAACTTATCAATAAGTTTTGAATGTAGATGTCTATGTATGTGTTTAGTAAACCTAATAAGAAAACGGGGAACCCCAAAAATTGTTCTTTTTGTCATGCAAGAGAGAAAAACTATTGATCAGCTGATTTTCAGCTCACATCTTATTTCGTACACAAACTTCAATGTAAGTAAGTTTCATTCTGCCGCACAGTTACAAAGTTTTTTTGAATTGTATGAGTTTTTGGACCTTTTTAACTATTATAACAATTTTTATTATTATTATTTTAAATAGTTAAAGTGCTGTAAATTAAACATTTAGCGTTATGGGTCGTCGTACAACGATGGAACAGCGTAAACTGGTAATTAACCATTTTAGGAAAGGTCAGAGTGTGCGAAAAATTGCTGAAATGACAAATTTAAGTGCCTCAACTGTCCAATACATCATTCAACGCTTCGTTCGCGAAAATCGGTTGGAGAACAAGGGCAGAGAAGCACCTAATAAGATTTTCAACGCTTCAGACGAGCGTTATATTGTACGAAAAATTAAGAAAAATCCAAAGTTATCCGCTCCGAAGTTGGCTGCAGAGGTTCAGCGTGAAATAGGAAAATCATCCAGTGCTGAAACTGTCCGACGTGTGCTGCGCAATCATGACTTGAACGGTCGAGTAGCCCGAAAGAAACCATTCATTTCGAAAATGAATATACAACGCCGACTTGACTTCGCCAAAGAGCATATTATTAATACTCCTGCGTTCTGGAATACCGTTATTTTCGCGGATGAGTCTAAGTTTAATATTTTTGGCTCGGACGGAATGTCATATGTTTGGCGTAAAGCGAATACCGAGCTAAACAAGGAGAACCTTAAGCCCACAGTGAAGCATGGTGGCGGTAGCGTGATGGTTTGGGCCTGTATGTCAGCAGCCGGAGTAGGTGAATTGGTTTTTATTGAGGAAACAATGGACAAAATGAAGTACCTCGAGATTCTGAAAAACAATTTACTTCAAAGTGCAGACAAACTGGGTTTGCGGGAAGAATTTCGGTACTACCAAGATAATGACCCAAAACATAAATCTGGGATTGTGCAATCTTGGCTTATTTGGAACTGCCCACACTTGATGTCTCCACCACCACAGTCACCTGACATGAATGTGATTGAAAATCTTTGGTCTATTTTGGACAATAAAATAAGAACACACAAGATTTCTAATAAGCAAGACCTAAAGAAGGTACTGATGGAAGAATGGAAAAAAATCACACCAGACATCACTCAAAAATTGGTGGATTCAATGCCAAATAGACTCCAGGCTGTCATTAACGCTAAGGGATGTCAACTAAATATTAAAATCAACTTACTTTGTTTTTAGTTTGAACTTAAAGAGACTGTACGAAATAAGCTGTGACATGAATTTTCCTATTTTTTTCTTATTTTATTTTTTTATAGTGTCAAACACTAAAATTTTGAAAAAGTAAATTTTGGAAAATAAAAAACAAACCTTCCTTTCTAAAATGGCATTTATATTTTGTTCAAATTTTTGCTATATTAGGAATTACGACTGCAGCAATTTTTAAACTGTCACTGTACGAAATAAGCTGGGAGCCACTGTATGTATTTATTATCTAGGCTAAATGCTGTTACCATTAAACGTCTATAAAAGACATTCAAAATGTATAAATAAGCTATTAGTTCAATGTGCAAAATTTCTTAGTACTTTAAACATAGAAAAGTAACAAAAATGATAACTACTCCTTTCAGAAATAATGGGAAAGGAATTTATAAAATAATTGAAAAAAAAATATTTCAAAATATTACATGGCTTCGTTCTCACTGAATTTAGTTGTTTGACACTTACTTCCTGCCAATAAGTTGAAAATTGAGTGTTTATGATATTTTTGCAGAAACAAATATACTAAAATTATCCCCAAACAATTAGTAGATATTAAAAAATATTTTTCATTCATTTTACAATTCAAATTATTATTCAAATTTTTAAAGCAATAATTTGTTATTTTCATTCTTATATCTTTATATTATATTTTTATTTTTTACTTTTAAAAATTTAAGTTTAAACACCACACTAAAATAATGAATAGATGTGTTCATTCCTTGTCATTAGAAATATATTTTGTGCAGACATATTTACGCAATTGCTAGGTACTAAACTTATTATAGAAATACTTGAATTGAATCTGTTCGTCTGAGACAATATTTCTATGTACTGCTTCCATTTTACATTTCAGTTTATTTGTTCAATTTTTCTATTTCGATCATTTCACTATTTGTTTACAATATTTTTTACATATAATATATTATGCGAAAAAGTGAGCCCAAAAAATTTTCAGGATGCCTTTTAACGTAGAAACATTTGCTTTGGTCCGTTTAATGCACTTTACGCATGGCATATACGTAATGTTATCATAATTTTGGCTGCCTATTTGAAATGTGTACAATATAACAAATTTCAATATACCTAGTATATGTATAGAATTTCATACTCTTATCAAAAAATAATGTGCAGATGGAACAAATATGAAATCATAATCATAAAAATGAAGATATATATATTATGCATCGTTCAATAAGTCCCGAGAGTATCCAAGAGAAGGCACTACAAATATCATATTCGTATTATTTTTGGATAGTACCAACCTTCAGACGATGCCTATCAAAATTTCATGATATTCGTACCATTAGTTGTCTATTTACAGTGACACTACCTTTGTAATTTTATAAAAAATGGAACAAGGTGAATTTTAATTGAGAAAAATCATCGTTCGAGCACAACAATAGCTTGAAAAATGTTATCCGGATTTTGCCCCATCGAAATCAATCATTTTTTGGTGGTTTTCTGATTTCAAACGTAGTCGTACAGACGTACAAATAACGCTGAACAATCAGATTGTAATAGAAAATCGAAAAATATAATACCCTGAGATAGCTGACATCCTAGAGCTATGAGCTAGTAGCGTACACACCATCATTCATAAAAATGTGTCTATGAAAAAGCTTTTTTCCAAATGGGTGCCGCGTGCGCTCACAATGGAAAAGAAACGAAACAACAAATCGATGAATCAGAGCGCTATTTAAAATGGTTTACGCATAATAGTGGCAATTTTTTGTGTCGGTATGTAAAAATGGATGAAATTAATATACGAAAATCGAATCGTCAGTCAGCTGAGTAGAGAATAGCCGATGAAAGTCGTCCAAAGACATCAAAAACTCAGCAGTCATCTGGCAAGGTTTTGGCCTTTGTATTTTCATAGACGATCTTAAAAAATGAACAACCATCAATACCGAATATTATACAACGTTTATTGGAGCGATTGACGAACGCATTAAAATGGCCTCAAATGCAAAAAAAATAAAACTTCGTTTTCATCAAGACAACACTCCGTGTCACATGTCCTTTTTAGCATGTTCAAACTACACGAATTACACATCGAATTGTTGCTGCACCCACCATATTTGCCAGATTTGACTCCCGGTAACTCCTGGCTGTTCGCAGACTTGAACAAATGTTCCACATCGCTCAAACAAACGAATATTTTGAAGCAAAATATAAATCGTTGTACAAACAAGACATTGAAAAGTTAGAAAAGCGCTGAAATGATTATATTGCTCTACAAAATGATTATGTTGTTTTTGATAAAGAATAATTAAAAAAAAATTGTTTTTTCTTACTTAGTCCCTTAGTCCCTTAGTCCCACTTACAATGTGTTATGTATAGAGTTTCATAGTTTTCTGAATAAATAATATGCACATGCAACAAATATGAAATCATAATCATAAAAATGAAAATATATAAATTAAATCTATTCTCTTGCAACTGTTGCTAGTTGTTGGTTTGTTAGCAACAGTGTTGTAGCAAAATCCTTGTCCTTGTTTTCTTTATTTTCTCTCCATAGAATTTTGGATATACGAACCACACACAAAAAAAAATACAACACACAAAACAACAAATAATCAAATAGGATAAGAATATCAACAACAACAACAACATTTGCAGCAGCAGTAAGGCAAATGACAAAAATTGGTGAACCACATTTTTAGACTTACAAAATATCACATGACCGCTACGGCATACCATAACATATGTGACCCATGCGTCGTGTATTAGTGTTTGTGTGTGTGTGTGTGTGTGTGTGTGTGGTTTGCCGATTCATGCTGCATGCAACATAAAATGTCTAGGCATGCACATTTACATACATATACAGCGATGTCAGTGTGCGTAGTATATCGTATAACTACGCACATATGTGCAAGAGAAATTGAACAGAGAGAAAAAATGGGTCTGTGCATGTACGCAAGCCAGAAAATAAGTTTGAAACCGAAACATTTAATTTGTTGCAACCGCAGTTGCAAAACTGCAGCAAAAAAATAAAAAATAAAAGAAAAGAAAATCTCAAACAAACAACAATATCTAGTGGTAGTCGCACTGTAGCATCATTGTCTTCATGTATATATTCTAAAGTCTACAGTTTGAGCGTATGTGTAATATAACTGTATACCACATATTATTTGTTTGGCTGTTGTCATTGCTGCAATCAACTAGGTACATATACGTGTACACTAAAACGCCATATTGTACTAACACTCAGTGTCGTATAAGTACGAGTATGCAAGCTTCTTTAGGGCCACTCAGTCAGTACACTGTATCACTGCTCTTTTCGCCGCTTTACTCACTTTGTGACATTCATGAGACATTAACCAAATATTTCGTTTTGTGATACTAAGCATATACACTTATATGTGAGCCAGTGGCATAACCAGGGGTGTCTCAGGGGTATAGATCCCCTCCTCGGCCGATGTACTTGTAAATAAAGAAAATTAAGAATATGTAGATATTTAAAAAGCATTCATTAAAAATGTTTTCTTATACATCTTTTTCATCTTATTCTATCCCCCTAGCTACGCTACTGATGTGAGTTGATATAAACATATATTGTAGTTGCATGTTTCCCCATATGCATGTGTAGAATGTTTTGTGAATAAATGAAGCAATAATAACAACTGCAATAGCAACAGCAAAGTGTGTAACTGAAGCGAAAACTTACTTGGACAGTTGCTTTGGGAAAGCCCGATATTGTAATGTAGGCACGTTCTTTCCTATTTAGATTGCCACCGAATGTGGAAACATATGCAAAAGCCAAACGAAACTGTAATGAGACCAAATAAAAATACAACAACCATAGGAAAACAAAAAAAAGACAGAAAACTCTATAAAAATCATAGATAAAATAATAACAGAAAGCACATAGGGGTGAACAACAACAACAACAACAACAACAACATGTGGTAACAACAAAAATGACAATGAGCGAACCGTAACAAGACCATAAGTGGTAACAACAATTGCAATTGCAACAAAAAGTATAATAAAAAAAAATTCTTTTTTTAATTTATTATCATATTGCTACTGCCTATTATGTTGTTAGTTGCTATTGCTTTTACCACCAATGGTAGCCACTGTAGCTTGTTATATGTTGTTTGAAACCACAAAAATAATAAAAAATATAAAAAAAATTAAAACAGATAATAAATACTACAAAATATCTAAATAGAAAAACAAATTACAATACCAAACTTCCGAGTAACACCAACAAAGCGCCATAACCAACCACTTTGCAATCCAACAATGCAAATTGTATCTCCTTGCCAATTAATGAGAATGATATTGGTTTTAGAAATTTCCACAACAAATCAAGTCGTTTGGCAACGCTGTTCTGTAAAAATAGCAACAACAACAACAAAATATAACAACAAAATCGGTAAATTGACAAAAAAAAATTCGTAATTTTAGAAATAAATAATCAGTTAAAATTGTTCAATAACGATAATAGTATCAGGCTGTCATAATTCCTAGTCAGGTGATTGATAACACAGTGACACAGTATTTGTGATGGAGGAATGTTATTAAGAAACATCTAAATCGTTTTGCATTCTCAGGCCAACATTTTTTTATAATGGCCATATAAAGTTGCCTGAGTGTTTTTAGAATAAGTTGAAAAAAGGGTTAAAATTCATATCGGAGCGAAATATGTTGTTCAGGAACATATAGTAAAATTTCATGAGAAATAATTCTGTGGAATACTTTAACCCGTTAGCTCAGTTACAAAAGGGTCATTTTTACCCCTATTTTTGTAGAGTCTGAATAAAATGGCATTTGGGGGGTCGCTAGAGGGTTAAAATATTCCAGAAAATTATTTGCTAGAAAATTTCACTATGGGTATTCTCAGACAAAATCTTGATACAAAGAACGTAAAAGTCCACAGAAAATAAAAAACAAATATATCCCCTTGAAATATGCAACATTTTTATGCATAATATAACTCTAACTCTTTTCGAGGGTGATGGATCGGCACTTGGGACATCGCAGTATCACAATCACAGCTATTATCAGCAACTGAGTGACACGTGATGTCAATATATAACTCCACTGCTGGCTCTACTGCTCCCTCTTCAAATTTTACTTTCATTGTGTCTTGGGTAAGTTTCTTTCAAACGCAAGTCCAATTTTGATGTGCAGTGGCGGCAATAACCTCTTCTCATTTGGCACCATAGGTTCACAAATTATGTTCCCGATTTCAAACTTACTGTCTTCTCTCTGTTTCCAATCCCAATCCCAACCCAATGAATTCTAATCGCACTTAAAGCATATATATATATTGTATATAGCCACTTTGAAGACCGCAAAGCATTCCGATGACCTTTAAGTCACAAAATATAATCATGAAGAATCCTCCTTCGGTATGTTGACTGCCATCAACCCTTACTGATTGCATTGTAAGACTTGAGGTCATAAATACTGTACTGCAACTCGACAACTTTCAATTGATTTTTATAGTTTTAATAAGATCCAGCGGCTCTTTGAATATTATTATGCGAATAGGACAAAAAGGGGGCTATGTTTAATATATAATACAATTTTTTAGAATTCTTACAGAGTTTTCTCTTTTGCTGTAAAGCATTTCCATGGCAAATATTTATTGTCAGAATCGAATTTAAAATTCACTCAAAGATCACTACAAAGTCAATCTATAAAATCGATCAATACACAGTTTTCAATTGACTAATGTATGTAAATCTCTGGTGGAAGTCAACGCAATTTTCAAGCAAAAGGAAAAATTTATTTGCATACAACCACGAAATTCCCCAAAAAGAAAACAAAAGCAAACTAGAAAAGTAGAAAATCCACTCTATCGAAGGAAAAAGCAGAAATAGGAAGACAATAAATTGGTAAACTTACATTTTCATTTGCATATTGCGATTTACATTGTTGTTGTTGTTGTTCTTGTTGCTGCTGCTTCTGCTGTTGCTGCTTGTGTTGCTTCTGTTGCTGTTTCTTCCAACCGATGCCGGCAAAAAATGCAACTGTCATACAACCTAAAGCACCGGCTGAAGGATAACCAATTGCTTTGCTGCCCATCACAGCAATTGTTCCACCTAAGATGGTTAAAATGAATCTCAGTCCATTTACATAATACTGCACACACACAAACACGTACAAGCATGATCAAATGCATGTGCGTCAATCCACAAAAGGCATCAAAGAAATATGAAAATAAAATAAAAAATGTTAAAGGAAAGAAAGAAAAGAAACTATAAAATCATGAAAAAAAATGAGATATATATAGAGCAATATTGTTTGTTGTTGGTATGGTATTTTTTGTTTTTTTGTTTTTTTTTTTTGTTTATAAACTACAGACAATTGCATTGCAACTTTTCGACGATGTCAGCTGCATAACAACTATTTGTATTCAATTGTTTTTTAATCATGTTATTGTTGTTGTTGTTGCATGTGAAACATGTATGTGGGCGGCACATGTTTCCTTTATTTCGTGTTGTTTTTGTTTTTTTTTTTTTGTTATTATTATTATTATTATTATTTTTGTTGTTGTTGGCTCATTGAAATGACATCCCATTCGATGTATATATTTTCCATTCGTACATTGACCTGCGTTTTTTTTCTTCTATTTCTCAAATGTATGTATATAAGTTGTTACTTGGATATACTCTATATACATGTAACATATATGAACTTGTTTGAACATACTTATATGTATAGGTATATGCATCTGTATCTGTTCGATTAAGCAGAACATGTGACATTTTTAGTCTGTCCCAGAATTGAAACTCATAAATTGTATACGCTTTGATGACACAGTAATAACAACAACAACAACAACAACAACAACTAGAATACTAGCATTTGTTTAAGTTGACTTTTATTTTACACACTTTAGTGAATTGTCAGAAAAAAAATTCTCAGCATTTTTTTGACACACTTTGTATACTCGTACATACTTTCTATTCTTGCATGTGTGTGTCGGTATCATTTGATTTGTTGCCCATATATACATACAAACATGCATATGTATATGTTTGGATGCGTGTATTTATAAAATACACAAATTGAAAGGCTGTCGCAAATATGAGAACGTAAATTGATTAAGTCATCTGAGCCCAAAAGAGCATTTGGTCGATTTGAAAACATCAACCATAAGTAAGCAATTGAAAAGGGTTTTGATATGAATATCTTTAAAGTAAAATTGGTTACACAACCAAACAAACAAATTTATGTACAATACGCACACACACACACACATGTATACAAACATATTCTGAAAGCGAATACAAAAATTCATAAGTAACAATCTGCTAGAATGCACTATGACTGTCAGAATAGCATTTACATAATGGCTTTAAGTGGCATAGAACATATATAGAAGAAGTAGTTAATAGCAATTAAGGATATCAAATAATCTCAACGAATTTCTTTCAATAGCATCTATTTAATCTAACTTGGAAATTCTTAATCAAACATGTTAAATTTATATGTTAAATCCTACACTCTATTATTAGTTATATGTATATTTTTTTTTTACTTTTTATGAGTTTGATGAATTTATTTTTGGAAAATTTATATGAAATTGCTTCTTAGTACATTCTTCTCCGGCGGAATGATGATATAGTGAAACTTCTAAATCTTTTTGCATTCTCAGTCAATATTTTTTTTTTTTTGTGTTCATATATAGTAGCTTGAGTGTTTTTCGAATACGTTGAAAAAATTGTTAAAATTCATATCGGAGAGTAATATGTTGTTTGGGTGCATATAGTAACATTTCACGAGAAATAATTGTGTGGAATACTTTAACCCGTTAGCTCAGTCACAAAAGGGTCGTTTTTACCCCGGTTTTGTAGAATCTGAATAAAATGGCATTTGAGAGGTCGCTAGGGGGTTAAAATGTTTTAGAAAATTATTTGCCAAAAAATTTCACTATCGGTATTCTCAGACAAAATCTTAATAGAAAGAACGTAAAAGTCCACAGAATATAAAAAACAAATATATCGCCTTGAAATATGCAAGATTTTTATGCATTCTTTTATATTGTGCTACACATATGGATCACTCTATTATTAGTTATATATATATATTGTGTGTGCCAAGTAATGTAAAACACAACGCACAATTACAATTGCACCACTCGCGGTGGTGATATAGTGCAGTAATACATAAATCTCACAAATCAAATACTAAATCTTACCATTTTGGAAATTTCATTTGCAAGTGCACTCTATATATATATGTATGTAGATTAGGAAGAGGTGAAATTAGTACAGTGAAAAAGAAATTGTGACAAATCGTATAGCAAATATAGGATTCTTAAAATATTTGCCCATGAAAACATGGCTCTACAAACAATTTTGAAGAAGAAGCCTTGATTGCAATACAAAAAAAAAAAATTGTAAAAATTATTTTTACATCCATAACAACATTCACTCGTTAAAACAGCAAGGGTCAAAATTGATTTTCGACCCATGATTTCTTAGACAAATATACATAGAATCATATTTTTCTGCTACAAATTTGAGCCGACCTAATACGTTTACGTACATATATGAATGTAGTTGAATTGGTGCACATGGAGTACATACATGCTATACTACATATATTTCGCATATCACTTTCTTCCATACGTGTCACAAAACTCCATTCGTTATTTCTGCTTCTTTTGGCGTTGGCGTAATGCATTTGACATGATTTAGTCAAAAACAGTAGTGAAGCAAAATAAAAAAGAAAAATAAAAAAAAAAAATACAAAAAATAAAAAGTTAGAGAAAAAGAAAGACACACATGTGGAAAGAGAAAGATATAACAAAAAATAACAACAACAACAAAAATAAAACGATGCAAGCAAATTGAATTGTGTTGTGTTACATATATATGAACATGCATATATAATATGTAGAAATGGGTATATATGTACGTACAAATACTTCAACAACTACATACTTATATCAATATATGTAGAGCAATATAGAATCATTCAAAAAAAAAATTCACTTATAGAAGAAGAAAAATAAAATGCAGAAAATGGCAATGCATCTGCACAAGGAACAAATACTTGTGACACTGCTGGTAGTAATGGTGGCAATAGTAGTAAAAGTGCCTATAATGATGGTACTACCAATGGTAAAAGTAGTATCAGTGTTATATGTAGTACTAGTGATTCTACTAGCGGTCGTAGTAGTACTAATACAGGGTGATTTTTTGGCAACCTTCATTTTAGCACCTCAGCTCTTTTCGTGTAACATGTTACTGTCAAACATGGTCAGTTTGGTATGTAATTTAACCATGAATCGACTTATAAATGAATAACGCTTGCAGATTATTGAATTTTATTATCAAAATTCAAGGTCGGTTAAGAAAGTGCATCGTGCAATTTCTTGTGTTCAGCCACGAAGCTCATTTCTGGTTGAATGGATACGTGACCAATCGAAATTGCCGCATTTGGTGTAAAGAACAGCCATAAGCATTGCAAGAACTGCCAATGCATCCCAAAAAAATGCACTGTTTGGTGTGGATTATGGGCCGGTGGCATCATTGGATCGTACTTTTTCAAAGACGACGAAGACAGGAACGTTACTGTGAATGGCGAGCGCATCCGTGCGATGATTACAAACTTTTTTTGGCCAAAATGGAAGAGCTGGACTTGGATGACATGTGGTTTCAACGAGACGGTGCCACATGCCATATTTTACGTTTGGAGTCGGTCAATTGGCCGCCTAAATCGTGCGATTTAACGCCTTTAGACTATTTTTTGGAGGCCTATGTTAAGGCTCATGTCTATAGAGAAAAGCCCGCAACGGTTGACACACTGGAAGCCAATATTAAAGAATTTATTCGTGAGATACCGACGGATATGTTGGAGAGGGTATGAACCATTTGAGACGCACTCGCGGTCAACATTTACATGAAATCAAATGATAGGATGAAGTAGGTAATAATACATGCTATCTTTATTTTGAGAGCGACTATTTTCCTGCCCCATCTACAAACAATATTCAGACAAACGTGTTCTTGTTACTTGTTATTGTTAGTATTGTAAATTTGCAGATTTGCAGAAAAAATCAAAGGAAAAACGAAAAGAGAAAATATTAATATGAAGATTAAATTGACACTAGAAGAGTAATTATGTTGAAATCTAGAGAGTTCAAAGAAGAGATCATTAAAATCATTTTGTGTTTTTTTTTTTTTTTGATAATACATATAACAGTTTTAATTTAACTGTGATGATTTTTGAGTTTCTTAAGCTGAATAATTAAAATGTATTGGAAATTATGTATTAATTTATTACACTAAATCGTAGTAAAGTCACTAAAAAACTTAACTTCAGTGCAGTTGATAGGAGATTTATGTGTCAAATATGAATTGCTTAAAGCCATTAAATGAAAAATCAATGACAATTTTATTAATAGACTTCATCATCATCTTAAAAACTCGATTTTGTCTAAGTATATCCAAATACTAAGATTTGCTAAGCTTTCACTTTACTTACACTTTCATTAAATTTTATCCATGATACAAGATTCATTGAGCACAAGTAAGTTTGTAATTGAATCGAGTTGCTCGCTGTGTCTATGCGTATGTGTGTGTGAGGTAAAGGATTATTGCAAACTTAATCAAGTCGGCTTTAAATTGCAGATAATACAAAACACATAGATGCATACGAACGAAGAAAATTGTAATCACTTGTCATTCTGTATTCATACGCCTATAGAAATGTACATACTATATTGCTTACATCTTTGTGTGTCACAGATAGAGAATATAGAGAAGAATTCTGCTTTTATCAAATGTTCTGTTTTGTTAATAAAAAGCTAACTAATTGAGTGAGTGTGTAAACGAGTTATGGAAGAGATATAGAATATCTTGTTAGATGAGTATTATCACAACAACAATTCTAAAAAACCAAACAACAATCATACACCTTTTGTATATTTAGGGCTTTACATAATTCAATTGAACTAAAATGAGTTGTGTACTAGAAATGTACATTCTAAAGCATTCTAAATTAGTCATAAATCGATTTTTATGCTAATGGCCACATATGTATGTATGTATGTAAGTATGTCTCAAATAATTTAACCATATATAAAGAAATTATTTCGTAGGTTCAAAAATTTATTAATTTATTTAATTGAACTATTTTTGTATTGTGATATACCACCTTGATCAAAAAGTTCCCGGAATAACCACCGTGTGGCGTTCCCTTCATTCCAATTTGAGTTCCGCCAAAAGTACATCTATCTCTGTGTGTGTTGGCGATAGCAAAAAAAAAACAGAACTCAAATTGCAACGTGGGGAGCGCCCCACGGTGGTTATTCAGGGAACTTTTTGATCAAGGTGGTATTCCCAAAAAAAAATCTATATTCGAAGCTCTCATCTCATTTCTATCGTGGTGAATAAATATATTGTGCATCCCAAGTCTAATATATCATCTCAATCCAGAGTATTTTCCTACACTTATTTATGTCGCCACAGCTTGATTGAAAACTTAAAAGCTCTGAACATTTATTTTTGTTATAATTTGTTTGTTGATTTGGCCTCGCAAATACTTTTAGAATGACAATATAATTTCAATTTTATATAGAAATGTTTAGAAATAAATCACTGGATTTATCGAAGTATTTTGTTTAAAATCGTTCAGGTATTATTCTAGGAATACAACAAAATGTATATCGTATTAAAGATATTTGCAACTCTATGCTATTAGAAATAGGACTAAATCTGTTGAAAGTTAAAATAATTCGCAAAACTTGAAGAAAGCTATCTTTGAAACTAGTTCTGAATATTCAAGGTTTATTTAAAATTTAATATATTGCAGTCTTATTTACTTAAACATGACATGACAGACATGTAGCTTATATAGAGTCCTTGTATGGAAAATTCCTTTTATATTTACATTCATAAATAAATAAATATGTGGCACTTAAAGCCCCAAAGGGCTCATTGGCCGAGCTTCTCTTCCATTACTGTTGTGCGTCTTAAATTTAGGACAGTATTAGAATGGACCTACTTATTTTAGCCGGTTCCGAACGGCAGAACACTTGTGACATCACTTTTTCTGAGCTTTGTCACAGAGTTCTTTTTAGAAGCTTTTTCATGGCAAGTTGTTACTGTCAGAAGAATTGCCAATTGCTTGCCGACAGGTGGGTACCGTTCGAAAGAAAAGTCATTTCGATATTAAATTTGTTATGCATCAGCCGGGTATTGAACCACGAACTACAGATCAGAAGGCGAACACACTAACCACTGAGCTACGGCAATTTACATTCATATATGTACATATCTATATACACCTGAAAAGTTATATGTATTGACTACCCCTGCTAAGCATATCATTCCTTTATATCAAATCTTGGGGTGCATGCTCCCCAAAATAACTATTATATCGAAGTACCTGTACAGACAGAAGAAATAAGTACCTACAAGAAAGAACAAAAAAAAAAACAATGCGATAGTAACAATTTCTTTTAATTGAGTCATCAAAACTTAACTTACCCTTACTTTATATATATGTATGTATGTACCAACTATGTATACGTCCTTTGTATTTGAAAATTGATAGAATCAAAGATATACTTTACATATCGTATACTCAGTATACATACTAGCACACAGAAAATATTTCCATAAAACTGTGTGAAAAATAGATTTCTTCATTATAGAAGTTCGCTTACTTGTACATGTACATTAGTAGGGGTCGGTACAAAAGAAAAATACTTTAAAATAAAGCCTTTCATCTTCGATACAAACAACTAAAAATTATGAGATACAGGTCTAAGTCGAATACTACCGCGAAGCTCAATGCTACCTGAGTGTAAAGTGTATTGGTGTGTATCAAATACCAAAGAATACGAACAAAAATACATTTTACATATTGCCAATATGATCTCAGCATAATCTTCCAATTGAAATAGAATTAGAAACGACCTAATCCAATGTAGACACACATAACCACCGAACATCCTTTATCCTTTTGCATATATTTTAAAAATATCATCATCATACAGCTGCATAATGACACACACACACACACACACATACATATACGAATTGACAAAACGACAAAAACGTTTAAAATACTTTGAAAATTATACACACGCACACACACACACAAATCTACTTAGAAAATCAAACGAAGAAGAAGAAAATATAGTGATGAAAAACGAAATAGTGCAAAAAAAACACACACACGAAGGGAAAGAGTATAAAAATGAAATTCTTTTGCACGCACACATGCACAACCATAAACACAAACAATCGGAAAAAAAGGAAAAAGAAAACGGTTACGCTCGTAAAAATCACAGCGTGAATTTACCAAAACAAAAACAAACAGAGAAAAAAATGAAAAACGAAAAAACACCCAAAATATTGGTGTTCTTGCTGTGCTACTCTTGCTACACAGTGAAGCTGCCGTTGATGCAGTAGCCAAGCTTCATGGAACTTACTTTCCGCCATCATTGTCGCTATTTTCTCGTTTGTTTTTATTTTATTTTAGTGTACCCGAAAGTATTTTCGTTAGTTATATTTAGCAGCGGCAATAGTGGCATTAGTGGCAAGTAGCAGCAGCAGCAGCAGCAGCAGCAAGCAAGAAAATGACTTTTCACTTTGAGTGCATTGCATGCTGTGCAACGCGCAATTCAATTGGTGGCGTTAACATTCAACGGCGGCAACATTTCATTATGCGCGCCATTAACATCATTCATGCAAACACAGCCACACACAAATGCACAACATGCACATCTACATTTATAGCTTAATGTTGAATTCATCAGTTTACAATGATCATGAGACATTTTACGAAGCATTGGAATAGATGTTGAAATACTTTTTTTTTTGTGTGCGTGACCTGATTTTGTATTCATCAAGCTTACACAAAAAAAAATTGGATTCTTCTTCAATAGAATACGATAATGATAATTATCACCACAAATAAACCTTCTTACCGCTTCCTTTGATGGTAGAACTTGTAACATATATCCATAAACAAATCCATAAACAATGCCAATGCCAATGCCAACAGGTCCTTGTAGTATTTGTTGTGTTAATGAATCTGAAAAATGTACATGTAGATAAATAATTAATACAACTCTGACACGTAGATTGCACGAATTATTTGCATGCATACCAGTCGAGAATATCAGTCCCAATATAATGCCAAATACAAATATTGCAACAACATCATTACAGCTGGTCATCGCATAGATTAATGTGTGTATACCATTGTTGAGACCAAGACGTTCCTCTTTTAATTTCAACATTACCGTTACAACAACATTGGGTGAAACTGCTGTTATCACTACACTGTGGCCATGGAAGAGAGAACGACAAAGATCAAGAGAGAGAGAGAGAAAGTGAGAGAAAGAAAGAGATATAGAAAATTAGAGAAAAAGAATGCACATTAAAATTCTTGCGCAGATGTAGTAATTTTCTATTTTAAATCATCATTAAAATAGTCAACTGCAATAATATTCGCTGTTGATTACTTATTGTTTTTTAATTTTTTTTTTTTATTTATTTCGTGTAAATTTTGGGGACAAAGAAAGCTTTATCTTATTGATCGAAATATTACACTTGTCTTTCTTCAAAGCCTACTCAGCCAAAGAAACTCACTTTTTTGAAATGCTGCTTGGCCTTTGGGGCATTGTGATGGATTGCTGTCTCCTTCACTCTTCAAATATGTCATGACAACTGGCTTGGTATCAAAATGAGCCGCGGTCTAACCTACTGGTTCTATCTATTGAGGTGACGGTCATACTAACCTAGCCTGCATTTAAGCCACGGTACTTTTCTATGGTCCAAAGCCCCTCATGAAATTAATAATCGAGTGACTAACCTCGGAATTTTAAAAATGTTGAACTTGCTATAATATAAGAGACCATCTACAACAAAATTCTCTGACATGTAGATTGATGTTTACTGGCTAATAGTTTTACAAAAAAATTGGGCATCCACGTCCACTTACAAAGCACCTTAATTTCATTTAAATTTACACTGCTGTAACATCGGCCGTTATCTACCTAGAACAAACAAGTTTTACCTTTAAATTAATATTGTATACGGTTTTAAGCTGGCTTGAAATCAGTAAACCACATCCACTTCATAGGGCGATGAATATAGCTCCACATAAACTCACGAAATTATCTTAAACGTGGGGACTTTCCCCCAGCAAGGTCCTATGGATCTACACTGCTATGATAAGACTAATCATATCTTATGCAACGGATGAGTCGACTATCACTTGCGAAATTAAAGAGAACCTTATCAAGATTACAACGCACTGTGGCTTTATGCTGTACTGGGTCCTTCTCTACCACATCTAGCCCAGCTCTTGATGCTATGATGAATGAATTTTCATCTGTAGGTTGATTCACAACGGACACTGGTATGGCCCTATTCCCGTTCTGGACAGCAGTGGCACGAGCGCGAACTTTTTAGTTCTGTCTATGTCCTGGAATTCCAGACCGTCTGCGATCGTACTAGAAAAGCGGTATAAAGTAGATCTACCTGTGGCTAGCTCCTGGTTAGACCCTGAGGCTGAGCCCAGTAGACTTTGGGTCCAGGACTGAAGAAGGTTCTGGTTCTGGAGTCTTCGTGTAAACTGACGGAACTCAAATGTTCTTTGCTCTTGATATGTATGCTTCTGTGTTTCAGGCAGAGGTGTATGTAATACAGAAGGCGATGGATTATATCGTGGACAAGAGGCTAAAAGGCAAGTCTATTTGTATCTGCAGTAACAGTCAGGCTGCACTGCTGGTCTTGGACAACCCTATCACCACTTCCAAGAGAGTAGAGTTCTGCAAATCAAGGCTAAATTATATTGGAAGATATAGCAATTTATCGCTTATGTGGGTCTCTGGCCACGTGGGTATCGTAGACAATGAGACCTCTGATGCATTAGCAAGTGAAGGTTCTGCAGCTGATTTAATCGGCCCTGAGCCTGCTTTGCCACTACCCGCTGGAGAAATTAAGGCAACGATCATCGCCTGGGCTAATCTAGTCCATAAGTCTATAAAATAGTTACATGTTTTTTTTTTTTTTTTGTAAATATTTGCTAATAATATCCTAAAATTCGTAAAAGCTAGAACTTGGTCGACGCAGGACAACAGTGAGGATATGTTTGCTCTTTGAGAGCATCAAAATTACTACAATTCCATTCAACTGAGACAACAACAAAATTAATTACATACTGAAATGATGGAAAAAAATTACGCAAATGTTCATCAAAAAGCTCCCATGCTCCCATTACTATAATTATGCCATTCTCATGACTAGATACTTGTGTGTACTATAAAAATAAGCTGACATGATTCTTCACGAGCTTAACTCGACTATTTAATGTATACATTTTACACCTTTGGTCAATTTCATTTAGTTTTTTTTTTTTTTGCTTCTTCTTTTACATTTTGTTTTTTATTTCGTGGTTGAAATTAAGCAATTTATTTAAATTGTATTTGCCGCATATGAATTTACAAAATAATTTTAACATCTAATTAATTCATTTGAAAATTAACAAATATTCGCTGTGAGAAAATTACATATGTGTATGCATTAAAACTTAAAAACCATTCTCTCAACTATCGTTCCATGTTCAAGAGCAGCAAAAAAAATGTGTCCACAAAATATATCTACATTGTATACACACTTGTATGTATACAATGTATATATGCAATTCTGTCGGCCATAGTAAAAAATCTCGAGTAGCAGCCGTCACTCATAAATGTATACCAACATGGTAGTTGGCCAACAAATGTCAGCTCTAGCATATTTTTTAAATATGCAAATTTTATTAAACAGGCACAAATGACCACTGCAACTTGATTATACATGTGCAGACATTAAAACGCTTATGTATAAGTGGTACAAGTATGCGATATTGCAAATGAAAGCGGTGTATCTTGATAAACTCAAATGGAGACACTTTATTCTAGTGTAGAGTTAATAAAATAATTATACATAGGTACGTGCTTGTATAAAAAATGAATGAGCGAGCATATACATGGTGTATCCATCTAAGTATATGCATTTATATGCAACATAAATAAAAGTAGGTCAACATAAGGTTGACTATAAAAGAAGCAATTAAAATTAAATTATGTTTCGCAATTATAACTGAAATAAATGAATTTTTTTCATACTTGAATTCATCTAAATGAATGAAATAATAGCTCAACAAAACATTCTTTAAGTTTGTGCTACTCATGTTCCTTACTTTAAGAGTATAATCTCTTATCTCAATATGGTAATAATATTTTCTACAAAGGGACATTTAAATGCAGCACTATCTTTTGATAAGAATATTTTAAATACTAAACACAATTTGAATATTTTAACAATTTCATGAATAGTACAATTAACCCGAATTGTAAAGAAACTCACCCCAATAGCACACCCCAAAGCCATGGCATCGAAAGAATATATCTCCCCAATATGGCTATAATAGCCACCTCTGCAATTGTTGGTATCAGAGTTAGCCTCAATATCATCAACCATAATTTCTTGAAAGCATTTGCATCCAATCCCAAACCAGCAAGCAACATAATATTTATCAAAGCCATTTCTCTGAAGGAAAAAAAAAAACAAAACTAAAATTAATAATAATCATGTATGATAATATAGAAATAAAATATTACACACCTTAAGCAAGCTTCCAATGGCTGATAACCACTAAAATCTGCCAATCCAATATTTGTATAGAGAACACCAAAGAACAGCATTCCCAACATATCCGGTAAATTAATAAATTCTACTAGCATTCCTGTCACTTGAGCGCCAACAAATAAAAATACCATACGCATGATCGCCGTCTCAGGTGTAGCATATTGTGGCAAGAGTGCATATGCAATAGTCCATATAGCCAAGACTATGGCAAGTATGGCCAATGGTTGAGATATACTCGGCCAATGATGTACCAGGTAAAGCCAACTAAAATCGAAAATGAGATTGTATTTACTTAAGTACATAATCAAATCAAGTCAAGTCAAGTCATAAATATTGATACACAGAAAAATCGATGCCAAATGTAAACGAATTAATATTTTTCAAAACTTTTTTTTTTTTTTATTGGATTATTCAATGGCTACAAATTTTAGGACAACTTATTCGAAATGACTTCCATTTGCCTTCCAGCACGACTTGAGGCGATCTGGCCACTCATCGAACGCTAGAAGCACTTCATGCATGGGGAAATTGTCCACTGCACGGACAAGGGCTCGCTTCAACGACTAAATATTTAGGTGTCGAATAGAACAAGCTATACCCTCTAAAACGGACCACAACTTGCAATCCAACGGATTAAGGTCTGGACTACGAGCTGACCAATCATCCGTTGATATGAAGTCCGGAATGTTGTTTTTACGCCACAGTTGAGTCGTTTTTGCCTTGTGAGCTGGAGCAGAGGCCTCTTTGGATCCTTGGGATGAGTTGGGATGCTTCTCTGGATGACGATTCTTCTACGGTGAAGATTTTCTCATCAGTAAACAGAATTTGTCTGTGCGCCTACCGGCTGCGTAACGCCTTCGATTTTCGCTTGCGTTTCCCCTCCACTTCGGCCGTGAGCAGATGTCCAGTGTGTCGCTTGTACGCACTGAGTCCCAAATCTTAATGGATATGGATTTTTGCAAAATCTGCATTTCCCGCAACAAGATTTTCTGTTTTCGCAGCTATTTTCAGTCAATTCGTTTCTTCACGGCCTTGACGGTCTCGTACTCCATCAGTATCCTCAGACAACTTCACTTCACTTCAATTGATGTCAAAAACTTTTTACGTGGCAATGTAGCATAAACTGTAAACTATCAAATCGCAGTCAAGATAAAGTGGATGCGCCCAATATTGCATTCGTAATAAATGTGTTTAGTTGTATACCAATATTTATGACTTGACTAGGTAAGTACTACATTTGAGATTATACGACTTATATATTGAAAGTGGTCTATTAAATGCTCAGTAATTATCTATAATTGTTCCAGCATATTACAAATATATCGATTCAATTTACTTACAATATAAAATACGAACAAGTTGACTCAGTTGCTACACACTCAATAGGTAAACATTTTCTGTCCATATTCATAAATATTATGACAGAAAATTATGTTAATTATCCATGTATCGTAATTATGTTAATTAGGTAATATTAAAATGTTTAGGTACTGACTATAGACTATATAGGAAAGGCAAATTGATTGGGAGATAATTTCCACTATCTGCCTCAACTTTGATTGGAGGTTTTTCATACTGGAATTAAATTTATTCAAAAGACCATAACAGATCCCTAAATTTAATATAAAAAAAAGGGAAAATCAGTATTTAAATGAAAAATTCAAGTTTATTGAAATAAGTATGAAATAGAAAATATGAAATATAACTTTCACTAATTTATTGAAATTCTGGTGCATAATAAACAAACGAATAATTCATGTTCATTTCTGGTTTCAACTGTTGAATCATAAGTAGACGATTTGATCGATTAGATCTTGAAGGTCAACCAATATTGACTTCGCAAAATATTCACCATTTTGGTAATAAATTTTCATTGTTCATTACGTTCTTATATCGCATAGCATTCTATAATAAAATTTCTGAATGTTAAGCAATGAGAGTTCGATGTTTGGGGTTTCATCAATTGTCAGTTGAATCTTCCAACCTCAAAGTTGGCCATCCACCATAAACTCGAGTATAGATCAGACTCTGCAATTATCTTGCTAGCGATCTCAATTGCCTTTTATAGGAGAACATTGCCACCTTTTGTACCTGGTTGGTTATTTTATTCTAAGCATATCAAATGAGTCAATATTTTCATTACCAGAGATAAAAGAGGCCCAGCACAACTCAATTACGAGATGTCCTTTAGAACGCAAGATTTCACTATTTTGGTGTGTGATTCTCAAATGGTTAGTGTCAAACGAGTAAACTCCTTGTGTTTTAACATCTGCGCAGACAGCTTGGTCAATGCAAGACCTTCTCAGTTTGTCCGAGTAAATGTTCACTCCTTTACCAATAGTCATTTTGAAATTATTCATGAAAATTTGAAATCCTTCGATTGAGGAAATTTTTTTGAGAATATTTTCTTGTTGACTGAATGGAATTATTTTAAATATTTCTATGCATTGACCTAATATTGTTATGATTTTCTTCACATAACATTATGACCACCACAAACAATTATGGGGACAACAATTTATTTTTCAATATGGAAAAATTTGCTTTTCATGAATGCCGCTAGTATATATAAATATGTACATCCATTACAAAATCATCATCAATCAAAAATGTACTATCAAAAAATTGTTTGCAACTATATAATACAGCAAATGCTAGTACATCATTGTTAGTTCGAATAGTGCGACTAACCAGCAACATGAAGAATATTGAAAATATCTCAGCTGCATCCACGTTAATTAAAATCCTTCAAGCGATCGGTTTGTGGCGTTCATCTGAAGAAGAAACTGCATCAATAAGATGGTATAATGTATTGTTGCAGCAACGTTATCGTTTCTACATATTACATTTACCATTGTCAATCACTTTTGTCTTGCTCATGTATATACAATCATTGGTATCACAGGATATCGACGAAGCCATCAATGTTACGTACATGTCATTTACAGAGACGGCATTTCTTGTGAAACTAATAAATATATGGTATCTGGGACCGACGGCATGGCAATTCTTTGAGGACATAGTAACAGGTGTTGAATACGGGCTGCGCCAAAATGAACGTCAATTCTGGCAACGCGAACAGACCATATTTGGACGAATTGCATTCTTATACATTTGCTGTAGTCTATCAGTTGTTGTGTTCGCTTGCTTCGGTGTTTTGCTAATATCATCATACGAGATGCCGTTTTCATATTATATACCCTTTGAATGGCATAATTCACATAATTACTGGTATGCGTATGGTTACGAATTACTTGCCATGCCACTGACTTGCATCTCAAATTGTACACTAGACATGTTCTATTGCTATGTAATGTTTCATGTAGCTTTGCTATATCGTCTGATTGGTCAGCGTTTGGCATCGATGCAGAATTTGACAGAGAAGGAAGCATTACTCGAATTGCGACGCATTTTTCATTTACATCGCAGCACTCAAAGGTATGTATCTGTCATTTGATTTGGTTTGTACTAATTGATATAGATGCTTAAATACTTTTTTCCTGTAATGTGTATGAAGACTATCTAAAGATTGTCAATTGCTTATATCCATACCAATATTAGCACAGATTATATTCAGTGCATTCATTTTATGCTTCAGTGGATATCGTCTATTAACTGTGAGTAGCAGGCAGTTGGAAATATTTAAGTAGATTTCCATATATTTTTCCTATTGTTTTTAGCTCGATATTGTTAACGACCTTAGTCAAATCCTTAGCATGGTACAATTTGTTGCCGTAATGGTTTTGCAAATATTTCTACCTTGCTACTATGGCAATAAAGTGAATGTAAATGCCAACGAATTGATGACAAATGCATACAAATGTGATTGGTTACAGTTCTCTGTTCGAACACGTCGAATCCTTATACTTTATATGGAGTTGTTAAAGAAGCCGACCTTATTAAAGGCAGGTAATTTTTTCGATGTTGGCTTACCGATTTTTACTAAGGTGTGTATTGTATGTATGATAATCGAATTACTATAACTACATACGTATATCTTGCAGGTCATGAACAATTCATTTAGTATCTTTGCAATTCTCATTAATTTGGATAAATAATGGATCAATTATTCTAATACTCATATACGTATTAATCTTAGAGCATGCTAAGCAACTAACTAATATAATGGAATAAATATTATTTTGCTTTAGGCCCACAAATGATGATTCAACACGTTAACACTGCACTTACATAAGCCAGATTGACAGCGCATATTATATGTACTCTTTGACATTTATGCACATGTAAGGTATATGTGAAAATGATAGCAATACAATAGACATTTCTTAACGCCATCAACAACAACAACAACAACAACAACAACACATGATAATTGCTCAGTCTTATGTACTCACGCGCCAACGCCTATGAAATACACTCATATACTCCATGCACAACGAATAGTAGTCAGTGCACATTGCATATACTGTGTATATATGTGTATCGGTGTGTATGTGACATGTTGTTAATTCTATTAAAATGATCATACAAAAACAATTACAACATGTAAAGGCATAGAGTTGTTCGTACAAGAAAAAAAATGGCAAAGCAACGAAGTATTGATAATGTGTCTGTGTTATACTATATAAATAGTATTATATGTATGAAGATATGTTCTAAGCTTTAAACAATGTCTTACAAACATGAGAGAACAAATCAGGCAACTGCGACACTGGCACGTACGCACACACACACACCCAAATACATACACTGTAGTTAAGTATGATACGATAGGAATCATTGTTGGCTAAATGTCCTTTACTAAGCACATACAAACACACACACATACATATATGTATATTTATATGGTATATGGTAGGTACATTAATGCATATATGAAACACTTCGAACCTTCATGCGCCACCACCATCTCATTCTCATTAGTACTTTTGAAGAGAATCTCTAATAAAATGTTGCAATTGCACGTCAACAGCAACAAGGATATGTTCCTGTATACATACATATATTGTTTGTATGTGATCTGGGTGTTGCTTAGAATATACAGTAGTGGAAATTTATATGGATTCAAAATTTATAGTTTTGAATTAACTTTAATAAAATTATTTTTGGAGCAAGAGCAAGCAAATGTTTTAATTTTCTTCAAAAACCTGCTAAACTATATGGAAATTCTCATCGAATATAATCAAATTATATTTGAAGTAAAGAATATAAACTCAAAACTTGGAAATTTTTATCGTTGGAAAATTTTTCATTAATTATTGAGTTCAGTTGTTTTCTCTGTTGGTGCCGTAGCTCAGTGGTTAGTGTGTTCGCCTTCTGATCTGTATGTCGTGGTTCAATACCCGGCTGATGTATAACAAATTTTATATCGAAAAGATTTTTCTTTCGAATGGTACCCACCTGTCGGCAAGCAATTGGCAATTCTTCCGACAGTAACAACTTGCCATGTAAAAGCTTCTTAAAGAACTCTGTGACAAAGCTCAGAAAAAGTGATGTCACATGTGTTCTGCCGTTCGGAACCGGCTAAAATAAGTAGGTCCCTTCTAATATTGTCCAAAATTTAAGACGCACAACAGTAATAGAAGAGAAGCTCGGCCAATGAGCCCTTTGGGCTTTAAGTACCACATATTTATTTTATTTTTGTTTTCTCTGTGCATAAAAGAGACAAGTATAACTTTCAAATTAAATTTCATTTGAGCTCAGGTAAAAAACGTTTATATTTTTTCTACAAAAAAGCATTAATCTATTGAAATTGTTACTAAACAAATCCCTCAACATTTTGATTATTATGATTATCTACAAGCACTGAAGAGATGTCTGGCCACATTTTGCGCAAATCTGTAAGTGATTTTATTGTTCACAGCAGCTTGAAACTAAGACCAAACACAACGCTAAGTATTTGGTTTATCTTGACTTCAGTTCCAAACACTTATCAAGCCAGTGAGAAGAAAATTTGTCTGACTCATCATTGTTTGGTCCCGAAAAAACTTTCCAACCAAATCTAGTTCAACACTTTTGCTTATTGAAAAACCTACGTCTTCGTACACACAAATAGCAGCTCAATGAAAGATTGAAAGAATCATTTTTTTTGACATTATTTTAAAGGAATCTAATTTCTTTTTATTGTCAAAATTTTTACCACTTCCGAATTAGTGAAAAATTTGTAACTTATTTGAACATGTTGACTGTTTCAATAGCAAAGTCACAGAGTCTATATGAAATTTTACCGTTTATCCGCCAAAATACTCTAAACAACCGTCATATTAAGTTTATAAGTCAAAGAAATTATGTGAGAATATGGTCTACCATTAGCTCAGTCTCAAATTATTCATACAAAATCATTTTGAGTTTATGCGAGTTTCAACCACTGTACGTTTCTTATGCATATATAATGTTCTAGAGTAAGAGCGAAAGAGAAAGAACGAACAAAACGGAAACACTTTGAATTTTACTTACAATTTAGGTCCTTTGTAGTCATGATGATGGTGATGGTGGTGGTGGTGGTTATGGTGGTGGTCGTTATGATGATGATGGTATTGGCCATTATTATCATCACCATCGATGCTATTACCGTTGCTACTAACGTTGCAATCTTTTGATGTTTTTCTTGTTGGCGTTGTTGTTGTTGTTGTTGTTGTTGTATTTAATGATGTTGGCGTTAAAGTTATTGCTGGTATTGCTGTTGCTGGTAATGATGATGGTGGTGTTGCCATAGAATTGTGTGCATTGTTAACATCCATTATATCCTCTGGAATTTTTTGAATATCTAATTGGTTGTGTGTATGAGTGTCAGGGTTGCCAGCTTGTGTCATTTTATAATTTTTCTGCTGCTGCTGTGGTAATAATTTGACTACCTCTGAAGCTGTTCGTGTTGCTTTTGCAGCTCCTAATGATGATGACGTTGGTGATGACGGTGAAAAGTGAATATAAAAAGTAAAATAGAAAATATGTACATAAATAAAATTTAAAAATGAAAATGTTTTCAATATATGTGTTTAAAGTATATGCTTAATAGAATATGCCAACGAAATAACAACAATGGCAGGAAGTTGAAACGTAAGTCAGTCGCATAAGAAATGTACACGAATCTTTGCACAATTTTATTTAACAGTGTTGCCGTTTCAGCTGCAGGCATTTAATAAACAACAACCAGAATAATAAGAACAACAGTAATAACAACAATAGCAATTGAAATTGCTTATAACTGCTGCTAACAAGTGGTATTTTACCCCGTTATTTTATTCCATTATTATTTTCTCCTTTTTTTGTTTCCTTACTTACACTTGGCACTAGCAGTGCCAACACCATCAACATCATTTAAATTGAAAATCTGTGCAAAGACATTTATGCCCTCTGGTATTGGTAGCACTCATACTTGTACGTACGATATACTGTAGTAGCAAATTGACAATGTGGCGTGGCATAATAAACGTTGCTCGTTGAAGGTACTTGGAACATTTCTTTTTTTACCTAGAAATTCTTTCTATGCTCCTGCCTTTTCGCATATCCTTTGACATTATATGATAGTACTACTCTAATCCGAATTGTTGTCATCATTGTTAGAGTTGTTGCCTATCAGCAACAGCAGACAACAGTTAACTTGGTAACGTAATTGGCATTATTGTATCATTGTTGGCATTTTTGTTGTTGTTGTTCCCAATACGAATGGTGATGAAACTAATGCTATGTACTGGTATATTGGTGTTGCTTACACGTTTACAATTTACACCTTCATGTACGTATACAGATACAGAAGTTACATCAGAAGGAGCTAAGTTGAAACGGTCTGTCCTGCTGATTAAAGTCAAACGTGTGATGGCAACAGAAATGGCGGAAAATTACTCGTAATAATTTTTTTTGTTTTTTTTTTACTTTTCGTAGTTATGTGAAAAACTTTTCTCTGAAAAGACGACAGCTTCATAAATTCTTACTTTATTTTATTTTTTCGAAATTTCATTTTTTCACCTGAATAGTGTGGTAATTGCTAATTATCAATATATAGAATCATCTGATTTTCATTTACTGCAATCATTCTAATATAGATATAATGATTAGCACTTTCAGTAATGAATTGAATTACAGTAAATACCCAGAAATATCAAAAAAAAAATATAGATTTTGTGAATAAAAAAAAATAAGAATATTAAAAAAAAGTGAGTAAGTGGGTGAAAAGAATGAGTCTAATATTATTAATATTATTGCAGTCTTTATGTTCTCATTAAAATAATCCTTCCAGGCTGAATAAGAACTGGCTGGGTTTAAAAGACTGCAAACGAGGTATGGAAAAAAGTTGACAAAAAACTAAATTTTTGGGAAACCAAATAGAAAAAAATAATGTGACCGAACTATCTAAAGAGTAGAATAAAAGAAGCATACCAAATATGTATTAATTGAGATGTGAAAGAACCAAATCTAATAATAACGTGGAACAAATTCACACAATATAAATTAAGTGGCAACAATTTCTTCTCACTATTATTGATGAATTCGGATTTGGTGTTGATTTAACTTAGTCAAGTCGCATTTCGCCCTGAAATCATGAAAATACCTAGAATCGTAATGACTTCCATTAATTTTTTCTTAATATTTTTCTAACAATTTTTTCAAAATATACTTATCCCCTATCGCTACACCTTAGAGGGGCATCTCTACAAAATTGACGATTTTATAAATTTAATTTTTAATACTCAATATTTTTTCGAAACTCTCTTGCTCTTGCATCATCTATGTAGACCCCTTATGAAGCCACTCATACCAATTGAATTAAAAGACACTTGAAAATAGAAAAATAACCCCATAATTGTTCAGAAATCGCTACTAGAGCGAGTGATATTTATGACGGAACCCCATTAGCTCTTCTCCCATAATAGCCTAGACAGACGGCAGCCTAATTCCGGATTACCGACTTAATTCGACTTAACTCGGGCATTAACTGCAGCTAATCCGCATTAACTCTATGAGTAAATTCTCAAAATAAAAGAGGCAATCAGCCGTTTAGTTAATCCGCAATACTGCCGTCTGTCAGGTTAATATTTTATTCGGATTAAGTGCGCCGGTAATCCGGATTAACGCTGCCGTCTGTCTAGGCTATAATATAATTTACCACCTATTTCCTTACAAAAGAAAAAATATATACTCATATGTTAAGGTTGAAACATTAATAATGGCCGCTTGTACATTTTAGCGACCTAGGGTTGATATGTAACTTTAAAAAAATGCAATACCACTATTTTATATTATATACTTAAAAGAATGCAACCATAAGATCTACAACGAACAATCTTCACGTATGTCACCTTTGAATTGAAATGATTCTGATGTGATATGATTAGCACATGAGGTTTTGTTTGTTGTCGTCTTCGTGATAATTGTACATACATTCATTCATGTATATATGTACATATGTACTCATGTTTATATTTATTTGATTATATTATTTATGTAAATAAATAATTATTTTGCTACAATTGAAGTTAACAAGTTGTCTGAATTAATTTGCAATTGATGATTTGTAAATAGCATACTGTCAATGTTGTTACCATGAACAATGAATGAAATAATAATTATTCATTATTTTAACAGAAAATATCTTTTATTATTTTTATTCAATAATTTATTTTCTACACTCTTCCAAAATATCAAACTGTTCCAGAAATTGCAAGCATTTAAATTCAAACATCTGTGATTAAGTGGCGCTCCCTGCATAAGCCACTTAAGCCACTGTAGCGGTTTCGAGATTTTCGAAACTCGTTGTGCATTTAATAAATATTCCTATTATTGTTATTGTTGATGCATTTGAATATTATTTTCTATATTTTATGATCATTCAAACATTCGATTATGTATGAATTTTTAATAATATAATTTCAAAAATTTCAATAAATAATTTCATGTATTAAACTCACTTTAAAAATATGAGAAATATTTTCACATGTTACACAATATTTGCAAAATTTCACCCACCCACTCACCTACTTACTGAGTTGGCCACACAATGTTAACGTAAAAATATGACTGAACCATCAAATGATCTTTACAACAGTGATAAGACAACATCAACATGTATAGAAGGAAAATTATGAGTAAACAAATATTGCAAAAATATAAAATGAAAAATTCATACACAAATTTATCAATTTAGTAGAAGAGAAACTCATTGAGCTTTTTGCGAGAGTAGTTAAAAAAAATTTCTAAGAGACAAACGCTACACGATTATGTACATAAGAGTAGCTGCATATTTGTTTTGAATTATAAATTAAATAAATATATACAATGTGACACAACTAAAAGAGAGTAAAGAGAGATAGAGAAAAATA
Source organism: Megamerina dolium (assembly GCA_963854835.1). Taxonomy (NCBI): domain Eukaryota; kingdom Metazoa; phylum Arthropoda; class Insecta; order Diptera; family Megamerinidae; genus Megamerina; species Megamerina dolium. Next base: position 13,600,494 of record OY978526.1, on the reverse strand, counting down.
TAGAGATTTATCAATATTTATTTAAATGAATTTTTCTTTGAAATGAACAAATTTTTGTGAGTTGATTATTGAGTAGCTAGTCTACTCACAAGCTGCTGATACTTAAAAATTTTGAAATTTGCCGAAAATAATAATAATAATAATTGAAAAGTAAACAAAAAAATTTATCATAACAACAACGAATACAACAACTATACACTTACTATAAATGTAAACAATAAATTATGTATAAGTAATGATCATCATTAGAACGATTGGAGTTACTTGCGATCAATATGAATGTGTAAATTGTTAAACAAATAAAGATAACCAAGAAGAGAAAATTGTTATAATTATTATTATTATTACCTACATTTCGTAATTTTTATACCCTGCATAATGCAATATGCATGGTATATTCATTTCGGTCAGATGTTTGTGTCCACTTGAAGGAATCTCCAGAGATATAGACATGGATATATATTCGTGATCAGCGTCGATTAAATTTTCGATTTAACGATGTCCGTCCGTCCGTCCGTCCGTCCGTCCGTGAAGGAATCTCCGGAGATATAGACATAGATATATATTCGTGATCAGCGTCGATTAAATTTTCGATTTAACGATGTCCGTCCGTCCGTCCGTCCGTCCGTCCGTCCGTCCGTCCGTCCGTCCGTCTGTCTGTCACCTGGCTGGTTCGCACGATAACTTGAGTAAATATTGAGCTATTTCGATGAAATTTGGCACAAGTAACCTATGATCTAAGGGTACGGAGGGGATTGATATTGGGCATGATCGGTCAATAACCACGCCCACACCAAGCATTCAAAGCGACTAACCTCGAAATTTTCAAAATCTTTAACTTGCTATAACTCACATAATATACAACTTGGGACAACAATATTTGGCACATAGACTTATATTATACTACTATATAACCTCGCCAAAAGTGGTGGAGCCACGCCTACTTTTGAGCGTAGCTCTCATACAAAGTGTATGTACTTCTTTTAAATTGAAACAGCTGTAACTTCGGCAATCTTGTGTCTAGAATAACTATAATTGACACTTAAATTAATATCGTATTCGGAAATAATCTGGCAGAAAATCAGTGTGCCAGGCCTACTCCTTCATGGGTCTCCCATACAAAGTCGAGGGAATTAAACTAAAATTGTAAGCTCCATAGCTTACAAACCATTTAGCCTAGGACAACGAGATTTAAGGTATGGATTAGTATTGTACAAGCAATTAAACTCACAGGAAATGGGCGCACCACGCCAACTGTTTATCGTAGCCCCCATACAAATTTTAAATTGAAACAGCTGTAACTTCTGCATCCTTCTGTCTAGAACAATCATAATTAACACTTAGGTTAATATGGTAGTCGGAAATAATCTGGCAAAAAATCAGCGTACCACGCCCACTTCTTATTGAGGCTCCCATACAAAGTTGAGGAAATTAAACAAAAATGTTAACCACCATAACTTAGAAACTATTCAACGTAGGACACCAAATTTAAGGTGTGGAAAAATTAATTGGATTTACTAGAAAGTGGTAAGCCACGCCCACTTTTTATATAGCTCCCATACTAAGCCTCGGAATTATCTTAAAATCCTTTTACTTCGTCAAAGTCAACCATATTTCGGGTGTAAATTAGTAGTATATGCAAAAATTGTTTCTCGAAAAGTGGAAATAAAAGAAAAGTTGGATATTCGAGTAAACTTTTTATATATAAATCTACATATGCAGGGTATAGTTTGGTCGGCCCCAGCCGACTGTAAGGAGATTTTTTTTTTTTTTTTTGTTTTTGCCTAAAGTCACTTTGATATAATATGGATTTCATGGATTCACATTATTATCTAACGTAATGAGTTCTAATATCGTCCTCATTAAGCTATATGTAAATATATGTACTTATTTACTTCCTTTTTCTAAAATATTACTGTATAATCAATCTACTATAAATATTTACACACACACATACATATATATGTATATATGTATGTATACAATATGTAAATGTACCCACTCATATATACAATAATGCAATGCCGTCATTATTAATTAAACATTAAATTATGTTTGTTTGCTATTATTATTGTTGCTGGTTTTGGTAAATTTAATTAAAAATTATTTGCAAACATTTGCTAATTACCACATCGTAATTATAACCAAATATTAACACATACATATGCATTTATATACATAAAGAGTGTACCATCGGATGGTTTTTTTTATTTAACCGATTATTTTGAAATTTTACTGATATTTTTCACGAAATGTTTCTAAGAAATTGAAGAAGAGAATTCTGTGTTTCAATCATAATCCATAAATGTCTCACCAGCCGTCCAACCAGTGTTCTTGTGAGCACTAGGTTCAATCATTGTCTAATTAAGCGTCAGATGGTGGCATCTCTTAACCTCCTAGAAGTTGCGATTTAACGCCAATTAGGCTTTCTTAAATATAATATTACAATAGTAAAATCGAAAAGCAAACCAACAATAGAAGATATTTTTCTAAATCAATGTTTTTTTTTTTTAATGAAAAAAATTCATGAAAAAAATTCAAAAGAGTTTATTTTTGTAGTAAAAATACACCAACCGATGATCCAATCATCATCCACCATGTGAGTATTAAAATCTAAGTATGTGAGCATAACCATATACGACGAAGTAATTTAGGTACACAAACACTTACAATCAAATACTTACTCGTAGATACGAGTACCAATGATTGTGAACGTATATGTATGTATGTGGGTGTATGTGCTTAAGTGTCTGTATAATATCTTTATAAATATATTTGAATGTATGTATTCTACTTTAGGTATGTATGTGAATGCATATGTGTTGCTTTCCACATTGTAGCACAAGTAAAAATTATTATTGTTACTATACTACTATCTACATACAACTAGAGTTACCATATATGTATGTACACATACTTGCATCCATAAATATAAGTAAGCGCATTCTATAAAAGGCATTCATCCTTTACTTGTAGTTTCTTATACTCATATATAATATATACGAGTATTTACGCACATATATACGCACACACACACACACAGACGCACACAGCTATACACGCATATGCTGAACACTGAGTCTTAATTGCAAAATTTCCGTTATTTTAGGTAACAACTAATTAAAATGTTGCATAAATCACATGTTGCTTGCTCGTTGTTTATATTGTACGAGCGTGTACTCATACATATTTAATACGTACATATAAGTAAATATTATACTTTGTGATTCATTATGTACATACGGAGAATTTATGAACGAATATGTAATATGTTGGTAGCGTTATTAGTGTATTAGGTAGGTTTTTTTTGACATTTATATATTTTTGACGCTTCTTCGACCTTCTTCAATTATACCATAGGGGAATTTATAAGATGTTTGTTTTTTCTTCAGTATGGTTTTTCACTTTCTCGAGAAAGCATACAACATTTCTTTTCCCCTTGCGCCTGTGTAAAGCTTGTATTTACATTGAAGTTTGTTACATGATCCTAGCACCCTGGTAGAATACTAGCCACATTAGAGTAATTAGAAATATGCAAAAGTAATTTGAGTCAAGTACCTGGCATAGAGCAATTAAAATATGTGATCAACTTGAAAATCTATAGTTTCAGCAATTTATATTTTGAGGATCATGTTTCGAAGATTTTTGTGATTTTCACAATATTCGCGTAATGTTAATTTAAAGATCAGCAATTTTGCAATATTATTCTGAACATATTAAAGCTGTAGCGACGAGGATTGACACCTAACATTATTTTGATCAATATGTGAACTTTTGGATGAGAATCTCAACTACTTCCAACACAAAAGTATCTCTATCAGTCATGGTGTAGGCTTAAGCTTTCCAAATTTTTTATGGTTTAATTCATTTAGTGTATGTTGTTATGAAGAAACTTCAAATGAATGATTCTATACAGAGAAAAATATTTATTAAATAATTAAATCTAGGTACACAAAAATGTATACATATGTAAGTCTTATAACAACTATCTCTCATATCGCTTTAAGAATTATATGCGTTGTAACATTAACTATTGACTTTACCTTAACTTTTCAAATTATTTCTTTGCATAGATATTATTTTGTTGAACTTTTACCTTTTAAGTGCTATCTTTAGTAATGAGAATAAGAGAATAATGCATTAATATGATTGAGTGTGTGTAAGTTTGTATTGCAAATGCCACAAAATATTATTTAACTTGTAGCGACAAAAAAATGGTATTTAAAAAATAAACTTTTGTTACACGTATGGAACGGACTAAGAAAAGAAACAAACAACGACAACAACATTAGTGTTGGATGACAATGATATTCAAATTTACATTAACTTATATGTGCGGGTATGTATACGTATACATTGGGAAATGCAAATGAAAAGTCTAAAGTTGAAAGATTACAAGAAGAAATATATGAGAAATTTGAAAAGCAACAAGAATATCATAGTCGCGCACATACTTTTGCGAGTATAGTTAGTTACATGCCACAGAATTTGAGTTTTTCAACATTTCTTGCACTTCTTGCAATGCCGTAATGTTTCAGCATGTGTTGTAAATATGTGCATATATATATTATATCTACGAAAGGATGTATGAATATGTGCATCTATCATCAACATTTTTTTCTTCTACTTTAGTTCGTCTTCTTCTGTTAATATGGACTTCTATATGTGTGTGTATGACTAAGTACATGCGTTTGTGTTGAAATTATTATTACTTTAATTAATTTTAGTTTTTATTCACAATCATTAATTTTCTTTCTCCTCATTATAATTCAATATTAACTAGAAAATTTCAGTGAGTGTAGCTAATTGAGTGTACATAAAAATACACGTATACATATGTATCTATACAAATGTTGCATATTCATTATACCCTGCATAATGCAATATGCATGGTATATTCATTTCGGTCAGATGTTTGTGTCCACTTGAAGGAATCTCCGGAGATATAGACATGGATATATATTCGTGATCAGCGTCGATTAAATTTTCGATTTAACGATGTCCGTCCGTCCGTCCGTCCGTCCGTCCGTCCGTCCGTCCGTCCGTCCGTCCGTCCGTCCGTCTGTCTGTCACCTGGCTGGTTCGCACGATAACTTGAGTAAATATTGAGCTATTTCGATGAAATTTGGCACAAGTAACCTATGATCTAAGGGTACGGAGGGGATTGATATTGGGCATGATCGGTCAATAACCACGCCCACACCAAGCATTCAAAGCGACTAACCTCGAAATTTTCAAAATCTTTAACTTGCTATAACTCACATAATATACAACTTGGGACAACAATATTTGGCACATAGACTTATATTATACTACTATATAACCTCGCCAAAAGTGGTTGAGCCACGCCTACTTTTTAGCGTAGCTCTCATACAAAGTGTATGTACTTCTTTTAAATTGAAACTGCTGTAACTTCTACAATCTTCTGTCTGGAATAACCATAATTGACACTTAGATTAACACGGTAGTCGGAAATAATATGGCAGAAAATCAGTGTGCCACGCCCACTCCTTTTTGGGTCTCCCATACAAAGTTGCGGAAATTAAAATAATGTTACCGGTTATAACTTGCAAACTATTCAGCGCAGAATAACGAGATTTAAGGTGTGGATTAGTATTGTACGAGCAACTAGACTCACAGAAAATGGGCGCACCACGTCCAGTGTTTATCGTAGCCCCCATACAAATTTTAAATTGAAACAGCTGTAACTTCGGCAATCTTCTGTCTAGAATAACCATAATTGATACTTAAATTAATATCGTAGTCGGAAATAATCTGGCGAAAAATCAGCGTACCACGCCCACTTCTTATTGGGGCTCCCATACAAAGTTGAGGAAATTAAACAAAAATGTTAACCACCATAACTTAGAAACTATTCAACTTAGGACACCAAATTTAAGGTGTGGATTAACATTGAAAAATTAATTGGTTTTACTAGAAAGTGGTAAGCCACGCCCACTTTTTATATAGCTCCCATACTAAGCCTCGGAATTATCTTAAAATCCTTTTATTTCGTCAAAGTCAACCATATTTCGGGTGTAAATTAGTAGTATATGCAAAAATTGTTTCTCGAAAAGTGGAAATAAAAGAAAAGTTGGATATTCGAGTAAACTTTTTATATATAAATCTACATATGCAGGGTATAGTTTGGTCGGCCCCAGCCGACTGTAAGGAGCTTTTTTTCTTCTTCTTTAGTTCGTCTTCTTCTGTTAATATGGACTTACTATATGTGTGTGTATGACTAAGTACATGCGTTTGTGTTGAAATTATTATTACTTTAATTAATTTTAGTTTTTATTCACAATCATTAATTTTCTTTCTCCTCATTGTAATTCAATATTAACTAGAAAATTTCAGTGAGTGTAGCTAATTGAGTGTACATAAAAATACTCGTATACATATGTATCTATACAAATGTTGCATATTCATTTTAATCTCAATTAGAGTTATTCAATTGTAAAAATAAGCAAGTTGATATTTTTATACTTTCACCACATACTTATAAAGGGAAATGTACTAAATATTCTACAATAATTTCAAATTTAACCTTTCACCCACTTGACGGTAAGCAATTGGCAATTCTTCCGACAGTAACAACTTGCCATGAAAAAGCTTCTAAAAGAACTCTGTGACAAAGCTCAGAAAAAGTGATGTCACAAGTGTTCTGCCGTTCGGAACCGGCTAAAATAAGTAGGTCCCTTCTAATACTGCCCAAATTTAAGACGCACAACAGTAATGGAAGAGAAGCTCGGCCAATGATCCCTTTGGGGCTTTAAGTGCCACATATTTATTTTTATAAACTGAATTTTAACTTGATAACTTTATATTTTCGTGCGAAAGTGTGAAAAAGCACCTTCAAAAACATATTTTTGTATGAAAAAAAGACGTGGTTTTTATTCGAATACACCCATTTTGTAATATATTCATTCTATGATTAGATAAATTCTGTATACTTATCTCGGCACATTCATAATTGCATGCATAAGTACGTGAATATGTGAATTCTACGAAGTTCTAAAACTCATTTTACTAGACACAAATTAAGGGTTTCAAAAAAGTCTACCTCATATATTATTATTCTGCAAAATTTTTTTATTTTAAAAGCAGAAATATCATAAAATAATATAACTAACCCTCATTCTTCGACATTTTCAAATATCATAGTTTTATAGCTACATATACATACATGAGTATGAATACGATTTAAAAACAAATTCTTTAAGTAGGACTTTTAAAAAAATTAATTAAGAGAGAGGCAAAAAAACTCCAACTGTGAAGGACTGTGCAGTATTGCAAGCAACAAAGACAAAACATTTCTTTGGTCTTGTTGTGTTTGGATGTGCAATTAAGTCATTGCACATTTAACTGTGGTGCACACCACTCAACTTATACGATTAAGTTTATTATTGTCACCACCAACACTGCCATCATCCAGTTAATTACCGTCGAGAACAAGAAAACACCAATTAACTATGTGTGGCAACAACATAGACCACCTTGTACTATAGGATGATGGCTTATTTATTATACCTACCAACTTATATAAGATTATATGTATGTGGGTATACATGTGCATGTGCCATTCTGTTATAGGCACTTTATTTACGCTAATTGAGAACGCACCACATACATACATATAGTGCTCCTATGATGAAAAGGTGAAATATAAGTGTTCGCTCATATGAGTATCTGATCGTGATGATGATGATGAAAATGTTGATTAAGATGAAAAAATGCATTCATATAATAATATTTCCTGTCGCTAATTAACTCCCTTATGACGAGTATTTATTGTAAAATGAAAAAAAAAAAAAACTGAAAAATGTTAACGGAAAATATACCACTTTAGCCTTAATTCGTTGGTTAATAATCAACCAAGCAATAGGACTTGCTTTACTAAGTATGCACCTTATATATGTATGTATGTATGTAGTAGTAAATTGTGGTGTACATGATGCAAATACTCAATGCACCAAGTGAGTATGTATGCAAAAAAAAAACACACAATCATCAGACCACACATTCATTCAAATGAAGCTTGTGAAAACCCACAGCAAATAAATAAATGCATTCACATACGAGTGGTGCATATGCGAATGTATATTTTGTGAACATATGCAACCCCTTGAGTCAAATTGCTAGCAGCATGAAGAAATGATGAAGCGATGATGAAGCAAAGAAATCGTTAAGTAGGTGAAAAATAAATAATGGAAATGTCACTTATACGATAACAATACAACGAAACACGCGCAATTACATCACACTATTGTAAGTAAATCAAAATCGTAGCAGCAGCAGAATTTTTTCAATTTTTCTTTTCACTTAAATCATCCATTTGACAAAATTATTATTATTAAATCCTCGTATATGTATGTGTATGTAGATAGGTGCGTGATTTTTCTTATTTGCTTATATTTAATTGTTGACTCATATATATATATGAGCGGTGCCGTAGCTCAGTGGTTAGTGTGTTCGCCTTCTGATCTGTAGGTCGTGGGTTCAATCCCCGGTTGATGCGTAACAAATTTAATATCGAAAAGATTTTTCTTTCGAATGGTACCCACCTGTCGGCAAGCAATTGGCAATTCTTCCGACAGTACAACTTGCCATGAAAAAGCTTCTTAAAGAACTCTGTGACAAAGCTCAGAAAAAGTGATGTCACAAGTGTTCTGCCGTTCGGAACCGGCTAAAATAAGTAGGTCCCTTCTAATACTGTCCAAATTTAAGACGCACAACAGTAATGGAAGAGAAGCTCGGCCAATGAGCCCTTTGGGGCTTTAAGTGCCACATATTTATTTTTTTTTTTATTTTTCATATATATATATATATATATATATATATATATATATATATATATATATATATATATATATATATATATATATATATATATATATATATATATATATATATATATATATATATATATATATATATATATATATATATATATATATATATATATATATATATATATATATATATATATATATATATATTTTTTTTTTTTTTTTTTTTTTTCTATTTAAATTCGTGCATATTTACGCGAGAAATTACTTATGATGAGATCCACACACACACTTATCACATAAGTACATAAATGTATGAATTTGTATGTGAAACTGGTTCATTTTAAACTGCATTTTTTGCATACTCATATACAGAAAATAATCCTCAACAACAGCATCTGTACACACATACACACACACGCACATATGCACATTTTTCGTATTTATTTATGTTTATTTAAGCGAACATTCTATATACTCTTTGAATGCAATTTATTTATGTATACGAATGCTCATACATACCTACACATACGTACACTATACAAGTAAGACCTCTATATAAAACCTCAATTTGCAATCGACACCAATACAATGCACTACTATGAATATAATCATGCATATATACTTGTACTCATACAGACCAATATACATATGTCGTCTATGCATTTATATTTCATATTCAACTCAAATACAATACATACATACATATGTATGTATACGTAAATGCAAATATTATGAATTTTCATGCAAATACTGTCTTGCTTGAATAAATAGCAATATATAATATGTTATACAATATAAATGAATATAATCACTTCGTCGATTGTCAAGTTTCATAGCTCATGCATACTCATTTCTGTATAATTTGACATAAAATCTTTAGTTATATTGTTTTTGAAAGTGTTTAATCAAGAAAAGCATAAACAATGCAGGTATGTGTTCCAATTTGTAACACAAAATATGATAGATATATCTTTGAACAAAGCCAATTGTATGAAAATATCAATTTTGTACGAAAGCCTCTCTAAGGTGTGGAGATAAGAGGTAAGCAAGTTGAAAAAAAAATTTTAAAGAGGAAAACCTAATAGTCAGAATTACGTCTTACTTATTTTGCAAGTGATTTGTGGGCAGCAACGGGGCTTATTTGTCGATTTTCAAGTGTTTTAAGACTCAATTTGTATGGGAGCACCCTTCAAAAATAGAGCTAAGAGGTAACTATGTTGAAGAAAAATGTTGGAATGCAAAAATTAATCGAGATCGGTGATACATTATGTCCCCAAAAGGACATCCTAAAGGCATTGGGAGGCTATTTTATATAAAACAACTACATTTTGTAGAAGAACCGACACCCATAAGGTGTGGATATAGAAGGTAAGTGTGTTTATAACAAATGTTGAAAAGAGAAAATGAATACATTCTTTCCCTGTACATGCAATCTGAGAGCGGTTTGAGCCAATTTTACAAAAATAAAAAATTAAATTTTGTAGGTGGGTCCTTTAAGGCGTAAAAATAGGAGTAAGTATGTTTTGAGGAAATATTTCCTCAATAAAATTAATTGGAGTCGATTCCTGGGCACATATGAGATGTTTTGTTGATTTTCGATTAAGAATTGAAAATAATTTAATTGACGGGAATTTCACATAATGGTGCATAACTTAGGCCCGTATTAATGGATTTTATTCATTGATACCTTATTTTCATTGCAAAATATTCAGCTTTATGACAATAATAAAAAAATACTTTAATTTTTATGATTTATATTTTTCTCAATTTTTTAAATATTTTTTCGATTGTCATTTTGGTCCGAAAAAACGATATTTAGTTCATAGTTTAGCCCATTGAACTCATACCACTGTATGAATTGAAGATTTGGCTAATAATATATGTCAGCCTGTTGAATTATCATTATTTTGATATCTTCAACAATTAAATAGGTAGTATTTTACTAGAGATATGGTGCACATAGTGAAATGAGCTTCGAAAAAATATCAGCCAAAATTCATGAAAATTTTTTTTTGAAAAAACTTCATTTTATAAAATGGTGTCATGAATGAGTATTTTATTTTATACCGAATAGTATTATTTTTAAGCTTTTTTCTGGCTGTATTTTATTTCATTAACTAATGATATCGTACATAAGCAATTTTATAACCATCCACCTCAACTCTGTCATTTTATGATCCAGGTCCGACAATAAAAAATAAAATACGAAAAATTTAATTAATATAAATAATACGAATTAATTAATAGATAATAAAAGCGTATAAAAACTTATTTCAACGATACTGTATTTATACACATTTTTTTACACTTTTACGTACAAACCTATTAAAATAAACCCATATATGTACTAATATGCACATGTACATATATATACAAAAATAATACCTATGTGTATATATTATATTGTATATTCATACACAGTTCTAAATGTTTGTTTCTTTGCTTGTGCATTGTACAATTTTTATTGAAGTCATCATCATCATTATTGCTTTGATCAAAGAATCAGCTTTGACTTGTGTTTATTTGTTTTGAATTTTTGTCTCAAGTTTACATCTATTGCTAATGCATTCCATCTCATTCATACGATGTTAATTCCACACCATCACTCATCCCTGCCTAGCCCGTTCAGCTGTTACCATTTTGAATTACGTTGAAAACAACACAGCAGCAGCAGCATCATTGTAAGTATTTGAGATTTTGTATAAAAGGTTTTTTTTTATAGATCCCTCGATGAGTTTGATGAGTGGAGACAAGAAGCAAACGAAACAACACGGAAGAAAGGATACAAAAAAAAAAAATAAAAAATAACAACAACTAAATTTGCCATAAGCTTCGTTTCGTAATTTTTTTTATAATTTTTTTTTTCTATGAGAGCTTTTAATTTGTTCTATGTATGAGGATGTATATGCTTGAGTTGTGATGTTGCTTGATGTATTGAATACCGGATTTACGCTGTTAGAAATGTATTCGAATATTCAGTTTCGATTAAGCGCTTTTTTAAGACTTTTAGCGTTTGTTCGGTTAACCGACAATATGCATTTAATATATTTATTAAGGCAAAAGAACTAGTCGAATAGCATTAACCGATTTTATATTCATTAATAACCGAACATTCGATTATCTGGGTTTGACTTGAGTCGAATACTTCCAAAAACACTAATATATCGTGGTTTTCAAGCTTCTATATTTTTTTGTATGTTTTTTTTTTAATCTTTTCTCGTTGTCCCTCTTTTACAAAAAAAATGTAACAACATTGAAACATTGCTATTACTCTATAGCTTCACTTATGTGTTGACATATTCATTCATATGTACATATATATTTCTATGTACTTATGATGTACTCTTCTTCTTCTTCTTGTTCTGCTTCGTTTCATTCAACATCATATGATTTATAATGTTATTTGCTTAAGCAGTAGCAACAACAACAACAATTAGCAACATCGTTGCACATTATCATCGTCGCATTCATCATTTCAAAGAACATATACACAAACACACACATATTTACTCATACATGTATGTATTTATATACTTTATAGAACGATGTTCAACCAATGATTATTGTGGCTTGATTATGGCTTTGACTTTAATGTTGAAATTTAATAAGTAATGAGTTAGAAATTTAACTTGCACAATTTTAAGCTTATACGCCTAAATGCACACAATTTTTTTTTTTTTTTTTTTTTGTCGCTTTATTACGAATGTTGCGTACATTCATCATTTAGAGTGCTATACCACGTATCATATCAGATCGTATAGTTTTTATACTACTTGAATTTGTTCAATACTACTGGGTTAAACAAATGTGCCAACCTAACAGACTATGCTTTAATTTACTAATTAGTCAAAAAATGTGATTGAATAAATTCAGTATACCATGACTGTAGCAGCATCAACATGACGACCGATATCGATACATCATTGCATGGTGTAAAGAAACTAATTTTAATTTGCAATGCTTTTAGTGAAACAACTTAAAAACAAATATATGTATGCACAAGTATACGAATTACCATGAGTTCACACATGCTCATACAGCAGAGTATAGTGCTTTGCACATAAACAACATTAAAATCTCGAGAAACCAACTGAGACCAGAAATGATAGTGAACCATGCAACATGGAGTAATGAAAGAGAACGAAAGAGAGAAACAGGAAGAGAACTCCCAATAGAGAGAGAGAGAGAGAGAGAGCTAGAGAAAGTATGCTATGGAAAACAAGCATTTTCATTTCGTTACACGTATGAAGATGCATGTGATGCATTTAAAAGTAATATATTGTAAATTATATATGGATGCATGTGTGTGCTGCATGCCGTTGTGGTATTGTGGGAGATGGTAAATCTTGATATTTACACCAAACAAGTAACACACATGCACATGCACATATATAGGTATGAATGAAGTTTCTTTGCATTTGGCTATCGACATTCGAGAAAATAAAATAAAAATTCAGTAAATTGGAAAAATCTACGTCACAAATTTATATAAACTTTTTCGTAAAATTTATTTGTCGAGGTACATAGTACTAGGCAAGCGAATGAATAAATTTTATTGGTGCAAGCATATATGAATCGAAGACATTATGTGATGAAACAAAATTTTTAAGTATTTGAAATGTTAAACTAAGATCAGAACACTTCAAATTTAAATCGAAAACATAAAGAATATATATTTATGATACATAAACAGTATGTTATTGTAGAATTCTATGTATTCGGGAGAATGCTTATGAATTTGCATATCCATATACGAATATAATCATAATACATGATTTTTAATATGATTTTTGCAGAAATAATAAATCAAATATAGTGCATTTTATGTGTTTATTTTATATTCAAGTACGTATATATACTATATGCCACGATTATTAATCAATGATGTATTAGTTTAATAGCATCCTGCGATAATTCGGACGACTTTATACTTCGTGTTCATAAAACTTCTCACAAAATTTGTGCAATAAAATTGTTTTTGTGGCTTCTTCAAAAACAAACGATCTGTCATTAAAGAATCTTTAAGATAATCTGCTAAAAATATCAGTGCTATATTCACAAAATGACCAAGCCTACAAGACGTCAAACAAAATAAAATATTTTCTCTTAAATATGTTTTTCCAGTGTTCCAGTTTTGAAAAATAAAATATTCAAAAATAATTTTTTTATTTTATATTCATTATTTGTTTTATTAATTTTATTATTTTTATTTTATTATATTAAATTATTATTTTTTATAATTTATTTATTTTATTGGTTTTATTGATTTTTATAAATGTTTTTCCAGTTTTAAAAAAATAAAATATTCAAAAGAATTTTTTTATTTTATATTTTTTATTTATTTTATTAATTTTATTTTATTTTATTGAACTATTATTTTTTTATAATCTATTTATTTCATTTATTTTATTGATTTTATTGATTCTAGTTAATTTATTTATTTTATTTATATATTAACTTTATTTACTTATTTCATTTATTTATTTAATTTATTTCGCATAATTTCTATAAACTTTAGCACTTTCAACAAGAACTATGTCATATATGTATATTGTTGTTGGCTAGTCCAAAAACGTCAAATTAAATATTTACAACTTAGTATCGCTCTATAGCTGCTATTTAACTTTATAAACATTTCTTTCTAAACACAAATTTTAAAAATAATTTTCCACAATTTAATAAATGTTGCTCGGATGTAAATCACAGAATGGGCCTCAATTCAGAACCACAGAAAATATTTAAATCAAATATTAGTTTCATAACAATGTACGAGATATATGGCTTTCAAATTAAGAGCTTTAATTTAAATTCCAAACATTCACTTCTTACCGGAAAAATTATAATACAAAATCAACATAAAATAATCTCGAATATTATGTCAAAATTACTCATAGCCCAGAAAATAAAAAAACGATATCAACCCCAGATGCATAAAGAACCCTAAATCAGATTTGAATAGCAGTTACCGCCAGTTTTGCATATCAAAAACAACATATCTAATTATATGCATTTCAATTTGTAAACATTTTACATAATTTTCATATGCTTTTGCATATTTTGTTCATAATAACAAATTCGACCAAAAACTCAATAATGGCAAATACAGAAGCATGTATTTACGAAATAATATTATTTTTATGTAAATTTTCCATTTAAATTGAAATTATTATAAAAACAGCAACAATATGAAAGCAAAGTAAAAATGAAATTAGTTTTTATATCATTTTCATTTTCATAAATATCAATTCAAATAAAATGGAAATTTTACATACACATACACTCATATGTTGACCATATTTGTGTGATTTCAAAATTATCATTTTATATATTATATATTTACTTAAAATCTTGTTTTATTCGTATAATAGAAAATAAATAATTTTTTTTTTATTTCAATTTTTACTAAATTTTTGAAAATGTTTTTCACAAATATTATTTCATCATTATTTATACATACATACATACTCGTACACTACTTGTATAATAAAATTCATTCATATTATGCATCCGTTTCTTTCATTTTAAATATGAACTTTTTGCTGCGGATGTTCAAATGCTTGAATGTGAATTTTTTTTTTTCTGCTCTTCTTCTTCGCCGTCTTTACTTGTTGTGCAGCACATTTCCTCTACATATCGTACATACGAGTGAACAAATGATGGCCAAAAAAAAAATATAAAATCTTCAAATAACAACAATGATATCAAAGGGGTTAGAGGCAACACATGAGCACATACAACACCACATACAAATGCATCCTTGGTTCAAACAACAATACGCCGGATATATTCATGCCTTTCAAAAATATCAACACGCTTCTACTCGGCTGTATGCATGCCCGCACGCATTTGCTTGCCTATGTGTGTGTGTATTTGTATAGGATCTTCCACATATCATAATCATTGTCAGTAGAGCGAAAAAAAAAGCTTCAACTCAGTGCGTCTATGCGTGTGACTATGTCAATGTGTAAGTATGTGTTTTTATGTATGTATATTCATTTACAAAATCCCCGTAGAAATGTGGGAAATTGTAATGCCAAAAATCTAAAGAATTCTTTAATGAAAAACGAAGTAATTTTGGTATTTCGTTATATTCATTAATTGGCTATATGAATTAATGTCGAAATTTTTTTTTGCAATAATGTCGAAACTCAAATGTATAAATTTATATTTTCGACATTATTGCACAAATTCGATATCATAATGCTTAAATTCATCCAAGCTGCAAATATTGCAATATTCCTATCCTTTGTTTACCCCTTTCCTTGGCATTGCTGTCAATTTCCTGCTGGGAATATGCCGATATACACATAATACATGCTTTAGCCACATGAAAAAAAAAAACAGAAGATATAATTTTTTTTTTTCTTCATATTCAGCGCATCTTTGTTAGACAAAATGGCGTCACAAATATACATATGTATATGCATATATTAAACACTTATTCTTGACAAATACAAACGTGCTTCTAAGACAATTTCCTTTGTATTATAAATGCATACAATTATTTCGTCTTTTTCCATTTTACATATTCTGCTTAATTTATGCTTCATATCATTTGTGAGTAATGGGAACGAAATAACGCACGGAAGTATAATATATTTTTTTGAGTTGATACCATTGCCAACAATAATGGTGCAACTAATAATTTGTTCATCCTCTGCCTTTCATAAAACCATAAGACATGTCTAACTTTGGTTTCAACGATCTTGTTTCACCATTTGAAGAATAAAAATGATCGCAAATAGCCAAAATTGAAAACTAGGATAGAGCTGTGTTCCATTGAGGCAGCGCTAAGATAACAAATATATTTGACAATCAACCAGAAGCTCTATGAATTTGATCCAGCACCATCCGCTGTTAATTTTTCTGATGAGCAATGAAAATCATGTATTCTAGTTTTTCTTTAGATAGACGAAAAAAGTGTCTCCACAGCTATTTCTTTATTTATCGTCTATTTTTAGTATTTCTTTAAATTTTTTTTCATGTGTGCAAAACTTTATTGCAATATTTAGTATATGGACATATGTACAGGGTATTTCAATAAGAGGTGTCATTTTAAATTTGCAATAATTTTTTCAGATATCAACATACAACTGTCATTCATTGACATTTTACAAATGAGATATAGAAATTTTCAGATATGGATCCATACAAGCTCGTTCAGCCCACTAAAATTGTAAAAATTTACTACAAAAGTGGTGAAAATATCACGAACACAATCAAACGCCTTCTCGCACATCTCTGATGCTAGTTCGGCTAGATCAACTGAAGACCCAGGATTGTTAATTTCGAGACGACCACAGGAATTGGGCCAATCCAAACCCACTTTGCTCTGTATTTTGCTTAAAGATCTTGGCATACATGCTTATAAGGTGCAGTTGGTACAAGAATTGAAGCCTTCAGACCATAGAAAATGCCATTCATGCGCTGATTGGGTGCTGAAAATCATGAAGTAGATCGTAATTTCTAAAACAAAATTATTCTGAGGGATGAGGCTCATTTGCGTATGTCTGGGTACATGAATAAGCATCTGAGGCTCCGAACATTGTTGACTGACTTATTCTGGTCTGAAATTGATGCTATGAATATTTACGACGTGTATTTTCGTGGACGTGTGATTTCTCGAAATGAAAACTTCGAGTTGCCGTCCAGATCGTGCTCCTTAACACAATTAGACACAATAAGCCTACGCCAATGCTCCAGCAGATAATAAAGCACTCAAAAACAATATTGAAGCTCTTATTAGCGAGATACATCCACAATTATGCAAAAATATAATAAAAAATTGCTTCAAAAGATTGGTCACATGCAAAAAGAGCTGCGGCGGACATTTGGCAGATATTGTATTCCTAACCTAACCTAAGAGTTTGTACTTTGAATTTAAATAAAATTATCAGATCTTTTCACAAAAATATTGCATTTCTTTTTAATTTAAAAGGACACCTCTCGTTGATATATCGCATTTTGATATGTTTTGCTATTGCTTCACTTTTAGCTGACCACAAAAAAAGCTTTACGCTAATCATTTAACCGGTTGCATCTTTATTTGCTGGTCACATACTTTCTTGACGTCCTCTACTGCTAAATACGAGTATGACAGTAATATTAAGGGTTTCAACTGTCGCTTATGTTTACCACTCCTTTTCATTCTCAATTTGTTCAAGTGTAATTTCATTTGCTTGTTTAACATTTGAGTGTTTTGCTACTTGACTTTTGTAGGCTTTCATCACCATCATCCCCACTACCATAATCTTCATCATCATCATCATCACCATCACCATAGTTACACTCATTCGTATCTACTAAATAATGAACGCCGACGCAAGCAGGTAAGTATGCGTGATGATGATGATGATGGTGTTAGCGTTGGCTACAAATATTTAAATACTTTTCACTCTCTCATTTTGATGAGGTTTTAAGTGTTTAGAAAGTGATAAATTTACTTAGAGCACTTTTCTGAACACACTTATCTTGTTGAAAAGTTTAGTTTGCAATTTAAGTAGACAGAAAATACAAATATTATTTTGTATATTTCAACACTTTTACATAAACAAGCACTCAATGTGGATTAAATGAGTTGAATTTTGCAAAAAAAAAAAACATAAATAAATACTTGAAATAACTCGTGTGTATGCTATACATACGAAAAACTTACCAATATCATCATCGTAATCAATCATTTTCTCTAGAGTTGTTGTATACACTAGAATACGTACTTCGCTCTCTCGAAACGACAACACGATGACTTTAATCTTAAATGTATAAAATACTGCAGAAATCAAAATATTTACATTCACTTATACATACATTCTATATTGTGACGCTTGCTTATATTCATGTATATAGGAATATCTCAAATTCAATCAAATCACAACAATAACACGTGTTCCGCTATTGCTTATAATCACATGTTGCCAATGATGACGATTATAATATGTGCTTTTTATTGAATGTTTTACAATTTTTCAATTAGTTCTAATTAATTTCATATGATGATTCAAATTTCTTAAATGAACACACAATATATGCACATGGTTGAATATACCAAGTCGGGTAAACACAACGCGTAACACTGGCAGTTCTTAGCATTCTACTTTTTTAATCGATTTGCTTATAAATATGAATACAAATTGTTTTTTTTTTTAATACACCGAAGAAACACAAAGCAGAAATAAAAACAAAGCAATGCAGACATGTATATATACAACGTTTAGCAACATATACGTGAGAACAGGGTTGCCGGAAAGTTTTGAAAACAAAAATTGGTAATTTGGAGAAAAAACAATTTCTTATTTAATCAAAAGAAACAGTCGATCGTTATTTTTGTTAGAAATTTGTATTAAACATCTCATAAACGTTTCACTTTTTACAACTATAATTATATAAATAAGCCTCAAATATAGTAAAAAGGTTGCAGAGCTCCAACATTCTTCGATTTACTTATTTAGTATTATTGCTATTAGGAAAATATTAAAAAAAAAGCTTAGAACTTGAACAATACCACAAGCAATAAGAAATTTGGCTATTATGATTTTGCACATCATTTAATTTTTACTTCAAAATATGAAATACTGATGAATTTTTATCAAAGCACTACGAATATTTTTTTTTTCAATATGTTTTAGCAATAAAATCCAACTACCTATTACAAAATGTCTATGAAATTTTAAATCATGATTATCTTTTCAAGACCTGTGAAAAATCCTAATATTCGGAACAATGATCAAAGACACAAACCAGCTGACGCTAAAAATATCGTTATGGCAATACTGCTATATAATGCCATAATTTATATATATGTTAATTAAGGTTGCCATACATCACAGAATCGATTAAGATTCAATCAAATGGAGTACTTATGGTAAAATTATTTCAGAAAAATTTATTGTTCAAATATAAATAGTTTGATTGTAAAATCGAAAAATTTATATTAAAATTGAAAATTGATAGTCGAATGTACTTCACTAAGATAGAATGATTTGCTTTAAATTGATTCTATATTTCTAGAGGCAAATACTTAAGGCAACATATTTAAAAATCGTATCTGTTCAGTTATTTTCCTAGCAAAATAATATCCTACTTAGAAGTAACTTCTCTAAATTTGTAATGATTTTAGGTAGAGCCAAGAAAAAAACAAATTTTATAAACGCAGAAACAGCTTTATTACTGTTAATCGTCATAATATATTTTAAGAAAAATTAACGAAGCCAAATTTGCTTCTATTTATAAAGCCTTACGCATATAAGTTTAATAACAAAGACTTGATTAAACAATTTACAAAACGATAATGATTACATTTTGAATGTGAAATATATATAATTTTCCAGTAAACTTTAGGGAAATCAATCAAAAACTATTGATACCCCTGTTGAACACACATTCTCACTCATTGCGGTCGTTAACCACAAAGAGATGCAAGAGAGTAGAAAATGTTTATTCTGTTTTTCTGAGATGCAAAGGTCTCACGTGAGTGCATAAATACAACCAATAAATATTCTTACTCTGAGAAGATCTATTAATATGTTATTAAGTTAAGAAGAAAAGTCCATTATTTCTTGGACAATTTCTTATTTTCTTTCATTCTCACCTTTTTTTAAATAATAAATATAAAATACATTTTAAGCTCTTTATTAAACAAATTTTATATACAAATTTTAATTTGCAATAAATTTCAAATCAAGTTTATTTTATAAATATTAATACGAAAATTGATAAAATATTTAATTTAATTAATATTTTGTAGTACTCTTTATAGAGGAAGATTTTTCATTTTCTTAACTTCAGATACAAATATTTTCGTATTCATTTAGAAAATATAAATTGAAAAATTTTTATAATACTTTTGCTGAAAAAAAAATCAATCACACAAAATCTTAAACTAAATAAAGAGCATTTTATTCACTTCAATTATATAAAAACATATTTCCGGCCCTTAATGCTTGTATCTACTTGAATTCTACCTGCTTATTCCATTCATAACTCTTAATTTTTCTGATATAAGCGTTTACTCTAATTAAATATATTTTTTTTTTATATTCATAAATTATTTTAAATTTCCTTGCATACTTTTATGAACTATAAACAACAATTTCATCAAGCGCATAAAAATATGCCACATATATTTTGTTATTTACCAAAACAATATATAAAACGGTCAATAAATTATATTCACTAATTCTCCGGCATATCGTATCACACAGTACCTACATGTTTCTCCAACTACACAAACAACAACAATAACCATAAGAAACAAAATAAAAATTAATTACATTTTCGATTGATTTAATAAAATCAACATGTCGTATGCATATATTTTTGTTGTTGTTATTGTATACCAAGCTTATTTCATTAATTTCAATAAAAATATTCATCATTGGCGAATGCGATGACAGTTTTATAATTTTAGCAGCAGCAGCAGCAGCAACTGGAACAGCAACGTATGCAAAAAGACAAAAATTATATAACAATATTAAACGACTATGGACTATAAAATGACATAATTCCTTTTTTTTTTTTTGTTGTTGTATTAAGATCTATAGAGTGATATTTTTGGTGCTACAAAACATCCTGATATGATATGATATGGGATGATATATCAAAACAGCTGTTAGCTGTCAATGCCGGCCGGCCCTTTTTAGTCATCATAGTTT
The DNA here is from genome assembly GCA_963854835.1 of Megamerina dolium. Classification (NCBI taxonomy): domain Eukaryota; kingdom Metazoa; phylum Arthropoda; class Insecta; order Diptera; family Megamerinidae; genus Megamerina; species Megamerina dolium. The sequence continues at coordinate 13,579,052 of OY978526.1, read as the reverse complement.
GACATCTCAACATGGAAGGTGGTGTAACAGAAATAAGACCAGATTTCAAATCATATTGTCCTAAAATATACTTTTAAATAATACCAATTTTATAAATATGATTAATAAATTTGAATTTAATTCTCACCCTCTTATAAAAACATCCTTTGCATATTGTTGTTATGCTCTTTAGTATGCATTTTATTTTGAACAGGCTGCACGCGAAAAAAAATGGCTACCATCATCAGCTATGAAAAATTATGAAAACAGTTAATAAACAAATTTATTGTATGCTCTTAAAAAAAAAAACAAAAAGTAAAAATTAAAATAATTTTAAAACCAGTATATGCAATAAATGATGAGAGATGGGATACATCACTGGTAATATGACAATATGCGCCGCCAACGACCGCTTGTTTACCACGAAAAATGCCATATTAATTTGGAGCATGACACAGACGAGCTAAGGACAACAACAACAACAACAAGAATAAACAAAAAATCCTGTTGATGCAGCATATTTTGAAACAACATAATATAATGTGAAGTATTTCATGCCATCAGGCATATGAATAACCATCCACTCAGCACACTACATATTGCTGATAGATGTAAAATAAATATTTTTAAAATTCCTAAAAATAAAAAACAACACAATATATATTCAAAAAATCATGTTAACAGAAAATTTAAATTAAAAAAATATAGAATAACAATATCAGTGCCAACGATGTCTCATCATCATAAAAACCGATTATCTGTAAAAGCAACATTATGAAAATGTTTATCAACATTTTTATAGAACATTCTGCTAATTTGATTATCATTCAAAAAATATGTGATAAAATACTTACTCAAAGTTAATAGTCGATTTATTTATGACTTATTTTATACAAATAAAATCAAATGAGAAAAAATAGTCAACATTCATTTCACAAATAGTCAAATATATGTCTTTGCATACCATCAACACAATATGTTTGTTCAAATGGAGATATTATATTATTATGTGTGTGTGTCCATTTCAAAGAGCCATCATATTCATGTTAATCAAAATGGAACAAAATAAAAATATGTGGAAAAAAAAAGAAAATAAAATGAGAAAAATAAAAAAGAGGCATGCAAAATGAAAATAAACGCTGATCATACAAAATGTTGATGAAAAATATGTATATATTGCAACATACAACATCACAATGCTTAACCTATGTATGTAATATATGTATATTCTGTGTTTTTCTTTTATTTTTATATTGTAATTTTGGTAAGGCTAATTGAAAAACACAACATCCAACGGATATAAAAGTAATACCGCAGGACAACATCATTTGCGCCATGTTAAGAGTGTATCATATTTATGTTATTTATTATTTTCTGTTGTTGTTTCATTTTTTACATCATACATATATTTTATTCTATATGTATATATATATATTTTGCTTATTCATTCACTTTTTGTTCCCACTTTGTGGTGAAGAAAAATTTTTCAATTTTGCGCCCAACATTTTACATATAATATTTTGTGTTGAAATAAAATATTTTTCACAATTAAAAATAATGCAAGTTTGACAATTTGGTCCCTTTTCTTTTTTGTTGTTGTACATTTTTTTTTTTTTACTTTCTTGTAAGTATCCAAGCCATTCGACCATTGACTTTACTGTTGTTCCATGTAAATTATGCAAATTAATTCTGAATGTGTGTGTGTTCTTTTGGCTTTTTCAATCGAGTTTGCTCTGAGTGAAATATGCTGTTCTGTGATTTTTTTTCTTTCCTTTTTTATTATCATCATTATTTATTGTTATTATTATTTTTTCAGTATGTCGAGTAATTTTCTTTTTATGAGTGTTTTATTTTTTTTTTTATCTTAATTATTTCTTTATTACCATTTATATGAAAGGTATGAGGTTCTAATTGGGTTAACACATACCAAATATGTATTCTCTTCAAAATTTACCTTACATTCAATTTCTTTTGATAAATTTGCAAAATATTACTGCTGTTATAAATAAAAAATGTTGTTGTTTGTAATTCAGCTGAATATTTTATAATTATAAAATTAATTTTGTTCTATCCATAACTCTAATACTGCCCACTACGAATTAAATCTATGCAAGGTGTACGACCTAATAAACAAAATTAAATTATTTTCACATTTTATTCTATTTTTATAGTCCTTTTTGCAGCTCAATACATCTTGTTCGAATGTAGATTTACTTTATATCTTGAAAAATATGTAATTATATTTTTCACATATCAAAATTCCATTGATCTTGATTTTACAGAGAGAGCTCAAAATTATATTTTTAAAATTTTTAACATAGTACCGTTATAATCACTACAAATTTAAATAATTAATCCTTATTATTGTATAAAATTTTTAATATAATTACTCAAAACAAAATTAATTATTTTTAAACCATATTGGATGAGTAGCCTCTAAATTGAAAAAAAAAACAATTTTTTATACAATTTCAAGTTTGGAATAAATAATATTGTCTACCCCAGAGTGTGTGACGTGCACTGTCTGCTTACATCCTAGAAGTGTTTTTACATTCAAGAGGGTTAGCAACTCAACTTTTGTTGATGCCACTCTTCACTCCCATGTTGTTTTATTATTATTATTATTATTACTATTTTCGTATACACGCGGAGTGAGCAGTGCACGAAAAATTTTGCAAAAATCTAATTTTCTAACGTTTTTATGATACCATAAATAAAGTTTTAATTTTAAATTAAAAAAAAACACACACACATCATGAGTGTTTTTATCCGTCCATTGAACACGAGATCACCCCATCATCATACCCAGTACCACCAGCAGCAGTCCCTTTACCACTACAACGCATCCCCACATCTGCAGCAGGGTATCAGAACCAGAGTCCACCGACATCTCTCCCTCAACTCTTCAAATATTTAACAATACACTTCAATTAGTGCATAATTACCTCTAAAGGAGACAACCTAAATTAAGCAACAATAATTCGCGTCCCAATGAAAACAAGAAATATTGTTGCAGGCTTAACAGTGATGAGCTGCGAAACATATGGAGGCATGGTGGTTACTGGATTGTTTCCATATACATTCCACAAAAAATTAATATTTTCTCTCTAACTAATAGACAAAATTGGATCATTTCAAGGGTCCAGCATTATTTTTACTATTTATGAAACAAAAAGTTGCATTCTAATTTAAAAAAAAAAAAAAGTATAATTATTATTCGTTACCTAAGAAACATATGCATATGTTTATGAGGGCGGTCCCAGAACTATATAGATGACGGCAGCAGTTTAAAAAAGATTACTCTGGTGATAAGTGGTAACCTTTTAAAACATTTGTTTTAAGTTTCAAGGCGCCACGTTGTTTAGTATTTTTTGGAGCCATCGAAAATTAACGACCTCAGTGATTTTGTAAACATGAAAATTTGGTCACCGTTATGTAATTTAGTATTTTCATTTGAAAAGTCTCAGTCTAACGAATATTAAAGCCGAACTAGATTCTACTCTGGGGGAGTCTGATCTTTCGCTTACGACCATAAAATATTGGGTGGCAGAGTTTAATCGAGGTCGTACCAGCTTCCAAGACGAACACCGTAGAGATCGACCAATTGAGGTGGCCACTCCAGAAACGGTTAAGAAAATCCACAAAATGGTATAGGTGAAATTACAGGCATTTCAAAAAGTACTATATATCGTATATTGACTGAAAATTTGGAGATGAAAAAGCTGTGTGCAAGATGGATTCCGCGTTTGCTCACAATAGAACATGGCGATGTTTCACAGTAATAAAGCCAAGTTTTTGCGTCGATTCGTAACCATGGATGAGACATGGGTCCACCATTTTACACCCGAGGCAAAGGAGCAGTCAAAACAGTGGACTAAAAGGGAAGAATCTTGTTTATCAAAGAAGCCGAAGACAGTTCCATCTGTAGGCAAGGTTATGGCGTCCGTTTTTTTTTTTTTTGGGATGCACGTAGGATAATTTTTATTGAAGTTCTTCAAAAAGGAAAAACAACTAACGGCGAGTATTATGCGAGTATTTGTTGCAGCGTTTTCATCTTCGATACAAACAACTAAAAATTAAATAAATAAAATATTACACACCTTGAGGAAGCTTCCAATGGTTGATAATCATTAAAATCTGCCAATCCAATATTAGTATAGAAAACACCAAAGAACAGCATTCCCAACATATCCGGTAAATTAATAAATTGTACTAGCATTCCTGTCACTTGAGCACCAACAAATAAAAATACCATACGCATGATCGCCGTCTCAGGTGTAGCATATTGTGGCAAGAGTGCATAAGCCATAATTCATATAGCCAAGACTATGCCGAGTATAGCTAATGGTTGAGATTTACTAAACTAAAATTGAAAATGAGATTGTATTTATTTACATAATCAAATAGATCAACTATAAATATTTGAATATAAGTAATACATTTGAGATTATATGACGTAAGATTGAAAGTGGTCTATTAAAAGCTCAGTAATTATCTATAATTGTTCCAGCATATTATGAATATATCGATTTGATTTACTTACTTAATATATAAGGTCTAGTAAAAAAAAATCCATTATTTTTTGCATTAAATTGAAGGTTTTATTTACCATAGTTAGAATAATCCGATTTTGATTGTATATGCACCGTTTTGTTCGTTAACTTGTTGCTATTTTGAAGGTAATTTCATAACGCCACTCTCATAAAAACTCTCGTTCCTATTGGCAAAAAACTGGGACAGTCGATTTTCACAAGGTTCTCTTGAGGCGAATTTTTCACCAGCAAAATCATTTGCCATAGATAGTAACAGGTAATAATCACTTGGTGTCAGATCCGAACTATAAGGTGGATGCATAAGAACCTCCCAACCAAGCTCCCGGAGTTTCTGGCGAGTCACTATCGATGTGTGTGGCCTGGCGTTGTCCTGATGGAACGCAATTCCTCTCCTATTGGCCAAAGCTGACCGCTTCTGGGCGATTGCTTTCATCAGATTGTTGATAGTTCAGGACCGAATTAAGAGTTTGGCCGTAGGAGAGCAGCTCATAGTAGATTATTCCCTGCCAATCCCATCAAACACATTGCAAAACCTATCTGACCGTCAATCCTGGCTTGGACACCGTTTACGCCGGCTCACCGCGATTCGACCACCACCGTTTTCGCTTGACGTTGTCATAAGTGACCCACTTTTCACCACCAGGAACTATCCGCTTCAAAAATGGATCGATTTTGTTCCGATTCAGGAGCGATTCGCAGATGGAAATTCGGTCCAAGTTTTTTTTTTGGCGTTAACTCGTGTGGCACCCATACATCGAGCTTCTTTCTGTATTCAACCTAATTTAAATGGTTCCAAACGGTTTTTTGTGCAATGTTTAGCTCCTGGGCAATAGACATAGTGCTTACATGACCGTCAGATTCGACGATTTACATTCTCTTATCGATATTTTCGACAATTGGCCTTCCAGATTGTGGTGCATCTTTGACATCAAAATTACCAGAACGGAATCGACGAAACCAAAATTCCATGTGATTCGCTGTTACAGTATCAGGACCATAAACACTATTCACATTTTCAGCCGTCTGGCTTGCGTTTTCGCCTTTATCGAAGAAAAACTGTAAACTATGGCGTATGTTCTCTTCACTGATGTCCATCTTGAACGCGTGCTCAAACAATAGTGAGTCAAGCAATCACAAAACTGTCTGAAAAGTTTATTTAATACGAAATCCTGTCTTTCTAACGCCATCTAGCGTAACCTGATCGCATTTATATACCGCGAGATATGGATTACTAAAGACATCTATTGGAAAAATAATGGATTTCTATTTAGTACTAGTTGCTACAGTTGCTACACATTCAATAGGTAAATATTTTATGTCCTTATTTATAAATATTTTGACAGAAAATTATGTTAATTATCCAAGTAATTATGTTAATTACGAAATATTAAAATATTTAGGTACTGACTATAGACTAAATAGAAAAGGCAAGTTGATTTAGAGAGGAATTCCACTATCTGCCTCAACTTTGATTGGAGGTTTTTCATCCTGGAATTAAATTAATTCATAAGACCATGACAGAGCCCTAAATTTTATATAAAAAAGAATGGAAATAGAAAATATGAAATATAACTTTCACTATTTTATTGAATTTCTGATGCACACTAAACAATAAATATAGCTCTATTTCAGTTATAACACGTATAATTCATGTTCACTTCCTGTTTCAACTGTCGAACCTTATGTAGACTAATAGCATAGATCATGTCTTTCATATTGCCACGCAAAAAGTAGTCTGATGGAGTCACATCACATGATCTTGGTCTGTTTCGATTGTTTCGCTCTAAGCCTAGCAAATGCGTCAACATTTTCATTACCAGATATACCTCGATGACCGACAACCCAGCAAAGCTCAATTACGAGATGTCCTTTCGAACGCAAGATTTCACTTTTTTTTTATTTGTGATTCACTACTGGATTCTCGAATGGATAGTGTCAAACGAGTAAACTCCATGAATTTTATCATCTGTGCATGCAGCATGGTCAATGAAAGTCCTATCGATTCTCAGTTTGTCCGAGTAAATATTCACTCCTTTACCAATATTCATTTTGAATTTTAAATATAAAATTTCTCTTTCGATTGAGGCATTGTTGTTTTTTTTTTTTTTTTTTTTCTTGAGAACACTTTTTGTTGACTGACTGAAATCCTTTTAAATATTTCTATGCATTGACCTAATATGTGTTATGATTTTGTTCACATAACATTATGTCCATCATTATGGACATCAATTTATTTTTCAATATGGAAAATTTTTTTTCATGCATTATACATGCATTACAAAATCATCATCAATCAAGAAAGTACTATAAAAAAAATTGCTTGCAACTATATAACTGAACAACTTTAAGTATATCATTTATAAGTAAATAGTTCGACTATCCAGCAACATGAAGAACATTGAAAATATCTCAGCTGCATGCACGTTAATTAAAATCCTTCAAGCGATCGGTTTGTGGCGTTCATCTGAAGAAGAAACTGCATCAATAAGATGGTACAACGTATTGTTGCAGCAACGTTATCGTTTCTACATATTACATTTACCATTGTCAATCACTTATGTTTTGCTCATGTATACACAATCATTGGTATCACAGGATATCGACGAAGCCATCAATGTTACGTACATGTCATTTACAGAGACGGCATTTCTTGTGAAACTAAAAAATATATGGTATCTGGGACCGACGGCATGGCAATTTTTTGAGGACATAGTAACAGGTGTTGAATACGGGCTGCGCCAAAATGAACGTCAATTCTGGCAACGCGAACAGACCATATTTGGACGAATTGCATTCTTATACATTGGCTGTTGTCTATCAGTTCTTGTGTTCTCTTGCTTCAGCGTGTTGTTAGTATCATCATACGAGATGCCGTTTTCATATTATATACCCTTTGAATGGCATAATTCACATAATTACTGGTATGCGTATGGTTACGAATTACTTGCCATGTCACTGACTTGCATCTCAAATTGTACACTAGACATGTTCTATTGCTATGTAATGTTTCATGTGGCTTTGTTATATCGTCTGATTGGTCATCGTTTGGCATCGATGCAGCATATGACAGAGAAGGAAGCATTACTCGAATTGCGACGCATTTTTCATTTACATCGCAGCACACAAAGGTATGTTATCTATCATCTGATTGGCTTTGTACTAATTGATAAAGATGCTTAAATGTTTTTTTTTTGCCTCTAATATGTATGAAGACTATCTAAAGATTGTCAATTGCTTATATCCATACCAATATTAGCACAGATCATATTGAGTGTATTCATTTTATGCTTCAGTGGATATCGTCTATTAAATGTGAGTAATAGGCCGTCAGAAATATTTAAGTACTTTTCCATATATTTTTCCTATTGTTTTTAGCTCGATATTGTTAACGATCTTAGTCAAATCCTTAGCATGGTACAATTTGTTGCCGCAATGGTTTTACAAATATTTCTACCTTGCTACTATGGCAATAAAGTGAATGAAAATGCCAACGAGTTGATGACAAATGCATACAAATGTGATTGGTTACAGTTCTCTGTTCGAACACGTCGCATCCTTATACTTTATATGGAGTTGTTAAAGAAGCCCAACATATTAAAGGCAGGTAATTTTTTCGATGTTGGCTTACCGATTTTTACTAAGGTGTGTATGGTATATATAATAATCGAATTAAAGAACCAATGCTATGTTTACTATTACCGCTTACATATTTCTTGCAGGTCATGAACAATTCATTTAGTATCTTTGCAATTCTCATTAATTTGAATAAATAATGGATCAATTATTCTACTACTCTTATACGTATTATTCTTAGACCGTTCTAAGCAACAAACTAATATAAAAGAATAGATATTATTTTGCTTTAGGCCCACAAATAATGGTTCAACACGTTAACACTGCACTTACATAAGCCAGATTGACTGCGCATATTATATGTACTCTTTGACATTTACATGCACATGTAAGGTATATGTGAAGATGATAGCAACACAATAGACATTTCTTAACGCCATCAACAACAACAACAACAACAACACATGATAATTGCTCAGTCTTATGTACTCACGCGCCAACGCCTATGAAAAACAGAGCACACATTGCACATTGCATTTTTTAGATGTATCGGTGTATGTGACATATTGTTAATTCTATTAAAATGATCGCACAAAAACAATTACAAAGGCAAATGTAAAGACATAAAGTTGTTCGTACAAGAAAAGAAATGGCAAAGCAATAAAGCATTGATAATGTGTCTGTGTTGTACTACATAAATATGTTAGTATGTATGAAGATATATTCTAAGCTTTAAACAATGTGTTACAAACATGAGAGAACAAATCAGGCAACTGCGACACTACCACATACGCACACACACACAAATACATACACTGTAGTTAAGTATGATACGATAGGAATCATTATTGGCTAAATGTCCTTTACTAAGCAAATTCAAACACACACACACACACACATATATATCTTCAAGCGCCACCACCACCACCTTCTCAACAGTAGTTTTGAAGAGAATCTCTAATAAATGTTGGAAATCATTATCGTTAAAAAATTATTTATTATTATTATTCATAAAGGAGACAAACATGACTTTCAAATTAAATTTCGTTTGAGCTCAGGTAAAAAATGTTTATATTTTTTCCACAAAAAAGCATTAATCTATTACAACGTGAATTTGTTACTAAACAAATCCCTCGACATTTTGATCATTATGATTGTCTACAAGCACTGAAAAGATGTCTGCCCTCATTTTGCGAAGAGCTATTAATAAGTAAGTGAGCAGCAACAAACTAAGACCAAACACAACGTTAAGTGTTGGGTTTATCTTGACTTCAGTTTCAAAATACTTATCAAGCGAGTGCAAAGGAAATTTGTATGATCCATTTATGTCAAACTTTTGTTTGGGCCCGAAAATTATATTCAAAACGGAAAAAACAATCAACGGCGAGTATTATGCTAATTTCTTGCAGCATTTAAAGGATAAAATCAAAAAAAAAAAAAAAAGGGGCCGCATTGAGCAAAAAAGAAAGTGTTCTTTCAGCACCAGTTCACACATCCACTATTACGATGACCAAAATCAATGAGTTAAAGCTCGAATTGCTTCAGCACGCACCTTATTTGCCAGATTTAGCTCCTTCGGATTATTGTCTATTTCCAAATTTGAAAAAAAATGCCTGTGTGTTCAAAGATTTGCAAACAATGAATAGGTGGAGTCTGTGGTAGATGGCTATAAAGGGTTATCCATTTTGCGGTTTCAAAAGTAAATGTAAATAAAACACATATAAAATATTTTTTATTATGATATTTCTTTTTTATTATAAAGTTTGAACGTTGACATTATGTGTGAAATACTACATCATTTAAATGACCACCACGCGAATTGTTGCAAGCATCGATTCTTTTGAGGTAATTTTCGACCACTTTTTGACATATATTGGGCGGTATCTCAGCCATAACGTGACGAATGTTGGTTTTTAGGTGCTCAAGAGTTAAAGGTTTATCTGCATAAGCACGGTCTTTCGCATAGCCCCTCAAAAAAAAGTCAAGCAGTGTCAAATCGCATGATCTTGGTGGCCACTTGATATCGCCACGACGAGAAATTACGCGGCCAGAAAATTTCTCTTGCAATAAAGCCATATTCGCTCGAGTTGTGTGACATGTGGCACCGTCTTGTTGAAAACACATATTCTCTAAGTCTTATTCTTCAATAGCAGGCAAAAAAAAGTCGGTTATCATATGACCATAACGCTCCGAATTGACGGTGACAGTCGTTCCATCGTCGTTTTCGAAGAAGTAAGGTCCAATCACACCTCCGGACCAAAGAGCGCACCAAGCAGTGACTTTTTGTGGATGTAGTGGCCTCTCTTCAATTATTGAGGATTCTCAGAACCCCAAATACGACAATTTTGTTTGTTAACATACCCACCGAGTGAGAAATGTGCTTCGTCGCTGAAGAAAATTTTGTTCGAAAAATCGAACATCTACGACGTTGTGAATGGTCAGCTGGCTTCAGTTGTTGTGTGAGCTGGATTTTATATGGATGTAGGTGTAGATCCAAATGCAAAATACGCCATAATGTGCCGTAAGACAGTCCTAATTCCTGAGAACGACGAGGAATCGACACATTCGGGTCTTCGGCAACACTTTCACTTACAGCAGCGATATTTTCGGTGGTACGAGCGAAACGATGATGCACAGGCCTTATAATATCTATAACCGATCCAGTCTCTTCATATTTCTTCACAATTTTGCCAATTGCTTGCGTAGTTGGACGATTATGTAAACCATAATCTCCTCTTAAAGCACGATATGTGGCTGTGGCAGAATCACCATTTTTGTAGTAGGTTTTTACAATTTTAATGCGCTGTGCGATAGTTAAGCGATCCATTTTCTCAAATGTCAGACCTTGAACTGAAAAGAAAGAAATTGTTTTAACAACTCAGTTTGACAGATATCGAATTCTAGCCCTATACTTTTGAAACCGCGAAATGGATAACCCTTTATTAATGAGTTAGACAGTTCATACTATAAATAGGGTATCGAAGCTATAGAATATTGCTGGGAAAAGTGTATAAAACTGAAAGACGATTATGTTGAGAAATAAAGAAAAACTTTTCCAAATTTATTGTGTTTTCTTTGCCTAACAAAGTTCTGGGTAGTTCTGGGTAGTTCTGGGACAGCCCTTGTATTTTTCCTAATTATAAATTTTAAATTTTCTCAAATTTACGTTATTCAGAATTTACCTAAAATATGGAAAATATTTTGCTTTTATCTAAAAAAAAGTTTCAATCCCATATTTCGGAAATAATATTTATTTAATATTTTCAATACATGCGTGTATTGCGTGGCCCCATTGTGCATCGTTTAATTAAAACATTTAGGATACGTTAATTCACTTTAATTTTATTAAAATGTATAATATAAAGATAAATAATTGAACTAAATAGAATAATTTAAATTAAAACACAACTAAATAATACAATTGTTTTTCTAATAAATTATATAAAAAAGATTTTAAACAAATGACTAATCAGACTTTTAGTACAAAATTTCAATTATAGCAAAATGACAATTATTTCTACTATTACATTCATAGATATATTAAATATATATGTTACTAAATAAGTTCACATTGCATACAGCTGCTACACATGTATTTACATTTCAACTGATATCTTTTTTTTTTTTAAACATTTCAAAATAAATATATATAATACATGAAGATGTCATCAATTCGATTTTATGTATAAATCCTTCAATAGATTGTGTGATCTTGATTTATATATTTTTCATTTTTTCAACTATTTGTTATTTCGTTTTATATGGTTTACATATATAGATATTACCAATCAGTATCGACTAGAACCATTATCATCATCATCATCACTGTTGTGATGTCAAATTTCAAATTCGATATTTTCAACAACAGCAACAACAGAAAGCAATAGCAAACGCACACGCAGTCATGCACACAAACAAAAAACCATTTTATTCATCATCCATTGTAATTGTTGACATTCTCATCTCTCAGGCCATCTCATCTTGTTGTATGTAAGACATTTCGATTTCTATACAAATTTACATTTGTCATCCTGTGTACGAGTATCTACATACTTGCATGTAGATACTCGTAAGTAGCTACTGTATTGTATTGTTAGTGAGTGTTAGTTGTTGGTGGCTTGACGAAATACAACCTAAGCATTGATAATTTGTTATGCATGAAATCAAACTGAAATTCAGTCAGTATTCGTAAAATGTGAACGTGCCTTAATAGAGATTGTTATTGTTGTGCTGTTGCTCATGCTCTTGTTATCCATAGATTATGATGAAGCTTTGCATTATGCTTCTTGCTGTTTGTAAGGATTCAGTATAGCTCACTTGTTGTTGTTGTAATTGTTAAGCTTCCTGTTCTTGTTGTTGTTGTTGTTGTTGTATGTAGTGCTCTATAGAATACATTGGCCATCACACCTTCCCATTAGAGCTTTACTCATTCACAACGAATTGTTGCAAATGTAATATCATCTGTATTATTGTATGTAGTTGTTATTGTTGTTGATGGAATGTAATTCCTTATTGCAGCAACTTGCACACCAATATTTGTTATTCTTGTTATTATTGTTTGTTGCTCTGTATTATTGCTCTGTTGCTGCATGATGAACTATCATTGTTTTGATAACTTGGATGAACTTTGTTACTGCTATTCTCTTTGTTATTGTTTCTCTTTAGTGTTGTACATGTGCGAATTTACACGAAAATTTATCTTTGTATGTATGTGTGTACAACATTCTCATACTTTTACTTCATCATTTATTTCACTTCACCTTTTTTGTTGGGAATATGGCTCGACGTCGTCATGTCTTGACAATTTATTACCTTTGGTAGTATTCTTGTGGTTGTTGTTCCTTCAGATGTTAAATTCTACCCTTATGGCAACATATTCATATACATAGACATATACTCTTATTGGAGGGTGGACAATTGGTTGGTTTATTTTAAATAAATTCTTATTTTGACATTGACAGCTTTTTCAGCTTCAAATTAATGACTTCTGTTGGCCATTATTCTTATGAATATCTAACAAAATTACCATCTGATTCATTAGTGACTCTATGTTTGAGCTTTCGGCTTGTAAATATTGAAATAAATAATTTTTGCAGATTTTTAAACAGCTTTATACAATATTTTAACATTTTTTATAAGCGAAGACAATCGTTGACCCACCGTCCATATGTGAATGCCTTGGTGATGGTTATTATATGTAAAAATTCACGTACTTGCCGCATAATTTCCCAGTAGAGCAATGATAATTTCAGATATTGTTGTATCAACATGTTGTTGTTTGTCGTCATCTTCTTTTTCTCCTTCTTCTTCTTCTTCTTCTTGTTGCTCTTCTTTATTTATTGTCAATATATTATTTACAATTGTAACTTCATCATCATCATCATCATCATGATTATCACAATATACATCATTACAAGCATCAACATCAACTTGGTCGCTATCGTAGTCATATTGCAATTCGTGACTTTTACTTGTAATCTTGCACCTCGACATCAGTCATTCTCCTCGCACGTTGTACTTCACCATAATCTATAGTATTCGCTCTTTTTGAGACTTGGCATCAACTTTAGTTTAACGAACATATTCTTGTAGATGACAATAGTGTTGTTGTTCTTGTTGCTGTTGTTTGCTGTTGTTGTTGTTGTTGTTGTTGTTGTTGTTGTTGTTGTTGTTGTTGTTGTTGTTGTTGGGGGTGGTGCTTCTGCTGCTGTTGCAACTACTACTGTTGAATACAGCTTCCTCTGGTATTGCAAGGAAACCGTCTGTGTTGCTCTCCTTTCCGCTGACTTATTTTAGTTGTTGTAACTTTTTCAATTTCATCATTGTCACAGGTACCCGTAGTGCTGTAGCTACTGCAACTGCAACTGGACAATTGTTGTCTGTCCTCGTAACTTTTTCGAATGTTCATCTTGTTACATTGTTGTTGTTGCTGTTGTTGTTGTTGCTGCTGCTGCTGATGGACTTTTTTTGTTCGACTTGTACGCCGTAATAGCATGCTACATATATTATTACTATTGTTGTTGTTGTTGTTGTTGTTAACATTACATGCTTTCATGTTTAAATATCCTTTCACAATTTGTCCTTGTTGTCGTATTTCTTCGTCTTCTTCTTCTTGTACTGCTACTACTACTTGTTCGTCTACATAATCATTTCCATCATCGTTATCCTCTTTGTCGTTGCCTTTTGTTGTTGCATTGCTATCTTTCACCATAAGTAATTCTTCATGTTGACTTAAAGATTTAACCTTCTTCTTAATAGTTTCTTTAGATTTATTCTGTTGCCGTTGTGCTATTGTTGTGGTCATTGTTGTTGTTGTTGGTGTTGTTGGTGTTGTTATCATATTCGACTGACTGCCATTATGATGTTTCAAATAATGTTCAGCAGCAGAAGTATTCCGTTTATGTCGTTTTTCCTCCAGTGTATTTGTGTTATTTTTCTTAACTGTAAAATAAATATGTTTGTAAGAGAAAAAAAAAAACAAATATTAAATAGACGAAATTTTTCAAATAAATATTTTGTCTAAATACATACTATGTTTAAATAAAATATTAGATTATTAAAAAGGATATGCTATAAATATTACGAATTTGTTTAAGTGAATATTTTGGAGCACTTGAAAAACCTATATCGGTAAGACCACTCATACTCGGTCCCGTTACAATTTTATCTTAATATTTATTTTCTATTAATAAAAAAAAAAATAAGCCCCAAAGGGCTTTTTCGCCGAGCTTCCCTTCCATTACTGTTATGGGTGTTAAATTTTGGACATCATTACTTATTTTAGCCAGTTCCGAACGGCATAACCCTTGTGACATCACTTTTTCTGAGCTTTGTCACAGAGTTCTTTTAGAAGCTTTTTCATGGCAAATTATTATTGCCGAAAAAACTGCCGAAAAAATTGCCAATTGCTTGCCAACAGGTGGGTACCGCTCGAAATTTGTTATGCTGCAACCGGGGATTAACCTACAGATCAGAAGGCTAACACACTAACCACTGAGTTACGGCACCTACCTATCTTATCCACCTATCTTTTATTAATATAATAGTTTATATTGTAAAAATTTTCTTCTTTTTTTGCAAAATTGGCTGGAGTAGTGTTCCAAAATGGGGTGGAGGTTCGTCTGTTTTGGGAAAACATTGTGAATAAAAACCTAGTCGACCCAACACTTGATTCCACTAGAGGCGACACTTGGGAATTTATGTGGTTATTTGTCGATTTTCAAATGTTTTTAAGCATATTTTTTAAGGGTAAGTAAGTATAGACAGAATGTTATAAAGAACGAATTAACAGGGGTTGGTCATATATTTTACACCTCTGAGAGTGTATTTTATAGAAATATCAATTTTGTAGGGAAGCCCCTCTAAGAGCGTAGAATATTCCAAAAGAAAAATAAATAGGGTACCGTCAAATATTTGGCCCTTCTCGTTGTGAATCCAAAGACCGAAAGAACAAATTTTAGAAAAACATCAATTTTATAACTCTTCCCAAAGGTGTTTAGAAAGGGATTACATATGTTCCGAACAGTACCCACCTGACGGCAACAAAAGCTCAACAAAAGTAATGCCACAAGGTTTCTTTCATTCAGAATAGGCAATAGGTATTTATTGTGCAAAAATTGAACATGAACAGCAGTACTGAAAGATAAGCGTTGCGGAAGGGCTCTTCGGTGGAACAAAACCAAAAACTAAAATACTGCTTTTACCCAACTTTAGGGATGGTGTTCGAGTTCCAAAACATGATCAATAGGAATGAAACTTCGTATTTTGTAGTTTTTTATGTAAATGAATATTTTGAACATATTAGAGCTGAGAAAAAAAATGTTTTGCAAGTAACGGCCACCACAATGTATGTTACATTGGAATCTTCTGGATGCTTATTGCATGGAATGTGATCATAAAAAGGCAAAATACAGATAAAAATTGAAACCTGCATGTTCAAGAAATCTACAATTGTGACTTTGGTTCGGATCGGGATAGTTAGAATATTATCAGTACCAGTAGTGTAGCCAGGATTTTGGCAAAGGGAGAAAAGATGAAAAAGATGTGGAAGAAAAAAATTTTAATTAAAGATTTTTAAATATCTATATATTATTTTTTTTGTTTTTTAACAAGTCCATCGGTCAAGGGGGATCTACCCCCGGTCAACCCCTCCCCGCCTTCCCCCCTTGGCAACGCCGCTGATCAGTACCATGGCAATAATAACAAAAAAGAATTAACGGCTATAAATTAGCATATTTCTAATAAGTGCTCACCCGAAAAAGACTACATATAAAAATTCACTATGATGGATATATCCAAACCGAACGGCACCCTTCATTTAGTTGACAAAGGCTTTCAAAAACAAAACATTTGTTTGCGGGAAAAACAAAAAGGGATTTTTAAAACAATCGAACACTATCTAATGACACCGTTAATGGGTTTCTTCAGAAGATTCGTAATTTGTTTATTCAACTACATAGATTTTTTTAAATGCAGCGTACCTACGTAAGCTATAAGATTCAGCTAAAAAACTAATTTTGAAGAAAAATATTGTGAAGCTGCATTTCAAGCGATATATTAAAGTAAATTTAATATTTTTTCTTTTACATATCACGCCTATTTAAATATTTGTAAATATTTTTAAATATATCAGAAGAACGAAAGTGAGCAATGAACACTGTTTGCAAAATTCTACTCAAATAATAAGCATTTAAACTTTAATGAAATGGTAGATGGTTAACATAATTTTTGCTTTTTTTTTTTTTTTATTTGTTTCAGCCGTAACTACTTTATTATAATCGCTGCAGCGATGTTGATGATGCAGACGACACGACGTTGGCGTTAACGTTGACTACGATAATGATTATGTTGATGGAGTCGGCAAACAAAGATAATATTGATGTTGTTGTTGTCGTCTAATTTGTTTCTTATTACTGTTGTTGCTTTTAATGAAAACTTTAAAACTTGAAGTAATGACATTTCTTCACGCGCATGTACGCCTAAGCAACTTTTATGCCTGCACATTAGGTTCTCATCCTATCAAATGGTCTTCACATCGTTTCCATTTTTTATATTTTGTTTTCTTTTTTTCTCTTCGTTTTCTTTTAGACTTTAACGTCATTATGGTCATTATTGCATGTTGTATTTACATTAGGTTCGTTCAAATCATACAGGATCTCACGGAAAACAATTTTTTGGAAGTTTTTCATAAATTATTTCCTAACATACATTACAAGAAAAACTTTCAGTGTTGGAAACAATCAATTAGAAAAACAAAATTTTTGATTTTTTATGTTTAACCTAACAAATTAGTCTCTGAGGATAACCAAATAGATTTTGTTTAATCTTTTTCAAACAATCAAAACATGCAATATCACAATTTTCGCTTGCACCAAAGTCAGAATACGTTAGAAAAATATTTTTCAATATACATTTCTCTTCCAAATTCCATTCTTTGTAGACCCACCATTAAGATTTTCTTCGAATAATTGAATTAAATTTGGAAATTACAATTTTTGGACACCTCTATTGTACATAGTTTATATTAGCGTTGATAAATGTAGCTGTATTGTTGTTATTATTGTTGTTGTTGTTGTTTTTCTGTTACGGATATTTGTTAGATTACAAACAATATGGCTCTTTACACTCAATGTTTACAATTTTAACTTTATTACACTTTTGAAATTGTCCTTTGCCCTCGTTAGCGAGAACATCATCAAAAGTATAACACACACACATACACATATACATACACGCAAAGAATACAAAAAAAATAAAAAAAAGTTTCAAAAGAATGTAAAAAAAAAGAAATGAATAAAAATTCATTTGTGACTCCTCTCGCCTCGTTCAATATAAATAAATGCAAACATCCAAATGGGACATAGAAGGTAGAAATTTCGAAAGGTGTACTATACAATACGAGAAGTTCTTATGGAAGCATCACAATAATAACAACAACAACAACTACAATATCAACAATATCAACCATAACAATCACAACTAAAACATAGAAACTTCACTTAATCTTAATCTTAAGTTGGCAACACTTAAGATTATGAAAACAGTAGCGAGCAGATTGAAAATTCCAAGCGGGCGAAAAACTTAACAACAACAACAATGACAACAACGCTGCAGATGAAGAATTCATGCAATACAATGAGAAAACTTTAGTAATTTATGTTACGTAATTATTCCAGAAGAAAAAAAAGAAATAAAAATGAATAACAACAACACTACGGTGTAGGTAGTAGTAGTAGTGCGAAAGTAGTATTTAATAGTAGCAGTAAGCAGCAGTAATAGTAGCCAACGGTAATAGGAGCCAGTAGAAAAATGTATGTTTTCATAATGCATTATAGCCTAGACAGACGGCAGCGTTAATCCGGATTAACGACGCACTTAATCCGAATAAACTACTAACCTGACAGACGGCAGTATTGCGGATTAACTAAACAGCTAATTGCTGTTTCATTAGGTCTGCTCACTGACATTACTATCACTATCAATTTCTATCATCTGTCACTCTTGGTATGAGAAAATCTACAAGAAGTACGGAAACTGAAAACTATCAGAAACTTATAAATTGACATTCACAGATCGTAATTGACAGCTGGTTTTATTTTTTCGCTAATGCTTTTCATGTCGAAAAGTGTTAACAATTGTTGAAAGTTATTTATAAGCGAAAACACCTATTGTTTTGTAAGTGCAATCGAGAAAAATTCACAATAGAAATTTTTCAGCAGTGTTGCCACCGTAAATTGCCCTAATCCTCTTTAATTTTTAAAATTAACTTGTTGAGTTAATGCGGATTAGCTGCAGTTAATGCCCGAGTTAATTCGAATTAAATTATTAATCCGGATTAACGCTGCCGTCTGTCAAGGCTATTAGAGTTAGCTGTTTTCATCTATTTAGCCTACGCACTTACGTCCTCCAATCTTTATTAAAGCTTAGAGCCGAATATGAATTTTTCTTTCACTTAAATAAAGTACGTTGTATGCTCAAAATTGTACTTTATAAAGAAATCTAATGAAGTGAATATCATTCAACAAATAAAAACGAATGGCAAAAATGTTGCTAATCAAATACACCCTATTGATGGAATTTTCAAGTTTCAAGTTTTTTTTGAAACTCATCATCATACCAAGGCCAATGTCTGAAGGACATTTGGGAAATTCTTTATACTTTCTTCGAACGAAATATGGTCAAGGACATAATAAGACAAAATAATAGTAATATTATTAGTGCTTAATCTCATATTTTGAAAACTATTGAAATTTCACATTACTATCTTCACTCAGAATGTAGCTCAAAATATAAGCAAAAGGTTGACTAAAGATTTCATTGACGAAAAACATTTGCATGAATCGCAAATATCATACTTGGAAATTTCATTGAATTATTTCTAGTATTTGAAGTTGATGAAAAGATGCTCATTCTTGAGAGCACGATATAAAAATATATGCAAAAATACAATAGTTAAGTCCGTGTTTAGCTTAAATATCAAATTATAATTTAAAATAATTCTAAAGTTTAACAGAACTGCGAAGTATAGCTGCATTACGGATACATTACAAAGTAAGGTGCGTTTAGAGAATATGACATAACCGGACCTGAGTTGTGACCCGGCCTTGAAAATTTCACAATTGTTTCACTACTCGATAACTCCAAGCTGAGTGATCCAAGTTTCACCATAAATGCTGTAGAAAAATATTTCTAAAACACCTCACATCTCTTTCCAACTGGGTAGTATAGTAATGTACGTAGTAGTAGATGTATGTACAATATAATAGTTTGAAAAGAAATCTTCATATAAACAATGTGACATAGAGATGCAATATGCTTATGAAAGTAAAATAAAAGTGAAACATTGACACTTGAGCACCATCGCTCAACAATTTGATGCCAAACTTGTTGTTATCATTGTTATCATTTATCGTTTTGCTTCTTATTTTTCTTGTCGTTGTTTTAGCGACTATGTAAGTCAAACAAGAGTATAGTAAGACATAGGATGCGAATGAAAAAAGAAGCAACAACAAAAATAATATCAAATAGGCAAATACAATACATACATTATACGAAAATGATGCTGTCATCAACAGGAGTCATAGCAGTATATAGTAGTAGCAGCAATGCCATCAGCAGGAGCTCTGCCATTAGCAATGTTATTTTAAGAGACACACATACACACACACACACATAAATATATATTTTTTTATAGTACATTGTACAATATGTATTATACATGGATAGGTACATATTATATGTTAGACCTAAGCATAGCCCAAAGGCCTATTTGGCATACGTTAATGACTGTAAACATTATTTTAATGTGTACGCTAATTTCGGGATCATTGGACACATTGGACACATTGCAAACATTCAAAGCAGGCAAACTCATCAGTAGCATCAGTGTATATTTGTGAGTTTATGACATTTTTATTTTTCATTTTTAGCGGAGACGGTTGGATGGTTATTATGTTTATTTTTATATTTTCAAACAACATTATGATCTTGTTGTGAAGAAGAAGAGGAAGATGGACAATTTGGTCTTTCTGTAAGTCAGTGAGTCAATCAGTCAGTCAGTCAGTCAGTCAGTCAGTCAGTCAGTCAGTTGGTCGTCAGTCAGTGGTTTACCATACAAATTACTTATTGTTCATTACTGTTCATACACTCATACATATATATACGAACGAGTGTGTTCAAAAATATTTATGTGGCTTTTGTGGTGACATCTAAACGGAAATTAATAAGCATATTTAAATGTTTGTTTCAGCACAGCACATCATATGCACAGTAATACATTCACAGCACAGTGAAGGAAAAACTTTCAACGCCTATGCATATATTCTACTCATATAATATTGACGATGAATGACTATGGAATGATGGTAAATAATTGTGATGGCAACATTTTTGATATGACCTTCTTGATATTATTATTATTATTATTACAATATAATGTATGTACATATATACAAAGGTCATTAGTGTGTTGTTGTGTTGTTGAAAAACTGAAAAGGACACAATTACAGAAAATTCAACTCCACATTCATTTACTAATAAAGTGAGTAAGTGCAACATGCTGTACTACTGTACTAGTAAGTAAGCAACATGCTGTGCTATTTAATAATGACAATAAGAGAAGAAAGAAATTAAATATTTTTAAGTTCCATTTTGCAATAATAACTAAATAGATAATATAGAAGTTAATAATCCAATGCAAATAATTAAATACCAAAAATACCCAGAATCGTCCCTTGAGAGGTTAAATTTATGCATCAACGTTCACTAATTTTTCCATATCAATCTTTCTTCAGAACATATAAAACCTCTATCCCTATTCCATAGATAGGCTACCTTACAAAATTGATGTTTTTTTTTTTTGTCAATATCACTCCCACATCTCCCAGAGTACTACTATATGGATGAAATATATGACCGACCCTCAGTAATTTTTACTAATCAACATTTTTTCGGAACATACTAATACCCGATCTTTACTCCTTAAAGAACCGTCTCTATAAAATGAACTTCAAAGCACCTAAAAATCGACAAATAATCCCAGCAATTGCACCTAGAGCGCGAATCTTATTAATTTTTCTCCCAAATATTCTTATCCCCTATATCAATCTATTAGTGTAGCTTTTATATAAAATTGATGATTTTTTTTTTACTGAAAAGACATCAATTTTGTGGAGAATCGACATAGGGGGTAACTCTATTTTTCGGAGAACTAATAATAACTTAATATTATTATTATTATTATTATTATTATTATTATTATTGCTAAGTAAATTAAAAATAATAATAAAAAATTACAAAAGAAAAAAAAACAGATAACACTCACCACCATCACATGGAAAACTCTCTGCCAAAAGTGTGAACAATTTATCAGATAGTAAACATCTGCCACGTGGTCCCAATGGTACACGACAAACAGGACATTTTACTGAACGACTGCGGCAATTATTACACAATACGTGACCATTGCAACATTGCCAACCAGGTGGTTTTGTAACCTAATTAAGAAAACGTGTACAAAAACAACAATTAAAAATAGAATATAAATGAGTTGCTCATAAAAAAAATAAATAAAATAATGTAATAGGCTTATTTTAACGGGTGATATAAAATAATAAATTAAAATTAAATAAAATTTAAGATTTTTTTTGTGCTCTGATTTACACAATATTTTCTTTATAAACATTATACAAGAATAAAATAATTATTTATTTTGTAATTCCATATTAATCAATTTGAATTGTGTAGAAGAACAATGTTTGCCAATACTGTTAGCAATCGTGTTGCATGCATTGCAACAACACTCATATATATCATTTTATTTTTTAAAGAAATATTTTTGAATTTATCTGAATTTAATTCACAATTTTTTTTTTTTATAAAATTCTAAATTTTCCAACAAAATAAACATATTTTTTTCTTTTCTTTCTATTTTGGTTTGTATTTTGTATCTAATCAATTACAATATGTTATACAATAGTTTTTTTTTTTTATCAATGTGTAAACTAAATTTTTCATATTCCATTACGTTACACAAAGTTGTTGTTTTGTTTGAAATTTTATTTAAAATATTTTCTGCTCTATAAATTCATTTTTTTTTTTTGCTCGAAAAAAAATCGTATTTTATTTTTAACAATCAATTTATTGTCAATAACATAATTGCCCAGTGGAAAGGAAATATTTATAAATTGTAAACTAAATAGCAAGTGAGCATTTTTAAATTATTTTTTTACAAATATTATCATTAGCAATTGACATACTTGACATACTGAGTGGGTTAATAATGTTTTGATAAAGTGGTATGGAGTACGCCGCTTTGGGCAAAAAAGAAAGAGAGAGAGAGAGAGAGATCCTCAACCCGAAATCATTCTGTCAATCATTCAGTGAGAAAATAAACGTATCTCCTAAACAACTGACGGATTTTGAAGCAGACGTCAATCTCAACTTCAAGTTGCATAAAAAATGGAATGCATTCGATGAAACGAAGTACCGTAAATGATGATGACAGATCGTTGGAATGTGCTCTAATGTATTAATCTATCTTTTTATATATTATAAGCATATAAAAATTTCATACATTCAGCAAAAATAAATCTTTCATACAAAATGAAGTCTTTACGCTTCCTACGCTACATAGGATTTATATTGAACTTTTCTTGGTAAATATGTAAATTTTTGTGACAACATTAAATCGATGCTTTGTTCATTTTTATTCAATTTGCAATTTTTTCAAATTTAATCATAGAATATATTTGAATTTTATTGATTCTACTGCATATGCAAAATATTAGAAACAAATTGAAAAGCCATCAAACAATAGCATGTATTCTAATATTGAAGTTATTAAATTGCATTCAATTTCTATTTTTAATAGTACAAATTTTTGGGTGCCGTAGCTCAGTGGTTAGTGTGTTCGCCTTCTGATCTGTAGGTCGTGGTTCAATCCCCGGCTGATGCATAACAAATTTAATATCGATAAGATTTTTCTTTCGAACGGTACCCACCTGTCGGCAAGCAATTGGCAATTCTTCCGACAGTAACAACTTGCCATGAAAAAGCTTCTTAAAGAACTCTGTGACAAAGCTCAGAAAAAGTGATGTCACAAGTGTTCTGCCGTTCGGAACCGGCTAAAATAAGTAGGTCCCTTCTAATATTGTCCAAAAAATTTAAGACGCACAACAGTAATGGAAGAGAAGCTCGGCCAATGAGCCCTTTGGGGCTTTATGTGACATATATTTATTTATTTTATTTAATATTTTCTAATTTCTACCTACACAATGAAAGTAATAGAAATACTATATATTTTCAATATAATATAATTTTATGCATGTATTACATAAATACAGACATTCATGCATGTTGTCCTGCATTTGTGTTTCTATATTTCGTAAAAAAAATATGTGTAGTCTTTGAATTTTTAATCTTTGAATATGCTATCTACATAAATATTCATATAATATTTATAAAGGCTTCAATTAAAATATATTTACGATTTTCAATACAATTCTTCTATAAATTTAAGAATGGTGGTCACAATTTTTGAACTACAGTACTGAAGAAGAATGTAAAGATTGTACAACATGTTGCATATTATTTGTAGATACATATATGAACACAGTTGACCGGGGGAAACATTTTTTAGAATTAAACAAAAACCATTATTCATACATGGAGGAAGGAAAGCCAATTAGAAGGTGCGACTCTATCCAAAAAACATTATTTTTCCCTGAAGTAACATTAATGTTACTCTTTAACTGCTGATTTCTGACATTATAAAAAATATTTTGATGAATCAAAATATTAAAATTTTACACCTTTTGATCGTAATTTGAATTATTACACTTTTGGTCTTTAATATTTTCACTGGACTATTTCTTGCAACTAAAAATGGATGAGGAAAAATAACAAAAAAAAAACAAAACAATGTCAGGAAGATTATTCTCTTCCTATTAAAAAATTCATAACATATTCTTCGACATACATCTATGTATGCTTGTAATTGTTGTTGTTACCTTAATTACCAGTATCTTAATAAAATTTATGAGCAACTTAGCACCAGAGGAAGAAATTGTAAATTTTATATGAAGATATGTGATTGTGTATCCCTATTGTATATGCATGTGTATGCTTACAAGTTTATGTATACATATGTATACAGAAGCTAACCATAGGACCATTAGGGTATAGTTGTAAAAAAATGATGTTCTTTTTCAATTTAAAGTGTAAAAGTTTGGAAAAACATAGTTTCGCTCTTTACTACGCACTCTTGCTTTCTCTCTCCCCTCTCTCTCTCTGTATCTCTCTCTCTTTCTCGATATCTCCTCTCTATCCCCTACTCTCTCTTCCCAAACTCACTGTCGCTCAATCTCTCCCACCCTCTTTATCTTTCCCCTCTCTCTCTTTCCCTACATTTTTATATATCTTTCTCCCTCGCTAACTCACCATCTGTTTCCTAACGGCACGTCCTCTATTTTCCTTCATCTTACGCACTTTGCTCTCTCTCTCTCTCTCTCTCCCTCCTTCAGTCTCCCCTCTCTCTAACCCTTTATCTTTATTCAAAATCTATTGAACTACTTGCATTTGAAATGGAACTTATTAGTATTTATATGCTTATATGTATATCATAAGTCCTATAAATATAACATGGACTCAATATGGCCCTGCATGAAAATCTTGTAGTATAGTACATGTTTCATATCGATGCACCCTAGATCAGCATAATTTTAATAAATTAACTGAAAATATCAAAGATAAACAAATACATCGTTTACCTTAGCCTATGTAGCTTACAGACATGCTATGTAAAAATATATGTGCATTAGGGTGTATCATATAGTCTGTTTTCTTTCAAGAGAAGAGATTAGAAAGCCTATACTTAAAGAAGCTAAATACTCACGTCCATCATTAACTACAGCGTCACGTATGGAAATTAAAATTATCAATTCCGGCATTGCCCCAAAAATGTTCCCGAATAATAATAGAATAATTCAGAAGAACATAATCATTTCTTCCGATTGAATCAAAGCTTTACCTTTTCATCGTCAAATTTTGTAAGAATGATAAATTCAGCTGGCGGTAAAAGTTTTGTAAATTATATTCCAATATTCATCTGCTTTACAACATTATAAACAAATAAGCGTATTAATTTTTCGAGACAGATCTCCATAATCAATAAAAAATCCAAATTGCCTCCTCTTTTTCTTCGTTTGTCATATTTATTCATTGTGTTCTTAATGTTACCTTTTACATTTCTCTATCAGTGCTATGAATTAATATTAGGAGTATCCTTTTAGGATAGTTATTCAATAATTATCTCATATACATTATGCTTCTGTACATATAAAGCAAATTCTTAAAAGTATTTAATTGTAACTTTAATTTAGACAATCAAAGTGAACTTCGAATCAATGATACAATTTCCATCATGTCGAAAATGTTCTCAACTGTCGACGGTGAAATTAGGTGAAATTTCCTTCAAAAGAAAAATATAAACAGTCCGTACTCATTCAGAGACGATTTTTTTAGTCCGAAAGATGCTTTGACATATATGAGAAAAATTCTCTCAAGGGAAACTTCTACATAACAGCTTCTTTTTAACAACTCTTCGATCCAAACTCCAGAATTTGATGAAGTCTTATTCAAACAAAATGTTTACCTACCATAAATGTTTAATTACCACCTCTCAAGGCCCCTAAAACACTTGAACATTTCTACATGTAACATACGATATATACATTGTATATATACATTCTTTAGAGTTACAACATGATGTGAGAATGATGTTGATATGAATCGAGATTTCGGCATGTGACATATATACATTGTATATATACATTCTTTAGAGTTACAACATGATGTGAGAATGATGTTGATATGAATCGAGATTTCTGCATGTGACATATATACATTGTATATATACATTCTTTAGAGTTACAACGTGATGGAAGAATGATGTTGAGATGAATAATATAATATTTTAGAGGACGAATACAAAAAGAAATTCAGTAAAATGCGGATTTTGATACGCCATAATACAATATATACACTTGTATATATATAATAATGACTATAACTATAAAGTATTTGAAACCAAATATATTAGCACATATTTAAACACACACATCTACACATGTGTATGCAATATATTCATATTTAAGTTGACGTTTAAATTATGAGCATATAATAGTAAAATCTATATATACATATATTGCAAAACTATGTAATAGACGTACTACTGAAAGCAAAATTGTGTTTATGTGTGTGTGTGGTAATAAATTAAATATATATGATGAGATATACACATTCGTACACCTATGTACGAGTTTGTATGGGTCCATGTGTTTATAAATATTCTTCATCTTCTTTTACCAGCCACTTATACTGCTAATATACAGATTAATACTGATGATGGTATCTTGCCAAAGTGCTACTGCTATTTCCTTTGCACACAATGCATACTCTCTTGTTGGTTTCTATGTAAGGGTGAGTGTATTCGAAAATGTACATATAATCGTATAAATAGATTTGACCCGGATTTATGCTATTTTATGCGCTAAAAGTGACTAAGTAAGATGTGTACACTCGAACGCCTTGTTGCATTCATTTACATTCTCACACTTGCACTCAATGATGTGGATAGGACATGTGACAAGAATGTATATTTTACATACAAATAAATTATGTGTATACATTTAAGAGTGCTCTGCTTCTGCTGCTGCTGCTGCTGATATTGCATCATGACTACTATTATCCTTGCTGATAATTTGTTTATTAACCCAAAATGAATTTATTTATTTATTTTTGTAACTTAGATATATGCTAAATACTAGATACATGTAGATAATATACAAATAAGTGCATACAAACATGTATGTATACATATACGTTGTTGTTAGAGATTTATGCAAATAGTATGTTTATATACATGTTCTCTGCCATTGCGAATCCATTAAGTTATTAAAGGTTTTCAAATCTGTGCCATTCCAATTATGTGTCTTCTTACTGTTTTAATTTTCTATTTTTATTACAATTTTTGTTACTACTTTCACATAGGCAGTTAAGCAAATAATGTTGTTTTCTCAATTTATAGGATAGAATATGAAATTAAATAATTTATAAACCACTAAAATATATTACAAATTTGAAATTTCTATCCCCACAAGGAGGCTCAACGACATAGATGGATATTAAGATTGTAAATTGACATTGACATTTCTATATTATATGTATATACATAGTACAAATATAACTACAATAAATATATACAATTATAACTAATTAATATTGTATTTTGTTATGATTTTTATTATACCAACACATTAGATATGATAGATAAGATGATAATATAATAATGAAAATTATACTCCTAGCCAATGTGAAATTGTATTATAATAAAATATGATAATTTGACAGTTTAATTTAAATAAAAGCCATCAGCCATAAGTTTTTAATTAATTTTATCATCATTAAAAATTCTTTGCAGTTATATGATATATACAATGCATTTTAAATTTGACTAAAGTGATTACTTAAAAAAAAAAAAACAAAATTATGCCATTAAAAATACTATACATAATACAGGTACATAATATTTCATTTATATTAATTGCAATGCTAATCAATTAAATTTAATTTAAATTTAATTGAAATTATTTATGTATGAATGAAATACAATAAAAAAAAGTTGGATCATTATATTTCTTTTCAAAATGTTTCCTATTCTGCCTATGCTTCTGTCACCGACAACTTAAATTTTCCCCCCTTAAAATTTAAAAATTTTGAGTATTTACACCAACCCCTTCGCCCATTCCTGCATTAAGCGATTGAGAATCATCCCTGAAAATATGATTACAGTGTAGATATTTAAAAATAGTGTCAGACTGTCTACAGGAAAAATATTCTTATTATAAAAGAAAAGGGAACTCTGACAAATCAAAATATCTCCCTTAAAGTAGCAACAAAAATATCAGTTTTGTTTTATACAAAATATATGAATGGATTACCCTAGCATTAGCTACCGATTTTGATCAGGGGCACATGCCATGGATATTTATTGCTATTTCTAAGATCAAAAGCATTATAATGAAAAATTGTTCCATATTGAAATCAGTTTTTGAAAACAATATAGCACATGTTTCGTTATCGCGTATCAATAGCGCAAGGTGTTTGACGTTTCGGATTTTTTGTATCAACCAACTCTAACGCAGAATAGCGTAAATTTGTTACACAAACTCGATGAACTATGTAAAAACAAAAAACATTTTAATAAATTTATAATATTTTCTTAGACACAACATCACACCTTACTTATACAAATAACAAAGATACGAGAACTTTGACGCATACCAAAAAAAAAAACTGTTATGAAGAGATAAAGTTGCTGATTGCCAATGGCAATATTAACTTTAGTCTAGTACACATGCATACATCACTGTCTGTAGGGAACATATAAACATGGCAAATTCGTAATGTTTACTTCATTACAGAACAAACACAATGAATGAACAAATGGAAATATGTGCAAATCCATGCATATAAACGCATATTTAAACAAGTCGAGACAATTGTAAACTAACAAAATGTGCAAATATTGATGTGATTAGTATTGCAACAACTTTTCAAAATATTCATGCTGCGTTATGGATAAGCGTATATATACTCTGATCATACATATGATGCATTTTATTTTCAAGTAGTATAAGTACATTCATATACAGTGGATATAGATAAATACACATACACTTACACTCACATATATATAAATATATAGTAATGAGAGCCATATGGAAACTTACCTCAAGACAAACAGGACACTCCAATAATTGAGCAATATTCTGTAGGCATGTAGCAAACTTTTGTAACGAATGCTGATTGATGATGTTGTTGCCACTATTTCTGCGATGCTGTGATATTATATAACAAACATAGAAAGAAAAAGGACGAAAAAATGAGAACAAAATTCGTGAAAATCAGAGCTTAATAATATATTTACTAAATATTGTTTGAACATAAAATGAAATTTTTTACACAGTAATTTATTAGCAATTGCTAAATCAGGAAGTTAAACAACCTGCTTGATCATCAAGTGTTAAAAGTTTTAAATTTATTAATATAACCTAGTCAATAGTGACATTCATTTGCCTATGTAGGCCACTAGTGATGGTAGTAGTTACCGATAGTTATCGTATGACTAGCAATTATATTGAAAATGAAATATATTAAAAAGAAAACAATATTTAAAAGACACACTGAATATGCTGTGAAATTGCTATACCTCGTGACTCAACACATTGTGATGGAACGTTGGGAATATCACATAATTTTAGTTAGTTTGTAAGATTTGATCACTTATTGTTAGTTTCTAAGTAATTTTAGAAAGATCCAATAAATAAAGCTTGAAAAAAAAAACAAAAAATTTTAAAGTAATACTAATAATAAAATCCATCATATTATGCCACTTGATCTTGTGGGTGTAACTATTTAAGACCTCTTCAATTAATAGTTTCATCTAGAAATCCATTTCATCAAAATTCAAATAATCAAAGTTTTCATTAAGGGGTTACACCATTGTAGAATTTTCAAAAAATGGAATAAAAATTTTTTATCTTAAATAGTCATTAATAGTCTCAAAAATAATATACTAAAGGATGGAAGGCGGGAAAAATGCATAAGTGTCTGAATTTCGAGTTTTGCCGCAAGACGTCTGAGGTATTCTCGGAGCACCTTTAAACTTTAAGCGTGTTTTCCTCGAAACCACTTTTTTTGAGCTGGCTGGAAACATAACTCAAACAAATCTTAACCGATTGATTTGAAAATTTTTACAATACATTTGAAATCGTTTTCTTCAGCGACGTACGTAGGGATTTGTTGAAATTGTGCATATTTTTTTACTTATAAACAATTTTTTGACGATTTTTTAGGTGAAATTTCGAACTTTTTCTTCAAAGGGTCGCCATTTTACGAAAAATCAATTAACCCAAAAACCCCTACATACGTCTCTTGCTATTGTAATATGGAATCAAAAAATATTCGCTAGGTTTCCGGCCGTGCATCGCGGTGAAAAAAACGCATCAGCGGGAAATGCTGCACAGCCGCCATTTTGTTTTTGAATCGCGCAACTTAATTGTTTTTTTGGACTTCAAGATGGACATTAAAAAATACTTTTTACAGAATTTGCATATCTCCTTTTGTTTGGCCTACGAAAATTCCCGAAATATGCATTTTTGTGCTCTACAGTGGTGTAACCCCTTAATTAAATTGAAAATATATCAATTTATCAGAATAGTGTTTAATAAAAAATATGTTTTTATTTTAATTTAAACACTACCATTTACAAGTATTCTTTTGAAATAATAATTTCAAGCTTTGACTTTGTACTGGAGTAAATATAGTAAATTTTTGAATATTCCAAGCAATCAAAATACAAATTAATCGATTAATTATAATTAATCTACTATGTTAAATTGAACAATTTAATAATACTATACATTCAAATAATCACACATCTTATTATAGAAATTGAAAAATTAAATAAAATACTCAAGGCACCCGACATAATTTTGTATTTAAAATACTGTATATATTACCCGTGCCTACATACATACATATGCATATATATTTATTTATAGATGTGATATGATTATATTACAATAATTGCATTGTTTTTCGAATATTTGTATACCTATTATTAATACAATATATCCCTAAATGCCTGAAAACAATTGAAATCGACCATAATGAAAATATAAATTTCAATACCACTTAAGCCATAAAATGCATTTTATGAATTTGTATTCAATTATCATTTTGCATTTTGCATGTCCTAAATACGTATATGCCATACATATTTATTGCCACATTCACGCATACATTCAAGCAATAAAATCAATTTTAGTATATGTATAGTATTTAGTTAGACATATTCAAATATATTATACATGTGTGTCAATTGCATTTTCATATAAATGTGATCACTTCGAAAAATAGTCTAAATCGGCATATAGGCATTTTGTAGTAGATAATATGTGAATATGCTAAATAAAACAACAATTGCTAACATTGTCATGTATAGTAGATATCTGATTTGAGATAATTTTTTTTTTTTATTGAAAACACTAGTTACCATTCAAAATTGATGTTGCCATAATGACACCTCAAATGTGTATGCAATGTCTATTTAATTTTAAGATAAGTACTAGCAACATGCAAATGTACCTACATATATCCAACTACATGTGTCTATCTGTTTATGTAGAATATTTGACAATCAATCTTCTGCTTTCACACAATATTCAGGTCAATTAAATTATAATAAAGTGCAAATGACAGACCATCTACTAGTTATATTATAATTATCATTAAATATTTTTGGTAATTACCATTATCATATACTCTTATTATTATTATTACTATTGATATTATTATTATTATTATTAAGAATAAATGAGACGAAGCATGCACATATCTACACATGTAATGTAAGTAAACTTGTATATTCTGTTCAGCTTGCATATATTTGAATTTTCCAAATATGTATTAGACGCATTAGATGAATTTGTATACAACACTTAGACATATAACAATGACAATATTATTCTAAAACTATATGTATATATGTATGTATATTCGTATGTGTGTACAAGTATATCTTGTGCATGTAAATATGTGATTATATTATTATTGGAATATATTGGTACATGTTTATCATTTACATAATTACCTACACGAAATTAATTAAATTATGTAAATTTAATAATAAGAAATGATATTCAATATATATGTACAATGACAAATGCATATTATTTGCATACAACATGTGAGATTAATCTATGTAAAATTTTAAAGAAATCTACTTAATCTTAATTTTCTTCACTGACTTGTAGTTTTATTTTTTAATATATGCTATATGCTTCTTGTTCTTATAATTAATAATCTAAGTTCCCCTAATTCATGTGAAGAAATCCTAATATAAATCAAATATTTCTAAAAGCACATTCATTCACGCAGATTTATAAAATATTATAATTTTATTTGTTTGTAGAGATTTGATCCATCAGATATGGATTTTAAAGCATTTAGAGTGAAATATTGAAAAATTTCCCTTTTGGTACTTTTTTGTAAATACTATGGGAATAATCTTCTTTGCTTTATGCAATTATGATTTTTTTGAATAATCATTTAAAAAGAAATTGTCAACAGGTAATGCGATTATCGAACTTGGCGCATAAAATAGCGTTTTTTGGATGGTCCTGATGCTTCCTAAAGCTGCATGGACTACAACCTTTAATTTCAATTCACAAAAATCGATAATTAATCTCTGTAATGGTGACTGTTAATCGAAATGATATACCCAGCAAGATTTTCGTAACCAAAAAATGTTCCAATGATGTCCCAACTCCAAAATTCGCACCAAATGACTCCCCTGTGTGTGTGTGTCGGTTTGAAGATAATCACACTGCTTAATAAACACATCAATAAACACATTGATTTCAGAAATATATTGTGCAATATTTATTAATATTATGCAAGCGTAAAATGATTAATATTATTCCGAGCAAATATCATACTGCCTGGCAGTCAAGATTTCAAACGGGAAACAGTTGACAGTATCACAACAATAAATGATTTAAGAAGAAACCACTAAATCGATCACTAATCGATGCTAATACCTTCAATTCAATGATTTCGTGAAGGAATTTTTATTCAAATTTCAATATTTGAACCTCTAGTGGACTACAGAAAATTTGTTCGGTCAAACTGAAAGCCTACAAATAATGCTTAATAGAACAATCAGCATTACTTTTACGTACTTTTAGAATCGAATTTAAAAAAAAAATATTTTCGAAGCATTAAAATAGCTTTCGATGACATTTTAATAAATTTGAAGAGAAAA
Source organism: Megamerina dolium (assembly GCA_963854835.1). Lineage (NCBI taxonomy): Eukaryota > Metazoa > Arthropoda > Insecta > Diptera > Megamerinidae > Megamerina > Megamerina dolium. The sequence continues at coordinate 13,545,560 of OY978526.1, read as the reverse complement.
AAAAACAGTTTTTCAATATAAATGGCACACTCTAATGCGAATGTTCCCATTTAAGCTGCTAATTACTTGGTGTTAATTAACACGTATATTTATACATGCAGATGTATAAAATATCTATATTTTAATAAAATGTTCCTATTCTCATTCTCAATTATACACTTCGTACTCATAAGCAACATGTATATACGAATGAATGCAACACCTATAATTAGTAAACAATGTATATACACACATAATATACTGACAACACATGATGACCTATATTTTTTGTTAAATATTTACATATATGTGCATAAGTATGTGTGTGTGCGATAACAGTTAATAAGTTAACTTATTGTTAAGGTGTGCTTTAAAGCAATGAAAACAAGACATTATTTCTACGATTTTCTATTTAATATTACATATAATTACAATGTTAATTACAATGTTAACTGTATGCTTTGTCTTATTATTGTTGCGGCTGTTTTTGTTGTTAGCACTTACTTGTATATATGTTATGTTACGCATGTAAGTTATTAAAGCATGCAACAATATTAAATGCCATAATTAAAAAAATACTATATGTTTATGTGTTTGTTGTTTTACATCAGTTATGTTGCACTTACCGTATTTGAATTGTGCTCATGAGCTACATTATTATCATTGTTGTTGTTGTCATCATCATCATCACCATCACTGTTGTCTGCATCATCTGCACATACATTGCGCCATATGCATACGGTTAAATAAGTAGCACCGCTACGCCAATGCTCATGAATATGTGAAGCTATTTCGACAATACGCTGACCCACTACATCATAGCCATTTAGTTCGAGTACAGTATCACCTGTACGTATACCAGCCTCATAGGCACTGGAGCCTTGTTGCACATCGCTCACCCATGGATATGGATCCCATGGGGCACGACTTAAATGCAAACCAAGCATACCATTTGCACATGCATATAATTTACACAATTTTAGCATTGTTTATTTTTATTAAACTTTTTTCGAACATAAACTTCAATTAGGACGAACTGCAAATTGAGAGAGAAGGAGAGAGAGAGAGAGAGAGAGAGGGAGAGAAAGAAAATTGAAAATTGGTTAGTATGAAATTTGTATGTACTTAAAATTTTTGAGAAAATATTGTGCCAAACAAAATTAAATATTCAAGGTTATATATCTTCGATGGTTTACTTTTTTCCCCTTTTGAGCAGCACCATTCACATGTGCCCTATTAAAATTACTCTCAGGTACAAGCATGTATCGTATGTCTACAAAATCAAAGTACAAATTTAGAAAAACAAAATCAACTTATTTTTGCCTTAATAATGGGCAAAACGTTACAATTTTTTTTTTTTTGTAATTTCAACACTTTTGTTTGTAGTACAAATATATTGGAATATTTACACAGACACACAGACACCCTCACACACACATACATACAAAATGTCTAAATTATACATTTGATGTGTGCGCGCGCGTTTGTGTTGAAACGTGTTGTGTTTAATTAATTACGCATACGACGCGTAGACAACTCTCGCATTCGCATTAACGTATGTGCACATAATCGCACATGTGTTGTATGTACAACATTTGTATGCATCGAAGTGTTTGAACGACTGCGAGTACTCGTACTCGTACTCGTCTGTTTGTATTAGCATAAATCACCTTCACCTACAAAAGGTACACACGATTAACGTGTGTAAAATCCAAAAAGGAAAAAAAAACAGATCTAAACAAATATACCAAAACAAGAGAAAAACTTATAATCACAACAGTAGCTGAAAACAAATCTAATATCGTTAACCGCATATATGTAAAGGGCCTTCTTTGAACGATCTAATGAGAAATTGCTTAAAATTTTCAATGGAAAAATATATCGCAATCTTTTTCATGTCCGGTTTATGGTGGCGACATTTTTGAAGTAGTCATATTGAAAAAATTACTCCACTTAAAGTGGAGAAGAAAATATAAGAAATGGGCAATATTTTCCGCATGCATCCAAGTTCGATCAATAACTGTAATGATCAAAGAAATATACCCTGAAAAACCGTACTATCTACAGCAATAACTTAATACTTAAAACTTAAGGCATAAGAAAATTATTTTTTCTACTTTTCTTAACTCAAACAGTAATGTTAGTCTTTTCGTGGCGAAATTTATTATTACTGAATTTTTTCTTATGCATATAAATTAAGTAGTCGATTTATGCACTCAGTTCTATTACTTTAAATGCCAAAAATCTATATTTAATGTAAAAACTCATCAGACTCAATTATTTCAAAAATTAACTAGTCTCCATATTGTATTAGAAAAAGTTGTTTGACTCACCTAAAAATCACCCTTTTATATGCATGCATAAATCTCTATGTAAGTGGATCAATGTGCGTGTACGTCTAAGCTTGTATGCATGCTGCATAAAAATTAACATTTAAACACTGTGTTGCCAAAATATATTGTTTCTATACAACAAACACGTCGTCACATTACACATAAGAGTCTATACATATACTCGTATATACTTAAATACAATATATGCTTTTCTGTATAGGAATTTGCGAAATATAATAAATATCATATAGGGCATATGAAAATCATGACCGTGAAATGTTTGAGAATTATTTATTATTACAATGAATCTAAGTAATATTTGATTCCAATTTACTTGATTGATGATATAGAATCGTGAATTAGAGAACCATATACAATATATAAATAGATGGTACATGTCTGCACATGTATAAGCATTAATTTGGTAAGGGAAATATTAAACGAGGTAAAAGATTAAATATTGAATGCAATAAAATTCAATCTGGACAAGAAATTATATTCAGTGAACTCTACTACATATTATTTCGAGATGGAGAAATTAGAGCAAACCTACAAAATAACATAATGATCCGTAGTTATAGTCAAAGTTAAAATCATCATAAAATTAAAATTTGCTTTTTGACAGATTTTTGTATGGAAAATATGTGAAACAAGCCTATTCTAAATTGAACATGTTTCTTACTTTAATTATAATTACGAGCCATAAACTTGACGAACCAATGTGACAACATGTGACGAATAGTACAATAAAAATTGACTCTTCAAAAGAAGGCACACAGATGCGAAATATTTACTTTATTTGTAGAAAATCATATATTTCTTAAATAAACTGATTCCGTTTCGATAAACTCAAAATATTTTCAAATGCAAATTTGACAAATTGTTGACACAGACAATATTTGCTACTACCAAGCATTTCTTAAGTAAAGAAAACGATAACTCATAAAAAAAGTAAAACAGCTCAACTACAATGACTACCTCTCAGTTCATGGATATTTCAGCAAAAATCCTCTTCCAAATCCTCCACGTGGGTGCTGGCTGGTAATGGCTGCCAACGTAATCAGCTAAGGATGGTTTCAGTTGTTCGAATGGGCGTTCGAGTCACCAAGACTTTTATAGGTTAGAGGTACCTACTCCCTCCCTTCCCATTCCCGGCTACAAATCCGGAGCCGAATGGGGCTGAAACTGGTAGTTACCAAAAGACTTTAAATTGGGAGGGAGGTTTTCGTGGTGGCTGAGGTAACCCAAAGATACGCGAGTAGAGTATTCCACGTCTCACGGCGTGGGTAATCGATGTGGAGTTGCATTGCAACCAGGGTGCTGAGCCCTTAGATCAGAAGAGGTTTTAGAAGAGGTTTTAGAAGAGGTTTTAGATCCAAACCAAGGAGGGTAGTACGTCCATTCAAAGTGCCCCAATTGGTACCGTAGGATACTGGAGGTTGGATTCTGATTTTCCACTCCTACGGGGCGCCTATCAACGCTTGAAATTGATACACACGCTTTGGGCGTCGTGAGATAAGGCCATCCTGGCAGGTGCTCACGATAAACACAGCGTCTTTTCCCTCCCTTCCCCTATCCTAGCTCCCGTCTCTCTCCCTCTTCCCCTGGGCTGGATTAAGGTGTCATACGTTCGGTGCCGAAAATCAGCCTGGCTAGGGGCACATTAAAAAATATAGTCCAATCGTTAACGGAGTATACGAATACCTGGCGCCCTCCGTATTAGCTAGCTTTACCTACGTAACCGGAGCTATGCGTAGGCGGACATCCCTTGTTCCGACACTCTTGGGAACAACTGGGGAACACAAATAAAATAAATAATACGGAGCTCAGATCTTCTTTGAAAAAGTCGGACGGAGCAGTATGCTCCGGAATTAGGGCAACGGCTATGCCGAGTCCAAAACGTGCCTCTGCTAAAATCAGCGAAGCTGATCGAAGCAGCAAAGCCCTTAGCGCTGCAGGTAAAATGCGTATCGCAGTTACCACCATGGCACCTTCTAAGGCACCCGGAACCAGCAGTGCTACTAGTCAGCGACTTGCGGCTACTAAATCTGATGGGGATGGTAAGACCAAGTAGGCTGAGGTGAACAGTGCTCGTGCTCGGTCATGACCCGTTTTAGAAAATTACAGACCCAGCGAAAGGAGGTTATGCGGAAAGCCGTGCTGCCTGCAAACTACTGAGAAGGGTCCACAACGGATCCACCAACTGAGGAGGAACTAACAGCAAAGCTGAAGGAGTCAATAGACTGGGAAAACATAGATTTGAAAAGAAGTGAGTTCTTGAGTTCAAAATAATAATATTAAACGAGGCGTGAGTACTTAAAAGAATAAGACTTTTTTTTTCCCCCATTTAGACCAATAATTGTTAATGGTTTTTTCTTAATTCTTTCCGAGACTGTAAAGCTAGAAAAGCCTAATTTATCGTAACTTTGTCAAAATAAATTCAGTGCTAATAAATGCTTGGTGTAGGTGATTATCTTCCATTCATATGTTTCATCTAATTATTCTTTATCTAATTTCATTTTCAAATTGTTAGAAAAACCCATTTTAAACCCATTTTAAATGGGTTAACGAAATGCAAAACAAGCTACAACATTATTAGTATAAAACATTTGACAAACAACCAGTTACACGAACAATAATAACAATAACTTATTTATTGATTTTAGTAAAAACCATTCAAATGAATAAATACTCTTCTCTTAGAATATTTCAAGTGATTGCTTTTGAAAGTGTGCTCACTTCATGTGACTCATTACATAAATATAAATGCGGACATAGAAACGGACCTAGGAAAAACTCACAAAACAAATAGTCAGTCATAGGCACCTCAATATATATCCATAAGCATATACTCTTAGTAATTATATACGAGTATAATATTCAACAATACACGTAACAATACAAACAATGACAACCTACCTATTTAGTACTTATTTTAGCAGATAAACATAAATAATAATTAAATGAGAAAAATAAGCATTAGAACAAAAGAGCAATTGCAAGAACAAACATTCAGCATAATGATAGGTAGTAATGCTAGAGATAATAATAATAATAATAATAATTTGTAACAACACAAAATAAAGCTACAACAGCCGATGTTTATTTTGAACTAATAAAAATGGCGCTAATGAAAGTAAGAACCCCTTCAAATAGTAATATGAGTGTACGAGCTTGTATTGCTTAGAATTTTTGGCATAGTCAGCAACAATTCATAAATCCATTACATAGAAATTATCATTATCATGTTGTGCTTATACAACAAGTGGTAATACATAATAATGAGCAACAACAACAACAAATATCAACTAATATAAAAGCTACACGCGTTTTACTGCCGCAGCCGCATTTGATCATTAAGAACAACAGCAACAACAACAACAACAACAACTATAATAACTACAATTTAATAGTAATAATATTAATAATAATAATAATAGTAATACTTAATAGTCATATTGAAATATACGTATTTCGAATTGGAATGCCAACAATACACACACTTACGACATACTATTGTATAAGCATCATAGTATGAATAAGAGAGGCTCGACTGAAGCGTGGCGAATATTACTGATACTGGTGCTGTTGCTGTTGTTGTTGCTGTTGCTGTTGCTATTGCTGCTGAGGCTGTAATTAATTATCAATATTTTTAGCATTATTCTTTTATTGTTCTTTGTGTTGTTAAACTTCCATTTAGATGTATTTCTGGTTGGAGACGCACGCGCAACGTGACGTACAACCAAATGGTTTCTATATATCCGTTTAGAATATATTTTAGTATGTAGATATGTAAAGTGTACAAGCATGAGTACACAAAATATGATAGATTGTATGAGAACTTGTTTAAAATCATTCATTCAGCACACTTCAATCTGATGATCAGAGTATTCTGACATTGACCATGAAATAATGTGAAGTAATTTGTATAATAAGTGTGCGTTATACGAGTACAATTTAATATATATCTTTTTTTTTATAGTAAATGCTAAATTTAATGACGAATTAAACAAATGTCTATACAAGTCGTTCTCTGATTGTATCTAAATATCTAATAAAAATTTTTATTTAATTTTCTTTTTTTTTTTTAATGAAGAAATTAATTGCAAAAATTGTGATTTCTCAATAGTTATGACGTTCAGAATTCTTTAATTAAAATAAAATATAACACAAGTATTAAATAAAAAATAAATATGTGGTACTTAAAGCCCCGAAGGGCTCATTGGCCGAGCTTCTCTTCAATTACTGTTGTACGTGTTAAATTTTGGACAGTATTAGAAGGGACCCACTTATTTTAGCCGGTTCCGAACGGCAGAACCCTTGCGACATCACTTATTCTAAGCTTTGTCACAGAGTTCTTTTAGAAGCTTTTTCATGGCAAGTTGTTACTGTCGGAAGAATTGCCAATTGCTTGCCGACAGGTGGGTACCGTTCGAAAGAAAAATCTTTTCGATATTAAATTTGTTATGCATGAGCCGGGGATTGAACCACGACCTACAGATCAGAAGGCCAACACACTAACCACTGAGCCACGGCACCCGGCTCACAAGTATTATATTACTTAAAAAAGAAATTCAGTAAAAGTTCCCTTCAAAGGCTATAGTTTCAATTACTTTATTTCTTATAGATTTAGACTGTATACCCTACTACCTAACGGTTTTTATTTGTCAATCGATGGGTACTTCCAAAACATGGTTTTTGAACGCTTCAATTGCTTCTTTGGCGCTCGTAAATCGTTAACGGCGCAGTTTAACTTTGATATTCGGGAGCAAGAAGAAGTCATTGGGTGCCAAATCAGGACTGTACGGAGGCTGAGTTATCAATTCGATATTCGGAGTGTTCAAAAATTCACCTGTTTGACGAGATGTGTGAGAGCTCGGCGGTTGAGAGGCGGTTGATTTTGCGAGTTTCTCTGAAAACTTCCGGCAAAAAAATGGTCATGTACCACAGAGAATTAACCGCCCTACGTTACTCAAGCAGAACAATCGCCACATGACCCATTCGGCAGAAGAAACAGGAGACCATTTGCTTCGATGTCCTGCGGGCCCGAACAACTTTTGTTGGATTTGGCTCGTCTTGGAACACCCACACGATCGATTGATTTTTTTTTTTCGTTTCATACGCATATATCCGTGATTTGTCAACTGTCACGATTTTATTCACGTCTTTCGCAGCACAACAGTCGAACTTTTTAAGCAAATCATCTCACACCAATCGACGCAAGCCATTTTTTGAGCTATTGATAAATTATGGGGTATCCAACGACTCCAAATTTTGTTTACAACCAGCGATATGCTATGGTTTTTCATGGTGCTTCATCGCCATACAAAGAACTCAATTCATTGATACATTCTTGTTGAGATAATCCACGTCGAAAGTTGTGAAAAATTATCCAATGAAAACCTTCTCTTGAAATTTCTATTTTTTGGCCAAGTTGATTTTCTTAACTCATTGTAAACAAAACAAATTGTACTTGTACATCAAAATGTTGTGAGCACGTTTCTGCTAAAAAAATGTCAAACTTTATTATGGTGTTGCCAGATCCCGAAATATAAATAGTTCCCCTCGTATAAGCTACAATGTCTACATACATTTTCCAATAATCTATGGAACTGTAAGAAATATTTGATTCGAAAATTTATATTATTTGCTATTTATAACAATTCACACATTTAACTGGATTACTAATATGAAGAAGGTATTGTATAAATAATAATATTTTTAATATTTTGATGTGATTAGACAGAATAGCTGATCATATCAATTTTTCCATTGCTATCTCATCTCATATCAACATTTAATAAAACGCACAACAAGACAGACAGCCTACGTAAAATTATCATATAAAATATTTGATAAAGAAAACAAAAATCAATTAATTTATCTTGAATATTATATTTATAATTTAACCAACTCGATGGAATTTCATATATTTTTTTTTTTTTACCAAAATATTTATTGCAAAAGTTTTCATTTTAATTAAAGCTTGACAACTTTAAAACCGGCATTTTTCATTAAAACACACTATGTGGGGAATATTAAAACAATATTTTTATTTTGTTTTTACGTTTTAAATTATTCATCATATTAGGTAATTAGCAGTAAATATATGCATATATTTCGAATATTAAATTCTTTAAAAAATTCTAAAAACAAAACAAACAAAAAACTTCATGGCGGCACTTAAGCTTATTATACGTATATATATTTATATATATAGACATTTTAATAAATTATGAAAATTATGAAAATGAAGTAAAAATCATATTAATTACATATACGAGTATATACAATTCATGCATATATCCATATTCAATTAAGATTTTATATTAGCAAACAATGTGTTGGTAAACATATTTTGTTTTTTTATTTTCTTGTGCAAGAAAATATCAAATTTAAGGAATTATGTTTAATTTTTTTATTTAACAATGTCTGGCCCTGAAGATTACTCATTTTTATGTGTGTAATGATGGGAATAATATTGAGATTTATTAAAATTGTCTGAAGGTTTTCTCTTTTTTTTTTTTGTTTAATCATATTTAAATGAAAAAAACATACTCAAATGATTGTAAGTAATTATTTTCGAATTGCAGTTACTAAGACAAGTCATTAAAGTAATTAAGGTAAATTGCTATAATCTTAAACATATAACGGAGGCATACAATTAATTTTGAAAATTCTCAAAAAATTAATTTTAATGAGATTTTAATTCTCATCATATTGGTACATAATGATTTTTCAAAGGTCATATGTTGTTGTACTGATGAGAGCACAAGTGGAATTATGTACACCATTGTTGACTATGCACTCTTCTCTAGAAAAAATACATCTTCAATGTTATGTTTAAAGTAATCTCAATGATAAGAATTCCATAGCTTAGAAATAGGTTTTCCCGTTAGATAAAACTAAAACGTGCTAAACACTATCATCGCTTTCAACCCAAAAGTGGGAACATAGAATTGTAATGTGTCCGCTTCTCGAAAAGTCTTCTAGTCTCTCTGAAAAACCACGGATATTTCAAGACACTGGCACCACTATGCCTTAATTAATTTGAATACTGTCGCCAAAACGCATGTCTTAACACTTTATAATTTGTGACTAAATTACGCATGAGTATGAACAAGATAAAAGAATTTAAGCAAAGCACAAAAAAAATGTTTAACAAACAAAAGTGAGTACCTTGAAAAATGATTACGATTCACAACAATTCCAAACATCTCAAACTAATAAAGAGATTTTTCTATGATTTACTACACCATGTACAACAACAAGAGTAATGAATTAAAAGGAGAGAAAAAAATTGAATTTATAATGATTATATGTCGATATATTAATATAAAAATATATCTACATACATTAGGCAGAGTCCAATTATTAGCACGAAATAGGAACGTGCCGTAGCTCAGTGGTTAGTGTGTTCGCCTTCTGATCTGTAGGTCGTGGTTCAATCCCCGGCTGATGCATTACAAATTTTATATCGATAAGATTTTTCTTTCGAATGGTACCCACCTGTCGGCAAGCAATTGGCAATTCTTCCGACAGTAACAACTTGCCATGAAAAAGCTTCTGCAAGAACTCTGTGACAAAGCTCAGAAAAAGTGATGTCACAAGTGATCTGCCGTTCGGAACCGGCTAAAATAAGTAGGTCCCTTCTAATACTGTCCAAATTTAAGACGCACAACAGTAATGGAAGAGAAGCTCCGCCAATGAGCCCTTTGGGGCTTTAAGTGCCACATATTTATTTATATTTTTTATTTAATAGGAACGTCAAAATTCCTAAGAAAAAAATTAAAAAATCGATCATTTTATGTATATTTGTCCAACAAGCCAATGGTTCTTAAATCAATTTCGATCTATTACATTTCTTGAGTAAATTTGCTTGAAACACCAACACTTCAATAGTTTCTTTTACGATTTGTTGTAAGGAATTTGACCCACCCTAACAAACATACGCGCCTTACATATGTTTATAACGATATATATATATATATATAGTTCCGCATACGCGTACCATTAGAGCCATTCAACCAATTCATCAATATATATGTATATATGTATGTATACATCTACATGTAAACCTACAAGCATGTGAATAATATTCAAACAAATGAATAAGCGTAGCGACGCAATGAAGCATAAATGTTTGCGCGCAAATATTTGAAATTAATTAAAATTTAAACAACAACAACAACAACAACAACAACAACAATAAAAGCGATCCAATCTATGTATACTAAATATAGATACAAAACAATATGTATGTATATAAAAATAGAAATGTACTATAAATATAGGTAGGTGTTTTGTGGTATTTAAAGTTCGTTTCAATATTAGCAGTAAAATAGCAATAGCAGTAAAAGTGCAAAAAAAAACTAATAATCATTCATAGTACGAACATTACCAAATGATTGATCAACCAAAAAAAAAAATTTTTTTTCTATAAAATCGTAAAAAAAAAATTCCAAAAATCGATTTATTAACGCAGCTAAAGAATGAAATAATTGGTGATAAAATAATAATGTAAAAAAAAAACAACCCACGCAAAGTAATAATGCTCGTAACGCTCTAATTACGGCAATAATAGACAATGTTATAGACCTAAACAATTTGATAATACAGCTACAGATATATGTTATATATAGGGCAAATTTGCCAAAATTGACCCTTCAATATAAATTTTGCCCAATTTTGCCTTATGTGATTTATCGAAATTTCTAAGACACAAGAACTGTCGATTACTTCAAAATTTGATGCAAATTTTTACCCTCAATATTTTTTTTGAAATAGTTTTCTTTCAGAGAGGATAAAAAAATTGCCTCGTATAAGGCATACTGCTTCCCTATTTCCATTTTTTAATATCACCATTTTTTAAGGGTGCCCTCATACATAACCAACACGAAAACATCTAAAAACAAACTAATAACCCTTAATAACTTAATAACGAATCACCTTTAGACCGGTTAAATGTATTGCCGATACCATTAATTTGACCTTTTCAATATTTCCTCCGAGCTTACATTTAATTTTCATTCAATTTTCAAGGGGTCTGTCATACAAAAGGGACCTCAAAATACCTCAAAATCGACAAAAACCCGATTATCTGGCACGAATCACCACCTTACTTACGTATGTGGCCAGTACAATTGAAAATCTATCTAGGCCGAATCTAGCATGTTTCGCCAGCCAGCTCTTTCCTTCGCTAACTGGCGCCAATTAGACATTCCAAGCGTTGACAAGCTCTCCATGTGTGCATGAAAAAGGGAATATTTTACATTTACTATTTCATTGTTTCGAAAACTTAAATTTGTAGAAGAAAGAAAAGCAAATTGGAATAACATCCAAAAAAGACTAGCGGTATTCATTATTTGTATTGCAAAAAAAGAGCAAATGTTTGCAATAAACTCCAAATTTTTTGAATATTTCCTTAGCAACCCAAAAAAACACTACCCATATTCACTATCTAAAAGTAGATTTTGTCTTGCAAATATTTTCAGTAAATTCTAAACTTTTCGAATGTTTACTTTACATTTTCTTATCCCATCAGCTGTTAGAAGTGTCAAATCAGTATTGCATATGCATAGTAAACGTCAAAGAAGCGTCATAAGTTTTTAGTATTGCATACTTTCAAGTGCAGAATAAATGCAAATATATACATTTTGTTGATGTAGTGTTTGCATACTTTGCAATAATATTATACCATTGCAAGACCATATGCATCGCAACGTGAATTCCACTACTACTGTAAATAAACAAACAAATAGCTAAATAACAATAACATTAACAAACAAACAAACAAAAACAAAACCATAGCATCATAAAATTCACAAAAACAGCTAGTGGTTTCAGAAAAAAAAAACCAATAAACTCACAAATTGCGTCACAACGAACCTCTAATAAAAAAATTAACCAACAAAAATAAACTAAAACAAACAAACAAACCAACTAAAAGATGAATATCAAAATAGAAGAAACAGAAGAAGAAGAAGTAGACACACAAAAAAATACCCGCAATACTGAGGAAAAACCGGCACTAAATCAGCTGTTTTAACTACTCATATTATTAGCTCATATTTGCTTGCACCTATCTCTCTGTTGACGTAAATGCTACTACATATTATGGTATTATTATCACTACTGTGTTGCGCATGCTTATTTGCAGAATTTTTATTTTTTATACTTATACGTAAATATGTACGTATAGACATGCGCATATCTCATACGCAATATGTCTGAATCGTACATATGTACAACATGAGCTTAACACTTTAATGCATAGCAACAATAAGTGCAAAAGCGTACATTCAATCAAGTTTTTGTTTATACTTGCATGTAATGACGTAATATGCCATTGTCCAAGACGATTGTATGTACATATTTCCTAATCACATTGAAATGGTAGCTACATGTTGCAATTGTATGGTAATTAACGATTTGTTGAGGTTGAACACAAATAAATTCTATATTTTTTCATCTAAATCTTAAAGAATTCATTCACACAGACAGTTGACACCCCTTACCATCATTATTAGACGCCATTAGGCCTCTATATATCAGAAACATTTATACATAGCACAAACAGCTCTGAATTACCTTAGCCTGGCTCGTTTATTTATTCTAAAATCGCCACTTGACGACGATATATTTTCTCAACATGTCACATATTTTTAATACAATATTGCCAGTGTTACAAATATTGCCAAATAAATCAACCAATTCATGGATTTATGATAAATGCACATCTGGGAGTCATAGTGTTAACTGCTGCTGCTGCTCATATTGATGATGTCGTGGCTGCTGGCGATGTTGTTTCGCATTTTATATTTTTTCATAATCAATGAATTCAACTGATGCTGACGTCTCTGTGTTATACAAATTTATCGTACATGAAATATGTACATGTGCTACGACGAAATATTTTGAGCGCAGCATAAACTAACCACATACATGCATTTACGCACATACGTACATTTGAGTATTACGCTATTTCGCACCTTAACCTTATGTGTATGATGTTATATGTTGTACATATATACTCGTACATGTATTAGGTAATTGTCAGCTTGAATAAGTATATAAATCGTACATAGTGTACGTATAATTGATTTCAATATAATTACACAAGCAAATAGGAAATGAAAGTCCTACAATAACATTTTTTTGTGTAGTATTAAATTAACAAGTTTTTTACTTTGAAACGTTTGCAAAAATCAGTGACAATAATTTGATATTGAATATCTGAAGCATATATACATACATACATATGTATGTATACATATATACGTAAATATTTTAAATATGGTAACTGGCACACACAAACACCAAATAATAATTAAATTAAAGAATACGATATTGGTTTTTTTTTCTTCTCTGCTCTCATATACTGGTATGAATAGAGACACCGTTAAAATCAATAGCAATTTCAATATAAAGAATAAGAAACTGGTTATAATTGTCATCATAAAAAAGAAGATAAATAAAATATAGATTTATATCGAACTATTGTAAATACAAATGTATATGTGTGTTCGATGTGACATCTTTATATGCATACTCGTATATGAAAGTTTAGTAGATTTTACATAAATTTTATAAATTTATAATTAGTTGCTATATGGAACACAGCAATCATTTAATATCCAATAATTATTGGGATTTGATATCAATTTGATGTTAATAACCCTTCTATCAAATGTCAAAAGCTTACTCTCAAGAACAGCGCCAATTGAGGATCATAGAACTTTATAGATTGAGGAACCTCATAGAAGATAGACCTCAGCTTAAACATTAGGATACGAAAATATTGAATATTGACACACTATTTCTTTATTCTTAAGTTGAAAAAATTGTTTCAGGTCAATTTAGGACTTATATTCGATATCAAGTTGAAAATTACGATTTTTCTCGAATGTTTCTTTGTTTGTGAGAAACACGTTCCCCAGTAAAGGATACAATAATTATTGCTTCTCAAGTTGAGAAATTTGTTTGATATCAATCTGAGAATTAAGTTTCTTTCTAAAATGTTTAATTTCGAGTTCGAGATACAAATTGAGAATTAAGGGTTTCTCAAAGGTAAGTGACACAGAATATGGACTTTTTCTAAAATGTTTAACGTTTGAGAACCAAATTAAGAATGAATGGTTTTCTCAAGGTTAATCGACAGAATGTAGAATTGATACAGTACGTTTGATTTTGCAAGACTTCTCTCTCAGGCAAATTGTTTGAGATCAATTTGAGAATTATACTGAATATCAAGATGAGAATTACGATGTTTCTCAAATATTTAATTTAATTTTAAGAATTCTTAATTAGACAGTTGACAGTCATACTTTCGATCAAACCTTATAATTTCGTTTCAGCAGAAAATTACACGTTATTTCTCTCTACTCTAATTGAGAAAATTATTTAAAGGTCAATGGGAGAATTAAATATCATTTATTGGTTGCAAATTGACAATTAATTTAGGTTAGGAATCGAACTTTGTGTCAGCAGAATTTAAAGGTTATTGCTACCTTCCCTAGTTCAGAAAATTATTTGAGGTCAATTTGAGAGGAATTTTGGATATCAAATTGAGTATTACGGGTTTCCTTCAAAAAAATAGCAACATTCTAGTGAAATTGACAAACTTTATTCTCAAAATGAGAAATTTTTTGTAGACAAATTGGAAATTAAATTAGATATTTAATTGAAAATTATGATTATTTTCAATCGTTTGAGTTTGGTTTGAAAATTATATTGTATTTGATATAAATTTATTATTAATATTGGTTATCAAATTGAGAATTATGATTTTTTTGCTACATTTGATTTCAATTTGCAAATCTTGAGGTTCTGTAATCTAATACTTGTTGATATTTATCCATTTTGGGACTAAAGATCGTATGGAGAACCATCGAATTCCATAGCATGATTCTAAACTGATATTATGAAGTGCAAAGATCATTCTGAATATATGGCCTGAAAATATATTTCCCTAGATTCCATGATAAAACACATCCCAAAGGGTTCCGGGAAAACACTGATCACTGCACCTTTTACAGGATTATTTTACCACAAATTGCTTAGAAATGCCTTCTATAAAACTCTACTGGTAGAGTTCTTGTATATCATACTATCAGTTTATATTATATATTTATATATATATTTAGCAGATTAATAATCAAATATTTCGTGGAAAAAACACAAAAAAATCCATTCAGTTTGTTTATCAATTTAATAATATATATTAAATGTTAACTAGTTGACTATTATTATATTATTTGATTAATTATTATGTCAAATTTTTATCGCATGTATAAATCATTTGTTGACATTATTCTATAGTTAATGGCAAATATTTGAAAATTTTTATTTATCTTTTGAAATTCATTTAAGAAATGTTAATAATAAATTTTTGCATTTTTGAATTTTAATGAAATTCATAACAGAAATTTATTGCATTTTGCTAATTAATTATTTTTTGCCTGGTTTCTTCCAGAACATTATTAATTTCATTATTCTTATTATATTCAATGACAGTAAATAATTTTTTTTTTTTTAATTTTTATTGAATTATAATAACATTTTTATGATTATTTTGAACTCACATTATTTTCGTAGATTTATCACAGCAGTTGATAAGTAGATACCCTTTTTTTTGAACACAATTTAAATATGTACTCGTATATAAATACACCAAGCGTCAACGTTCTTAAATCACAAAAAAAAGGCTTATTCGCTTATTTTATGTTTTACACTTTACTAAGAATCGTTATTCTATGCACGTAAATTCACAAGAGTCAAAAGTCGCTCATGCTTTATAACACGATGCATACACAAACGTTAATGTCGAAGACAAATCAGTTAGTCAAAGCGCGTTCGCGCGCGCACACAACACCACTAACGAAAGCTCAATATAATCTGCGCATGCGTTTAATCATCGCAGCATTATGAAGCAGCTGCGTTTCTTTATGCTGGTCGTATAGGTAACGAAGTTATTAACTGAATAATGTTTTTGGCCGTTTTTTTTTTTGTTTCTTTTCTTCTTTCTGTGAATATTATTTTCGTGATTGCTTCTTCTTATTTCATCATCGGCTTAAGTGCGAAAGCTTTTTTTAAGTTCTGTTTTTTGTTTGTTTGTTTTTTCTTTCTGTTTTATTAACCTGATCGCTGTTGTCACCGTTGTTGTTAAGCCATACACAAAAAGCTACTGTGTACGGCAAGAGAAGCAACAACAAAAAGTGTGATCATACCGAAATAACTGTTGTTTTATTTGTGTTTTTAACAAGAAATACGATTATTTTTTTATCAATTCATTAAAATCACTACCTATGACAAATCTATTAATATCTAATATTTACTGTTGTCACGAAAAAATGTAATTAATATTATAATTATTCTCAATCATAGAATTTTGTTAATTAATTGTTTGTTATAGCCTGTGAGAAAGCTTCTCTGGGATATAATAGTGTCTCATTAACCGCAAAGAAAATAATTCAAATTAAAAATAATGTATTAGATATGGGTGATTATCAGATGTTTTGGTATAGATTTGGTTTAAGCGTTTTAAGGTGTTGGAAAGTTTACCTCTTGAGGGTACTTTTTGTGGTGGAAGTCGAAAAAATACATTTTGCCAATAATTTTCCCCTAATTTATGGCTAAAAGGCGATACATCATACTAATAACATCTAAAGTGGCAAATACCAATCGAACCGATAATCCCTTATACGAGTATTTCAAATCTACTGATATTACGTGACTGATTCATAATAACATAAATGTTTTTTTTTTTTGTTTTTATTAATTTTTTGTTTTCTTTTCATATTTAATATATGCAATTTTTTGTGGCGTCATCTCATCATCATCTGAAGTACATACTTGATATTGGTCAATAACTTTATTGACCAATATCAATATATGAGGAAATATATATGTGTATAAATATATTCGCATGTATATTATTTAATTAGTAAGTGACTGTTCAACACAACAAGGGTCTTTAACCCCCATACGCATACTCGAAAGTTATTAGTTTTAATTGTGCACTTAACATCAATGACTCTTGAATGGCTTCTGTATGTGTAAACAGTGCATACGCACACACACACACACTTACATTTCATATAAAAACTATTTGACTATTTGTATAAATGGTACAATTCGATTTTAATCCATACAATTGATCGACCCAAGCAACTAAACAACCAACTAACCAACTAGCCAAACAAGTAACCTACAAACCGAAGTATCGACTAACCAATTGAATTGAAAATAATGCAGTCAAGCATAGCTACGACCATGCATACAAATTAACAAACAAATTAATACAATCGATTGCATTGTTATTGCCAAGAATTTGCCAACATTTCTGAATATACATTTTATGTATACTATATTCTCGAATATGTATATGTATATACATTCATATATATATATATATGTATTTCACATATATGGACATGCATGTAGTTTAGTCGTAATTATATTAAAATCGAAAGTCAATAGCAGCAATTGTTACCCATTGCCAAAAGTGGTTAAATTTCATATTATAAACATGGCACAGTGAACTCCAAATCGCTGTAAGCATTCTATGTATATAATATACATACGTATACATTGTTTAGATACATGTGTTTAAACACTTATGAGTATGAACCGCACCAATCGCCATAATATGCATTATGAATATTATATATGGAGCAGTGGCAGTGGTAATGCCAATGTAAAGGGTGTTTACTTAAGCTTAACTGTTTTTTTTTTTAATTTAAATAACGTGTGGATTATAATTTATTTACGAATTTTAAACATGATTATATCACAAATCGAACAATTGAAAAATAAGCACCCTTTACAGTATACAAAGTAACTATCATATACCAGACCATGGTCATAATATTTACATAGCATTTAAGTTGTTGGTATATGTATACGCATATGATTTAAATTTAATGATGTGTGTCTTGTCATTTCTGAAATTAATATAGTCATATCTTCAATATGATTGCAACAATTCGGAACCTTTAATCCTTTTCGAGGAAATTTCAATTTAAGAAAACCTCAGTGTTACTGTTCTATTACTTAGTTAGATCATGGAAACAATACACAAATACTTTGCCAAATTTCAAGCCATTTTGACGATCCCAAAAACCTCCGAATTTAAATAGATCAATGTCATTACTCTGGATTGTACTTCAACGACGATTTCGACGAAAGTAAGGTCAAATTTTAATCAAAAAGTATGTGTTCTTCCATTAACGTAATGCCCGGATAAACAGGTGAGTAATCACAATAGCGAAATTTTATAAATTGCGTTACAGATTGCTTTTTCATCTACCGAATTATTGAAATTTTTCCCGACATCTAATGTTTCTCTTTCCGTACCTAAAGAAATGGCTTGAAGGAAATAGATTTAATTATTTCGATAAAATCATCAGTTAAACAAAAGCGTATTTTAAGGACCTTGAAAAATAATATTACCACAGAAGGTATATCACATAAGTGGTGTTGCTCGGAATCGGCTAATTAAAATAGTTTCCCGCCGAAAATTTGCATGTATAAATTTATCATAGAAAACTTGATCCAACATCTTTTTTCATAACATTCTTTAATGTATGAAATTTTTGAAAATTTTCCATAATTTTTAACCATAGTTGGGGACAACGACTAGTGAGATTTTAGTCCTGACGTCGTCTTGGATTTATTGAAAGGCATCTTATATAAGAAATTGCTCAAATTCTGTCATTCCCTGACATATTTTTCGCTAAAATCAATATCTGGAATATACCTTGCTCCACAATTCTAGAGTTTTGTCGATCAATTGACGCAATTGACTAAATCGCAAATATTTATTAGGTTTGAATGTTTAACCATTTCCTAAGATCAATTTTTGTACTTCATTTGGGATTGCTGTATTCGAACTTGAGGTTGCTTCAACTAGATCAAATCGCATTTCGTTCTTAATTTCCAAATAATTTTGAAAGTTGAACATTCAATCAAACATCGAGAATTGCCACTAGGGAATTGAAATTTAAAGACAACCCTTATCAAATTTTTTTCGTAGATTTTTCCTCAACATAGTTTAACCTTTTTGTACTCCTTAGGAGATCTCTCACACAAAATTGGCGTTTTTTATAAAAATCACTATCACCGCTCACAGAGTTCCCACTCCATTTTGACTACCCAAAATTTTTTCAGAACATACTTACTCATTGTTTTTACTTCTTAGCAAGACTTCCCTACAAAAATCACATTAATTACACAGTAATCACCTCTAGAGTGGTGAAATCTCTGACAGATCCTCATTATTTTCTCAGCATTTCCTCCAAATATAATTATCACTATTTCCACTGTCATACAAAATCACAATTGATCAATTTCGAACACAATGTGACGTTCTTTAATTGAAATATATTCATAATTGTATATTTATTATAATTTTTATTATTTTTTTTTTCCTTCTTCTTTTTCTTTGCTTTAAATTATCAACGATCACAGAGAGAAAACGTTCATAAGTAAGTTAATCGAATTCAAAGTAAACTATTTATAATATAAATAAAAAATAATAATAAAAAATAAGCAAAACATGTGAAAATAATTAATTTTATGGTACTTAACCCACAAACAGTTTATATTAATTTTTTTTCAATAAACAAATTTCAATTCAAACTTTCTGACTAGATTTTTTTATACGAAAATAAAAAATCAAAATAAAAAGCATAAAATATGTTGAATATGAAAATATTCAACAACAAATATATGTCTCAAAGGTTATTATATTCAATTCAATGAATATATGTATCTAAAATAAAATGATATTACTCACTAGATGTTGAAATATACTATACATATACAGGGTATTTCAATAAGAGCTGTCAAGAAGCGTTACAGAACAATGTTGCATAAAATTGATGCTAAGGACGTGGACGACGTTTATTTTCAGCAGAACGGAGCCACATGCCTTACAATTGATGAAACAATGGCTTTATTGCGTGAAAAATTTCTTGGATGTGTCATTTCTCGAAATGGAGACTTTAAGAGGCCAACGAGACCTTGCGACTTAATACTATTAAACTGTTTTCTTTGGGGTTACGTTAAACATAATATCTACAACAATGCTGCAGCAAACATTGAAGCACTTGAGATACAGCCGCAATGATGAGAAAATGTGATGAAAATATTAGTCAAAAGAATGTCCATATTATTCATCTTAGAGTTTGTATTTTGGATTAAAATAAAATTATAAGTTTCTTTCACAAAAATATTGCGTTTTTCATTAAATTTAAAATAACATCTCCCATTGAAAGACGCTGTACGTATGCCATTGTGAGTATTGGTCTATAGAGTCGTCGGAGAATATTATTTACAAGCAACAGTAACGTGCCATAATCGGAGAAGACCACATTAATGGCGACAACTGAATAAAATATTAAATAGTATATGAGATGTAAGCGCGAGTTCAACACGTTAACGCATATTTGTAGATAAATGGAATTGAAGAAGAACTAATTATGCATTGGATATGTTAATTTTTAAATGTAAATATTGTATTTAGAAAAAAAAAAAAGTGTAAACATAGATAATAAGACGTAATATATGATTTATATACATACGTTTATAAAACTCAAGACATGATATAGAAAAGTGATGAAAAAGAAACTTGCAAAAAATGAGAGAAAATCATGATTCGAAAAAGTGTCACGAACGACATAATGCAACAGAAATTAGTACAACGCAATTAAAAATGGAGTTTATGGAAAAAAATGAAAAGAAATCAGTACAAGCAGAAGAAATTAGGTCAAATACAACTGCTGATGATGATGATTCTAACTATAATCATTATAAGCCAACAGTGCGTATGCTGCAAATACCCAAATCAATAACGAATGATTCATGTGGTTTTCATTTGACACGCAGCAAATGGGATCCATATCCATGGGTGATTTTCAAATGCTATTATTATCAGCATCCATCATATGTATGCGTTATCAATGCAATCAATTTATAATAATAGATTTTTCCCATCTCTATATATATATATAGGTGAGCGCAATCGATGCAAACACACCTGCGGATATGTGCGGCTTGATGGCCGGTGATTGTGTTTTAGAGGTCAGTATAGTACGGCTGTTGTGTTGTATGTATTTACGCAATACGTAATATATTTATTTATTAATTTCTCTTGTGGTTTTTTTTTTGCCTTCCCTGCACGTGATTTTAATTTTACTCTTAATTTGACATTGCAATAGTACCTATACACAATTTGCGAGGCATGCACGTAGAGTAGATTGTGAAATTGCAATTAATACACATATGAGCAATTTTATACAAGTACCATAATACAATACAATAAACAACTAAATGACACTCAATTCGTTTTTTTGCTTACATTTAAGAATAAATGTACATATTTATATACTTAGTACCTGCATATATATTAGTAAACACATGCGGATAATTACTTTTTATTATTATGACAGTATAACACCGTTCATTTGTTAATAAATTATTTTGTCGCTAATGACATTAAATTCATTGTATTAATACATCTGCTTATTTTATAACACAATATATACTTTTTTTTAATATTTAATTGTTTCCTAGGAATATTTGATTACAAGTCTAAGTATGAGTACATATTTCCAGATGTACACATCATATAAAATATGGGGGGGAAAAAACATTTTCCAAATTTTATATATAAATTTCAATGACAAAGTATTGAATATTAATAATAATAATTAATTACATTTTCTAGTTAAAGAACTTTATGGTATTCAATTAACCATATCGCAATATGCATGTGTAGTAATATGAGTAGGTATAGGAACTACACATATATTTGTGGGCAAATTACTTTAGCATGTGACTAATTTCAGTCATAAATATTGTAAGATTATATGTATTCGGGTTTCACAAGATGTTATAAAATATCAAGCAATTTTTCGGTCGTTTTGCAATTCGTTTGCATTGCAAGAACATACCAAATTATGAACGCTTCTTCTCACATAAATAAATTATAGTTTTGTTCAACTTCAAACTAGAACATATTAGATTATGAGACCTTAGGAATTACATAATATAACCCTATACTTATATACATGCATTTGTAGTGTACACATATTAAATTACTATATTGAAAGGGTTTCACAATATCATTAATAACGAAGATATATTCGCAAACAGATACGAAAAAATATACTTTTACATTTTTAAACATACTATATTTGTTTGTTAATAAAAATATTCTTATATGATAAGTTTCATCACGAAATTTATATTTTTTCGTGCATAAAATGAGAAAATATACATATATACAAGAGCATACTTTTATATGGGAGGTACATGTAATTTACATCAGATTGTGCCCATTTTCAGTACAGCTTATGTATTAGTAAGAAAATTCTTATATATCAAGTTTCATCATGATAGCTCCATATTTTCGTTAGCAATATGTGAAAATATACATTCAAAGAGATAATTTTGTACGAGAGGTAGGTGTGTTTTACATTCAATTACACACATATTTATTTTTTAGTACAGCAAACATTGCTTTTTATCAATTTTAAATTCGATATCTTTATATTTTACATGCGCAAAGTGTAAAAATATTGAATCGCAAGCATACTTTTATATGGGAGATATGTGTGATTTTGATACAATTATCCTCATTTTTGAATATATTATTTCTTTAGTTAAATTAATATTATATACTAAATTTAATTTCGACAACTTCAAATTTAAATGCACAATACTAATAATCCCTTTGTTTTCGAGAAATTCAACCGTCACCAAGTTCAAAAGTCATCACGTAAAACATACGACAACAATGTATGCACATGCTCTATCGAAGTGTGTAATTTTATTTTATTTTTTTTTTAATTACTCAATATTATATTTTAAAACGAAATTAAATCAGCAACCTTATATGCAACAGTTCAATGTACCTTGTTTTCATAAATGGAGTCATATTTATGCGAAACCAATGAAGCAAATTGCTTTATGCCTAAGGGCATATCCATCAACTTAACAAAAAATAAATGTTGACATTTCCTAAAGTTTTTCTACCTTTTTGTTAAGATTTGTTGAATTATTTTAGACTCATTCATTATTCATTAAAACAATCTAAGTCTCAATTATTAATATTTATGCACTCACAAATTCAACTGAATTTGTATAAGCAGCTCAATGCTTTTTAACACTATTTATTTTACTAAATATATACCTAATTACTTAACTTACTTTTACCTGTTTACTTTCACAAAAGATTTAACAATGCTATTGAATACAATAAACCCATAAATAAAAATCATTCAATAAATAATTCTAAAATACTACAATATAAAAATTATCTATATATATTTATCTTACGTATATTTGCTAATTAATATAGCATTAGGTATGGGTGTCATACAAATAATATATGAGCACATTTGCTAATTTCAAAAAAAAAAAAAATAACAAAACGATTTAAAAATTTACCAAATTCTGAAAGCAATTTACAGCAATATACTTAATGATTTCCTCATATTTTTAAGCTTTACAATATTTTTTGTAAAATAAATTATCCAAAATAAGGCAATCAATGTAAAAAACCAACAACAGCAATAATAAATACATTTAGCAAGGTCAGGTTCATATGATACATATTAGTCATACAGTGTCATATATGAAAATGTATGGTATACTTAACATATACATATGTAAAAATCTCAGTTTCATGTTCATATGATTTAACTACCTTCAGTAACAACATTCAGAACAAGATCAAAATAACACTAACAATAACAGCATAGACATGCTTAATTAAGAAAATAAACGATTTGAAATTTACCATAGAACTAATGGGAGAAGCTTTTATGTAATGTAGACTTTAACAGTTAGCATGAACAGTAGCAGCTTATGTAAAGTAACAGTGGTTTAGGCATATATGAGTCGATAAGATAGTCTTAGCTATGTTAGCTTCTTGGTGGGTTTTTTTTTTTTGCTCACTTGCAAATAAAAAGCTTTAAAGTTTAGTCGGTTTAAAACGAATATTTTAATCTTAAGCTTAAGAAAAGGCTTGTGAAGGAGATATGTAATGAATTTTAAAAGTTATAAGAATTTTCCCATCCACCTTCGGCGAATATATCAAGCGTAGTAAAAAGAAATCCATTATTTTTCCAATAGATTGCTTTAGTAATATGTATCTCGCGTTGTCTAAGTGCGATCAGGTTACTTTAGAAAGATATCATTTCGTACTAAATAAACTTTTCAGGCAGGTTTGTGATTGCTTAACTCAGTATTGTTTGAGCACGCGTCGAAGATGGACACCAGTAAAGAGAAAAAATGCCATATTTTAGAGTTTTTCTTCGATAAAGCCGAAAACCCAAGCCATACGGCTGAAAATGTGACTAGTGTTAAAGTCCTGATACTTTAACAGCTAATTACATGCAATTTTGCTTTCGTTGATTCCATTCCGGAAATTTTGATGTCAGAGATCGAAAATATCGATAAAATAATGGAAATCGTTGAGTCTGACCTTTATGTAAGCACTGTTTCTATTACCTAGGAGCTAAACATTGCATTGCACACATTCCATCTGCGAATCGCTGCTGAATCGCAACAAAATCGATCCATTTCTGAAGCGGATGGTTACTGGTGACGAAAAGTGGGTCACTTACGACAACGTCAAGCGAAAACGGTCGTAGTCGATTCGCGGTGAACCGGCGTAAACGGTGGTCAAGCCACGATTGACGGTCAGGAAAGTTTTTCTATGTGTTTGGTAGGATTGGCAGGGAATCATCTACTATGAGCTGCTCCCCTACGGCCAAACTTATAATTCGGACCTATATTGTCAACAATTGGACCGTCTGAATGAAGCAATCGATCCAACTTACGAAACAATAGGTGTGTTCGCTTATAAAAAACGTTCAACAATTGTCAACAGTTTTCGACTTGAAAAGCATTGGTGAACATATAAATCCAGCTGTCAATTACGAACGATGAATATCAATTTACAAGTTTCTGATAGTTTTCAGTTCACGTACTTCTTGTAGATTTTAACATATCGAGAGTGAGCGTTAATCCGATTAAGTGCGCCGTTAATCCGGATTACTATGGACATTTTTTCCATAATTTTGCCATTGATCGCGTTTATAAGCAAAATTTTGTTCAAAGTTTACGAAAACATTCACATTTTTTCATTGCTGTGGTACTCTCGCAAAATAATTAAAAAGCATTACAAATAGCCTGTAAGGGGTAAAAGCGACAGACTTTCTTGAAGTTAGGTTTGCTGCAATCAACAATAAACAGAACAGGGCCATCTTAAGAGGGAGTACTAAAAATCGTATAAATAATTGCTTTTTGAAGTCGGCACTAATGAGATTTTTTCTATTTCTGAATTTACTATTACTTTTTAAGTTGAATCATTTCCTATCCAACACAAAAAGAATCATTGGAATCGAGTACTCCTTTTAAGCCGAAGCAAAATGAAATGAATAAAACAAGCGAAACGTGCTCCATCGGTTTGTTGCTCCCTAGATCGAATATCGAACACGAATATATATTGTAAAACATTTATTTGACGTGTCGATTATAATTATAATATGTTCCATAACAAATCATTTCTCAATTTCACTTACGTAAATATATAGAAACACATATGTAGGTAATTTTATGTTCTATTAAATTCATGTTAACATGTATATCATAAATATGAATAAAAGACTCTTATCATTATGAATTACATCTAATATATTTAATTTATGTGTATTTACATGTAGATATAGGTCATTTGTTCCATTAGCTTGTCTTCGTTTGCGTTTTTAGTACAACGCCATATTTCATGTAGAATTTTCATTTGCAGGTTAATGGCGAAGACGTGTTGGGTTTGCGCATAGCGGAAATATCCAAATTGGTCAAAATGAAATCAGATTATGTAACACTCTTATTATGGAATACTGGTTGGGATACCAAATGCAATCCAGAGGTAAGAGATAAGTATGTGGTAGAAAAGGAAATGCGTTCTGAAATCCAGGAAACATCGTATACGAGTATGTGAGAGAATATTTATTGAATTTATTGAGCAAGTATAACGGCCATTATTAATGGACAAATGAAATAGCTATTCATTTCATTTGTACAAAAGAAAAATTACTTACGATACGAGTACATATACATATTTAAATAGCTACGTTTCTCAATAACTTTGCAATAAGAATGCATTTGCCAAGCAATATCATGATGACCACTTATCAGTTTTATTATATACTTTATCTTGTATCTTCTAGACACTCTGCTGTGGACCAATGCCGCGTACGCTACAACGTCTATCCATCATTGTCCAGTCGATATTGTCGATAATCGAGTGTCCCGTCTGTCTGGATACGATACCACCACCGGCAATGCAATGCCAGAATGGACATTTGCTTTGCGTAAATTGTCGTATACTCGCTGAAAAATGTCCCGTCTGTCGGGATCGTTACACACCGAGACGGGCCCTAATTGCCGAAGAGATATATAATGCTATCACAAGTGCTTTTGCATTGTGTCGCAATGAAGATAAATTACGTGCGAAACTATTCGGAGCACAAGGAGAACAACGAAAGAGGGCTGCAGAAATATATCAGACAAGAAAGAAACAACAAAAGAAATGGTCACACCATCGCCAAAGTCAGGGACGATCAACGATTGTTGGACGTAATAAATTCAACCATATTGCTACTTCCAATGCTACCAATGGTGATGCTTCCATTAGTTACACTGATGATGCTGGTGGTTCGACAGTAACAAAAAGAAGTGCATTTCTTAAAAAATTCCTTAATGGTAAAGCAGCATCAATGGAAAATTTATCCATTGTGCAACGTGCAAAATTATCTACAGCGAAAATATTAACATCAACTAAAACAACAACAACAAATAGTAATGCAAACACCCAGATGTTGTGTTCAAATCAATTTGACGACAAGTTGATAAACGTTGAAAATCACTTGACTTCCATCGATTACGATTACAATGCAACAATGGGTACAAGCCATTTTACTACAACAACAACAACAACAATGCAAACAACAAATTTAACACCCACCAGCTCATTGTCAATGCATTTGAAGGATGTTCCAACATTCAATCGTAATAATGTACTCGTTGCTCCAATGGCGAATGGCATTTTGAAGCATAGCATGCTATCAACAAATGATTTGTATAACCAGCAGCAGCAGCATCAACAACAACAACAACAAGATGATCAAAAGGTACATCAATTCGTAGCCACTACCAATATATCGTCATCGTCTACAGCTGATACTTCTGCTCGAATAACAATTGAACGTTGCCCATTATCACAACGTCGTCACTATGGTATCGAATGCTGTGAGGCTGGCTCAATCGAATTCGAAGCAAAATCAATGCCAACACTTGTAACATCATCATCATCAGCATCATTACCATCTGTATCTTCAGTATATTTGGACAAACGACCCAAACATAGCAACACCCAACATAGAAATAATTCAAACATTGAATGCATTCATAAGCACGTACTTACACCAGATGTTAATATCAATGGGGAGGGCACAATCGAATCAACAGCCTCCGAGACACCTTCATCATCATCATCATCATCATCATCATCAACATCATCAATAATATACAGTGAGGCCCTAAATTATAACTCATTATATGCTAATGTTAATATTGCTGCTGATACTAGTCAGACTGATACGGCAAAAGTAAACATTACAAAAGATGATATATTAAGGTTATCACAAACAGACAAAACACCAACATCAATATCTTTCTCATGCACGTCTTCACTGGCATGTGGAGCAACAAGTTCTTCACATCCAACTTCATCATCTTCACCAACATCATCAGTATCTTCGACATCATTGTCGTTGCCGTCGTCGCCATCACCATCGTTGTCACCAATGCCAACGATAGCAGTATCATCATCAATGCCATCATCATCAGCAAATGCTACCTGTAAATCATTATCAGAAACAACAACTGTTAGACCGAGTCTACCACCTGCTGCTGCTGCTGCTGCTGCTGCTGCTGCTGCTGCTGCTGCTGCTGTTACCTGTATTTCCAATCCATCGAATATGACACTTAAATCATCATCGTTGTCATTATCGTCTCCATTGTCATCGTCTTCGTCACCATCGTCATCGTTACAGTCATTCTCCTTCAGTGAACATAAAAATCATTGTCATTATCGTTGTCCGTGCTATGATTGTGGGAAATTCTTTAACGGTGAGTTGGAACATGAACAAATTGGAAATATATCTTTTATATACTTTCAATTAAGTTTATTTATATGAACGAGTCGTATTTTGTGACTTTAATTTCACTTTAGATTTATTATTGTATTATGAATATAAGAAAGCAGTTTAATATTTGCTGTCAAATACATATAATTTAGGTTTGGAATCTTTTCTGCAAAAAAAAAAAAGACTTAGAAAAACAAAAAAATTCACTGATGAATACGAAAGTCCAATCTGTGTACTTCTTACTTTTTGCTATCAAATCAATATAAATTTAAATTAAGAATCATTTTTAGAATGCCAATCACATATCGTATCAACTATTTAATCTCTTGGCTAATTGCATTTTTCTTGGTCATCCTTTACGAGTAATTAAAATTGATTATTTGACCTTCAAATGTGAAATCATATTAATTTTAAAATAAATCAGCTTTCAAACGAATATGTCTTCAAAATCAATAAAACATCTAAGTAAATTGATAAGCTAAATTAAGTAAAATTATGCAAAATTTCAAATATGCCAACTTATCGTATATTTAAAATCCCCTTCCATATATGTTGAGTACAGTGGTTGTCACATAATCAGGACACTCTATATATTAGGACTATAAAAAGTTTATTAAAAATTAAACTATATAAATTGCGTTGTCGCAAAAGTCATGATGTATTTTATAATACGTGGGGTTACATAGCAATCTGCTCAGGTTCTATCGATTTTGACAGATGACAGATCAAACTTCATTAAAGATGTTGTTGTTGTTGTAGCAGCAAATATACGGAAATGCTTTGCTTGTTCCCGTACAAAGCATTTGCGTATTCTGCTGAGTTGAATGGGCCTTGGTCGACCACGTGGTCGAGTGCTTCCGGGACGTAGACCCGTCCATTCTTGGGAAAGTGTGTGGTGTGTGTATTCAGAAATCTTATAGTCTAGACAAACGGCAGCGTTAATCCGGATTAAAGGCGCACTTAATCCGAATAAAATACCAACCTGACAGACGGCAGTATTGCGGATTAAATAAACAGCTGATTGCTGTTTTATTAGGTTTGCTCCCTTATATTATATCACTATCAATTTCTGTCTTCTGTCACTCTCGATATGAAAAAATCTACAATAAGTACATGAACTAAAAGCTATCAGAAACTTGTAAATTGACATTCATCGTTCGTAACTGACAGCTGTTAACTGTAATTTTAAGCAGTTTTGCCATCGAAAATTGTGCTAATTCTCCTTAATTTTGAGAATTAACTCGTAGAGCTAATGCGGATTAGCTGCAGTTAATTCCAGAGTCAATTCGTATTAACACCTTAATCCGGATTAACACTTTCATCTGTCAGGGCTATTATGGAGACAATAAAAGCAACATTTTAGTCGAAATATATTAACCATCTAAATATTTCCCCATATATGGATGATTTTAATATCTTTCGTGAAAAATGTTGATATTAATTTTTGAGCTTGTTTTTGGTTTGTTTAGTGGCCTGTAGTGAAATTTTGTGAGCAATAATTTTCTGGTACATTTTTAATCACCGTTATTTCCTTGTTTTATCTGTATGCCTTATGATTTTTCACAAAAGGTGCAAAAATAACCTACCTATGGAGGAGATAAAGGGTTAATATGTTGCACAAAAATATTCTCATAACTTAAAGGTAAAGATCGCATGGTTTCATTTGCCGATTCGTTGTTGTAATGGATTGAAGGAGGAAAACGTTGGTGCCCCTCGCAAAAATTCAGAATCACGTTTTTGTTTTAGTCCCCTCTAATAGAATTCGTTGTCCCGAGTCTTGTTATAATGTTATGTGACCAACACTGTATTGACTTTTATCAAAATGTTCAAATCTTATGCTTCAATGGATATATTTATACAATTTTCAAATCGAGTGTGTGGGTATATTTAAATTTAGAATGCTAGTGTCTGTGTGTGTGTGTGTGTGTCTGTGTGTGTGTGGCTTTTTGTGGTTTGCAATCTATTAAATGAATTTTCAATTGATTATACAAGCATTTCATGTTACACTCCTCTATATTCGTCTTTCTCTCTTTAGCTCTATCTGTCAATCTCTCTCTCTCTCTCGCTCTCTCACTGTTCATCTTTCTCTATATCACATCCTCTCTCCCCTCCTCCCCCCTTTTGTTGTATTTTCTTTATTTCACATACAGAACTCTATTCACATAAACCACAAAGTGGATTTCAAAATTTAATCACGCTTAACCGCTTCAAAGATTTCGATTACATCTATATCTCACTCTCTTTTTCACTCACACTCTCAACACTCATTCTCTCATATGTAGTAATTTGTAAAAATAAAAATAAAATAAAAGACACTCAAAATATAAAAGCAATGATTAATTTGAAAAGCGCATAAATACAATTGCAGCATCATCACAATTACAGCGACACGTCAAAGTGGAACATCGCTTACCACTACTCAGCTATGCGGGCAGCAGTGTGCAGATGGCACTTCCATTGCGTCAGCCTGTCGATAATGCGGTCCTCATGATGGAAATCAACGATGATGCAAGCGATGCATGTCAAACGAATAAAGTGACTGAAAAGAGGACATCTGCTACTGCTTCTACTACCAATAACAGTGGTGTGGATGTGAATATAACTTTGCAAAACAACGATTATGATGATGATGATGCTGATGGGGAGGTTATGGATGAAAATGCCACCAAAAATGATGTCAAAGCAATGTACGATAACAACAATAACAACAATATTACTCGTAATAACAAAGAATGTTGGATTCGAATGAAGGCGCTGGGGTGAGTTCAAGTACAAATTTGTATATATAAGTATGTGTACACACAAAAAAAAACAAACAAAACTATCAAGTAATTTTCAATAAGATCCTTTGTGAAAAGACTAAAGCAAAATAATGGGATTTTATGCTCTTAACACGTGTACGCTCCTTTGAGTTTGAAGTCGTTCGTATGAACATTTTCTTAAGCACCCCATTTACATGGCACTATGATGACCTGTCATTTTTTATTTTTTAATGACACTCTCTCACTTTAATTTCTATGCATTTTTGCCTTTACCATGCTTCATCATCATCTAATATTATTTACTTGTGCTTTGCTTTGATTTCATAGTAAAAACTGCATACAGACGACAATGTTATTTCAAGGCAATGCATATGAAAGTGCTGATCTTATGATGGAAATTCGATTAAGTGCCAATAAGCTAAACGTTACTGGTTCACAAGAATAGCGACAGCAAATGACAAAACAGCAACTACGTAGAAAGGATGCAGTGGCAAAATGAGTGGTAATGTATAGAATGAAATCGTACAATGGGGAGCCAACCAGTCAGCCAGCCAGTCAGCCTGCAACATGGGTGCTAAGATGAATTAAAAAAAAAAATTGAAAATAATGTGCAGCAGAACCAATCGGCAGGGTTAAGCAATGTCTGTTAATCAGTTGAATCGATAAAAATGTGAATTATTGCAACAACAACAATAGTAATGAGGCGACAGATAACTGATTAAAATGTCATTAAATGCAACATTCGATATGCCGCATGCACCCAGCCATATATATGTATGTATGAATTAGGGTTGCCAATTTTAAGATCTATTGCTGATCCCGACACTTTTGGCTAGAATCGAAATAATACAATTTATTTGTAATTTTAACTATAAAGATATTATAATATTATTTATTAAATATTGTAATAAACATAAAAGTATTAATTTAAAAATTACCTTTTTTAATCAAAGTGTTCTTATTAAAGTAAAATTATAATAAAATAAAATAAAATAATAAAATTATAAAAAAAAATTAATTATCTTAAATACTTACAACATAAAAAAATATTCTCAAACACTTTAAAAAAGAACAAATATTTTAATTTTTCTGTCCTTTCAAAAATCTCTAAAGTACTGCATGCAAAAGTTTTAGTCATATAAGCACAGCACATAGGTTGATTTCTATCATGGACGACATGTTCAATATTAGTATATAGACATTTTAGGAAATGAACAAGAAAATTAACAAAGAAAATGTGAATGATATTTCCACACAAAAAAAAAATCAGAAGTGAAAGAAGTATTTATTCAAAAAAGTTAATACATATATTTTTCGAAAAAATCTTCACATTTTAAAACCTATAACCTATTGTAGGTAGACAGCATTTTGACAACAACAACAACAACACCTTTTTTATTTATGCATGCTATTATAAATATAATATAAAGTAGAAATAGACAATGAGCTTTTAAATATCACATTTTAATTAATAAATTAATTTAAAATGTATTTAACTAAAAACAAAAACAACTTCTAATGATTTTTAAATGTAATTCTCATAAATAAACTAATTATTTTTACCTTCTCAGATAATTTTTATGGTCTTTTTAGAGAATTATACAGCTTTTTAGCAAAATTTGGCCAATTTTAGTTTACTATAACCAGCTTTTTTCACTAATGATTCGTTTTTATGGCAGTCTGCCAATAACAATAAAATATTGAATAAATAATTTCTAATGAATTCTTCTAAAAATTTTCATAAATAAAAAAAAAATTATTTTATTTGTCAAAAACCAAAAAAATTTGATAATACTAATAAACTCCAATATGCAATAAGCAAATTTGAAATTGAGTCGTCATTTTCTTTTGTGCATATTTTTATTTTTCGCTTTAATAGCTCTGGCGGGATACTGGGGTTTGCACCATTAAAATGTACAAAAATAAAGATTCATCATACGCAATGTGAATCAATTTGCTACACATCTACATATAATACCATAAATATGTATGTATCCGGAATATATGCATGTAAGCGAGCGGCAGCGAAGTGAACTGCCAATGTGGTCACGGCTTGATTAATTTTACACATATCGTTTATCGCCAACACCAACAATCAATGATCGGTCGCTTAAGCATGCCATCGTCTCTCTATTGAACGGTGACAGCAGCGTCAGCAATTCCAAGTAAGCCGACCACTCTGTTATGTAGCCATCATTTGCCATCTGGCTTAATGTACGATTTGCAGCCATCTCCCCTCTCCCCCTTAGTTTTGTCCCTCCATACTTCCGCAATCCAGCATCCGACTTCATCTGGCTAACCGCTTTACTTGCCATTGCATGGGGTTGCCATTGGCATCGATTAAAATATCATCAAAACCGGAAGTGGCAGTTTAATTTGAGCACGATAATTGAATTCTATGATTTTTCTCGTCTCCGCAATACTTTGTTGCCTGTATTGCGCACTCACTGATTTTCATTTTTCTCTTGTCCGACATTCTTCATATTATCTTGCACGGTGCTTGCTTACAGCATGCAATTGGACAAAAAATTTTCAATCCAACCAACAAGAACAACAACAACAACAGCAACAACCAAAATGTAAGAACGAATGAACGAACCAATGAGTTAACGAATAAACGAATAGAATGGAAAATGACGGAAAAAATTAATTAAGACGAACACTTCATTATATGCAGTTACCAAAGTATAGTAAGCACATACAACAATCGACAATAAAAGTAGTAGTAGTAGTAGGAGAGTAGGCGATTTGGTTTTCTATAGTTTCATCAATAATCAAAGTACTTGCAGTTGGTATTGTTGTTCAATGAATCAATGATTTTTTTGCTGAGGCGACCACAATTATGTTGATGTTGTTGGTGTTCGTTCAAATTGCATTTCATTATATACTTACGTACATATTATCGATGTTATTACTAGCACTTGAATGCATTACGAGAGCTGATTTTAAATAAATTGAAAATTGTAAGCGACAGACAGATAATATGATGGTTTGAATGGAATACTACTTTATAGTAAAACGACTGCAAAGTATGAAAGTTGGGGGGGTAGGGGGATAAAATATGCATATATATTTACATGATGGATAAAGTGCATGATTAAGTGGTAAAAACAGAACTATGTTGGAATATACGTTATAATTAAAGATAAACACAAAAAAAAAGTGCGCATATATTATGGCAAGAAGTCTCTAATTGATCATTTAATTATATTTAACATCGTGTACGTTTATTTACTTTCAACTGGACTGACTCTCAGTCAGCCATTGTGGAACAACAGAGTCTAAAGCCATAACTGACTACTCTGGGGAATCAAATTCAAAAATGTCTTGACTTGCAGGCTGATATCTGTTGCCATATATCTCCCAAAGTTATAACTTGATAAATTTATTTGATTTTTTTTATGATCCTTCCTCATACAAGTCGATGTCATACACTGGGAGTTGCCCTGAATATTAGTCAATCTTGAATTTAGTCTAGTCTTAGAAAATGTTGTATCACATTAAATTAACAAAATCTTGTATTAATTTCATATAGATGTTAGTGGTAATTTCTACTAAATTTACAAAGAAATATTTACACTTTAAATCCATAAAAATATGAACATTTCATTAAATATATTATATGTAGCCATCATCTACCATGCAGAAAAGCATGTGAAAAGAAAATTAAATATTTACAATTACAGTAACCACAATACTCACCATGCATATGTATGCACTAGAATCAAATACCCGTACAAATACACTCACACACACACACACATCTCATGCACACCGGAAGTGTGGCTTATAAATAAAAATTAAAATTCCATCGATTTAGAAAATTGTAAATGCATAGAATTTTTATGATTATTTGTTCGTGTGTATGATCTGCAGTGTATTTGTTGCAAACTCGCGCGTGGCTATCACTAGCATCAGATCTAACAAAACGAATGTGTGATTTACATAATTTGTGAGCACTGAATATAAAACGGCTGAATGAACGACGGACATTGCTTGATTGTGTGTATCCACTCTTGCATATTTATTACACATATACAGGCAAATATACGTACTGAACATGTGATTGTAGATGCAATATTGGATTGTACATATATGTGCGAGGGTGTGTATGTGATGAAACTACAAATGTCGGTAATACAAAATTGCCCTGATAAATATACATACATATTCACAAACAACACCACACACACACATACGCCATTAGCAGCACGAACAATAAATATTTAGTAATACGTACATAGCAAGAACAGAATGGGTCAAAATGCATTTTGCCCCTCAGTCAGTGCACTGTCTCTCTCTCCCACACTGTTTGTCTCTCTTTCGCCATCATAACCGTCTACCTCTTTATATATTTACCAGATTTTTATTGCTGTTGCTTCCGTTTTCCTATGCCGCACTAGCTATTGGCGGCCATAAATTTATTGTACAATAAGTTGATTTCAGTTTGTGAATTCATTTTTTACCATAAATTGGTTATTTTTGAAATAGAACTTAAAAAAAAGCATTGAACTATATTACACCTGACTCAAAAATGTTTGAGATTTTCAGGATAAAAATGAATGTACCTTTATTACTGATCACAATCACAAATTGGCACAATAACTGTCGTAATTCTATAGCGATCACGTTGAAAATTGGTACATACGCTTTTTATAGTATGAAAACCACACATAGCCCATACAAAAATATATGATCGAATGTAGTTTTTCTCACTTTGCGCTCGAAAATATAAAGATATTAGGTTGAAACGAGGTCCATATTATTATATTTACCAGTGTATCGTTAGGTTTAAAAATGAACGTAATCGGATGAAAATCACGCCTAGCTCCCATACAAATGTAAGTCGTAAAATGTGTATTTTCACACTTTGTGCTCGAAAATGTAAAGCTATTAAATTAAAATTCGGGATACATGATTATATTTACTGGAAAATGGGAAAATTTGAATATGACCGCAATCAGATCAAAATCACACCTACCTCCCGTACAAAAATATGTTTTTAAAAGCATGATTCCTCACGTTACGCACGTTATTTTGAAGCTATCGTATTGAAATTAGGTATATGAAGTTAATTTAAGCATAGCATAAACATATTTGAAAATAGACGTAATCGTTTAAAATCGACACATACCTCCCCTATAAAAGTGTATTATTAAATGTGCGTTTCACACTTTTCGGGCGAATATATCATGTCATCAAGCTGAAATTCGGCATATACGATTATATTTACTCAATAAAAGAAATATTCGAAAATGGAAGGAATCGCATAAAAATCACGCTTACCTCTCATACAAATTTCTCACTTCCAAGTGTATATTTTCACAATTTTCACACAAAAACTATAAATAATCAAATTGCAATTGGGTATATGATTATTTTTATCATTACTAGACATATGCGAAAATAAACTGAATCGGAGTGATACAACGTCTATCTCCCATACAAACAGATGCTTTCGTAAGTATGTTTTCACATTTTACACACGAAGAAATAAATATAAATCAAATTGCAACTTGGTATATATGATTATAGTTACTTATAAATATGAGATTTCAAAAATGGACGAAATACTACTAAATCCACGCCTACTTCTCATACAAAAGTAAGTTCTCGACTTTCATTTCTTCATGATCATATGTAGATATAAGTCTGAAACTCAGCACATATGATTATTTTTATCAGCCTGCAAACATGTTTGAAAATAGACTTTACCGACTTACTGCAAACTTATCTGCAGAACAAAAGTATATTTTGTGAAAGTATATCACGGTGTAAAATGGTATTTTGAAACTTTATTTCAATAAATTGTAATTTTGGAAATGCCTAATGCATATCGCATATCGCCATCACCAATATTTTTAAAATATTCAAAATTATTTACCAAGACCCTTAATATAAATGCATAATTCCTTTTTTTGTGATTTTTAATTAAAATCTTAAAATCAGCAATACCACTACCAACAACACCAGTGAACAGTGCAAGAAATTATTTTCACTATGAACATGAAAACCAGCTAGTAATTGTGAAAATTTTACATTCAAACAATGCAACAACAATTACAATTTAACAGCAGGACCAAATAATAGGAACAACAATAAAAATTTATTACAACTAAAGTGGTTATGACTTGTATGTACATATATGTGAGAGATCAACGAGAGAGGTGATATTGAGGGCGTATGTTTAACTATGTATATAGGTGTATACAAATAGATATATAAACAAGAACTTATATTAAGGCTTATCCATATAGTATATGTATGAAGCCGAAATATGCAATTATAGTGCTTTATAAAAATTCATAATCCCACCCGCCCACATACATACATATGTAGAATGTGTGTGTGTGTGTGTATGTTATGCAATTTTTAACTAAAATAGATTGTTGATGCTCTTGAGTAACAAATATAACAACCGCAATAACACCGAAATACGATAACAAATTTTTATTTCATGCAATTTCACGCATTTGCACATCACCAGCAACATTATTATGACTCCCTTTATTGCTGCTGTTGTTGCTGTTTGCTGTTGGTTATGTTAATTTAAATCTGTACGTATGTATGTATGTATGTTTATGTGCGTTTGTATATGAGTAGTATATGGACAGAACTGCTCCAATTTAATAATTTCGCATATATGCCTCTTCTATTTTGCACTTTAACCTCAGAAAAACAATTTTATCGGCCAATTTTATATACATATGTACCTAACTACATACTATGTATTCATTGTGCATGTATGTCTGTGTGTGTGTGTTTGTTTGTGGTTTTTTTTTTCCTTTTGTACAATATTAATTTCATACACTTTGCAATGGCTATTTACGCGAACTCGTACAAACTCATATAAATAGTACTTATGTATATTTATTGCACATGTTCATACAATGAATGCATGGGAAATAAAACGTTGCATGAAACGACGGAAAAGGCACTGAGCATTGCCGCTTACCGCTATAGTGTTTGATGCAAAGAGACCGTACGCACATACCTTCGAGTATACCTCATCCAGTTGGAAAAGTACTGGAATGACGCAGCATTTGATTTAGATTGAAAATGGGGATATATTCGTGAATGCTAATGAAATTGGAAGGCATCTACTTCGAATTTTATACTTGAAAGTTTCAATCGTACATTGATTATATTATAATGATAATCCACCATTTCGTCTTTCAAAGACATTCATTATATGAAATCCAACTTTTCTTTTCCAATTGGGTAAACGAGTATCAACATACATATGCACATATTGTATGTGTGGTGCAAAATATATATGTTAGAGTATACTCGTGCAATCATGTCTGTTGCGTATGTTATTAATTGTCAATGTACACATGCGTGTGTACATTTTTATGTTTATTATGGCGGCGGCGGCGTGTAATGAACTAGTTTTTGGTTTTTGCTCGCACATAATTCTTTTATACAAATTTTCATATACATATTTGAAAATACCAATTTGCTTTTGTATGTGAATGAGAAGTGAATATTTGGTAAGTACTTACCATATGTATTTGTATTCACGAATTGTTTATAAAAAGGATTTTCATTTTGTATTTATATGGTGTGTAAACACAGTAATACTATATTGTATGTGTGTGTATATAGCCATGCATTTGTATTTATAAGTTCATATATATGGTCAGTATGCGAATCTGTATATACGAGTATTCGTACAATTTTCTCATATGAACATATGATGATATTTATCAAAATAGAGTAACTCACTGTAGTTTTTGAATATATGTGTTGTTTTGTGAGAATATTATTTGCACAGACAAAGCTATAAAATTTTAATTTTAGAGCTTTATAATTTATATTTTAGAATTTTTTGGAATCATTTTTTAAAATACATATTTTTTTTTTCTCTTTCAAGTGCGCTGTACAGACAATTTATAGCTTAATATTGTGCTTAACAATTTAAACTAATACTTGTACATTCTATTTAAATTATAAGACCGCACATTGAGCATAGGTAGCATCATTATTTGCAATTTAATTACAATGAATAATAACACTTTAATATAAAAAAGATTTTTTCAAAAGAAACTATTTGTAGTCTGTTCACTAAATAACGATCACCCATAAAAAGAAAATAGTTAACTTTTTCGAATGTGTTTGCTTCGGGGCACTCGGATGGCCAATACATCATTTCGATATATATTTTTTTTTTCTTTCCACTCTATACATAGGCGACTTCGATGCTTTGGATCGTTATCCTTCTGCAGTACCCAGATGCGATTATTTTTTTCATACAACTTCCATATAGATGGTAATAAGCCTTTTTGGTAAAGTTTTAATATATTTGATGCATTCAAGTTTTCGGTAAAGCATGTCAAAACTTTAAAACCCTTTGCAGAAAAACAGCCATAAACATGGTCCTTTACAGGGTGTTTAACCCTTCTCTGCACAATTTTAACAGAATCTTAATGAAATGTTGACAACTGCCCCATCCTCCCACGGCGAATTCTTCCGTTTTTGGACCTCTGCACAGCTCGTAGCAAAAGTACGTGTCGTCACCATATCCTCGACGATCTGCCCTGCAGTCCATTTTGGACCCTGTGGATGCTTCGTCAAGAGGTACGCTTTCAACTGTCTTTTATATGTAGCATTCACTGCAAAAACAGCTCAAATAATTAAATACTTTCACAAAATATGTACAAATTTGAATTTTCAAATTTCACAACAGTTAAACCAAATCAGCTGGTGTATGTATCGTCATGTGTCATCATTACACAGGGTGTAACAGATGGTCGTTTTTTAATGAACAGACTGTAATTAATTGAAATTTACATATTTAATACTTTGACTAACCAAGTTTTTGAAAAAAATAAATAATACCAATAATAAATGCTGTACGAATGTATAAATTTAGCCGTTAAAAATAGATTTGTAAATAAAAAAATTTTGTAAAATCTTCCGCTCTGCTACGACAAGATAATAAAATATTTAAATCGATTTCTCCATTCATTCTCAATTATCATACACTAAACTCAGCAGTTTTGCAGAAGATAAAACAAAACGTTCCCATTCTATTTTTTTATGATTACCCTAGTAAAAAAAAACATCAAAGTAAAAATAAAGTTAATATTAAAAATACAGGAATTTGAAATTAAATGCACGAGATTTTCAAAAAGTATAAACCAAAATGTGAATTTTGAAACGAATAGTATGCTTCATATACATTTTTAAAAATATTGATTCAAACAAAACACAATAATACTAATTGAATGAATAAAAATGGCAATGACAACCACAATATACTATAATCTACTGTTGCTATGATCAACTTATAAACTACGCACATATACATTGTATATTTGTATATAATTTTTTGTGTGAATTCATATATATATATATATATATATATGAAATCAGTATACATAATATTGTAACCAAAATGTTGTAGCAACATTTATAAAACCAACAACAATACGATCACTGATATTACCAATGCATATACTCGTGCTTGATTCACTTAATTGGTTAAATTTTAAATTAATTTACGCATGAATACAAATGCACTTTACTACTTTGTCCAATCCAATGTATATATATTATAAATGAATATACACACACACACACACACACACACACACACACACACACATATACATATATAAAATAAAATAAATATGTGGCTCATTGGCCGAGCTTCTCTTCCATTACTGTTGTGCGTCTTAAATTTTGGACAATATTAGAAGGGACCTACTTATTTTAGCCGGTTCCGAACGGCAGAACACTTGTGACATCACTTTTTCTGAGCTTTGTCACAGAGTTCTTTAAGAAGCTTTTTCATGGCAAGTTGTTACTGTCGGAAGAATTGCCAATTGCTTGCCGACAGGTGGGTACCGTTCGAAAGAAAAATCTTATCGATATTAAATTTGTTATGCATCAGCCTGGGATTGAACCACGACCTACAGATCAGAAGGCGAACACACAAACCACTGAGCTACGGCACCCACGGCTATATATACATATATAGTATACTTAATTGCATGAATACATTGACATGATTTTGTATATGCATTTAATGTATATTTAAATAAAATTAAACATCTTAAATCACAATGTTAATATGAAAAATCCGCTTTCAGCATTTTAATGTAGCATAGCTTTAGGCATATTAACAATTTTGTGTTTTTTTTTTTTTTTTTTTTTTTGTAAAAGTTCAACTGAAGGGATAATACGCTTTTCGAAAAAATATTTCACTAAAAGCCCGTAGCGATTAATTTGTCGGTACGATTTAAACAACGGTAATAGTGTAACTAACTGTAAAATCACCAATGATGTAATTAATTAAATTTCCCAATGACCTTTTTTTATTGAGTTATATTTGATATGTATTTCAAAAAATTTTCATTGCAATTGCAATTTAAATTAAGTAGTACTCATATGATGTATATCAATATTATTATATTTAGTGATATTTGGAATTTCTGATTTCTTTTTTTTTTTTTTTTTGTTCTCATTGCGCGACTTTTTAAGGAGTTAATGTGATGGGCCTTAAAGAAGAGATGATATCATAATTGATTCCATAATTCGATTTTGCTGTCCTGAGATTATTTAATATAAAAGATCTTAAAGATCTTAATATAAAAGATCTTAAATCGAAAACTATCGATACTATCGATAATAACAATCATTCAAAACATTATACAGCATTATTCGAGTGGAGTCTGTGATAAAATTGTCTGCAAAGAGGATCACGCAAATCATTGATTAATAAAATTACATTCAGACTATTTGTAAAGGGTTTTCCATTAGGGACATAACAATTTCGTATCTTTATATGAACACATCCTTCAACTTTTTTAATCAACTGTCAATGTCAAAACGTTAGTTAAAGTCAACATTTTCATCATGGTAAAGTTCACGAACCAGCAACGTTTGGAAATTATTAAAAATTACCATCGAAATTCTGAGTCAGTGATCGCAACTTTAAGAGCGAAAAATCATCTTCAGCGATGAAGCTCATTTCTGGCTCAATGGCTTTGTCAATAAGCAAAATATGCATTATTGGTCAGCAACAAACCAACAAGTGCTTCTTGAGACACCGTTGCACCCGCAAAAAGTTACTGTTTGGTGCGGTTTTCATGCCGGAGATGTCATTGGGCCGTATTTTTTCGTTGATGAAAACAACCGTTATGTTACCATCAATGGAGAGCGCTATCGTGCTATGTTTAGATTATTATTTAGACGAGCTCAAAGACAACATCCAACGCGAAATTGCCAACGTTCCGGTCGAAATGTGTGCTAGAGTGGTGGAAAATTAAATCCAAAGAATCGACCGCTGTAAATGGACTCGTGGTGGTCATATGACCGAAATCGAATTTCATTCATAAAATGTAATACTTGCAATATATCCACAATAAATTTGAACTCAATATCTCAAATATTTCTGAGTTTTATTAATAGATAATATTGTTATGTCCCTAATGGAAAACCCTTTATTTGGCTTATGTATGTAAAATATTATATTATGAACATTAAATGAAATCAATTAATAGGCATCACAATCGAAAATTGATGAAAAAGTAAAGTATTCATTCTTCTTATCCATACTATTATATCCACAAATAGTATATGAAATTCATATAATCAAATTAATAAAGAAATCGGCGCCAATTTGTTTTATTGAAGTGATTGTAAATGTATTTTTGTAGACTTGTACCATACATTAACAATATTGGCAATATTTTATTTTTAAAATTTATTTATTTATTTTCAATGGATTATTTCGTATGGTTCAAGTGCTCATCGTCAGTAATTGCAGTTATTTATATATGTATTTATATAAATATGAACATATTATATTACCTGTTATTGATGTAATTTTTATGAAATATATTTACACAAACACAAACAGAAATACATACTTGAGCATGTAAATGAAAATATGGTTTAAATGATTTTTTTTTATGAACTCAAATAATATACAAAATAAATAGTACGTAAATGCCAATAAAATACTTTATGAATTGCATTAAATACGCAATTTGGTTTTCGTTATCCCTCTCCCTCCGTTTTGCACATTTCTCTGTTACTTTTCCAAAACAAGCTCAAATATTAATTTAACTTACTTGAACGAAAACGTATTAAAAACGAATTATTTTGCCAGTGTTGGGCCTTATAACTTAAAAGAAAATATGTTATGGATTGTATAGATGAACTAGCATAAGATAAATTAGAGGCTGTGGTTACTAAAACTGATGCAAAAGTACGTAGGCGATGTTGAGTCTGTATTAAGGTGTTATCAAGTTATTAACGTTTCGGTATAAGCGTTAAAAAATCTGATATTCAATAATTCATGAAATTAAAAGCATTGCATGGTTCATAAAAGTTGGTTCACAACCACATAACAAGCAATATAGCAACAATTTTATATATATATATTTACCTACATAATACATTTGTATATATTTTTATTCCTTTGCAAATTTTACAAATGTATGAAAAATCCATGATAATAATAATTATTAATACTTAAATTGAGAATATTAACAACATACTTTCATACAATTCGTATACTCGTATTATAAATGAAAACACTCATCAAAAGGCTCATCCATTAAGTGTAATTCAGAATTAATCGATATGGAAATAATAAAATTCAATTACTTTTAAAAAGAAATTTATTTACAAATGTATATGAATGAATTTTTT
This sequence comes from Megamerina dolium, assembly GCA_963854835.1. NCBI lineage: Eukaryota > Metazoa > Arthropoda > Insecta > Diptera > Megamerinidae > Megamerina > Megamerina dolium. The sequence goes on along the minus strand of OY978526.1, from coordinate 13,501,598 downwards.
TTTTTATATGAATGAATACTTTTACAAAAAAATATATTCGGACTGATTTTTATACCCTGCATAATGCAATATGCAAGGTATATTCATTTCGGTCAGATGTTTGTGTCCACTTGAAGGAATCTCCGGAGATATAGACATAGATATATATGCGTGATCAGCGTCGATTAAATTTTCGATTTAACGATGTCCGTCCGTCCGTCCGTCCGTCCGTCTGTCACCTGGATGGTTCTCACGTAAATATTGAGCTATTTCGATGAAATTTGGCATAAGTAACCCTTGATCCAAGGGTACAGAGGGGATTGATATTGGGCATGATCGGTCAATAGCCACGCCCACACCAAGCATTCAAAGCGACTAACCTCGGAATTTTCAAAATCTTTAACTTGCTATAACTCACATAATATACCACTTGGGACAACAATATTTGGCACATAGACTTATATTATACTACTCTATAACCTCGCCAAAAGTTGTTGAGCCACGCCTACTTTTTAGCGTAGCTCTCATACAAATTATCTATACTTCTTTTAAATTGAAACAGCTGTAACTTCTACAATCTTCTGTCCAGAATAACCATAATTGACACTTAGATTAACATGGTAGTCGGAAATAATATGGCAGAAAATCAGTGTGCCACGCCCACTCCTTTTTGGGTCTCCCATACAAAGTTGCGGAAATTAAAAAAAAATTTACCGGTTATAACTTGCAAACTATTCAGCGTAGAATAACGAGATTTAAGGTGTGGATTAGTATTGTACGAGCAACTAGGCTCACAGAAAATGGGCGCACCACGCCCACTATTTATTGTAGCCCCCATACAAATTTTAAAGTGAAACAGCTGTAACTTCGGCAATCTTCTGTCTAGAATAACTATAATTGACACTTAAATTAATATCGTAGTCGGTAATAATCTGGCAGAAAATCAGTGTACCACTGCCACTCCTTCATAGGTCTCCCATACAAAGTCGAGGGAATTAAACTAAAACTTTTAAGCTCCATAACTTACAAACCATTTAGCGTAGGACAACCAAATTTAAGGTGTGGATTGATATTGAAAAATTAATTAGATATACAAGAATGAGATAAGTCACGCCCACTTTTTATATAGCTTCCGTACAAAGTCTCGGATTTATCTTAAACATTAAAACACCCATAACTTGCTAAATAATACGCCTAGGTCAACCCATTGCAACCTAGGTAGTTTAGTATTATAGGCAGAAATTGATCCTCCAAAATTGGTGAGGTATGCGTGTAATGTAATGTAATGTAGGTCCTATACAAAGAAGTGGAAGAAAAGGATGGATATACGAGCAAACTTTTTATATATACCTCTACATATGCAGGATATAATTTCGTCGGCCCCAGCCGACTGTAAGGAGATTTTTATAAATCATTTTATCCGTTAAGGAATTAAAAATTGAAATGGTAAACAACTACAGTAAAGGTAAGCTTAAAAATATTTATATGATTTATTAGTTAGTTATTTCATTTGCCATAACTTTCAAGAGCAATAATATTCTAGCAATATTTTAAAGGAAAAATAATTATTGCAATTTGAAACTTTCGATACAAACCAAATCGTGTATATTTTTTATCGTCAAAAAAGAGCCCAAATGTGTTTGAAAAAATATTATAAAAAATGTGGAAATAAAAGCTATTAATAGAAGATTGTATTACACTGCTACCCTAAGTCTATTGTGCACTCCATCATGGACTAGAGTATTTCTCTAATAACAGCATCCATAAGAAAGTTTAATATAGATCCTACCCTAATAGATTTCATTCGCCAAATATCGCCAAATATTGCTAAAAGTTTTTGAAAGAGAAAATTACTAATATTTTGGTCGTCTACCAAAGAGATTCAAAAGTTTTTCGAAGGATTTTCTATGAGAAACACTAAACTTCCTCTCAACTAAGATGGAAGGTTTAAAAATTGATGCACCATTTGTAGACATGTAGAGTGTGGCCTTTGATTTCCGAGAAGGGACATTGCTTTTACTTTTTTTCTTGTATTATTTTTAGTAATATGCACATACTATCGATAATATCGATACTACGATATCGATAACAAGTAGTAGTTTGTCATGAATTTTAAAAACGAAGTAGCAATTTTCTCTTTTGAAATTAAAGCAAAGAAAATAAATCGAATAAACTGTCATTATTGAAATATTCGGTCAACTAACTCTGTCTGCATTACCTTTCACCACTTTGGAAGTAGCTGCACAGAGTTGAAATCACATCTTTACATATCTTGGTTCAATAATTATAATTCATATTTTGATGTTCAGCCAATTTCTTTTTAACCATATATTTCCAAGGTCAAACTTTATATTTTGCTATTGTATATAAATGCATGGTGGAGTTTGACTCTTGTTTGTACTGTACGGTACTTACTACACAAATATACTTGTATAAACATGCAAGATATACATATATAAGAGAACATACGTACATACATGTATCACAAACATATAAGTTCTCGTGTACACATGAGTAATAATAGTGACCTCCAACATTTTGATATATGTTGGGTATGAAGCATGACTTTGTTGCAAATAACACAACAACAACAACAACAACAACAATAATAATAGTATTGTAACAAATTTATTGCATTCAACATTATTGCAATGTTGTTGCCACATACATACACCTATTATTACTACTACTACTACTACTACTACATACAATACTTGGTTGTTATACTTATTGTGATGCTTCTTTTAGCTGCTATTAAGTGCAAAGCGGCGTTATTTTGCAAACAACTTACAACAAATATGTACATGAAAGAACATTTTGTGTTGCCACCAACTTTCTAACAACAATAAATAAATTGGTGGCAAAAGTTGAAACTTAATTTGCGCATGAATTATATCTACGAGTACCTACCTACGTGGTAGGGCAAAAACATACGAGTGCATACATAAGTATACTTACATGTGTATATGCCAGAATGTGTAAATGCAATGAGACCACTCACTACCACATACGAGATGTTGTGAAAATATAAACTTCTAGTTGGTACATGCACTTATATTAAGAATCGAGACAAAGAGAGAGGGATACAACATGAATTTGATTTGTGTGCAATGCATTCTGCATATACTGTATAACTCGTACGTATAATATGTTAGTATGGATCCATGTATATGTAACATCCATATTTATACTCATATATGTGTACATATTTTTTCGGTTAATTAAATTTGAAATAAATTTGTTACATTTATCTTCATTGTCATATGTACATATGTACATTCTATATAGTGTATAATGTATTGTATTGTCCTGTAATTACTATTTACGTCATGCAACAGAAGCTATGAGATTAATGCATCACATTTAAATGATTTCAACTGATGCTTCCGCTAAAGCGTATTTCAGGAAGTAAATGATATTTAATTTAAATATTTTTACTCAGAGTAAAAATTATCATTAATTTTTACTTCTTTTGTTCAGTTATGAAAATATTGTTTTTTTTTTTAAAATACAAATTATTTTTGATTTTAATATTAAGAAAGCAGTATAAATAATTAATAATGAATATAGTTAAAAGTGTGGTGCCTATAAATGGATATTCCATACTCTATAATGGATATTTCAATACCATTGACTTACCGGCTTCATTGAAATCGATCATTCTAATGATGAACTACTATTAATCGTTTCCTTAGCTTTGGAACACAAAATAAATGGCACAGCTTTCTAAAAATTTAACAGTAATTCATCTACAGTTGATGGTTAATGAAAACAGGGTTGCATTTCAAGTTACAATAAGGCAAACGTACTATGTCGCCACCTTTTTGATCTGCCCTATTACGATTATTGTTCACTCCTAGCCACGAACTTGCATATTTTCATATATGGCTTCATATACAGGGTGGACCATTTAGTGCATTTAGTGTTTTTTTTTTCTATCATATGTTTTTCTTACAGTGACAGATCTTTCCGACTTTAAATCTTGACAGAAAGTCAATATCATATCTCCGCGGAACGAAATGAAGGTCTTTACGCTTAGACAACATTGCGAATTAATGCAAACTTGTTTCCAAATTCAAATTTGTGAAAAAAAAAGTTTGACCGAAAAATCATCTTTTCTGACGAAGCGCATTTGGGGATTGGAAAACGCGCATGTGAGGGTCAAGAAAAAGAATGCATCCTTACAGAGTGACAGTTTGGTGTGGATTTTTAAACGGTGGCATAATTGACGCTCAACGATGGGCGCTTCAGAAACACAAAAAAACGATTTTTTGGAGCCAAAAAATACAGATATGGACTTGGACGATCTTTGGTTTCAGCAGGATGGTGCACTATGCCACACAACCCATGCCATGCCTTCGATCTTTTGCTCGCCATGTTTGGTAATCGTGTTATCAGCCGTCTCGGTGATACCCATTGATTACCTCGGAGCTCCGATTTGATGCTGATAGATTTCTTGTTTAACGATTTAGGCCCTTAAGGCGATTATCGAACAAATCGATAGGGCCAGAAACCGTCACCAAGGTCTTGGAAAATTGGGTTGACAGGATGCGCTACTGCGAAAATCAGCCAAGGAAGCCACTTGAATAAAGTCATATTCCAAAAATAATAGGAACGTTAATATAACGCAAAATTTTTTCTTTATCTTCTTGAATTTTTAAAAAGTATCTTTTATATGGACCACCCTGTATATAACGAGAAATTAACTTTGATAGTATTATGAGATGTAGCAATGGTAGAATTGTATATAGCGCTGGGAAAAATTCATCATAAACTTGGAGGTATTCTTTGCCTAAATCGATTTTCGGTTGTAATGCCCACATTCTTTGCAGGCTTCTTTTCATGGCGGCAAATTCCGACAAAAAAAAGGTAATAAAGTAATCAAATTTTCAAGTTTTCAAATTCTCTTGAACAATCTCCTCCTATACTAGAGGCCTTTACAACATCCATAAGCTTTTCTCAATACTGAAGTTGCTGCTCCCTTATATTTGTGACATTTACCTGTGGGTTTGACTATTTCGCATTTTCATTTGACGTTTTTTCATTTACAACTGACCAATCTCATTTTTAATTGACGCTTTCTCATTTACAATTGAGTCTTTCGCATTTTATGATGACTAATCTCATTTAAAAATGACTATTCTTATTTTCAATTGTCGCATTCTGTTTTACAATTGATGATTCTTATTTGCAATTGCCGTTTTCGCATTCACAATTGACCCTTTCTCGTTTACAATTGGAATTAGTGAAGATATGATGCTGACATTCAGGCCTTCATAAGATTTTTGTTCCATAAATTTAACTTTGAATAAAAACATCAATTTGTATAGCTTCTATAATGAATGTTTTAAGAAAATATTTGCATTATTTTTCTAATTTAATATAATTTTTGTATATTTTTTTTTTCTTTTCATTATTTCTAAATTAGTTTACATATTTTCAAAAAATATTGTTGTTTTTTTTTTCTTAAGCATATACGATAATACCTTAAAAATTACATTTATATATTTAATAAATTTTATATATTTTAAAATGATGTATTAAATTTAAAAATTTTTGAAAATTAATGGTATGTTTATATTTTTCATTTAATTTTATTTTTTCTTGGGGGAAGACTTAAGTAATCACTTTATGGATGGCTTAGGAAGACAAAAATTTCAACTAGAAGGTATCATATATCTAACATGAATCTTGTTATACTTACATGTATGATAATATATATATAAGCTATAAAATTATAGAATATATTATAAAAAAAAATTATTATTTTACTACCCAAATTAATTGAGATCTTTGAAAATCAATTACAATTACATATTATAATCTTTTGGCTTCTTTAACTTTTTGGATAATTTAATGAAAATGTCTTCTTTGGTAAATTTATAATAATTTTTTTTTTATATACTCTAATAAGTCTGTTGCACAAGTGTGCCTTTTGACATATTCGATCAAATTTGTATATTTCTTAAGATATTACTTCATTTCAGCTATTATAACAAAGTTTTTCTATACTTTCGATTTTAAGTAGGCACACAGTTATGAAATGATACTTGATTGGTACTTGTTTGTTGGCTGTTAATACTCAATGCCAGTATCAATCTAGTATGAATGTATGTAAATACGCCAGACTTTACATAAAATTATTAAAATAATCCATGTCGAAGTTATTTACAAAATCCTCAATTGTATTATTGTGTGAATTAGTTACAGCTGCAGCACATCCACTGGCAATGGCACTATCAGTCGTCACAACATTACAATGTTTATCTAAGTTGATGATAGTGGGTGGTGCAACAGTAGTAGTAGCAGCAGCAGAAGTCGTAGTGTTGGCTGCATCAGCAATGACAATATTTTGGCCCGCATTGACCGTTGTGGACATCGGCACATCGATATCGGCATCATCGACACTATTGTAATCGAATGTTTCGGATAATAGTTTTTTAACATACTCGAATGAGACATATTCATGGGAATTATTGCTGTTGTTGCTGCTACTAATAACATTTGTGACATTTCTATTCGTTCCAATGTATTTATTATTATTATTATTTATTTTGCTATCGTTAAGCATCATTTCGGATGTTGTGTTGCTTATATCAATTCGACTGATGGGCCTGCAAGCATTAGTATTATTATTAATTGTGTTACTGTTGGTGTTGTTGCTAATATCGTTGTTGTTGTTGCCCTCAGCCGTTAGCAATATAAATTCGAATTCATTTAATTGACTGAAATTCTCATTGCAATTGTCATTGCTGTAATTTCTATTGATGTTATTGTTTTTGCTGTTGTTGCTATTGCTGTTGTTGCTATTATTACTACACACACTAACTGCATCCGATTCACATTTACCATCAAATAATCCATATGTTGTAATCGTTGTGGCCATCGGGTCATTATGATGCTGCCCATCATCATCTATATCATCCTGATCATCATCACCATCATCATTATCGTCATCATCGTCATTGTGATGGTCGTCAATGGTGTCGTTTTCATCATGATGACTCTTGTTATTGTACTTGTTGTTGTTGTCTTTATTGTCAATTGAATTGTCATTTTGATTGTGTTCAATGGTGACAATGCAATTTGACAACTCATTAAAATTCATTGAATTATTTTTGTTGCTGCTATTGCTTGTGGCAACATTATTGTTATTAGCCATGGTCGTGGTTATTATTGGTATTTTTGTTGTTGTTGTTGTTGTTGCTGCTGCTGCTATTGGTATTGATGATGTGTTGATAATATTTGACATGTTAATCGTATAAATTTCCGTTTTCCCCAATGATAATGATGAGGATAATGTGGCTGGTGATGTTGTTGTTGTTGCTGTTGTAGTAGCTAACATGAAAACATTTTCATTAAAATTAGAACTTGTTCTTGGCATTTCACTACAACTGTTACTACGCTGCTGACGATGATGTTGCTGTTGCAATTGTTGATTAAAAAGTTGTTGTTGCTGATGCTGCTGCTGCTGCTGCTGCTGCTGTTGTTGTAATATATTGTTATTGATATAAGCTGTAATTGCTGCTGTTGTTTTCGTTTTACTTGCATTCATTGCTGGAGATGGTTTTGTCGTGGCCGCTGTTGTTGTTGTTAGCAATGATGACTCAGAATGTCGTCGCATCTTATTTGTATTTGCATTATTTATGGCAACATTCCTGATGCTGTTGTTGTTGCTGCTGTTGATGCTGCTATTGCTGGGATTCTTTTTTGTTGATGCATTTGCAGATTTTCGTCGTCCCAAATGGCCATTTGCATTACGCAACGCATGATTTTTGACATGTTTGCGCAAACTCGATGGATCCGTATAGCGTTTGGTGCAATCAGGCAATTGACAAGCATATGGTTTCTGTAATTAGAGCGTAAGTTGAGGGTGAGATAGAGCATTTAAAAATCCATTTTATTCAATTAAAATGAAAACTTTAAAAAAAGCGCATTCAAGTTCAAATCATTGATATCATACTCAGAACAAAATGTTTAAAAGCCTCTCAGGAGAGTGTCCACATTTCAAAAAATTCACTAAATTGCAGGAAATATCAATAATGCTATTTGCCTACAGATTTATATTCCAACTCTAAATACCACAAAAATGTTAGCATACTTTCGGGCATACTAAAATATGATACATCACTGCAGAGAGTTTTTCATCAATTTAGCAGTGGATAAAGTAGTTCTTAAATTCGTTATTATTACAAAATTTTAGAGATCTTTCTCACAGTCCCTAATTATTTTTGTCCATCAAACTCTTTCTTTCGTTAGCACAAAAATTATTTCAATCTACTAAGGTAGTGGATAACACAAACTAAATATACCTCAATTTATCAATTTTCAGCCATTTTGGTTTTTGCTACTATCCAAAATCATTCACTCGAAGCAGTTTCAGCTTCATAATTTTATATATTAGTGCACAAAGTTACACTTTCGTTTGAAAACATTCAAACGAAAGTGTAACTTTCTGTGGAAGGAAAAAGAATTTTTTATCTGATTCAGTACATTTTGGAATATGTCTTTCAGTTAGTAAATATAATTTAATATGCCCAATTTTATCTTGATAACTTTATATTTTTTCTCTCGAGTTGTGAAAACATACATACGGAAGCATAAGTTTGTATGGGAGATGGGGGCAAATTTTATCCGATTCAATTCCTTTTCGAATATATCTCTTAGTTAGTAAAAATAATCATATGTACCAAATTTAACATGGAAAACTATATATTTTCGTGCGCAAAGTGTATAAAAACTACACACGGAAACATACATTTATATGGGAAGTAGGGGCATTTTTGATCCAATTCTGTCTTTTTTTAAACATATTTCTTAGTTAGTCAAAATAATCATATACACTCAGTTTTAACTTGATAGCTATATATTTAAGTGTGAAAAGTGTGAAATTATTCATACGGAAGCATAAGTTTATATGAGAGATAGGATCAATTTTTCTTCGAATCGACCTATTTTCAGAATAGTCTATTAATATGTAAATATATTAATATATACCGAGTTTCAGCTCTATAACTTTCGATTTTGGAGCGCAAGTTGTGAAAATACACATTCAACAACATACTTTTATATGAGAGATATGTACGATTTCTAACAAATTATATATGTTTTTCTATATATTGATTCTGTGATCAAATATATTTTTATATAGCAAGTTTTACTTTGATATCTTTAGTTTTTCTCTCGTTAAGTATACAAACATAGATTGAACGTTCACTCTTTTGTATTATCCACGTGAGTATAGTTCCTGCAACAGTGCATTGATTTGTTTTATTCAAATTCTAAGAGCTTCTACTTTTATAAGAATAAAATTTTATTTGTGCATTTCACAAATACTCGTATCCAAGCAAAGAGTGTAACACCCGAAATGGATAGGTGAAACATAAAAGAGAACTTATCAAGGTTGATGGCCAAAAACATTAATATATAACATTTTTATTTTTGCTTTTACAAGCACTTTAATGTCTATTTACATATAGCAATATTAATATACATACACACATTGTGACATGCAAAACAAATTTAAGCTGGTAATATTTTGGCCTAAGTAAATATGGAAATATGGAAATATAGGAACACACACACACACAAATTTTCTCTATTCAGCCAAATTCATCATTTTTGTGTGTGACTTGCGTCTACGTACGTATAGTTTCAGTAGATTCAGATTGTTACATCAAAAGCATTTACGAGCAATATTTTGAGAGTCAACAAAGTTCTATGCGTAACTACGCATAGCTACGATGCATGTACTACATATATGCGTATTAATGCATTTTGTGTGTATACATATGTGTGAGTGTGTTGTTGAAATGCAAATATATTTATGCATTATGCACAAATGCACATTCAAATGCTACGCAAATTTAGCATCAATGTCCATATCAACAACAGCAAAACGTAACTGGCCATGTAATAGAGCTGTTGAAATTATGCGGCTGATGTAAAATCCGGTTAATCAAATATTTTGAAACGACTTGCACCCATATAGAGAAAACAAAACTAATCTCATTATTTCTAAGTGAAGTTTTAACTTTTCATTCAATATTTTCCAGAACTATCCGAATCAATCGTAAAACCACGGTTAACTGACTAGTCAAAAATTTAATTGTCAAATACAATTGACCTACTCGACTCGGATACTTTTGTATCCGAAGAAATTGGCTATTCTATTAATCGAATAACAAGAGCTCTACATGCTAACCTATTTAGTTGTTTGAGAACCACTTTTAATGCATGCGTATGCATTTCTATTTGCAACATTTATCTGTACATACATATATGTTCATATATATAGGACATAAATATGCATACACATAAGTGAGGTTGTGCAAAATTTTTGACATTTTCATATATATTTTTGCATTTGAACTCACTACGCAATCTACTCTACTTCATTCCTCTCTCTCTCTCTCTTCCCATCGTATTCAATCCATGAGTTTTATTATTTTTTTTTTTTTTGTCTTTCTCTCACACACTCCTGCTGTTTACAGCTACATACTACTGCTGCTGCTGCTGTTGCTGTTACTACTGTTGCATATCATTGAATTTACGCGGCACATATGTTGCATGTTGCATGCGAAGCAATAAATCAGTCAAACCAACCATCCAAATAGCACATACTCACACACTCACACGTATCTGCATACATATGCGTACATATGTATGCATAGTCCTGTCATTCACTTTGTAAAATCAACGCTGATGTTGTTGTTGCTGGTATACCTTATGCCTATACGAATTTGTGCGTTGGAAGATTTTTCGTTTCAATCCAGTTTGTAGATTGGTTTGATTTTATTTGTATTTTGGTCGATATTTTTTTGTTTTTACATCATTGTTGCTGTTGTTGATGATTGTGGCAAATATTTTGTAATATGCAAGGATTACTAACGAATGCACAAACAACAACAACAACAACAGGAGCAACAGCAACATCGATCAAAAGCTCTATGCAAATGTCACAGATGCATAAAGTATTATGTATCATTGTGTGAGTTATTTTGTAGGCGTGACTAATTATAATATGGATATGCGAAAAAACAGTACTATCTGGTAACTCGAATGGAATTTTTGTCGGTCATTGAAATGAATTTACGGTCTCTATGAGTTTCATATATAAATCTAAGGTCTACCTTTCCTTGCTGTGCAAAGAAAACCAATTCCATATAAAAAAATTATTTTTTTTGCCCTTAGTACTTTTTGTTTTTGATGTTGATAAATGGATTATTTTTATTTATTTTTTTTTTGAAATATTTCTGCAGAAAAATTGAGACTATTTTTGGAAAGAAGTTCTAGAAAATTTCTGAAAACATGGTTCAAACAGTCCCATAAATATATTTTATGTAAAGAAAATAATGTTCATAATAAAAAAAACAACTTTTTTTTAAATGTAGTTAATTTTTATCAGAAAAAAAAAATCCCCATAAAATTCGATTAAAACTTATTTAACACAAGATTCTTCTCATTTTTATTTTTCAAACAAAATTGATTTTTTATGCCACTTTAATGTACTCCAAGCCCATATTAAATGTTTACATAAGTAGTTATGCATACCGTATCATAATGTGTCCTTTGATGTTTAGCACGATCCGAACTATTACTGAACGCTTTAATACAACCACTATACTGACAGCCATATGGACGTTCGCCGGTATGTGAACGCTGATGTATTTTTAAATTTTCCAAACGTGAAAATGCTTTATTACAACTCGGAAACTAAAAAAGATGAAAAGAAGAAAGAATCATAAAATGAAAAAAATATTTAATTTATGGGAAAAAAAACTAATTTCATTATCACTTAAATAGAATTACGAGGAGAGCTATAAGTTCTATTACGGATTCAGCATGATGCAAAAGCACTTTTTGTTCCCTAAAAATCAAGCATTAATCCTTTAAAATATTGCCCTCTTGCCATCCAGTAATTGTCAATTCCTCTGACAGTAAAAATTCATAATAAAAAAGCTTTCGAAATAGCTTTGTACCAAAGATCAAAAAAAGTAATATTATTGACAGACAAGAGTTTTGACAATCGGAATTGTCTAACATAAATTTATGTCTTCCAACATTGTCTAAATTTAACAAAAAGAAGTGTACTAAAAGAGAAGCTCAATGCCAAACATTTTTATTTTAATCTATCTTACTGGTGATTCGTGATGCCGTTGACTCTATTTTCACAAATTGCATTTTCAACTATGTTATCTTCCCTTCTATTATATAACTTCCTAAAGTAAACGCTCTTTAGAAGCACGTTTCTCTAATAAGTTAAAGCAACAGCAAGTTTATTATGACGCAGGCTGCAAAATTATTTTATTTTTTGAACTACTTTAACTCATAAGTTTAATAAATATTTTCTACTAACATACGTGCTTCATATTAGTAGGTACATGCATGCATACATATATGTACCTGCCAATTCTACATGATATCATTAAATTTGTACACAAGCCATTACTCCCTTTTTATGATATTCAAGTAATATCAATGGCAATCAGACGACAAAGATTGTACAAATGTTGAAAGGTACGGTAAAAAACATATCGTTTATACTTGAATATGTGTTATTTTTAATACATGCAACATATGCTGACGTATTAATACCATAATATTTTAGAGCGTATTCATTTTTTTCAATGGTATAAAATTTAGGATAAATATGTGATTTTTCAGGTAATTTTAAACTTTTACGAAAGTATGTGTAGTATTTCATTTTTTTAATGCCTCATATGTATGAGCATTAAAGTGAATCAAATTGTGTAACAACTACTTGACTTGAAGAAGCACATCAAATTTAGATTATTTCAAGTGATTTTTTCAAAGAAAACAAAAATAAATTCCAAATTTTGATCCGTCTACCTTTCAGTTTTTTGCACCCATCTCAAAAGTTTCAATATTGTACGGGGGCTCCATTAAGAAGTGGAGACCAGGTGGTAAGTAAGTTTGAAAGAAATATTGGCGGGAAAAAATTAATAGGGGTCGATCATACATTTTACTGTTATACGAACGATTTCTGGTAAGTTTTCGGATTTTTTATCAATTTTCAAGTATTTTTGGTGATAATTTTGAATAGAATCTTTCATATGCGATGAAGATACACTGTCGGACAAAATAAAGTGCAAAGTAAAATGAAAAAATTCAATGTAGCTTAAATTTTTTTTTATATATTTTTATTAAAAAACGAAAACAGAAATAGTTTATATACTTCAATAACATAAATTAAAAAGCAAAAAATGGGAATTCAGTCTCTGAAATATAGCACAAGGATAAAAGTAGTATCTCATTGTCAAATTATATTAGACAAAATAAAGTGCAAACTAAAATTTTCAACTTCAATTATTAAAAAAAAATATAAGTTAGTATTTTGTATGGCCTCCTTTATTTTTAATTACCTCAGCCAATCTTTTTGGAATACTTGTTACTAAATTTTTCAATGTATCCTTCGATATTTCTTTCCACTCCTTCTGCATGCTTTCCCAAAACGATTTTAAGTTAGAACGAGAGTTAAAAGGAATTTTATCATCTAAAATGGTCCACAAATGTTCAATCGGATTTAGATCCGGTGATTTCCACAATCATTCTAATTTTTCAATTCCATTTTCATGAAAATACTTAGTTGCGATCTTGCATGTGTGCTTGGGATCATTATCCTGTTGAAATATAAAATCACCCAAACTCATTTCCTCAGCACTTCTTAGTAGGTTGGCCATCAAAATGTTGACATAATGCTCTCCAGTCATTTTGGTATCTATTTTGACAATTTGTCCTACACCGCTTGAGGAAAAACAATCCCACACCATCAGAGAACCTCCACCGTGTTTAACTGTGTGCGAAACGTTCTTCGACTTCAGTCTCTGCGAAGGCTCACACCATACTCGCTTTCGTCTTTTTGAGTTTTTTAACTCAAATTTAGACTCGTCAGACCAAATAATGCGATTCCAGAAGGATTCTGGCATGGAAATATACTTTTTTGCAAACTCAAGCCGTTTTTTTATGTTTGCAGGTCGAAGGAGAGGCTTTTTCTTCGCATAGAAACTCTTTAATTCTTTTTCGTTGAGCCTCCTTTGTACTGTTCGTGAAGAAATATCCAAATTGGTTAATTCTTTTATTTCCCTTGCTGAGTTCAAAGGACCTTTTTTGGCCAGAATTAAAATTTGTCTGTCATCCTGTGCTGTTGTCTTGCGTTTTCTTCCGCAGAATTTCTTTAAACTTTCATTCGTTCCCAAAATTCGATGTTTTTCAACAATTTTTCTGGCTCCAGATATTGATATTTTATATTTTGCTGATAGCTCTTTATACCCATTGCCATTATTACGGTCCTTGATCAGCATATCCTTGACATCCTTCGACAACGGCTTCATTTTGCAAATCTTCACAATCTATTAATCCATATTCTAATTATTTTTATGCCACACACTATTTTAATTCATAAAAATGCATTACCTTTAAATTTCCGGTGTAAATCAATGAAAAGTAGAAAAAATTATTTAATTATTCTCAGCGAAATTGCACTTTGCACTTTATTTTGTCCGACAATGAAACAAGTAACACTACTCTTTGCATGTATAGCTAAAAATAATCAAGAGTGTGTATAATTTTTTGTTTTCATTTGTACACTTTTGGGGAATCCCCCAATTAGAAAATAATATTTAACAGGGATGCAACTATTAATTGAGTACAAAATATTCAAAATAATTTCGGCATAAAGGGTTTGCACTTTATTTTGTCCGACAGTGTAGAACAAAGGTATGTACGGAGAAAATTTTGATGATCATAAATTGTTGTTAATAATTGACTTATATGCAACTATGAGATTATTCGTCAATTTTCCAATAAAAAAAAAAATTCCAAAATCTTTGCGTTAATATTGTATGGGAGCCCTTTTATGGGCTCAGAGAGAGATGAGAAATGTCTGTGTTTGAAGCGACTTATGTGTAACTTTATGGTTATTTGTCGACTTTCCGATATTACCTCTCTAAGAAATTAATATAAAAAGTAAATTGTTTCAAAAAGGTATTACGGATCAAAATTGAATGACGCTCGGTCATATAGTTAACCACACTGGATACAAATTTCTGCAAAAATTCCATTAAAAAATTGATATTCTTTATTTCCACTGCTCCCAGAAATGACTCTCTCATTTATTTATACTGCCGAACATTTCTTCCTTACATTTTGCCTCTGCATCTTTACTCCTTAATCAAGCTCCCATATAAAATGTTTGCAAAAACATTTGATAATTGACAAATAACCCAATAACTGAAATCGTCCGTTGAATGATAAAATGTATGATAGACCCTTCGTAATTTTATTTCACTAGCATTTGCTCTGAACACACTGACAACCAATCTTCACCTATTGACCAAAATATCATTATATCACATTATTTCGCCTTGCATATCTACTAAACCATTTAAAAAAAAATATTATTCAATATTCTTTTAGTTTACGATGTCATGTTCTTTTAAAAATTTAGGCAGGTACTATACATTTCATCACTTCCATCCATCACACTGATACTAGATGCATATGGAAAATGTCAATTTAATATGATGGCTCATTTTATGTGTGTGCAACAGCAGTAAGAACAATAATATCAACAACCTCAATTTATCATTATATCAAATGTCATATTTTAACAAATGTCACATGAGAATACATCATCGCCTACACACACAGACACACACACTCTTATCTATGCTTTGTACAAAAAAAAAACATAAATATTGTATTATGGGAATGTGAAAAGCAATATACATTTTTGTATATCCTTTAATATAAACATTTGAAATGTTTATAAATAAGTTCATGTATTGTAATATTGTTTTTTGATGAATCTTTAAAATAGAAAGCACACACACACTCACTTGTGCACACTTCTTATATACATGCATGCCATCCATATAAGCATATATTTTCTTCTTTAATATAATTCTTTTCATTTGTTCGTTTTCCTGCTTCGGAATAAAATAAGAAGTAAGGAGGAAAAAAAATTAAAGCAAAAATTCACTTAAAATCAAAAAGAATAAAAGAAAAAACACAGCTGCACACGTGTTAGCAGCATTATAAATGACAACAAATGCCAACATGTTTCCATAACTTTCAACTCATTCACTCGTTTCTCTCGCACGCTCTCTATCACTCCACATACATTTTTTTTTTTTTTTTGAAATAAACAATATTATTTTAGGTTGCATTTTTTATTATCCATACACAAGTCCATGTACGATGATGGGTTATTAACATTTTCGAAAAATGAATATAAACATGTGCCTTTAGATGAAGCAATACAAGTGAAAAAATGAAAAATCATTTTGAATAATTCAAAATCATCATTTTTTTAAATGTTCATTAAATACTGGTCTAGGCTAGTTACGTAGGTACAAGCTCAATCAGGTCTTAAAATGTAACAAGCAAGTTAAGTAGAATCACCAATTACCAGTATTACTACTTGCCAGGATGTAAAGTGCTACAAAATCACTTAATTCTACAGAATTCGAGTCATTTTCTGATACGATTTGAAATGAAGCCACAGCGCTAATTGTAGACTTCTGTGAATCAACCCACCCAACCAACTTCAACACATAGATTCTTTTCCATTGTCATCTCAATTTTTAGAAATTCTAAGTATTCAATTAATTTCATATTTTCTAACACAATATTTGATTCCAAATATACGCCAAAATCTAACAAAGGGATCAAAAATCACTAATCGGTCTCTTTAAAGAATTCCAACTGAGAGACATCAATATTTATTCAATCAATAATATCTTCAATTCAACTTTGTAGAATATTGAAAGAAAATTCAATTTTAATTTATTTGCTCCTCAAAATAAAATAAACACTTTACCATTTATCCAAAAAAAAAAAACTACTAAAAAGTAATAATAAATGGTAAACCTTTGATCATTCTCAATCATCTTAAATACACAATTAATGACTCTTGACACATGCTCAAGCAAGTTCATTTGAAATGCATATACATATAGTAAGTATTATGTACATATTTGTCAGACAATCATTATTTGATCATCAACATTTCATACATCATTGACCACATTAACATTATCATTGACATCATCAGCATCATCATCATCATCATAGTCAGTGATTTTGTTCGATTTCAATGCAAACAAAATAAACTGGCAAATTCAGATGACCAACCACCCAATTCAACCAAATTTATCACACATCATATTGTTACACTTTTGCGCCAAAAACGAAAGAATAAATAGCACAACCAGCCATTAACCCACACACATTCATACTCGTACACTATATGTACTCACCGGACATTTATTTGGTTTCTCACCGCTATGCACTCGCATATGGATCAACAGTTTGTAGCGTGCATTGAACGGTTTATAACGACGTGGACAATCCAACCAGAAACAAGAGAAATCTTCACCCTTGCGTACATCGACATGACGTTTTTCAATGTGTGCCACAAATTGCAATTGATTGGGAAACATCTCATTGCAATCGGTCCAACGGCAAACTAGTGGCTCATCGATTGTTGTCAATAATAATGATGATGATGATGATGATGATGATGATGACACTATTTGTTGTTGTTGTTGTTGATGCGGTTCTATAACAACATCGTTTTTGTTCGATGACATTGTAACATCATTTGTGGTGCTGCTGGTAGTGGTGATGGTGGTGGCGGTTGTATTTTTGCCGCTGTTAGTGTTAATGCAATTTGTTTGTGATAATGTTGAATTTGTAGATAAACACGATGATTGCGATGCAAAACGATGACGTGCACGACGACGGCGATGATAGCTATGACTTGAATTATAGTCTTGTTTTTGTAAATTCTTGGCTTTCTTTGATTTAGAACTTATGGCAGCAGTAGTTTTTGTTAAAAATACTGAATCATCATCATCATCATCATCAATATCATCGTTATCATTATGATAATCATGATCATCATCATCATCATCCTGGTCACCATCACCACCACTTTCATTGTCATCACCAAAGCTATTCTTGGCATCATCATTATCATCATTATCGTCAACACAATCACCATCGCCTTCGTCATTGTAATCGAAAATATTTTCATCATCTTCATCAGATGGTTGTTGGTCATAGCCACGCTGACGACTTGCTATATTATAGCAAAATTCATCAATGAATTCATCATTAATCTCATCAAGCTCATCAATGGCCCAAATAATTTTATGTTCACGATTTGGTTTCTGCTCCTCCGCCAATGATAACAGATTATTATTATGATTATTATTCGGATAATTTTCAATAGCAAGTGGATCAAAATTACTCAAGCTTTCATGCTGATGCGATTGTGATGAAGATTGCTGATGTTCTTGCTGCTGATGCTGATGATGGACCAATGGTGCATAAACTTGCTGCTGTTGTTGTTGTTGTTGATGATTACTCTGATGGTATGATGGTTCATATACGTAATTATGCATCGGTGGCTCATATTTGGGTGTACCAAATGTAGACATCATTGAGGGCAATTTAATAGATGCCTGTTCATTCGGTGACTCTGTCATCGATGCGATGTAACCATAGGAGAGCGTAGTCGGTGAGTGTTCCAATTTGATGACAGCAGGCGATTCTTCAGCACAATATTGTTGACATTCATAGCCACTGAGATTATTGAGTTTTGGTGAATGTTGCTCCAGTTGTTGTTGTTGTTGGTGTTGGTGATTTTGTGAATTAATCGTTTCAGCTAAATTCAATGTCATCCATGGATCGAGTGGTGGCGAAGAACATGGTGATTGATTTTTCGATTGGCAATTAATCTCATCATAGTTGAAATATTCAATATCCAAATTTAAACAATTGCTGGTTTGTAGTAATTGTTGTTGTTGCTCCTGCTGTTGTTGTTGTTGTTGTTGTGAATAATTTTCATTTGTGTGCTGCTGTTGAATATTATTGGCACTAACATAGTGCATCGACGAATGTGTATTGGGTGTACAGGGTGTATATGGTGTAAATACGGGATATGCTGATGTCTGCAATGTTTCATCATCACCACTGTAAACCTCATCCAAACAACAACCACCGTCTCCACCGTCGCCACCAATGATTGTCTCATCGAAATGGCTGCTCTCAGTTGTTAGACGTGCTATATCTTCTGGCTCGAAACGAAATACATCCTCACGATTGAATTGCTGCTGTCCACCAATATAGTTGCCACCTTGTTGCTTCATAACAGCATCCTCATCGAGAGACACATTATTGTTGTTGGTGTATATATAGGACATGGAATTATGTGAATTGTTGCCGCCTGAATCACTGAATACAGAATTTGGCGTTTCAGCAGCAATAGTAGCAGCAGCAGTAGTAGCAGCATCAGCACCAGAGCCAATATAGTTCAATGTAAAATTATGAAAATTGAACTCATTGTTGTTGCTGCTGTTGTCAGTATTGTTGTAACTGCCTATATAACTTGACTTGAGATTACAATTTGGTGCACGAAAGTTTTGTGCATTCTGTTGACTATGCTGATGATGATGATGATGATTATGATGTTGATCTTGCACATTGGCGCTTAATGGTGGTGACATTGGGGCACAACTTGTATGCATATTGTTGTAATTCTTAATGTTATTGCTTGACATAAAAGTCGTTGGTGTCATTGGTGTCGTCGGAGTCAATACTGGCGTTGTGTTAACGCTACCATTGCTGATGGTCGTAGTGCTGCTGTTGCTGACAATGGCTTTTGTTGTCACATTGGATTGGTTGAGCAACATTTTACGACTTTTCACATCACCCAGCATGCTAGGATGGTTGATATTATTGCAAACTTTTATAGAGGAAGACATATTGTTGCTTGGTTGGCAGTGGATTATTCTTTTTTTTTTTTTTTTGGTTCTTTGGTGTTAAAGTTCACTATTTTAATATTTTTGTTTTAATTGCTGTACTCGCAATTAAAATTCATCACCTAATGTGTGTGTATGTTTTTTATTTATTTAAATATCCCATCAACTGTCTGCTAGCTTGTCTGCATTTAAGTGTCTCCAAATTTTCATTAGACACCCAACATAAAGACAGCAATCATTTGACACCATTCATGTGTAAGTGTGTATGAGCTCACAATTATTTTATCATTTTTGCGGCTACTACTACATCAATGTTTGGCAACGTTGCCAAAATTTTCGCGGGAAATCCCAATGAATACGTCGTAAGTGCGACCAAATCAAAATAGCCAGCCAGTTAGCTAGCAAGCAAGTGTTTCCGTTTTGAAAATGTCACATCATTTTTGTCTTAATTTTTTTTATTTTTTTGTATTTTTTCGTTTTTTTCTTTTTCATTAAAGACGTCACGTCACACACGAAATACAAAACACGAATAATGACATGCATACACGCACACACAATGATATGGACACACTTTTCATAGACGTAAATTTCTAATTTTACAAAAATTTCTTGTTAATTTCACACTGCTTTGTGTTTAAAAGAAGAAAATTAAAAAGTAAAAAAAAAAAAAATTGAATATAATTTTTCCGTTGTCGTCCGACTGTTGTTGAACGTGATCGCGTAATGAATTAGCTAATGGCGACAACTTTCATCTTCTTGATGATGTTGTGTTGTGTTACTGGCACCACAGTTTCTTTGACAATAAACCTCAGCACATTATGTTGCACGTTATTTAAACATATACACACGCACACACGCATATATATACGAGTATAAATGGATGTATATTAATATAAATACATCTAGTATATATTACCCCTGAGGATCTTCACTTATGCTGCTGCATCAAGTGTTTGTGTATGTGTGTTTCGGTAGTGATCTTTATTTAGGAGCAGTAGTAGTAACGACACCATAAAGATCACTGCATTATAGCTATAAGTTGTTATTATAGTTGTTTTTGGTTTTGCTGCATTTACTGCATTTACTGCACATAATTTGCTTACATACAAATATACACATGTGCGTATGACGTACACATGTGTTGCAGTCATTTGTTGCACTACTACTACTCATCGATTTCATTTCATTCGTTTTTATTTTTTTTTTTTTTTTTGTCATTTTAACAAAATAACAACAACAATCATTTTCATATTTTTTCTCCTTTTCTTCAGTTTTTTATTTTTTATTTCAACAATTTTTTTTTAGCCAGCAATTGCTAGCTCATCTTGTATATTTTAATTATGTGAGTGCGAGTATTTATGTGTGCATCGCACTTTTCAAACATTTTAGTTCTTTTTCTTTTATTTTTTCTTGTAGTTTTTTTTTTTTTTTGGTTTTCTACTCCGATGATTGTTGTTGTTATTCTTGATGGTGATGGTGTTTTCAAAATAGAGTATACTATTATATATATTTATAATAGAAGTATAAGATATATGGTAGCCCAATAGAAAATAGAAGAGTTATTTTGATTAACAGAGAGACATAGTCATTTAGACCCATAAGATTCATTTTGATACCTACTGGCCATAATTGTTTCAACTTTCATACAAATTGTATGTAGTTACCAATGAGACAGTTGCACATTCAAACATACGAATTGGTCGGTGTAATTGATAGTACCTCTTTTCAAACCGATTTTCATGAAGTGTGAATTTTTTCGCAATTTAACTGCTGTATAAGATATAAATTAGGGTGTCTCACCAAAAAAAAGTTGCTATTTTTACCAGTAAAATATGAAATTTGGTTTACTTTCGTTTTCAAAAAATATCTAAAGATATCTTACTTTCTTTCAATGAATTTTGAGTCGCTGAAACACAATACGTGATTGAAATTTCGACATCACCCTCAGGATTCTTTCTAACCTCAAAAAACATCGTTCTTCGGCAATTTTTGGAGGTGTTTTTTGAGTGTAAAAAAAACTAGAAGGAGACGGTGGAGATCAGACCCCGCCGCATTTGTATTCAACGACCCAAAATCCATAGGCTGTAACTGCTTTGGTACGTCGTACATCCTAATTTTCTTCATGGACTGCAAATTTCTACTGGAAAAAAATGAAATTATAATTTCACCACCATTAAAAAAAATCAAGAAAAATCAAAAATTATTCATTCATTTATGCTCAGCCTTCGCTAAGAAGCACAAAAACCAAATCACCATATTTGATATTAGCGAATTGTTGAGAATATTTCAAGGCTGATCGATCGATTCGTACTGATTAAGCTCAGGTGGAATAATTTTTGTCTAAATCTCGTCACAGGGCTCTTTCACAAACTTTTTCATGAAAAAACATCTATTGTTGGAAGATTTGCCAGTTTATCAAGACAGGATATAAACTTATGATGTACTACACAAAAGGCGATCACACTAATCACTGTGCTACAGTGCATCCATTTGGGTTGTGATTCAAATAAGCCAAAGGCAATCTCATAACTAATATCGAAAACTAAGCTGCAGGAAAATATATCAAAAAATACGAAAATATGATGTCATAAAAAAATTGAACTTATCATATTCACTCATTGAGGCATTTCCATGAAGAACATTTGAATTTTCAATGAAATTTCAATAGTTAAATCTATTTCATAAAATAAAAAAAAAACCAAAACCGCATCGCAATCGCTTATCAAAATCACATTCCAGAAAGGCAGTTTTACAGCCTTAATGATCCAACATTGAAGCATGATATCAATGAAAAAAGTGTGTACCTTTCATTTTCCATCTAACCAATTGTAGTATTTTGTTTTTTATTTCCAAAAAATCTTAATTTGCTCTGGTTATTCCTATTTTTATTAATTTTGTATTTGGTTTTTTTTTCTAATATTGAACTTTAACGCTTTGCTATTTATTGTTGTTTTTATCATTCACTCGAGCATTAATTTATACCTATACTTACAAAAATAAACCATTTTAATTCAGATAATTTTGTTTTTATTTCTCTGATATCGTACACTATAAATTAGGGATATTAGCCCCGAGATCCCGTGATCCCGCATTTAAAGCTAATTTGAAATTACACGATTTTCGTATGTGATTTGATTGGAAAAATGAATTAGGAGAAAAATTCTTTAAACATATTTGTAAATGTCCAAAACACGAAAATGAAATTATAACTTGTTTAACGGGTATACAAATTATCTAATTTTCTCTATCTTCTAATTGGTAGACAAAGTTTGAACAATTTGTTATTTCCTAAGTTAATATCTTGTTATAAATTCATATGAAGTCGTTAATCGTTGTACATTTGATTTAATTTATTCTACAAGATAGAAAAATTTCTAATTTAATTTTAATATTTCTATTTTTAAGCAAATTTTAAGTTGAGATCGAAATATTGATTATAATAGAGCTAAAAATTACAATTTTTTACTAGTAACTGCAAGTAAAAATTAAAGATTATATTGAATGAAAGAAATTAATTCATTATCAGAAAGTTGGAATGTCTTTTGCGTGCAAGGTCTTAAAAGTATTTCAATTTAAACTCATTTCAACTATTACTTTACAAATTGTTTTATTAAACGCTTCTAATTTCTAATTTTTTTTTCAATCACTTCATTTTTTTGTTTTTATAAACAAATGTAAATATATAGTCGATACAAACTAAATATGGCTCAAGATGGTGTTCAATTTTGAATATCATGCAAAAATATATAAAATAAATTTTCAAAATTTTTGTGAAATTTTATCGTATTTTTAAAAATATTTTATAAATATAAATTAATTTTAATTTTTATAATTTTTAAAAGTACTTCAAACATATTATAAATTTCCGCACAAAATCCAGTGATCACAAAATTAATTTTAAGAATTCCGCAAATCCCGGCATCGACAAGAAACCCAATATTTTGTATCCCTACTATGCATATACGAGGGCGGATTGATAAAGAAACTACTTAAGTACGAAAAAGGCAGCACAAACACTAAAACTTTTTTTTTTTTTTGAAATTGCAATCTGTCAAACGTCAGTTGTTAAAATTTCACCCAAATTCATCGATTAGTTTATTTGTTGTAGTCGTTTGAAGTAACCACCTTTGTGTTTCTTGAAAAATGGAAAAAAGCGAATTTCGTGCAGTGATTAAACACTATTATTTGAAAGATTACATGTGGTAAAATATTGGATTGCTGAATTTAAATGCGGCCGAACAAGCACTGCAACAATGCCATCAGCAGGAAGGCCAAAAGAGGTGGTTACTGAAGAAAATATCAAGAAAATCCTCGATATCGTTATGAATGATCTCCGAGTCAAGTTGCATGAGATTATTGAAATGGTAAACATCTTATATGAACATGTGTTCAACATTTTGCATGAACATTTGCATATGAAAAAGCTATCGGCAAGATGGGTGCCGCGTTTGCTCAGTATCGAACAAAAACGAGTTCGAGTTTGGACATGATAAAGCGTAATCCTGTTGATTTTTTGCGTCGATTAATAACTGTGGATGAAACGTGGGTCCACCATTACACACCTCAAACCAAAAATCAATCGAAACAATGGGTGGAAGCTGGTGGAAGTGCTCCGAAGAAGGCGAAGGCAGTGAAATCGGCTGGCAAGGTGATGGCCACTGTATTTTGGGATGCACTCGGAATATTGCTTATCGATTATCTTGGAAAAGGATCCACAATCACAGGAAAGTATTATCGTGCATTATTATATCAATTGAATGATGCAATCAAGAAAAAACGACCACATTTAAAGAAGAAAAAAGTGCTCTTTCTTCAAGACAACTCACCGGTTCACACAGCATTAGATACGATGCTAAAATTACGTGAAATACACTTCGAATTGGTTGATCATCCACCTTATAGTCCAGATTTAGCTCCTAGTGACTTTTTCCTGTTTCCAAACTTGAAAAAATGGCTCGCAGGAAAAAGATTCAGCTCAAACGAAGAAGTGATTACCGAAACTAACGCGTATTTTGAGGGGTTCCCGAAAACGTATTATTCAGATGGTATAAAAAAGTTGGAATATCGTCTTACTAAGTGTGTCGAAGTAAAATAACACTATGTTGAGAAATAAATGGTTTTTGAAAAAAAATGTTTTTTTCCTATTTAGGTAGCTTCATTCTCAATCCGCCCTCGTATGACTGCATCCACATATGTCCATGAAATGAGAGCAATAAAGAGAAAACTGCATCCCGTTACTCCCAGTTTTAATATATTTCAAGAAGCGTCACATAGCTGCTGGAGTCGAAAATGCCATAAGAGTGGAAGAGCAGAAAAAAAAAACAAAAAGAAACAAATATGCCAATGCAGAAACAGCAGAAGCAATTGCACATTTGCTTTTGTATAGATGCAACCATGCCATCTATTCATCTAAGTATGTACGTACTGTTACGATCTATTTTTAGTTTATCCTGATGTGATGATATCGTTTTCTATTATTATTGTTGCTGTGTGTAGCTTCGTTGTAGGACAATATGTTTTTAATTTGCTGCGAAAATGCAAATTATTTTTTGAATTGCAATTTTTTTTTTTTTTTTGCATTTGTTATTGCAGCATCAATTTTCCATTTTAATTTCAAGTGTATTACTTGTTATTGTTCTTTTGGTTATTGTTAATTGTTTAGCTATTACTGTTGCACTTAAGCACAATACAATGCATACATAGTTTTATTTAAAAAGAAAAGGACATTTTATCTATTTGAAGAAAACAACAACACGTAAATATCGTAAATATTTATTGATGTTGATGCTGATGCTGATGTTGCAACATATGCTGCATAGCATATATGTTTGTATGTATGCATGTAGGTGCATTTGACATTGAAGAGTTTCAGCAACTGTTTGCCATTTAATAAATGCACCAAGTGAATTTATCGCGATTACAATTACTATTGCTGCCACCACAGGCATGTGTGTTACTCATACACCACTTATGTTCGTATGCACGTACTTACGTACATATGTATGTACTGCCTGCAATTCATGCGCTCACGGCAATAACATAATGGTGCATAACAATGTATTGCACATTTCTGTGGAGCGAATTTGCATTTTCACAAAAACAAATTGTATGCTGCTAGCGGTGGTAATGTGCTACAATGAGTCAGGTGTCGAAGTTGCGCCAAGTGTCATTGTTTGTTGATGATAGCAAACAGGGGCATACTTATCGGTAAGCCTTTTTTCACTTTTCTCGTTAGCTTTCCTCTTCTCTTTCTCTCTGTCATTATCATGTGTGATGGATTGACAAAATGATTTTTCGTATACATTTTGTTTGTTTTTCCGTAAACATTTAATTTTTTGGCGTACGCCTGCCACAAGCATGGCATCTCAATTCAAAAGCGATTAACGCTTACGCTTTGCCACTTATGCTCGCATCGTTTGCATTTATTTTATTTCTTTTTTTGCGTTTTGTATTTCATGGATGTGTGTATGGTGTGTGTGTGTGTGTGTTGTATATTTAATTTGATTCATTTTTTCTTTTAATTCTACCGATGTTTTCGTTATACTTCTTGAATATTACACTTGTTCGTGTTTTTTTTTTTTTTTTTTTTTTTTTAGTATTTTGGGCACGTAGCCAAAATGTTGACGTTCACTTCTGTATCAACCATATAGAATTGGAATATATTTGTTTGTATTTTCATACACATCGTAGTGAAAAAGTACGACAAATTACATCATTGTTAAATTTAGTGAGGATAGCAAAAAAAAAAAGAAAACAAACAAAGGAATATTATTGAATTAAATTCGTCAACAACAATAACAGAGAATCTAAACAATAACAACAAACTCGAAAATAAAATGAAAACAATTATATACGATTTTATTACTTCTTCGTTTTTTTTCGCAACATTTTTGGAAGATTTTGTTATATGAGACATTTACAGTGGAAACTTTATGGGTTGCCTATATTTTCTGGTTGTCATTTTTAATTCGTTTAATTTCAATCGCTTAAAAATGTTGAACTACAAAGATCAAAATATTTTTTAAAGCTATTTTTAATCTCAGAAATTCGATCTTCGACTTTTTTAATACTGGAAATAACTGTAATAGATGAGTATATAAGTAATCGGACTAAATGGGTAAAGTAAAATTTTTGAAATTTCTTTTCTTACACTCGTCTCTCCAATTTATGGAATCCATTCCTGAGGTAAGAACTAAAGGCTAAAAGCGTCTAATCTATGATATCTCCTTTTAACGGAAACCATTGTTGGCGCATTAATTTTCCGAGGTTGGTAACGATCGAAGTTCTAAAAATTAAACTAATTTCTTAGTGAAAATTTGTATTTTTCCTTCGGTAAAATTATTCTTTTTTCACAAACGTTTACACTCATCTAATTTAAAAGGTTACAGTGACGTTCAGAATCAATCATTTTACCAAATTTGTGATGAATCTATCCAAAAATGTGATGATATAAACTTCTCGAAAAGAGAAAAAAGGAAGTGGAGGGCACATAGTACACGCAGTTATTTTTCTATCCACTCAAAGTGATGTTCATATACCCAAATTTTATTTATTGTGATTAATAATATATGTTTTAGGGATTAGCCCTAGGGATTGTGATTAATCAAACTGTTTTTATTCTCTTTAAAGTGATTTTTAAAACCATTTCTATATTTTGCTAAGGTATCTGGTATTGATCCACTTTTTGGACGTCTTGGGCTTCAACCAAAGAATTATGCCACTTTATTGCTGATTAAGGATGCACGTTCCTAGTAAAATAAATGGTAATTCATCCCCATCAAATACCTTAATCCCATATTAAATTTTTAATCACTCTGAGGAAAAAAATAACACAATTAAACTAATTTAAAATGACCATCATTGATTATTCTCCCTCAAATAATAAATATTTTCTTGTCACATGAATTAAAATCCAATTTTAGAAGAGTAAAAGCGCTTTCTAAATTTTTTATTAATATTTTCCAATAAAAATATATGAGCATTTACTGTATTCTGGAATATTTTTCCTTTGGCTATATGGTTCATATAATAGTACATATGAATTTTCATATAATTTTTATTATATTGTATTATTATGATTTTATTAGTTATTTTTTTCTTTTTTTTTTTTTTTTGGTTGATGAATAAATGCTAATTTTATGGGATTATCTAAAAATGCAATAAAATTTTTGTTTTGTTTTTTTGTGAGAGATGCTACTAATTTTCATAATTTATTTAATTCGGAAATGCTTATGTGATATTAATTGCCACGCTATGAATTCTTTTTTTTTTTTTTTTCTTCTCTCTTATTTTTTTATGTATTCTGTGATCAATATAAACCAAATGGTATTAATTGTTTGAGAATATATAGCATTATCGTTTGGCTCATTTTAACCATTAAGACCGACTATCGTTTTTTGGTGATATAAAGTGCGAAGTAATTCTGTGCTTGCTTGTGATAGTTATAAATTTCAAAATTGGATGTAATTTCTAGTACTTGAGCCTTCTGCAAAAAGTTGAACTATACTTCTGCACAACCTCATGCAGCTCCTCATTAGAGGTCGAATATGTAAATCGTTAAGGGCACATTATTATTTTAATAATATAATACATCGAGTTTAAACATTGATCTCTTTCATAAACTTTCATATTACAAGTGCGTCCCAGAACTATCCGACCTGACATATAGATGGCGGAAGTAATTTGAAAAACTACTATAGAAGCTATAGAATATCGCGAGGATAAGTGTATAGATCTAGAAGGAGATTATGTTGAGGAATAAAAAAAAATTTCCCAAATTTGTTGTTTTCTTAATCATAAATAAGAAAATGCAATAACCGATTAAAAAACAAAATATTATGTTATTTAATATTCTCGATTTCATCTATGTATTGCATTTACTTCTCCTAAATACAATATAAATACAATTTTTTTTAACAAAATATTTTTAATTTGTTACAACAACCAAGTGACAAAGTGACAAAGTGACTCATTGCACTCATTGTATCTAGTTTCATTGAAACTAGTGAGTATCGTACAATAAATATACTTGGCATATGTGTATGTATAAGGATGTCTTTGCATATTGCAACAATATGGGAAAGTTTGTTCAACTGGAAAATGTAATAGAAACAAATTATACACTGCCACAAACATTCACAATGTACATAAGCCAACATATACGCTTACATACATATTCTTACACACGTACTTGAGCATTTGCATACATTTTAATTAAACATTTGCAAAGCATAAGTATCATATATATGTATATATGTACAAATGCTTACAACGTATGTTTACGTAGATGCATATGGAGAAGGTCAAGGTACTACACACACAACACACACACACATACAATATTCGTACATGTATATACGTATATGTGTAGTGTCATTTCTGTTTATCTTTTAAATGTCAGCAACAGCAAATAAAGCGTCAACTTTAGGAAATGGGCATATGGACAACAACAACAACAACATGTACTACAATAACAACAACAATAAAATGAACAACACCATACAAATACGTATGAAAAACAGCTGTCAGAACAATTTACACGGTTGCTTGAGCAAAATGCAACTTCACAACACACACTCCAGAAAGCATACACATACACTCGCACTCGCAAAAGAAAATTATCCAAACATGACATAAGTATCTACTTTTATTTTTGTAGGTACAAATACTTATACAATATACACTAATGTGCATAGAAGCAGCAATAGGTACATGCAAAAAAAAAACAAAAACACAAAAGAGAATCATCTTGAATCGTTTTCATCGTGCTGCTAATAGTGCATTAGGGACTGTGGCCAAGTGTTTCAAATGTGCTGTGGGCACACTCTAACATACCATATATACTTACATGAGTATATACCCCCTCATATATGCATACATACATACACAGTGCTACATAAGTACAATCAACTACAAAAGTAGTTGATGCACTTGAAAACCTAAAATAAGGCGAAACTGTAGGAGCAATACACAGCAATAAGTAGTACGTACGAATAATAAAATATAAAATAAAAATATAAAGCAAAAAAGAGGAAAAATCAAAATAAAATTGAAAAAGAAACTAGGAAAATTCAAAATAATCGCACACAAAGTGTCAAAAGATGCACGCACTTTGCACAGTACAGCGCATCACATCACAGCACAATACAGAAGGACTGCACATATATTGTATATGTACATATATTCACAATAGAGGCTTCCTTATATGTTTTCAATTATTCTTTTATCATTCGTTTTTGTTTTCTTCATTTGGAATTTTCTGAAGTCACATCAACTTGCATCACAACATGGATACTTAGAACTTATCTCGATTTTACTTACTTACTTACTTATGTGGCCATAACAACCGAATATCGATTTAGGCCGAAAATAACATGCTTCGCCAGCCATCTCTGTTCTTCGCTAGCTGGCGCCAGTTAGAAATTCCAAGCGCCGTCAGGTTCTCCAGTACTTGGTCTTTCCACCGGAGGTTTGGTCTTCCTCTTCTGCGTCGTCCTCCAGCGGGTTCCGAATATAACACCTTCTTAGCTGGAGCGTGTTCTTCCATTCGCTCGACATGACCTAGCCAGCGCAGCCGCTGGATTTTGATGCGCTTTACTATGTCAATATCGGCATACAGCTCGTACAGCTCATGGTTGTACCTTATTCGGTACTCGCCACCAACGCAAATAGGTCCAAAGATCTTGCGTAGGACTTTTCTCTTGAAAACTCCAAGCATTCGCTCATCCGAGGTGGGAATTGTCCAGGCTTCAGCGCCATATGTTAGGACAGGCATGATGAGAGACTTGTAAAGTGTAGTTTTCGTTCTACGAGAGAGGGCTTGACTTCTCAATTGCTTACTCAGCCCAAAGTAACACCTGTTAGCAAGAGTTATCCTACGCATGATCTCCAAGCTGACGTCATTACTGCTGTTAATGCTGGTTCCAAGATAGACAAAGTCCCTTACTACTTCAAAAGCGTAGTTGTCAACAGTGACGTGCTGTCCAAGACGCCGGGACTCTTTGTTTGTTGACACTAGATACTTCGTCTTGCCCTCGTTCATCGTGAGACCCTTCCGACGCGACTCTCTTTCCAATTCTG
Source organism: Megamerina dolium (assembly GCA_963854835.1). NCBI lineage: Eukaryota > Metazoa > Arthropoda > Insecta > Diptera > Megamerinidae > Megamerina > Megamerina dolium. The sequence continues at coordinate 13,470,750 of OY978526.1, read as the reverse complement.
AGAATGCTGCACTGACTGCTCGCGTGTTCATGCCGATTATGTCAATATCGTCGGCATACGCTAACAGCATGACACTTTTGTTGAAGATAGTGCCATTATGTCGTAGATCAGCAGCTCGTATTATTTTCTCCATAATAAGATTGAAGAAGTCGCACGATAACGAATCACCTTGTCTGAAACCCCGTTCGGTATTAAACGGCGCGGAGAGGTCCTTCCCAATTTTCACTGCACAACGGGAGTTATGCAGTGTCATTCTACAAAGTCGAATGAGCTTTGCAGGAATACCGAACTCAGACATTGTTGCGTAGAGGTAATCCCTTACCGGACTGTCGAAAGCGGCTTTATAATCAACAAATAGGTGGTGTGTGTCGATCTGTTTTTCTTGGGTCTTCTCCAGGATTTGGCGCAGTGTGAAAATCTGGTCGATGGTGGATTTACCAGGTCTGAAGCCACACTGATAAGGTCCAATCAGGTTGCTGAGCATAGGCTTCAACCTTTCACACAGTACGCTCGATAGAACCTTGTACGCGATGCTCAGGAGACTTATTCCACGGTAGTTAGCGCAAATTGTGGGGTCTCCTTTTTTATGTACAGGACAGACAACACTGAGCCCCTAATCATCAGGCATGCTTTCATCCGACCATATTCTGCTTATGAGCTGGTGCATGCGGGTGAGCAGCTCATCGCCTCCGGTCTTAAACAACTCGGCAGGCAGGCCATCAGCACCTGCAGCTTTGTTGTTCTTCAGCCTTAAAATGGCCGTTTCAACCTCGTCATAGTCGGGTGGTGGAACATCAACACCATCATCTGTAATTGGGGTTATCGGGCATTCTTCTCCACTGGCGGAATTGTTCGTAGTATCGCCATTCAGTAACGTGGAGAAGTGTTCCCTCCATAGGCTCAGTACACTCTGGACATCCGTAACCAGATTCCCATTTCCATCACGACAAGAAGAGGCTCCGGGATTTAAACCTCCACTCAGGCGCTTGATCTTTTCAAAGAATTTTCGAGTCTCATTCTTGTCGGTACACATCTCTATCTCCTCACACTCGCGTCTTTCCAACTCCCTCTTCTTGCGCCTGAAAAGACGTCTCTCTGCACTCCTTTTCTCTCTATACCGCTCCTTAACAGCTCGCGTTACGCCTGCACGCAGGGTTTTTCTGTAGGCGGCGTCTTTCTCTGCGGTAGCGTCGCGACACTCCTGATCATACCACTCATTCCTCAGAGGCCGGTAGTAACCGATTACCTCCTCGGCAGCAGTAGTCATGGAGTGGGATATATGTGTCCACCGTGCGCATGTATCATCAAGTGGAGGAGTGTTCTGCATAAGCAGATCCGATAGTCGAGTGGAAAATGCATCTGCTGTCTCTGGTGATCGCAGCTTACTGACGTCGAGCTTTCTCTGTGTGGGACTTCTGCAACAAAGTAGTGAGCCGAGTCGATGTTGGCACCACGGATCGATTTCACGTCCATCACACTGGAAGCATGCCTTCCGTCAATCACCACATGATCAATTTGGTTTCTTGTACGTTGATCTGGAGACAGCCATGTCGCTTTGTGGATGTCGAGATGCTGGAATCTGGTACCACCAATTACCATGTTATCCGTTCCGTTGTTCCGTTATCGGAGGTGTTCTGGTGGAGGCTGAATTTTCCGACAGTTGGACCAAAGGTACCTTCCTTGCCCACCCTGGCATTAAAGTCGCCAAGCACGATTTTGATATCGTGGCGGGGGCAGCGGTCATAAGCTTCTTCGAGGCGCTGAAAGAAGCTCTCCCTGGTCACATTGTCCTTCTCATCCGTTGGAGCGTGAGCACATATAAGGCTGATGTTGAAATATTTTGCCTTGATGCGGATTGTGGCCAGCCGTTCGTTCACAGGCGTGAACTGTGAGACAAGATGTCGTAGTCTCTTGCTGACCAAAAATCCACATCCTAATTCGTGCCTTTCAGCATGGCAACTGTAGTAGATGTCACAGGACGCTCTTTTGGAGCAGCCCTGTCCTGTCCATCGCATTTCCTGGAGAGCGGTGATGTCAGCTCTGTATTTTTCGAGGACATCAACCAGCTGGATAGAGGCACCCTCCCTATAAAGGGATCGGACATTCCAGGTGCATATCCGTAAATCGTGGTCCTTTTTTCGTTTGCGGGGGTCATCAACAAAAGCGGTAGTCCTTATCCGAGGCATATTTGTTTTTTTCATTGGGGGGGTTTTTTATGTGGCGGGTCCCAAACCCAACGCACAACCTCTAATCGAGGAGATTTTCGCCACTCACTTCAGCCGCCTCCCAGCGGGTGCCAGGAAGACGTTGCCCGGTGGTCGCCACATGGTGGGCCCCCATTAATAATAATGAAAGCGCCATCACAGAGTAAGCAGAGCAAGCTATATGACTACCCCTCATTAACAAATAAAGGTATCATCACATAGCGCTCAGATCAAACTACATGACAGCCAGTGAGTTGACTTGCGATGAGTTCAACAAGGATTGCGCTAGCCCCACCTGGTTGAGGCAGTTAGACACGTTACCGATTTAACTATTATTAATCAATGCACTAAACAAAAGGAAATTTCAAATTTTTTTTTTTTTCAATATAATAAAACTAAATTTATTTCAACTATTTTAGTTAAAGATGGTATTAATTCTTTGAGACTCAATGAAAACTTGTTCACATGATAAAATTTCGAAAAATAATAACTCGATTTTAGAGTCACATAATATATGGTTGTAATTCTAAGAAAATATCTAGCAAATATTATAAATAGTTAATGTACTAAATTTATGTTTTATTTTCTAAAACAATAAAACTTTATTTATGTCAACTATTTGCGTTAAAGATGGTATTGAAACCTCATGGGCCAATTTTTCACATATTAAAACTTGAAAGGAAATCGATTTTGCAGGCACATTATCAAAAATTTTTCTTCCAAAAATCATTAAAAAAAAAATATGGACGAAAATCGCCTTGATGGAAATTTTTCTTCCAAAAATCATTAAAAAAAACAAATAAAATAAAAAAAAAAATTCCAGCATTATTTTGTGAGTGAGGGTGCCGTAGCTCACTGGTTGGTGTGTTCGTCTTCTGATCTGTAGGTCGTGGTTCAATCCCCGGCTGATGCATAACAAATTTAATATCGATAAAATTTTTCTTTCAAATGGTACCCACCTGTCGGCAAGCAATTGGCAATTCTTCCGATAGTAACAACTTGCCATGAAAAAGCTTCTAAAAGAACTCTGTGACAAAGCTCAGAAAAAGTGATGTCACAGGTGTTCTGCCGTTCGGAACCGGCTAAAATAAGTAGCTCCCTTCTAATACAGTCCAAATTTAAGACGCACAACAGTAATGGAAGAGAAGCTCGGACAATGAGCCCTTTGGGGATTTTAAGTGCCACATATTTATTTATTTATTTAATAATTTATTAATAATTTTTTAAAAATCATCCATATGAATTTCTTAATCCCATCTTAGTCTGGTAATTCAATACCAATTTATAATAATAAGATTTTTAATCACATTTCTGCGAAGTGATCATATCATATTTCATAACTAAATAGCAGAAAATATAATAAAATAAATGTATAAGGGTAAAGGATCTCGAAAACAAAATCATTCCACCATATAAGGAACACTCTAATGAGCATATAAGCATTATGTATAATGGTTGCGGCAATAATAGTGCAGTGAAAACATTAGAAAGTGCAAAGATCTTTTGAAAACTTGCCAAATTGTATTTTTCATTTTATTTTACAGTTGCTTTTTGGTAATTTTTTTCTCGTTTTTTTTTTTTTTCTTATTATTCTCGGTACTCACCTCTTCTCGCTATGCTTCTTTTTCTTTTTCTTATGCAGCTATTATTTTCTTTCTCTCTCTTACATTTTCCTGTAATTGTTAGAATATACATATTATTTTTTTTTTTAATTTATAGTTGGCTTAAATGATGCGGAATTAACCCAAGCAAATGAGATTGTAACTTTTGCTATTTTGCTGCTAATGCATACATACATATGGATGTGTGAGTTTGTACATATATATACAAATAAATGTAATACAAAAGTAGGCGAATACATTAATGTTAATTTTGTTCATTTTATTGTGCTTCAATTTGTTACACCATTCGATATTCTAACTAACATATATATAAAGGCAGCAGTAGATAGAAAATGTTGATGGGGTTGATGTTGTATACAATGATTCTGAGAAATAATGTATATGCAACATTGAGCCTAGAAACGATTTTCAACCCAATAGAAGATCCAAGAAAGTTATTGAGTGTTGAAAATTAATATTGATTGATTGAAATCTGGTAAAGACTGACCAGCGGTTCCTTACCCCAAAGTATTTCTAGCATGATTCTAAGGTGAACATCGAAAAATCCTTGAATGAGATGAGAATTTTATAGTGTCTGCAATAGCATATTTCATAACTGTGATCATTATGACACTCACTCATAGGAAAAATAAATTTTATTATTAGTACTTTAATTAACAAGATCATCACGACAGTAATCGACACAATTTATATTTAAGTATTATTCCTTGAAATTTGATTGTCATATTAAATATGATATGTCTCTTTCAAATATCCATCAAAAATTTTTTATTTTAAAAAAATATAATTTTTATTTAATTAAAATCCCCAAAAGAAAACCAACTAGACACACGCAAACGCCAACACAAAATAACAAATACACACACATATAAAATCATAATTGAAATTAACTTGAAGGTAAAACATAGCAACAACATCGAAAATATTAAAAAAATACATTTCATATTGTATCTTAAAATATCATAAATTAAGTAAATAAATGTCAGACAATTCCATTCATAAATGAAAATAATATAAAATAAAATGTAGACATTCAAAATAACAACAACTATACACTAACAGATTTTCATGTTTTCGTTGCATGAAAAATGTATAGAAAAAACATTTTTTTTTTGTTTTTCATAAAAATCAACATTAGACATTTTTTTTTGTACAAATTTGACACAAGTTTTTTGTGTATTGAATTTATTTGGAAACCAAAAAAAAAGCTAAAAAGAAAAAACGTATTTTATTTTTCTACGAATTTGTTTATATTTTCCTTGTTAATCACTTTTTATTTTATTTCCTTTTCCTTTTTTTCGTTTTTAATAAAATGAGAAAAAAAAACAAATTATTCACTCAATAATTTTTTTCATTTGATGCTCAAGTTATACATAGAATTTATATATGAATTTGTAGATACATTAAGACGCCTTGTAATCTATTCAAAATAAGAACGTTATTAGTATTTCTAATTAAAAATTAGCATTAACCATTTTTTTTTATTCAAATTTGAATAAACTATTTACATTTTAAATTTTTTCTTGTTCATTATATTGTCTTATATAGTAAGCCATGACTCTTGTTAAGAGTAAAATAATCGAATAATATTATTTTTTTTTCATCATATTGTGCTCTAATGCATATAAATACTCGTTTATATTTACATATTGAAGTAAATATATTACATTTACATGTTGAATGATCAAACATATTGGAGCCGCTTCAATTGCATTTACTTTTTTATTGTGGCAATAAACAAATATGTAAGTACGCTGAGAATGATGTCGTCTATTCGTCGTTGTTGTCGAATTCTTTTACATTACCATATAATTAATGATGACGACGACGACGACGACGATGATGGTGATTGTAACATAGTGGCGATGCTATTTGTTGCAATTGGCCGCGTCAGCTCATAAACACTGTCATTATGAGGTGTGAATTAAATCGAATCGAATATTGTTATTGTTGCACATTTTAATGTTCATATCGTAGTATCGTATTTACAATTATGACGCTTGATATGCATATAGTACAACAAATGTATGGGTGATTTTAAATGAGACATGGAGGCAATAAACAAATAAAACGATATCTGATATTAACTAATTTCATTCTTTACAATCAATATGAATGACTAGCAGCAGTATTAGATTTTATCTTATGTTTATTTAAAAGATTTTGAATTTTTTTCAATATAATATTACAAAATTGTCATAAATTAATGTTATCAAAAAAACCGATTATGTATTTTGATGTAATTATTGAAAAAATACAACCATTCATTTAATTAAGGCAAACAAACTGTTTGAGAAATCACAAATTTGTTCAAACACAATTACAAATATTCACTCATAATTTGATACATAATGATTTGAGTAATATAATTAAATACTTATATGGCACATGTGGCAATATCAAACGCAAAACAAACACATCATGCCAAACAAAGCCGGCTTGAGTACGTATTTATATCGATATTGACAACAGCCCCCTAACAAATGACAAAAGTCAAAGTTCGTAGGCGCATTGCCAATTATCATATAAATTAATTTAAATTTTATTGATGAAAGCGACAGTTCAACATAAACGGGTGCATAACAAATTGCATACATTGTGCAACATTATCAATTATATACGCCAATGTGACACGCTTAATAGCATTACTGTAACAATGAGCATATAAACAAAGCAAAACGGTTTATCACTCATCAATTTGTAATAATAATCAGTTTGTACAAATTTAATGAAATTTGTGTTCAATTTTCTAAAATGAGCAAATGACAATAATGACATTTATCAAGTATGAGACAATTTTCAACAAACATAATTTAAAATACGAAAGTACTAAAAAGTAAAAATTTCAAAAATGAAAATATTTAAAATCAAATCATTAATAGTCATACAACAACATAGACTCTTAGGTAATAAATGTCACAATATCTGTCTGGACATGAATTGCTTGACAACATATAGCTTAATTTCAAAAAATATATAATATCAATAAATTTAATCACCCATACACAAATAATTTTGTAAAGTAATTACATTGAAACTGAATACAAGCAATGACCCCGACAGAGGCAAACAACAACAACAACAAAAACGAAAACCAAAATAATGAAACACTTGAAATAAAATCAAATCAAGAATATAAAATGACAACACAACAATTCTACAGTACCCAGTGTATTTAGTTTACACCCCATATCCTGTGGCTTGTCATAAAAATGAAAATTGCACTGTAGTGCAATGGAAAAAAATAAAACAACAACAATTACAGCAATAACAACAACACCGGCAGGACAGCTCATAAATGTGCATATGGTTGACATGCAAGTAAAACTGTTTTGTCATAAAATATTCGTATGCAATCAGAAACAGAGGCATATATTGATAGCTTTTCTCAGGGGGATTGACTAAAAAAATACATAGACATTCATACTAAACATTCATATTTGAAAATAGCCTAGAATATTATATTTTTCTAGATACTCCATTGTATTAAATCGCTATTTCGATCTTCTCCATTATGTTCCCCAACTGTATAGCAACTTTCTCCGTATTTCTAATTTCTAAGGAACTTTTCTAAGAATGCTCATTCGTATTTAAAGAAAATAGGGCAACAGAGCAATATTTTTGAAATTGTGAAAAAAGTGACAAGATAAATTTTGACAACGCATTGATCTTTAAAAAGAGCTTAGAATATTTTTTTTTATTGGGATTTTATAAGATTCGGATTCGGATTCGGATTTGATTTAAAAAAAAAACACCTAAAATTTAGAGAAATATATGAAATTTTTATTTGAGTCGATAGAACGATATATATAATTCAATGTTAAAAGATGATTTCATTTAAATGTTGACCGCGGCTGCGCCTCAAATAGTTCATACGCTGGGTCCAATTTTGGCATACTCTCTCCAACATATCGGAAGGTATCTCACGAATAAATTCTTCAATATTGGCATCCAGTACGTCAACCGTTGCGGGCTTGTGGTATGTGGCACCGTCTTGTTGAAACCACATGTCACCCAAGTGCAACTCTTCCATTTTGGGCAAAAAAAGTTTGTAATCATCGCACGGTAGCGCTCGCCATTCACAGTAACGTTCCCGCCTTCGTCGTCTTTGAAAAAGTAAGATCCAATGATGCCACCGGCCCATAATCCACACCAAACAGTGCATTGCAATGCTTCTGGCTGCTCTTCACACCAAATACGGCAATTTTGTTTGTTCACGTATCCATTCAAGCAGAAATGAGCTTCGTCGCTGAACACAAGAAAGTGGACGATGCACTTTCTTAACCGAGCATGAATGTTGATAATAAAATTCAATAATCTGCAAGCGTTGTTCGTTTATAAGTCGATTCATGGTTAAATTATAGACCAAACTGAACATGTTTGACAGTAACATGTTACATGAAAACAGCTGAGGTGCCAAAAACTGTGTCGCCAAAAAGAAAGTTGCCAAAAAATCACCCTGTATGTGACTTGCTGCTCCATTATATTAAATTTTCATTATCACCTTCTCCATTGTGTTCCCAATTATATCACACCGCACAAGCGACACAATTTTCTTTGAGTTTTTTTTTTTTTCAATTTTTTCCATTTTTTCAATTAATATTTTCATTGTGAAATTTATTTTCAAATAAAATTGATAGTTCAGTGATATGTGAAGACATTGCTCAATAACCTATTCTTAAGCTTAGAGCTTAATCAATCAATCAATCTTAAGACATCCACCTTAATCCTTTTTCCAAAATCGATAGCTCCAGCACTGCATGCATATAAATATATGCACACACACACGCACATACGAACAGTCAATATAGCATAGTCAATTTGATGTTAACTCTTGAACTCAAACATGTGGAAAAATTTTACTACGCAGACAAGCTGTAAAATGTGAAAAGGTCAAGTGAAAAAGAGACATACAAATATCGCTAAATGACAAGCATACAAAAAAAGAGAATCAAATCGAACAAAAACAACAACAATGATACATTAAAATTCATAAAAGAATAAATATAAATAGTACGATTGCAAATGAAGTAAAAATAAAAACACAAATCAGCTTGAATATAGTTGTAAAAATAAAAACATTAATTTGAATAAAAAAAATTTATTATGAGAAAATTTAACACATAAAGAAATGCAGAAGAAGTTATTGATTTTGCCAAGTAAACAAAATGAGAAATATCATCAAAATAATCAATCGAAAATATTCTAAATGCATAGAATTTACATAAATTAAATTGTAGGTTATTTATTCTTAAATTGGTAAATGTACAATAAATATCATCGTACTATACTCTAACATATAATTCCTTCAGCAGACTGACATAGATGACAATTTTGACATAGTCATATTGAAATGTCATCTAGTAAAATGTAAATTATTGCAGGCATACTATAATACTCTGACAAATAAAACAACACACATACACATAGACACTGACTCACACCATTATGACAATTTGACAGTTGATCAGATTGATGCAACAATATACGTGGGTGTATATATATATATATCGAAATTCCTAGTCATTGACATTGTCTAGTGCTAGAAAACATACCAAAAAGTATATACTCGATTGTATGGAGAAATGTCATTGACAGCAGCAACAGCGTCAGCCGTCTCGTATTACAAATCAAATAATCACACATAAAAAATAATCAATGACATTTTTGATTATTGTTCTTGTTGTTGTTGTTGCTGTCGTTGTTGAAGGAATCGAAAGTGACATTGCTTGTTTATTTATTTATTTTATTTCTTTGTTTTGTGGGTTTGTTTTCTCTCTCTCTCTCTCTCTCTCTCTCTCTGTGTATGTATGTGTGTGTTTGTCTGTAAGTAAAAGTGTTTATGTGATGAATTAAAATTTGAAATAAATACACAAATATTCACACAAAATTCAACATAACATTGTAGCATAAAGCAGACACATCTGCATGGAATTGAATATGGTAAATAAGTATATATACTTTATGTATCGTATATATTAAATACGCTTGAAATATATTCTGTCCAAGGATAAACAATGTCAAGTACAAACAAATATTCTAAAATCACCCAAGTATAAATGCTGAGCTCGTTAAGATGCTTTAACTATAACATTGTCGTAAAGCAAACAGGTTGGATTAATTGCTGTAATTGTGATTTTCATATGAATGACAAACCTAGCAAAAAGATGTATCAAGATAGGTGTATGTAGTAGTAGTAGTAGACACATTGCACAGTGGTGATAAATAGGCAATTTTTTAAATATATAAATAGAGTTAACTTTCTGTCACTATTGTGTAAAATTCAAATGCTTTCAAGTGTTTGACGATTTGCAAGTTAAAAGAATGATATTGTATCTGGTGTGCTTTGACATACTTTGCGTTAAATTTTAATTGAAATTAGTTTTGGGCATTTAAAAAAATAAAAAACAAATATTCTTTGAAGAAAAAAAAAGGATCAAATATAATTTCAAATACTAAAAATTAAATACAAATTTTGTTTAACATGGATGTTAGAAAAATATCATATTTTACATATTTTTGGCAAAACAGTAGATTAAGAAACCTCAGGATTAAAAAAAAGAAATACATTATTATAATAGCCGCCTGGAGTTTACATTATGTTACGAGTATGTTATTGTAATTAGAATCAACATCCCAATCAATTTGGCCATGTCTCTCTTCCTATCCGCTTTTTCGCAGAATAACGTTCGTAATTATTAACAAATATTATTACAAACTTATAAAACTTTTTTTTTTATTACAAACTTATGCATACGATTATTTTTATCAATAAACTGTTGAGTTTGTAAATAAACGAAATCGAATAAAAATCTCGCCTACCTCCCATACAAAAATATCTTTTCGTATCCTTTTTTTTACACTTTTGCACGAAATAAAAAATATTTCAAGCGGAAACTCGGTATGTATGATTATTTTTACAAAAACAACAATCCGCATTAAGTATGAGCAGAATCGAATGAAAATTACGTCTACCTCTCATACAAAAGTATACATCCGTATGAATGATTCCACAGTTTACACATGAAAATATCAACGTATGGACTTGAAAATCGGTATATAACATTATTTTTACCAAAAAATCAATCAGCTTTAATAAGGAGAGTAAACGAACGAATTTCACTTTTACCTTCCATACAAAAATATGCTTCTATTTGTATGTTCTCACATTTTCTGTTCGTAAATATAAAGCTGTGCATCTGAAACTTGTTATATACGATTATATTATGTAATAAATCAACAATTTGAAACGGAATAGCATTGAATGAAAACTAAGCTAATCTTACATACAAAAATTTCATCCTGAATTGATATTTTGAACTTTACCAAACGGTTTTTAAATGGTATGAAGCTAAAACTTGGAATAAAAAGTTAATATTCTAAACAGATATGCTCTAAATTGAGAAATATTGAATGAAAACCAAACCAATATTTCTCTTTCGCCAAATGATATTTGCACCGCTTCAGTCTTTGTATTTGAAAAAATTTATGTAAGTTGGTGCTCTGAAGATTAGACTAAGAACCAAGGACCGAATGAGCATTCTGTAGCATGTATATAGTTCCTCAGAATATTTTGTTGTTGCTTTCAAATTCGAAAGATTGATCGAATTTTTATTTCAACTCAAAATTCATAAAATAGTATTAGATGCTTATTAAAGTCCCCCACAAATTATTTACAAAATGTGATATTTTCTCCGGGTTTGTAGCACGAACAGAAAAAAAACCCACTGTATGTTGAGAAAAAATGGAACATTTTTTGTTCAAATTTACATTACATTTGTCATGTTAAGAACTCAAAGCAATGCTATATTTCTATGTGTGTACATTTGCACAAAATACATATAAAATAATATAAAATACAAAATACATATATAGACTCACATATATATAATATATGAAAGAAGATAAATATTAAATAATATACAAAATATGCAAAACATTTCTTCAACTCCAATTAAATATGTATCTTATGGACTTTAATCCATGTCTCATATTCTAATACAAGATGCTATTATAGTGCAAGAGGTCTCCAAAGCTGTTGGTATATGGTATAGTATGGTATTTAGAAAAACAATAACAATAACAAACGAACGAACTAGTAAAGCTTTTCTCTAAACACTGTAAATAGTCACCCCCTTCTAATGATCCAGATATTCACTCGACTATGACATTTTAATGCTTTCTCTTTTGAAATCCCTCTTTAAATCTGTAAATATAAATATTGTTGTTATAATATTTATGTACAACAGAAATCACAGCAACAGCAGCAACAACAGCAACAAGAACAACAACGATAATAAGACTATGTAATAACAATAATAGCAATAAAACATGAACATACCATAAACAAGAAGACAAGACAACAGAAACCAACAACCAGCCAGACCACAGCCCAAAAATATATCGTATAATCCTCTACCCCCTTTTGTGTACTTAATCAAATCCCAATCATAAGATATTGTAAGTAATAATTCTATCGCCAACACCATATATCCGTTTCTCGTTAACATCATCTTGTCATCAGTGTACATTCATATATACAAACATACATATATGTGTATATAGGATGCAAGATTACATGCTAATACCAAAACACACACAACCATACATCGATGTAGCATCTTCAAAATATGTACTAGTACATATCAACTTGCATTGAATGGAGACAATGATAGGTTTGCATGCATGAAGTACTATTGTAGTACCGGTGAGAAAAGAACATTTGTTTATTCGTTCATTCATTTGTCGTTCAATAGACAAATACAATATTTAATACCATCAACTACTACTGCTGTATTGCTGTTAATTACCGAATACTGACAATTTCTCACGCAATTCAATCGCACATCATAATTAACTCCTTTTCACAAATGCATATACATATTCAACATATAACAATAATATGCTGTTATACTGATTGCCATTGTTGTTTGTGTGTGTGTGTGTGTGTGTCTTTATCGATTGTACTTTGTAAAATTAAATTGAATATATGTACGAGTATGTACTACACTACTACTTACTACATAATATTGTATTCGGTATTTGTACGTACACATATGTGAAGTAATACATCAGCACGATATAATAAATTGAAATGACAATGCCAATGCCATATTCACATAGAATCATATACTTATAGTACATATACTTACATCCATTCGCATGCACATATAATGACTTATCAGTCAGCTTATAAGTCATGCATTACCTCAAACATGGTCGTGTAAATACAATTTTAATTTGATTTTCATTGCTCTCACTCCTATTATTATTGTATGTAGAATGTGTATGTTTGAATGTAATATCCACCCTCTCAATTTTTTTACAATTCGAAACATTTGACATTCAATTAATCCAAAACTCCAAAACGAATTGAAAATCTAAAAGTACTTATATGCATATAATTATACATATGTATAGTACTTATGTGTGTGAAGAATCATTATAAATATTTTTTTAAGTACTCCATTAAATAGTCCATTTGTTCCTTATTTTTTCTATTTTTCTATCCATTTAATAATATATGCAAATTTATACAAGTACACTCGCATATATTTTACATATACTAGATATTTACTTTGCCAAATTCCATACTTATTTAGCATCTGTCACATTACAATTAGTTCATAAACTGTTGCGTATTTAACACAGTATGCGGTTACCTACCTATACTTATAAACCGTATGGTATTTGTATGTGTACATAAATCCTATCTATATTTCTTGGCTTTTTTTTTGTTATTATTAGTATTTAATGGAATGTTGAAATATTCTGCAAATAATCTAAAGCAAATTTCTGGTAAAATTTTGCAAGCAAAATAACGTATATTTATTCACATTTGCTTTAACTTGATAGAAGTGGAATCCAAAAGACCTACATTTAAGATATGCAAAAAAAAAAACATTCGGAGTTAATTTGGAGAAAAACATTATGGACAATTTTCAAATCATATATTGCAGGTACTTTATAAAATATTAAATACTGGAACGGATTGGATGCAATAATGGGATACGCATTTGCAACTGATTACTATATACTTGAAATATTGAAGTTAGAAAATTATAGTAATTCAATGAATTCTTTAAAAATTAACCTCAACTTGGAAGTGTAAATAAATTCGTGCGGTTTATAAATTGAAATTTTATTGTAAAATTTGGTTATACATTCAATATTGAAAGTATTGTCAGTCGCTAGCCATTTCTTCTTCCCTGCCACCTTCCATCACACCCCAACAATCGGTTAACGCAGCTTGCCCCTCTCCCGCGTGATATCCGCGGTAGCCTACGCTCATTTGATAGGCATGTGAGTCACCTGTTCGATGATTTGAGCTTTAGTACGCATAGGGCGGTACTGAATTCACTGCATCAACGCGCGGTGGAGGCGTTCATCGAGTGTCATGCTCATAACATCGTGCAGGGGGGGTCACCCACCGCCAATAGCAGACCGCGAAAACTGGTCCCTAAGATCTGGATGGAGCGTCTATCTGAACTGCTATATGCACCAGCTGGCTGATACAATTCCAAACAGATGCCCGCGGGGCCGGCAGCGCCCGCACCAGTCATCTTTTCGCCTGACCTAGAATGCCTACCAGTTTGGCCCCCTTTGCACTGTGGACGCACCCCCTGGTGGCTACCGTCTTCATGGAGCTGATGGAAGAAATAACAACACCCTAGCTGAACATGAATTTTCGTAATTTCGAAATCGTTGTCCGTTACAACAATAACAACTTGTTCCCATTTTTCTCGGAGCATACGGATTCCGCATCGGAAGAACTACATGTTATGAGGCAATGCATGAATCGACCAAATTTTTGGCTTCTTCATAAATATGGAAGCGTTGCTCTTCCAGGCCGTTTGTCTTCTATCGAAACAAATGGTAATTAGAAGGAACAATATCTAAGCTATATGGCGGTTGGTTTGACATTTTCGGAGCACACAAAAAATATGTTGTCTACACTTCCGTGGAATGACAGAAAAAGACAGCCTAATGATGACATTTCAAAATGACGGTATTATCAGATGAAACAATAGAATAATCAACTAGTAGCGATATCTGTTATCAAATCCCCACAAACTTATTTATACTCCCAATACAATATTATGGGAACACTTTACCATCGATTGGAACCAATCATTGGTTTATTAAATTTCAGTTGTGCACAATTGTAAGCACAAGCAACGCCGAACCTTCCCAATTATGGTCACTACACCATAAATGGTAGAAAAAATCCACGATATCTTTTTGGATGATCGGCAAGTGAGCGTGTGCCTGTGTTTGAAGATATTACAAGTTTATCACATGGATCAATGATATCAGTTTCGTATAAATATGACAAAGCTATCCGCAAGATAGGTGCCGCTTTTGCTTAGAATTGAGAGCAAACACAATCGTTAGGAAACTTTAGTGGAGTACGTAGCCATATTCCATCGCAATCGAACCGTGGAAGAAACATGGATTCATCAGAACACATCAGAGACTAGAAGGTAGAGTCAAAGCAATGCACCAAAGACGCACAAGGTAGCTCTGTCAAACAATAAGGTAATGGCAATAGTTTTTTAGTGTGCATGCGATATCATTCATATCGATTACCTCTAAAATCGTAAAGCAATCACCAGTGCATATTGGGCAAAGCTCGATTCGACGCCGATTTTTGGCAAAACCGATTACATTTGGTGAGGAAAAAAGTTATCCTCTATCAGAACAATACACCGGCGCACAGGTTCACAGTAGCCAAAGCAAAATTGCATGAATTATATTACAAATTGACCCCGAATTCAGGATCTTCTTCAAATTTAGCCCCCTGTGACTATATCCTTTTTCGACACATGAAAAAATGACTCGGCGATAAGAGATGTGAGTCAAATAGAAAGTTCAACAACGAAACCAGCACCTCTTTTGCAGTCCTTTAGAAATTGTATGATTTGGAGGGCCTCAAAAATTTGAAGAAACGTTGAACAAAATGACTAAATTGAAAGAAAACTCATTTAATCGATTAAGCTATTCCAGACATTAATATCCTGTCATTTATTGATCCATCCTAGTAGGTCCTTTTTTGTACATACGATCTTTTAAGACGTAGTGCTTGACCTTTGGGTCGAATAACAAATTCTTCAGAAAAATTCCAAAATGCTGTAGTATACATTTTGGAACGTCTCAACTTTCCTCATGTACGGCTACAAGAATTCTACTTATTTGTTCGAACTCTTCGTATTTAATTAATTTATATTTTTTTTTTTTGTAAAATAGTGTTGTTGTTTTATCGACTTATGTGTAAACATTAACGATTTAATGTCACACTCGTAAAGAACAAATTTCTATACAGAATAATAAAACCTAAACACTTTGTGCGTCAATCCTTCTAAAATAGTACCTACATACAATATTTATAAGACACAACAACAACAACAACAACAACAACAACAATAAACAACATGTCATCAATAAATAGAAAAATCACCTCCTGCACAGATATTTAAAATTATATTCAATTTGGATTTAAAAAAAAAGAACAAAAAAAAATGTATATTAAGAAAAAAAGAACAATTTAGGTAATAAATAAAAATATAATATGAAAAAAAAATAAAGAAAATAATGGAGAAAAATCATAACTAAAGTGTATAAAAAAGACAGAAAAAAACAACAACCAGAAACAAAAGCAAGAAATCAATTTTTAAATTTTCACTAAAATGATCATGCACATGCGATGCTGATGGTTATGAAAAAAGTGTATGAGTGTGCTTGTACGTGTGCTTACAATGACAATAATAATAATAATATCAACAACAATAAGGCAGCAACCATTAATAAATAAGTGGCATATTATTAGTGGTGAATACACATGTGCATAATAGGTACATGCTTATATAAAAATTATTTTTTTTTAATTTTGCTATTGAATAAAATATGCGTTTGTTTTTTTATATTACTCCAACTTCAGATAACTTTACTTACAAGCGGTACTTGAGATAAAATTATAACAAGAACAACAACAGCAGTAACTGAAGTTATTTTGCCTTTTGATTGTATACGTGTGTATGCAGCACAAGTTCAACTTGTCGTCGCAAGTGCTTTCATTTACTATATTTACTATTTACTCGTGTACTCTATAAGTATGTAGATGAGTATATATACTTGCATATACAAATAGTAGATACCTCTACTCACTCAGTAGCATCCCAGCAATAACAGCAAATACTTTTGTCAATTTATTGCATGCTGGAGGGAGTATGTTGTACTACCGTGCTGTGCGTTCACGCAACATATCGTACATACAAATGTGTAAGTATGTTGCAGCAACATACGATACAAGTACCATAACGATACACATGTCACTATCGAATGCATCATCAGAATGCAGCATAGCAGAAGAAGGAAGAGGGAGCGATAACGATCACTATGCATTTACTGCACCGCATCATTATTAAGCAATATTCAATCGTTTCATTTTTACACAGTTCATTGCAAATGAAGAAATGCATTATTTTCAGAGTTTTTACTTTCATGCATGTATAAATGCACTTAATGAATTTTTGTTGTCTTCACTTTTCATAAGAACAATATATTAACGGATTGCCTGTTGTTTTTTTTTTTAAGAGAAAAATATTAATCATAAATAATAATTGACATTGACAGTTTTTCGTATTTTTTCTTATGTTTAATTTGTATGCAGTGTATAATTCGAAAAAAATATATTAAATAATTTCAATTTTAAATTAATTTGAATAGAAGACTTTTATTTTGTTCTGGTTGTCACTTTATATTTTTGATTTTTTTTTTTTCAATATTCATTTTAAATATAGAAAATTTTTTAATATAATATCTTTATGAAAAATATTTATTTAAAAAAAAAATATCACGCCACACTTTCCACACGTGTTCGTATACTATACTCTTAGTTGGAGTATTATATATTATTGACTTCTTGTCTTCTTATTTACACACACACACACATATTACAAGTAAATGAACCCATAGTGCAAAATATAAAATTTATATTCACAGACATACTAAATTTAAAACTTAGGGCTTGATTTCAGGATATCGGAAGCGACAAAATATAGAAATGTTTGGTGATATGCCTGTGAAAAAATCAAAAATGCTGAGAAATTATGAAAATTACCTCTTTTTCCTGAAATATATTCTTGACTGGTTAAGCTTTAATATTTTATATAGAGGCCGGTCCCAGAAATACCCGACCTGTCATATAGGCAATTCGGACGCGACAAAATATAGAAATGTTTGGTGATATGCATGCGAAAAAATCAAAAATGATGAGAAATTATGAGCATTAGCTTTTTTTCCTGAAAATAGGTCAATTATAGTAAAACAATCTCGATTCATTAAATTCTTGCCTTAGAAGTTAGCCTTTAATATCTTATATAGAGACCGGTCCCACAACTACCCGACCTGACATATTGATGGCGGCAGTAGTTTGAAAAAAATTACTTTGTTGAAAAGTGGCATCCTAATAAAACATATGTTTTAAGTTTCAAGGCGCCACGTTGTTTAATCTGTTTTTTTTTTTTTTTGGAACCATCGAAAGTTAAGGACCTCAATGAATTTGTAAACTTGGAAAAATTTTCACTGTTATGTAATTAAATACTTTCATTTGAAAGGTCTCAGTTCAACGCATATTAAAGCCGAATTAGATTCCACTTTGGGGGAGTCTGCTCCTTCGTTTACGACCATAAAATATTGGGTGGCAGAGTTTAGACGAGGTCATACGAGCTGCCAAGACGAACACCGTAGTGGTCAACCAATTGAGGTGGCCACGACAGAAACGGGCAACATTTTTTTGTTTCACCAGATATATTAGATTACGCAATAATTATTTGATTATATCACGTGGCATTTTTCAAATTACCACACTCCAATATTTGTAAATCTATCGCCACAGCATGCATCCAAAGAGCTTTTTTAGTAATCTTATTTCTGCCGGACAACGATACTCTAACCGACACCATCATAATTACAATATGAAGAAATAATGAAATTTTAATTATTTTTATAATAAAATTATTTCATTACAAATATATTTTGCATTCATTTTGATTCATATACCATTTATAATCATATATTACGATGCTTTTGAAGACCTACTTGATGAAATAGAGCAGACTGCAGAAAAAATCATCGATCAAGGCGTTCAAACTTAAAAGTTTAACACGCAGCTCTAATAGCTCATTAGTGGTAATTTTTTACTGTTAATGGATTGACAATTGTTTGCCGACAAGTGCGCAACATGAATCCTAATACAGTCGTAAAACAAAATGGATCCCTATATGGGATCAATTCTTTTCAACAGTAATTCATTCGACATTTTTGGCCGTATAACGAAACATTATGGGACATAAATCGAAGTGTCATAATTAAAAATGGCCAATACAGCAAAATACCGAATAGTTATGCACTTAAAAAAACGTCATTTCTAATATAAAATTTTCATATTATTCGAACATATACATTCAAATGAATTTTAAGGAGAAATCAAAATAGAAAGAAATATTCTTATACAATATTTGTATTATTAACTTTATGCACTACTCTCAAAGCTTGAATATTCGCGTGGAAATACTGTGAAATTTATATATGTACATTTCAATGGAAATCACATCAGTTAGAAAATCCTTTTTTTTCCATATACTTTTCATATAATCGCTATTTGCTTTTTTTAACCGCATATATATATAAGGTGTTTTTAAGGGACTTAACACTTTGAAATTAAATTACACTTTGTTTTCAAGAAATAATTGAATTCGATGAATTCTTCAAACAAATCCTCATTTCTCCTGTATAATTTTTGAAGTATTGTTTAATAAAATAACAAGTTATGATTGTTCGATTAATCAGAAATAATTTATTTGAATAAACTATTCAAAATATAAAGACATCTAGATTTTCAAAACTATGAACCTACGAGAGTGTAATTGAAATAGGGCTGTGAGATTAATCATTTAGTTGAACAATTTAATTAATCAATTAATTATGCGATTATCAAAATGATTATTAATCAAAATATGAATTATTCCATTAATCTGAATTTTGATTAATTGAAATATTTTTCAGTTTAAGTTTTTCTTTGTTTTTGAAATTTTATTCGGATATAAAAACTTAATAACTTTTCTCATATTCATAGCTTGTGAAAGCTACCTATCAACTTTGTATTGGAACAAAATTTTATTATTTTATTCGAATAATTTTAATCTGATTAATTACAATTTTATTTAATCGAATAATTTCAATTTTTGTATATTAAATATGATGATTATTGATAAATAAACAATTTTAATTAATCAAATTTTTCGATTAAACGATTACTCGCACAGCACTAGTCTTTTTTTAAAGAGAACCATAAAGTGAAAATATTTTTGATTCATTATAAATCTGATTAATCGAAGAATTCGTATTTGAATTAATCGAATAATAATCAGAATTTTGATTCATCAGATTATTCGACTAAAAAATTAATCCCATGATCCTAATAAAAATAGCTAGCTAAGCTGACAGCTGACAACTGCCTTAACAAGTTATTTGTATCGGAAGTTCTTTCGCTCCTAGAAAACACTCTATACATACCTATAATATTGCAAACACCGCAAAAATTAATGTACTCAAAGCTTAACTTGTTTGTACACACCCACTTATATACTTTTGAATTATTATATACATTAGACGTATCCAAATTTTAGGAAAATAATTATGCGTTAATAATTTTTTTGTTAAAAATTGATTTTTCCAAATTATTGTGCTATGCATTGAAGGAATTTTTAGAAAGAATTTTTATGCGAGTGAATTTTAACTAAAAACTTTAATCTTTTAATCTTTTCTAATCATTTGATCGTTTTGGAGACACTTTTTTTGTAATACAGATCTAATTCAGTCATACATATAACAAATGAAAAACCTTCAAAAGTGCAGTGCAATGCATTTCCAGATCAATGAAATTAAGTCAAGCACTGAAACGTGAACTACTTTTCGTTCGCTGAAAAAATTATGAGTTTCCGTTTTTCTCTCCTATGTATGTATTTATATATATGTGTGTGTGTTTGTTTGTATGAGTATTTATTTATATTTGCGATTTTCATTATATAAAATTTTAGTATTGTTGTTTATACATATATTCCACTTATATTTATATGAATATTAAATATTATACACACACACACACACACACACACAATTGTTGAAAATTTCAACAAATCCACATGAAAGCACAAATAAACAACAATGTTGATGAATTGTTGTTGCTGCTGCTGCTGCTACTGTGCAGTCAGAATGTAAATGTAAACAACAAACAAGTTTGTTGTGTTTTTTCTGTTGAAATGCACAAAGCAAGAATACATTACAATAGTACGTAGGTACTCTGCAAAATGTAAAAATTATAGTGGTGGTAGTAGCATGTAGGTGTACTAATATTTTAGTATTAAATTTTAACTGAAAAAAAGCAGATTGTTCGTATGGCAAGTTGTTCTTATACCTTAAATTAAAAAATTTTAATTTCTTACACACACAACTATACTTATATTTCATATGGAATATGATCTCTCATATTATATATAATGTGTATTCGAGTGGGTCAATACAAAAAATTTCGAAGTTGCACTCACTAATTGACACTCTCGGACAGCAAAACTCCTCATAAATTTATCGAGATAATCTTAAGGAGACTTTTCAACATTTCACACTTTATTTTGTATGATTTTCGAACCGGGCTAATGTACATAGCAATGTTAGTCACATAAGTTTTGCTCCAACATAATAATATTTTGCAGAATTCAATTTAGACATTTGATTGATGCACATTAGACCTATTGGATTAGTCAAAATATGTGATTAATGAAAATTTTATTTGATCAATTACTTCAGTAGTCAGAATTTTGATTAATAAAAGGGAAAATTATCAGTTTAATCGGAATTTAGATTCATGAAAATATTTATTTACTTTATAGTGATTAAATTAATAATTATGGCGCATATTCTGAGTCAAAATTAATGGCGTTTAAAAAGTCACTATTAATTTTTTTAAAAGTCACATTCTTAGAACAGCTTATTTACAAAGAGCTTTTGAAATAATAATATATATAAATAAATATAAATAATATACTCGACAGGAAGGAAAAAATATTGCATTTTTTCGAGAAATTAAGTCGCTAAAAATAAGTTACTACTTAAAAAATAATATCGAATTTTTTGACATATATTCAAGACAAAAATCTATTAAAAATAATATTATGATAATAATATAATAATATAATTTTTATAATAGTATAATATTTTTATCTTTATATTTTTTAGATTTTTCTATATAAGGATTATATATTTTGATAAATATTTGCTTGATTATATTAAATCATATTCTACTACAGTACTCTATATGTTTCTACTCAGAATTAAAATTGAAATTTTTTATAAACTTTATAATTACAATAATTGTATATGCCTTAAAGTATGCTACAAACTAATAGTCTTGTAAAAATCCTTTGTTCAAAAATTGCATATGTGTATATTTATTTAATTTTTTTTTATTTTTTATTTATTTATTTTTATTTTCTTTTCATTCAGTTGTTGAAGGAAAAATGTATAAATTACGCTTGAAATGACCTCATGAAACTTTCATAATGAGAACACAGCAAGCATGCATTCGCTCACTCACACAAATGTTCACACGTATATGCGTGTTCAAGTGTATACATACTCACACAGAAATTGTACCTACCTATATTGAAATACAGGCATGCAAATATACATCCAGTGAACAGTTTTGCATACTCACATATCCATACAAGAGGTACAATGTAAGTAATATACTGATATCTACGTGTAGAATGTATACATATGTGTATATATATATATATATATATATATATATATATATATATATATATATATATATATATATATATATATATGTAAAATAAAATCACAATGTTACGTTGATTGAATGTCGACCATTCAAACTGGTTGGTAGCTGCCG
This sequence comes from Megamerina dolium, assembly GCA_963854835.1. Lineage (NCBI taxonomy): Eukaryota > Metazoa > Arthropoda > Insecta > Diptera > Megamerinidae > Megamerina > Megamerina dolium. The sequence continues at coordinate 13,447,951 of OY978526.1, read as the reverse complement.
CCAACAACCATTGGCAGTAAAAACTCGTATTCAAAGAAGAATGCAAATTGAAATGAACGTACAACTGAACGACAAAAGATGAAAAACATCGAAAAAAAAGTAAAGAAAAAGAAAATGATCAAGAAAGAACAAACAAACAAAAAAATGATGATGGTCTTGCCAAAAGAAATAGTAATACATATCATATTTAAGGACTGTATCGAAATTAAAGTTTACTCTTTACATTCAATATTTTTTTGCCGAAAAAGGAAATACTTTCATAGAGATTCGAAACTTCATAGCAATTTATGTAAAAACCTAAAATATGAATGGTCAGTGAAAATGTGAAAAATATTACTGCAATAATTGTGCAACCATTTGCTTCAAGATGTTGTTGAATGTAGTGTTACGGGTTAATGTACTGAAGATCATTACCAGATCACTTAATTTATCTAAAAAAATCTCCTTACAGTCGGCTGGGGCCGACCAAACTATACCCTGCATATGTAGATTTATATATAAAAAGTTTACTCGAATATCCAACTTTCTTTTATTTCCACTTTTCGAGAAACAATTTTTGCATATACTACTAATTTACACCCGAAATATGGTTGACTTTGACGAAGTAAAAGGATTTTAAGATAATTCCGAGGCTTAGTATGGGAGCTATATAAAAAGGCTTACCACTTTCTAGTAAATCCAATTAATTTTTCAATGTTAATCCACACCTTAAATTTGGTGTCCTACGTTGAATAGTTTCTAAGTTATGGTGGTTACCATTTTTGTTTAATTTCCTCAACTTTGTATGGGAGCCCCAATAAGAAGTGGGCCTGGTACGCTGATTTTTCGCCAGATTATTTCCGACTATGATATTAATTTAAGTGTCAATTATGGTTATTGTAGACATAAGATTGCCTAAGTTACAGCTGTTTCAATTTAAAATTTGTATGGGGGCTACGATAAACACTGGCCGTGGTGCGCCCATTTTCTGTGAGCCTAGTTGCTCGTACAATACTAATCCATACCCTAAGTCTCGTTGTCCTAGGCTAAATGGTTTGTAAACTATGGAGCTTAAAATTTTAGTTTAATTCACTCGACTTTGTATGGGAGACCCATGAAGGAGTGGGCGTGGCACACTGATTTTTTGCCAAATTTTTGCCGACTACGATATTAATTTAAGTGTCAATTATGGTTATTCTAGACAGAAGATTGCCGAAGTTACAGCTGTTTCAATTTAAAATTTGTATGGGGGCTACGATAAACAGTCGACGTGGTGCGCCCATTTTCTGTGAACCTAGTTGCTCGTACAATACTATTCCATACCTTAAATCTTGTTGTCCTACACTAAATGGTTTGTAAGTTATAACCGGTAACATTTTTTTTAATTTCCGCAACTTTGTATGGGAGACCCAAAAAGGAGTGGGTGTGGCACATTGATTTTCTGCCATATTATTTCTGACTGCCGTGTTAATCTAAGTGTCAATTATGGTTATTCTAGACAGAAGATTGTAGAAGTTACAGCAGTTTCAATTTTAAAGAAGTACAGACACTTTGTATGGGAGCTACGCTAGAAAGTAGGCGTGGCTCACCCACTTTTGGCGAGGTTATATAGTAGTATAATGTAACTCTATGTACAAAATATTGTTGTCCCAAGTGGTATATTGTGTGAGTTATAGCAAGTTAAAGATTTTGAAAATTTCGAGGTTAGTCGCTTTGAATGCTTGGTGTGGGCGTGGTTATTGACCGATCATGCCCAATATCAATCCCCTCCGTACCCTTGGATCATAGATTACTTATGCCAAATTTCATCGAAATAGCTCAATATTTACTCAAGTTATCGTGCGAACCAGCCAGGTGACAGACAGACGGACGGACGGACGGACGGACGGACATCGTTAAATCGAAAATTTAATCGACGCTGATCACGAATATATATCTATGTCTATATCTCCGGAGATTCCTTCAAGTGGACACAAACATCTGACCGAAATGAATATACCATGCATATTGCATTATGCAGGGTATAAAAATAACTCAATCGAAGGCTAATTTTGTGAAATGTAAAATAAAATGCGAAAGTATTTTTTTTCGCTGTAGTCCTTAGTAATATGTAATATCCAATAATACTAGCAGCAACAAAATTTACCATTAACAAAAGATATGACTTAATAATCCTTTAATGAAAATACAAATGATCAAGAAAATGAAAAAAAAATGCATACACCAGACAATGTGAATATTAAATATTAATAAACTCTGTAAAATATAAAAAGATATAAAAATAAAAGGATATAAGTACTTACATGTATGAGTATTACAGAAGCCAATTTTCGAGTTTTTCAAAATAATCAACAATAAAAAGGATAATAGACGTACAAGCGATTAAAAAAATTTGCAGAAATAATAGGTTTTCATTGGATTACATTCAGTTAAATTGACAATTGACAAAGCTACACCACGACACAGAGACTGTTTAAAAAAAATTTTCCATCCCCAACGTCATAAAACTTTAAAGTAAAGAAAAATATTTAATTCTTTTCTGTTGAAGTCATTAATTTTTTTGAAAAGTGCAACCTTACAAAGAATAAATTTTACTGTAATACTATTTATTACTTTTTTTATTTCCCATAGTATATATTTACATACCAATAGACTTTGTTATATAATATAATTACTTCTCCGGTGTTAGAATTTTGTATTATTCCATTCTACTTTTCATAATTCACATTAGCATACAAAGCACTTAAAAGAATAATTTTTCATAAAACTGTCAACACCAATTTTTAAGATCATTGACATTGACTAACAAACAACAGCTTACAAATACATATATTGCATATACATATTGATTTCTTTATATTTACATATCTACATTGCATGCACTTGTACAGATGTGAAAATTTTGTACATATTCGATATTACATCTGTGTGTATTGTGTATATAGAAAATGTTTGGTAATCGAATAATTACTGTGAGAATTTTTCATTTTTCATTTTATTGCAGGATATTCTAACATATGTAAACATTTAGTCCATATACATTTGACTCAGTAAATTCAATAGGATACATATTTGGTAGGCAACATGTTGCTCAATATAACATAATGAATTATGACTACTACTCGTTGGTATAAAGGATATACAATTATCCTTCCATATAATTGCCAGAAAATGTACATAATAAATGTCGTTATTTCCGTGATTAAAAGAAATTAATTTTGTATTAGTCAAAATTAAATTTCAAGTGTGTTGTCAAACATAAAAAATAATCCATCAAACAAACTGAATAATATAATTTTAATATTCATTCTTTATATGTATTTCTCTCATCTCAATTTCAAATTGCCATCAAGTAGGCGTAACCAAGACATATGTTTTCAATTTACTGTTGACATAATGTGACAATCAGCACAAATAATAAGTGTGTTAGATGATCGGTATCATCATCAACATAACGATCATTGAGTACTCATTGATTAGATCGTTTTAAATTACAGAATAGCCACAAGAAAAAAACAAAAAAAAAAACCAACAATACTATAAACAATCATCATATATATGAAGCTGTAATATAATATGTTGACATTCTCACATATAAAGTATATTACCATATACCCAGTAGCTAGTTAAAGGATCCTTTTTCACTTGTCGACTTCATACGGTGTGTCATACTATGACTATATTTATGTAAATGTGTTTATTTAGGTGCAAGGATAACATTTTCTCACGCATCAAAAAAATTGAATTAGAATCACATACTCAACCACATACACACGCACACACATACATACAAAAATAACCACCGAAACACACACATATGCACAAACACACACACACACACAGTTGGCAGCTGAATGTCATAATTTAACTGGAATAACACAAACAACAAGTCAAGTGCAGCAGTGGCAACTATTATGAAATGTAAGAATTTACAAAAATATTTTCTCACTCTCTCTCTCTCTCGCTCTTTCTTCTTTGTCATTCTTTTATATAGTAACTTTAATATATAGCTATCACAATAAAGGGTATCTTTTTCAATGTCTAATTTCCAATATAGGATTATTAATATTAGGATTAAACATTCTAAAGTCGATTAAATGTATCAAACCATCTTTGGTATTTCATTATCAAAGTCTTAACACTGCAACAACAGATTATTGAGGGATTTTATTATTATTATTATTAAGGCTATGAAGCACTGCGACCTGAAGATCTTTTGTGCAGCCTTATTCCCTAACTAGCAGATCTCAAGACTATTTATAAATCTTGTCGCTGCTGTGGCATTGATTTTAACTAGGTCCCTGGGAACTATGATTTAGTTGCCTAGGTAGTTTAGTCTGCGTCTAGCCAAAGTTGGGCAGTTGCAAAGAACGTGTTCTGCTGTTTCCTGCTCTTCAAGGATAAATCGTTAGACAAATGCACAGCAAAATGTTCAATATTTTCATTAGTAAAAGCAAAATGCTATCTTCGGTGCTATTCAGAGACAGCAAGATATTATTGGTTTTATTTTTATGACTTTTATGATAGAAAAAAGGGATCAAAATTGGAGATTCATATAATCAGGATCATTTTAGTATATTTCATTTCAAGTCACAACTATGGGACCTTTAAAAATACCTTTTACTTTTTCCTTTAATACCCACATAACATACTAGTAGCAAAATGTAATGGTTCCAGTGGCTGCTACTGCTTCTCCTTCTGTAGTACTCCAGTTACAATGTGTGAGTGAGTATGTCTGTGTTTTTATTTATGCTGAGGTTTTATGATGTCATTATTATTGTTGTTGTTGTTGGTGTTGCATGTTACTGACATGTTACTTTTACGAAAAGACATTCATTCATTCTTCCATGCATTCGATGTATGCATTTATGTATGCAAACCTCTCTTCAGAATATGAACTCATACCTTGAGCGCTGTTGTTTTTTAGATGTATTTATTAGTTAAATTTTATTGTTTTTTTGTAATTTCGTTCAAACAGTAAAATAGTAAAACATCACTACTACATAGTAATTCTTTTAAATCTTATTGACATATTTATGCATGGTATGTTCAACCAAATGGAAAATCTTAGCATCATATGCTTGACTGACATTTATGTACATATTTAAATATTTATGTTGTCTTATTTTATTTGATTTTTTGAATGCCACATTAACATAATGATGTCATGCAGATACATAAGTTCACTACAATATGCATAATAGGCGTGGCCCCAGGTCAATTAGGTTTTAAAGCAAACAAAAAAAAAAAAATAGAATTTCTTATTTCCATTCAAGCATATTATTTATATTCATATGGTTGAATGGTCAAGCGTCATACGTGTGTATGCATTGGGGAAATTTTGGTTTATTTAGAAAATAATTAATTAATGCGGCTAGGTGCCTCTATACACATTTCAATTAAAGATAAGACCAAAACGAATTATATGTGTAAGTGAAGAATGAATATCGATACAGTTCGATGAGCTTATGAAGTAAATTTATAGGAAAAGTCGTATAACTTGGGTGTGTACGAATTTATTTTACAATGCGATTGTCATCTCTTTACGTTTCGCTCAAAATCTCAACGAGTAGCATTTATCAAGACTTAAAAGGTTGACTTTTCTTTAATTAACCATAATGTCTGATCGAACGATAACAAACGCAAGTATAAGACCATGAATTCGAGACTTCTATTTCTTTCGGTTTTCTATCAACTGGTCTCTTTGGTTTTCAAATCGTTAGGTTTAACAAATCGATTGAAATATTGAGATGTCTGAAGCAAGAAGAAGCTTTCCTAGCCTACTTATAAAAACGACAACACATAAAGGCAAGAGTATTCATTCCCTGTTTGATAACACTGTTGAATTGCTAAATTTTTACTCATGTTTATATTTTTGTGAAAAAAAAATTTAAAAAAATGTGTTCATTTGCTTGGTCTAGGACTGATAGTCAAATTTTTTCAATACTCACGTAACCACCAATCAAGGTTTTGTTAGACCTTTTTCTAGCAACTCTGTACGATATTATCCCTCTGAAGACAATTTCGGTTTTGACAAATTTCTGGTATCTGTTTATGTTTTTTATACAACTTAATCATTATTTTTTTAATTACGAATTTTTTTGTAGACCATTTGCAAAAGGTATAACATACATGACCTATATTTGGGGGAGGTAGAGGCTTCATATATTTCACAAAAATATTTTCGCATAGTTTAGTATACCGATTCGCTGGAGGCATAGACTAAATAAGGAAAATTTTGACCCAAATAAAAAAATTTCCTTGTTATTTTGGTAAAAAAATTCAATTCAAGTCAAGTCAAGCCTCCAATGCTCTCTAAATCTGATCACAATTTGTGGTTTAATAGATTACGATAACAACCCACAGCTGACCATTCATAATATGTAATACAATTTGATACATTTTGTTCAAGTTGAGCTAGTATAGAAGCTTGCTGATAAATATACAAATGCCTTACAAGTGAAATGTGATTAATAGGATTGGCAATACTATTGAAAATATTTGTTTAATAGGCAGTAGCTCAAATTTTAATTAATTTTTCGCAAAAATACATCTCAAAAATACCATCACTGTTCACTGTCCACCAAACCAAGACAGAAGCTGAACTAGGGCATACGCACTATAAACTTGTTTATTTTACATTTCTTTAACTTCGGCTTCAGTAATTTTTCAATTTTACGGGGGAAAAAATTCGAAATAGTCAATTTTGAACGACTTTAAAGACGTTTAAAGGTTTTCAGTTATTCTTCAAAACTCTAAAACCACCAATTGCCTTAATATTTTATATCCGAGAAATAAGACTTTTTCTTTGTTAAGCCAATTTCAATCGTTTCTTGCACTTTCTACTCGAATAGTAGAATAGATAGTGTATGAACACTGCTCAAATCTTTCTCATATGTTTACTACAGCGATATTTTCGAATATCGTCATCGATTTTCTCCGCAAATTATTAAAGCAAAAAGGTTGATAATAAATTCGATATAGAAACCTATACTCATATAGTTCAATTCTTTATTCCAAAAAATATTAATTTACTTACTCCAAATATGTTTCTATATATTTTTCAAAAGGACAATGACACATCAATGCATACTTAGATACAAAAACATAAACAATAATAGCTATATGTATATGCAATAACGGCGAAGAAGAAATAAAAAGTAAAAATTACAAACAAGGGCTCCTTTACTAAATAACAGCTTGAAAAGGAATACAATATTATAAAATGTAAACGAAACGAACGAAGGATGACTACCGTAACAAATTAAATGGGGAAAATTATACAAACACAAATACACAGATATAGCATTTTGTTATAAAAAAAACAAATATCATAATAAAATATACAATTCAAAAGATCACAATCTTAATGGGGTCACGAAAGGAAGAAACATATGGTAACATCTCATCTGCTTATCCATATGTACATAAGTACTAACATACAAGGAGGAGTACACATTCATTTCAGTATGAGTGGTATACTCAAAAGGCGAATAATTGTCAAAAAAAAAAAGTAAAATAGATGTACATCTTTGGGAATTTCTAATCAAAAATACGTTAAAATATATTTTCAATGTAAAGCAAAGGACAATGATAGCATATTTCTTGACATTTCCATAGTTCAAATTGTATTCACTCAATGGCAATGCAAATAAAATTAAAGTCCAATTAATTTGAAATAAATTATAATTAAATTTATTCTGAATAAATGTCAGGCACAATACACAAAACAAACTAAAACAAAAGTGTGATAAGATACACACCACACAATCTCACACACACAAAGATAGAGTGACAGATGGACAGATGCGGACATTCTTCATTATTATTTGCAAAACACAAATATGTAGTTATAAACACACACACACACACAAACACAGACCATAATATAGGTACATATATATAAATGCCAGTATGAATAAAAGTGTGTGCGTATGTGTTTATGTGTGTTGAGACAAAACAATTAAAAAGAGAATTTCCAAATATATATACACAATATATTGTGCAATTTCAAATGCACACATTTATACGTAACTTAGTACATTCATATATGTAGTAATATATTTATATTGGAGCACACGTTAAAACGTTGAAAGGAGCAACGGGATAACTGTAAACAACAACATGACTGATGCAAACGACAACACATTCTTAAATGTTGACCACTCCTATGTGCATATGTACATACTGCCTGCCTTCTTTATACTATAAAATAGAACAACGAGAGCAACAATAATTTTTTATTTTTTTAAATCACAACTGCAACAAACAGTAGCAACAACAATAACCACAACACAATAACAACAGCAACAGCAGCAGCAGCAATAATTGTTAACGACACAACAATACAATGAACACGTGAATGAAGAGCAATATAAGGCAAAATATCTAGCTACGGTCCAGGATGCACGTATTCAAGTGAGTGTGCTCAGTGTGTTAGTTTTGTGTGTGTGTGTGTGTGTGTGTGTGTACATATTTACAAGAATTGTTATACAAAAGTAGTTAACAGCTTTTGTTTACTAAATAAATATATGCACACGTCTACACACACGCAATCACACACACACACACACACGTTTACATATATCCATGTACATACGAGTACAAGCGAAAGCCGGAAGAAAATGAGTACAATGCAAACTTTTGACATCCTTAAAACCCACTTAAAATCCTGTCACGCCACAAAAACATTTAAAGAAAAATAATGCAAGAGCAGGACAATGAAGACTGGACATCCTTGTTTTTTGTTTTTATTTTACTGTCCTTTATTTTTTGTTTTTATATTTCAGTTGCTGTTGTGTTATGTTTAGTTTTATTTTGAAACGAGCAGTACTATGATGACCATTTTATAGCAACAAATAATGTAGTACATAAATGAGTAGATTCATATGTATAGTACATGTCGTGCAAATATACATATATGTATCCACATTGATATATTGGTGGCTAAGGCAAGTACGCCTACAATAGCAAATCAACTCATATACAAATAACAAACGACAGTAACAAACCATGAACCTCTGCATCAACAACAATATCCAATATAATGGCAACAGAACCACCCAAAATTACATACACACACACAAACATACACACACAATAAGAGGAGCTGCTAATGCAAGCACAAGTAGACGTGACATATAACAAAATGTACAAAGATGCAAAGAAATGTCAGTCCGAGCATCAACAAGATGAAACAAATCTCATAAGAAGGCAGTAAAGCTCAACCGATGCTTAACAAAGAACTGTGGTCACTTATACGAGTACATAGTACATATTTGTAGATAAATTTAGAGTTTCCACATGAACTGGATCTTACTGGACGTCATATAAAAAATTCTATCATATAGTCAAGTTAGAATTCTTAAGTTCGAAAATCGCATTGAAAAAATGTTCTGATGTTAGGTTTTCGAGGTATATGTTTGTGTCGATCATTAAATATCACGGTGATTTCAACGGATCTAAGTCTGGAAATTTCAATTAATAACTCCGATCATGAAGTTGTCACAAATAGTTTGAAATTCGGTCAGATTGCATTAATGATTCGAAATGAATCGAAACTTTTGCAGTTTTTTGTAACATTTTATACGAATTTTAAATTTTATAGGGCAACATTTGCCAAATTGTTGTTGTTGTTATTGCCAATTAAATATCCCACAACATTTGTTTATTAAACAACCATCTAAAAGCATTTGCATGTGAATGTGCACTCTCTTTTTTCTTCGTTTGTCATAACTATTTAGTATTGAACATACGTTTTCAGAATCGTAAGACTGATTCGATATCAATGCTATGAAAAATATCAAAATAACTTACTTTTAGGATCGAAATCAGATAATAATTGCATATACTATTTGCTTCTGTTCATAGGAAAGCAAAATGCCTAAAAGTGTGTAATTGCTTCAGTTATCAGTTTAGTTGTAGTTAAAGTTCAGTTTGGTTTACTTGTAGATGAGTTAACAATTATCAATATTAACTTAAAATACGTCTGACTCGATTATAAAATTTTTCATGCAATTCGGGACGAATACTAGTTTTGCCACCACAGTCCTCGCGAAATTAATGATCGACACACAAAGTAATTTCACTATTTAGATCATATCTTGAACAAAAAACTTCCAATCTGTATTCAAAAGGTATCAAAATAATGATAATGCAACAAACTACTAATTATTTGTAAAAATATTTCCAATCAGTATAGTGGTTTATAATCAATGTGCAAAAATAAGACAAATCGATTGTTTAAACCAAAATCAAAAGTAAACAACAACAAAAGGCGGAAGAACATAAAATTTCATATTAATATTTATATTATCTGCTTAGAAATCGTTCTTTTACAAAGAAAACAAAGCACTGAAGAAGAAAATCTCTAAATAAATACTCAAGTTATGAGCAATTATGTAAAAATACCGAAGTGTAAATTTTTCAAGCAGTTACTAAAGTTCACAAAATAGTTGATTCTTTCTATTTTGTGAACCCCTATAGGGATAAAAACTGACCGACACCCATAAATTGTTCATTATTTTTTAAAACATGCTTACCTCTATTTTCACCTCTTCTGGGAGTTCCACTACAAAATTGTCATTTATATATTTAAAATTCGCTACTACGAATTTAGTCGACCAAAATCCCTTTTTTTATTAAATTATTATTATCCGAAAATCCTGTTTAAGCCATCAGATTGGTACATATCTAAGACAATACAATTTTATAAAGAAATATTTTACATCAATCAATAATAACAATTTTAAATTGGTTTGAAAAATCCGAACAAAAGAAAATAAAAATTTCATGGTTTTTTGACTAGACATACGTACATTAAGGTGCTTCATGATTCACACAAAAAAGACATTTATCATTTCTATCAGCGAAACATAACACTAACACTAAAATATTTCGACTAATTAGGAACCTATCCAATTCTATTTGCATTACAAATTTGAAATATCCACTAGAAATCAAATTTTCTTTGAACAAACTAAAGGAACTAAGTGCTGAATGACAGGTTTTATGTAGAATATTTCGTTAAAAAAAAATTGTAACTTTATAAGTTTTCCTTCCAAATAGATAAGCTATAACAAAAGAATTTCTCTTGGTCCAAAATATCTAGGCGAACGTTAACAAAATGAAAAAAGTAAAAAGTGGAACTTTTTTGTTTTTTGGTGCTACACCTTAACATATAGTATATGTATGCATACTATCCATTAAAATACATCCTTTTGCAAAATATTTTATATAGATTCTATGAAATAAAGGCGTATCCATATTACTCGTATGCAACATGAAAACATGAAAATATCAGACACATCACTACTACTTATACCAACTAACATATACCTTGTTTTACTGTTGTTGTCTGTTGCAATGAAAATTCATTAAAACTGAAAAATAGACAAAACCGTTATTATTGTGATTGTTGTTGTTGTTGCTATATGGTCAGTCACCAACAGCAATATATAAGAGAGAAACAACAGTCTCAAAATATGGTCATGTGTCAACAACATTCAAAATAAGGCGTAACCCAGAGATGAGATTTTGCAACATCAGAACATATAGTGCATAATATTTATGCACATACACACACATACACAATTCAAGTAACTAAGTGTGTAATATATTTGTATGCGTGTTGACATTATTGTTATGGAAAATTGCTTTTTAATTGAAAATTCATTGAAAAGCATAAAGAATTCTATATAAATACCTACATAGTTTGTCTGCCTGTTTGTAAGTATTCCTTACCAATATGTATATTGAATTGCTTATAACTATGAATGCATGTGTATGCATGTGTGTGTATGTGTATGTTTATTTACAAATAATTAAAGTACATAATACGTATATGTATGATAGGTGACATGTGAGGTTTAAATTAATATTTTCTTTGAGAACAATTATATATCTATATACAAGTCAATAGATATCTATAACACTAAACGTGACAGAAAATATAATTAGTGTTTTTCCATTTTTTTTTTTTTGTTTTTTTTTTTTTTTTGGATCTGATAACATATATGTGTTTGAAACCTAATAGTGAAATCTTTCAATCGACCTTCATATTCTTTTAAACAGTAATCACCTTTTGAAAAATGATACGAAAGTCCATTAACTCTCATATGTTCTAGGAAAAACTGTTGCTGTTAAAATTTGCATGAACCCAAAAATTGATGGGAGGCGAATTGTAATCAAAGTTCAAAATAATGAAAGATGAATCCACAAATAGCCCCACCGACTGCAATTAAATCATCCAGTCCAACATTTCTCTCATTATATTTCACCTTTTATCTCTACAATATAAGACTGCCCGACTGCCGTATGTTCCCACGACAATCGGGTCTTCGTACCGGAACGAAGCGAAAAATTCTGTTACAACAACAACGGACATCATAACTCCCTACGTTTAAACATTAAGGGGGATCGTCTACAAAATTACCAAAAAAACGCCTGAAAACTGATATATAACCCTAAAGATGTACAGCAATCGACTCTCGAGGGGTCAAATGTAAAGCCGATCCTAAATAATTTTTTCACTTTGACATTTTTCCGAAAAGTAGTCGTCTTTTATCTCCCTGCTAAATATAGTTTTTCATCAAATTTGCTGTCATCAATCACTGTAAGCGTGCTTCTATAGCGATATATGAAGGGCTTCCATTCACATATAAAATGAATATGATACAATTGTCTAAACTATAAAAGCCCAGATTTGAGTTTATGATAGAATAACAAACAACTACACACCAGCCTAGCCGGCTCTGTAGCTGTCGTTCCCAAAGGGAAATACACACCCATACATTTACTTTACATTTACTTGAATAAATTCTTTGCAAAATTCTAATATTAACGAAAAAATATGCACCAACATAAGCGAAAATAGAAATACTCAAGCAAAAATAAACAAAAAAATTATTTACTTAAGCATTTGTATTAACTCGTTGTGGTTTAGCAACTCCGTTCTTTAAAAAAAACCCTTGGTATGGGGTCATATTTCTTGTTTTTTTTTTATTGTTTATATGTACACATATTTTTAGTACTTCATGCTGTACTCAAATGTGTATTCTTCATTTAAACTGGTTCTATTTTAAAATCAAAGCAATGAATTGTTTTATTATTATTAATACAATTTTTATTTTTTCATTTCATTTCACATTTAATTCTTCAATATTGAAATTACGTATTCTATACATTTTTTATATTAATGGAAAATATTTTATCTACGGTGCTCGTGTATATAACACGAGTAACATTAAAATTGTATAATTTAATTATTAACATATTTCTGCTCTGCATATTAAATTAGTTGACTTTTGATTTAAATATGATCATCTGATTAACCTGCCTATTCTATTCAATGAGTTAGAGATTGATTTTGTTTGATATTTGTTCAATTTGTTATGAATATTTTCTACAAATAATGCAATAATTAATAATAACAGGTTCTATTACTTTTTATGCAACAGATAATTACTTATTAACTTATGTGGCCATCGATTAAAATTGCTTAGCGGCGCTCATTAGAAATTCTATATGATTGTCTATGTAACAAAAAAAAAAAAATATTCAATTCAATCAAAAGCAACTCTGAAAATAGATGAAAATATAAATTTATGTTACCAAAAGTAAATTGTAAATAGATCAAATCTAGCATGATTTAATCAAAATATAGCTGAATTCACAACACATAAAAAGCATTATAAATTATTATATAAATTATAAATTTATTATAAATTTACCATCTATGTATGTTCGGTACATTAGATATGTAAAAATTTGCAAAATTTATTATACAATCATTTTGAAAAGCATTTGCTAACCTACATATTTTGAAAGTTCTTCTAGAAAAATTTAAATAATATTTTTGGAAATTTATTAATTATTTGACAATTATGATAGCAACAAATTTCCGTCACCTTAATATAGAAACATATGTCAACTCACATTTTCAAAGTTTTACAAGAGAAATAAAAATTATTAATAACTATTTAAAATTTCATATTATTTGTAATTTTCATTACAAATGTAAAATCTTAAATAGGGTTGCATTTTAGGGTATTCTATATAATAGAAAATGCAAAAAACATAATTTCAAAAATTTATGAGGAACGTAATTCATTTTATTTTATGAACCTAGTTTTATGATAACTGATTTCCATCGATTTTTTGTAGAGATCTAATGTGCGGAATATGAAAACTTGTTTAATGTATATATAATTATTTACCAAGAGTATTATGTAAATAGAATGAATCTCTGTGAATAGGCATTATAATAGAGTAGTTATAACTATCACGTACTTGCATAGAGTACAATTACGAATTTCTTCACATACAGTATTTGTGCAAATATTGACGAGAGTAGTTCACAAAATTCCAAAAATGACAAGTGAAATATTCATAAAAGCCCGTACCCTAATATTGCTTGGAATACTTATACTATTCTATCCATTTATCATAGTGTGTGCTATCGTATGGAAAATATTGGAAATATTATATTCATTCATAAAAAAAAAGAAATCAATTTCGGGCGAAGTAGCTGTGGTAATGAACAAAACAAAATTCTAATACATAATAATTATATTTAAATAATATAATTTTTACTTAGATAACTGGCAGTGGTCATGGTCTTGGAAAAGCTATCGCAATAGAATTGGCAAAATTGGGTTGTCATATAGCTATAGTCGACATTAATTTGCAACATGCCAACGATGCCGCAAAGGAAATACGTGAAAAGTTCAAAGTCAATGCGAAAGCTTATAAGGTGAAGAGAAATTCATTAAATCATCGGTTGTAAAATTCCCTCTATTTACAAAAATTAAATTATAAACAGTTTTTTTTTTAAGTTGGCAACTCAATAACTTAAATTTGCAAGAAACAGCGAAAAGTGATTTATGCCCCTATTGCCGTTCACCACTCAACCCAGTTTGGTCGTCTTAGAGTCGACCCGACTTCAACAAGACCAAACTATTTTTTGGTATTGTGGTACACCACTGTTTTCGGTTGAAATTGTTATGACGTTACCAGCTTAAAATATCACTTATGACAGAAAAGCGGTCGATTAAGTAAAAATTAAGGAAATATACAATTGTGTTTTGCTGTGAAAATTATTTAAAATGGATATTAGTGTAGATTTGTTTTATGAAGATGAAAACGAAGACGCGAAAATTGATTTGCTACGCTTACGGAGAAAAATTCGTGATGACTCTAACCCTCTTGAACTACCTAGCGAAAAGTATAAATATTGTTCAAAATAAATAAAAGCAAATAATAAATTTTTTTATAGATTTATTAGCTATTTTCGACTGAGCAAAGAGGCATTTTGCTTTTTGCTGGATGACGTAAAAGACCATTTCAAGAAATCTGTGCGTGTCGTATCTATACCACCAATATTGAAATTGTGTGCTGCTCTTAGATTTTTCGCTGATGGAAGCTACCAGAAGAGCAGCGGCAATGACTTCAATATAGGAGTGGCTCAATCTACAATGTCACTTGTTTTAAAAGAAGTATTAGATGTATTGGAGCAGCGCATTTGCGGCAAATGGATTAAAACGCAAATGAGTGAAGAAGAAAAAAAAGATCCAAACCTGTATGAAGTAAATTATTAAAAAAATATGTATACCCTTTCACAGTTTATTCATACACGTTGCCATTCGTTAAACGTTCTACTTGGTGGTCCCAAACTATTTAATTCCAGAGCAAATCCTTCCCACAATTGTTTTATTTCATTTTTCGTCACACCGAATTGTGGTTTTCCCCGTGCAATGCTTGGATTCTGGTCCATTAGTTGAACAAGCCTCTCAAATTGAGCTTTGGTTGTAATTTTTAAACTTCTGAAAATGTATAAAATGTTGAGAAATTACAATATGAAGCCAAGCTAATTATTACTTACGATCTCTCCATTATTTTTGGCTTTATTAGTTTAAAGTAAACTGCAACTGATGCAAACCCAACTGCTTATGAGCAGTCGTGTATATTTAACGTGCTTGTCGACCAAACTGTAACAGAGTTGCAAACGGTAATACCACAAAAATAATGAACACAACCAAAATGAACACAGCCGCCAGTCGAGTTGAGGACGGCAATATGAATTTCTCGACGGCGACCAAACTGTTACAATAGTTGTGAACCGCAATAGGGGCATTAGTTACTACTAAATTGAAAATCTTAAATACCATGTCTTAATATATTGTTTTACTATACCATTTGACAACACAGGTGGACGTATCAAACTATGAAGAAGTAGCGGAATTGAATAGATCCGTTACAAAAGATTTAGGCACAACAACAATTGTTATTAATAATGCAGGAATTTTATTGCATTCGAATATGTTGAATCCGGAATGCCATGATATGGAGCGTATGATTAGGGTTAATTATTTGGCTCACATTTGGGTAAGGCAATTCAAAATATAAATCACATTTTGTTCCATAGAAGAAATCACAATGTGTAAAACTCATTTCAGGCAAATCGTATATTTCTACCGAAAATGAAACATATTGGAAAGGGACATATTGTTGCAATATCCTCAATAGCAGGTATATTTTTGCTATTATTTTGTTACTTAGCGTTAAATAATAGTTCAAACTTTTAAAAATATTTCAGGTCTATTGGCAATACCTTATAATGGTGTGTATAGTAGTACCAAATTTGCCGTTCGCGGTCTCATGCAATCACTGCGACAAGAACTTGAATTTGAAAATTATCACAATTTGCATGTGACCACAGTGTGTCCATCATTTTTACAAACCAATGATCATGTCAAGGAAATGTCTGTAAAAACGAACACTCATAAAATATATCCTTTAATTCCGGGCGAAACAGCTGCACAACGTATAGTCAATGGCATGTTGCATAACGAAGAGGAAATTGTTATACCTGAGGCATATCAACTACTTTATCGGCTATTACAGTAAGTTACTAATTATTTATGCCAAGAATTAATACAAAATTATATAAATAATGTGTGTGTGTGTGTGTCTCACAGATTTTTACCTCTTACTTGGATATATTGGATAGCAAAGAAAATGACAGTCGAACAGATTACGTTATATCAACAACATCGAAAGGAATTCAGTAAAGACGCTAAGTAAGCCATACTTACTCTAAGCACTATATGTGCACTTGGCAGTATCTTGTTGACAAATATCACACAACACAACTTAGTTTTTGCAAATATAAATACTTAGTTTATATATTGTATAAAGTAGTAGTATTTCTTAAAAATATTATAAACAAATAAAAAACGCAATCATATTAAAAATATATGTGCCTTTTGAATTCTCATATGAATTAATGTAGTAGTAGTAGAAAATTATTATATTTATTATTTATTTATTTAGCATACTTTTGCTATTTAACTTACAATTCCATTTAAATTACATTTTCGTATATTACTTACTTACTAAATTCAAAATTACAATTCAAACTCAAATTACAAATTATTTACTTACACATTTTGTTTATTCATATTCAAGTAAACAGAATTGCTGTGAATGTAAAACAAAAAATAGTGTTTTTGTTTTTTTATTTAAAACTTTAATTTTGATATTCAACTAATTCACGAAAAATTCTATGTATACGAGCATATCGAAAGTTCTCTTGGTCTCATGCTATAAACTGTGAATTTTCGAAAACATTTCGATTATTCCAAGTAACTGTTTTTCCTTTAAATGCAATTTCACCATCACTAGTTTATGTGAATTGTAAATTAAATTATTGGTGATAAAAATAATACTCTTAAATTATAATATTTAAATATTAGCACGTAGAGGCTAAATCTAAATAATAAATTATTTATTCATTAATTGAATCATTTCATATATAAAGGTATTTCTTGTATACCAACAAACATTTATTCACTAAGAATGTATAATGGAAATATTGTAAAAATCGGCACGACCATAGCACCTGCCATATTTGTCGTAATCTATCCAATAGTATTACTTTTCTGCATTATAAAAAAGTTTCTAGACATTTTTCTCAATATAACGGAATACAAGAATATTTCTGGTGAAATTGCAGTGGTAATAAATTTATATTTATTGTTAATATTTCAAATTTTTTGATACGCACATATTTTTAGGTAACGGGAGGTGGTCATGGACTTGGTAAATCTATTGCAATTGAATTGGCCAGAAAAGGATGTCACATTGCTGTTGTCGATATAAATATAATAGAAGCTGAAAAAATTGCTAAATTTATTAATGCAACTTACAATGTTAAAGCAAAAGCATATAAGGTGGGTTCTAAAGGTAATTGAAGATTATAATATACAATAATTTTTAGATATATCATACATAGGTGGATGTCTCAAATTATGAACAAGTAGCGGAATTGAATAGATCCGTTACAAAAGATTTAGGCACAACAACAATTGTTATTAATAATGCTGCCATGTTATTGCTAACTGATCACACTGCCCCCGATCACAATGAAGTGCAAAATATGATCAATGTCAATTTAACAGCACATTTTTGGGTTTGTAATTTTAACATATTTCTACATTGAGTGAGTGAGTGAGTGAAAAATAATCTAAATTATTTTCAGACAAAACTAGTTTTTCTACCAAAAATGAAAGAATTGAATAAAGGTCACATTGCAGCGATCTCATCAACTGCTGGTAAGCATAAGCTTAAACCCCCTTCAAATGGAAAGGGGTTTTGTTTGGTTTTTTGAAGTGCCATAATACTACTCAAATTAATATTTACAATAGGTCTTATACCATTTATTTATAATTCCGAATATACGAGTACCAAATTCGGTGTACGCGGTCTAATGCGTGCATTGCGTCAGGAATTGAAATTGAATGGCTTTAACAATATCAATACAACCACTGTATATCCCTTTATGATGGAAACAAATGAGCGTGTTGCCTATGCCGTTCGTAGTTCCGGATTTAGTGATTATTTTTCATTTATATTAAGCACTGATGCTGCTCAACATATTGTAAATGGTATACAGCGAAATAAGGAAGAAATATTTATGCCATATTTTACAAGCATACTATACCGTATGATTGAGTACGTTTTTCAAATGTCAATAAGCATTCAATATGCATTCAATTTGAGTTGATAGAGAATTGTGAGCAACATAAAGATCAAAATTTGGTTCAAACTACATTGTCTGGTGAATTGTGGCTTTCAATTGGAATCTCAGAAAATGATCTTTTGTAAATTTCATAAAATACACTTGAATGCTTATTGCTTTTATTACAGTTACAAGTACTAATATTGTAAAATTGAATTTAACACTAATTTTCTCTCATTTTTCATCTATGTCATTTTAGATTATTACCGATTGAATATTTCGATTGGTTAACTTTGAAAACGGTTTCCAAAATTATCGATAAAAGTAAAACAACTTTTTTGGAAAAACACAAATAAATATTGTACTCGCTGCTTACAAAAAAACAAAATATACAATTATATATAGCATTGTATAGATTATTGCAACATTTTAGTTTTCATTTTGTATTCCAATAGTCAGAATGTAAGTTTTTGTATTATGTAAATATGTTGAACTTTGTTTTCAAATGGTATAGAAAGCATTGGATCCATTTATATACTTATATATACATATGTATATGTATATAAATGTGTATATACATATATATATATATATATATGTGTGTGTGTGTGTGTGTGTGTGTATATATATACATATATATGTATATGCATTAGAGATTACAGATTAAAGTCAATTAAAGTAATTGTTTCATGTTTGATTGTTTCAATAAAAAATATTTTTATTTATCATCTTGTATATAAGAGTAAATTGTTGCTTTTGTAGCTCAATCTAATTTGATTTTAATCGCTGTTTAGCATCGAATTGTTTTCACTCAATTGCAAACCATTCACACTTGTTCAGTCAAAGAGTTAAATCGTGTTGTCGCTTAAAATGGCTAATGAAACACTAATAAAGTGGCGCGCTTGGACAATATTCGCTTTATGTATTGTGGGTTATCCATTTCTATTATTGATTGCTGTGTTCTATAAAATTTTCGCGATATATTACGCACGGACCAAAACTCCTAAAAGTGTTGCTGGTGATGTTGCAGTTGTAAGTAACGTACAACATCCCCTAACATGTATGATACCTAATCATATTGTGATATATGTGCATACTTATATCATACAAAGTTATTGAATATTTTAAAACCAGAAACTAGATTAACACAGGGTTTAAGTGTTTGCAAATAATGAACTTAACCTACAAAGAAAAGAAACATACAATATATATACAATATGATAATCTATGCATATATAGTATATATAGTATTAATTAATAAAACTTGTTTCATTTGAAAGCGCTTTTAATTATAATATATACAATTATGTATATAAATGCCGAATTGAGTCGAGTCATGAGTAACGTATATTAATAAGTGAATGTTTACTAAAAATATAAGTAAGGCAATAAATCAAAAGATTTAAAAATACTCAAAATATTTTGTAATACTGCGGCAGCTCTGTTTGAAATTAATCCATCAAAATATTGGTTAATTAAACCCGGCGTTGATAATTGAAATTCAGTGCGAATGCAATGCAACAATTGCATAGTTGCAAAAAGTGCTACCGTAATCGAAATCAATTAAAGTCCAGTACAGTGGAAGATTTTGCTATTTGTGAAGAAGAAGAAGATAAGATAAGATAAAATAATAAATTTTATTCTGTTCATGAAATTTGTATTTTTCCGTATTTTAGTGTGCTTTTGTCACTTCATGATAACTTGTTATGTTTACACTCATTTCATGAAATTGAAATATTTCGACAGTTCAAGAGAAACATATTGAGAGAAAGGAACAATAACAATATTAATAATAGTCAAGGCCATAAATAATCTTTAATCTTAAATAAGAGCAAAGTACAAAAAACATTTATGCCGCTTACCTCTAAATAATCAACTGTGTTCGCGTACTATATTCATTTATACCAACAAATTTGCAACAAGACAGAAAATGAGAGAGTAAAATCACGAGAGAAGAACTCATATCACAATATTTCGATATTTTTCTCTTCGTTTACAAATTATTTCTCTTCAAATATGATTATTTCAACATTTGACATAATATATTTCGAACACATCTAATGTCAGTGCTAAATGTCAAATACCGTATTGAAAAGAAAACAAACTATTGTAATCTGTAAGAGTAATTAGTAAATTTGTTTACTCGACAGATAACTGGTGGTGCACATGGACTCGGAAAAGCAATTGCTATAGAATTAGCAAAGAAAGGTTGCCGCATTGCCATCGTCGATGTTAATTTGGAACTAGCTGAAGAAACTGCAAAATTAATTCATCAAGAATACAATGTGAAAGCGAAAGCCTATAAAGTAAGCACACTTGCAAAACATATGCTCACAGGGATAACGGAGCATTTAAGCAAAAATAAAAATAATTGAAATTTTAGGTTGATGTCTCAAATTATGAACAAGTGGCAGCTTTAAATGATCAACTAAATACTGACTTGGGTACAGCCACAATAGTCGTTAATAATGCGGGTATTTTATTGTTCTCAAATCCGTTAAATCCCAATTGGCGTGAAGTGCAGCAAATGATAAATGTCAATTTGACAGCACATTTTTGGGTATGTCACAACACAAAATCAACAGCATTTTTTCTTCTCAATTAAAATTCACCTCTCTTGAATGCAGACAAATCATGTTTTCCTACCGAATATGAAAGAAGCAAAACGTGGACATATCGTGGCCATTAGCTCTGCTTCAAGTATTTATATTTCAATCAATTAATTAATTATGCTACAATTCGAGTTTATTCAAATTACTTATCACTTCATTTAGGTTATTTTCCACTAACCTACAATGCGGAATATACCAGTACGAAATTCGCTGTACGCGGTCTAATGCGTACGTTACGTCAAGAGCTGAAAGCGCTGCGTTATGGAGATATTAGAACGACTATAGTATTTCCAACGTTTCTGAAAACGAATGCAGATGTTGTGAAAATTGTCAAAAAATCTGGTTATGATGCATTCTATCCGCTAGTTTCGGGCGAAGAAGCTGCCAAACGTATAGTCGACGGAATGTTGCGAAATGAAGAAGAAATAGTCATACCAAATTTCAATTCTATACTATATTGCCTTATAGAGTGAGTATGCTATACTGTTTCATATTTGTGTTAACAATGAATTTCGAAAGTCGATTTGGTGAAATTTTACCAGAGACGGTTTTTATGTTTCAAAAATATAAATAAAAACCACTTAAATTATCGAATTTTCACATTGAAAAACAAAATCAATCTCAAGTTTCGAAATAAACTCAAAAACTTTCTTCTCAGAGAAATTTTCATTCGAAAGAAGATTACGTTTGATTTGGTTTCTCAAACTCGACTCTAGCAGTTATTCGTTGTTGCCACAGCTATATATGTGAATTTCTGTAAATCTCAAATGCTAAAATTTAACAAATTTTTATTTTCAGAATTTTACCAGCAGGCCTACAAGATTGGATATTGGTGGCACCTTTTCTTTTAGTTATGGGAAAGGAGAATTATAACAAAATTGCATTAAAAAAAAAGCCAACGTAAAGTCAAATGTAACTTTAATTTTCAATATGGAAATAATAATAAAAAAACAATTCTAAAAGCATTTTCAGCAATTTAATGAATTTTATAGTGTCCAAGTGCAGATCTAATTTCAAAATTCGACAACGAAAATTTATATAGTGGATATAAAAGTTATTTTCTACCTGAAAATCGTTGTGAATCCATATAAAAGCTAGTAAAACATAAAAGTCGAATACTTTTTTCTATTTAAATATCAGCATAATTATGGAAATTTTAATGTGAATTATTTTTATTACATTTTGTAAAGCCGATTATCTATCATTGGTCTTGGTATTTTGGGGACAATAATTAAAGTGAAATTCTGAGATTACAGCTTTGACATCTAACATATATTACGTTATATTGATAGTGCTTATGAGTGATCAATGTGCTGCAAATATTATTCAACAATAAAAAACAAACTAAATTCACATGTGCTGTCAACATAAACAAATATATGTAGAGAATATGTAATGCTATCAATTTATATACAAAAGTATATTTATATACAACAATAGTCTTGTCTTAAGCTGTGTCTTGCAATTATACTCCATACATATAATCGCTTGTGCTATGAGTTACGAGTATGTATAGGGAAAACAACAGCAGCGTCAATAATAATAAGAAACACACGATCAGGTGCTGGGGGTCTTTTATGAGCTCAAAATATCAGAACTGCAATTAGATTTCCACGCTTGCTCACGAGCGCACTTACATCTGATATGTATCACATACATATGAATATTGAAGCATATTGCATTTAGTATGCATATGCAGGATTGTCGTTATATATTAACACACACAACACTCGTAAGTATTTATTTATATGACCCTTTCAGTCTTTGGGGATTTATATACTTTACATTAAGTCTGCGTAATTATTGAATTGTTGTATTGTTTTTTTTTTTTTTTGTATGCGACAAGTGTATTTGAAATGTATAGCAATATTTTATATCTTTTTTTCCCTATTTTATTGTTGCTTTTGTTGATAGTCTTTTTAAGTATAATTGTTAAATTGTAAATAAGTATTGGACAATAGAATGGTTATAGTAGCTTGTATAGGTATAGTAAAATAGTTGACTGTTATATATGTTATACCTTTATGTTATAGGCATGAAATGTCAGTGAACTTAACCTATAGAAATAAAATTGATGGTAAATTCTTAAAAAGAAGTTTTAAAAAAAAAACCGACTTGAGCTGGAAATTGTATATGTATTCCATTCCGTTTAATGAACTGTTTGAATCATTGATCCATACTTCGTTGAAAACGCGGCTGGCAACATGGCTACAGAGCCGTGATAATTGATTATTTCATTTCCCAATTGCGTGATATGTATGTGGAAGAGATGTGGTTCCAGAAAGACGGCGCTACATGCCATATATCGAATATAATAATCCATTTATTAAACCAATTCGCGACAACATCACCTCTCGAAATGAACCTTGAAACTATCCTGCAAGATCTTGCGATTTAACGTCTCTGAACTATTTTTTGTGACGGCGGTATGTGAAAGAGCTAGTTTATGCTGATAAATTAACAACTTTAGATGTAATGCAAGCCAACATTGAGCAAACTATTGCCGAGTGTAGGATTGAACCCGCTTGCATTTCAATACATGTCAATCATATCAATTCATTTATAAACGTATTTTTTTATATTTATTAACAAGTAATTAATATATTTGAATTATAATTAATTAATTAATTGTTCCATTTAATCAGTTTTAATATTTTTATTCTTTTAAATATCTACTTTATAAACTCATATGTAGATTTGTATTCAAATACATTTAAACCATTGAAAATTCTGAAAAAAAACATTTAATATGAACGCATAATTATATATTACAATTGCCATTGCTTTCGTGTTTTGTATGCACATCCACATGGATGCCAATTTTTGAAGCCCTTGCTGATGCCGTGATTTTTGAAATTTGCAAAAGTATGACTTAAAAATATCATTGAAATATTGAAACAATTAAACAATACTTTTTTCAATTTATTTTATTTTTGTATTATTATTTTTGCCATTTTATTTATTTTAAAATTTTAATTAATGATTATTAAAGAGTCATGAATGAGTAAAAAATTGTTTGGAAAAGTAAAATAAAAAACTCACAAGTGTTCATTAGTTCAGAATATTTAAAAATTAATTAGATATATTGTTGGAAAAAATCGAAAAACTAATTCCCATCGAAAAAATATGACATATTTCAAATTAATCTTACCAAAAATTCTAATCAAATGCAACCCTTCGCTATATTAGAATAAATAATTTCTCTATTTAACGCGGAATTTTCAGAACAACATTTAAGGCGACTTTCATTAATCTCGGGATCTCAAAATTAATGGGATTGGCGTTGCTTTTTCACATATTGTATGCACATTAGAGTGTCGCAATGATTTTGAAATTTTGAGTATCAAATCAAATTTGATCCAAAATGATTCTAATCGCTCAATGTGAAAAAAAAATTGTAGAAATTAGCTAATGTAAAATAATTTTTAATACATTTTATTAATTTAGTGTTTTTAGTAGCCCCAAAATTAAGCTGTCAAAGATTTACGGCCATAAAATTTATTTAAGAAATTTTAAAATTGTAATTTTAAAACAAATGCAAATGCGTATGGTGCTCTGAAACAAATTTAATATGGCGCAGGATTAGAACAAAATAAAAATCGCTGTAATTACATTTTTTATACATACAATCTTGTATCACTCTAATGCCTATTATACAAATCCCATTTCAAGATAATTAAAATTTTAATTTTTGCAATGACAACCAACCCAACCAACATACAACAACAACAACAACAAAAAACCCATATGCCAACAACGAATATACATACATACACATTAACAACGAACAACCCAAACCAAAAAAAAAAATAAATACAAATAAAACAATAATAAAAATAAATGTTGTCAGCACAATATTGCAATGACAATCTCATGCTGACACTGTTGTTAAGCGAGCTCACGGAATTGGATTTTATGTTAATGACAGTTGACAGTTTGTACAGGACTTGCCGTTTTTTTTTTACTGCGATTCGCCATTTTTTTTTTTATTTTTTTTTTTTTTTATTTTATGCTCTTCTCTAATAAAATAGTGAAATACGTGTAAATATTCATGTAAGTATATATGCATGGTACATCTATTTTAATATTTTCTTTTTATATTTTTAATGCAACACCAACCACGCCTCTGATTTTTAAAGTTGTAATAATGAATATGGGTACGATATGTGTGTTTGTGTGTGCATTCAACATCATTTCTCATTCATTATCGTTGATGGTATATATTATACATGCGAGTATGTATGTTTGACGAGTTTTCTCATTTTAATATTGACAACAAGTTGAGCTACTTGCTCAACCATCAGCATGCTCATATAATCTAATTATGAGTTGCACATTTTTCATCGAGTTTGCACCAAAATTCACAATTGCATGGAACATTGGATATCTACCATACCATATATTTTTCTATTTTTTTGTATTGTCCTCTACTTTTAATTTCCATTAAGCGATCAAAATTAATTCATGAGGCATAATTGTACATATTCTATATATATGGAATATATTTACAAATATTTATATAAATAGTTATGTATGTGCCGTAGCTCAGTGGTTAGTGTGTTCGCCTTCTGATCTGTAGGTCGTGGTTCAATCCCCGGCTGATGCGTAACAAATTTAATATCGATAAGATTTTTCTTTCGAATGGTACCCACCTGTCGGCAAGCAATTGGCAATTCTTCCGATAGTAACAACTTGCCATGAAAAAGCTTCTTAAAGAACTCTGTGACAAAGCTCAGAAAAAGTGATGTCACAAGTGTTCTGCCGTTCGGAACCGGCTAAAATAAGTAGGTCCCTTCTAATACTGTCCAAATTTAAGACGCACAACAGTAATGGAAGAGAAGCTCGGCCAATGAGCCCTTTGGGGCTTTAAGTGCCACACATATATATATATATATATATATATATATATATATATATATATATATATATATATATAGTTATGTATATACTCTTAAGTATACGTGGCGTATACGTGGTATATTTTATTTGCATACATTTAAATATATTGCCAAACATCACATAAAACAACAACAATTACTGTTTTTGAGCTTTAAAATAAAAAAATAAATAAAAAAGGGAATACCAATGCGATAATAATTTTTAGCCACTTTCTTTTTGGCAACTCAACTGTTTTCGTGTAACATGTTACTGTGAATCGACTTACAAACGAACAACGCTTGCAGATTATTGAATTTTACCATCAAAATGCATTGTCGGTTAAGAAAGTGCATCGTGCACTTTTTCCATTTTATGGTCAGTTTGGGCGACCTTCTGATGAGGCTATTCAGAATCTTGTGACTAAATTTCGGATCAAATTTACAAATATTGTACATTAAACCACCAACATGCATACGTAGAGTGCGGACAGAGGAATATATTGCAGGTGTATTCGCTAGTGTTGTTGATGACCGTGAATTATCGATTCGGCGCCGTTCGCACCAATTGGGCCACTGTTACTCCACTACGTGGAAAATTTTGTGGAAATACAACTGGTGCAACAATTGAAGCCACACGACCTACCTACCACAACAGCTAACTTTTGGTGAATGGGCGCTGGCAAAAAAAAAATGTAAAATCGAAAAATTGTGTTCAGCGACGAAGCTCATTTCTGGTCGTGAACAAACAAAATTGCCGTATTTGGTAAATAAAGAGCATTGGTATAAGCATTGCAAGAACTTCCAATGCAGTGACATCGTTGGACCGTACTTTTTCAAAGACGACGAAGGCAAGAACGTTACTGTGAATGGCGAGCGCTACCGTGCAATGACTACAAACTTTTTTTTGCCCAAAATGGAAGAGCTGGACTTGACTGACACAGCACAAGAAACAATGGCCCAATGAGTTCAATGAATAGTTTATTTCACGTCTGGGGTCGGTCAATTGGCCGTCTAGATCGTGCGATTTAACGCCTTTAGAGTATTTTTGTGGAGCTACGTTAAGGCTCATGACTATAGCAATAAGTCCGCAACGGTTGATGGAAGGCAATATTGAAGAATTTATTTGTAAAATACCGATCGATTTGTTGGAGAGAGTATGCCAAAATTCGACCCAGCGTATGAACCATTTGAGGTGCAGCCGCAGTCAACATTTACATGAAATCATCTTTAAACATTGAATTATATAGATCGTTCCATCGACTCAAATAAAGATTTTATACATTTCTCTAAATTTTATGTGTTTTTTTTAATCAAATCCAAAATAAAATCACCCAGTACATGTGTTTGGATTTTTTTTTTTTTTTTTCATAGGGAGAACACAATTTGATAATCCAAACATGGTAATTAATAATAGCAGCTATTAATTGCAATTATAATTAATGTTGAGTTATTTTTTTTTTTATATTAAATGTGATATACCATTCACAAAGTACTCGAATAACACTCAATTCTATAAGTTTACTTAGGGAATTAAATTTGAATTCTGACTTCAGTATATTATAAATAATATAAATATAATTTGGTTGGCTTCGAAAGTATTACATTTTATTCAAAAAGGGCCTCGAAAGCAGCTTACCGAAGGCATAATATCTCCAACTTCTACAGACCTGACCTTCATAAATAATTCAGTTGACCTGGCATCGCATTCATAGGTCAATTTACCAAAAATAAATTATTTCAGCACACTGGGTAATCGATGGCGTTTAACTTACTTTCAGTAACTCCGTAAAGTAGTAATAATTTATA
The DNA here is from genome assembly GCA_963854835.1 of Megamerina dolium. NCBI lineage: Eukaryota > Metazoa > Arthropoda > Insecta > Diptera > Megamerinidae > Megamerina > Megamerina dolium. Next base: position 13,419,659 of record OY978526.1, on the reverse strand, counting down.
GAAAATAAAAATATATATAGTCACATTTTATATAATCAAAATATTGAAATTTTATTTACAACAAATTCAATAGAAAAATAAAAAAAAAAAATTATAGAAAAGCATCACTTAAAATCAATTTTAATTACTCACTCAATTATTATGTGCGTAATACCAAAATCGATATTTAGTGTATACATAAATATTCGAATATTTCAAGCATTTAACTTCATCTCTGGATGCATATGATTTGAGAAACATTTCGATTGTAGACGATGTACACAAACTTGCCGTTGATAATGCCACGTGCACTCGAACGGACACTGCAATATCATGAGAAAGCCGTTTGAACAGTAATAATAGTATTTACAATTGTGCGGATGTGGCATAAAAGCGTATACACCCTTGTGACAATTCAAACGTAATGGACGACTATGCTATTATAAAAGAAAACAAATGCATACGTACACATAAGTAATCGGATTGTTCGCACAGTTGTGCTACGTATAATGAAAAATTTGCAACTTACCTCACAATAGACAAGTTCTTGACGCTCACATTTGCCACTATTTGCATTGAAATACATATGCTGTGGACAAACCATTGGAATTGCAATACCATTGTAGCATACGTAGTAGGTCGAGCATGATGTAGGATTCGGTAAGTGTATCAAATTTGCAATACCATAAGCCAAAGGACAATGTGGTGTTGGTGCTGCAGTAGTGGTGACATCACTTGGAATTATGCTTTCGGTTATCATTGTAGTTGTAGTAGCAGCAGTAGTACTCGTAGTACCAGCAACAGTTGTTGTCATTGTTGCCATTGTAGTGATATCATTACTACTATTGTTGCTTATAATCCCACTGCTGGTAATGGTTGCAACAGTTGTAACATGTTCATATTCATTAACAGCAACTGAGATGCCATCATTACGTCCGGTCGGTACTGCTGATGTCAGTACCATATGCTCCGTACCATTATTACCAATTTTACAATGGACTACAGTGCGATCATCACATTGTTCGGCCTTCTCATTGAAATAATTGTCATCGAGACATTCACCTTCAAATGAGGTCACACCATCACAGTAAATATATTTGGCACAATCACTATTACTTGCCACGAATGTATTGATTTTTTCAACTCCCTCACATTCGGCAAACAATTCAATAGCTGCAACCAAACGATAGCATTTACTTGTGATGAAAATTATACACCACAACCATAATTGATTGTACAACATTTTCGTTTATTATGAATATATCATATATAATAAGTATATGTACAAATTAAATTTGAATATGACGTTTAAAATATACTTCTCTATCGACAGTCAACCAGAAATAATAAACTATTTATTGAACTATTTCGAATGAAGAATATTATAGTAAACATAATGAATTCAGCTGAATCACACAATACGTACATATTGGCATGTACCTATAGATCAATTATTGGTAGTTATATTTTACATTTTCCTAATCAAATCTTATCATTAGCTATACTCTAGCATTGATTGAAGTGTGTCGCATTTTAATTTCAGATTGCAAATAATAATAATAATGCGAATATTCCCAAGCAGAACTTCCATCATTTACATAACATAATTCACACTTATCTCTTTATATGTTCCATACCATTTTCGTTTATTTGATATCTGCTAATGGCACAAAATTCCAATATATTATCTCAAATTCAAATAAGATAAAATATATACGTAGCATGCAAATGTATATATACCAGGTGTACAAGCTAAAATCCGCTATTTTTCGTTAAAAAAAAAAACTTTTCCATAGAAAGCCAAAAATTAATTTATTCAAAGTATTTGCCCTCACTTGCTATACATTTTCCCATCTCTCGGGCAATTTGTGTATACCATGCCAAGAGAAGAAAAGTAGGGTGCCGTAGCTCAGTGGTTAGTGTGTTCGCCTTCTGATCTGTAGGTCGTGGTTCAATCCCCGGCTGATGCATAACAAATTTAATATCGATAAGATTTTTCTTTCGAATGGTACCCACCTGTCGGCAAGCAATTGGCAATTCTTCCGACAGTAACAACTTGCCATGAAAAAGCTTCTTAAAGAACTCTGTGACAAAGCTCACAAAAAGTGATGTCACAAGTGTTCTGCCGTTCGGAACCGGCTAAAATAAGTAGGTCCCTTCGAATACTGTCCAAATTTAAGACGCACAACAGTAATGGAAGAGAAGCTCGGCCAATGAGCCCTTTGGGGCTTTAAGTGCCACATATTTATTTTTTTTTTCATGCCAAAAGAATTCCTCATTTTTCGAGGCAAACCACTCGTCAAGCCATTTTCCGACGTCTTCATACTAATCGAAGTGCTGTTTGGCGAGCGCGTCGACGGCCATCGACGAAAACAGGTGATAGTCAGAAGGTGCCAGGTCTGGTGAATAAGCAGGATGTAGTTTTGGTCCAGTTTTGACGTGCGCGATTGGGCGTTCTCGTGGAGAAAAATCAGCTTCTCATGTCTTTGTTCATAAGCAGGCCTTTTTTCAATTTCACTAGTTGTTGGTGGTAGCGGTGAGCATTGACAGTTTCACCAGGTTTCAACAGCTCGTAGTAGATGACATCCTGCTGATCCCACCAAACGCACAGCATCGCCTTGCGTCCAAAGCGATTTGGCCTTGGAGAAGAAGTCGCTGGTTGGCCGCGATCGACCCACTATTTTTTTCGTGTAGGATTCTCAAAGTATATTCACTTTTCATCGCAAGTCACCACAAGATGCTGGAACGACTTTCTTTTTTGTCTAGCAAGCAAGATTCCACATGTGTTTTGGCGTCGCTCCATCTGCCTATCGTTCAATTCATGGGATACCCATTTTCCAAATTTTTGAACCTTTCCCATGGCTCGTAAACGTATGGAAATGACTTGTTATGTAACTGTTCGGTAAGCATTTTTTGCGATTGGGTCTCGTCCTCATCCAAAAGAGCCTGCAAATCATGGTCCTCAACTTTTCTGGGTCTATTTTCACGCTTCTTGTCACTCAAGTCAAAATGGCCTTCTTTAAACCGGCGTAGCCAGCCTCTGCAAGTGGTTTCCAATAGCGCACAAGCATTCGATGCGACTCAGCATTTCTTCAAATTGAAGCAAAAAAGTGGAGCTTCCCGCATATGCTCTTTTTCTGGCACGAAACTGGACATGATTATACGAGGAAAAATGTATGTTGTTGTATGAAATCACTGATGATGTTTACTAACTGATGTAAACAGATGTAGAACTCATAAAAAAAGGATGCACAGTCGATAATAGCTCAATATGCTCACTAACGCCATCTACGAGCAAAAAGCGGATTTAAGCTTGTACACCTGGTATTCTTTATTGACAGCCTTTTATTGAACTCATATTGGGAAAAGACATAATATCTTCAGACACAGCAGTCACTTCAATATTCTTATATCGTTTTATCTTGAAAACACGCATTCATCCGTACAATTTTCTAACCAAAATATGGATGTTCGAAAAAGTTCGGTTAAAAATTTGACTAAAAATGTAACACTTTTTTCTTATATTTGAAACGTGTTTTATTACATCAAATATGTGCTGTTTTGATCTATGACTTTTGTCCATTTTTGGGGTAATGCCATTATTCCATGTGTGTAAAACTTCTGGGTTTTCTGAGTGAACTGATCGAAACAAGTGATAATTTGAAGAATCTGAAGGTGCAAGGTCCGGGCTTTCAGGTCATCAAAGATGTGTGTAGTATGGCGTTGTCTTGATGGAACTCAACACCTTTTCTGTTGCTGAATTCGGGGAGTATTAATTGAATTGCTTGCTTCAATCTCATTAATTGTTGACAATAGAGATCAGAATTAATTGTTTGACCAGATTGTGGAAGCTCATAATGAACAATTCCCTTTCAATCGCACCAGACACACAGCATTACCTTTCATGGCGTCAATCCGGGCTTTGCCACTGTTTGCGAAGCTTCACCATGCTCCATCCATGATCACACATTATCGTCATATATAATTCACTTTTCATCGTCCGTAATCATTCGCTTTAGAAATGGTTTCCTTTCGTTCAAATATGGAAATTCGGTCCATTAAATTTTTCACTGTTAATTCATGTGGCATCCAAACATCGAGCTACTTTGTGTGTGTCCATCTTTCTGCAAATGCTTGATAACTGTTTGATGAATCCACACTGCTTATCATAATTTTTTCCAATGATTTCATCAACTTTTTTAGTGATTCGTCGACCAGAGGGAGGTGTATCTCTAACATCAAAATTATCAGATCCTAAACGAGCAACTTTTCTAGTACAGCATCATCTCCATGAACTTCATAAATTTTTTCCAGCAGCCTTGGACGCATTCTTCTAATAGAAATACTAATAGAAATACAAAATATAATGAAAATTTTCCGAATTTTCACTCTTTTTTAACCATAGATAACTTTTCACAGAATTCACAGCGGTTTTAATAATTTCTCCAAACAAAATAAAGCTTAAAATGTCACCTTCCAAACAAGCTATGTAGACGCAAATAATATTACCAGAGATGTTACATATTAAAGTCATCTACCAACAATTTGTTACCCAACCCTTTCCGAAGACCTTTTTTTGTTCTTTTTTCAAAAATTAACAAATTTGTATAAAAATTACCATACAATAATACAATAGGTGGAATTTTATGGAATTATATATAAAAATTTATATTATGGGTGAAAAAAGTATTTTTTTTTAACAAAACTATACAAATTTGTTTAGAAGATATTCTCATTTTAATGTTTCATTTTGAAAATTTTCTGATATCTTACTTTTTGAAAAAAATTGGTAATATTTGTTTTAAAAAATGAAATATTTGAAAGGGAATTCTATCTATTTATGAACAGATTGACTTCAAATTTTATTTGGAGTCGTATTTTGTTGAAGAAATAAAATTCACAAAGATCCATCAAGACCTATTAGAAAAAACGCCTTAACTATGTGAATCATCATCTTAGCAAAAAAATTGCAAATTACCTCATTAATTGCTAATTACTATCGACAATTTGCAACTTTCCTCGCAAGGAAAGTTGCTGTCGAAAAGAGAAAAATAGTACAAAACTATCGGATATAATGCAACAAGATTTACTTAGTACATGATATTCATTTATTAAAAGCTTATATATTTAGATACATTATAATGTTAGAATACATTTGAAAAGAATAAAATTAAATTATTATAATATTAGAATTTTGGTATTTTGATACAAAGAATGTAATATTGAAATGATTAAATAATAATTTTAAATTATAAAATTAACAGTAGGTATTTGTATTTGTGATAATTGCAAAATAAATACAAAATAATAATAATTACAAATTTAAATATATAAGTCAGTAGTTATAGTTAAAGAACATCGAATTGATTTGACATATTAAATTTCATACGATCTCAACTTTGACTAAAACTACGGGCCATTATATTTAGGTCAATTTGCTAGTCAACCTGATTGTATTCCTTTGTCAGTTTCACTAACACAGTTCATTCGCAACTATTGTATTGTAATTCCTTATGATAATGCAATTTGCAGATGTTCACTTCCAATAGAATAAATGCGCGCTTCTTACATCGAAATTGTAAAATTTTAATATCATATAATCCTGCCACTTTGTTGGCAATAATCTGCAATACAAAGAGAAAGACAAACAGAAATACATATATAATAATATAATAAATACTACAACAAGATTCAATTGAAAGTAGATGTTCAATTGAATTAAATTTGCAAAAAAAAAAAAAACAGAAGAATTATACACCGTTCTTTTTATGTCTAGTACCCTTCGATACACAAAATTGCAACAACGTACAACAGGTTAATTTAATTTAATTTTTTTCAGTTTCTATTTTTTCCATGCATGCAGACAGATATATGCAATAGAACAAACAACATCCACAGTAGTACACACTCACCTAAGTAACCAAACACTGAGTGCGAATATTTTTGGCACGTACACCATACGCTCGTTCAACAGCATGCCCTTAACGATTTTTTCCGCCACATACGTTGTTGGTAAACCAGGATAACTGTCGGCGATGCTACTCATAGTGAAAACAATATATAATATTTAGCCATATTTGAGCCAGTGTTCATCGATATGCATGTAAGTATATGTGTGTGTGTGTATAGATAGGTTTGGTGTCAATTGTTCAGCATCAGCAGACGTTGATTATCATGAAAATTACAATATAAAATAATTAACAAATCTATTATAAGGATTTTTTTGCTACTAATAACGATGGTAAGAAAGAGAAACAAAAAATTACCACTACAACAACAGCAGTTGTTGCAATAGCAACAGCAGAAAAAAAGCATAATCATTTGATGCACGTGTACATTACAGAAACGTGATAACATTGTAAATGATTTCCAAGTACAGTGAATACATACGTATATATGTAAGTACCATTGCAGCACACGTGCAACATATGTATGTATTGTGTACAAGTTAATAGCCATTATGTTGTTCTAACAAGTTGTTGTTGTTTGTTTTGTTTTTTATTTTTTTATTTTCATCTTTTTTTTTTGTGGATACATACCCAGCATCATTTAACAAGTGCAAATCACCGCTGGTCTTCATCATATATGCATTTGCGACAGTTGTCCGCACATAATCACTATCGGATAGTCGTAGTTCAGCACGCAACGAATCCATGAAGCCAATTATACCATATTTTGTTGCTGTATATATTCCAGCACCGGGCAGTGATACGATACCTAAGAAAAACAAAATACAAAATGATGAATTCCAGTGAATAAGAAAAGAAAATTACAAAGAAACGTGTGGAAGCTTGTCTTCAATAATACCCAAGCTTATTTACCCTACACCATGACTTAGAGAAAGACGTACTTTCGGAATAGAAAATAATTTTGTATTGGAAATAGGCGTAGTTTTCAACCGATACCGCCCACTCTTAAACATAAATAAAAATATTATAATTAAAATGTTTACATGATGTTATTTTGAATGAGAAGGCTGAGACGACATACAAACTGGCTGGCATTAAGTAGAAAAGGAATCCCCGCCTCATCAGAGCCCTTTACGAGAATTCCGAACTGGCTGTGCTTCATAACGGTAATATCAGTAACCTATACTCTACCAATGCGGACGTAAGGCAAGGTTCCCCCCTCTCTCCCCTTCTCATCGTTCTGGACGACGTCATGAGCCAACTTATCTTACACAGGAGAGGCATCCTATGGAGTTTTAGTAGGCACCTGAAAAATTTGGACTTCGTCGATGACATCTGCCTCCTCTCACACAAACTTATCGACATGCAAGCGATGACGGATAGCCTAGTCGCGCTGGAACGTACAGTCGGACTAGAGGTCAACATCGCAAAAACCAAGGCCATGAGAGCTATGAAAGCCATGAAAGCAAACCATATAATATTCGACGGATGCCCGGTGGAATTTGTTGAAAGCTTCTGTTGCCTCGGCTGCATTATTACGGCAAATGGCGGAGCTAATGAAGATGTCAACTGCAGGTTAAACAAAGCAAGGGCGGCATTCGGGCAACTGCATGCAGTGCGGGCGAGCTCGCGAATCTCCACAAAACGTACAAAACTGCTAATATTCAGCTCATTTGTGAAGTCAGTATTGTTGTAAAGAAGTGAAACATGGCTGATCTCTGACACCATCACACGAAAGCTATAAACTTTCTTCAACAGATGGCTCCGCATCATCTGTAGAATATTCTGGCCGAACACCATCAGTGCTATAAAGACTGACGAATCAAATCAAAAACAGAAAGCTGCAATGGATAGGCTAAGAAAACTTTCAGATAGCATTACAAGAATGGCATTAGACTGGAACCCACAAGAAAGCAGAGGTCGAGGTAGGCCAAAAAATACTTGGAGTAGGTCATTATTGCGCGAGCTAACCGATGTCAACACAACATGGGACGGCGCAAATTTTGTCAAATTTCAGCTCAATAACTTTATGTTTTCGTGCACAAACTGTGAAAATATACATGCGGAAGCATACGTTTGTATGGGTGATATATAGATAAATACACAGACATGGCTAAATCTACTCATATCGTGACACTGATCAATAATAATATATTGACATACATTATTCCTTCCTATATAATAAAAGTACTTACCAGACAACGCTGCAACAGCTACTACATGTCCAGATTTCCTAGCAACCATTTTGGGTAGAAATTCCTTTGTTGTCTATGAAAATCGAATTAAAAACTTTTGCTTATTTACACACTTTATTTTCATAAGAGACGACATTCACTTACCATAATGTATGAACCCAAATTTACTGTTATAATACGCTCGATTTCATCATCTTTCAATTGTGGTGTCGATGTCATTGGCATAAGTGAGGCATTATTTACTAAAATCTCAACGGGACCCAATTCTTTTTCAATCTTTACAGCCATCAATTGTAATTCCCTAGGCGAAGAAACGTCCGTCTACATACAATTTGTTAAAGATATTGAATAAATAAATAACAATATGTCAACAATCATCATATATTTTGGGCAATTTGGGACAATTATATACATACGTAATGTATATGTAGTAACCATTATTAAAAAAAAAATATTTTATACTTTTATGCTTATATATGAACGTTTTTCGTATATTTATATGTGGAAGGACAATGTTCGAAACTTTACCTTATACACTTTACCGACGCAACGTGGTATTTTTGAGATAAGGTCAACCGTTTCATAGCAACCCTTCGAATGAGCATCGACAACGGCAACTTTACAACCTTTTTTGGCCAATTCAATGGCTATTTCCCGGCCAAGGCCGCTGCCAGCGCCAGTCACCTGAAAAGCAGCAACAGCAAATCGAAAATTAAATATGTATGCAAACGCCAAAATCAAGCAAAACATAATATCAACGAAAGCAACAACAACAATGTGCAATAACCACAAGCAGAAAACAAGTAAACATTTAATTGAGCCTCCTGCAAATGAAACAACATCGACAACAATTTTTCAACAACATGTATCTGTATGTATTGTAGCCATGAACTAAGTTGTGGGAGCATAGTGAATAACAGTATGAATATGTATGTACATATATATGTGCGTATGAGTGAATTCCCATTAAGGAATTGGCATTGCATAATATTATGGAAAACGTCTATAGCTGCAATATTCCACTTAATTCACAACAAGTTATTGGATAAAAACTTTTCGAATATCACAGTTTAATATTGTCCATTAATTCGATGACATTTGATGCATTTCTTACTGGGGTTACATAATTGTGTGTATTTATATGTGGCACATATGGCATTTGTATGTTCATTCTTATGTATTCATATATTAGATTCGTCCAAAATGTGCCGAATATATTTCTTGTCAAGACAACAATGTTTTGCTGACATCATTCGGTAATAAAATATTGAAACATTTTTGCAACCATATTTCACAACTCCCATCGTATGATAAGGGGGTGGTCCCAGAACTACCCGACCTAACAAAGAAAACACAACAAATTTGGGAAAATTTTTCTTTATTTCTCGACATAATCTTCTTTCAGCTTTATACACTTTTCCCAGAGATATTCTATGGCTTCCATACTTTGTTTATAGTACGAACTGTCTAGCTCATTAAAATCTACCGCAGACTCCATCATTGTTTGCAAATTTTCTGCCATCAAACCATTTTTTCAAATTTGGAAATAGAAAATAATCCGAAGGAGCTAAATCTGGCGAATAAGGTGCGTGCTGAAGCAATTCGAGCTTTAACTCATTGATTTTGGCCATCACAATGGCGGATGTGTGAACTGGTGCATTATCTTGATGAAAAAACACTACCTTTTTCGCCAACTACGGCCTTTTTTCTTTAATTTCAAATTAGCATAATACTCGCCGTTGATTGTTTTTCCTTTTTCCCAAAAAACAGACGCCATAACCTTGCCTGCAGATGGAACTGTCTTCGCCTTCTTTGGACACGATTTTCCTCTTTCAGTCCACTCTTTTGACAGCTCCTTTGTCTCAGGTGTGATGTGGTGGACCCATGTGTCATTCATTGTTATGAGTCGAAGTAAAAACTCGGCTTTATCGCTAAACATTCTATAGAAACAAACAATTCTGTGAGCAAACGCGGCACCCATTTTGCACACAGCTTTTTCATCTCAACATTTTCGGTCAATACACGATGTATAGCACTTTTTGCAATGCCTGTAATTTCACCCAGTTCACCAATACCATTTTATGGATTTTCTAAACCATTTCTGGCGTGGCCAGAATTGATCGATCACTACGGTGTTCATCTTGGCAGCTCGTACGACCTCATTTAAACTCTGCCACCCAGAGCAGACTCCCCCAAAATAGAATCTAGTTCGGCTTTAATATTCGTTGGACTGAAACCTTTCAAATGAAATTATTGAATTACATAACGGTGAGCAATTTTTTCCATTTTTATAAATTTACTGAGGTCTTTAACTTTCGATGGCTCCAAAAAAAAAATACTAAACAACGTGACGCCTTGAAACATAAGTTTTATAAGGTTACCACTTTTCACAAAAGTGTTTTTTTTTTCAAACTACTGCCGCCATCTTTATGTCAGGTCGGGTAGTTCTGGGACGGCCTCCGTATGTTTTTCTTGGTGGTCAGATTTTTTTGTATTATCAACTTTAGCACATTTTTGATAAGAATTAACATCGCTAAAGCCGGATATTATAATCCTGGACAAACCTTGGCATTTCAAGAAAGTTATATTTTGTTTCTACACTTTTTAACTCAATATTTGACAAAGTTTTTTATGCACAAAGTCAAAATTAATACTAAAAAATTTAAGCTCAATATTAATTTTCTCAAATTCAAAAAAAACTTTCCTTATAATAATATTCATTTTTAGGACAGTTCTAATTAACATACAATAGCAAATGCAGATGTTCAGTTCAATTTTTCTGGCCTAATTGCTGTTTGAAATTTCACCTCTTTTAAATGTACTTTGTTGTTGTTGTTGTTGTTATTCATATTATTGTTTATTGTTTCGTCTTTATGTATTTGTTAATTGAGTTAATTCGATAACAATAAAAATCCCTAATGAAGAGAAATTTATTATGGCGCAATTTTTCCACTCAATTAAATTGCTCGCTCAATCACATTGTTTTGAGCAACACATACATGCATACAAACTTAATAAGCTTGCTCAGTCAATTATATTCTTGTATACACACACACTCAGACAAAAATAATTGCTCCCCGGACGCACCCAATTTTTATTGAATTGATGAAATTTTACTCCACTTCAAATTTCACTCTTTTTCGTTCATTCATTCATCCATCCATTCATACATCTACGTATACATACATCATTCAGCTCAGAAACAAAAGACTCAATCAAAAATGTTGAGTCCATAAAAACCAAAAACAAAAAACACAACAAATTTAATTGCTCATTTTTTCAACTTGTGTGTACAAAGCCATGGAAAAGATAGACAAGGCTTAGCAAACTTTTGTGAAAGAAAATGATTTGCTTGCGATAAAACTGAGTTAAATCTTAGGTACCGTCAGCTGGAAGAGCATTAAAAATGTGTGAAAATGAATTGTAAATAACGTTTTGTTTGTTTAATAACAACATTCAATGTGAAAATTCTTCAAAATTGTTAGGTAAATGTTTTTTTGAGTTTTTTTTTTAAAACTCTTTTAACAAATATTTAAATATTGTATGTACATAAATCAACAAATTTATAATGTATGTGGCATGTCTTTTTGTTATACGATCAAATTTAATTTTTCGAAAAATATATTTTTATAACCAATTAAATATTTACAAATAGGGGGTGACCCATGCGGATGTGGCATTTCTTTCGGTTATTCGATCTCCTTCATAATTCTAAAGGAGAGGCTAGTCTGAATACTATAAAAAAAAAGTTTTACCATACAACTAAGGCACACCTTAATACATGACAGATGCATATCTATAACTCAACAGCACTCATATAAATAATCATACATTTACAAGTAGCCAATTTGACATCAAATTGCTCATCTTGACAATAATTAAGTTTATTTTGACCCCAGTTGATTGTGACCCATGTTGATTGTTGCTTGTAATTGTTATCTTTTCATTATGATGTCGCAAGAGGCATATGTTTGTGACTTTTATACATTTTATGTAATTTCTAATTTTTTTTTTGTTATTATAAGCAGTGTGATTTACAAATAAATAAGAAATTTTGTAAAACGATATATACTATATATTAGTTTATTGACAAATTTCTGATTATTTATTTGGCCAAAAAAGTAACATAATCCAAAAAAGTGCCCATTCAAAATCAATTTTAATAATGTGGCATATATGGAAGTGTTCCAATTTTTAAGTTTTAAGTAAAATAAATAACGGCATATATCATATACGATCATCCGCATCGATAATTTGCTAATTTATATACATACATATTTTGCCATTAGCAAGAATAACTTGCAGATCGATTGACCTGATTTAGATCTGGAAATGTCTTTATCAAATTCGAAGAAATCGTGCCATAAACACAAAAAAACGTACATATGTATATCGATTATTCAAGTATTATATTACGATACTTAAAACGATATTAGCTGATTTTCAAGTATCTGTAGAATTAGGCAACTAAATGTAGTACTACATATGTATATTAATACAATTCTCGGGTTGTGTGATAAGTTGCCAGCCTAGACAAGAAAACATTTTTTTGGCCAAAACTCAATTTACTTTTCATTATCTCTTTTTAGATCCATACATTTCATTCAATAATTTTTCAAATTCCATCAGCTGACTGTCAATTGACAGTTTTTATTTATTCGATAGTGGTAGTACCACGATATTAAATCATATTAGTTAATATCATATAATTTTTCTTTCTTGTTTAATTAATTGCGTGCTAAATACAATATAATCAAAATAATTTCTTAATATTCACATTTATGTTTATACAATAATATAAATATAGATTCCATATAGACAATGTTAATGAGTGAAAAACAATACCCAACAATGCGATTTTTTTGTCGACTATTATTATTGTTGTGTATTCGTTATTATTTTTATAAACAAAACACGTTTTCATCACAAAATCACATACCAAACAGTTGAGCGCATATTATTGTCATCGATATAGTGAGTAAACAGATATGCATACGATACAAGTACTCGTATACAAGTAAATATACAATACACTAAGAAACACAACTACACTTATGATTAATAAAATTTGAGTGTAAAAAAAAATATCGAAAACGAAAAAGCCAACAGAGTAATTTTATTGAGGAATGCCAATAAGTTATGCAAATTATTAGACTACACTGAGCATGAAAAAAAATTTACTACAATTAATTTTAAATTCAAACAAAGTTTGCATAGAAATTACATATAATTAAATTTAATTCGAAACTTTCTAAAAATTTATTTAATTTCCGAATTTAAAAATATTTTCAAATAAATTTAATGTGATTTTTGCTCAGTGTTTAAATAATATCAATTGAATATGTAACATTTAAGATATCAATCATATGAGTACATGAGTAGTAAGTAAGCAAGCGAACTGTCTGTCATAGCCATAGTATATATACCTGCTTATATATTGTATATTAGCGATGTTCAAAATTTCAAAATAAATTTATATTTATACGTTCAGCATTAAAAGAAAAAAGAAATATATTCCATAAACTTGAGTATTGGCCAGAATTTTTGTAGGTTCTCCAAATGAAAAAGAACACGATTTTTTCTAAAATTTCAATAAAATGAAATCCACAATTATTATATCTTATATGAACAACTAAAATATTTTACCAAAACTCCTAAGAACAGTACTTTTTACAGTACTTATGATTTTCAGTATTTTAGCAGATAATTCGATAATTCGATAATTCGATAACTGACCTACAGCACAGTTTAGTTTAAATATATTTAAAAATAAATATTGTATAATTTGAAAAATATTAAAACAAAAGCTTTGCGATTAAAATTTTAATAGAACAATCTAATTAATCAAATATCTGTTTAATCAATTATTCGATTAATCAAAAGTTTGTTTAATCAAAATTTAAATTCTTAAAAGTTGTCCGTCTACTTTGTATTGGAAAAATATGCATAACATTAATATTGTATTTGAAATATTTTATTCAAATGCTGGTTAATCGAATAATTTCAATGGTTGATTAATCAAATACATAATTATACGAATAATTTGTTATTTGATTAATCAAAATGTGATTGTTTGGTTAGAATTTCATTAATCAGATTATTGATTGGTCGATTAATCGGTGAACAAAAAATCTGATTAACCAAAATTGTAATTAGTAATTTTGATTAATCAAATTGTTTGTTAACCAATTAATCGGCGATCCCTAATTAAATATATGACTGTGCGATAAATCATTTAGCTGACAATCTGATTATTCTAAACTATGTTTAAACGATTATCGAATAGCCCTAAATAAAACTTTTTTTTTTAAACAAAAACATTTTTGTGAGAATAACTTTCAACGTATATTCTGAAAATCAGAAATATTTTTGACAGGCCTAATTTGGATATCGCAATACATTGTATAAGTACAATGACGAAAAAAAGTTGAAGTGGGCAATAAAGAAGTAGGAAGAGTTAAAGTTGATGCATTCATAAAAAGGCGCTGCGGTCAGAATGTGATAAATAATAATTGCAAAATTTTGCAGATTAACGAAATATGGTTCATATTTTATAAGAGCTTGAAGTAGTTTATAGAAGATAGTGATATTTTAAAAATTGTTCAAAACAAACTACTCAAAATTTTTGAAATCTTCCTATGGTTAGCAATATATCGCCAAAATGTAAAAGAACCAATCATTTTAAAAAAATTGCATATTTCGATAATAGTATCACCAATTACGTTTTGACCATAGTACATTCATGTGCAGAGTAGTCGAGATATCAATTTCTTAAAAGAATGATATAAAAGCAATATTTAAAAGATAATAAAAGCAAACACAATTTACTACTTCCGACCTTGTAAGATTTCGTAATAAACTCTAGAAAATACATATGTATATATTTTGAAAAATCAATTTAACATAAGAAAAAAAATGTACCATATTTCCATTCATAATAATTTGTTAATTGATTTTTTTTCAATTAACTCGTCCACATTTACAAACAACCATAACCACCATCATTACTACACAATCAGATGTGATTAAAATTACGTAAAATAAATTATGAACAAATTCAAGTAGTATATGAAAGATAAACAAACAAATATTCAGCAAAACTAAAGTAAATGATAATTGAATTGGTAAACAAAAAAGATTTTAAGAATTTTATACAAAAATATGCAAACATATATACATTTCTTTATGCATAAGTATGTAAGTATTAACATTGCCACCACACCCATTAACATTTAAAATTTTGTTGTTTTTTTTCGAAATTACAACACTTTGGTTATCACATGAAATTAAGACCTTTGAATTATCTCTAATTTTTTGTTTGTTTTTGTTTTTTGCTAACAAATATATTTAAATCCATACATCTTTAATAAGATAAATAATTGAGAAAGAGAGATAAAAATAACAAAAATGGCGGCAATAACAATGAAATATAAAACTATCATATATGTCATACATATGTACATATTCATAATGACGTTGCGAGTATCTCAAAGCAATTTATTTATTTTTTTTGCGATAAACATATGCACATATGAAGTATGTAGTTGAAACAACAACAATATTTACTAATAACAATAACTGAGAGTACAATGTATGATGACGCTATCATCAAGATGTTAGCAAACAGTAAGACGATAATAGCTAGTGTGGGAGATGGCAAATAAAAAACAAGTTTGACAGAGAACAAAAAAAAAAAAAATATATATATATATATATATATATATATATATATATATATATATATTTCGCCCCACTCAAAAAAAAGGTCAAAAACATATTATATCTGACTAATATAGAAGCTAGTTTCTTTTAGTAATACAAAAAGATAGAAGTTAGCATTTTTCAATCGGCCTATACCGAATTATTGACGACTTAATATCGACTTGGATGCAAAAAATCACATTATAATATCTATTATAATTATTGACGAACTTGTGTGGGTTAAACAAAAGACTTATCCAACTTTAATAAAGGTGAAATATAAATTTAAATTTTTTAATTCAAAGTAACCCAATGAGTGCCGTAGATCGTAGATAGGTTGTGGGTTTAATCCCCAACTGAAGTATAACAAAATTTGATATCGAAAAGATTTTCCTTTTGAAGAAGAATTGGTAATTTTTCCGGCAGTAACAATTTACCAAAAATGCTTCTTAAAAGAGCTCTGTGACAAAACTAAGTTAAAGTGATGTCACAGGGGTTCTGCCGTTCGGATCCGGCTAATATAAGTAGGTCCCTTCGAATGCTGTCCAAATTTAACACGCACAACAGTATTGGAAGAGAAGCTCGTTGGTATCACAATGGCCCTTTCAGGCCTAAGTGTGTCCTCTCAGAGAGAGGTCAGCCACATAACCTAATCTAACATAACCAGAGCTTTCGAAGTTTTTTTTTAAATGAATTATTATTCATAAAATTTATCTAGAAAATTATAATAAAGCGATACCTCGCAATACGGCGGCTTATAATAAGGCATTTTGCTTAACGTTCATTTTTAATTAAGCAACTTTTTCGATTTACAGATCACAGTGATTCATTATAGGGCCCAAAATACTGTGATGATTATAAAACTTCATAACTAACTAAATAACTTCATAAATAGCAAATGGTTGAAATGTCGAAAACAATTGAATCCAACTTTTTCGTAATGTATGCAGGCCATGTCGTGAAGTATGGGTGTATTTAGAATATTTACAGAAATACTTTTTCATTTCATGCATGCCTGATGATTGGAGGCTCAGTGTTCTCTGTCCTGTACATAAAAAAGGAGACCCCACAATTTGCGCCAACTACCGTGGAATAAGTCTCCTGAGCATCGCGTACAAGGTTCTATCGAGCGTACTGTGTGAAAGGTTGAAGCCTATGCTCAGCAACCTGATTGGACCGTATCAGTGTGGCTTCAGACCTGGTAAATCCACCATCGACCAGATTTTCACACTGCGCCAAATCCTAGAGAAGACCCAAGAAAAACAGATCAACACACACCACCAATTTGTTTATTATAAAGCCGCTTTCGACAGTCCGGTAAGGGATTACCTCTACGCAACAATGTCTGAGTATGGTATTCCTGCAAAGCTCATTCGACTTTGTAGAATGACACTGGATAACTCCCGTTGTGGACAGCACGTCACTGTTGACAACTACGCTTTTGAAGTAGTAAGGGACTTTGTCTATCTTGGAACCAGCATTAACAGCAGTAATGACGTCAGCTTGGAGATCATGCGTAGGATAACTCTTGCTAACAGGTGTTACTTTGGGCTGAGTAAGCAATTGAGAAGTCGAGCCCTCTCTCGAAGAACGAAAACTACACTCTACAAGTCTCTCATCATGCCTGTCCTAACATATGGCGCTGAATCCTGGACAATTTCCACCTCGGATGAGCGAATGCTTGGAGTTTTCGAGAGAAAAGTCCTACACAAGATCTTTGGACCTATTTGCGTTGGTGGCGAGTACCGAATAAGGTACAACCATGAGCTGTACGAGCTGTATGCCGATATTGACATAGTAAAGCGCATCAAAATCCATCGGCTGCGCTGGCTAGGTCATGTCCAGCGAATGGAAGAACACGCTCCAGCTAAGAAGGTGTTATATTCGGAACCCGCTGGAGGACGACGCGAAGAACAGAGATGGCTGGCGAAGCATGTTATTTTCGGCCTAAATCGATATTCGGTTGTATTGGCCACATAAGTAAGTAAGTAAGTATACTTTTTTATATCATATGTTTATATATTTATTTTTAAGAAATTTACAAAATTCATAATTAAAAATTAATGCATATTTTAGGAGTTTAAGAGGCATTTTCTAATTTTCAACCCTTTAGATAGAAAAAAGTGATCCAAAAAAATTGTTCAAACAATTTCAAAAAATAATTTTCTTTACAAAAGAAATTATCATGTCAACTCATGATTCGTTTGGCATAAATTCGCTATTTATACTTTCTATATCTGCGAGTGATTCAATTCAAGCTTTTACAAATATCAAACCAAAATAAATATACCCTTGCTTTTAAGTGTAGCATATGAAAATTTCAATAAATTATTAACTAATACGATCACTTTCGCCTACTTAACAAATATGTGACGCATTCACTCACTTAATGCGCATACATTGTGCGCATGCGTCGAACACTTACTCACCACTGCGACTTTATTGTTGACATCCTTTAATTTTTTGCTCAAACCGAATAAATAATCCAGCAAATGTTTCAAAAAGACAGCAAACAAGATTAAAGGCAATAATAATAGAAATCCTATTTGTTTCAAATTGAAAACACCACGTTTGACTGCATCATTACGTCGTTGTGATACTGTTAAAGCTTCCGCTGCCGATGAGCCAACAGGTGCACTTTCTGTGGTACGTGTCATTGTAGTTGTTGTTGCAGTTTCCACCATTTTCAATCGAATTGAATTATATTAATTATATTACTACTATTTTGTATATTTATGTAAATTATCTTGAAATTAATTTTTGTATATTTTTCACAATTAAATCATCACTTGCCAATTCAAACACACACACGCGCACGTACACGCCGTAATATAACACAGTGTCAATCAGATATTGATCATTTATGTATTAATATTATGTTGTTGTTATTATTTTAACATTACTTGCGACAATCGCACACGCGCGTATATCACATTCGACATATAAATTGCGTTTGTTAGCTGTGCGTCCGTTTATTTCGAATCACTTGGTGGTGATCGTATATATTGTTTTACAATATTATTGCTACTACTACTACTGTTGGTCTTGTTATTTGTTGTAGTTATATTTTTTTCGACTCAATTTTTACTTTGCTTGATCGGTGAGTTTTTATTTTAGTTTGTTTTTTTTTGTTATCGTCGCTGTCACTCACATATGTACTACATGTATTCAGGCTAAGCAATAGCAGCATCAACAACAATTTATTATGTTAGTTATTACGTTAGTTATTTTCTTGAGAAGGTAAGATTTTAGAGCTTTGAGTGTAACCACTTTGTATTCCATGTGTGAGTGAAATTTTGAGTGATTTACAAATTAATTGAAGAATTTCTTCATAGATTTCATATATTGGGGGGAAATTTATTACCAACAGTTTTTTTGGAATTTGAATATTCGTATAAGACTAAATGTGTAGAACAACAAAAAAGACAAACAATTCTGTATTCTAGGGTGTGTGCCCCAGCGACCTTACAACTGTCAAGCATTAAACTAATAAAGAGGCATGCAATACAAATATACATATTTACATATAAAGGGGTTTTCATTAAGTGCGACGAATCAAATTCAAATGTTCCGCATCTCATAAAGTTGGTTATGCCACATTGGGTAGGAATATGGTGAATATGATTTCTTTGCTTCATCCTCACAAGACCAAATTCGTATTTATATTGTATTTAGGGAACAGTAGGGAATGGTGCTAGTAGAAAATCGAATAATATGAATGCATATGTAGATCCATAAGTATACATGATTTACGATTCCAAACAAGGTGCGCAACAAGTGCAGAACACACCTCATCTAACTAAGCTACAAAATTATATGTATGTAGATCAAGCACGCCCACGAAAAATGTCCCAAATTAAATAATACTATTAACAACAACAACAATTGTAATGAGAAAACCCATTAATCGAATAACGAGTTCCGAAATTTTATATTGACATGTGCCAAATTCAAACAACAAAATACTACAAATAAATGATACAAACAATAGGGCTTATAAGCTCCGAAGAATACTGCACAATATTGGATATTCTTACTTACTTACTTATGTGGCCATAACAACCGAATATCGATTTAGGCCGAAAATAACATGCTTCGCCAGCCATCTCTGTTCTTCGCTAGCTGGCGCCAGTTAGAAATTCCAAGCGCCGTCAGGTTCTCCAGTACTTGGTCTTTCCACAGGAGGTTTGGTCTTCCTCTTCTGCGTCGTCCTCCAGCGGGTTCCGAATATAACACCTTCTTAGCTGGAGCGTGTTCTTCCATTCGCTCGACATGACCTAGCCAGCGTAGCCGCTGGATTTTGATGCGCTTTACTATGTCAATATCGGCATACAGCTCGTACAGCTCATGGTTGTACCTTATTCGGTACTCGCCACCAACGCAAATAAGTCCAAAGATCTTGTGTAGGACTTTTCTCTCGAAAACTCCAAGCATTCGCTCATCCGAGGTGGAAATTGTCCAGGATTCAGCGCCATATGTTAGGACAGGCATGATGAGAGACTTGTAGAGTGTAGTTTTCGTTCTTCGAGAGAGGGCTCGACTTCTCAATTGCTTACTCAGCCCAAAGTAACACCTGTTAGCAAGAGTTATCCTACGCATGATCTCCAAGCCGACGTCATTACTGCTTTTAATGCTGGTTCCAAGATAGACAAAGTCCCTTACTACTTCAAAAGCGTAGTTGTCAACAGTGACGTGCTGTCCAAGACGCCAGGACTCTTTGTTTGTTGACACTAGATACTTCGTCTTGCCCTCGTTCACCGTGAGACCCATCCGACGCGACTCTCTTTCCAACTCTGAGAATGCTGCACTGACTGCTCGCGTGTTCATGCCGATTATATCAATATCGTCGGCATACGCTAACAGCATGACACTTTTGTTGAAGATAGTGCCATTATGTCGTAGATCAGCAGCTCGTATTATTTTCTCCATAATAATATTGAAGAAGTCGCACGATAACGAATCACCTTGTCTGAAACCCCGTTCGGTATTAAACGGTGCGGAGAGGTCCTTCCCAATTTTCACTGCACAACGGGAGTTATCCAGTGTCATTCTACAAAGTCGAATGAGCTTTGCAGGAATACCGAACTCAGACATTGTTGCGTAGAGGTAATCCCTTACCGGACTGTCGAAAGCGGCTTTATAATCAACAAATAGGTGGTGTGTGTCGATCTGTTTTTCTTGGGTCTTCTCCAGGATTTGGCGCAGTGTGAAAATCTGGTCGATGGTGGATTTACCAGGTCTGAAGCCACACTGATAAGGTCCAATCAGGTTGCTGAGCATAGGCTTCAACCTTTCACACAGTACGCTCGATAGAACCTTGTACGCGATGCTCAGGAGACTTATTCCACGGTAGTTAGCGCAAATTGTGGGGTCTCCTTTTTATGTACAGGACAGAGAACACTGAGCCCCTAATCATCAGGCATGCTTTCATCCGACCATATTCTGCTTATGAGCTGGTGCATGCGGGTGAGCAGCTCATCGCCTCCGGTCTTAAACAACTCGGCAGGCAGGCCATCAGCACCTGCAGCTTTGTTGTTCTTCAGCCTTAAAATGGCCGTTTCAACCTCGTCATAGTCGGGTGGTGGAACATCAACACCATCATCTGTAATTGGGGTTATCGGGCAATCTCCTCCACTGGCGGAATTGTTCGTAGCATCGCCATTCAGTAACGTGGAGAAGTGTTCCCTCCATAGGCTCAGTACACTCTGGACATCTGTAACCAGATTCCCATTTCCATCACGACAAGAAGAGGCTCCGGGATTTAAACCTCCACTCAGGCGCTTGATCTTTTCGAAGAATTTTCGAGTCTCATTCTTGTCGGTACACATCTCTATTTCCTCACACTCGCGTCTTTCCAACTCCCTCTTCTTGCGCCTGAAAAGACTTCTCTCTGCACTCCTTTTCTCTCTGTACCGCTCCTTAACAGCTCGCGTTGCGCCTGCACGCAGGGTTTTTCTGTAGGCGGCGTCTTTCTCTGAGGTAGCGTCGCGACACTCCTGATCATACCACTCATTCCTCAGAGGCCGGTAATAACCGATTACCTCCTCGAGAGCAGTAGTCATGGAGTGGGATAAATGTGTCCACCGTGCGCATATATCATCAAGTTGGGGAGTGTTCTGCATAAGCAGATCCGATAGTCGAGTGGAAAACGCATCTGCTGTCTCTGGTGATCGCAGCTTACTGACGTAGAGCTTTCTCTGTGTGGTACTTCTCTTGTTATTTGCGACACATAAGCGTGTGCGCACCTTAGCTGAAACAAGGTAGTGATCCGAGTCGATGTTGGCACCACGGATCGATTTCACGTCCATCACACTGGAAGCATGCCTTCCGTCAATCACCACATGATCAATTTGGTTTCTTGTACGTTGATCTGGATGCAGCCATGTCGCTTTGTGGATGTCGAGATGCTGGAATCTGGTACCACCAATTACCATGTTTCGTGCTGCGGGGAAGTCGATCAGCCTCATTCCGTTATCGGAGGTGTTCTGGTGGAGGCTGAATTTTCCGACAGTTGGACCAAAGGTACCTTCCTTGCCCACCCTGGCATTACAGTCGCCAAGCACGATTTTGATATCGAGGCGGGGGCAGCGGTCATAAGCTTCTTCGAGGCGCTGAAAGAAGCTCTCCTTGGTCACATTGTCCTTCTCATCCGTCGGAGCGTGGGCACATATAATGCTGATGTTGAAGAATTTTGCCTCGATGCGGATTGTGGCCAGCCGTTCGTTCACAGGCGTGAACTGTGAGACAAAATGTCGTAGTCTCTTGCTGACCAAAAATCCACATCCTAATTCGTGCCTTTCAGCATGGCAACTGTAGTAGATGTCACAGGACGCTCTTTTGAAGCAGCCCTGTCCTGTCCATCGCATTTCCTGGAGAGCGGTGATGTCAGCTCTGTATTTTTGGAGGACATCAACCAGCTGGATAGAGACACCCTCCCTATAAAGGGACAGGACATTCCAGGTGCATATCCGTAAATCATTATCCTTTTTTCGTTTGCGGGGGTCATCAACAAAAGCGGTAGTCCTTATCCGAGGCATATTTGTTTTTTTCATTGTGAGGGGTTTTTTATGTGGCGGGTCCCAAACCCAACGCACAACCTCTAACCGAGGAGGTTTTCGCCACTCACTTCAGCCGCCTCCCAGCGGGTGCCAGGAAGACGTTGCCCGGTGGTCGCCACATGGAGGGCCCCATTAATAATAATGAAAGCGCCGTCACATAGTAAGCAGAGCAAGCTATATGACTACCATTCATTAACAAATAAGGGTATCATCACATAGCTCTCAGATCAAACTACATGACAGCCAGTGAGTTGACTTGCGATGAGTTCAACAAGAATTGCGCTAGCCCCACCCGGTTGAGGCAGTTAGACACGTTACCTTGCGAAAACACCACCAGACCATTGGATATTCTAGTATTGGATATTCTAGTATTATTAAAACAAAAATTAATTTGAAGCACTTATAGGCCCCGAAGGAGCTTCTCTTCCACCACTGTTATCCGAGTTAAATATTTTGATATTACGGCAGAACGGCAGAACCCGTGTGACATCACAGAGTTCTATTAGAAGTGTTTTTATAGCAAATTGTTACTTGCAAGAATTGCCATTTTGCTTGCCGACAGGTGGTTACCCTTCGAAGAAAAAAATCTTTTCGACAAGAAAGTTTTGGTTCAGCCGGGGATTGAACTCTCGACCTACTGATCAGAAGGCTAACGCACTAACCACGTTTGAAATAAATTTCCTGACTGGGCATCTAGGCTTTTTTCCAAAAAAAAAATCACTTCTGATGATAAATAATTTTTAATCAAAACCGTGCTGACTTATTTACCGCACGATATTAAAAAAGGAAATAACAGGATGAGATCTAGTGGAAACAATCTACTTTCACATGGGATAATCGATAAGAACTACTTCCCCAAAGCAACTCTGATAGACACCTGTTGGCAGACAAATGTTACCAGACACCTGTTGGCAGACAAATGTTATCAGACACCTGTTGGCAGACACTTGTTCTCAGGCAAACGTTGCCCGATACTTGTTTGCAGCCAAAGTTGGCAAAGCCTTGTTTGCAGACAAATGTTGCCAGACACTTGCTCGCAGACAATTGTTGGCAGAGACTTGTTGGCCGACACTTATTGGCACTTATTAACACTTATTATTATGTTGCTGAGCACTTGTTGTTGGCAGAAGCAACCTTTAGCTGTGCTTCTCTATCAATACTGTTGTGCGTATTAAGTTTTTGGACAGTATTAGACGGGACCTATCTATATCAGTCGGTTCTGAACGGCGGAACCTTTGTGACATCACTTTTTCTAAGCTTTTCACAGAGCTCTTTTAGACCCGTTTTCATGGCAAATTTTTACTGTCGGAAGAATTGCCAATTGCTTGCCGACAGATGAATATGCAGGTTGCGCTTCAGCCGTGGATTGATACCTCGACCTACTAATCAGAAAGCCAAATTGAAAAGAAAAATGAATAAATGAAACAATCATCACACCAGTGTGACGTCACATACACAGCTGCTTCTATCAAATTCATTGAGAGCCGATTAGCGGTACGAAAAACGGAGAACCTTAGTTATCTGTAATTTGTAATTTTAAATACCAGAATTGTAGATTGAATTCCAACATCAATTGATAGCTTTGCAGAGAAAGCATTACAACATATTGCTATGAACTTTTAAATCTACATATATGTTTGTTTACGTATAGGCATTTTTTTAAGTTGATGCATTGTGAGTAAATTTTACTAAAAGCCACCAAATTAGTACAACACCTTTGCAGGCGTTTATTATATGCAATTTATTCTATATCTATATACCCATTCATATACATACTTACCTAAATTATTATTTTCCTTATGAATGCGAAACACGCAAATGCGCATTTGTGTGCACAAACTACAAATAAGAGGTATCTACATATTGGGAAGACACATTAACAGAATATGAAAAACTGCGACATGTCTTCCGCTAGTCCCAAAAAAAAAAAAATTAATATAACTCAACCTCACTCCATTCATCTTACTGTCTGTCAACTAAATGGGCATGTGGTTTAGTGTCCGGCCGTTTAATTTAGTAAGTGCATACTTAAAATGTACGATATTGATACTCCATAAGCATGAGCATAGTCGTAGATGTAGGGGAAAGTGATCCCACTTACTGACCGGTCGTACCTATTTTAAATTCCAAACCTAGTTAATTTATAATACATATATTTTCAAAAAAAAAAAATTCCGTTATATTTTCAAAAATGATACCAATCATAAATCTTCATTATAATCTTCTTTCATTTCTACTATTTTAAATGATGCATGCGTTCGTTTGAAATAATTTTATAAACATTGGGATAGGTCATTGTGCCCCACAACATGTGTGTCTAGTCTGTTGCTCCATGTGGCACACATGTATGTACCGTACGTACATAAATACATGCAATCAAATCACAACATCTGTTTTACAAAATGCATAGAATTTTATTTTTAAAAAACCAATCATAAAAAATGGCATAAGTTCGCACGCATGCGTACGCAAATAAGCAAAATCACTACAAGTAGTAAAAAAATATATACAAATTTATTAAAAAAAAATGGATGACACATTTGTGGTAAATTATAAAAAATTATATTATTATTATAAAAAATTGCAGCTGCAATAAGTTCGTCGACTTTTGGACACATATGTACGCATGTATACGCATGTGTATTTACATACACTATGTTCAAAAGCCAAATTGTTAATATGAAAGTGTAGTTTCAAAAAGGGACTTCATTTGTATTATTTACTAATAGTTTAACAAATTAAGAATTAAAAACAAAAAACATGACCAAATTTTATGTAAAAAATATTAAATATTTAGTGTGGTAGTGTGGTATCCTTTGGCCTTTAATACAGCTTTTAACCTAGCTGGCTCCATTAGTTTTTTCGTGGGTTCTGGTCCAATTTTGTTCCACTCTTCCACTCGTTTCATTAAATGTGGACAATTCCATATCAGCCAGATCTGCACGATTGCCGATTTGTGGTTTGAAAATTTTCCCAGCACAAAATCAAAACCAGCCCGATTCTGAATAAGAACTCCCCGGGAATTTTTCCACTCTTCCCTGTTTTCCTATTCTGAATATAAACTCCCCGAGAGTTTTTCCCTTTTCCCTTTCCTCCAATTCTAAATGAACTTCGAAATTGGGAAATTTTTCCCCGGGAAAAAAAAGTCATTACGAATGTAAATAAGAGGGAAAACGTGATGACGTTTATTGTAAATTTTTGCACCAAAAATCTGCAAGGGAGTTGGATGCAAATATGCAAGTAATAAATTTTTTTCGTTGAAAACTGTATAAATATTCTTATTTATTATTATTACAAATATTTTTATGACATTATATTTACTTTCAGGTCAAAAACAACAAATAAATTTAAATTTGAAATACTACTGAACACGATGCAATCGCACCCGGACATTGCACGCGGTTTTTACGAAGGAAAGGAAAGGAGGAGCTGAACAGATTTTGGATTGTTTACCCTACAATATTTTTCAAACCTTACACTTACAAAGTTTCCGACAGTTCAAACGGATTTGCCGCGTCGCGTAGCGGCCTCCTGGCAACCCTTTGTTGTCGCTTCTCTGCTAGCAATCTAAATGCTATGCTGTACATACGTTTGTGCTATTTATGCACGATTCTAGTACCTACTATATTGTTCAAATTCCACAAATTAATTGCATTTCCTCAAACAAAACATAATAAGGTTAAACAGCTGAGTTCGAAAATTCGAAATTCGCCTTCCCTTTTTATTCTGCTCCCCGACTGTTTAGAATAGGAAGAAAGACTAAATCCCCGGGAAAATTTAAAATCGGTCTGAACGTCTCTCTTGCAACAAACTATCACTTTGATCTCGCAATTATCGATTGATGGTTAATTTGTAGGCGTTATCGAACCATTACTTGCAAAAATTATGAAAAACTATTACAAATTTTTGTGTTATCGAACGCAACTACATATGATAAGTTTTGTTCGATAACAAAATTAACCGTCACCATCAACATCATGCTGTAAGCACAATACCGGGGAACGGCGAATATTCGCTGTCAAAACTATATGAGAACTAAGGCGCAGAAACAAAGCGAATTTGTGAAAATTAATTTTTAGTTCACTTTATATGCAATATTTATGGAAATTCTTTGTAAATTCTATAAGACTATACTTTTGCCGTGATTTTCTGAATTTTAATAAAAACTACACTCTAAATCAAATGCATAAGCTTTTATTTGAAAACAATACACAATTTCAAATAGTGGTTTTTAGATCAAAATATAAATACATACAGAAACATAAGAATAAGTACAAAAACATAAAGCACATTTCGAACATTCATTCATATATACATATGTTCCTATATGTATGTACAGAAGGTATGAGATACAAACACAAAAAAAAAAAATTATATTCAATTTTTAAGGCGTAACGTTAATTATCACTGAAGATTTATTTCATCATTTATGATTACGATAAATATATGGGTTTTATGGCAATTGTATTAGTTAAAAAAAGAAATAACGCATATTCATAGTTAAAATTAAATTACATCTTTAAATAATATTGAATAAAATTTAAGTTGGAATTTAATATCGACTATGAATAAGCGCGAATATAATTTATACTCAACTTATGTATAAAAATTTCAAATTAAGTATTGACGGTGTAAACGGCAATGGTGAAATTATAAGTTTAATAAAATTTATATAAATTTATAATATTTTTATCTTATCAAGGCACATGTCGATATTACAACATAAATTACAAAGCTTTTTTGTTTTTTGATTATGCTTCTAAAAAAAAGACCATTCAAAAAATGTGAAATAAAAGCGACTAAAACTGTAAACATATATGTGCACAGGTTTTAACACAACAAAAAATAAACGTATGGAATGTAAATAATTTTTAGTGAATATTACAATAAAAACTTACAAATATAATTTTCACATTATAAAATATATCATTGTGAAATAAATGCATATACAAATAAAGTGTATACATACATATACGTATACATAAATATATGAAAACAAAGCTTGATATTTCACGTATTTTACGACGAAGCAATCGAATTTATTTGAGATTAAAACCAGTATCAATGTTATTTTTTACACTCTCGTCGAAGGTTCGATTGATGTTCACTTTCACGACGATCGAAGCGCTGCATTTTCTTTTCGACAGCAAAATAAATTTGAAGTGATCATGTTCATTTCTTAGCATAAGAACAATTGTAATTAGCTCAAACAGTATAATATACCCATTACCAAAAAATATCTCAAGTGAATAAATTCATTCCTTGCTTATCATCAGAACAAACAAATTTCAGTAATATAAATCAAAAACTAAATAAATAACGTTGATATAACACGAGGTAAGGAAAAAAAAAAAAAAAAAAAATATATATATATATATATATATATATATATATATATATATATATATATATATATATATATATACATATATATATATATATATATATATATATATATATATATATAAATGGCACGAAATATTAATTTTACATTTTTTGTCCCTTTTCTGTAAATTACAAAAGAAAAAATATAAAATTGGTCTCAAATTTACAAATAATACGCACCATATAATTGTCTGAGATTACGAAAATGTCTACCATACAATTTGTGACCATTTGGTTCCAAAATCATTTTACTGGATACTTTCGAATAAGCATAATCAAGCGTTGACAATGCAATATCTTTACTAGGTAAAGTCATAATAATATTGAATTCACCACTTGGTGTGCGCCGAATATTATAGTGCTTATTTGTTGTATCTGCATTATCAGGATCACTCTCAGTGTCGGTATCAAAAGTTCCCATGAATTCCTTTTTAATTCCAATATTATATGATTTTTCTTGTTTGCGAGCCTTAACAGGTTGACGGTATAATTCTGAAATGTACACATTTTATTTTATTTTTTTTGCAATTATAATGAGCAAATAACGATCAACCCACATACCATCACCATCGTAATTTTTACGTTTGGCATTGCCATAAATTTTCTCATCCATGGCTCGATCACGTTTTGGACAACTGCATACCTTGACATTTAGTATACGTTGTGAAAGTATTTCACCACTTTCCGACAAATAGAATTAGAAGCAATTAATTTCACACAATAAATCATATATAAATCATATATCACTATACTTACTTCATGCCTTCCAGCAAAAATATGATACTCGTCTTCTTACGACCAATACATGAGTTTTGGCATGTAAATTGCAAAGCAATTGATTGCCTTACAGAATGATCCGTACTTGAAAGAGGATGATTACCCAATGGAATTACTACCGAATAGCGTTCGTAAATACTCTTGCCCTCAGCAGTGCCACAGTACTCAGTCGATGGATTCTCACAGCGTAGAATGCTGTAACGCTTCTTTGGGCGCACTTCGGTGTCTTTGCTTATATGATTTTGACAACGTAGTACAGGCTCACTAATCTCCTTTACAAAACACAATAATGCACGTACACGTAATTTTTGTATTGGCATCTTTGGCGTGTACACAGCATTAATGGTACAAATTTCATTCATGCGTGTATACATTTTATTCAGGATCGGCGAGTAAGTCCAACTCGACTTGCTTGTACGATTTGTGCATAGCGATAAATCCAATTTAAATTTATAACCACCAATATCGTGCTCCTCCAATGTTGGCAATAAATTCAAATTCTGTAAATATGAAATGTACACATTACATTAATGTAAATGTAATGACACACAAAAATTACTACAAAACCCACCGGTTTCAACTCTAGCGGGTCTCTCGCCATCAGCTCTAAAAGGGTCGATTGCTGCAACGATAGAAATATAAAGTGTATTCTTCATTAATACATGTTTAATCATGTCTACAAATGAATGCGATATCTACGAACGTCGCGCCTGTAGAAATTTAACGGCTTCATGTTTCAACGACGACAGTCTACTATGCACTGAGCATTCACGCCTGGGTGACTAATGAAAAGGTTATTGTGACGTCACTGGTTTAACGAAACCACAAAGTACACATGATCGTTTGTTGTGAAATTGCATTGAGTAGCATAAATGATTCACAAGCTCTCTTGATGGAGCCAGTAAACACACTTCGATCGCCATAAGCTGAAATAGCTTCAGTTTTCGCGATTTATTAACAAGGATTCGGCGAGAGGCGTTACAACGTACAGATGTACGATTGTACGATGTACCATCATCATAAAATTACCTGACTAAACTGCATTAAATTGTCCGACTGAAAAAAGTAAATAAAAATGATTAAATTTTTCATTGTGCTCACTACAACACCGAAATCAAACTTACATTAAGTCCTAAACAGGCAAAAGCATCCTCAGTACCGCTAAAAAAAAAATGTAGCAGAAAACAAATTTGAAAATATGAAACTAAAAGGTACAAAAATTGTATAAGTAAATATAAATTACCCATTTTCGTCATCAATATTTTTATCTGCTACAGTGGATGCATCAGATGTATTGGTTAATTCTGTTATAGCAGCGTCAATATTTGTTTGGTTCGATCTTGATTCTCCGTCGCTACAATGAGTTGATGAGAAATAATTCATTAATTTAATTGTTGCAACTTTTTTGAAGAGATTTTCATACTAAAATTCTATTGTCCGCCGAGCAAAATTTAAAAAATATTTTATTTCGCAGTAAGTATAAATAATAAAAGATAAATGTCAATAAACCTACAAAATATCCTGCTGTTCTGAATAACGACTGTTGAAAATTGTGTTGTTTTGTGTTTGTATATTTTCTGCATTATTATAAAAACAAACAAAATCATAAAATTATTTACAGAAATAATTGAAATAATCCACACAAAATCTACGTACCATATAATTGTCTTAAATTACGAAAATGTCGAGCATATACTTTTCGACAATTTGGTTCCAAAATCATTTTACTGGATACTTTCGAATAAGCATAATCAAGCGTTGACAATGCAATATCTTTATTAGGTAACGATATTACAATACTGTATTCAGCACTTGCAGTTTGTCGAATATCAAAGTGCTTATTTGTTGTATCTGCATTATCAGGATCACTATCACTGTCGTCGGTATCAATAGTTTCATTGAATTCCGTTTTAATTCCAACATCATATGGTTTGACTTGTTTGCGTGGATGACAGTATAATTCTGAAATGTACACATTTTATTTTTATTGCAATTATAATGAACAAATAACGATGAACCCACATACCATCACCATCGTCCTTTTTACGTTTGGCATTGCTATAGTTTTTCTCATCCCTTGTACGATCACGTTTTGGACAGCTGCATATCTTGACATTTAGTATACGTTGTGAAAGTATTTCACCACTTTACGACAAATAGAATAAATTTCACACAATTTTACACTTATAAATCATATGTACTTACTTCATGC
Organism: Megamerina dolium; assembly: GCA_963854835.1. Taxonomy (NCBI): domain Eukaryota; kingdom Metazoa; phylum Arthropoda; class Insecta; order Diptera; family Megamerinidae; genus Megamerina; species Megamerina dolium. The sequence continues at coordinate 13,388,443 of OY978526.1, read as the reverse complement.
CTTCCAGCAAAAATATGATGCTCGTCTCTTTACGACCAATACATGAATTTTGGCATGTAAATTGCAAAGCAATACCCTGATGAACAGAATGATTCGTACTGGATGGATGCGGATTATTATCCAATGGAATTACAACGGAATAGCGCTCATAAGTACTCTTGCCCTCAGCGGTGCCACAATACTCAACCGATGGATTCTCACAGCGTAGAATGCTGTAACGCTTCTTTGGGCGCACTTCGGTGTCTTTGCTTATATGATTTTGACAACGTAATACAGGCTCACTAATCTCCTTTACAAAACACAACAGTGCACGTATACGCAATTTTTGTATTGGCATCTTTGGCGTGTACACAGCATTAATGGTACAGATTTCATTCATGCGTGTATACATTTTGTTCAGAGTCGGCGAATACTTCCAACTTGATTGGCTCTTGCGATTTGTGGACAGCGACAAGTCCAATTTGAATTTATAACCACCGATATCGTGCTCCTCCAATGTTGGCAATAAATTTAAATTCTGTAAATGTATTCATTAATCGATTTGATCGCCAAACAAAAGTTATAACAACACTTACCGGTTTCAACTCTAACTGTTCTCTCATAATCATTTCTTGAAGAACCGATTGCTGTAATGATAAAGAGTTCTCCATTAATACATACAGATATATGCACATGTTTAATCATGTCTATAAATGAATTAATGAATAAAATATCTACGAACATCGCGGCTGCAGAAAGTTAACAACTTCATGTTTGAACGATGATGGTCTACTTTGAACTGAGCAAATGAGAAATACACACATCATTGTTTGTAAACATTCTTTGTACGCATTCACGGCTGCATGAACAATCAAATTATCATTGTGACGTCATCGTATTGGCGAAACCACATCAAATTGCCTATTATCTTCTATTGTGAAATTACATTGAGTAAACAATAGAGAATTGAGAATTTATAGATTCCCATTTTTGTCTCTTTCGTTCTCTCGAAGGAGCCAACAACAAAACACACCTAAATATTGAAATGAATCAATTAAGCAACGATACAATCAACAATTTGGTGTAATTAAAAAACAATTACCACACATTGTTCGTTAAATTTGTGCTAGCGCAAATACGGTATGCTTTTGTTTTTTATTCAAGTTCTATTTAGTTACAATATCCTTACACCGCAATTCATAATGAAGTCTATGGTTATGATCAAATTTGTGATCGGCTATGTGGTCTTCATTGTGGCTTTACTTGGTTTATCAGCACATAGTTTCTCGTTTCGCCACAAAAAGTTTTTCGTTTCGAAAATAATGCTGATGTATTCGGGTGGAAGCGTCTTCACATTTATTGTGGTGTACAGCAAGGGAATTGTCAATGATTTCGAAAGAAACGGTTTCAATATGAAGAACATAGTTCAATTATATTCGTACATGCATATAACAGCAGCCCTGATAAGCTACATAAATGCACTACGGTTTGCAAAACGTATAGTGGATTTCAATAATAATGTACGTCTTTTCGAAATCGTTGAATACTTTGAAATGGGCAGAGAAATAATTATATCCTCATTGCGGTTGATCGCGCTAAAAGCCGTACTCATTCCGACTGTCATTGAAATAACACTAATGCTTCGCCAGATACGAAATGAGCCCGATCTGCCATTGTCTCATACAGCATATTTACTATATCCTTTGTTCGTTTCCGCAACGTATCCGAATTGTCTGTTCGGTGCAATTGTTATATGTAAAACACTGTTTGATGGGTTGAATCAACATCTTCGCCGTATTGTCAACGAGGTGAACTGCTTGCAAACTGATTTGCAAATGAATCTACAGAAACCATACTATCGAATGCGACGATTTTGCGAATTGGCAGATAAATTAGATGATCTCGGAACCAAATATATTGCAATAACCACGCATTCAACCGAATACTTGCAATTATTGACAATGCCGTTTCTTGGAGCAATTTTAAGTCATTTATTTGGTATTACAGTTGGACTATTCACACAATACGAAGCAATTGCAGACACACTTATCGATCACAAAGAATATGATATATTTGATACATTAACAAATTCCATCTTTTTAATCACATCATTCAGTGAAATAGCATTACAGGCAAAAATTTGTAATGACAATCTGATGGCAGTAAGTACTTAATTGCTTACGAATATATGTTAATTTATTTTATATTTTAGGTACGTGAAACCGGACTCGTGCTGCAACGAATGACTTTACATCATGCTGATGTACGATTCAAAAATTCAGTGGAGACTTTTTCGTTGCTAATTATGATAACAAAGTACAAGATACAACCATTGGGTCTACTAGAATTAAACATATCCCTCACGCATAATGCGAGTCAAAATTTTCATCTAATGCATACATATATATTAACTCTTTTCTTCTAGGTCGTTTCTGCCGTCACAAATTTTTTGGTGATTTTAATACAAAGCGATTTGACTTCAAGATTCTTATCAAAATAACTATTGAGATTATTTTACATATACACAATATATTCACCTGACTAAACTGCATTAAATTGTCCGACTGAAAGAGATGAGAAAATTATGATTAACATTCTCTTCGTCTCCATATAAACAATGTAAACAAACTTACATTTAGCCCCTGCAAATAGGCAAATGCATCCTCAGTGCCTCTAAACGATGTAGAAGAAAAGAAATTTGCAAATATGAATATAAAACATCTACTAAAATTCGAAACCACTTACGCATTCTCCACATCAATATGTTTATCTTCCACAGTGGATACATCGGAGGTGATGGTCAATTCTGATATACCAGAGTCTACATTTGTTTGGTTTGACCTTGGTTCTTCGTCACTACAATGAAATGATTAATATACACATAAATTTCTAATCTCTATTTCGCATTTACCAAATTTTATGCCAAGACATATTTTATTTGTTAAACGAATTGTTTAGAATTGAACCGAATTGAAACGAATTGTTTAGAATATATAATTCATAATTTATAAAAAACAAAACAAACAGAACACCGAAACTAACGCGAATAAATTACCGCACGAGAATGGCAAAATCAAAACAATAAAGCAATTGGCACAATATGCAAACCACAAAACTACGAACGTAAATAGTAAAACAAAAAGAATAATTACTTTCCACATCGACACATAATTAATTCGACATCAACAACAGATTTACTGCACAGTTGCAACTATAAGTAAGGTGTATAATCGAATATGTATGCAAATATGAAGAAAAAAAAATTCATATTTAGTATTCTATTATATTTTATAGCCATTTCGTAAAAACTATCTGTTAGTGTTGTTCCATTTGACAGCAAATGTTCCATTTCGAAACAAAGAATAAAATCAATGTAAGCATAAATGTATGAATAAAAAATATAATTGAACTCACAAATTGTAGCAGCAACTAGTGGGAGCATCTGTCATCTGTTCTGGACTTATGTCATCAACACTGCGACTGTTGAAAATAATATTGTTGTTCTGTGTCTGGTTATTACATATGTTATTTACATTAGTAAATGTTAAACTTGAATTTGTCTGCTGTTCCTGTTGTTGTTGTTGTTGTGACTGTTGTACCTGGTTTTGTTGCAAATTTTGCTGATCAATTAAACCCAACATGGCAAATATTTCATTTTGAATGTATTGAAATCATACATAAGAGAGTTTATAATAGCAATCAAAACAATTTTCACACATACTTCTGAGATAACGATTTCAAAAGGTATAAGCATACGATTATCTTAAACATATAGAATCCTTTACTTTAGCTGATTTTAAATAAGAACTTATATGACTTTTTTGATAAACATAATTAGAAATGCAATTTCCATAAAAACAAGAAAAATCAAGAAATTCTCAGTTTGCAAGTTATGGGGAATCTCATGAATTATGAATTATATATTCTAAACAATTCGATCATATATTCTAAATAATGCAAGGAGCTAATATGCAGTACGAGATTATAGTAAGAAAATTTTGTTAATTATATTAGGTAAAAAGCGAAAATATATCCAGAAGGAAAAAGGAGGGAAAAAGATCAGAAATAAGCAAGGATACCACTTGCAGTAATAACAATAAGAAATATACACTTTTACTCAAAATATTAATATTTCAAAGTATATCTAACATAGCTCTTGGTAAATATATTGTCGAAGGGTAACTGTTTTATTATAGAACAAAAAAATGATCAAGAGTAAATACCATTGTTATAATACCCTGAACTATACAATTAACCGCAACTGAACAATTATTGCTATTTTCTTGAATCATCTTGCTACCCGACGACGATGTTTTGCAAAATTTTTCCTTGTTGCTTCAGCTGGTCCTTCGCCTTCAAGTTGTGATGAAATTCGAAATTAGAAGTGTAAGTTAATAGTTTAACACATTTATGAGCTTATTTTTGAATTTATTCTTTTACCATTCGATCTTTTCATTGATTAATTTTTACAGTTTTTTTGAAACTGCAGCCCACTTTTTAGTTATAAACAAAATACATATAATTAATACTACAATTGAAACCGGTAGGAACACAAGTCAACTAAGGAACAGTGTTGACAACTCCAATCAAAATGTACAAAATCAAAGTTACTTTAAAATACATATCATACATTGTGTAAAGGCTCAGCTATGCATTCATTGAAGTGCAGCATCACTAGCGGAGAAATCAAAACTCAACAGAATTCTATGTCGTGTGCTACATTGAGTAATCAGGCGCTCAAGCCTGAATGATGATTTAGGGCAATTGTTTGGAAGCTGCTCCACAATAAAAATCCGCAAAGCCTCAAAATTGCCATATTTCGAAATTATTTTAGTCAGTCTGCAAAGCCGTCGTCAGAAAGTTAACTCATTCGATGATTAGTGCTGGGTTATATGATTATGATAATAGTGTGATCGAAATCACAAGCCTTTCAACTCTAATTAATATAAGGAATGAGTGTTCTTTTGAACGAACTAATAATTTACCGAAAACAATTTATTTTTCTTCATTTTAAAAATTTGTATATGGACCTCCCTATATATGTAACAATGACAAAAACCTCATTGACATATGTAAATATCTATATTTGATGACATTTTTATGATAAAATTATATATAGTATGGCATAGTATGGTAACACTGAACACTGAATTTAACTGAAGTTAAATTTAAGTTATCTACTCGAAAGAATTCAGAACTTTATTCGTTCTCATTGAGAGAAAAACACAAGAAAAACAAGTTCTTAACTCGAACGATGAATCTTGCACAAATACAAAAGAAGATCGCGCCCATCTTACTAGTTGTGACGTAATAGTAGTTCAGCTGCGAGAGAAAATTGCAAAATGGGGAACAAATAGAAAAGAAAAATGTAAACAATGCCAAAAATTGTTTTCATATTAATTTTTAATTACACATGTTTGTACAAAGCGAAAAATAATCACATGCGCATACTTAAATTTGTTGTGTTGTTTATCAACAATGAGGTTAAGTTATAAATTCTCTATGTTTCTACCAATGGGCGCAACCTTAGTATTTTGTGTTCTGTGCGTTCTATGCATTTGGAAGTGATATTTTAAGATGAAGATTTTACGTTTATATTGATGGTGATTGGCAGTGTAATTGTAGTGTACTTGGAGTGAATTAAACTAATGACAACAAGAATGATGTGGATGCAAGAAATATATTTGGACCATGAACTAAGTTGTGCCTTTACCATAACGTCCAAGAATTAAAACAGCATGAGAAATTAAAACAGCAAACACAATTTCGCATTGCAATTCGCATGAAATCCACACTCTTTGATGCTTTATTCAGCCTCACAAAGTTGTAAAAGCATTCCAAATGACCAGCAATTCCGGTGGAGGGCAGACTGTCCATTACAGTGATCGGTTTTTTTTTCCACAAAAAGCCCTAAATAAAGAGTGCAATGCCTTGTAACATAAAATACATATTCTCTTTTTATTTCATAATCACATTTCATTTTATTTCTATCATCATTTCGATTTACTATCATTACTATCAATTTGACTTATAGCGTTTTGTATTTGTTCACACAAATGGCAGTTGTCATTTTACGCATGAAAGTAGAAAAAGTTCAACATTTATGCGTTCAAATACATTTACGCGAGTGCCTATGGAGCTTTTTCTACTCTCCTGTCAAATGCACGCATACGTCTACACGTGCGTTGTAGGTCCACTTTTAAGGCATGTATGTTTGTTGTTTTCGTACGTCTTCTTCTTACAGTATATGTCACCGACACCACTGTTGATCCATATAAATATAAACATTTTAGATATGGCAACATCTGACAGCTGTTTTATAATTTCCGAATGAATCTACAAAACACGTTGTCTGGCAACAGTTTTGTCGTTATTAAAACTATAGTTTCTTTATTGTCGTTCTCTTGTCTCCATTTGGTTGCTAGCACTCAGAAGATTTGTGTTTTTGTTTACAATGTCTGGGTCATTGCCTTTCAAGGAAGACGATATTAAAAATGAGCTACTAATACAGGAGGTAGAGAAAAGAGCATCACTTTATAACAATACATTAAAAAGATACGGAGACCACAATCTGAAACTAAAGTTATGGGATGAAGTGGCATGTCTTGTTTTCGCCAAGTTTTGGAATGATCTGTCGCAAGAACAAAAACTTGAAGCAGGCAAGTATTCACACACATATTTACAGTTGATTTAATAGTATGGATTTACATAATATATGTTTATTTGAAAATCAGAAAAAAATGCTTATCATAAAAACGCAGTTATATATTAAGTGCATTAAGAGTTTTACATCTACATATATAAATTGCATTCCAATTAATTAATTCCAATTGAAATTCCAATATTTAAAATTTGATTTATATTTTTGTATGCTGCAGTAAGAGTAACACAAAGAAGATGGAAGAACTTGAGGTGTTGCTTTTCTAGAGAATTGCGCGAACAGAAACGTGTCAAAGCTGGTTACGGAAGCGTGAGACGACGGAAATATATTTACCATGATCAACTTGCATTTCTCCTGCCGTTGGTGGAACCACGATATGATAACATAACACCAATGTCAGAAGACACTAGAACAGATGAAACAGGCGGAGAAGAAGAACAGGAATTTGAAGTTGCGCCATTTAATGAAGTATATATTAAGCCAAACATGAAGAATGATTGTGACTATGAACAGAACGCAGAAGTGATAGAAGAAGTCAAAGTTGAAGCTGCTAATAATGACGAAGATACATATTTTTTATTGTCTCTTGTGCCAAAACTTAAGGCGCTATCCCCTGACCGAAAGCTGGATGTTCAAATTAGCATTTTGCAACTATTCAGAAATGCCTCTTCATCAACATAGAATATTTAAGTTACTACAATAAGGTTTAGTTTAATTAACTTAGCTCTAACGTTGCGTACAGAATAAAAGCAGCATGGTATACACTGCAAAATTTTTATTCCAGGAGTATCTCATTCAAACTATAAAATGTTTTGTAATTTTATTAAAATTATATGTAATAAAAATGTAACACAAAAACCGGAATTACTCGACCACGTGGTCGACCAAGGTCCATTCAACTCATAAGAACATGGAATAAAACAAAGCATTTCCATATTCTTGTGCTACAACAACAACAACGAAAATGGGCGTTCACCTCAAACGCACCATATTTAAAAAATGCTAACTAGTGAAGAAAAATCCTGTGCAAATAGGTTAAGAAAGTCATTAAAACCACATATGTATAAAAAAAAAATAATATTTTAGACATAATTACGAGCTCAAAAAAAGGACATATTTCATTTGTCATTACCTATATACCAAAGCAAATAATACATAGATATGAATAAAGAAATTTTCTTTTAAAAACTCCCTTTTTATTTTAGTAATTTATTCAGATGCATAAATGTAATACTTTACAATACTGATTTGTTCACAAATACAATACTTTCTATCCAGTCGAGATAGGGATAAATCTTCGTATATACGCCTGGTGCGTTTGGAGCCGCGCAAAATTTTCCAAACGATGTAATACCCACAATAAATTTAACGCAATTATACTCAAGCAATTCAGCATACAATGGTCCACCGGAATCACCTTGACAGGTATCCTTGCCACCTGCCATATGACCTGCACAAAATTGCGCATCAGTTAAGCCATATGGCAAACGCCTCTCTTTACCATATACATTAGCACAGATGCTTTGATCGATTATATTCAAATCAACTTTTTGCAAATCATTCGATTTCGATCCCATAAATGATGTACGACCCCAACCCGCCGCTGTAACTGAATTAATATTTAAGTAAGGCAATTGCCATAAACATGCAGGTCTCACTAGGTCGGAGAATTCAACACTCCTAGACAACTTAAGTAATGCTATATCATGATAGTAAAAATTGATATTATATTTTGGATGCAATATTATCACCAGAATTGGTATATCCCTTTGATGTGGTGTTACTTTGTTTACATTGTGCATGCCTACACGAACAATATTAGGTGGTGAACTAAAAAGCAAGTATTAGTATTTATAATATCAGTTACATAATAAATTATGTACGTACTCCTGAAATTCAGTGCAATGTGCTGCCGTCAAAACAAAATTTTCACTAATTAAAGTACCGCCACATCCCCATATGGTCTCGTTTTTGTGTCGTTGTTTCCAACCCAGGGCAACCTTTCATACATAGTAGTTATATTTATAGCTACAGTATATATTCTAAGTATATATATCTACCATATGAGGATACTCGTCATATTGTGTACTTCTTCCACCGACAATCATTGGTACACTGGACACGCATTGTTTACTGGAAAAAGTACGCGGCTGACTGATGTCAATGTTCTTCAAAGCGTTCTGATAATCGTAGCATTCTATAATATAGAATATTATATCGTTTATATTCCTTACAATGATTGCAATAATTGTGTAAACTTACTTTGCGCGCTAACTCTTTGACCGACACTATATTTTTCGCTCAATGGACAGCAAATAACTGGAATATTCTTTCGATATGTGCATGTATCAATTGATATGTTATATATGCGATAATCTCGCATAGCATGCAGACAATGAGTTGCCAAAATACAATACCCACTGCGACCATCAAAACGACGTCGACAAAAGGAACCTTCCACGAGTGTAGATAATCCATTTGCTGCAAATTGCATATTGAAATTCTCAATATTTGTCGAAAGATTCATTTGCACCAATGATGTTGATGCTGTTGGGTTTGGCAAATCATGAAAATTCAATCCCGACTCAGCATTATGTTTATTATTATTTTAAATACATTTTAATTTATATAGTATGTGCATCTTATTTATTTACCTGGCAAGCTTTCAATGATGACAACAAATAATAAAAGGATCAGGAAATTTCCATAACGGTTAAAAGAAAATGTCAACACATATAATACATATAGAGCACACATATCTGTGTCTGATTTAAGGACTCTGGATTAAGCAGAAATAGCTACAGTACAATGCCTATATCAAAATATTTCTGCAGAAAAACGAGCGATCGAGTTTCGATAGTTATTTGATTTAAAATTATAGTGGTATGTTAAAGAAAAACAAAAAACAATTTACGATATACAGACAACAGGTGTGTTATATCTCAGGTAGAAAAATGTTAAATACTCTGAAATCGAGCGGTATGAACATCTTTTTTATTTCAAATAATTTCACATCGTTGACAATTTTTAAGGCTCTTGCAGAAGAGAACATAATGAAATTCTTGTTCCAAATTGCCATCGACAATGATTTTGAAATTTTGTGAATGTTTTTAAATTACTGAATGCCATCGCTGTACTTATGGTTCTTTTTTACGCTGATTTTCCAGAAGAGTTTCGTAATCAATGCTTGTCTTTAGGGTACTTGCATATAGCGCACGCTATCCAAGCCCATATTAAATTCCATAATATTTTAAAAATCAACCTTATTGCGACTATGTCAATACGCTATTGTAAACAAAGCATGTTTATCTTGTTGGTACTTTCATTTAAATCATAAATGGTAAAATGTATATAAATATATAAAAAACAAAACAAAACGTACCTACGACAAATAATAAACAAAATAAAACAATTTTAGTTATTTTATTACAGTAGTGTGAAAATCTTACACAACACAATTTTGTTATTTTCTTATTTGGTTTTTCCTTTTTTATAGGATGCCCATGTATGTTACTTACAAAAGAACATAAACTAGACCGATGTTACACAAACACTCATTCACGTTTTGTCGTTGCTTTCAATATAAAATGCATATTTTGGTGAGTCTAAAGTCATTGCCTCGTAGTTACAGTAAAAGGCAAAGAATCATCTTAAAGTTAGAATCGACTTGTTTCACATATTTCCCACTATAACTATGTTATTATATTTTTCAATATTCGTTGTCACTTCAATATGGTGTCCAGTCAACATCATTCCAAGTAGTCTTCTGACAACATAATAGTTTAACATTAAATATTTATTACACAAAATAAATAACAACACATTCTTGTGTCACTGTACTTTGGAATATGTTAAAAATAAAATTTAATCCACGGTAACATGAGCAAAAAAAAATTAATATATCTAATAATTTTATTAAAATTAACTTCGTGTGATTTTTTTCACATACAAGCATACGTATATGCAAATAAATATATATTTACAATACCGTAGCGTATAATGTCAACTAAAACCGGGTTCAAACTACTAAATAGCTACATATGTATATATTTTCGACAGTTGGTTTACTATGTCGTACTATAATAAACAGAACAAATGTCTTTGGGTGGTGAATTGCAAATAGAAAACGACGATGAACAGTCCGAAATTTAATCACGCTCAACGTTAATGTCTTTACACTAAGCATAGAATTTAATTTGAAAAGAGAAAGATGAATAAATTTTATACTTCTTGTGATCTTCTTGTGATATTCATTGTTATAATAGCATGTGTTAATACTCAATATATTGGAAATATTCACCAAGGAAATAGATTCTTTCCAGGTGCAATTAATTACCATCAAACTCCACGGCATCCAAATCAAATTCCACCATCGTTCCACGCTAGACCACCATTACATCCATCAGCATATGGGCCACCTTATAACCAACAATTTCAACCATTTATAGAACCATCTAGACCACATTTGGGTCGTCATCGTGGTCATCGTCATCACCACCGACATCGAGATGGTCCCTTTGCACCAAGCCCAACATATTACCATAATTTTGAAAATATTTTCAATGAACTCGATCGCAGAATAGACGGAGATTCCAATGTGAAAGAAGAAATGGCTGATGTAAATGAAGATTTCAATGGTAGATCAATTGCCTCGCCAGGACAATATCCGCATATGGTAATATAAAAAGAAATATGTAGATAACATAGAAATTATATTGCCATTATCATTTTTGTTTTTCACCTAGGCTGCTCTTGGTTTTCGTTCGACTCTCTCAAAGCATGATATTGTCTTTAGATGCGGTGGCAGTTTAATTAGCGAAATTTTTGTCCTAACTGCTGCGCATTGTTGTGATTTTAGTGGGTAATTATTATATAATATTTATTAACGCGTTAAACAATCATGTACATATTTATTATTATTTTCTTCAAAAGTCAACCACCGTCTATAGTCAAAATTGGTGATGTTAAACTTAAGGAGCGGGAACCTGATCTTATGCCTCAACGCAGACGCGTTGCTCAAATTTATACATATCCACTATATAATCCATCTTTACATTATCATGATATCGCGCTGATATTGCTTAATCGACCGATTGAGTAAGCTACTTATTAGGTGTAGTAAAAGGAAATCCACTACTTTTCCAATAGATGGCTTTAGTAATCTGTACCTCGCGTAGGATAGGATTTCGTACTAAATAAACTTTTCAGGCAATTTTGTGATTGCTTGAAAGATGCAAGGCCAATTGTCGAAAATATCGATCAAATAATGGAAATCGTCGAGTCAGACCGTCATGTAAGCACTGTTTCTATTGCCCAGGCGCTAAACATTGCACAAAAAACCGTTTGGAACCATTTAAATAAATAAAACCTTCAATTTAATGCAAAAGTAATGGATTTCCTTATACTACACCTAATACAATGTGCGCAAATTGTTTCGTGTGCTTCATAATTATCGTACAAATCTACAATTTAGGTATACGCACTTTGTTCGACCTATTCGGCTTTGGGCGCGACATGAAATACCCTATGAAAAACTATTTACCATGGGCTACGGATCAACAAGTTTCGCACAAGCAGCTACAAATATCTTGACCGAACTTGATCTAAGCGTTGTGCCAAGCGACAAATGCAATAGTACATTGCCGGTTGAAGATGGTGCACCATATGGCATTGTTGAGAGTCAAATATGTGCCAAAGATTTTGAAAAGAATCGTGATACATGTCAAGTAATTACATTGTATTTTCAAATATTATTGCCTAATTCAAATTCCTAAACGTTTCAACTTGCTATAGGGTGATTCCGGTGGGCCGTTGCAATTAAATTTGATGCGACGCAGACGTAGGCACAAACGACCACGCTACTATCTAGTGGGTATTACATCGTATGGCTCATTTTGTCGTGGTAAATCGCCAGGTGTTTACACAAGAGTCTCCTCGTATATAGATTGGATTGCATCGATTGTGTGGCCAAATTATTATGAAAATTTCAATTAAAATTTTAGTAATACCGAGTTAGTCTATTTAAGGTTAATGCAATGAATAATTTTCTTTATTGCATATTATTTATTATTGTAATTGTAATGTAATATTGTAATTTCTCATTTGTTGGAGTTCAGACTTATAAAGTTCATAAAATCATGTGTAAATTGTATCCATACCTTAGTGATGATGTAGTTAGTGAGTGTTAGTAAATAAAATGGTTTGTTTAATCGATAGAAGGGTAAAAGTTGAATAAAACATGAAATATGGGAACAAAGGGAAAAAAGAAAAGAAATAGTAAAGATTCTACAGGCAGCAATTCAAAAACCGGTGACGTTGATGAAGGAAAAAAGAAAAAAGAAGGCGGTAGCAGCAAAAAGAAAGGCGGAGCTACCAAAACGATCGGAGGTGATATTTTCAATGATGCCGCAATGGAGAATGCCTATTATGTTTGCCATAATGTACAGGTCGGTAATTATATATGTATTCAAAATTCACAAAAACACATTTGTACAAGCTCCAGTCTATCGAATTTGTGCATACTCTTGTTTTACAGGATGTTCTCAAATCACGTGGTTTTGCTTGGCCTGACGGTCAAAAGAAGAAGAAAAAAGGAAAACGTTAAATTTGAATTTTGAATTAATACAAATGATTCTATATAATCAATACCTAAATAATAAAAGATTAGTATTTATAAATACATATATATCTGCCAAGTATGTTTGTTGGTATTTTATGTTGTTTTTTTTTATTTTAATTTTGTTTATTTCAAGTAAGCTATTGTACTACGTGAATGTCAACCCCAATTGCGTCTTACTTACATTTTACTTTTCATGTTTTCTTCTGCTACAAACCTACAATTCTTCTCTTATATTTTAAATATTTTGAAAAATATGAATATGTTTAATTGTTTTTGTTTTTCTTCTTTTTTACTCGACTAAAGAAAACACCATAAGTTTAATTTACAAATATTGTATTAATATTACTGTTAGGCGTTTGAATTTAATCGACTGTTTAATCGATTATTTCATTATAGTTACGCCCACTCAAAATTCTGAATGGAATAAAAAGTCTATTTTTAAATAAATAAAGTCATCGAACAATTTATTTATTTTTGAAATGAGAAATGAAAATGAAAAATCAACAAGTAAATATATAAAAGTCACTCAAAATGTAAACAAACAAAAAAATAAAAAATAAAAAATATTCTAGAAAGCATTAATTTATTCGATTTTCTTTTTTTTCGCATAGTTCTATTGAAATTTGTTTGTCCAAAAATATTCAAAATCTCTGCAGATTTGAGAAAAACAACTCAAAATAGTATACGAATTGAGCGAATATACAACTACAAACATAAACAAATGGAAGAAAGCTCTTCCTTGCATCATCATTATCGCTTTACTTCAAGAAGCTTGTAGAAACGACCACGAAAACAGCAAATATAGAGTACCAGCATCATCATCATCATCATCATCATCATCAACAACAAAAGCAGTGGCAACAAAAAATATTTAAAAATCAGCAATCTATATACATACGCATGTATGTATGTTCTCAGCAAAAATACTTTCAATCAAGAAGCATAAAAACTAGTGAGCAAATTTTAAAATACAACAGTCTTTTGTTGCGGCTCGTTGCAATCATTTCGTCGATCATATAAGCATCTTGAAATTTTTCAAATAAACGGCAGTGAAGAAGAAATTTATTTATTTTAAATATAATAAAAAGTGCCGTCCATTAGAAATTATTCCATTTCATAATATTCATAGTATAATAGAAACGCGTTCATTCGTTTTCACCGTTATTCGCGAGTGCAATTACATACATATATACGTCAAATAAAAATTAGATCAAAGCAAAATGTCTAAAGCTCCAGCAATTGGTATCGATTTGGGCACCACCTACTCTTGTGTCGGTGTTTGGCAAAATAGTAAAGTTGAAATTATTGCTAATGATCAGGGCAATCGTACAACACCCAGTTATGTTGCATTCAATGATAATGAACGTTTGATTGGTGATGCAGCTAAAAATCAGGTATATAAAAAATATATTCACACGCACAATTATCATCATCATGATTATCATTATCATGATTATCATTATAATAAAATCGATCAAGTTATCTATTTAAGCATTATTATTATTTTTTTTTTGACATTTTTAGACATCATTTGTTGTCATTTTATTGCTTTTTTCATATACTTGCCTACATATGCACAGCTAACATATATTTAGTTGTTGATTTATGAATGCTATTCTTGAGGTGAACAAATCCCATTGGAATTACGAGTAGAGTAGATGTACATGCTCGTACTTATATACATAATATATATTTGATGTGACACTTAATTGCACTTGCAAAGAATACTTTTGGAAACTAATTATTATTTAGTCATCGCCAATAATATATGTTGAATTTGATTAAATTTTTTTTTTTTCCACCAATTTGAATATTAATTAATAATAATTGTACTGCATCGAAATTAATTTTCATAATATTTTTGAATGAGCATAGAAATATTTCTTACATAATTTCTTTTTTATTATTTTAAATTTATAATTTCCTTTATATTTTTCTTTTATATTTTACATATCGTATTGCATTGCATTAGCTCATACGATCTAACATATACGATATAATCTGCTAATAAATTAATATAGCTGATTTAATTTTAGCAAAACAATGAACTGAAATATGAATTGTAATGCTAAAAATTAAAAATTTCAATAAAAGCGTTTAATTGAAATGTCAAAGCAAATTGAATTAATACTGGTATTGATCAGTTGCCTTATTGGGTGAAATGGGTTAAATTATGTTTTTTTTTCGCTTAGTTTGTTTTAGCGGACAATACTGTATTTTGAAATAATCCAAATTACAACAAGAACAATAAATAAGATCAACCCGAATAATATGTACATATCGTATTGTACATATGTGTGTATGTACTTGGAAATGTTACAAATAAATTAGCTACACGTGAAAAAAATTAAATAAACAAATATGGATAAAACGCTTAATATGAACATATGTCAAAAATTACTAGTTAGCGTATCCATTTACTATTTAAACCATAAATTGATGTTAATGCAGAACAACAACAACAAAAACGCGCAAAAACATTTCGTTTACTTAGTCCTATTTTCGACGAGTAGCAGCAAAAATGTTTTTTGGTCAAAAATTCTAAGATTTTTCATAAAATTGCATTTGACTTGACAATATTACAACACCAACAACAACAAAAACAATTAAGTGTTAACAGTATGTCATCGTGTAGATTAGTAGACGAATGAAATATACGACAATTTGTACAATATTTAGTAGTCATATTTTGACTTTTTTTCTGAAGAATTAATAATCAGCAATTACATAACAATTTGTAATATCTTCTTGACCCCCAATTTGATTGCTACATATTTAAAAAGTAACCCGTCCATGTACAATTAGTTTATAATAAATATTAATTATATTTTTAAATAGTAAAGATGCTAATCATGATGTTGATGATGATGATTAATAACTTATAATATGATGACATTTTCAAAATTATGGTCAATAACATGTTTTTTAATTTTTTTTTTTTTGCCAAATTTGTGAACAATTTAAACATACCATAATTATTAGGTGGTCTTTGCAGTATGATTCACTTACTATTTTGAATTAGGCATCTAGTTGTTGTTGTTGTTGTTGTGCTTGTTGTTACTAATTCGAAATATTCCTTGATATACATATTTTAATGTCACTCCAAAAATATGTTCATTTTAGCGAAAATTGTTCATGAGCTATATATAGCTACATTAACTTACAGATTAACAGACGATCTCAATATTGACTTCTGTACTTACATGTAGATATAATCAAAATTACTTACCGATTCATATTTAATAATTATTGTTCAACATTTTAATTTAGTATATACACACGTGTACAACAATTTGATTAGTAATTTTTGGCAAAATAAATAAATATATATGTACGATATATACATATATAAAATTTGAAAACAAATAAATGAGCACCTACACACAACAGATAATATGAGCAAACGCAGTACCAACAACAACAACAACAACAACAACGATAAAAAGCATAAAAATAAACAAAATATAAAAATTTAAAAACAGATTTTGAATAAAATAAAGATATTTCATTTGTTCCTATATTCTTTCATCGGTTAAATTGTATGGAATGGAATATTCTAGTTTAATTGTGATATGAAGCAAAAATGATGATGATGATGATGATGATGTTCTTCGTAGTCGACGAACATCGTCATTTTTGCTGTTGTTGAATCTGTTGAATAGATGGAATGGGTCGGTTGTTCCTCCTAATGTACGCATATGCCTACATACGTACAAATTTGTATGGTACATATAGAATAATTCTATAAAAATCGCAGAAATAATGCACACGGTCGTTGAGTTTTGGGATAAAAATAAAAATATTTCTTGTTTCTATCGTACGTCTATGTACAAATGCTATCATCCATATGTATGTGTATTTTCCACAAACACGGCGTACTATTGTATACGTAATTTCTTTTTTTTTTCAAAGTATCAATCATATACATATTTATTTATCTTTTACTTCTGTGATTCTTTTTTCTTAAAAATGTTGTTTTATAGAACTGTATATGTACATATAAAAATGTTACCTGTGTTATAATTTATTTAAATGAAAAAGAAAATAAATTAAAAAAACAGGGTTTTGGAGATTAACTAATTCCGATTCGTGATCTTTGTGTTTATGTTTAGATTTGAATGAATTTCGTATAGGGAATATATTATATTACAAATAATTTCATATGATATGTTCACAGTTTACAGTTTACAGTTTTATAATAATTTCTTTTGTAAAGCTGCGAGTATAATATTAGGATGATAAGAGAGTTTTCGACATGTTGCAGAACAAAAAATCTCCTTACAGTCGGCTGGGGCCGACCAAACTATACCCTGCATATGTAGATTTATATATAAAAAGTTTACTCGAATATCCAACTTTTCTTTTATTTCCACTTTTCGAGAAACAATTTTTGCATATACTACTAATTTACACCCGAAATATGGTTGACTTTGACGAAGTAAAAGGATTTTAAGATAATTCCGAGGCTTAGTATGGGAGCTATATAAAAAGTGGGCGTGGCTTACCACTTTCTAGTAAATCCAATTAATTTTTCAATGTTAATCCACACCTTAAATTTGGTGTCCTACGTTGAATAGTTTCTAAGTTATGGTGGTTAACATTTTTGTTTAATTTCCTCAACTTTGTATGGGAGCCCCAATAAGAAGTGGGCGTGGTACGCTGATTTTTCGCCAGATTATTTCCGACTACGATATTAATTTAAGTGTCAATTATGGTTATTGTAGACATAAGATTGCCTAAGTTACAGCAGTTTCAATTTAAATTTGTATGGGGGCTACGATAACCACTGGGCGTGGTGCGCCCATTTTCTGTGAGCCTAGTTGCTCGTACAATACTAATCCATACCCTAAGTCTCGTTGTCCTGGGCTAAATGGTTTGTAAGCTATGGAGCTTAAAATTTTAGTTTAATTCACTCGACTTTGTATGGGAGACCCATGAAGGAGTGGGCGTGGCACACTGATTTTCTGCCAGATTTTTGCCGACTACGATATTAATTTAAGTGTCAATTATGCTTATTCTAGACAGAAGATTGCCGAAGTTACAGCTGTTTCAATTTAAAATTTGTATGGGGGCTACGATAAACACTGGGCGTGGTGCGCCCATTTTCTGTGAGCCTAGTTGCTCGTACAATACTAATCCACACCTTAAATCTCGTTATTCTACGCTGAATAGTTTGCAAGTTATAACCGGTAACATTTTTTTTAATTTCCGCAACTTTGTATGGGAGACCAAAAAAGGAGTGGGCGTGGCACACTGATTTTCTGCCATATTATTTCTGACTGCCGTGTTAATCTAAGTGTCAATTATGGTTATTCTAGACAGAAGATTGTAGAAGTTACAGCAGTTTCAATTTAAAAGAAGTACAGACACTTTGTATGGGAGCTACGCTAGAAAGTAGGCGTGGCTCACCCACTTTTGGCGAGGTTATATAGCAGTATAATATAACTCTATGTGCAAAATATTGTTGTCCCAAGTGGTATATTGTGTGAGTTATAGCAAGTTAAAGATTTTGAAAATTTCGAGGTTAGTCGCTTTGAATGCTTGGTGTGGGCGTGGTTATTGACCGATCATGCCCAATATCAATCCCCTCCGTACCCTTGGACCATAGATTACTTATGCCAAATTTCATCGAAATAGCTCAATATTTACTCAAGTTATCGTGCGAACCAGCCAGGTGACAGACAGACGGACGGACGGACGGACGGACGGACGGACGGACATCGTTAAATCGAAAATTTAATCGACGCTGATCACGAATATATATCCATGTCTATATCTCCGGAGATTCCTTCAAGTGGACACAAACATCTGACCGAAATGAATATACCATGCATATTGCATTATGCAGGGTATAAAAATGTATATGAAATTTGTTGCGAGACAAAAATGTGTATACTGAAACTGTGTAAATCCTCAATTCTAGTTGTGAGACACTTTGTAGATCAAAATCGATTAGAAAATGTCGAAGTTATAAGCATTTGCTTAAAAATAGAAATATTTAATTTTTAGAGATTTGTAAATAGTAGAGTTAAACCTGACAACTGACTAAATTATATTCAGAGAGCTACATTAAACAAATATTTCGTACTACAATATTAATACAAATACCAAATATAATTGTCATTGACCAAAGACAAAAATAAGTCTTCGCAGTTTGAAATGTTGAAAAATATCCGTGACTTTGTAGGAGAGTCACATTAAATAGTAAGTGCAGCTCGTCCATTTATTGCAAAATTATTAAGCACTACCATACCATTATATATTAAGGGTTAACATCTCATAATCTTTAATTCTTCGCTATCATTCAAATAATGAGTAGAAATGTGTAATTTAATTATAATTTTTCATAATTTATTAATTTTTTCAATTTTTTATGTTACAGGTGGCTATGAATGCAAAAAATACCGTCTTTGATGCTAAACGTTTGATTGGACGAAAATTTGATGATCAAAAAATTCAAGATGATATGAAACACTGGCCATTCCAAGTCGTTAACGATTGTGGCAAACCGAAAATTGAAGTCGAATTCAAGGGTGAACGTAAACGTTTTGCCCCCGAAGAAATTAGTTCGATGGTGTTGACGAAAATGCGTGAAATTGCCGAAGTCTATTTGGGTGCTAAAGTTAGTGATGCAGTAATTACAGTGCCTGCATATTTCAACGATAGCCAACGTCAAGCAACAAAAGATGCTGGTTCAATTGCCGGTCTCAATGTTCTGAGAATTATCAACGAGCCAACTGCTGCCGCATTGGCTTATGGACTTGATAAGAATCTGAAAGGCGAGAAGAATGTGTTAATTTTTGATTTGGGCGGTGGAACTTTTGATGTTTCCATTTTAACCATTGATGAGGGTTCACTCTTCGAAGTCAAGTCCACTGCCGGTGACACACATTTGGGTGGTGAGGATTTCGATAATCGTCTAGTCAATCATTTCGTTGAGGAATTCAAGCGCAAACATAAACGTGATTTAGCTGGAAATGTACGCGCTTTGAGGCGTCTGCGTACGGCTTGTGAACGTGCCAAGCGTACTCTATCGTCGAGCACAGAAGCTTCACTCGAGATCGATGCCCTACATGATGGTATTGATTTCTATTCGAAAATCAGTCGTGCTCGTTTTGAGGAGCTCAATATGGATCTGTTCCGTTCGACGTTGCAACCGGTTGAGCGTGCTTTGGGCGATGCCAAAATGGACAAAGGTGCCATTCATGATGTTGTATTGGTTGGCGGTTCCACACGCATCCCCAAAATACAAAAAATGTTGCAAGATTTCTTCTGCGGCAAGCAACTTAATCTTTCAATAAACCCCGATGAGGCTGTCGCTTACGGTGCTGCTGTTCAAGCTGCCATTCTCACCGGTGTGGGCAGTTCACAAATTCAAGATGTCTTGCTGGTCGATGTAACACCATTGTCGCTGGGCATTGAGACTGCTGGCGGTGTTATGACCAAATTGATTGAACGTAACGCACGCATTCCATGCAAACAGCAACAGACCTTCACTACGTACAGTGACAACCAGAACGCTGTTACTATTCAAGTTTACGAGGGTGAACGTGCCATGACCAAGGATAACAATCTGCTCGGCACTTTTAATTTAACTGGCATTCCACCGGCACCACGTGGTGTCCCCAAAATCGATGTTACCTTCGATTTGAATGCCGATGGTATATTGCATGTATCGGCCAAGGATAATAGCACTGGCAAGTCGGAGAAAATCACCATTACCAATGATAAGGGACGTTTATCGAAGGCAGAAATTGATCGCATGTTGTCCGAAGCTGAAAAGTACAAAGACGAAGATGAGAAGCAAAAGCAACGCATTCAAGCTAGAAACACTTTGGAGGGTTACATTTTCAGTTGCAAACAGGTATGTAGATAGACTAAAAAATTGATCATTTGATTTTTATTGAATACTTTTACATACATGCAATATTTCAGGCTGTTGAAGATGCACCAGAAGGTAAACTCGCCGAATCGGACAAATCGACGGTACGTGACAAATGTTCGCAGGAGATGTCTTGGCTTGATGCTAATACACTGGCTGAAAAAGAAGAATTTGAGGATCATCTTAAAGATTGTCAACGTGTTTGCGGCCCCATTATGGCTAAAATGCATGGAGCTGGCGGCGGTGATGCCGGTTCGAAGCAAGGTGGTCGCGGCGGTGGTCCAACTGTAGAAGAAGTCGATTAAATTTAGGGATCTTTTGTCTCTACTCTCTGTTGTTGTATTTTGTTTTAACTTTATTCTATACATAATTATAATTTCAATTTCATGCTTTCATTATGTACAATTTACAAATTATAATTTCAAAAAGAAACAATAATAAATAATCTTCAAAATTTATGTGTGTCTAAGCATAAGCTAAACCCCCTTCAAATGGATGAAGGGGGTAAAGTGACCACAGTACACATCACTTAGTGGCACTTGGTTTCTTCTTCTTCTTCATCGGCGGGGGTTTATCGTCTTGAAAAGAGAAATAAATGAAAAAGTGATTGATTAGATGATGTTTGATTCTAAATAGTGCTTCAGATTCAACTTACGTTGTTTCGGTGGAAATTTTGATGGGTCGTTATTCCCCCGATGAGGCACTCGCCAATGTACAGGATGTTCACGCCAGCGTTGACGTCCCGATTCCAACAAGTACGGCAATTTGGGCAAAATTGGTACCTGTGTGGAGATCGGGACGTGATGTTCTCGGCGTGGCATTTCCCACACAACTTCTTCGTCCGGAACTCGTTCACATACATTATATCTGCACCGCGGCTCTTCAGCGCAGAGATCAGTTTCGGCTTTGGAGTTCGAATGTAGCCCCGCATCGGCGAATTCGCAGCGATGCTCGTTGATCCAATGCAAACCAACGCATTGGAGGCTCTCTTCTTCAAATCCGTACCTATGATCTCTGTCGCTATGCGGTGCGCTGCCTTCTCAGTGCATATGAACTTTTGCAGCTTTAGGCGCATGACTCGTCTCTGCGAAAATATCTCTTGCTTTGCGGCAAATATACGCAGCTGATATCGTGTGTAACTGCGAAAATCAGCTGAGTATGGTCAGTTGTTGCAATTTTTTTTCTTCTTCCGAGATATTTTCGCTGGTCTTGGTCTGTGTCCAGCGTTGCAGTTTGACCTTCCTTGAATGGTATCCTGCCTCGTGTTGATACCTGCTATTCGAGATCTTCAGCGGCAAGCCATTCCGAGTTCCCCCCACAATGAGACGGAGGCCGGGATCGAGATCGATTTTGATGTCGTAATCGGTATTTTGGATTTTGCTCAAATCCCCAGCATAATCATTTGCTTTACTTGATGCGCTCCGAATTTCTTTATTGGGATCAGCGCAAAGTTTTTGAAATTGTTCTTCTCATTGTAGCGCTGCAGTTTGTAGAAAAAGCGCATGTACTGCCAATAGTCGTTGCTCTTTTTGATGTTGTTGAACTTTTGCCCATCCCAGTCCAAATGTGTTCGCATCTGGGAGAGCAAAGTTTCATCAGGCTGTTTGCAACTATTGTCCACAAACAGGTAGTCTAGCGTGTTGTAAATACTATCTGGTGTGGACCCATCAACACGCCTAAGGAACCTACGGATTCTGCTGTACGCGTGCATCCATATGTTGTTGTGGAAAATTGTCTCGTACGTGTTCGCAGCATCGACAAACAAGTTTGACCTGTATGCGCTGTTATAGAGAGGTAGGTCGTTCCTCAACAGGCCATACTCGCTGTCCAACACGTACTTTCCCAGATGCTTCTGGCAGAGACAGTAGAAGAAGCTGAGGAATCTTGGCGCCGCAAAATCATCCTCTTCCCATCTCTTCATCAAGCTGAAGTGGATATAGCGCGACGTCTCCACTATCAGCGATGAGATTTCTCTAACTTCTACTATCTTCGCGTACAGCTCATTGTTCTTACAGCAATGCCGGAATCCGGACTTTACGGTTACTTTCTCTGTAGGCGGTTGATCTTCTTTCTGCTTCCTCTTCGGCATTGAAGAGTGAGAAAGGCACTCAATTTACAACACTACTACTCCTGTTTAATATGAAAACGCTAGAGAAAACAACTAACAAAAATGCTGCTATATGCACTATAATAATGTATGTAAACGGGAAATGGGAAATGCAACGCGATTGCTGACGTGTAGGAATGATGTTGTTCCTAAAACAAAATTTAAAAATATCAAGAATAATTTAGTACAATGGCACAATACTTTGACATGTGCAACTATCAAAATTGACAATAAAATATATTCATTTATTACGTCGCGTTGGAAATGGATCTTATGGATGGAAATGGAGTCTCAAATATGAATCACAGAAGATTTATGAATTCATGAGCCTTTTGGACTCTTTTGCAAATTGGCTAATTTGGTATCAAACATTTGTGTAGTTGAACTTTTATGTAAATTAAAAATCTTCAAAATATCCGCATGTATCAAAATTGCGATTTAAGAATGGATGTGAAAACATTTAAATAGATCATTAAAAGAATAAAACCACATATCATACCACAATCTCAGTTTTGTTAATTTTACTCAGCAATAAAATTTTTAATACCGGTTTATTTAAATACGAAGAACAATTCATAAATGAAATTCTTTTTTCTAAATAAATAAATTATCTTTAACACCAAGAATCACGGTTATTTGACCCTAAAAAAAAAAGTATGTTTTCCTACGTTTTCATAAAAGGCCTTATATTATTCCCCATTTTCCCATATTTCAAAAATGCAACAATGAGCGTGGGGATATCATGATATTATTCTACAAAATAACTGCCAACATAAAAAACAACAAATTTTATCAAAATCTGTACATTACTTTCACTTAAATGTGATTCAATAACGCAATAAAATTACCATTTCACATTAAACAAATATTTGTATGCTACACGACTACTCGACTACAAAATAATGTATTGTATAAATTATACAATATTTGCAATTAGAATTACTATTACAATAATTGTGGTACAAGAACGAAGATTGCAATAAACCTAACTAAAGAAATTCTTGTAGATTGCAATTAATTTCCCACAATGTTCTATTTGTTTATTTACGATCACGATTCAATTAAAATAAAATGCTATAATTTTTCAAAATTTTTACATTGTTGAACGAAAAAGCAAAAAAAAAACGCATTATAATAAATCAAAAGATTTTATATGCAAATATTGGCTTTTAAAATTTATAGTTTGGAACTTGAAACAGTAGTAAAGAGTGATCCAATAGGAGGTACTTTTTCCAATAGGGATTCTCAGACACCTCACGCACAAGAACTGTCATGTTCATATGACACTTGTGTTCATTATTCATTGACATTTCACCATGAATAGATTTACGCCAGAACAACGTTGACAAATTGTGGAAATTTATTTCCAAAATCAACCACACAATACGCCAAACCATCGATTTATTGAAATAAAGTTTTAATGAGAACATCATATCAAGAAATGGTTCTGTAAATTGGCCTCCAAGATCTTGTGATCTAACGCCGACGGATTACTTTTTATGAGGGTACGTGAAATCAACCGCATTTTATGTCGGTTTATGTCGATAAACCTGCATAAGAAGCGAGCATGAAAATATCGGCGAGATGCTTAAACATTGTACCCATAGAGCCAATTGCGGACAAGATTTAACAGAAATAATTTTCAAACATTAAATGTCATAACACCAACTTACGTCTCAAATACAATTTTTTATTATTAAATTAATTTTAATGCATTTTATTTCGAAAAGACTTCCGAAAGCTCTTAGTGGATCACCCTTTAGATATCTGTGAATATCATAGAAAGTATTATGGTAATCAAAAGGTGGTAAATCGTTGTTTGAGTGTACATTCGGTATATCATATTACGATATTGCAAGATGAAAAAAAAATATATATTTTACATAATTTTATTTTAAATTATTATACATAATTCAATCACCATTCATAGCAACATATGTTACATATAGTTACTAATCGAGCAAT
Organism: Megamerina dolium; assembly: GCA_963854835.1. NCBI lineage: Eukaryota > Metazoa > Arthropoda > Insecta > Diptera > Megamerinidae > Megamerina > Megamerina dolium. The sequence continues at coordinate 13,363,230 of OY978526.1, read as the reverse complement.
CGAATGCATTTCCATATTCATTTGTATTTATTGCTCTCACACAGGTTTCGCACATTTTTTTTTAAATAATTCATATGGCGTTGATACAATAATGACTATTATGCTTAATTATTGTATGTGAACGTATTTATTATTACTATGAAGGTCTGTTTAATAGCTCATTTTTTGTTATTTATAAATGTTGTTTTTTTTTGCTTTACAAAAAATTTCACAGTAAAATAACTTCATTCTTATAATGGTATTTCATTAGAAGCGGACCTAATTAGGAATCATTTCATGAATTTTTAAAAAGTGCCATATTATAATTGCACAGAAATCAATGTAATGGTAAACTTTAATTTTGTGGTGGGATGTAGCCCTCAAATAATCCAACAATTTTAAAAGGAACATGATTTCTTGTTTATCTAACTTTCTTATAGCCTAGACAGACGGCAGCGTTAATCTGGATTACCGGCGTACTTAATCCGAATAAAATATTAACCTGTCAGACTGCAGTTTTGCGGATTAACGAAACGGCTGATTGCTGTTTTATTAGGTCTGCTTACTTACATTACTGTCACTCTCGATATGAGAAAATCTACAAGAAGTATGTGAACTGAAAACTATCAGAAACTTGTAAATTGACATTCACACTTCGTAATTGACAGCTGGATTTATTTTTTCGCCATGCTTTTCATGTCGAAAACTGTTAACAATTGTTGAAAATTTTTTATAAGCGAACACACCAATTGTTTTGTAAGTTGGATCGAGAAAAATTCACAATAGAAATTTTTCAGCAGTGTTGTCATCGTAAATTGCCCTAATCCTCTTTAATTTTGAGAATTATCTCAGAGTTAATGCGGATTAGCTGCAATTAATGCTCGAGTTAATCCGGAATTAGGCTGCCGTCTGTCTAAGCTATTACTCATTCTTGCAAATCACACTCCAAATAAGTCGATTTTTAATGACTTGCTCGAACATGCAATTAACTAAAAAGCATATACTAATAACTCAATACAAGGAAAGCACAAGTCACGTTTTCGGAAAAAGTTCTTCGAAACCACAAGTGACAACTATTTGGTTTTTCATCTGCATGGAATTTCAATTTCAAAATCTCTTAAAATTACTTGGCTTAATTGAAGTAATCAAAAACTATGGCGATGCCACAAATTATTGAAAAACATTTGCAATCAATAACAAAATCAATTGCACATGAATGAAATAAAAAATGTGTGTTATTAAAGCTAAATATTTTTTCTAATAAAAATGTAGGGCGTTGATTTAATTGTTTCCAGTAACACTTTAAAATATACTTAAATTTCATTCTTTAATCAACTTTTACATATATGTAATTACTATTCGTCCTTTCAAAATATCAAAAGCAAAATGCATTTAATATGTTACCAATTTTTCTAAAATATTGAATTTGAAAGTGTATGCCACTTTACGCATATTAAACGTGGAAAATGCAAACCCTTAAATATATTGATTTAAAAGAAAAATGACTTAATAGGAACATAATATGAACATTTACTAAAAAGCACAACTAAATTACTGACCTTGTTATTTGTTGTTTGATGTGAAGCCAATTTAGCCACCAAGTGGACGTGCGTGTGTCTGTCTGCTGCAATAAGTAACTTCGTTGCTGCTTCGAATAAGAATCGACATAAAAATGTCAATACCACGATTGTTGTTAATAAATTATACTACAAAGAAAAAATTTTACAAATGTGCATATTAATTAATAGTATTATTATAGTACTTATTATTATATTAATAGTAAGATTACTTATTATATCAATATTAATAATATTATTGTATAGACATATTCAAACACTTTAAAGTGAATATATACTAAAAAGCAGCAAAACTACTCAAAATAGACTACCTTGTTAATTGTTGTTGGATGCGAAGTCGAACTTGGGAGCAATTAATGCCTGTGAACGTGTATGTGTCAAAATCCCTTGCAAAAATGTGTTGAGCTAAAAACAAAATGAACTATATATTATATAAGTAGGTATACTAAAAGTTATATAAATTAAATTACCTTTGTATTGGCGATTGCTGGAAATTAATTGTTGTACTTAACATGGTGTAAGTCAGAAACTTACGAGTGGAGATCAAAACGTCATCAATTTTCGTAATCTATTACACTACAAAGAAAAAATTTTACAAAAAAGTGAAAGTAGTATTATTATTATATTAATAGTAAGATTTTTGTATAAACATATACATTTTAAAGTGAATATATACTAAAAAGCACAAAAATTACATAAAATAACCTACCTTGTTATTTGTTGTTGGACGCGAAGCCGTTTTTGGAGCAATTAGTGCTAGAGAATGTGTGTGTCAAAATCATGCAAAAATGTGTCGAGTTACTGGTAATCAATTATGCTACGAAGAGAAAATTTGAGATAAAAATTTTAATAGTAATAGCAATATAATTATTAATATATGAATTAATTAATAGAATTTAATAATATGATTGTATAAACATAAACATTACAAAGTGAACGCTTTAAAAAAAGTTAAATAAATATCAATTTGATCGTCAACAATCATCACTGTGTGCAATTTGTGCAACATGTACATAAAAGAGCTGCAAGAATGATATTCGGTTTTCTAATATTGTAATTCTCTTTACACTCAAAACATGTAAATAGCTTATCTAAATAGAATGGAAAAGAGTGAGAGTAAAATATACGTAATGTGATCTGTTTTGTTATTGAAGTCAGTTACGAGAAGACTATTCTCTTTACTTTCATTTGGAAATTCTCTTAATACTGAAAAGAAATACATTTCTGCAGCTCTCTAATGTACATACACATCATCGTCTGTAGCTTCGGTTGCGGCTGCCATAAAGCCGAAGCTACGAACATGTGCGTAGGTTGTGTATGCATCCCTTCTGTATGTACCTACGTAGATATGATATAGAACAGTTATGAACATATGAACCGTTATGTCTGATTTTCTTTTGTTTAATACAATAAAGACTTTCAGCTTCAAATTTGAAATGGTTGAAATTCAATACAAAAAGAATCATTGAAATCGGATGCTTTCATAGAAAAATAAATATAATTATATCACAATCGACACTCAGAAAATTCCAAATACCCTTAGGTAATACATTAAACTATGAAAACTGTACAAAATTACTTACCTCGTTATATGTTGATGGTCGCGAATTTTTCAAATCAAATTTGAAAACAATTAATGTTTCTTTTTCTTTTAAATTTGGTATTATCAATACCAATCGATCAACACAAATCAATATATTGCAGCAATTCAATGTTGCGTACAATGCACTACACACTTTCACTCGACCAGTTGTTACTCTCTCTGCACTTATTTCACAACTGACTATGGGAAACGTATGGTAGCAGAAATTTGAAATCAAGTTTTTTTTATATTTGTTCAATGTTGCCACTAAGGAACATTTTTTTCTATTAAGTTGCTATTGTAGAACTAGAAATGAAAGATTTTCTTTTTAGCATAAACATATAAACATTCAATTAATACAATATCAGAATTATTATTATTAATTGTTAACACAAGATATATTTTTACATGCTTAATTTATAAAATATTTTATAACTACTTGCTCAATATTTTGAAATTTTCTATTTATTGAAACCAACTTTGTTTGGCACTATGTCATCAGTGAGTTTTATAGTTTTATATCAAACATTAGTGTAAAGTCGAGCTTTTATGAAAATTAAAAATCTTAATATCCGAATGTATCAACATCTATCAAAATTACAAAAGTTGAGAATTATCTACCAATTATTCAAAAATATTTGACCCGCACATATGTAGATCTAATATACCTTTTGTAATATTTAAAATTTTTCAACAATTTGGACCAAACGGCAGCATTATATTATTTGTAACTTCAAATTATATATATGTGTATGTATCAATGTGCATATATTTTGCAACTTCATGTAGTGGACCTAAGGCATGATTAGATTATTTTGAAGCTAAAACTTTAGTGCAATGTTACCATTTTAATGTTTTTGGGTTGATGCTATTTGAATTGATGATATTGACAATGAATTGATGCGTATGCGTATAATTTTAGATTACATCTTTCGCATTACATAAGATAATGTCAAATAATGATCTATTGTATTTATAAAATAAAAAGAAATTATGTCGAGCGTTGTTGACTAAAGTCGCTGTCAACATCATGTTCATGTGAATGTACGAAATAGACAGATCAGTTTTATCAATTTTATTCCACAAAATGACTGCCAACATAAAAAAGAACAAAGATTTATTAAATCCAGTACATTACTTCCACTATGATGTGATTGTGCAATAACGCAATTAGATTACCATTTCTCATTAGACAAGAATAAAATAGAATCATATTTGTGTTAGTTGAACGAGTATAGTGTTACTTCCTTTTTCCTTTGACCTGTACTACGCCCCCTCGATAACAAATATTGGTACGACTATAAAATATTGGAAGTATGAGTAAATTATATCAGTGGCCTTTAAATAGGACACGCTGTTCCGAGACTCTGTTGCATCCTGGACAACCTTGTTTGACATTTTTAATTTCGAATTATTTTAGTTGTATTTCATCGGGTGCAATATACTTTTCACCCATACTAATTGTAAGTAGAAACCGAAAATGTTGTTCATTATATGTCATATACATATATGCATTTTTAATTCTATTATTATTTAGACATTCGTCTAAAATTTAGTCCAAATGAATTTTAAGTTTCTAATTTCCATACCATTTCGTCGCCTGTACAAATGCACATTAAAGCGACTTATAGATATAAATTGCGTTTTCACTATATCACTTTGATGGACATCCGGAGTGAATTACACAGAGTGAAATCATCCAGAGTATTCGTTTGCATGCTACAATCGTTTCAGCGATGCTACTTTCGCCGTAGTAAAAATATTGGAAACGTAGGAGTATCGCATATCGAAAAGGGAAGTTGCGCGAGTTAGCTGTGGCCGCCGGTATTTCAAACGAATAGGTGGAATACATTTCGAATGATATTTTGGATGAAACGTGGGCCCATTACCATACGGCTGAGTCCAATAGGCAGTCTGAAGAGTGGTTGGAAAGCCACGAAAGCCGACCAAAAGCTGTTGGCCTCCGTTTCATGGGATGTACATGGTATAATCTTCATCGACTATCAGCAGAAGGGAAGAACAGTCACAGTAGCGTATTATGCAGCATTATTGGACATCCTGAACAACGATATAATGAAGAAATGGCCTCATATGTCGAAGAAAAAAGTTCTGTACCATCATGATAATTAGCCGGTACGCACGTCTTTGAAATCGATGGCCAAATTAGATCAATTACGATTCGAATTGGATGCTTACCCACCGTATTCTTCAGACTTGGCTCTTAACGAATATTATCTGTTCCTAAACCTTTAGGGAAAGTGATTCAGATCGAATGAGGAAGTCATCGAAAAAATCGAGGCGTATTTCGAAGACTTGGCCATTTCGTACTACAGAAAGGACATCGAAATATTGGAAACTCGCTGTTCTCGAAGACAACTATGTTGAGGAAGAAATATAAGTTTTCATTAAAAATCTTGGTACTTTTCAGCTCATTTAGTATTTTCAAAACACCTCAAAAAGTTTGATTTTGTATGAAAACATTTTTCGTTACGATTTTCACACATACTATTCTCTGATTGTTTATTATTTATGACCATTTGTTAGAAAATCCAGTCAAAATATTTTGAGAATTATCTTTAAAGAAACCAAGGTTAATTTTAGTCAAATCCAAAACATCGCCAATAAGGCGTCTTAATATCGACTTTAGCATACAATAATGTATGTTATATAATTTTATTTTGATTGATCGCCAAATTTAACTAATAGTTTGTGAGAAACAGAAAAGAACAGTACAGAAAAATTAGAGCAGAAAAGTCGAACAAAATGGTGGCGCTGAGTAAACTGATCAATGAATGTGTACGTCATCGGCAGTGCTGTAATGATTTGGTGCATGCAAATTCGTGTTTTGCAGTGGCCATACATACACTACCAAAATATATATTTGCAAATATAAAATATTTTTCACCATTATTGGTTAGTAACATGACTACATATTCTACACATGTGATTGTGGGTTATTTGATCGTCATTTCACTTTCGTCACTTTCAGTTGTCGCTTATAGTGAAGATTGATCGGTTAAATAAATCATTGATTATGGATACTATAGGATATTTCGTCGAAGTAGTTTTGCTTAGCTCTACCATTGGTTGGGTTTCACAAACAATGGTCTGTATATTACGGTATGTACATAGTAAAATTTTAACTTGCATCAACATTAAAATTAAATATTTAAAAATTGATGTAATAATTCTTCCAGATATTTCCTTGGTGAATTCAACTATTACACTTTGGTATTTATGCCAGCGGTAGTTGGAAGTATTTTCACATTCATCGGGCAACCACGCACAGTAAATTTATTTAAAATAACCGCTTATCAATGTGTAAGTATATATTATATATTTAGGCAAAGGATAGTATTCTAATCAATATATGACTTCTTTGATAAAAAGTGGTAATTCGATAACATTGATTAAATTTTTAATGTATTCTGAAAGCGCAAATGAAAGAGCAGCAGTTTTATCCGAATTCGTTTAAATTGATTTTCGAATCGAATTACAGAATCAAAGCCCAGGTAGGATGTCCAAAAAACTAGTGTTATATGGTCGAAATAGATTTTCAACATTATTCAAAGAAAAGTCAATAAACATGTAGCACTTATAGGCCACGAAGGGCCGTTTGGCCGAGTTTCTCGAAATTTGTGCTTCAGCAGAGGATTGAAAGCACGACCTACAGTACAGAAGTCCAACGCACTAACCACTGAACTACGGCTCCCTACATTTTCGACATTATTACACTTGTTTTTTTTTCGACATTAATGCAGTATACAAATTTATCTAATATTGTATTTATTTATGCTATTCCCATTGTAGACGATTGAAATATTCATATTAATGCAAAAAAATTACATTACGAAAGCCATTGCGAATTCGAACATTGTTCGAACATTTTTATTTATGTTATGCAGTGCGTTAATTATGCATGCAAAAGAGAATGGACTTCAAAAAGGTTTCTGGTTTATTGTGCCCAACAAGAAACATAAGTATGGTAATGGTAATCAATTAGACGAATCAAAAGGTCACAAAACAATGTGTGCACATGTTGAAGGTAGCTGCAATATGTATTTGCTACGAGGAATACGTAATTATATTGCGCTTGGGCTAGCACTCGATTTAATCAAAATGCTAAGCAAACGAATGCACGATTCACAAACAAAACTCTTGCCGACACTTCATAAAATTCCATCGGATACGATGATATTCCTTACATCATACATGACTATCTACAGGGTAATACACAAACTCAATATTCAATTGCATACACATAAATATTTCAAATCACCTAAAATTTCATATTTTTTATTTTTTAATATTTTCTCATTCCCAGCTGGTTCATTGCTACTGCAATCGTACTTTCACAATTAATTCCAAATTTAATCATCTATGTGCGAGCTTCTTAAGTGGCTTATCGTATATATTATATCCAAAATTAACCATTCTCAGTTACAGCATAATCTTAGGCACTCAATCATTATGGAATATCTTACCAAATCCTGACAAAAATATATTACAACAAATTTCCAATATAATATTCCCATTCGCATCAGCATATGTAATTCATACATATATATTTCGCAAACAATATATTAGTAGTTTCACAGCGAGCATGCTTAATGGAATCGGCCATAATTGGTAATTTTTACCACTTAATCCAATTTATATTACTGTATTTTGTTGTTCTCTTTTTTTTGTGTTTTTTTTTTCAAGCAATAACTATATGATTACCAACATCTCCAAATTATTGGAGACTAAGATGTACCTAAACCAATGAGTGCTGATTGAACCTTCCGATTGGACTGCATCTGGGCCACAAATTATATTATATTTATTAAAAATGTTTTTCAATTCAATTTCATTAGAATTAATACAACTCATTTGTGTTTTATTCCATTTGAAAATGCCAAGACCTCGAAAAAAGCGCACAATTTTCAAACAACGTGCTTTTAGTGTTTTCAGTGTGATGGATTCACACTTTCTAATTGAAAATTAATAATGCATTGAATGTACTTGTTTATCATTATAATATTTTATGGCAGAATCACTATTATTCTTTCAATTACATTGCTGCCTTACAGGCGATAATTACGCCTTATTTAAACTCGGCATAGATGGTTTTTTTCCAATTTCAAATGGTTTGCAAACAAACAAAAAATTGACAAATCGTTTTTAAATTTGACATCAGTTCTTTATCTGAAGTATTGAATATTCTAGAACTCATGTAATTATTTTTGTATCTCGACATCGATGTCGATGTCGTTTGGCGCAACATTTCTCAAATGATCTTTGTATAACCGAGACAAGACCTATACGGAGTAGTCGGATATGATTGAACATAGATGTTTGTTTGTTAATTTTTCAAATATGCATTGAATAATATAAATTCGTAATTGCCAATTTAAGTTTTAGTTTTTATTTGGTTGCACTTTCGTTAAGATGGTTACTATGAGTAAATTATATCAGTGGCCTTTAAATAGGACACGCTGTTCCGAGACTCTGTTGCATCCTGGACAACCTTGTTTGACATTTTTAATTTCGAATTATTTTAGTTGTATTTCATCGGGTGCAATATACTTTTCACCCATACTAATTGTAAGTAGAAACCCAAAATGTTGTTATATTATATGTCATATACATATATGCATTTTTAATTCTATTATTATTTAGACATCGCTAATACTGAAATATAAAAATATGAATAGACAAAAAGCTGTACAACGAATAATTTATTATTTGAAAACAATATTTTGGTTTGGAATGATGGGCGGATCCATTATATCTTATATATGCTTCTTCAGGTACATACATACATACAATTTATGTAAATATGTATACGCTCTAAGGATTAAACGTGCTACAACACTCTCCGATAATAATTACAGATTTTGTTTGGGTAAATACACTAAATATACTATAGTGTTTCTTCCCGGTTACTTTGGTGCACAATTATGTTGGTTTATTCCACAGCGGAATATTGAGCTATACACAATTGCAACATCACAAGCGGTAAATTATTTGAGAAAAATCTTTTATGCCCCAACTTACATATGTTGTCTTGATTCTAGGTGCTGGAGACCATGTTACGTCTACACACAAATCCTATATCCAATTTGTTACTCAATTCAAAAGTGACACAAACTATATTGTTCATGTTGTGTAGCGCAATCATATTACATTATAAGCGTAATGATCAATATAAAGGATTTTGGTTTATTCAACCATTACACCGCAATGTGATAATTAACGAAGATAATAAACAAGATGCAGATATGCGGGAGAATATAGCAGATCTGACCAAATATGAATGTAATAATGTGAAAGAACAGATGAATAAATGTTCACATACGGGAATGACATGTCGCCATTTTATTTGGAATGGAATAAAAAAGTATATAACATTTACAATACCACTGGACATATTCAATACGATTATGAAAGCAAAAGTGCCAAAAGAAACTCATGGAATAATGCAATTAGTAATGTACAAGCTGAAGAGATTGCGTTTTAAAATGACTTTATTCTTTCTATCGTATGTGGGTATTTATAGAGTGAGTGTGCCGAGTACAATAGCAGATCTTTAATTTCCATTCAAAGTCTGCCAATATATTTTCTTATTTTTAATTTTTTTTTAGCTGGCATCATGTTGTATTAATCGCTATTTCAACATTGAATCGGATGTTAGAAAACATTTTATTTGCGCACTTTTGGGTGGATCATCATTTATGCTTCTGCGAAAGGTGTCATTTCTAACAATGGCCATGGTTATCGTTGTGCAAATATTATGGCAAGAAATTTGTGCAACCGAAAGTCATTCAATTAATACTTCATCAAAACGGTTGCTTAGCATACTGGACGTATTAAAGCATATACCGTTTAGTAAAATAATTATACCCATTAATTCTGCTTTTTGTGCGCATTGGTTTATGTATAATCACAAGCAAACATCCTCTCTTGGACTAGGCTTCGTTAATGCTGCTACAAATTCAAAGTAAAGTAATTGTTCATCACTCTCTCTCTGTATTTATGTTTTCGTTTGTGATAACAAATTTTATGTACTTTATTGCAGTGCTCAAAGACTATATAATGCAGTAACAGCATTGAATTTTGAGGATATCCTTCGATGTGCCAACGCTGAAAAGTATAGACATATTTTCCAATAGTTTTTGTGTGTGTCATTGTAGAATACAAGTACAAGTTTGAATCTATTAAATACTTATATTAAGCGTATCCCACATTTATCAGTTATTCGATCAAAGCAATATATGAAGAAAACAAATTTACTCACAGTGGGCCGGAATGACCAATTTATATGTATTGCTTGTACATATTGTTCTATGGAGAAAACATGGGGAATAATATTTTTCTAGCTGTGTGAAATAAAATTTGATTTTGACAGAGGTACATTTTTGACAATTGCAAAAATAAATAATAGATATATCAAAATGTATGAAATATAATTTTATTTCAAATTATCATGAAAATTAACTCAAATAATATTAGGTTTCAAAATGAAATAACTTTTTATTTATACTTAAGTCAAATAAAAAATTCACAGGCCTGCGAAATACTAAGAAAAAGTACTTTCAGTATTGTATTATTGTACCACGGTTTTGCTTTCCGTTACCTTACATGTTGACTAATCGTACTACGACAACATTGGCTATTAATAGGAGTGTTCTCGTACTCCAAGTTATCAAAAGTTATTACAAACTATCACAGTTTTTGCGTTCTCGTACTCCAAAAACTTGAAAAGAAGGACAAATTGAGAGAGCAAATGACATTTCAGTTTAAGGGGAAACAAATTTTAGGTGTGTTTTCGTACTTTTCCAGTAACAATTATCCAGTAAACAAATTTCTGAGAATTTGACAGCATTCGCTCTCAAAGAGAAAAATATGCCAAAAAGTAAAGAACGCATAACCAGCAAAAACCGGCAAGTTTCATTAACAGCTGATATTCCACTAAGTAAATTGCAATTGTTCGTTTGCTTGTTAGTTTCTCTTGCATATGATCAGCTGTTTTTCATACTTGCAAGACTTTACTGGCATAAATTTGTCCAGTAACAATTTGCAACTTCCCCTCAAAATGAAATGTCATTTCGCTCTCTCAATTTCCCCTTCTTTGCAAGTTTTTTGAGTACGAGAACGCCAAAACGTGATAGTTTGTAACAATTATCACAAAATATTGCGTACGAAAACACTCCTTTTTACTGGATAAATTTGTACTTGTAGAAACTTGCAAGTTGGGAAAACAGCTGATCGCAAACAAACGAAACAAACAAGCAAACGAACAATTGCAATTTACTTAGTGGAATATCAGTTGTTCGTGATGCTTGCTGGTTTTTGTTGGTTTTGTGTTCTCGTACTTTTTTGTATATTTTTCTCTTTACGAGCGAATGATGTAAATTTTTGAGAAATTTCTTTGCTGAATAATTTTGAAAGTCCTCACCACCACACCATTTCGCGACATCGCGTTCTACGTGTTTCACACCTCCTAGGAATTCTACGCTTTTCTGCATATAAAGTTCTGCGTCGCTTTCTATGCGAAAAGTTTTCGTTATTTAAAAAATTATCGATAGTATGAAAATAAAATATAATTTAAAACCCTTGCTAATCAAAATCAACTGGCTTCCTCTACTGAGAAAGCGTTCGTCCGAACGGCAAGCACAAGAGCTCTGTGACAAAACTCAGAAAAAGTGATGCCACAAGAGTTCTGCCGTTCCGAACGGGCTAATATAAGTCGGCCCCTTGTAATATTGTCCAAAATTTAACACGCACAACAGTACTAGAAGAGACGCTTAGCCATAGGGCTCTTCGATGTCCATAAGTGCCACATATTTATTTTATTTTTTTAACTAACCTTTTTAACTATACTTTTTATTATATTTATGTATTTGTTCAACAAATATGGTCGTTCAAATAAGACTTGTGGCTTTTAATTAAAACATCTGCCTCTGCTTTCTCTGAAATGTTTGTTTACTAATCGAATAAAATTCACTTTATAAACATAGAAACTAGAAAATAATCAAACAAATTCCAAATATCGTAACGTATCGTAAAATTTTATTTTCAAATTATACGTTACGATACGATTCGCTAACCATTTACGTGCAGTGTTCATGTAGGAGATAGTTACATAACAATTGTTACGAGACAATACGATTGAAGAATTGAACCTTAAACATTGATAGTGAAATATAGGCAATTTTTATTTCACTCCTTTTCGAACACTTCAACTCAGCTGTTCAAATGTCAACTGAGAAAGAATTACAAAATAGCAGCATTGGTTTGTTATGTGAACTGAAATAGTGTGTTATATTTCGGGAAGCGGTGAGAAAATTACTTAATGATTTTATGTTAATAATTGCACAAGGTTTAACAGTTTCCGAGCATAAATATTAAAAATTTACTACCATGTCAAAGTCAACACCGAAACCATCATTTTTGAAGCGTTACATGTTAACGATTGTAATGATACCAAGCATAATTGGCATACATTATGGTTGGAGTTTACTGCAACAAAATCGATCATTAGTACGTGAGGATGAGCAAATTGAGCTGCCGGTAATAACTGTGAGTGTTGTCTTCAAATTGCGAAATATACGATGAAGCCATTTGAAATATTTTTTTTTCAGTTTTTTAAACATGGGTGGCATCGTTTAATAGAATTGAATTCAACTCAAAAGGATGTTACTACTCCCGCTGTCGCTGCAGCGACTAAGTAATTTCTCATATGTGTTTACATAGAGTTAACGTTAGTTTTAATTTTAATTTTCTCTCGTCCTGAAATATAAATAATTAACAAATAATTAAATAAATAACAACAAAACAAAATTACTAATTCAGAAGTATGTGTATTAAAAAAACAAAATAAATTGGGCTTAACGCTAAGCAAATTATTCAAGTATGTTTCTATGGTATGTACATTTTAGCGCAAACATAATTTAAGTCATTTTAGATATTTTATGTAAATATGTACTAACACAAATATGTTTTGCTTATCTTAAAAGGCTTAAAATACACACACACACGCGTATATATATAATTTTTTTTAGATTATTATTAAATACAATAAATATTAAAGGTATTCTCTCATTTGAATACTAATGTGTGATTTATAATCGTTGGATATTTTGGTGTAGCATTTTTGCGCCTGATTTGCAATCATACTATACATAGAGACTATATGCAAATATAGCGGATTCACTAGAAATTGCTTTAATATTGATTCATGCAATTTTACCAATGTCATATAAAAACGATTACTTTGTGATTTTCACGCTCATAGCAATAATATTCGTACAGGTCACTCTGCACCCGGCTCGTCATTCTATTGCTTGTCACGGATTACTCTTCACAATTTCATCATACTCATTTTAGTTCTTCCTATTCTCACTGCGTTAACGATGAATGAATACTCAAATTATCTAGTTGCCCGTTGAAGAGTACATCACTAATCAATTTCTCAGCAATGATACGTTGTGTGGGATTCATTACGCGCAATTTACTAGCCACATTAATACCGATGGCGTCGTACTCATCTTCCTGCCGTTGCTGTGCGGCAGTTGCAGTAAATGTAGAGTTACCGAATAGAGGCTGCAGGTGTTCGCGTGCGATTTGTATGGTCGGAACTTGCTGGTGGTGGATTTGTGTGAGTTGTGCCGTTGGCTGCCCGGCGTGTTGTTGCTGCAATTGCTGTTGCATTTGATGTTGGTGTTCAAGCGAATTCACCGCCTTTCAATGTATAAATGTGGGAATATAAATTACATTTTTAACATGCCATAAGCATTGAAAAGTCAATAAATTAAAACCAACCTGTTGTATTTCACGCTGAGAATTGGAATCCAGTGAAGTTATCTCCAAAACTTTAACGGCTGTGTGTTGGGGTTGGGTTTGAGCATGTGCAGCAGCTGCTGCTTCAGATGCATGTTGTTGCAAATGTGAATGATGCAGCTGTTGCGAATTGTGTTCCTGATGATGATTTTCACTTTTCACAAGTGTCACACATTCGGCCGATGTCAGTGTTACCGTACCCACAGTAGATGCAGCATCCGTTTGCTGATTGTGTTGATTAACGTCTGGCTGCGGAACGCTGGTCTCAAGTTGATTCTCTTCTGTTTCAAATTCCATTGAATCATCCTCATCAAATGTTAAAGCGAGTGAACGTTTTGGGGCTTTCATTTCAATTGCACTGGTCAAACGTTTCGGATTTTGATCTGCAATGAATAACAACTTATCGTAGTACCATAGGCGCGTCTCGTAATTGGACTTGACACTGGATTTGCGAAATTCTCGTCGGAAAGCTGAACGCAAAGAATTTATTTTACGTACAACCATTGCACGGTCTGGACTGGGTTCGACCTCTTTTAGTTTTTCAACAAGTTTGTCGTATGCCTTATTACGTACGCTGTGGTTGCTGTAATCGGGATGCTTGGGTTGCCACAAACATTCTTCCGCTTGATAGAGCTCAATGAATTCTCCCAACCAATGGCGTGAGTAAGAACGCAGATCATTCAGTTGGCTTACATTTGCACACATGTTTGGAGATGTTTGTGCTCGTATTGGTGTTCCTATTACCAAGCAAAAAGTGTGTTTTTTTCTTTCTACTTTTACTTGTCGATGTTTCGAATTGACGCAAATATTAGTTTAAAACAACCGAAATGTAAATAGTAAATGTATCCGCGTTTATTTTATGCAATATACAATTCAACCTTTATTTACAACAATTTCTATGCTGGTCTACCTTTCTTCTTTTTTGATTTTTGTATTAAAACTTCTTTTTTGTCCTAGTTGGCTCATCAACTCGAACGTGCGACACAGACGCAACGAACGCAATACGACCATTTTGATTTTTTTATTGTATTATTACTATTGTTGTTGTTGTTAATACTTGTTCCGACAGTGTTGCATTTCACTAGCAAGCCCAAACCTACTACTTCATCAGTTTTACAATTAATACTCTCTACGTATATATAGGATTTTATTAAATTAAGTACATAAAAGAACTTAAACAACACACCAAAATTAAAAAAATAATAAAAGGAAGAATGATAATAAATAATCGCAATTCTTAATTTACTTCAGAATTCATTGCAATTGCAGTTAAAAGTTGTTCATAAAATTTTCTAATTTTCTATCTACCTTTAATTCCAAATGTTTACTCACGGTGTTTAGTAGTATTAGCACTGAAATAGGTAATTGCGAGTCCTACACCTACGTTTAGAAACAAAGCATTCAGTTGTTCATATACCTTCTGTTGGGATACAAACTAAATACAGACAGTTTTTAAGGAAATAAATGTAAACTTATTGTTAATTAACTGTAGTTTCTGTGACCGTAATAGAGTAGGTATTAATATGGCTGTAATTTACACAACCATTGGGATGATGGTAGGCACCAGGATCGTGTCCCCCTTCGAAATTTCATACTACGTTTACGAAGGAATACCATATGCCGAGCAACCTCTTGGTGATAAACGTTTTAGATCTCCTAAACCATATATTGGTGATGTTAAAGGTTTGAAAAAATACACAATACCAAGTTATTGTAGTCAGTTCGACCCTTATAGTATGATCTTCGGAGGATCCGAAGACTGTCTATCTTTGAATATATATTCAAGAGGGCCCGGATTTGGGCATAATGTGCCTGTAATGGTGTACATACATGGCGGTGGATTCATGTTTGGTGATGCTACACGACTTGGTGTGAGTCCAGGCTATTTCATGTCGAAAGAAATCGTCATAATTTCAGTCGCTTATAGACTAAATTGTTTTGGTTTTATCAGTATGAAAGATCAAAAAGTGGGTGCACCAGGCAATGGTGGCCTAAAAGATATTATATTGGCTTTAAAATTTATCAAGGACAATGTTGAGCAATTTAATGGTAATCAGCATAATATCACCTTATTTGGACACGGTGCTGGCAGTGCTTGTGTACAGTTGCTGATGCAGACGGAGGAGTGTGAGGGCCTCTTCCACAAGGCTATTCTAATGGCTGGTTTCTATTTGGATGCATACAGAATGCCCGATACTGAATATGAAATGGCAAAGAGAATGGGCTATAATGGAGAAAATGTCGATGAATCGGTTCACAAGTTTCTTCTCGAACAATCACAGGCTCGTATTTCTTGTTTTGCTGCCGCTACCGAAGAAGAACAAATGAGAGGATATCTTTCAAGATTTATGCCAGTAGTGGAACCATATATTAGTGAGGACACTGTTATTAGTGTTGATCCTGTCGAAACGATGGAAAATGCCTGGGGCAATAAAATACCAGTTATTGTAGGTGCGACCTCATTTGAGGGTCTAAGACATCACAGAAAATTCAATAATAAAGACACTTATGTTGAACTTAGCCGTCATCCAGAATATCTTTTGCCACAAGTAGCTCAGTTACGTCTAGATGCGAAAATGCAGAAAAAAATGGTCGATAAAATGCGCGATATACATTTGAAGTGGTCAAAGATCGCTCTGAAAAATAAAAACCAACTTTTAGATATCCACTCCTACACTGAAGTCTATCATCCTCTACACCGTTTTCTTAGCTGCCGTCGCCAACATGCTTCAGCGCAAACATTCCTCTATCGATTTGACTATGATTCACCTACTTTAAACGTATATCGCAAAAAATTTTGCGGGACTGCCGTAACGGGCGTTTGTCATGGTGACGAACTAGGATATCTTTTTGTAACGAAATACGCCGCTCCGCCCAAACAATTTACATATGACTACAGAATCGTAAAACGCATGATCGATATGTGGACAGCTTTTGCCTATGATTCCAATCCTAATGCAAGTTCTATAGAGCCGGCCATCTGGGAGCCTGTAGAAAAGGAAGGTGTACCGAAATGTTTAAACATCGACAAAAACTTGACTATGATAGACAGTCCAGAATATAAAAAATGTTGCAAATGGGACACGTGCTTTAAAAAGTTTAACCTTAGATTATTCTGATAGAATTAACGCCCAATGAAGAATATACAAATGAATTTGCATTCAATAAATAAATTTATTAATTCTCTTTGCTGTGTACTCTTGATTTTTTTTATTTTTTGTCTCAATGCATAAGTTTGCACCAATTTCATATTAAAAACAAATAAGATGGACGCTCTCCGAAAAATTTTTTGAAAAATTTGTTGAAAATGAACACTTAGTCACTAATGACTTCCTATTGCTTTTTGATATTTTGTATAAATACTGTGAATTCTAAATTTACTTTTTGAAATAAAAATATTTTGAATATATTATTCGAATATTTTTATTCTGATTAATCGAATAATTTCAATTTTTGAATATTCAAAATCATGATTATTCGAATAATTTTATAATTAATTCCAAAATTCCAATTCGACTGTAGTATTTCAATTAAAATAAAACCGGCGCAATTGCACTAATGTGGTCACGACGTCCGTGGGCAGGTCAATGTGGGCAGGCACTAAGTTGATCACAATTCAACAATATAAATTGAAATAAAATACAAAACTAACACCATACCATTTTCTGCCAATATTATAATCACGGCTTTATGTAAATGTCATAATACAAACATCAACTCTAATGATAGTGTTGCCAACTCAAGCAACTACCTATGCACTAAAATTGCTGTATATGACTTTACAAAACAAAACATATGATAAACATCAGAATAAAAGCTAAATGTAGAGACGAAAAGTTTTACCAAAGCATAACTGTCAGCAAAGTTTCGTAATTTGTTATTTTGATAAAAAATTATGAAGAACAAATCTTGCTATTCCACTACTGCTGTTGCGGTCATATTCAATTGCAAAGTCGACGTGAGCCAACGTTAAAAGTGTTCGGGTGTTTGTCAATTAAACGATTGTGAAGGAATTCGTATTTTTACGCAGTAATAAATTTAATAGTTAATACAATATAAAATTGCAAAATTGTACATAATTGATAGAAATTGTACATAGTAAATGAATATTTACTTCGAACAATTGGATATAGTAGCACACAATATAAAGAACAAGCCAGACAAGACGCATTCAATAGAGGTTACGGTAGAGCACCTCTTGCACACCGTGTGTATTGGTTATGCCACCCAACACCAAGTATTGATAAGAGGAGTAGGTGTTAGAATTTCAAGAGGAGGAGTAAGATTAGGGTGGCGTACTGAAGTTGTGACAGTGTGACTGACTGTAAAGTACAACAGTATTGATGTCATTAAAATTGTGTGATCACATCTTGGGAGCACATTAACATACGCGTGCAGGAGCGTGACAACAATTATTACAGGGTGTGTATACTATTAGTATATATATACATATGTTTTATTTGAAGCCATAATTGAGCCTCTGCTGTTCCTCGCGTACAATTGCATCGAGTATTGTTATTGGTTAAATTTTGTGCTTTTCCACTATGGTGCATACCTATATAAATAGAATAGCCAATTTTATTTGCCATTTAATTTGAAATTTCCTTCGTAGGTCATTGCTACCAGAACAGCCTACATACTAATTTGTAATATACACATAAATATAGTAGCGTGTATATTGTTGAACTAACTATTAAGAGAAATTGAATCTAATTTCTAACAAAAAAATTAATTATTTCATATTTAGTGTGAGAGAGAATCTTCTAGTATTTACTTTTTTTTATTACATTTGCTCTATGTAAATCTATTGTTTTGTTGGCTTTATTGTCTAGTAATGGCATGTATGATATAACAAGTGTTGAATATTTAGATAATTTTTGTTTAATTGTACTGATCTTATCCAATTCCAATTCGATTTAAATATATTATCACACTAATTATGTTAGTATTACCAGCTACTTGCTAAAAAAAAACTTCTTTAATCCCTTTATCTTCTGTTGACCATTTTTTTTTTTGCATATCGGGTTCAAAGTCCAGCATAAACCAAGTTTATAAGTACATACATACATATATATGTACATATACTGTACTCTATACTTTATGCTACGTAGGTAAAAAGCATCATTTATTGAATTTATTGCATTTCAGCAATATTCTCTCTGCCTTAAATGCATATTTATAAATATCAATAGCGAAAAAAATATATATAAGTTGTGTCTATAACGAATAGAGGAATAAAGAAGAAACCTTGAAGAGTTAGGCACATTTAAAAATAACAACAAATAACAAAACAACTAAAATAAAATTACAGCATTTGATATTCTAGTGTGAAATCAAATCAATAATTACAACATATTCATATACATAGGATGGTAGGCATGTTAATAGAAAAACTTGTTTATAAGCCGACCGGCAAAATCATAACGACTGTTTAGTTACAAGTGTGAATAATTAGTGGTTAGTTGTTTCAAATATTTGTCTTCTGAAGAGTGTAATCATTTCAGTATATTGTATTTTTGATGACTGATTTTGCTTAATTTGATGTATTATTTCAAACTTGTTCTAACGTTAGCAGAAGCTGAACAAATCAAAATCCAACAAAAGCTTCTACTGTAGCTGTAGTTAGATGTTTGGATGAGTGAAGAAATGTAATTCAACAACAATTTGAGCGTAATACTTAATATATCTCTATATGCATCAGAACAGATTTCCGAATGCATATTTTAAAATATAAATTTCTACTAAACATCGATTTAATTCCAATGTTTCAATTCCGAATAAACATATGTATGTACATATATTAATTTGTTTTCTGTTTTTTTCTAGTCATATGTACGGTTGTATATGTACGTGCAGGCCAACATGTTTTGTTTTGAACAAATAAAATAGCAAAATAAATTGTTGATCGTTGTTCTCATTGAGCGTTTGCTATGTACCTATATGTATAATAATAATAAAAAATGTTGTTGACATTATTATCATATTAATTATGCAAGTAAACAATAATAACAACAAATCAAGAAAAGCAATAATAATCACAAATCGTAATGATCGTTGCGATTTTTATTTTATTGTATGCATACGTACGGGTAGTAGTTATATTTAAGTCGTCATTACAATACGTAAATAAATTAATTCTATAAATAACTTGGTTACGCTGTATACATACCACATTTCTAGCTACGAGTATATTCTATTTTCTATAAGTGCAATGTATAAAGTAAATCAATTCATAATGCATATTTGCAATTTTCCTAAATTTATTTGTTTACGTATAAACTTTTATTTCCCATTTTTTTATATTACATTAGATCGGTGCATTTATTTGTTTATGCGCTGTTATATGCTGGACAATATATTATATTTCGCTAAAAATTTCAGAAATTCTGAATATTGTAGAAAATTTGAACCAAATTATTTTTGTAGAGGATTGCCTATCATGAACTGTCAGTTTGCCAGACAGCCAATTTTTTATTTCTAGTAAAAGTTCGTTCTGGCAACATCTTCAAATTAAACGCAAAGTTTTGATCGGTGCCCATTTTATTTGCTTGAGTTTTATATAGGATAATTTAAAATTTGAAAATAGTTAATATAACAAACATAAATGAAAAAAATTTGTTTTCTTCTAGCAAGCAAAATGACAGATGGTAGCCAATAATTTTTGCATATGGAGACGCCCTGTACAGGAATGTGAAGTTTATGCAATTTCTACCGTTTATACTAGATGTGCATTTATTTCTTAAAATGTCTCACCTATTTTAATAAGTTTTAACTTTTGCATATGTTTCAATACAAGCAGTGTAAAAATAAATACACGTGTTCAACATCAGCTCCATTAATAATTATCATCTCTTGAGTAATTGAGTATGTTCACATGCTATAGTTTATGCATTTATAAATAGATATATTTTTATTATACTATATGGCATATGCTAATTGGATTAAAGCCAAAAAAAGATGACGACAACACGCACATGTATTTATTTGATCAGTTCAATTGATGCTCTACAGGGTGTAAGTTAGGTGAATAGCAATTGAATACAGAATAGCTCACTTAAAGGAGGAAAAAAATTTCTTCGTATAGAGTCTATATGTCGGACATATAAGAAAAACTTTTATCCGAAAATACTGATGGTCGAAGCCAGCGTCCGGTCTATAAGAATTATTTTTGTTGAGTCTGACCGAATGCCGGCTACCAAAAGACTTTTATCCGAAAATACTAATGGTAGCGAAACTAAATTTAAAGAAAGCCATTCATATCGAACATTTTTTATGAAGTATCAATTTAAAAAAAATATTAAAAATATATAAACATTTTGTAAAAATATGTTTTATATACCATTGAAATGGTAATTGTATGGCCTTTAATAATGTTCTAAACTTTTTATACGTTAATAGTGATTATTTTCGAAAAACAATCGGTTTTTGAAAAAAAAATGCTTTCAAATTATACATCAGTGAAAAGGTAAAAAGATTTTTATTTTGATACCCATCTTGTAAAAAAAGATTGTGAATTTAATGAGTAGTTTCAATCGCAAATTTCAACTTTCACCTTGAGATACGCATTTGTGTTGGTTTTGGTGCAAAAATGATCATCGTGTTTTACACAATACAGCCATAAATCAAATCTGAGCTATATATCTTAAAAAAAGTAATTACAAGGTAGCAAGGTTATTGAAATAAATAATCTTGTAAACATAAATTTGCACAGAATCTATAAACGGTTAACGTATGAAGTAACGTAGTAGTTAAGTGCTAATATGTAATTGAAATATTTCTCAATTGTTCAACTGTTTTGTTTCAGCGCCATAAAATCTTATCATGATATAGTATCTACATTTATATGTATGTATCATACTAGAGTGCTGCAGGAATGTATTCATTTGATATTAGAATAGAATCTCTCATTCATTATCTTTAAGCGAATACGAATTAGAATGAATAAAATAGAAATAGAATGGAATGGAGTGTATGTTTCATTTACATAGAATGAGTAAACTCCCAACATTTGCAAATGGATATAAAGCATTTGAGAGTACTCTAAACATTCGCTTTGCTTTTCTATGTCACATTATAATACATATAGCAAAAATACAGTAGATAAGAGAACATGACGAGGCAAGACGCAGTAATACAAATCATCACTGCCTGTCATGAAAAGCAACAACAATTATAACATACAACATACTCGTAGAACTCTCAAACTCTCTTAGTACTCTCAAACATTCGTTTATTTGAAGAGAAAAAATGAATGTATGGAATATTTATTGTACAAGAAATGAGTGGAGTATTCTATTATACATTATGTCAAATAAGTACCCGGAAATCGGAAATTCTAATTTTTAATTTTCCCTGTGAGAATATTTCAAAAAAAAATTTTTCCCAGGTTGGCACAACTGTCAGCCACTATTCTGTGAATTTTTATTGCTATGTGTCATTTAGTTTGGTTACGGTGTCATTAGGAACAAGTCAACTTTTTGTGTGCGTTGCGATTTTTACTATGGATAAAAATATCGAACAAAGAGTTTCTGTGAAATTTTGTGTTTCAAACGAAATTTCTTGTGCCAAAACGTTGGAAATGTTGAAAAAAAAACATTTGGTGATTCAACCATGTCGAAAACTCAAGTTTACGATTGGTATAAATCGTTCAAGGAGGGGCGAGAAGAAATACATTCTCATGTAATCTTTATAAACATTAATTACAATTATTATTTTGCAATTAAGGAATATTTCTTATTTAGTTTGTGCAAGGTCATATATTGGTGATCACTTGAAGGAATCCCCGAAAAAAAAAAAATATATATATATATATACATATATATATATATATATACATATATATATATATATATATATATATATATATATATATATATATATTTGTTATCAGCGTCGCTTAAGTTTTCGATTTAACGATGTCCGTCCGTCCGTGTGTCTGTCACCTGGCTGATTCCCACGATAACTTGAGCATGTATTGAGCTATTTTGACGAAATTTGGCATAAGTAGCCTATGATCCAAGGGTATGGAGGGGATTGATATTGAGCATGATCGGTCAACGGCCACGCCCAAACCAAGCATTCAAAGTGACTAACCTCGGAAATTTTCCAAAATCTTTAACTTGCTATAACTCACTTAATATACCCTCTGGGACAACAATATTTTACACGTAGAATTATACTATACTGCTACATAATCCTGCCAGAAATGACAGAATCAAACAAATTTTTAACCGTTATAACTTACAAACTACTCACAGTATGACAACCAAATTTAAGATGTGGATTAATATTGCAAAAATAATTAGATTTACAAGAAAGAGGCAAGCCACTTTTTATATAGCTTCCATACTAAGCCTCGGAATTATCTTAAAACCCCCCTTTATTATCAAACTTGCCCTTCAGGAAGAAGGGTTTCAAGCCAAAACAGTATGCAACATTCTCAACAAGAGCAATATACCTCAACCGTTATATCGTATTGAGCTTCAGCCTGAAACAAAACCCCTAAAAAAAGGTGAAGTACACCCCATATATAAAATTCGATATTTATTGCATCGCAAAATCACAATTGAAGAACCCCATAAGAGAACTGGACCTCCTCAGTGCAGTAACTGCCAAGAATATGGACATACTAAGACATATTGCACCCTGCCAGCTGTTTGTGTGATTTGTGAAGATCTCCATAAATCAAACATATGCCCAAAATCTAAAGGCGATGCTAGCATGAAAAAATGCAGCAATTGTGGAGGTAATCACACCGCAAATTATAGAGGTTGCCCAGTATATACAACCCTAAAGCTAAATTTCTCCGCTAGCAATCAACCTCTAAAACCAATTGAGCAAACTCAGATAGCCAACTCAAGTAAGAGACAAAATATTGATGCAACACAATTCTTCTCTGCAATCCCAAACAAGAATCAAACCAATTCATACGCTAGCGTGTTAAAACAAAACCCACACCAACAAAGCAATGTAAATAATGAGCAGAAACTCTCACTGCCCGCACAACAGCCAAGTACCCTTGAACATTTGCTTCAAACATTAATTCAGAATATGAACCAATTCATGAACTCAATGCAAACAATGATGCAAGAAATGATGAAAAATCAAACGATGTTACTCCAAACATTGCTATCCAGACCATGAGTTGTCTCAAGATATGCCACTGGAACGCCAACGGCTTAAGCCAGTACCGTTTGGAGCTAATTCAATTCCTTGAATCCAGCCAAATCGACATAATGATGATATCTGAGACCCATTTCACTGACAAAAATTGCTACCAAATACCATATTACAAACTGTACACCACAAATCATCCGCATGGTAAGGCACGCGGAGGAACTGCCATATTGATAAAAAGCAGAATAAAACATCATGTTCTCGAAGATTTCAGTAGCGTCTACTTGCAAGCAACATCTATATGTCTGGAAGAATACATCTCTAAGCTAGTAATATCTGCGATATACTGTCCCCCAAGATACAGTATTACCGAACAGCAATATAAAGAATTTTTCTCAACTCTTGGTAGCAAATTCCTGGTTGCTGGCGATTTCAACGCCAAACACACTCACTGGGGCTCCCGCTTAATAACTCCAAAAGGCAGAAGACTATGTTCAATCATCACTAACCACGGCTACGATGTTATTTCAAATGGTCAACCGACATATTGGCCGACGGACAAGAGGAAAATACCCGATCTCATAGGCTTTGGAGTCGCCAAAGGTTTGCAGATGGAAAATATCTCCACAGCGTGTAATTATGATCTATCATCTGACCACTCACCCACGGTAATATCTATAAAATCACCAAGCCCCCAAGGCAATTGCGTTAGAAAGAAAATAGACTGGTTAAAATTCAAGAAATATATAAATTCCCATCTTCCTCTGAGTACTGTATTAAGAAATGGACACGATGTAGACTCAGCACTCGAAAAATTCAACCAGCTACTCTCATTAGCTCTCAGCTCAGCCACCTGCACAAAGGTATGCAAGCAATCAAACTATAGCCAATACACACCAGCCGACATTGAATTGCTAGTAAGACAGAAAAGAAGACTCCGAAGACAATGGCAAGAATTCAGATCACCGAATCTGAAAACACAGCTACAGCACTGCACTCGAAAGTTAAAGCAAGCCTTGAAAAATAAAAACAACAAAGAGTTAGAAGAGCACATAGCGAAATTAACACCTGGTGAAGCGTCAGACTACTCTTTGTGGAAATCAGCAAAAAGCTCAAATCGGCCAATTCTTACTGATTCCCCCATCCGTTTGAGTGACGGAAATTGGGCTAGAAGCAACTGTGAGAAGGGTTTGGCTTTTGCAAACCACCTAAAAAGTGTGTTTACACCCAATCCACCCTCTTCACAGTCCTCATTACCAATATTAACTTCTCAACCTTGCTCAATAACGCTCAAAATTAAAAAAAAGGACATATTCAAAGCAATTTATAAAGATTTAAACCCAAAAAAATCACCTGGTCCAGATAAAATTACCGGTAAAATGATAAAAGAGCTACCTCCGGCTTCAGTAATTCATCTGATGCACATTTTCAATGCTATCCTTCGTATTAAACACTATCCCAAATGCTGGAAAACTTCAAAAATTATTATGATAGCAAAACCAGGAAAAGACCCTACAAAAGTTGCATCGTACAGACCAATCAGCCTCCTGCCTCTACTTTCTAAAGTATTCGAAAAGCTACTTGTCATGAATATAACTCCATTTGTTAACCTCAACCAACTGATTCCTCAACATCAGTTTGGATTTAGAAAACAGCACGGCACAATAGAACAAGTCCACCGCATTGTAACTCTGATAAGGAACACTTTTGAAGAAAAAAAGTATTGCTCAGCTGTCTTTCTTGATATCACTCAAGCTTTCGATAAAGTATGGCACGTTGGCCTTATTTACAAATTCAAACTATTACTGCCTGCAAATGTCTCCTCATTGCTTAGTAGCTACCTCACGAAAAGACAATTTCTCGTACATCACAAGGATTACACAACAAATCCATTGGATATTCACGCTGGCGTTCCTCAAGGAAGCGTTTTGGGCCCCTTACTGTATCTCTTATACACTACAGATATGCCCAGCAATAACCATACATTTATATCGACCTTTGCAGATGATACGGCAATATTGTGCTCTCGCTCTAACCCCATAGAAGCTATTAAACTCCTGCAGACTCATATCGATTTTCTCGAAATCTGGCTAGCAAAATGGCGTATAAAAGTCAATGAATCAAAGAGCGTACATGTAACCTTCACGCTAAGGCCAGATACATGTCCCCCACTTAAAATTAATGGCCAATCAGTTCCACAATGTTCCTCAACAAAGTACTTGGGTATTCACCTCGACAGAAGGCTGACCTGGAAAAATCACATAGAGGCAAAGAAAACTCAGATCAAGCTTAAAATTAATCAGTTATGGTGGCTGATACACAAAAGATCAAAGTTGAATCTCGAATACAAAGTGCTATTATATAAAGCAATCCTGAAGCCAATCTGGACTTATGGTATTCAGTTTTGGGGCACCGCATCTCCCTCAAATATCGAAAAATTGCAGCGAATACAATCCAAGTGTCTGCGAATTATTGTAAACGCGCCTTGGTATATGAGGAACGTTAACATCCATCGAGATTTAAATGTACCCACAATTTCTGAGGAAGTTGCAATGTCTTGCAGAAACTACATTCAAAAATTACACAGTCATCCGAATCCCCTTGCTAGGCAATTGTTGCTGAGCACGGAGCATCGTTGATTAAAAAGAAAAGACACACTGAATATGCTGTGAAATTGCTATACCTCGTGACTCAGCAAATTGTGATGCAACGTTGGGAATATCACATAATTTTATTTAGTTTGTAAGATTTGATTACTTATTGTTAGTTTCTAAGTAATTTTAGAAAGATCCAATAAAAAGGCTTGTAAAAAAAAGAAAAAAAAAAAAAAATTATTCCTTTTAAACCCTCACCCATAACTTACGAAATACTTCGTGAAAGTCAATATATTTCAGGTGTAGATTAGTATTACAGGCAAGAATTGTTTCTCAAAAAGCTGGTGAGCAAGGCCTACTCCTTAATGTATCCCCATACAAAGTAGTGGAAATAAAAGAAGAAGAAGGATATCGAGCAAACTTTTTATATATATATATCTACATGTTCAGGGTATAATTTGATCGGCCCAAACCGTCTGTAACGTCATCTTTATAACATAACAAGTTGAATATCGAAAAGATTTTTCTTTCGAACGGTGCCCACGTGTAGGCAAGAAATTGGCAATTCTTCGGACAGTAACAATTTGCCATGGAAAAGCTTCTAAAAGTGCTCTGTGACAAAGTTCAGAAAAAGTGATGTCGCGCAAGAGTTCTGCCTTTCGGAACCGGCTAAAATAAGTAGGTCCCTTCTAATACTGTCCAAAATTTAACACGCACAACAGTGATGGAATAGAAGCTCGCTGAAGAGCCCTTCGGGGTTTATAAGTGTCACATATTTATTTGTTTATTTATTTTTATTTTTTGTTTCTAAACAAGTATAAACCGCATAATCACCGCTGGAGCGGTGAAATGCATGAAAGACCCCGATTAATTTTTAGTACCAAAAATGTTCTCCCAATATACATACTTACCCTCTACATCTACCCTTTAAGCGAACTCCTATAGAAAATGAACTCAAAAATATCTGAAAATAATCAGAATATGCTCAAGCAAATCTCCTCTTACTTACTTACTTATGGGGCCATAACAACCGAATATCGATTTAGGCCGAAAATAACAGGCTTCGCCAGCCATCTCTGTTCTTCGCTAGCTGGCGCCAGTTAGAAATTCCAAGCGCCGTCTGGTTCTCCAGTACTTGGTCTTTCCACCGGAGGTTTGGTCTTCCTCTTCTGCGTCGTCCTCCAGCGGGTTCCGAATATAACACATTCTTAGCTGGAGAGTGTTCTTCCATTCGCTCGACATGACCTAGCAAATCTCCTCTAGAGTTATAAAATATATGAGCGACTCGCCAAAAATTTCACCCGAACATATCGCTCTGCCCTTTAAGAGGTCTCCTATACAAAATTGTACTCAAAAACCTATGAAAATCGTGAAAAACAAGCCACGCAATTGCTTCTAGAGCGATAGTATGTATGACCGACTCGCATAAATTTGTTCTCCTCAACATTTCCCTTTAACATATTTAAACCATATGGTAATTCCACATCTTAGGGGGCTCTCCCAAAAAATTGATGGTTTTGTGAAAAAACTAAAAAAGTAGTCGTAACCAAATCGAGAATTTCTTATGTTTCATTCTAAAAACTTGGGAATTATGATCATCGACATGATATACCAACAAAGGATGGCTTTCCATTGCGTGCCTCCATATTATATATAAAGAAAATATATCTCTTTGGAAAAAAATTATTTCAAAATTAATTTTAAACCGAAATTTTTGTTAATTATCATCCATAGGTTTATTGTTTTTCTTCTTTATTATATTCTTTGGATTTGTTTCCCCTTCTCTTCCCTATTACGGGGATGTGAAATCCATGTTAAACCGGCTCGGTAGCCAAATATAAAAACATATGCCCGTTTCTATTTTATAAACTTAATTAGTGTGTGTTATAACAATATAGAACATTTTATCATAAACCGGCCTCTTGTACATACATATATATGTACGTACATACATACACCTACGTATGTATATGAAAATATTTTCTACCAAATAAATAGAGATTAACAACAATCAGCTTATATATAACATATGCGATAAAGTGCTGTTGTGTTATCAGTTTGAACTCCTCTTATATATGTACAAGCATGTTTACATTTATTACATACATATTAGCATTGTGAATTAAGTTGGCGCTCATAAAAAAAAACTGCGCCAATATAACCCAAAATTCCCTATGTAAAAATGACATGTATAAATAACGTCATAAAACATTTTTAGCATATTTTTTTGTATTTTTTATTATAAGCTATTCTGTTGTTGTTATTTTTGTATTACTATTGTTGTTTAATCATCAAAAGTTCTCATACTTAAATAATCTCCCCATACGAGAGTACATTGAAATTTCAGAAGATTTTCTTTTCTTGTTTATTTAATATTTTTGTTTATTTTTATTTTTTTATTTTATTTAACAATTTTATCGTTTGCAAATTTGTCATGCGTATCTGTTTTTTTTATACGCATGTATTCTCCCCATTGTCACTTTCACATATCTAATTTAACGCGTGTTCTTGCCGTGGTTGTTGCTGTTGTTGTTGTAGATTGGAAAGTTGCCAGAAAGTGTTAGAATTTTACATGATGTGCCCTTCAAACTAGTCATGATCTTGACAATGCTGCCGGAAGTTATGAAATTTTTGCCATTCTAATATTTATTTAAATCTTGACTGCAAATTTTATGCATATGCATCTTAGAGCGTTTTATGTTGATTTATTTTAACATTATTTTAACAATTCTCAAAATATTTCATCTTTTGTGATAAAAATCGTTTCCAGAGATTCTCATATAATATCATTTCAGTCCATAAGTTCGTGCGTTTTTCTTAGGTGGTTTTAAAATAGGTTTTCAGTATTTATTAATCAATAATATATTTTCCTGCATTATTAACAATGTCTTTCCAACGTTTAGGCGAATTTTTAATTTCCTGCTAAAAATATTGTTTGTCCTTGGAGTCAAAATACGCGTTGATATTCCTTTTTATAGCTTCTTTTGAGGTGTACATAGTTCATATTACTTAAATGGGACTGAAGTCCGCGGTAAAGGTGATAATCGCAAGGTGCAATATCCGGAGAGTATGATGGATGCGGCATTAGCTCTCATCCGAGCTCGTTCTGCTTGCCTAGGGTCTGTCTTGCGGTATGCGGTCTGGCTTTGTCGTGGTGAAACAAAACTTTGCGTCTATTGACTAAAGACGGTCGATTTTTTTCAAGTCCTTCATCTCTGGGTGTTGGTTCTGGTGTTTCATATTTTTCTAACCACTGGCGTTTGCAAACAGGATTATTGTAAAGGACCCATTTTTCGTCCCCAGCAACAATACGGTTCAAAAAAACTCATATCCAAGCTGAAAACACACATTTACTCTCTGCTGAAGGTTTGCGACGGAAAGTTTATTTTCCCAGCTTTGGAACCTTGCTCAATTGAACCAGGTGCCTGTAAAATGTTCCATGTCATGAATTTAACCTTCTAGTCACCATATCGACTGTCAAACTTGGCTCAGCTTCCACACGAGTTCTAGCAAGGCGTCGGAGTTAAAGACCTTAGGACGACCAGAACACACATTCACTCTCTGCTGAAGGTTTGCGACGGAAAGTTTATACGGAACCCATTTTCCCAGCTTTGGAACCTGGCTCAATTGAACCAGGTGCCTGTAAAATGTTCCATGTCATGAATTTAACCTTCTAGCCACCATATCGACTGTCAAACTTGGCTCAGCTTCCACACGAGTTCTAGCAAGGCGTCAGAGTTAAAGACCTTAGGACGACCAGAACACACATTCACTCTCTGCTGAAGGTTTGCGACGGAAAGTTTATACGGAACCCATTTTCCCAGCTTTGGAACCTTGCTCAATTGAACCAGGTGCCTGCAAACTGTTCCATGTCATGAATTTAACCTTCTAGTCACCATATCGACTGTCAAACTTGGCTCAGCTTCCACACGAGTTCTAGCAAGGCGTCGGAGTTAAAGATTTTAGGACGACCAGAACACACATTCACTCTCTGCTGAAAGTTTGCGACGGAAAGTTTATTTTCCCAGCTTTGGAACCTTGCTCGATTGAACCAGGTGCCTGTAAAATGTTCCATGTCATGAATTCAACCTTCTAGCCACCATATCGACTGTCAAACTTGGCTCAGCTTTCACACGAGTTCCAGCAAGGCGTCGAAGTTAAAGACCTCAGGACGACCATAACAATCACCACTTCTGAATTTGGAAAAGCACTTCTACGCAGTCCTTACACTCACTGTATTCTCCCCATGAGTTGCGTTTATTTTTGCAGCAGCAGTTGTTGCATTTTTTCCACTTTTATAAAAAAAAATACAAAATATGCCTCTTATACTCGTTCGAAGATTCCATTTTATTTTTTAACAACGCGTGCTTCTATCCGCGATTAAAATCACTTGTTGTTCCTTTATCCCCCACGAATCATTTTTTGTACGCAAAAAGTGCATACTGTGAAACTATTGGAAAAATAACGCATGAACTTATGGACTGGCTTGATACTTAAAATGCAGACAAATGGAAAAAAAATTCCGAATACGATTATCACGCTCTAAAGTTTATTTGTACTTTTAAATATAATTTGAAGGTCAAAATCTTGGAAAATGTTTGCCAATTTCGCTATACTTTCTTACCTAAGTAAAAATAAAACATTCGTTTGCAATAAAAACTAGTGAAATGTCTTGAAATGTATTTTTTTTTTCGCAATTTTAAAATCTTCGGATATGGTTGATGTAGACATTATAGAGACAAGAAAACATAAAGAAAGGTTGTCTAATTTAATTTAGCAATTTTTCTTACAAGTTTTGATAAATGTACTTACAATTTATGAAAATAAAATAATCAATTTAATTAACTTCTAGTATAAAGAAAGGCAAAAAAAAATAGTTATTTATGCATTTATGATCGTTTCATTCACTTTAATTGAGAGTAAATGATGTATTTATTTATATAGTTCAGCAACATATAGTTGTAGTTATATATCAATTTAATTAAATTAAGTTTCATTTATAGAAGTTCAATAGAAGCCATATGATGTTATCAACTTTTTGGCATAAGGAAAAAAAAAAGAAAATCTATGTTTAATATCCTTTTATTTATTTGATGATTTGTTTGTTTACAGTTTGCAATGAGCCGTCTCATCGAGCAGCCAAATATTGCGATGTCTATTAAGTCGTCCAGTGGACAATTACCCACCACAACAACATCTTCACCATCATCAGCAACAATAGCAGTGAATACGACTGAAGCTGTCAACGCACAATTGCATACAGCTAAGGGTATAGAAATATCGAATACCACTTCCCAAGGTATGTACGTATGTAGATTTGTATAATGTAATATGAACTAATTAATCTAGTTTTATCCCTTTACAGTTCCAACGGTGGTCAATGATGTATTTATAAGTTTAATATCGGGTGCTGCTGCTGGGGCTTTAGCGAAAACTGTTATTGCACCATTGGATCGAACGAAAATTAATTTCCAAATTAGGTAATTAGGTATAGGTGAATCGAATGCAATCGAAAAATTCTATATGATTTTGATTTTGAAAATATTTACAGCAAAGGAGTACCATATTCCTTTAATGCTGCTGTCCAATTTCTAAAACAGACCTATGCCAAAGAGGGCTTTCTGGCGTTATGGCGTGGCAATTCGGCAACCATGGCGCGTATTGTGCCTTATGCTGCCATACAATTTACGGCGCACGAACAATGGCGCAAAATATTGCATGTTGACAAAGATGGCACAGAGTAAGTGGCTTAAACAATTGACTGCAAATTGTAATATCTAACTCTTCATATTCATTGTATTCTCACATAGTACAAAGGCTAGACGCTTCATAGCTGGTTCATTGGCTGGCATAACATCACAATCGCTGACATATCCTTTAGATTTGGCTAGAGCTCGTATGGCCGTAACAGATAAATACACTGGATACCGGTATATATATTTTTATTTTACATGTCTTTTATGAGATTTTCAATAAAATATGTATTTAGAACGTTACGGCAAGTTTTTGTCAAAATTTGGATTGAAGAAGGTCCCCGTACTCTATACAGAGGGTATTTGGCGACCATACTTGGTGTTATTCCATATGCAGGCACATCATTCTTTACATACGAAACACTAAAACGTGAATATTATGGTATGTCTCATATTTAATATGCCTACCACATACATAATTGATCATAGTTGTAATAAATTTCGAATTACACTTTTGCAGAAGTTACAGGTAATAGTAAACCAAATACTCTAGTCTCTCTTGCATTTGGTGCAACTGCTGGTGTTGTTGGACAAACATCAAGTTATCCGCTTGATATTGTACGCAGACGCATGCAAACGATGAGAATCAATAAGAATGGCAATAATAAATATCCCACCATATATGAGACGCTTGTGAAAATCTACAAGTATGTATGGCTACTTAGTTACATACCTACCTATTATTATTAAAATCAATTTTTTTCTTTACAGAAATGAAGGCATTAAAAATGGCTTCTATAAAGGACTCAGTATGAACTGGATTAAAGGTCCCATTGCTGTTGGTATTAGTTTCTCGACATATGATCTAATCAAAGAGTTGCTTAGGGAGCTATTTCATTTAAAACGTGGCCGGAACAATGAACCAATTGCTAATTAGTTTGAAACATACAAAAAAAAACTGATTTTCCACATATTGTACGTTTCTCGATTGTCAATTTTGTTATATAATATTTACATACATACGATACATACATACATGTGTTCTAGATGTTATTACCTAAATACCAATTCAATACATACATATGTTCCATTTCTATTCTGTGCGCAACATTTGTATGTATTTATTTAATTTTATTAGACACAATTGATTATTTTCCATACGAGATATTACACTATTAAAATTACAACTATTGCATAGTTATATTTTTCTTTATAATACTATATACCTACACATATAAAGTACTTGGCTGACCATCAATCGTTATTTGTTCCTTATGATTTGTATGAAATCGCAATTTATATATACATACATAACTACTACATTAATGCATATATAAATTTAAGCACAACGAGACAATAAATAAAATATAAACTCTTGACTAATATTGATTATAATTGTACATTAATTATGTTGTTCTATTTTACATACAATCCTGTAATTTCAAGTATTTGTATTAAGAATTGATGGAAACTTTGTTAAAATTTAAATAAACGATTTGTAAAATTAGTTTTAATATTATTTCTTGTTTAATTTTGATACAGAAGAGAAATGTATATAATCATTTCAGAGCTGAAGGTCTAGCTACTAGTGCTCCTAGTTTATGTAAGTAATAATGTGATTTATCACATTAAATAATATATTCATTTCAATATGCATATTCATAATGGTATATAAACGGTCTCCAAAAAGAGTTGAATTTTCAAATTTGTCATCATTTAAATTTGTTGTACTAGAGTGTACATGTATAATGACATTTAACAAGTATAAAACTTCGAATGACTGAAAATGGAGCGCTTCACAATTGAAACGTACACGTACTTGTTTTTATGCCCCTATTGCGGTTCACCACTCAACCCAGTTTGGTCGTCTTAGAGTCGACCCGACTTCAACAAGACCAAACTATTTTTTGGTATTGTGGTACACCACTGTTTTCGGTTGAAATTGTTATGGCGTTACCAGCTTAAAATATCACTTATGACAGAAAAGTGGTCGATTAAAAATAAAAATTAAGGAAATATACAATTGTGTTTTGCTGTGAAAATTATTTAAAATGGATATTAGTGTAGATTTGTTTTATGAAGATGAAAACGAAGACGCGAAAATTGATTTGCTACGCTTACGGAGAAAAATTCGTGATGACTCTAACCCTCTTGAACTACCTAGCGAAAAGTATAAATATTGTTCAAAATAAATAAAAGCAAATAATAAATTTTTTTATAGATTTATTAGCTATTTTCGACTGAGCAAAGAGGCATATTGCTTTTTGCTGGATGACGTAAAAGACCATTTCAAGAAATCTGTGCGTGTCGTATCTATACCACCAATATTGAAATTGTGTGCTGCTCTTAGATTTTTCGCTGATGGAAGCTACCAGAAGAGCAGCGGCAATGACTTCAATATAGGAGTGGCTCAATCTACAATGTCACTTGTTTTAAAAGAAGTATTAGATGTATTGGAGACGAAACAGACGCTGCAAGGAGTATCAGAAATAATATAATGCGTTCTTTCCAAGCTCAATAAATTTATCTCTTATTTATTTTTTAAATTCATTTCAGTCTCTTTGGTAAATGAAAGATAACTTAAATTATTTAAAAAAAAATCTTATTTTCTTAGATTCACGTCTACTTTGTTAGCTTGGATTCTGGTCCATTAGTTGAACAAGCCTCTCAAATTGAGCTTTGGTTGTAATTTTTAAACTTCTGAAAATGTATAAAATGTTGAGAAATTACAATATGAAGCCAAGCTAATTATTACTTACGATCTCTCCATTATTTTTGGCTTTATTAGTTTAAAGTAAACTGCAACTGATGCAAACACAACTGCTTATGAGCAGTGGTGTATATTTAACGTGCTTGTCGACCAAACTGAAACAGAGTTGCAAACGGCAATACCACAAAAATAATGAACACAATCAAAAAAATCAGCCGCCAGTCGAGTTGAGAACGGCAATATGAATTTCTCGACGGCGACCAAACTGTTACAAAAGTTGTGAACCGCAATAGGGGCATTAGATATTATTCTAAATCTTTTGAGATGGGTGGATTCGTGAAGAAAACTCACTGGAGATAATGGGGAAAACAATGTAACCACAAAAGGATACTTTTAAGTGTGGCTTACGGGCTGGTGGTTGGCTTTGGCATTGCTTTTACAGTGAATTGATTTTGCTTTCGTGTGATGATCACTTTCTCTCAGCTTTGTCACAGAGCTCTTTTAAAAGTGTTTTCAATGCAAAATGTTACTGCCGGAAGAATGCACTAACTACTGAGCAACGGCACCCATATACAAACATGAAAACATACTTTTTACAAATTTTAATAATCGAAATATTCATAATTATAATCTTTTGTATGGTATTTTGCCACTTCGAAGCAAACTAGTAATCAAGCCATTTTTTTATACATATCTTCAGCTGTGGAGAACCGCTAGTCAGCTAAATCAGACTGCATTGATCTAAATAAGTAGTTGCCGGAATGAGTCAAGTTTCGAGAATACGCCCCATGCTGAATATCTGCCCATCCTAAGGAGCAGATGAGTCCCAGGGTTGGTTTTTCGGTATGTGAACGAGCATTATTATGCAGTAATATCAGTTTTCGCCTTCCCTGGTGGGTAAGCAATATCTTTTCCTCCAGCACGTTACTTAATCTATAGTTGGTAACGTTCAGCTGCTGACCGTCGACAGTTTTATGAGGTTTCAGAAGCTCCATTTTCAAACCCACCAGTCACACAGTAACACTTTCTTTGTATGAATATTCGGCTTTGTAACCGATGTGGATGGCTGACGAGGATCAATCCATACACTTTTACGTTTAGGATTGTCGCATAGTGTCCACTTTTCTTCTCCCGTAATAATTTTGTGCAAAAAATTAAGAAAATGTTTTTTTTTTGTGCAGAGAAAGCAAATTCAAGCAGATGTAAATTTTTCGAATTTTTAATTTCTCCGGTTTGCTCATGAGGAACCCACTTTCTTTGCTGCTGGGTCTTCCCTACTGCATGCAATCTTACTGAAATTACCAACAAACCAACTTCATCACAGGGAACTCATTTGTACACTATTAATATGTTTTTTAAAATTAAAAAAAAAATCAACAAAATAATTTGTTTTCGGTATATAATTTGTTTATTCGAAAAAGCAAACATAACCATTATTTATGGAATAGGACTTCATTCATGTGGCTTCATCGGCTGGCTTCGCAGTAGCGCAACCTGTCAACTCAGTTTTCAAAGACCTTGATGATGGCTTCGCCTCATAACACGATTACCGAACTTAGCGCGAAAAAAATCGATTTTGGGTTTTTGGAAAAAATTTCAATAACTGAAAAATTCAGACTATTATTTTTCTAGTACAAGAATAACAGTTCAACTAGCATTAACATATTTTTAGACCAAAGTAAAATTTCTATACTAATAAACAAACCACTAATGCTATTTGTTTACATTTTTTGATAAATGATTAGTGTTTTGTTTATTATTGGCAAGATCATTTATTTCAATCAACGCTAAAAGTTCACACAATGCGTTTAAAGCGTTGATGAAATTGATTGAAGGCCGAAATACATAAAAAGTATGCATGCATCAAGCATACAAAATATATATTTTGTGAAACACATAAAAAGTATGCATGAAGAGCATATGTTTATTTACAAGTCAAAAGCCATAGCAAACTTCGAGAGAAAACAAAAGTTAATATTTGAAAAATGGAAGCAGAAGATTGAAAATTTACATTTTAAATTTCATAATTCAAATAATTTCAATTTTGGCGCTGCACAACTAAATCACCCAGCTGTTCGGAAACGTCAATGCTTGAAAAAGTTGAAAGTTGAGCAACTTTCGGCATGCATCAAGCATCAAGACATGACGCATACTTTTTATGTGGACATTTTCATAAAGATGGGTATATTTTAACAGATGAATATGTATGCATACTTTTTATGTATTTCAGCCTTGATCTCCTTCCTTAAGAAATAACGCACTTCCTTAAGAAATAACGCACTTCTTTAAGGAATAACGCACTTCCTTAAGAAATAATGCGCATATGCGAAAGTAATGAGATATTCAAGTACCAATTGTAATACTAATCGCTTACATTTTTACATTGTACTTCCTACCTGTTATTGAACAAAGCCATTGCCATTGTATTTGAAATATATGCTATTAAATTGAAAACCATGATCGTCTCCTAAAAAAATAACGCATATATGTGATAACTATGAGATAACAACCGCATAAGTAATAAAACAGGCATAAGTAATTGTACAGGCAGTAGCAATGAGATAATAAAGTACTGCTGTTATTATATTATGAATAGAGATGTAGTCATTGTATTTGAAATAGTTGTGATAACAAAAATTATTTTTAATTGTCAGGTAATAAAACAATAAAAAAAAAGTAATTTTTTGTAAAGCTCCCTTAGATTTTCATATCCCTGCAAAACTCGAATGACCGATTGAATGAATGTTTCAATTGTCACTAATGCATAAATAGTACATGTGAGAACTCGCTATGAAAAAATCTCAGAATGAAACAACATCATGCAATTTATAATGACAACCTCAAAATCAGTTTTGTTTCTTTTGTTCATTTTGTGTGTCTCAAAATTTCACCATTCCCATGCATGCAATGCGTGCGAGGGAGTTAGAATATTAAAAAAAATTTAAAAATTGCGTGACGTTGTTTTCTTCTGAGATTTTTTACAGCATATTGCACTATTTATGTATTACTGACAATTGAAACATTTTGCAAGTGTATTGTAGTTTCGGTCATTGGAGTTTTGTACATATGTTTGTCAAGATAGGAACACTTTGAACATAGAACATAGCTCGTTGTGCCGATTTTAAATTTTGCTCTACCTACTTCTGACTATTTACTTTTCTGCCTATCTCGCTCGCACAGTTGCATCTGGGCAGGACAATGTGGACAGGCACTTATAAAGGGTATTCCAATAGGGATGATATGACTTTTAAAATGTCATAGCGGCCACATTGAAAACAGCAAAAATGTCAAATGTTGTCATTTGTATTCAGTATAAAAATAAAAAAAATATAGTGCTATCGAACATATTTTTTATTTTATCATATTTTAAAATTATATCGTCCTTGTTGGAAAACTCTTTATAAATGAAATTAACGTAGATGAAGTTTCGGCATGGCTACACACGTCCTTTCCTTGTCTATACGCAAGTGATTACTTGCTATCTTGTTATTGGTTAGAATAGATGATGGAATGAATGAAAAGAAAACAATAACAATAAGAATGAACTACTGGTAGTTAAAAAATTAAAATGTTTTTTTTTTCGGATTTGTGTATCTACCTTCATAATGAATTGTGTAACGAAGTTGGCAACACTATAGAAGTATTGAGTTTTTTCAGTTTCTTTTCAACTGCCATACGTTTCTGTGTCGTTATTCAGTGCGGTGAAGTTTTGCGAAGAGCAGAAAAATATATTTTTTACATCTGGAATTTATAATAATAAATCGTATACAATATATAAAATATAGAAACAGTATAATATGTTCGTGATAAATATGTGGAAGAAAGTGTTATTTGTTGAATCTGTTTATTAAAAGTTACAAAATATCGCTAGGTAGCTGACGAGCTGCGTATTAAACAAAGTTTCTAACAATCGGTAAGCGAATATTTTTCATCTAAAAGAAGTGCGGAGATAAAGGCATTGCAAATATATTCTATAAAACGGGTAAGTAAATTGATTGGAAGTAATTATATATATTATATGTTAAATGAAATATGTTAAATGTCAGTTCCGCAAAATTCTATTATAGGGATGTATTTTGTTGAAGAATGTAGATTTATTACAATACGAACCAAAGGGGATATTACATCTTCAATGGTTTGTTGTCAAACAAATGCAATTAATGTTGAATTGTAAAATTGGCATTAGCTAAATTGAAATATTGGAACAAGCCCAATTAATAAAAAAATGAAATATATATAAAATTTGTTCACAGTCTATTTTTGTGTAATTTTTTTTTTTTTTTTTCAAAAACCGATTTATTCGCAAATAATCATTATTAAATTATAAAAAATTTAGAACTATATTAAATGCCATACAATTACCTTTTCAATGGTATATAAAACATATTTTTAGAAAATATTTATATATTTTTAATACTTTTTGAAAATTGGTACTTAATAAAATTATTTCAATATGGAAGGCTTTCTGTGCAAAAAAATAACTCTTTTAGGCCCGACGATGGCTTCGTGACCATCAGTAATTTCAGATAAAAGTCTTTCTTGGTAGCCGGCCTTCGGTGGGCGTAAACATATAACCCTTACAGAACTGAAGCCGGCTTCGGAACCATCATTTTCTTACAATATTTACATTTATCGCTCTAATTCTCCATGTCACTTCTTTTTCCGTATACACCTAATTGCAGTAGACAATGTACGAAGACCAAAAAAATATCAAAAATACATACATTGTATTTTCGAAAAAAATCTGTGTTTGAAAAAAAAAACAAATTTTTATTTTTGACAACTTTTAAAATGTAAAAACATAGGTCTAAAATGTTATATGTCACTGTAAAGATATTAAAAAGATTTTCCTTTTGATACCCATATTGTTAGAAAAAATTTAGAATTTATTGAGTAATTTCGATCGCAAATTTGATTTGGATCTTGAGCCACGACAAACAATTTTTGGTTTTTTTATATTCACAAAAATAGGCTCTCTACGAAGACTTTTGTTTTTTTGTTTTTTCCTTTAAGTGGGCTATTCTGCACTTATGCCAACAATTATGTTGAATTACTTGGGCAATGAAATAAAATGTAAATATACACATTTTAGATTTGTTGAATAAACTCTTCCAAACTTTGAAATTCATCTGCTAAAACAATGAAAAAATGAAATTCAAATTAATCAATAATTTTTTTTGTTGCAATATTGTTTAGTAGTGCAGAACGACCACATTTCAAATGAATTGAATATTCTCAACATTTCCAACAATATGGAGAGATTCCATGTTTTAAATATAGTATCAAAGAAATACCCAACAATTTGAGTTCCATGTCGCTAAATTTTGACACTGTTTTGAGTAACTAATAAGGACAATAAATGAACAACAATTTGCCATTTAAAAATATTGTTTACGCGTAAAAGGCGCACATATGTTTATTCGATTGTACAATTATCAGGTAAAGAAATTAGAAGATCATGCGGTTTGTTGTTCTCTTTTTTTTTTAGTTCGTCACCTCCTAAATACAACTACTACTTTTCTCATCTGTTTTTGTTATTTTTACCTTCGTTTTCATTCGTCTTTCGTCATTCGCTTTTACCTCGATAATTATACGAAAATGATTGTTGTAAGTTGTACGTTGTTGTGTTGTCGAAGTGATATCGCCTGTAATAAAAACGCATTGGCTGCGGCAATTTTACGTTCGGCGCTACACAGTGATTCGGTTGTTCCACACTCGGCCATTTGACTCAGCAAAAGCAAGTACATAAAAAGTAGAAAGAACAGTTTTTGAATTACCGTCGGGCATCAGTAGTATAGTGATTTTTTTTTTGAAAATAACTTTTCCAATTATATTAAAATTAAAATATTCGGATTAATAATTGCAATACACACATAAAAGAGGATAAAAATGCAAACAAAGGTGTAAATGAAAGACGAAATTTCACTATTTCAGAAGTGAAGTGTATAAGAAAAAAAGGTTAGTGCGAAATCAGGAACCAAATAACAGCAAAGACAAAAAAAAAACAACATAGATATAAGTACTGTGAGTTTTAAAAATAAACCAAGAGTATACATATGTGAATGAATATACATATGTATATTTATACATATTTGTAGATACATATACGCAAGTGGTGAGATAAATAAAATGACGTCTAAAGAAGGCTGGAGAGAATTGATAATTTGGTAGAATGAAACGCAAAAATATCTTTATTCCTCTTGTGTTGATTCTTCATCCTGTTGCATGCTTATGCGTGAGTGCGAAAAAATTGTGTATATGAATGTAGTACATATATATAGATGCATGAGTGTGTGGCTTGATATTAAAAATAATGCCATTTCCCATGTGGGAGTAATGCCACTAGCATATAGATACAAATATGCGAACACCTCAAAATAATTACAAATGGGACAACCAGTGATCTTTTTTTTCCCTCAAACGATGTCATTTTTTAAATATATACATATAAGTACAAACTAATGCAGAGGTATAGAATTGTTTCAAAATGCAATTCTATTATTATATTATTGTCATACTATTGTAATATATTACAATTTTTTTGTTATTGATTTATTCTAATTCTCTTCCTTCATATATAAATGTTAACCTATGTATGTACATTCCGTCGCTTCTCAGCTATCCAGGCACGAAGACGACTAGTATCGTCGCTGTTTTATGTAGTAGAAATTCTTGGAAAAAGAGGTAAAAAAAAAGAATATCAAAATTGAACACAACAATAAATAACTTGTCTTGTTGCTGTGTTATGGCTGCTTGTTGTATGCCATTGAAGAAGAACAAGATGAAGAAAAACAAATTCTACCAGTACTCTATGTTGCCTGTTTTTCCTTGTCTTCCTCCTATCACGTTCTTGTTTTTCTATATTATTCTTCCATTCTGGTCGTTGCCTGTTTGTTTGCTTGCTTCTTCGTGTACCTACGTAATTGTCCACGTTCGTTCGTTCGTACGTACTTGTGTTGTTTATAAAGGTTCGTGTTGTGCAGGCCGTGTTTCTGTCCAATCGTCCGAGTGTTTTGAATTTGCTACATTAGCAACAACCAAATTCTCGACGCGCATTCACATCTATCTTTTTTTTTATTATTACATAGTAGAGTATCACTGTGATAACACATACAGTAGTCCATCACCTAAACATACATACATATTTAGAAACACACGGCAACTAGTTGTGATATACCGGTCACATTAGTTGCATCAGGTGAATATCTTTGTGCATTTACTCTATATTTGTAATTACATATTTAATTATTGTGTGTTTGTTGGCAAGGGGAAGATAAATTGGCCAGTATTCATATAGGCATAAGTGTAGAATAGACCACTTAAAGGAAAGACCAACAATTAATTGTCTTGTGAATTTGTGAATTTGTGAATATAAAAAATAAAAAACTTGTCGCTCAAGGTCAAAGTTCATATTTGCAATCGAAATTACTCAATAAATTCGCAATTCTTCCTTACAATATAGGTATCAAAAGAAAGGTCTCTTTAATTCAGTGATATATAACATTTTACTCCCTTTTTTCACTTTAAAAATTATTATCAAAATATAAAAATTAGAAAATTTTTTCTCAAAAACATTTTTTTTTGAAAATAAGCTCTATTAACCTAACGAAAATTTAGCACCAAATTAAAGGTCATGCAATTACCTTTCCAATGGTATGTTAAACATATATATATATATATATATATATATATATATATATATATATATATATATATATATTTTATTAATTTTTATGCATTTTTAATATTTTTTTTTTTTAAATCTTCAT
Organism: Megamerina dolium; assembly: GCA_963854835.1. NCBI lineage: Eukaryota > Metazoa > Arthropoda > Insecta > Diptera > Megamerinidae > Megamerina > Megamerina dolium. The sequence continues at coordinate 13,320,386 of OY978526.1, read as the reverse complement.
ACTTTGTCTATTGCAATTAAGTGTATACGGAAAAACTAGTGAGTCGTAAAGTCGACGTCAGTCCAGTAAGTTTTATTTTTTTGCGCCCGCCGAAAGTCGCCTATCAAGAAATACTTGTATCAGTAATTACTGATGGTCGCGAAGTCAGCGTCGGGCCTATCAAAATTCACTTTTATCCGAAAATACTAATGGTCGCGAAACTAAATTTGAAGAAAGCCATCTATATTGGAAAAATTTTGTGATGTATCAATTTTTTTAAATGTTAAAAATATATAAACATTTTCTAAAAATATGTTTTATATACCATTAAAAAGTTAATTGTATGGCCTTTAATATGGTTCTAAAATTTGTATATGTTAATAATGATTATTTTCGAAAAAAAAAGGTTTTTTTTTATCATAACTTTTAAAATATGGTGCCATAGCTCAGTGATTAGTGCGTTGGCCTTCTGATCTGTAGGTTGTGCGTTCAACCTCCCCGGCTGAAGCATAACAATTTTAATATCGTAAAGATTTTTCTTTCGAACGGTACCCAACTTTCAAAAATTCAATATAATCGATAAAATCCAAAATATAGGCTACCGCCACCATGCTTTAACAGGGCCTTGAGGTGTTGCTTTTGGAGCTCGGTATTTAGTTTTCGCCACACATAATTCATTTTATCCGATCCAAAATTATTAAATTTAGACTCGTCTGCAAATTCGACTCTGTTCCAGAAGTAATTTCACAATTCCATCGTTATAAAAAACTTGGTGAAGTGATTTTCGGCGGCTTTCTTGTAGGTTAATTTTAGTATTAGAAAAATCATTTGCACAACTTCGTAAGTTTTTGGGAACGAAGAAAGTGTGTTAAAGCATTCTCATCGTAAATCGCACAAATCTTTCTGCTTTCGTATCGGTTTTGCATGTGCAAAATTTCACTCATTTTCAAACCAATAGAACGTTTTACACAAATAACGAGGGTTCACAAGAAATGTACTCTGAAAAATGAAATGAAAAGGCGCATTCACATTAGTGCTACCGCACTATTAGCCATTAGCACCATCTTCTAATCTATAACACACCGAATCGATATGACAAAGGAAGAAAAAAGTGAGGTCAAATCGGGGTTTTCTTTTTTATGAGCGCAATAAACAGCAAACTGCTTCTAATATTTGGTCTTTGAGTTTATTGAAGATAGCGCAAAACCATATATATTCAATTAAGTCAAATTTAATATGGAACAAAAAAAAAGGGATGACTTTAGTATACCACATACAATATATTGTTCTTGCGTTCATTGCAAAGCTGCCCGAGTCATCAAAATTTTTGAATTAGATCATCTGGAGCAGTTTGTGATGCTTTCGTTTTTGTTTATTTTGTTTTTATTCGCTCCCATGCAAAAATTTATAATATAAAATCGACATTAGCTGTTATATTTTTGTTATCATTTATATAGATAAGAGTGGAGAATTGATAAAGTTGAAAGTAATAATGGATAATTTTTGTTATTGTTTATTCAATAGGAATAGTAGAGATGTACATGATATACAAAAATTCTAATTTGGCGCTATAAAGTTGTGGTTATATTGCAATTTTAATTACAGGAGGAGTAAACCGCAGATTTAATTTGTTCTCGATGTGGGTTAGTTATACAGGGTATTTTCTTGCGAGCTTTTTTTTTCCAATATTGTATTGTGCCAATTCAATGAATGTCAGCATGAAAGAAAGAGGCTTTGAATTGTTTATGTGCCAACAGAAATATTTTTCTATTATTTTTGCAAATCGAATTTTGCACAGATCGAATGTATAGAGAGCAACAGAAAACGATAAAAGCAAATGATAATCAAAAAATTAACAACAATTATTTGCTTGCTAAAAAAATAATACGAAAAAAAAAAACAAACAAAAAAAAAAAACACAGTGAGAGAACGCGCGCACACACACACACAGTGTAAATATTATATCAATACATATGTAGAGAATATTGTATAGAAGCGCGATATCAAAAAGTAGGAACAACAACAACAACAACAGCGTCGTGTGTAGCGCAAAATGAACATCAAGAAGAAGAAAATACAAAAACAAAATAAATAATAATTGAAAACAAAAAATAAAAAAACGAAGCACTGAAGTAGAATGAAATAAATGCAAAATATAATCAAAAAATTTATAAATAAAATATACAATATATATACCAAGTACAGAGTCTACATATTTGTAGAATATCAGAGGAAAGAAAAAAATGTCATAGCACTCACTTTCATCGCTATTGATGTTATTTCTCTTAAGTGGCGCTGTACTTATGCTATATGTGGATAAAATTTTATTGCCAATCGCCATCAACACCATCACCACCATCATCATGATGGCTATAATGGGGGCGAAGTATCGATCGCGATTTACATTTTCATAAATATTTTCGTAATAATTTGACAAAAACCGCAACAGGCAAGCAGCATAGAGACGTATAAAAATAAAGTTCACAAGTTTATTAATTACATTTTTTTTTTATTTTTTCTTTGTTTTTTTATTTTTTTATTTTTGCATATATCTATTCTACATCTATTCTACATTGTTATGCGTATATGTGTACAAGAAGATGAGGGCGAAAAAACAAAAAAAATCCGGTTTCTTTTCTTTATGTTTGTTTATTTGAATTTTAACAATTTGGAACGAATCAATAGAACTAATTTAAGCCATAAGAAATAAGTTGATAAATTATTTCATATTAGATGATGCACTTTCAAAGTTTCTATTTATCTTTCTATATTATTTGTTTGTTGTTACTTTTATTGGCATATTACGTACGAGAATCAAACCGTGCTGTTGTGTGACTATAGCATATAATCGTATAATTTCACGTTTTTTTTATCGTTACTTGTACTGTGTGCATACACATACTTGGGTATCTCTGTTCGTTCGTATATACATTGGTTTTTTTATTTTATTAATTATTTATTATTATGCTAATTTATGTTTGTACATGTATATGTACCTAATATGTGCGTATTTTTAAATGCTATCTATCTATCGTTGCGGTCGCCGCCTATTGTTTTAATAATATAGAAGTAATAACACAAAGCCAACACAATATATATTGGTTCATTCTTCTTATGCTTTGTTAGTTTCTCGTTGATTTTTTTTTCTATATAAAATCATTGCAATAGTAATAGTTGCTTTATGAACATTCTTTAATGGTAAAATAACATAGACGATTTTTGAACTAATTAAAATCGTTTAATAGTTCATTTGCCAGCAATTCTTTATTTATATTTTTCTAGAATTTCAGTTCTAAAATTTAGAATATGAATAAAATGTTCGATATTTGATATAATACCGTATTTCCATCGAGTGTTTAACTCACTGAGACAACTGAAAACTAAATTTCTGTTGATAACATAGTACATAACAGAGAATGTTATGTTAACAGACATATAGACATTTTGACTAATAAATGAATGTAAATTTTTTTTTTCAAATTAAAATAATAAAAAACAAAAAATAAAACGCATGAACGAATTATACCGATATTGTAATATTAATCCGAAAAAAGAAACCAAAATCAGGGCTATACTCAAAAACTCCTCAAATATACGTTGAAGCCCTATAATTCAAGCGGCATTTGCCGTCACAGCAAAAATAATAAAATGCAAATACCAAAACAAAAGACAGTTTTACTCTATTCCGATGGAAACACTTGATATTTTTGCAAATTTAACAGAGCTCTCAACTGCGGTTAAACGCTTGATGGAAATATGCTATAAAGCTAAGAATTTATTCGATTGTGTGGTATTAAAATATTATCTTATCAGTAGCAATGCTTAATCTGTATAGCTAAATATAGCAAAAAAAAAACAATGCCAATATGTCTGAAAAATATAGTAGACCATAGTGGAGGCCGGTTAAGACCGGAAAGACTATATGACCAGTTATCTTTCACCACTCACCACCACTCACCACCACTACTTATCTAATCGTATGTATTGAAGAAAGACGTGATTAGTAATCTATCGTATATACATACAGGGTGATTTTTTAAGAGCCTTGGGATTTGATTAAAAAAAAAAAAAAAAAAACCTCAAAAAATTAAAAAAAAATGTATGAAATCTTTATTTGAGTCGATTGAACGATCTATATAATTCAATGTTTAAAGATGATTTCGTGTAAATATTGATCGCGGCTGCACCTCAAATATGCTGGGTCCAATTTTGGCATACTCTCTTCAACATATCGGCCGGTATCTCACGAATAAATTCTTCAATATTGGATTCCAGTGCGTCAACCGTTGAGGGCTTGTCGCTATAGACATCAGTCTTAACATAGCCCCACAAAAAATAGTCGAAAGGCGTTAAATCGTACGATCTATTCGTCAAATTGACCGGCCCCAAATTTGAAATAAACTGTTCACCGAACTCGCCTCTCAATTGGGCCATTGTTTCACGTGCTGTGTGGCATGTGGCACCGTTTTGTTGAAACCACAAAAAAAGTTTGTAATCATCGCACGATAGCGTTCGCCATTCACAGTAACGTTCCTGCCTTCGTCGTCTTTGAAAAAGTACGGTGATGCCACCGGCCCATAATCCATACCAAACAGTGCATTTTTCGGGATGCATTGGCAGTTCTTGCAATGCTTCTGGCTGCTCTTCACACCAAATACGGCAATTTTGATTGTTCACGTATCCATTCAACTAGAAATGAGCTTTGTCGCTGAACACAAGAAAGTGCACGAACCACTTTCTTAACCGAGCATAAATTTTGATAATAATATTCAATAATCTACAAGCGTTCTACGTTTGTAAGTCGATTCATGGTTGAATTATAAACAATCACCTTGTACATACAAATTAAATTTCCAATTGAAATTGGTCGTATGATTGCAAGAAAGTCGATTCTATTTTTAATTATGTTGTCTGACGATAAATTTCACCAGTGAGCTACTTAATCTTTTATTGCATGTCAATTTACAAATGTGTCTACGTCTTTTAAGTGCATTTCTTATACGGACATTCATTTATTACTGTTTTATAGTCAATTAAAATCTCGCAATATATGTATTTTAATTCGTAGAGAATTATTTTATTTAAATTACATAAAGTTATCTTGCACATGGCACATCTAAAATAGCATTAAATACATTATGTATGCGTATACAATGAAGAAACCTTATCTATATTCGATTTAATACTTTAATAATCAAGGAAGGTACTAATTATAAATCTTATTAAATATTACTAAGGTAATGAAAATGAAATTTGTTGGTATGCACATTTTCTTGTAGTTGTATGATTTCTTTGTTCAGATTGTTTTAAGAAGCCAAGTAACAGCAATGAAGCATCATTACATTTCACCTCATTTCATTACTTTGATGCAGTTTTGCTACATTCATATTGACAATGAGAAGCTTTTAAGAAAATTATATGTATACACATGTATGCATCAATATAAACAATGGCATTCAATATAAACTACAAGAGAAACATCCCCCTGTTTTTTTGTTTTTGTATTGCTCGATTTGCTCAAAATTTTCACTCATAACTTTGAAGATGAAGATGATGGCTCTTGTTGAAAATACTACAAGTTTGATATATTCAACAAATAACCACAAGGTCCCCACATATAAAATTGTTTATTTAGTGTTTGTGTACGTAAATCATGTGAATGTGTTTGTGGTTTTTGGTCGAATTGCAAAATCCATTGTAGTTGCTACGTACATATTTCATGCTGTTATATATTATTCGTGCAAACTTATTTACATATTTACTTGTATACATAACATACGTATAGATACATATTGATGGATGCTGCTGGTATAATAAATATATGGATATGCACATGTATAATGTATTTACATTAAGGTGACGACCTCCAAAATGTATGGGAGACAAAATTTTAAAAGGCAAATTGTATAGTTCTCATTGTTTAAAATTATTTGATTTAATAAAAAACTATAAAAGGATTTATAAAATTTTTGAACTTGCTCTTGAAAATCTTTAGTTGAAGAAAGTTGAGGTTTTTATCATTTTTTCTAAGTTAACCTTAAAATCTTGGCTCTAGAATAGTGAAAATGTATAATCAAGATTTCCAGAGAATATATCTACTCCCTGTTGACAACCCTTCGATGGGTGGTTCCCCTATAAAATAAATTTTTCTTTGATCAAATTGACTACTGCTTCCTCATGAAATTGAGATAGGTGGCCAAGTATGTTTGGAGGAAATATTAGGTATTATTAAAAAATTGAAGGTGGTCGATCATATATTTTACACCTCTAAGGGCACCAGAGGAGCGCTGGGAACGTATTTGATTAAAAAAATGCCAATTTTGCAGGGAAGCCCACTTAAGGGTTGGAGGTAGGGGGTAAATATGTTTAAGGAAAATATTGTTTAAGTAAAATTAATGGAAGTTCGTCTCATATTTTATACCTCTAAGGCTGGCTATTGAGTCCGAGAGAGCGAAATTTCATAAAAACTTCAATTTTGCAGCGAAGCCCCCAAACAGTGGGAGATCGGAGTTCAGTTTGTTTGAGGAAAATGTTGGGGAGAAAAAATTTAATGGGGGTTGGTTATATATTTGAACCCTCTAGGGAGCACCTTTGGAGTGCTGAAGGTGTATTTGATAAAAAATGTAAATTTTGAAGGGCAGCCCACCTAAGGGTTGGAGATAGGGGGTAAATATGTTTGAGGAAAATATTGTTTAAGTAAAATTAATGGAAGTTGGTCTCATATTTTACACCTCTAAGGCTCGCTACTTGGGTCCGAGTGAGCGAATTTCAATTTTGTATGGAAGCCCCCAAAGAGGGGGAGATAGATATTAAGTTTGTTTGGGGAAATTTTGGGGATAAAAAATTAATGGGGGTCGCTTATATATTTGAATCATCTAGCGGGCACCCTTGGAGTGCTGGAAGCGTATTTAATAAAATATCTAAATTTTGAAGGGCAGTTCACCTAAGGGTGGGAGATAGGGGGTTACTGTGTTTGGAGAAAATATTGTTTAGGCAAAATTAATGGAAGTTGGTCTCATATTTTGCACCTCTAAGGCTGGATATTTGGGTCTGAGTGAGCGAAATTTCAGAAAATTTCAGAAAAACTTCAATTCCAACTTCAACAATTTAAGTGTGTTTGGGGAAAACGTTGGACAGGACAAGTTATGAGGGTCGGTCAATATTTTAAACATCTCGAGGCGAGAGAACTGATGGAAAAACGCCTTTTTGCAATTTTAGGCCTTAGAATTTTGTCAATGGAGATGAAACTGAGAACAAAAAAAAACAATACTTTTCCAAATAACAACCACCCTAATGGATATTCTACAATATATGTTTTATAGATATATAAGTATGCTCTCGTATGTGTATAATTGTTTATGTTAACATTGCATTGCACGTTCCATATGTTGATGAAGACAAGAGCTTTTCGTATGTAGTACATTGTGAATCTGTGTGGGGGGGAGATGATATTGTTGATGAAGGATTTCTGGTTTATTTGTTTGTTGCAGTAGCATAACAATAGCAATATCAGTAGCAATAGCATTAATTACACATCTTTCTGGGTTGCTAGTTTGTGTTTGTTTTTTTTTTTTGAGTGTTTCTTTTAGTTTTGGGTTTGTCTCTCTTGTTGTTGTTATTTTTGCTATTGCAAAATTGTGTTAATTTTGATATTTTGGTTTTTTTTATTCTGATTATTGTTTCATTTAATATATTCGTTTCCCTTCTCTGAGCATATGCTAAAAGTTTCTGACTATTGTTGCTTCTATTTGCATATTAATACCATTAAACTCAATTTTCATGCCATAATATTTCGTAGAATATTTAATTCAAATATGTATGTATGTATGTACACATGTTTTGTAGGTATTCATCAGCTATGAAATATATAGTTTTGTTATTTTTATTTCCAATGAATTTTACTAAAATATACACTTTGCCAAAATAGCAAATTTTCTATCTTATTATTCTTAAAATATATAGTTGTTCAAGTTAATGCTAATGTATGTTCAATGTTTTTGCAACTTTATTATTTGTGAATATGTGTTGTGTGTAAAATATATTTGCACAAACATACTGAATTTAATAACAATTATTTTGTTGCAAAATTCTTCATTTTTCCCTTCTTAATTATACAATTTTTGGTATTCAAAATAAAAAAATATGGACAATTTACTTAAAGTAATTGGTAGCATAGAATTTAAGGTCAATGCTAAAGATACTTAGCGCCTATAATTATATATGCTATGTCTGGAACATTGTTATTGTATTCCCATAACTAAGTGTGAGTGTCGAACAAAACGTGGCTAATATTTGCTACTATTCGATATACGAAAACATGCAAAGTATTAGCAAATCAATAGCGGAAAGTAAAGTAGTTTCAATTCCTTTTTTTTTGTTTCGACGAAAATTCATTCATGCTCGGTTAAGAAAGTTCATGGTGCACTTCTTCCATTTTATGGTCAGTTTCGGTATCACAACGGGCCTAATTCTGGCCGTTCTAACCTAACCTAAACCTATAGTCAGTTTGGGCGACCTTCTGAGGCGGCTATTCGGATACTTGGGTTACAAATTTACATTATTGGACATTAAACCATCAACACGCATACGTAGAGTGCGGACAGAGGACAATATTGTAGCTGTGTCCTCCAGTGTTGTTGATGACAATGAATTATCGATTCGGCGCTGTTCGCAGAAATTGAGCGCTACCGTGCGATGAATATAAACTTTTTTTTTTGCCCAAAATGGAAGAGCTGGACTTGGCTGACATGTGGTTTCAACAAGACGGTGCCACATGTCACACAGCACGCGAAACAATGGCCCAATTGAGAGGCGTGTTCGGGGAACAGTTTTTTTCATGTTTGGGGCCGGTCAATTTGACGCCTAGATCGTATGATTTAACGCCTTTAGAATATTTTTTGTGGAGGCTCGTGTCTATAGCGACAAGACCGCAACCCAGAATGGTTAACGCACTGGAACCCAATATTGAAGAATTTATTTGTAAGATACCGGCCGATATGTTGAAGAGAGTATGCCAAAATTGAACATTTACATGAAATCATCTTTAAACATTGAATTATATAGATCGCTCTATCGACTCAAATCAAGATATCATACATTTCTCTAAATTTTATGTGTTTTTTTTTTTTAAACAAATCCGAAGGCTCTTAAAAAATCACCCTGTATGCTCTAGTACAGTATAGATTTCAATAAATAAATTAAAAAAAACAGTTTTAGTACTTTCTTTTAAGACGGCCCTATTTTTTGAAAATCATTTTTTTTTCAAATTGTAATTACCTAACTCACTGAATGCACCGAAGTAAGATTTTAAAAAATTTATTAGAAAATAATTCATAATTTTTGAAATTCAAGATTTTCAAAATGTCAAAATTAGTAGAAAAAACATTGTTGATTTTATTTTCCAGCACATTGTAACATGACATTTTAACGTTATGTCAAATGTCGTTGTAATTCTTTAGTACACATATTAATTAGTTGATGCATTTTAATCTGCTTTACTTTCTTATTTCATTTTGCCGTATTTTCATTTTATTGAAAGTATTTATAAAAAAAATTTTTTTTTCTTATATGTATATAATATATTATTATATTATTTCTTTATTAATTTTTATTGTATTCGTAGAATGCATTTATTTAGCTTATATACAATATAAATACATATACATATATGTATGTATATGTTTGTACATATTTTATATAATAAATTAATCAGTTTGCTATTTATTTGCTCGCTTGTGTGAGCTTATAAACAAGTTTTATAATTATCGTCAATCAATGTAATCAAATTGATACACTTTGAAAAATTCCAGTACATATGCACATTAGAGTGCCTTATGGTAGAGCTTAGGACACTTTATGATTTACAAAATTTTGTGACTTTCATACTAAAAATCATTAAAATTGTATATGTAATTGGTTATGGAATTTCGAGTGTTTAAAATTGTATTTTTTTTAATAAATAATTTTTGTTGTCATTTTTGCGATTATATTCCAAATCATTTTCGAAAACTGTTAATCCCTACTATTTTTTGCTGTGACTAATTAACCCCTCAACATTCATTTGTGTTTATATAGACCAATACTGGGCATGAAAGGGTTAAGAGTGTGAAATTAAAAATTAAAATTAATAAAATCGGTAAGAAAAGCTTTAAATTACTTAACTGTCAAGTATTTATAACTGAAATCAATCAACAATGGGATTAAAAATTGCTATATAATTATAATTTCATAATTTTTTCTCTGAGCGTAGTGAATTTAGTGAAGATGGTTAGAATAATTGTTGCAATGGTATGCTCGTTGGGAGTCCTTAAATATTATAGTCGATTAATTTTTGTGAAATGTTGAAATAAATAAATTATTTTCATTTAGTCAGTTTGCAATCTAAAAGTGATCATATTTTACCGCCATTACTTACACTCCTTGTGATATTGATTTTCAGTTTTTCTTTTTTCTTTTTTGCTTTTTGAAATTTGCATACACAGCATACACAGCCTTTTCCTACTATAATCGCCTACATCATATTTATTATAGCAATTAATCGGTTGTTTTTGCACGTTTTCTGGGAATTCCCCTTGTATTTAAAGTATTGTAACAATAACAACAACAACAATTGAATACAATATATTTCTTTTTACCTATTGACGACAGCAATTTTCGAAATCGTTTCTTTTTTTTTTTTTTGTCTTATTTCTTGATATTCTTTTTGGTTTGTTTCATTTGACCTTCTTTATTTTGAATTTATTTAAAAAAATATATTTCTTTAAAAATTTTTATACAGAAGAAAATTTTATACCACACGCAAAGAAATGATTTTATTAAATAAATTTTTCAATAAACAGCAGCAGACTAGACATACTAAGTATAAAATAGAGAATAATAATTAGAATAGAATATGTATGTTTGTATGTATATACACACGTGTAAAATGTATGGTGTGTGCGTAGGTAGGTACATCAGCAAGTTTTGCATGCAATCATGTAGGATAGGTTCGTCGTGAATACAGACAGTGTTAGAATAGTAAAACACCTGTTTGCTTCATTTGCATTATTATTGTAGAATTTGTTGTTTCGGTTGGGCAAACGTCATAATTTATCAGAATAATTCCGCTTAAATGTTATCCGCACCAAGAAATGGATTATCAATTTTTATTATGCTTTATTTATTGTTTATTGCCATCATATATGTGTTGTTTGTTTATAGCGTGAATGTAGTAGATTCATTTCTTTGTTATATTATCTTTTAAGATGTATAAAAAAAAATATATATAACAAATACAAGCCCCTCTTTTCATGGACGTTGTCTTTTCCATGAAAATCTCAAATATTCTGTATATGAACCTATCTATTTACTTGTGCTGGTATCTAATTACTACAAATAAAGCGTTTTAATATTAAATGAGAAATGTTTATATTTATATAATTGTTTAAATATTAGCATTATTTCTTTTACTCGAACACACACATACACACCCACACACACTATTATAATATTAAAAGTTTATGTTTATTTTGCAATGTAATAAACTTCCTGCAAACATCTTTTGCAATGGTAGTACTAAGTACGTTACTCGAATAATAGTTGAATTTATTCACTACCATATCATTGTGGTCGATTGTCGAGTCGATTAAGTTAATGTAGTTAATATCGAAGTAAGCCATAAGCCAAGAAATACGACATTATTTTTAATAAAGACTCGCAATTGACTCAATAGATAGCATGGTAGAAGCGATTATTTTGTTTTTTTTTGTCATAAAAAATTTGATTCACTCATTTTTAAATTCGAATTTTAACTTTCTACAATTCGTTTCTGTACACTATGGTTTCTCTGATTGCTCCATATATATGGCTATGTTACAAACAGCACATTTTCAGATCATTACTTTAACCCCTTAATGAACTTTGAGGGGGTAAATTTGTACCCATCGATTCGAAGTTTTCTTCTTAATTGTATTATATTTGATGTTAATTAAAATTATTCAATTTATTTATTAGGCCAATACAAATAAAGTTCGTCCGTTGACAGATTCGCCAATGTACATACTTGATTTTTCCAATCGTAGGTTGATTCTTCTTTTTTTTCGGTATCCACCACTGGTCTCCGAATACTAACTACACCTTGACTGAAGCCTGTTCATTCACTGAAACCCAATAGTTCAAGTGTTCTATTATGGATTTTTTTCAGACGTCCGTCTGTATTCAAGCTAGAGTAAATAGTGGGCATGGTTCGCATATTTTCTGCAAAATTATTTCCCTCTACAATATTCATCTACAAGTAAAGAAACGAAAGATTGCAAGTTATGGCAGTTTAACGTTTAACGTATGAGAGCTTCATTAAAAATGAGACGTATTGTTCGGCGATTTCTTCCGAAATTATTACGCAGTATAATAACAATCTATGTAGCTTCTTGTCCTAGAATTAATATTAAATGAGCTGGAAACCATTTAATTTTCTAAAAATTCAAAACTATAGGCCTCTTTTATTGCTTCATGTGGACGTCGCATACCCATTATCAACACCGGTCGCCCTCTTAATTCCTGATTTACTTGTAAAAACACCTAAAGTTGTACAGGGTGATTTTTCGAATTTGCCTTCGAATTTGATTTAAAAAACACATAAAATTTAGAGAAATGTATGAAATCTTTATTTTAGTCGATAGAACGATCCATATAATTCAATGTTTAAAGATGATGTCATGTAAATGTTGACCTCGGCTGCGCCTCAAATGGTTCATACGCTGGGTCTAATTTTGGCATACTCTCTCCAACATATCGGTCGGTATCTCACGAATAAACGAATAACGAATATTGGTTTTCAGCGCGTCAACCGTTGTTGGCTTGTCGCTATAGACCTGAGTCTTAACATAGTCCCACAAAAAATAGTCTAAATGCGTTAAATCGCATCATCTAGGCGGCCAATTAGCCGGCCCCAAACGTGAAATAAACTGTTCACCGAACTCACCTCTCAAATGGGTCATTGTTTCGCGTTCTGTGTGGCATGTGGTACCGTCTTGTTGAAATCACATGTCAGCCAAGACCAGCTATTCCAATTTGGGCAAAAAAAAAGTTTGTAATCATCTCACGGTAGCGCTCGCCATTCACAGTAACGTTCCTGCCTTCGTCATCTTTCAAAAATTACGGTCCAATGATGCCATCGGCCCATAATCCACACCAAAGAGTGCATTTTTCGGGATGCATTGGCAGTTCTTGCAATGCTCCTGGCTGCTCTTCACATCAAATACGGCAATTTTGATTGTTCACCTATCCATTCAACCAGAAATGAGCTTCGTCGCTGAGCACAGGAAAGTTCACAATACCATTTCTTAACCGAGCATGAATTTTGATAATAAAATTCAATAATCTGCAAATTATAGACCAAACTGAACATGTTTGACATTAACATGTTACATGAAAACAGCTGAGCTGCCAAAAACAGTGTTGCCAAAAAGAAAGTTGCTAAAAAATCACCCTGTACATCACAATCTTTCGATGGCAGACTATTTATTAGCAAACATTATAGATCAATAACATAGTGGTCCATAAAATTGGACCAATCTCCGGTATTCCAAGTGCTCCACATATTTTGCCAAAGCCATTCCTAATATGAAGTATTATTTTAAGGTATACTATAGACCTAGTATATGTGTGTAGTTCGTTCTTGGAATCCTGGAGGTATGTCTCATCGTGCAATTTATAACATTTAAGTTATTACATATTCGTTGTGGAAACTTGAAACGTTTCAAACAAATTGTGTAATATGATGACGACAAAGCTAATGAGCAGAGTATGCAGCTGTTTATTTGGATTTTTGTGTACACCATCATATATACATTTATACATTAGCATATATAGTAACAACCACATATGTATATAATTTATATGAAAATACTTGATTTTAAATTTGCAATTGCTTTTTTGATTTCTGTCATCATTTTTTGTTTTTGTTTTTGTCTTCTTTTTTGTCACTGTTCTTAATATCTACTGGGTGGTAATAATAATAACTACAGATAGAAGATAGTCGATTTATTTTATGCCAACAATATTGCAATAAGAAGGGATAATCATACTGAATGTATACTTGCAATGTGGGTGTGCATGTGATGTATGTATATATGTGTGTGTGTAGTGAAATTAGAATTATCGAATGTTAAAAACAAACAAAAAATCGTATGAATCATCAAATATAATTTAAATAAATATGTATATACAATATATTGTACAATATTATTCAACCACAAGATTCTACGCTCTCTTTCTCTCCCCCTTCCTCCCTTCGATGTACATTTGATTAGCATCACTATGATGAGCAATAAATTGGTTGTTGTTCACATTGTTTGCACCACATTTTTTCTATCAAAGTATGTACTCATATAAATATATATGCACGTTTGTATGTACATATTTATGCATAAAGTAATATTTATTTCTTGATGACGTCTATTTGTTGTTTTTTTTTTGTTGTGTATCCAAATAACATACGCGAGTACGTCCTGCTGTGTTATCTTATTTTTTTTTTTATTTTTGCACTTATCGTACACATTGCTGCTTGATATATATTTATTTATCTATTTTTCTAATAATTTACTTATTGTAGGTACATATGTATTTGTGTGTTACACTTGACATCGAATAAAGATGCTGAATAGAAGAACTTTAATGTAATTGCAATTATATGCTGCCAATTAAATTGAAATAATTTTTTTTTTAATGTACTCAATATTTTAGTGTGCATGGCAATTTACATAATGGGTGTTTTGTGGGTGTTCATGAAATTTTAAATAAAAAATATCGCACGAATATCGAAAATAGTCTGTCAACTTTGGCAAATAACAAAACACATCGATAATTTAGATAGTTGTCCTTTAACCTTTCGAATGAGCACCATGATTGATGCTGTGTTATTTTGCATTTGTTGGAGTATCTTACAAAGGCGGTCCCAGAACTAACCGGCCTAACAAAGAAAACACAACAAATTTGGGAAAATACTTCTTTATTTCTCAACATAATCTCCTTTTAGCTCTATACACTTTTCCCAGCGATATTCGATATATAGTTTCGATACTTTGTTTATAGTATGAACTGTCGAGCTCATGAAAATAGCCATCTACCACAGACTCCATCTCTTCATTGTTTGCAAATCTTCTACCATTTTTACAAATTTGGAAATAGAAAATAATCCGAAGAAGCTAAATCTGGCTAAATCGATTATTTTTACCTCTCAATGGTACGAATTGTCTGATTTGCTTTAAATATTCACTGTTTATTGTTTGAAAATTTGTTGCCATTTTAAAGGTAACTCCATAGTGCTTCTCTTTATAGAAGCAATTTTCCCATTCTTCATTTGAAATTGATTTTTTATCTCTGAACAAAATTTTCGCAGAATCCGTTCAGACCCGGAGTATAAGGTGGATGTTATAAAACTGCCCTATCAAGCTTCCGGGGTTTCTAGCGAATCATTATAGCATAACATATTTCTGCTTGGAACACTACAACTCTCCTGTTGGCCAATTCTGGTCAATGTCTAACTTCAAATGGTAAAATAGTTGACGGTAGTATTCTGAATTTAGTGCTTGGCAGTCTATTCGTGTGGCAACCAAATATTGAGCTTCCTTTCAATGTAGATGATTTGAAACGATTTTACTCTCGTTCTGATATCTCGTCAATATTCATAGTATGCAAAATTGCACAAAGGTGTACAGAGACAAGTTGATATCATGCCTCTTGTAGTCTTTCCATTATTAGCCAATATTTAGTAGCCTCAACAATGGCGATAATTTTTTTTTTTTTGGACTCTGCCCGATGAGTGCCCTTACATTCGACTATATTCGACTTTGAATATCGCAATTATTGCACTTTTATTGCAGTGCCACCATTTTCATGATGAAATTTTTCCTTAATATTAAGTATTAATGATTTTTCGACTTGAATTTAGAGTACTCGTACTTTTCGTTGGAAAATCAGATCATCATTGTCTTCTGTATTTCGAGGGCATTATTATCTTGTTGTCTTTTCATAGAGTTGGGTATTTGTGAATTATTATTATTATTATTCCATGAAAATTATAGTTGCTATGGAATTTGAGAAATCTTTTACATAATTTACAAAGCAAACTGCATAAACACACACACATAGGGAGGTACTACTATGCGCATAGATTTCCTTTGACTGCATGTGTAGTCCTTATGTAAATTGTCCTTGACCTAACTTAATGTCGCTTTAAGATTTAACGACTCTTTCTACATTTAGAAAATTCAATGTAATTTTATTTTGTAGCATTAAACAAACAAGCAAGAAATGCAAATTTGTCTTTAAGCTAATCTAATGGTAGTAAAGGTCATATGCATATATGAATATATGTAAAAATTTGCTGATAATTTTAATATTTTTATATATATACATATATATATATTTTTTTTTTATATTTGTTAATGAAAATATATATTATATGTATATATAAAAGAAGGAAAGAAATAATAAATTAGAAATTGAAACTTTTGTAAATTTAATTTGAATACCTTGAACTAATTGAAAATTGTACAGCTAAACATAAAATATTTTAAAATAAAATGCACACATGGGAAAATATTAGCTGACGAATATTATTGTTGAATATTAGTTTGTTGTTAGTTTATTCTCATATATTTGAATGTGTTTGTGTGGTCATGGTGGGTATTGTCTCTTTTTGTAATAAATATAATATATGCCAGCGTGAAAATGTCAATAATGGTAAGGGAATATGACGGGCAATGTGTTTGCTCTGAAAGATGCTTAATTGCTTGCAACATAATTGGAACTTTACGCAGATTAACCATATAGAGCATAGATGTATGTTTAATAACAAAAGAACTACTTAAATTTCTTATCCATCTTTATTCACCTATTACCTGCCAACTAATGCCGAAATGTACACTAATGCATGACCTTTGTTTTTTCTATTGGGTATGTGTATGCGACTAACTATTCGATATTGTCTCTTTGTGAACATTTCGTCTGATCCTTATCTATATGTATGTAGTAGATTTAAAGTGTTTTTCTTATGCCATTTATTTAACCTTTTTAATTTGGATTTTTGTGCTAGCCCTTTTTATTTCAATACATCTTGTCCAAGCAGCATTGTCTGTTGATGGTATTTTGTATGCACATCGTATTATTCATTATTGCTATAGTGGTATTCACGTTGAACTTGTTTGTTGCTATTGTCAAATGTTTACCTGTGAGAGCCTTCATGATCTCGTTAATCGGCTAAGGGTGTGACGTTTATTACGTCAATAAATCAATCAAATTGTTAAATAAAACTATTGAAATATCGCCAAAACGGGTTTAGGACTTGCAAATATACTATTATTATGAATAAAATTTAGATCATATTCACCTAGAAATATTTTGTTAAAATACAGATGTATTTAATAGACAACAGCTGAAATGGATGATGGTTACCAAGTTACGAGCACAATTGTAAACAATAAAATATGTACATATGTGAATACCACAATGTAGATTTTCGTTTTGTTTGTTTTCTTCTTGATTTTCTTAACGTAGAAGTGTAATAGAAAATTTCGAGAATTACCTCAATTAGTTGTGGTGGTGGTGGTGCTGGTGGTGGGAATGGCGTATGGAAATATGTAGCATTTGTACACAAAAATATGCTTACTCTCTTAAATATAGAAATATTTGTTTATTATTTTCTTGTCACGTTTTATTTTGTGAACAAGTTGGAAACACACACACACACACACACTTACCAAAGAACCAATTGAATTGAATAGCGAGGAAAATTAGAAAATTCTTGATGTCACTATTGGGAATTTAAAATTATTTTATTGTTATATAAAATAAATAATAAAGCTATTTACATATTTGTAAACATTTGACAAGACAAGATGCGTTTTATAAGATGTTTTCGATATAAGAAAATTTTTAGAAAATTCTAGTGTTCATTTCTATATTTTCTAAAAGAAATCGTTGATCTTCACAGATATGACACAAAAAAAAATACGATGTATTGAATATTTATCTGCGAAACTTTGCCCAAAAAACAGAAAGAAATCGATCCATGATGACTGGAGATGTACGAGGGCGTTCCCAGAACTACCCGACCTGACATATACGATAGATGGCGGCATTAGTTTGAAAAACTACTGAAACATATGTTTCAAGGCGCCACGTTGTTTAGTTTTTTTTTTTTTGAGCTATCGAAGTTAACGACCTCAGTGAATTTGTAAACATGGAAAAAATTGGTCACCGTTATGCTATTCAATACTTTCATTTCCAACGAATATTAAAGCCAAACTAGATTCTACTCTGAGGGAGTCTGCTCCTTCGTTTACGACCATAAAATATTGGGTGGCAGAGTTTAAACGAGATCGTACGAGCTGCCAAGACGAACGCCTTAATGGTCGACCAATTGAGGTGGACACGCCAGAAATGGTTAAGATAATCCACAAAATGGTATTGGATGATCGCCTTCTGAAGGTGCGTGAGCTAGCTGAAATTACTGGTATTTCAAAAAGTGCTATACATCGTATAAAATAAATAAATAAATATGTGGCACTTAAAGCCCCAAAGGGCTCATTGGCCGAGCTTCTCTTCCATTACTGTTGTGCGTCTTAAATTTTGGACAATATTAGAAGGGACCTACTTATTTTAGCCGGTTCCGAACGGCAGAACACATGTGACATCACTTTTTCTGAACTTTGTCACAGAGTTCTTTAAGAAGCTTTTTCATGGCAAGTTGTTACTGTCGGAAGAATTGCCAATTGCTTGCCGACAGGTGGGTACTGTTCGAAAGAAAAATCTTATCGATATTAAATTTGTTATGCATCAGCCGGGGATTGAACCACGACCTACAGATCAGAAGGCGAACACACTAACCACTGAGCTACGGCACCCACCGTACATCGTATATTGACCGAAAACTGAGAGATGAAAAAGCTGTGTGCAAGATGGGTGCCGCGTTTGCTCACTATAGAACAAAAGAAGCATTTCACACATCTGCTATTGTGATGGCCAAAATGAGTTAAAGCTCGAATTGCTTCAGCACGCACTTTATTCGCCAGATTTAGCACCTTCGGATTATTTTCTATTTCCAAATATGAAAAAATGCCTTGGTGGTTAGAAGATTTGTAAACAATGAAGAGGTGGAGTCTGCAATAGATGGCTATTTTAATGAGCTAGACAGTTCATACTATAAACAGGGTATCGAAGCTATAGAATATCGCTGGTAAAATTGTATAGAGCTAAAGCGAGATTATGTTGAGAAATAAAGAAAAATTTTCCCAAATTTGTTGTTTTTTTTGTTAGGTCAGGTAGTTCTGGGACCGTCCTCGAAAATTAATCACATTGGACAATATTGTGCATTTTTCCACACACACGCAAGTCTATGGGAATGGTAAATTTTTTGTGTTCATTCAAATGTCACGTAAAATAGACGCTGCTAAGTGTGTACACACTGTTGCAAGGTATAAAATGAAGCACTACCTTACATATTCAGTTTGGCCGTAAGGTGATCTATTGTGTGTTCATTGATTTTGCCTGTCTAACTGTCAATGCCATAATGAATATGCTTGTATTGCTCTATGTTTTTGTTCTAAATTGAGGGAATGGATTGAGTAATGATCTCTCTCTCTCTCTCTTTTTCTCTCTTTTTCTCTCTTTTAAATATACATTCGTTTTTTATTCTATTAAGAATCTCTCCTCACTTTTTTCAATTGTGACTTCTCGTCATTTTTTCACAAGACACGGTGCACGTTAAAAATTAAGATTTATTATTAAAGTAAAATAAATTTCGCAAATTAGTTAAACAAAAGTGTATAATACAAAAATAAAACTAAATCTATTATTAAGTGCTATAGTGCGACTTTGCGATTAAGAGCCATTTTGAAAGTAGCAGTCCTATGCTGAATAGTTTGCAAATTATAGCGCATTGTTTTTTTTTTTTAATTTTCGCAACTTTGTATAATGGCCCCAATAAGACCACTATATTAATCCAAGTGTTAATTGTAATTGCTCTAGGCAAAAAGTTGCCAAAGTGACAGCGCTTTAAAATTAAAAGAAATTCGGTGATTTTGTATGGGAGCTACTATAAATAGTGGGCGTGGCGGAAACCTTTTCAGCAGGATTATGTAACAGTATAACATAATTCTACCTGCCAAATATTGTTGTCCTAGATGGTATATTAAGAGAGTTAAAGCAAGTTAAAGATTTTGAAAATTCCGAGGTTAGCCGCTTTGAATGATTGGTGTGGGTCTGGCCGTTGACCGATCATGACCAATATCAATCCCCTTCGTACTCTTGAATCATAGATTATTTATGCCAAATTTCGTCAAAATAGCTCAATATTTGCTCAAGTTATCGTGCTAATCAGCCTCGTGACGGATGGACTGACGGACATTGTTAAATCGAAAAAAATTTAAGCAACGCCGTTTACGAATATATGTATTTTTCTATATCTTCGGAGATTCTTTCAAGTAGTTACAAACATCTGACCGAAATATGAAATAGAAATGTAGTTAATTCCTTTATAAAATCATCTCATAAATATTTGAAATACATGCATACATGCATAGTACATACCATAGACTAATAATAGACTGATAATTTCATCAACAATATTTATTTTTTCTACCATTCATTTTTTAGTTTAACTCATTCTAATCATACTATTTCATCGGATGTTGTTGGCCATTTAACATACTAACAGATACTTCAACGATAGCAAGAAAAATTAACAATAACAAAACATCAAAAGGATAATAGACATTCAAATCAAAATACGCTAACAGCGACAACGACGGCAATTGATTTTTGACTATTTGACATTATAGTCGTAAGCACTATTAAATTGACCTTCACACACTCAACGCATACCTGCATATATGTACATAGTACGATATAAACGTTACATTCGAACTTGACAGACAACTCCAGCATTGACAGCACACATTCAGCTTGCCCATTTTAACAAAAGCACGTACGTAATTTTACGTATTTAATCGCATTTGCATATACACCAACGCGTATAAAAATACGTGAACAGAATGTCTTTATGGCAGCGTATTTCATCTCATCCTGACTATGAACGTCATATGAAAGCATATTATAATGAGAAAGGACTCGGTGACTTGCGCATATATTTGGCAGAATGGATAGAATCGAAAATGTGAGTAAATTTTGATATAAAGAAGGAAGGGAACATGATAGAAGTCGTCTGAAAATTAAGCTCTGCAATTTTCTGTATATGTGAAAGATTATATTTTTTACTGAATCGTCGTCTATTCAGTAAAATATGAGAATGATAATTATTAAATAAAAACATGAATAGAACATAAATATATTCTCAATATGTTTATTTAGGTTCTCTTCTAAGTTCATTTTCATGTGGTACTAAGACTGCTTATGTAGTACTCTGACATTTACCATCGAATTGTGTAAAACGCGGCGTAACATGTCACTTTGATTTGGCAGCACTTTGTGTTCGGTCTTACCAAAATACAAAAACAAAACTCATTGGAATCAAAATGGATCCTTTCGTTTGTTGCATTTTATAATATATAATTCAGCAATTAAACGCTAATGGAAACAAAAAGCAATAATAGTTCTTTACCCATCGTGGCCGCTACGCTCCTGAGTTCAGCAAAATCCTAATTTTGGTTTGATTATGTAATTTCAGTTAACTAATTTATGGGAGGATATAGTTGCGACAGTAGAAACTAGACATTGTGTATCGTACGTTAATTGATTTGTTTTTTTTTTTTTTCCAAATAATTTTCAGCCATTTATTTATTTATGCTTTGGAACAACTTTTTTTTTTATAGTCAAAATTCTACTTTTTTACTATATTAATTTACATATTTGAATATTTAGAAAGAATTTATAAAGTATCATATATGTTGCTCTACATTATAATATTACTTTAAGATTAGGATTTTCCTCGATTAACCATTAGTTAAACCACTGCGAATGGGATGGGTGGACTAGCAATTAATTTTGGTTAGCCAAAGTATTGTAAATGGTTATGTGGCATTAGTTAAACCTTAGTCAACTCTTTAGTTAACCAATGGCTTAATCAATGATCGTGATTTCGGCAATTAGAGATGTGTTTTCCTAACAAAAAATCATTTTCGAAATCAACACTATTTTAATCGCAAAAATTCTACAAAAATTTAATTTTGACGTTAAAGGCGTACTTTAATTGTCTTTCGAACGTGGTATTGTTTGCTTTGATCACGTGATATCGAAAAAAATACCGTTATATCAAAAACCTGACCTCTCAAAAAATGAAAAAAAGTGTGTTTTGAGCTCATGAGATCAATACTAACTATTCCCTATACTGGAATATTTTATTTGTTCAAAAGAATTAATTGTAAAGTAGTGTTATCAAATTGCTAAAGGAAGCCTTAGTAAAACACAAACGATATCTTACTATCGTAATCGTATTAAAAAGTTCTTTTGAATGTGACATATGGTCAAGATGTGAACATATACATATTCGTACGTATTTATTCCTTTTTACATTGTGTGGCATAATATACTATTTGATTGAGTTGAAATATTAACGTTATTGCGAATGGAGATTGTAATTTTTATTTTTTGCTTACTATTACTTTGCAGGTGCGAAGGACTGTTATCTACTGCATGCTATTCTCAAACTGCCAATGAATTTGCCGACGAACTATCACAGAAAATTATAGCTTGTAGTGAAGACGATTTTGCAAATTATCATTTATCCGAACTTGACGCAATTATTAAACGGCTATCATTTGTGGAATTGTATACTCATTTGCGTAGAGGAATACAACTGGAAATTAAGTTGGCGAAGCAAATGCCCCAATCTCCATTGATGTATAACACATTTGGAAGTTTTGGTGGAAGCGGTGGCAGTCTCAATGGCGTCGGTAGTCTTCTTAATACGCCGAACGTCTTCAATCCGTTGGCTCATGATGAGCTCGGCCGTACAAAAGAACGCATTCAAGTACTATCGCGTGACATTCTGAACGTACATGAGACGTTGCAAGCATTCGGTGCTGAATATGATGCTTTCAATAGTCAGTACAATGATTACAATCAGAATAAGCCATTGCTCGAACCGTTGATGCAGCAAGAAACCGATATGCGAATGCGTGAGCAATTCAAAATCATATTACGGCGAAGCCAAAGCATTTTTAATGATTTACATAATGTTGTCACTGAGTATGATGCCATACAAGAGAATGTTATTAATGAACTGAAGAACTGGCAACGCAATCAGGCTCTGGCTGGCAATGGAGCACAGTTTCATGATAATCTGGACAACATTCAAACCTGTATAGAGCTGCTGGTCGATATGATATGTCAAATTATTACCTGTATCAATATGATGATTCTAGTGAAAATTGGAGATACTAATGATTTAAACACATTATTGGATCATACGCGTTGTGCTCAACAGGTGCTGGTATTGTCAGCATTCATTGTGGAGAAACAGCCACCTCAAGTCATGAAAACGAATACAAGGTACACATACATAATATATAATAAATTTTCTGTATGTAATTTGAATTTTTGAATTTCAAAATAGATTTGCTGCAGCTGTTCGATGGCTAATTGGACCAAAATTGAATATATATATGAATGCTCCTACCGTGGAATGTATAATACTATCAGGTATGTTTGTTGTGTATTACAATAATACAGCTCTTTACACTGAAAATGTATTGTTTCAAATAGAGGCACAAGCGCAGCGTCATTCCGCACGGACAATTGGTGATGCTGCCACAGCACCATCATCATCTGGTGAGATTTTAAACAATGTCAGCAATATGGAACTTGTTCAGCAGACGCGATCTTTTTCGGCTAATTTTCGGTATATATTCACCGTTAATATTTTGTATTTTTCACTCTTTTATACAACGATTAATTCTATTTGCAGAAATATGCAGTTGAAGAAAATCAAGCGCGCCGAAAAAAAGGGCACAGAAAGTGTTATGGATGAGAAATTCGCTTTATTATTTTATACATCGTCTATAGTCAGTGAATACAGAATTAACGTAAGTTTTTCAATATGATTGTTTGTAAATAAATACAATTATTAATTGATGTGTGGTGTGTATTATAGGTGTGGACATTATCACTGCCTGTAGTGGTTATTGTACATGGCAATCAGGAGCCACAATCATGGGCGACCATCACTTGGGACAATGCATTTTCCGATATTGTCAGAGAACCCTTTCAAGTGCCCGAAAAGGTATCATGGTCACAGCTGTCATTGGCATTAAATACAAAATTTGCCTCATCCACTGGCCGTCCATTAACAGAAGAGAATTTAAATTTCTTATGTATGTATTTTCGTATTAGCGTATTATGTGTAAATGGAGAAATTAATCGAATCATTTTTCCAGATGAGAAACTTTTCCGCAACGACGGTATGCGCGGCGATCATAAAGATTACATAACTTGGGGCCAATTCTGCAAGGAACCGCTGCCTGATCGCACATTTACGTTTTGGGATTGGTTCTTTGCCATCATGAAACTTACCAAAGATCATTTGTTGGGCCTATGGAAGGCAGGTCTTATTGTTGGGTTTATTAATAAACGCAAAACTACCGATGAAATTTTACGATTGACAAGAGCGGGCACATTTCTGTTGCGTTTCTCTGACAGTGAATTAGGTGGCATCTCGGTTGCCTTTGTCAATGACCAAAGTCAAGTATTGATGCTTTCTCCATGGACGGCAAGAGATTTAAATATACGTGGATTAGCAGATCGTGTGCATGATTTAGATGTCCTATGCTATGTATACCCGACAGATACGCAAAGAGATGACGCCTTTGGAGAATTTTATACACAACGTATTGGTAACATGATACAGACATTTTTATTTATTTATTTATTTTGGTTTTTTTTTTCTATTTTCTTCAGTTTTTCTTTTGCTTTCTTTTGTTTGTCACTAATCACAATGTAAATTTTGTTTCAGCAGAAGAGCAGACTACACGCGATGGTTATGTAGCGAATACGATCAGAGCGCATGTACCCGCCATTGAGGGTGGCTCATTGAGTGTCACACCACAGCATCACATGCAATCGCCTAATCCGCAGGACATGCAAATGGCCACGTAAGTTTTCTTGTGCAACTTGCAACATTTGGCACTGATATTTTGGCTATTTACTTATTTTGTTTGTTTGTTAAATGGGGCATTTCCTTGCGTTTGATTGATTGCTAAAAGCATTTTTCATATATTGCTATTTCCGCTAATTCTCTGCAATAATATTTGGCATTAATCGATTAATCGATATTTTGACGTCCGATGAGATATCGATAAATTATCGATTATAATAAAATCGATAAATAAAATTTTATCTTGAATAAAAATTTAAATTTAAATGAATAACAAAAAAAAAAAATTTTTTTTTATCATTTGCCTAACAAATTGAAGAAATCTATAACAATTTGCCAATTTTTCAAAAATATCAATTTTGTTTTGAGTTGTGTGACCTTTAGAAATTACTATTGTAAGAATATTAGCTGTATTCACATCGATATTGTTAGCTGAAGAGATATAAATTGAGCGTAAAAACTCATCATTCTCTTGATTATGACTATCTATGTAAAATCGGTCTATGCGACATCAGTAATGAAGGTTGGTTGGTGTGTATACAGCCATTATTTCTTTCGCTTTAATATATTTGCTATATATTTAACCCATTAAAGCCAATGCTCAGTTTTTTTTATTTTTATTGCTTTGACTTGGATAAAATGCTTTTTTCAATAAGAGGATACCATCACCCCAATCATGTTGGTCATATTGCTTTTGATTACCACGATCGGGGTGCTTGTGTATATAGGAATTTAACGCATTTGGGTTTTCATTACATGATTATTATTTAAGTGTTCACTCGATTCAAATTGGATTGCAATACTTTGACTTGAATTTAAGTGAAAATTAAAGCAATTGCTTATAGATAACGCACATATTACACTTTTATTAATATATGCTTTTAATTGTTGAAATAATATTAATAATTTTTAAATTTATATACATACATACGTACTTACATATATTTATAGATCTATTTTTTATTATTTTATATGATTTGTTATTTTTGTTTTTCAAATTCTTTACAACACCAGCACTAGCATTAATATTGATTCTTCTCTTTTCGTCTCTACAATTGATACTACTACTTCTTCTTCAACTGCCAGTAGTAATTATGTTGACGATATCGATATGTTGCTAAGCGACAATGCGTTACCGAGAAATATGGCAGATATTAATTGGGATTCGATGTAAATGCAGGGCACATCATTCAATCAATTCTCCTCCCCACATATCGAACAATCAAGATAGTCTAAGTGCATAATGAATGAGAGCGATGTTTATAGAAAGGAAAAAAGAAAAAAATGAACGATTCAGAGAAATGAAATGAAATGAAAAATCAAACTACAAACACACACACAATACCTCATTTGGTATTTGAAGTGTATATACAAACAAACACAACAATGTGTTAACCAGGTATTGTTTGACCTCAAATAGTTTTGTACAATTAGTACTTCTGCTTCTGCATACGTAGTAAATATATATATATATATACATTGATCATACATAATTATTTATTTAATTCACCAATCAACATATAAATTCATACACCAGTGCGCTAAGTTTTTTTTGTTTGTTTGTTCGTTCTTTATTATACTACCCAATACTGTGTTTGTTATCAAGCTTTGAATAGTTGGAACATCTGCTTTCAATAGTTGGAACATCACAA
Organism: Megamerina dolium; assembly: GCA_963854835.1. NCBI lineage: Eukaryota > Metazoa > Arthropoda > Insecta > Diptera > Megamerinidae > Megamerina > Megamerina dolium. The sequence continues at coordinate 13,293,668 of OY978526.1, read as the reverse complement.
TTTGTAATTTTGCATTTCACAAATAATTAAAAGAATTGTTGGCAAATTAAAATCGATCAATTATAATTCTCACATTCACCTATTGTCACCAACTCTTACTAACTTTAATTCAAAGACGCATTCATATGGCTGTGAAGAGAAAGAGGAATGATCAGGGACATTTTGTGTGCATTATTATCACCTCATTTTCATATTTGTTTAATGATTTATAAACAATCAACATTTTTGTATGAAACACTTGCATTATCCATCTAAAAATATATCAATATCGTCATATGGCATATTTTATTTTATTATTTTTTTTTTATATACTTTTCACTCAGCATTTGTTTGTTCAAATACACTATTATGACAATTTTAACTATATGAATTTGTTTCACCCAAACTTACATTACATGTGAAGGGTTTTTTACTCAACAATTATATTTTCTTGAATTTATGATATTTTAAATACAAGTATATCACATACATTTACAAGTTTCTGATGGCTTTTGCTTACTGTAAATTCAATTTATGATTTACATTTCAATATTTATATGTGTACCTTCATGTGTCGTATATATTGCCACAAATGTTAAATTTAAATGCAAATAAATCCATCGGCGAACCTATTACATCGAACTTATTTAGAAATTTTGTTCCACAGCATCGAACGACCGAAAGTGTTGAATGTTGAATGAATTGCAGCAGCATTTATTTTAATTTAATTTTTTTTTTTGTTGATTTCTATTATCGATCTCAAAACGAAGTATTGCCATCTAATTTCAATAAAATTTAAAATAACCATACAAAAACGCATAATTGATCATAAAAATGTTAATAATAAAATATCTATATCTATAATATATTTTCTCTCTTCTTCTGCTGATGCACTCACACGCGCACGCATACACGCCTCGTACAACAACACATGTGTTCTCATGCTTTGACATTCGATTTCACTTATATCACCGACAATAATAACAATAACTACAACAACAACAATAATAATGAAAAACAATCAACAAATTTATATAACAAAAAAAAAAAAAAAATCATCACAACAATTAAATAAAAATTCATAGCACCTTAATGCATCTATAAGCTAAAGAAATTCAAAATAAGATTAAAAAAAAAGAAATGAAATGAAATTAAAGAAAATAAAATTTAGTATATACATATACAAGAAAACAATGCTATACAAAAAAAAAACACATTTTTAATATGTGCAAAAAAAAATTTTTGAATTATAAAAATGAAAGGAAAAACAAAAAAACAAGAACCAAAAAAATTAATGAATGTATTGTATACCTATCAAATACGTATATGTGCATGTGTTATAGAAACTTGTCCAATTTTTCATTATATTTTATTTAATTTCACACTTTTTAATTCTTATTTTGCAACATTCTTAAGCGATTACAGTGTATCGTCTGTGTTCGAACAACGAAAAAATTCAAAATCTCTAATTGAATAAATACCCTACACTCACACACATATATATATAGCAAATAAAATTGTACTATATATATATATATTGTATGTATAACTATCTAAATGGATTTAAACAATTCATACAATATTTGTATGCACTTAATTATTCCATACTGCACTGATGATATATTAAGCTAAGAATATTTATCAATTTCTTTTTTTTTTTTTGAAATTTCTTTTATTTTCTGTTCTTTTTGCATTCTTGTTGAACGTTTGTTGTTGTTGTTGTTCTTACATATTTATTCTTTGTCAATTGTTATTATTATATTGTTGCTGTTAAACCAATTAAATGTTATTCTTCTTGGTGTATGACTTTAATATGTTTATATACATATGTTTATATACATGTATAATGAGTAGCTAGAATAATTGATACATGTTTTACATGTCTTTTTAGAGTACATTATAGTTGTAAACAAAACTAAAAAATAAAAGAAAAAAAGAAAAAACTTGCCATACATACTATACTCGTACTATTGATATAATCAATAATCAATGAAATGGTTGTTGTATTATTACTATTCAACAATTGGATATTTTGTCGGTCATACCAATCCAATATCGCGTATGTATTTAAGAATAAATTTTATAGAAGAAAGTTAGAAAAGGGGGAGGGGGTGGGGCAAAAAGAAGTTAGTACAAATATGTTTTTTTGTTGTTCATATATTAATTGTTTGTAATGTAATGAATTCGTAATAGGAATATCGTATATTAAGAGCCATTTAAAATGGACTTTTATGAGTTATCAAAGAGTATTCAAATGTTGTAAAATCGTCTAATGGACCATGTAAGTTACGAAATCTCAGCTTATTATCTTAATTTCTGGACAATTTTTCGCCTAGTAACATTTCATTGGGGACCGGCGACTTTATGCATACATAGACGGAATGAGAGTGAATGAGTGTAGAATTTAAATGTCTTGTAAGGACATGAATTTGCCATAAATGCAATTTTGACACTTGCAAGAGCCCAATTTAGCAAATGAACAACATAAGTGGGATAATAGATAAATTAGGTAGATCAATGAAGGCTTTGAAAGTTGATTGTCGCAAGGGATGAATAGTTGATTTAAATGTTTTGTAAGGACGATTGTGTCAATATCGTGCCATCCATTCCTTAGTGAACGAGTATATAATAGTAGATAGATTAGGTAGATCAATGAAGGTTTTGAAAGTTGACAAGTCCGCTAGGAATTTACAGAGAATTTAAATGTTTTTTAGAATATGTTCATCTATATTAAGAACATTATGTGAATGTTTTGCAATAATTCAATTTACCTAATAGGTGACATTATTGTGTCAGTAGAAATTGTAGATTATTGCAATACAAAACGATGATGTATGCATGTGTGCAAGTAATTGTGATTTTGTTGTTTTTCAACCAAAAAATTGCAATAAAAATGACGAATTTATATTTGCCTTTAATTTTATTGCCTATTATTTCTTCTGTAGCTACATACTTATTTACACTACTAATCTACATATATATTTTGTTCACGCTTTCATCATTAGTATACCATATATAGTATGTAGTATATGTATTTAGTAGATAGTACATAATTTTCTATTTTCTATTTATGTAAAATGTATTGTAATTTTGTTTAAATTTTTTTTTTTTCATTTTTCTTCCATTTTTTTCATTTTTCAATTTCAGTGATACTTTTGATTTCTTGACATATTAAGTAAAATGAATGCAATAATGAATTAATTGTCTAATGAATATATAAGAATGAAATATAAAAGGAATATATGTATGTGCAAAACCTACATATAACTGCTATGACGTCCAGCAAAAATATTTTCTATTCGATAAGGCTTTATACTGAAGAGAGATGAAATTACAACAACAACAAGGAATACTATACGATTGGCGAACGATCCTTTGATTGAAAAATTTTTTTATTAAATTTGAATGCTGACGATCATCGTTACTCATTACTTACAAACGACTTGGATTTCTTTATTTTGTTTTTTAAATTATTATATATTATATATATTAGTGCGCAACTTTATCAAAAATTTGTATAAAAACAAAAAACAAAAAGTGGAATAATATTTCGTTATGAAAAGTAATTGAATTGGAGTGCGCATGAATGTGCATGGTATGTATACACAATAATTTTTGATTATTAAATTTTTTTTTTTTTTACTTTTCGTCGTATTGTATAAATAAATATCATTATATGTATGTACTGTATTTGTATTATTTGTATGTATCTGTGTAAAAATAATAGAAAGAACATAAAATAAAATGAAATGAAACCATGATGAAAATAGTCTTGGTTGTGATTTTTTAATTCAGCTCAAATATTTTAAGCTGAATAAAAATATAGAAAAAAAAAATTAAATGTCACATACAAAACTCTTTAGTATGGACAATAAATGTCGGAACGATTTGAAAAAAGAGAGTTTATTTGATGAGTGAGCTATTTACATAAGAATATATGTAAGTATATAAATTTGTGTTTTGTTTTTCTCTGTCAATTTATGTACTTACATATTCATATACATATATACAATATGTATATATATATATATATATATATATATATATATATATATATATATATATATATATATATATATATATATATATATATATATATCTATATATACACATAATTAGGTATAGGAATACATATTTACAAGTGTCTACATGTGTGCATTTCCTCACAATTATTAACTTTAATAAGAAGTTTTAATAATGAAAAGAAAATTAAAATTTTGTATTTAAAATAGCAAATGATCGAATTTCAGTATTATGGGTTTCATTTCACTAGAATATTATACAGATATATACATAAATATGGACTAATGTGCAAATTTGCAAAAAAAAAAAAACAAAAAAAGAAAAAACACATTCAGGATATTTGTTTTTATTAGGTATATAAATCTAATTCGAATTAATCAGTTCAGAGCTATTCGGCTAAGCATTCGGTTATTCAATTAATTAATGACTAAACATCAATCGCTGGCTATTATTCATACAAAAGATTCAATGATTATTAAGCGAAGTTGAATAATTTTAGAAGCTCTAACATTTTTGTATACATGGGCATTAGTTACAGGTTAATGATATATGTAGATCCATTATAGATGGGATTTTTGATACTTGGTTTCATTATATTTGGTGGGATTCCACAAAAAAAAAAAAAATTATGTGAGCCTAAAATATGGTATCAAAAATAATATTATGAAGACAGTATATTTATGAACTGAGATTGAAAGTAATTTTACAAGACACCCGCTTTGCCCGATTCAATATATCACCAATATATTGGGTGCGCACGAATATTTACAATATATTTTATTCAAAGTATTTTGTTTCAGAAGCTTCAACTTTTTGCCCATTTTTGAGGGAGCCCACGGATTTCATCCAAATAGAGGCTTTCATATTGCGAGACCAAGAATGTATGGACACAATTTTTGATACCTTCAACTGAAGTGAAGCGTATTCCGTACAAGGCCTTCAGTATTGATCGAAACTAGTGGTAATCAGATGGGGGCAATGTCTGGGCTATTCATTCAGCGGGTGGGGCGAAGCCATACTATCCGCTATTTACAAAGTAGATTCTGTAAAATCCATTACTGGTGCCTGGTCGCCTAGTTTAATGCACGCTTCAATTTGTTGAGCTATTGTCGGTAGTGTTCGCCATTATTGCGTTCACACGGTTATATCAGCTCATAATACAAATGCACCTACATACCTTTTGGATGCCATTAAATATACAGCATGATCTTCGAACTATGAATATTCGGTTTTAGAGTCCATTTGACTCGTTGATCATGTCTCATATATGGCTTTTTGCGTTTAGGATTGGCATAATAGATCCGATGTGTCTTAGTTCCAGTTCATATAGAACTAAATTTCTCGTTTTCTGAATAATTCCCACATTATTTAGATGCAATGAAATGGTTAGTTGAGTCACTCCAAAGATTTAGCGATTGAGTTTGTCACGCGTCTTCATCCATAGCTTCAACCCATAGCTAATGTATATTAGAAATACTTTTTTCGTTCTTTTAATTTTATAAACGGAAGTGGAAGTGGAGGCAATGATGTTTTTTTTTCTATGGCTAAGTTCTTATACATATAATTGTGCTCATTTGTGTAATATTCGAGAAAAAGTGGCTTCTTAATATTTGTCTCAAGTAAAATATTGTTGAGAAAAACATATTTTCACTTCACTCTCTAATATGGATGTGAACAATTTGAAGAATTAACTAATACACTATAACTTACATAAATACATTTGAATGTATATAAGTTGTACCGAAGAATTTGCTGTCACAAAAGAAGCTTGTTATCATATTTTACATGGAAATATAGCGCATGCTCGATAAATGAGTAAATAACATCGAATTTGATATTAAACGTTTATTTACAGAACCACAATAATACACTTTATTTACAAACATACATACATAATAACGAATTTATAAGCGTTTAACGAATTTAAAATATATATATATATATTTAAAAAAAAAAAATACAACACATTCTCCTAATATAGACATATTGATATTGTTTTCATATTTAAATACAAATATTAATTTTTTTGTTTTACACATTTGTTTTCAGGAATATTGAAGAAATTGATGACCCGCTTGAATATGAATTCATTATTTAAACATGCAAATTTCATACAAAATATTCATACATGCATGTTTTGTTGTTGCCTTTAACAGTTTTTATATCTGTAGATACGAAATATTATATTTTTTGTATTATCGGTGGTTTTTTCCTCTATATGTAAACCTTATTATAATTATTTTTTCTTATTATTATCAATATTTTATTTTGAATATAAATGCATGTATTTAAGTGCTAATGAAATTATTTTAATTTGATGTTATATTTAATTAAATAAAAACGGAAAATATTGCTTAAAAATCGTCAATATAAGATTTGTGAAAATAGACTGCATGTTAATGGAGCTGCAAGCAATAGTATTCTTCAATTTCTATATAGCAAAGAAGTAAAGAATATGCACTGTGACTTTATTAAAATGTTTGAATGCAATACTAGCGTTTGCAATTTTAATATCTCTCATTTGACGTCTACATGTGATGCCATGGCACGAAATCGTTCATCGTTTATATGCCTATGTGTCGACGATGATCAAAATTCTCATCATATGTAATACTTCAGCAAAGAAAACTAATCAAAATAGTTATATATATATATATATATATATATATATATATATATATATATATATATATGTATATATATATATATATATATATATATGTATATATATATATATGTATATATATATATATATATACACACACATATATATATATATATATATATATATATATATATATAAGATGAATATTGTGCAAGAATAATTATAAACTATTATTTGATACATTTATAATTTTATGTAATTAAAATATATCTTATTATTAATATTATTATATCATTTTTTAATACTTACTTGAAATAAAAACGCAATTCAATTCATGTCCTTTTGCTGTTGTCGACGTTATATGTACAATCGTTTGAACAAATAATGTTACAATAGCAAAAAGAGGAAATTGCTAAACTTATATGATAATATGTTGCATTAAACCAAAGTTGTGTTTTGATCCAGCATATTACAAAATTTATAATTATTTATAGATGTCTTTGATGCTAATTTAGTCTATATACGTTTATATGAAATTCGATAATAAGTAAAAATCAAAATCATACCACATATATATATTTTTTTTACTCTACAATTGTTTTTGATTTTGTGCTTTAATTTCAATTGGCTTCCATCTTATTTTTGGCATAATATATATGTTTATATAAATATAAATAAATTAATATATATATATATATATATATATATATATATAATATATACATATATATATATATATATATATATATATATATATAAAATATATATATATATATATATATATATATATATATAAAATATATATATATATATATAAAATATATATAAATATAAATATATATATATATATATATATATATATATATATATATATATATATATCCAGATATTTTTAAGAAAGAAATTTACTGAAATTTATACATTTTAATATACACGCATATACATTAAAATGAAATTGAATCAAAGAAACATTTAGGTTATACTGTTGAATTGTTTTCTTCTATATATGTCATATTGAAAATATTTAAAAATTGATTAGATGTTTTTAAAGTGTATAAAAGTGAACTATTGACTATTGAAAAACTATTTTAAATAACTTAATAGTAATAATTATATGTAATATAAACATATATTTCGGTGGCTACATACAATTTGAATATGGAGAGAAAAATGATAAAACTTTCTGTTTATGATTAACATTTTTATTTTTCATAAAAAAAAAAATTAACGAAAAAGATATTTATATATATAAAAATATCTATGGCTGTTTTGATCTAATTTCAAATTCTCATAATATCTATATATGTGAAATAAATTGAGTTAATTGTTTATATACATAAGTACTCAACAATTGAAATATAAATATTGTTCAATTTCTTTTTTCTAATTATCGGCTGGTTTAATATTAAGATTGTAAATAAATTTGTTAGAACCGCCATAATAATTTTTGCAAAAAAAAAAAAAAATTAATCAGTTGTATTCTTGTGATCCATAACATTGGCAATTTCTTAACATTCATGTTATATGCAAACGCACAATGTGCAGAACAACGAAATAAATAGCTGTCATTTGTTATTCGTCAGCATTGCTAGCACAAATTTTAGCTACGAATCTACATATATTCACCACATCGATTTGACACTGTTTCAGAGGCTTGCAAGGATACGACTTTAAATGCACCACCCTATATAAAGTACATATAATGCATATGTAAAATATTTTAAGAGCTTAAAAGAAAATAAGATTAAGTAATTTGAAATATCAGAGCAGCTAATTGTCTGGTAATATTTAAGGCTAAATGCAAATTACAAAATTGCAAAGAGAAAAAGAAAATATATTTATGTATTGTGTATATTCTACTTGTGTATGTGTATGTATACGTATTTATGTAAACAACAAAGTATGTAGGTACATTTGCATAAAGTATATTGTCCATGTGTAACAGTAATTGTATTCATATTAAATACTAATAAGTTGATAAACAAAACAGAAACATCAATACGCAACTTTTCGGCAACAATATCCTATGAACATGAAAGCAACATCTTTATATGCATTTGCATATATACATCATCGCTTGTCTGTGCAATATCGCAAATACATATGATGGCAGTGAAATCTGACGGAAGAGTAAAATGATTTTAAATCTATTCGAATGTGAATCCGAATTAAATAAACGTACATATTGTGATATTGCATGACAATCATCGATATGTATATGTATATGCATAGATAAATTCTTAAGTTTTCAAAAAGTGTTCACATTCCGATCATAATTTGAAATTTTCTACAAATGTTCGATTAGTATCAATAAAATTTGGACTAGTTTTTTTTTGTGTTTTTTTTTTTTTTTGACTTAAATATAAATTTTGCCTACAGGTTAATTTTCACTTATTGTTTTTAGAAGCACTTGTGGTTTCGTTCATTATTTTGGATTTTAAACAGATTTGTGAACACATCTGAATTTGACTCGTGCAGCTAAATGTATACTACATAATATACATACATACATATATATACAAAAGCATAAAGATGGAAAATAAACTAATCTATATAGCCGATCCTCTTTTTAAAATGATAAACAATTCTTGTCAAAATGGCCAATAAATTGAAGAAATAAATAAAAAATAGTTCATAATATGCTATATATACTTATTTTTATTTGTGTTTTTCTATTTCCTTATGCTTTGCAATTATTACTAACAGCTCAAAGGTAAGCAAGTAGTGTAGGTGCTAATTTATTTATTACAATAAACTTGAAATTTGATTATTTACACATTAAGGTTGAATAAGAATAAGTACTAAGCTTAGAAGAAATGAGCGGAAATCAAAATTTTTACGTACAAAAAAATAATAAAACTAAAGATAATGAATTCTTTATTTTACTTAATGTTAAAGACATTGTCACACGGAACACTCATTGAAGGCGGCCTCTTGCTTTGCAATCGAACAATGAGCATATTCTTAAATGCAACTGTATAAACTTTTGATGAAGTACGAGGGCTATTATTTATATTTAGAGATCTGGCAACACTAATGACAATAGCTAAAATCTGGCAACACCATAATAAAGTTTGACATTCTTTAGCAGAAACGGTTGAATAAGAATAAGTACTAAGCTTAGAAGAAATGAGCGGAAATCAAAATTTTTACGTACAAAAAAATAATAAAACTAAAGATAATGAATTCTTTATTTTACTTAATGTTAAAGACATTGTCACACGGAACACTCATTGAAGGCGGCCTCTTGCTTTGCAATCGAACAATGTAGCATATTCTTAAATGCAACTGTATAAACTTTTGATGAAGTACGAGGGCTACTATTTATATTTAGAGATCTGGCAACACTAATGACAATAGCTAAAATCTGGCAACACCATAATAAAGTTTGACATTCTTTAGCAGAAACGTGCTCACAACCTTTTTGATGTACAAGTGCTATTTGTTTCGTTTACAGTGAGTTAGAAAATCAATTTGGCCAAAAAATGGAAATTTAAAGAGAAGGTTTTCGTTAGATAATTTTTCACAACTTTCGACGTAGATTATCTCAATAAGAATGTGTCGATGAACCCAGTTGTTTGTCTGGCGATAAAGCACCATCAAAAACCACAGTATATCGCTGGTATTGTGAATTCAATCGTGGTCGTACTTCGGTCACAGAGGAATTCCGTGAAGGTCGTCCAAAATCGGTCGTTGTGCCACAAACATCGATCCACATTAGTTCCACTTCAATGCATTCGATTTTGCATGAATAGTTAGTTGTAAAGAAAATTTGCAGTCGTTGGATACTCCATAACTTATCAATAACAAAAAAAAAAAAAAACGGCTCGCGTCGATTGGTGCAAGGAAATGCTTAAAAAGTTCGAAGTTCAAAAGACGTGCATAAAATCGTGACAGGTGACGAATCATGGATATATGCGTATGAACCGGAAACAAAACAGCTATCGACCGTGTGGGTGTTCCAAGACGAGCCAAATCTAACAAAAGTTGTTCGGGTTCGCAGCACATCGAAGCAAATGGTCTCCTGTTTCTTCGGCCGAATGGATTATGTGGCCACTGTTCTGCTTGAACAAAGTACGACAGTCAATTCTAAGTGGTACGCGACCATTTGTTTGCCGGAAGTCTTCAGAGAAATTCGCAAAACCAACCGCCAAAGAAGAATCATTCTCCATCATGATAATGCGAGCTCTCGCACATACAGTATTGTGCAAAACTTAAGCAACTGGCATAGTGCTCTCATTGATTTCAAATTTACTAAAAAATAAAAGCGCTTAGATTGAATGTTTTAATATTTATTTGTTCCTTCATTAAATACATAAAAAACAACAACAACAAAAGTTCGGTATTCTTACGAAATTAACTGTAAACAACAAAAAACAAATTATACTCATATTTCATCTGTGCAAAACTTAAGCAACTCGGAGTGCAAAGGTGTTCGATATTTCTTTGTTCAGAAAATAACGGATCTTTTTCGGAGTTTTTTCTGCTTTGTGCATTAACATTGATCTAACTCAGTACAAACAAGTCTTTCTTAGCGCACAGTTCTTTCAAACATATTGAAATCCAAAATGCAACGTGTCCATTATAGTCATCAATTTAAGATGAAGGTTATATCGTTATTTAAGGAAGGAAAACCACAGAATGACATTGCAAAATCATTAAATATCAACAAATCTATGATATCAAGATGGATACGATTATTTGAAAAAGCTGGTAGCGTTACAGATCGAAATTCAGGAGGAAGACCCCAAAAAATTTCTTATAGGGAAGCTATTCAAATTAAAAAATTGATTAAAAAAAATCCGTTCATGTCTTCAAAAGATATAGTAAATACTCTTAATTTAAATGTCGATTCAAACACAGTAAGAAGGCATTTGATTAAAGTTGGTTTAAAAAGCTACAAAGCGGTAAAGAAACCAATGCTTACACCAAAACATGTAAAAAAAGGTATGTTTGGTTTAATGCCTTCAAAACAAAAACAACAACATATATTTTTTTTCCAGACTTGAATTTGCTAAGAAGTACGTGGGCTGGTCCATAAAAAAGTGATTTGGCGTACTGTTCAGTGATGAAGTTAAAATAAATTTATTTAATTCAGACGGAATAATAAGAGTTCGACATGCGAAAGGTGAAGGCCTCAATCCGCGATACTGTAAAAAGACTGTAAAGCATGGAGGAGGAAACGTCATAGTGTGGGCGTGTTTTTCGGGGAGTGGACTTGTACGTTGCATAGGATTGACCACAAAATGGACAGATTTATGTATAAGGACATCTTAGAAACTGCGATGTTGCCTTTTGCGGAATGGAATATGCCACTTCGATGTGTGTTTCAGTACGACAATGATCCGAAACACACATCGAAGTTTGTGAAGGATTGGCTACAGTCAAATAAGATTCAAGTGCTTGATTAGCCGGCACAATCGTCCGACTTGAATCCTATTGAAAATTTGTTTTCAATTTTAAAACGAGGTTTGGGCTCAAAGCGCTTTAAAAATAAAGACGAACTATTTTTAGGCCTCAAAACTGAATGGGAAAATATTGTAACGAGTATTGATAGTTGATTACTCATCACTATTGTGACTGACTCTATTGGCAGCATCGAAACGAATGTCAACAAAAAGAAATAAGCGATAACCAGAACAAGCCAACGAGAAAGGAAGAGAAGAATCTCGATAAAGGAAGATTCTGGGGTGTTGCCAACAGAGTATAAATAGAGCCAGTGTTGAGAATTGAAATCAATCTAATTCAGAACGTGATTGCGAAAACATTGATACAGAGGCAAAAGTTGCAAGTACATTTAAGTGTTATAGTAAATAGTTGATTGTAAACAGTGTTGATTGTAAATAGAGATTATTAAATAAATTGTTGCTGTATATAGTTGTATAAAATAAGTGTTGCAGTTATCATTAACAGAATCCAGTGATCGAACAAGGTAATTCAAATAGAATTAAACGTTCACAGAATAAAAACGTAACAATTGGTGTCAGAAGGGGGATTCTGTAAAGATGGTGAAAATTGACCAACTAAAAGTGGACCAGCTTAAAAAGCTGTTGGTAGAGATGAATCTATCGTCATCAGGTGCAAAGGCGGAACTGCTGGTGAGGCTGAGGCAAGCTATGGAGGCTAAGGGAATTAATGTAGAAGAACATGAGTTCTTCGAGGAAGCCGATATACAAGCAGTTGTGCACGCTGAGGAAGAGAGCAAAATAGATTCGAGTGGTCAACTCATGGATTTCATGAAAACCATGATGCAACAGCAGAAACAACAGCTACAAGAAAATGCGTCTCGCCAAGAAAACGCTATGGGAGAGTTCCAGAAAACAATTGACTCCAAGCTTCAAGAACATTCGGCTGAATTGCGTATGGAAATTCAAGAAGGTTCGTCTCGCCAAGAGGGCGTTATTAGTGATTTGCGTATGGAAATTCAAGAACATTCGGCTCGCCAAGAACACGTCATCGAAAATCTACAAAAAGGAATTGAACTTAGATTTCAGGAAATTTCCGGAACCATTAATGAAAAGGTCACGGATTTAAAGGAACATGTAGATGATTTGGAAGATAAGTTCGAGAAATTACAGCACGATCTCAACCAACTAAAAATAAATGGACCAGCCACATCAGTGATTCGAGATTCAAGCACAATCAAACTAAAGCCACCAACATTTGACGGAAGCACGCCATTCAATATCTTCAAGCTTCAATTCGAGACAACAGCTTCGAAGAATCAATGGGATGATAGCGACAAGACTGCTGCTTTAATAGTCGCATTAAAAGGTAATGCTTCCGAGGTGTTACAGATGGTTCCAGAAAAAGATCGTGGTAGCTATCAGTCACTGATGGACACACTCCAGCGAAAATATGGAAATGAATACAAGAGTCAATTACATCGAGTTGAATTGAGATCGCGAGTGCAACGGAGTAATGAGAGCCTTCAGGAATTCGCTTCCGATATTGAGCGCTTATGTCATCTAGCGTTCTCCGGTAATTCGGAAGAGTTCGTCGAAAAAATAAAAATAGAGGCATTCATAGATGGTATACGTGATGGAGAGACAAAGCGTGCCCTAGTCATGTCACCCAGGAATACTTATGCCGAAACAGTCAGTAGTGCCTTGACGTTTGAAGCCGCCAGTTTGATGTGTCGACCAGTGCCAGGAGTACGCAAACTAGAGGGGAAAACATCACATCTGGTTGAAGCAGTGCGTCAGGCAGTAAAATCAGTAGTTCAGCCTGAAGTAAGAGCAGGTCGACGCGAAACCAAATTTAATGGTAAGTGCTTCATTTGCGACAAACGAGGGCATATAGCTCGTGATTGCAATCAATCGAGTATGAAGCCTAAAGGAAGAACAAGGAATCAACACAAAAATAAATTTACCGGTAAGTGCTTCATATGCCATCGAAGAGGACACATGGCGCGTAATTGTCGGCTACGACGCAAGCAACAAAGATCGAATTCACCAGGACAACGAAAGGAAGATCGTGATGTCATTCATCGTGGTAAAGCTGTTACTCCATATCATCGTATTTGCACCGTAGATAGTAAACATTGTTCTCGGGTAGGAATCCAGAATCACATTGTTAAGCTACGACTTACGAATGTTATATCGGAAGAGTCATGGACAACCGAACGAGTTCAAGAAGATCAACGGAACGACCCAGATCTCGCAAAGATTATGGAATACAAGGAGCAGGGCATACGTCCAGATTGGCAAGAAATGGCTAATGAGAGTCCAATAGCAAAGGCATACTGGGCGCAGTGGCAAAGCCTGCACTTACGAGACGGATGTTTATTCCGAACATGGGAAAGTGAAGATGGAAAAATCACTTATGATCTGCTAGTGGTACCCAAGGCAAGAATAAATGAAGTGATAGCTGAGTATCACAATGCCTCCAGTGGAGGGCATTTGGGAATCACCAAAACCGTCGAGAAAATCAAGAAACGATTTTATTGGGTTGGATGTCATGACCATGTCGCTGATTGGATTCGGAAGTGTAAGCAATGTGCAATGGCCAAAGGTCCCACTAAGAAAAGTCGAGGTAAGATGCACCAATACACCGTGGGTGCTCCATTTGAGCGAATTGCTATGGACATAGCTGGGCCATTTCCAATAAGCAACGCAGGAAACAAGTATGTTCTGGTGGTTATAGATTACTTCAGTAAATGGCCTGAAGTATACCCCATTCCAAATCAGGAAGCTAGTACAGTTGCGGATGTATTCGTCAACCAATGGGTTACTCGTTTTGGTGTACCGATGGAGTTACACTCAGACCAAGGTCGAAATTTCGAATCAGTTGTATTCCAAGAGATATGCCGTATGCTGGGTATATACAAAACTCGTACAACACCTTTGCATCCACAATCTGATGGCATGGTAGAACGATTTAACCGTACCTTGGAGGAATATTTGAGAAAAGTCGTAGATAAATACCAAAGAGACTGGGATGTACATATACCAATGTTCCTCATGGCATATCGATGCGCACAACATGATACGACGGCTACTACACCGGCAATGGCAATTTTTGGAAACGAGTTAAGACTGCCAGCTGATTTAAAATTTGGAGTCGTAACACCAACGAGATCAACCGAAGGTAATTATACTAGTGAAAAGCGGGAACAGTTGGATGAAGTACATCAGTTCATCAGAGAGCGGTCGCAGATGATAAGCGATAAGATGAAGGCCAGGTATGACTTGAAAGCAAATTCAAAAGGGTTCTATGAAGGAGAGCTTGTAATGCTTCATAATCCACAACGAAAGAAAGGCCTGTCCCCTAAACTACAGACTCATTGGGAAGGACCATATGAGATTATAGCAAAGATAAATGACGTAGTGTATCGTATTCAACGTGCCTGGAATAAAAGAGCAAAGTTTAAAGTAGTGCACTTAGAGCGACTTGCGCCATATCGAGGGGAAGTATAAAAACTTGTTCGGGACGAACAAGGTTAAGAGGAGGGCAGTGTAACGAGTATTGATAGTTGATTACTCATCACTATTGTGACTGACTCTATTGGCAGCATCGAAACGAATGTCAACAAAAAGAAATAAGCGATAACCAGAACAAGCCAACGAGAAAGGAAGAGAAGAATCTCGATAAAGGAAGATTCTGGGGTGTTGCCAACAGAGTATAAATAGAGCCAGTGTTGAGAATTGAAATCAATCTAATTCAGAACGTGATTGCGAAAACATTGATACAGAGGCAAAAGTTGCAAGTACATTTAAGTGTTATAGTAAATAGTTGATTGTAAACAGTGTTGATTGTAAATAGAGATTATTAAATAAATTGTTGCTGTATATAGTTGTATAAAATAAGTGTTGCAGTTATCATTAACAGAATCCAGTGATCGAACAAGGTAATTCAAATAGAATTAAACGTTCACAGAATAAAAACGTAACAATATAAATAAATCATATTTAACGAAATTAGTAGCTTCTATGCCCAAAAGGTGTGCTGCAGTAATTAAAAATAAGGGATACTACACAAAATATTAAAAGTTGCTTAAGTTTTGCACAGATGAAATATGAGTATAATTTGTTTTTTGTTGTTTACAGTTAATTTCGTAAGAATACCGAACTTTTGTTGTTGTTGTTTTTTATGTATTTAATGAAGGAACAAATAAATATTAAAACATTCAATCTAAGCGCTTTTATTTTTTAGTAAATTTGAAATCAATGAGAGCACTATGCCAGTTGCTTAAGTTTTGCACAATACTGTATCTTTAAACAAGTGAATTTTTGAGCAGTCAAAACATCGAATTTATGGCTCACCCTCCGTACAGTTCTGATTTGGTACCCAATGACTTTTTGTGGTTCCCGAATATCAAAGGTAAACTGCGTGGTTAACGATTTACGAGCGCTAAAGAAGCAGTTGAAGCGTTCAAAATCCATGTTTTGGAAGTGCCTCAAGAGGAATGGAAAAACTGCTATGACAAATGGTTTGAACGAATGCAAAAGTGCATTGATCATCATGGTGAATATTTTGTTTTATTTTGTTTGTTACTATTTCCTATTCCCGAAATATAATTATGTATTATGTTACTAAATGTAAACGCTAGTGTCATACATTGGCAAGCGGGTGTCCCACATTGGATGTCTACAATTTTTTGACAAACTACCTTCCAAGTGTGAAGTAGAGTTTACAAAGACATGTTTAAAGTAACGCGTGATATTATTATGAGGAAAGATGTGGAAGAATTTTGTAACCGAATGCATACAAAGCACTCGAACTGAGGGATGAAAAAATACTCAGATATGTGGTCTGATTCGTTTAATCCCCAAATAATGTCTTCATAAAAAACTGGTTTTTGTAAAATTACTAAAAGAAACTGTTAAGTAAAGGACTAACGAAGTAACGAGCATGAACCCACCTAATAATAAATACGATTTTATATAACTTTAACTCTAGAATAACTAATTTAATTCCTCTACTTGTCTCTAGAAGCTAACTGCTATTAATATCTGATGCCTTTTATTACTCAAACTCAATTCGTTCTCAAGTCCACTTATTGATGTTTGCCCACCACACAGATATGATCGGAAGTATCGTTTTCTTTTGTAGTATTTCTAATTTTCATGGTCACGGTTATATAAAAAATCAAAATTTATACAAATATACATATCTATGTATGTATTGTATATAAATATTGATATGCATATATAAATAAAATTTACATAAAATTCAATTGATTACCCTACAATCGGTTTGCTAGAGTGATCATACAATTTATTTTTATGTACAATATTAACAAATTTTTTATACATTAACTATTGACTACTTTACACATCAATTATTAAAATTTATTAAGCATGTGGTATAAATATAGTCATAATGTCTTATGTATTAGGGATGACATACAAAGATAGCCAATAGTTTCAAAATACACCGTACCTAAGACAGGTATTATTTACGCTATATTACATTGAAATTTCAGATTTTCTTTACATTTTGATATTACTTATGATTATTGACAATAGTAATTTGCAAATGGTAGAAAGATCACTATGATAAAAATATACATATATGTATAAGTAGGTGTATATTTGTTGTTTATTTAAATGTTGCTAATGAAATCAACACTGAGACCGCAATGTCAATTTATTGTATACCTATCAGGGAGACAACTTTTTGGTCTTTTTAGTGATCCCGACATTATTGATATATGAAAACATTTTGGCATGTGTAAGTATTATTAAAATTTTCACGTAATTTTTTCTTTTAAATCAATTCAGAAAATATCGGGACAACAATTAAGAAGTGATCTCTAAATTCTGAAATACCGTGATTAACATTGCTAGTTGGTATAGTACGTGACTAAAATTGATCAAGTCAATTTCTCGCTTTTTGATATGCCATTGCATCTAAATCTCCATAGAATATAATATCTTAATTTAGGTGGTGGCAAAACAACGGCTTATTTATTTCGATATGCATCTTGATAGTGAAAAGTATTTGTTTGCAATTCAATTTTATTTGATGAATTTTGTTTAACTTTAATCAACAAAGTTAATATTTTTGTAATGTAACGAGTAGTGTGATATTTCGTACAGATACTCGTAAATATTCATTAGTGGGATTCATGCAAATCGTATAACCAGATAAACTGTATAATTTTAAAAGGTTTGCGCGCATTGTTGTATGAACGGATCAAACAAGTCCACCAAAAAATGTTGAAAAATTCAAATTAATAATTGGGCTGTTTGATAAAAATGAAAGTAATAATCCTTAATAGATAAATTTAACACATTACAGAACAAAAGCGTGTACAACAGGGTTGCATTTCAAACTGTATAATTTTAGTGGGTCACTTACACGATGAAATTAACGTGTAAAGTTTTACAAGGCGCGCAGTTGATTTAGGAGCGTATACGATTGCATGAATCCCACTATTGAATTTATTTTTTATACTCGGAAAGCACTTACGTTTTGTGCATTTATCAAAATAACATATTATAGTTTTTACCAGTTTTATCTATTACCTAGTCGTTTTTCTATGATTGAATAGTTGAATATTTGTAGATAAATGCACAGGAGTGTTACATTAGGCACCGATAGATTTTTACACTCGCTTGTATGTATGACTACTCAAGAAACAAACGTTTTGATTTTATATTTGATGGTGGCAACATTCAAAATTTGCCCATATGGTGTCGTATTTTTGCGCAGAACGGGGTTTTTTAGTTGTCTATAGAATCAAAAAACCTGCAAATATAGTAGGAAAAATGAATTAAAAGAATTTCGTCAAACTAAAAGAATTGAGATTTTGAAACAATGTAGAAAATTGTTAAAGATATTTATTTATATTAAGTCGAATTTTTCACTTTTATTCAGAAATTTCAAAAGAATTTGTAAAATTATCTTATTTGATTGTAATTGAATACGCTCCTGTTCTTTGTATATTTACGACATTTGCCGTTGTTAGTCTACCACTTGTATATATGTAAATACGTACAATTCATGCGTACAATGGCAAGAGTTATTCATTTGAAAAGGTGTGCTTGCATGCGGCAAATATTCGAAGACGCGCAACTCAGTATCACATATACAAACATTTAATATCTCTACACTACAGTACACTAATAACGGATACACGATTTGAAGGAGATTTCACCAAATTGTATTGACATTAGAGCAATGCTAGAATTGTTGCGGCCAACAGTTACCAATCTTTGCTCATAGCAGACACATTGAACGTTTGTAGCTTCTATTTTATATTCAGTTTGTTTAATTCATTCATACACTTGGTTATATTGTTCATTGAATATTACGTCGTCTGTGTGCTGTGCAAGAAGGAAAAAAATCAAAAACACAATAACAAAAAAGTTTGTACATACCAACATATTGTATTTAATGAAAAGCTCTAGAAAATATACAATTTTAAATGATTTCATTTTTCATTTCTGTACTTTCACTTTTTTTTATTCTTTCTTTTCTTTTGGCCGGTGAAATATTTTGTTGCAATTTCTGCTCCCACCTATTTGCAAAAAAAAAAAAAAAAACACACTAATAACAACATAGTGGATGTATTAAAATCGATTTTTTCGCATGCTAGACTTCATTTAAATGATATTTTATTATCGTAAGTATTGTATTATTTATTTATCAAAATACCTAATATTTTTATTGTATACAGTTATAATTATATTACATTATATTTTTCTTTCTTTGATATACATTTCGGTTTCGGTTAATTGAATAACTTTTACACTTGGTTCTTATTTAAATCTATGTAAGACAAGAAAAAAAAAGCAAAAAACAAAATTGAGGAAAAAACAAACAACAACAACAAACAAAGTGGTTTAGGTCAGTTTTGTGTCGAGCGATAGTGTTAAATGAATTGTGGTGATTTGTCGAAAGTTCTAATGAGCAGCATGAACAGATGATTTTATTTGAATGTACGAGTGTTCACGTTCAAGAACATATACGGGAATTTTCGTACATATGTTCGCAAGAGTTGGTCAACTATTTTATCAGTAAAGGGTAATTCGAGGCATAATTCTGTGACTGATTCTGAGTAAAATTACAGATAAAATGAATGTATTTTGAACAACAAATATCCAAATAAGTATGCTATATATTTAATACTTTTTCTTTCGTTTTTATCGATAAATTCCAAATTTGTTTTTTTTTTGTTTTTGGATGAATTTTTCGTCCTCACCTTCAGCTTTTGGCATTTATTTAAAAGGAAAATATTCAATTTGCGCTAAAAATTGACAGTCAAACATTGACATTGACAGTTTAAATGTTTATATGTTCAAACAAAGAATTTTTTATAATATTTGAAGTTAGATGCCCAATGTTAGGACTTAACTGAACATTCTTTTTAGAACACTTGATATTTTTTTAGATTTATAGTTGTATCTTAACTCAGAATCAAATGAATAATTTGATCCGCTCTAATCAAATCCACAGAACACAGAATCCTAAGGTTGCGCCCTTATCGCTAATCGGTTCTCTGTTCCATGATTTGCATTATTCATACAATATTCCGCATTGTTTACATTTTTCTTTTCCATTTTTTCGCCATTTTGTCATTTTCTCTTGGAGTTGAACTACTATGACGTCACAACCAGAACAATTCTCTCTGATGAGCGCAATCTTCTCCATCAATCTTGAATCAAATATGAATATATAAATATAAGAGCCGAAAATAAGTATGCGTGTTTGAATTATCGTCATGTACTGCCATATGCCAAATGGCATCAGCATAAATTTTACACAAATTCATAGGTTAGTTTTTATTTGGCGCAGACAGTTGTATCACTCGTGTTCCATGTTATGTGACAAAATGGAAAAATATCAATGGGGAAATGATGCGAAGAAATAGAAATGGAATTGGATGCTTTATGCAAATTTAAACCTTGTCGGACATCTGTTCTTGATTAGGAGTATCCAGGCTGTCAAGCAGGAATGGCTATCTAGGTTGTTTTTGTTGGAGGATTCGAAAGGAATAATACATCCAGACTTTTTGCAAAAAGGAAGACTACAGTGAATTATTCGACCGATTTGATAGGAAAGTGAAGGCGACAGGACGTTGCTCCATTACGCTACCGCATCTACTTTTATCAATAATTATTGCGGTTAAAATGCTACAAATTGCTGGCGCACACATCATATTCACTAAGCTTTGTTCCTTGATACTGTTTTATTATTATTCTATATGAAAATATTATTATTATTATTAGTTGCTGTCGCGCCGATTAGAGACGGATAGTGCCGAAATAAAAATCTGATCTAGGACCATGTTAGGTTATCATCAACTTCCAAAAATTCGTCAAAAATGCTATGACGCCATAATCCTTTAGGGCGTCCTCTGCGGCGATGTCCAACGCCATTCTGCTTATTTCGTTCGCTGGTTTGGGAATAGTGTGCCTGATCCATCTCCATTTACTTTCTTGTATTTCAATGGAAATTGATTTTTGTCCGCTTCTAGGGGTTGTTCATTAGAGATCCAATTGTCAGGCCACCATATGCGCAGGACATCGCACCTCAGTGAACTGAGACATCGGTTCACAAATGATAGCAAGCTTTGTGAGATAGATGCTCAAAGATGCCAAGTTTCGCAGCCGTAGAGAACAACTGATTTTATATTCGAACTCAAAATTCTTATTTTTGTGTACTTTGTCAGTTGTTTCGAGTACCAAATCTTGTTTAGGCTGGTAACTGCCGCTTTGGCTTTTTTCATTCTTGCATGTATATCAGCGTTTACTGTAAAAGTGTTAGTCTGCAAGGTGTTGATATGCATAGATTTCGTTTTTCCCACATTTACACGCAGACCGACGCGCTTTGCGTGCAATCTGATGTCAGCAAATTTCTTCTGCATGTGTCCGCTATGTTGTGAAAGGAGAGCAATATCATCAGCGTAATCAAGGTCTTCCAAGCGTTCCATAGTAATCGGGTTCCAGAGAATTCCTCTTCCAGAGTTGGCACCAATGGCATTATTTAGACCTTCATCAAAAACCATTAAAAATAATAGGGGCGATAATATGCAGCTTTACTTAACCCCCGCTACTGGCTTGATTGGCTCAGATAGAGCACTGTCATGCAGCACCCTGCATTGGAATTTGGAACACTAAGCTTCCATATGGTCAGATGGCAGAGTCTGACGAAAACGACGATGAAAACGAGATGAAGAGATTCCTGCTGTTTACTTGTTCCGCGATGATTCTAAGAGCTGCTATGTGAAAATATGGTTCGAAGAAAACAAAATCCAGCTTAAAACAGGAGGTTATCATTGAGACAGAAGTGTATTATGTAGAGTTTGATAAATCGTAATAGTGAATAGTACTAGTAATTGGTACAGTGTAGTACAGTATAATTTAATTTTATCATTTTCAGTTACACACATACATGATAAATTTTAATTTTTTTTTACATTTTAGTAAAGGTAAATAGTGCTAAATTCGAAAAAGTTCTAGCATAGTTCTATGTCACTTTCATTGAATAATTTTCTTTTCACGAAGCGATGCTATCTGCTCCTCTGAATAGGATAACCATTGAGAAAGTACCTCATCAGTGTGTTGTCCTAATATGGGTGGCGATGTTCGTGCATCGTTTTTCGCCTCACTGAAGACAACTGGCGGACCGACAACTTTAATGCTACCATCAGTGGGATGAGGTAGTGTTTTCACCAGATCGATGGCCTTGATGTGTTCATCTTCGAATACCTCTCGTATGCTATTGATAGGTCCAACGGGAAATGTTGTCTTTGCAAATAGACGCATCCAATTTTTCGATGTATCTTTTTTGAGAATATTTTGTAATAGCGTAACGAGCTCTTCACGATTTCTAACACGATCTTTATTCGTTTTATACTTTGTGTCATCGGCTATGTGTTGAATCTTGAGTAAATGGCATAGATCTTTAAATTGTTCATCACTGCCAGTGCCTAAGGTGAGATAACCATCGGCCGTTTTAAAACTTTGATATGGCACAATGTTAGAATGTGCAGTGCCCCAACGTTGTGCATCTAAACCGGCATTTAGATAATTACTTGCGACATTGATCAACATTGCCACTTGGGTGGACATTAGATTGACATCGATCTTTTGACCACGGCCCGTACGTTCACGTTGCCACAATGCTGCCAATATAGCGCCATGTGCATAGAGACCGGTTGCAATATCGGTTACGGCTACGCCAACTTTGCTTGGAGGCCCATCACGTTCGCCGGTTATATGTAAAAGTCCTCCCATGGATGCAGCAATTACATCATAACCTGGACGCTTTGCATATGGTCCAGTTGGACCATATCCTGTGAGTGAACAATAAATTAAATGTGGTGCTATCTCACGTATTTGCTTATAACCTAGTTGATATTCGTCCAATTTTCCCGGCACATAATTCTCTACAAGTATATCACATTTTTTAGCCAGCTCATAAATGATTTCTTTGCCGTGCTTCAGATCAATGCAAACGCTTTTCATATTGCGATTCGATGCGAGAAAGTATGTAGAATCTTTACATTTGGGCAAGAATGGTGGACCCCATTTGCGTGATTCATCACCACCATAGAATGGACGTTCCACCTTTATGACCTCAGCTCCCATATCAGCAAGTATCATTGTGCAATATGGACCAGCAACTATACGTGTTAAATCGAGTATGCGAACACCATTTAGTGGATGTCCAGAATCTGTGCAATTAACGTCATTCTTTTCATTGCGTGTGGCTAAATTTTTCCTCCAGAGGTTGTAGTTTGTATAAAGTTTTCTTTGCGTAAAGCACTTTCTTCGCAAAAACATATGGTAGCATGTGTTCATTTTGGCTGTCTGCGGTTTGTTGTCGTTTAGGTTGTTTTCTCGTTTTTGTTTTGTGTTGGCTCTAACAGCTGATCGATGTAGTTAATTTTCAACTTACTTCATGTACTCACTCAGTTGGCGCTTCAGCGAACTACTTAACGGAAAATTTTTGTGACAACTGATTTACATTTTTGTTTTATCACTGGAAGTATGATCGCTCATTTAAATGCCATGGAACTGATTGTACAGAGTTATATTTAATTCGTAAGCACAACTGTTCAATTATTAGCTACATATGCTCTTATCGTGTATCCATTTATGCATACAGCATATAGTTTTCTCTTAAATTTTATTTTATTCTCTCTATTTGTTTATAGCTAAAATTATGTATTTATATTTGCGAGATAAAACTCATATAAACTTATCAGTGAATTAATTTTATCTATTTTTATCTTGTCTAACAGAGTAGATGATATTCAGTGGAGACTCCATTTTCTTCTATATTTATTTTCCAACTCAAAACGGTGAAATTGTTTACCATAACAAATTAAAAGTATCTTATGAACTTTGGTCGAATCCAGTATTGTTTTGCTGTAATAAATTTGGACATGACGTTTTCCGTGACAGAAAATATTGACAGTATTTGAAACGTTATTTAATTTATTTTCGATAACTTGAGTTCTTTCTGAATTTATTATCCAAAGTTCAATAAAAAATTGTTTTAATCTGTTGACATTGAAATTGTTCATTCTTCTTGATGACGAAAAATTTAAAAATCAATAAAACCTGGAAATCATGATATCTTTCAGTTGATTGTTATTAATTTTGTTTCACCGCAAAATGAATGATAATGAGATTTTTGAAAATTCGAGTATATATAATGGAAATTTTTAGAATTTGGTCAAGTATATATTTATGTATATATTATACTTGCATATTGTTGAATTCATAATATTGTAAAAATATAAAATATAGAATATTTTATTCATACGTATTAACGCATCTATGAGGGGGGGTTGATAAGTTCGTAATAAATGAAAATACAGAAATAATTTATTAAACAAAAATTTAAAACTTTGTACCAATCTAGCCGATATTATTCTGTTCTGATGGGATCTACTGGGCGCTGCGCGACTTTTATGCTCGTACGAATAAAACGTAATTCGGTAAATTCGGTCTGATCCAGCTTGATTTTCCTCAAAAACATAAATTTTTATAAATACACGAAATTCATTTTGGTCCATATGAAAAGCAAAATCAAAATCTGTTTATTGTTTTATATTTGCGACATCACCATCATTTCACACAGGCATATCACTCGCGCCCTTGTAGTTATAATGCCATTGCAAATATTGTATATCAATTCTCCGAAATGAAGTCTAATCATTTAAAATCTGTACTATTTTTTAATGACTTTTGTTTGTTTTTAACTGAACAATTAGTTTGCGTTTATTGCGATAATAAATTCTAATTTAATAACTAATGCGTAAAACAATAGAGCTCGGGGGTCATTTCCACTGAAGTTGTTGTACTGTAAAATTTTGTATGCACTAAAAAAATATTGTATTAGTGATTCCAAGTAACACATATTGATAAGTTAAGAAAAAGCAATTTTAAAAAATCTCCTTACAGTCGGCTTTGGCCGACCAAACTATACCCTGCATATGTAGATTTATATATAAAAAGTTTACTCGAATATCCAACTTTTCTTTTATTTCCACTTTTCGAGAAACAATTTTTGCATATACTACTAATTTACACCCGAAATATGGTTGACTTTGACGAAGTAAAAGGATTTTAAGATAATTCCGAGGCTTAGTATGGGAGCTATAAAAAAAGTGGGCGTGGCTTACCACTTTCTAGTAAATCCAATTAATTTTTCAATGTTAATCCACACCTTAAATTTGGTGTCCTACGTTGAATAGTTTCTAAGTTATGGTGGTTAACATTTTTGTTTAATTTCCTCAACTTTGTATGGGAGCCCCAATAAGAAGTGGGCGTGGTACGCTGATTTTTCGCCAGATTATTTCCGTCTACGATATTAATTTAAGTGTCAATTATGGTTATTGTAGACATAAGATTGCCTAAGTTACAGCTGTTTTAATTTAAAATTTGTATGGGGGCTACGATAAACACTGGGAGTGGTGCGCCCATTTTCTGTGAGCCTAGTTGCTCGTACAATACTAATCCATACCCTAAGTCTCGTTGTCCTAGGCTAAATGGTTTGTAAGCTATGGAGCTTAAAATTTTAGTTTAATTCACTCGACTTTGTATGGGAGACCCATGAAGGAGTGGGCGTGGCACACTGATTTTCTGCCAGATTTTTGCCGACTACGATATTAATTTAAGTGTCAATTATGGTTATTCTAGACAGAAGACTGCCGAAGTTACAGCTGTTTCAATTTAAAATTTGTATGGGGGCTACGATAAACACTGGGCGTGGTGCGCCCATTTTCTGTGAGCCTAGTTGCTCGTACAATACTAATCCATACCCTAAGTCTCGTTGTCCTAGGCTAAATGGTTTGTAAGCTATGGAGCTTAAAATTTTAGTTTAATTCACTCGACTTTGTATGGGAGACCCATGAAGGAGTGGGCGTGGCACACTGATTTTCTGCCAGATTTTTGCCGACTACGATATTAATTTAAGTGTCAATTATGGTTATTCTAGACAGAAGATTGCCGAAGTTACAGCTGTTTCAATTTAAAATTTGTATGGGGGCTACGATAAACAGTGCGCGTGGTGCGCCCATTTCCTGTGAGCCTAGTTGTTCATACAATACTAATCCACACCTTAAATCTCGTTATTCTACGCTGAATAGTTTGCAAGTTATAACCGGTAAGATATTTTTTAATTTCCGCAAGTTTGTATGGCAGACCCAAAAATGAGTGGGCGTGGCATACTGATTTTCTTCCATATTATTTCTCACTGCTATGTTAATCTAAGTGTCAATTATGGTTATTCTAGACGGAAGATTGCCAAAGTTACAGCAGTTTCAATTTAAAAGAAGTACAGACACTTTGTATGGGAGCTACGCTAGAAAGTAGGCGTGGCTCATCCACTTTTGGAGAGGTTATATAGTAGTATAATATAACTCTATGTGCAAAATATTGTTGTCCCAAGTGGTATATTGTGTGAGTTATAGCAAGTTAAAGATTTTGAAAATTTCGAGGTTAGTCGCTTTGAATGCTTGGTGTGGGCGTGGTTATTGACCGATCATGCCCAATATCAATCCCCTCCGTACCCTTGGATCATAGATTACCTATGCCAAATTTCATCGAAATAGCTCAATATTTACTCAAGTTATCGTGCGAACCAGCCAGGTGACAGACAGACGGACGGACGGACGGACGGACGGACGGACGGACGGACATCGTTAAATCGAAAATTTAATCGACGCTGATCACGAATATATATCCATGTCTATATCTCCGGACATTCCTTCAAGTGGACACAAACATCTGACCGAAATGAATATACCATGCATATTGCATTATGCAGGGTATAATAATTAAATGGAAATTAAGAATATTTAGTGAGACTAATGAATGGGGCGCTATATATTATTTATTGGAGAAAATGTTAGAAAACCAAAGATCCATCGTTTCATTGATGGTAGTAAGGGTGAATAGATTAATTATAGTAATTATAAGATTAATATTGTTACGTTTTTATATTATGAACGTATAATTCTAATCGAATCAACTTTGTTCGATCACTGGATTCTGTCAATAATAATTGCAACATTTATTTTGTACAACTAATACAGTAACAATTTATTTAATCAACTCTATTTATAATCAACTATTTGCAATAACACTTTACCATTCATTTTCAGATCGCTTTAAAATTGCTTCTTCTTTAATTTAGGTTTTATTTCTGTCTATAAGAATCATATGAATCAGCCTGAAGAGACAGATAAAAATTTTGAATCTCGGACTTTATGCACAGAAGGGCAAACAACAATCCATTTCTTCCACTACTTTGCAAAGGAGCTACATTAAGAACCAGGCTACCTCACCAATTTTTGAGGAATAATTTCTGCCTATAATACTAAACTACCTAGGTTGCAATGGGTTGACCTAGGCGTATTATTTAGTAAGTTATGGGTGTTTTAATGTTTAAGATAAATCCGAGATTTTGTACGGAAGCTATATAAAAAGTGGGCGTGGCTTACCTCTTTCTTGTATATCTAATTAATTTTTCAATATCAATCCACTCCTTAAATTTGGTTGTCCTACGCTGAATAGTTCGTAAGTTATAGCGGTTTAAATTTTTTTTAATTTTCCAAATTTTGTATGGAAGCCCCATTAAGAAGTGGGTGTGGCATGTTGATTTTTTGTCAGATTATTTTCGACTACCATATTAGCTGAAGTATTAATTATAATTGTTCTAGACAGAAGTATGCAGAAGTTACAACTATTTCAATTTAAAAGAATTTCACTCATTTTGTACAGGAGCTACGATAAACAGTGGGCGTGGTGCAACCATTTCCTGTGAGCCTAGTTGCTCGTACAATGATTATCCATACCTTAAATTTCGTTGTCCTACGCTAAATGGTTTGTAAGTTATGGAGCTTAAAAGTTTTAGTTTAATTCCCTTGACTTTGTATGGGAGACTCATGAAGGAGTGGGCGTGGCACACTGATTTTCTGCCAGATTTTTGCCGACTACGATATTAATCTAAGTGTCAATTATGGTTATTTTAGGCAGAAGATTGCCGAAGTTACAGCTGTTTCAATTTAAAATTTGTATGGGGGCTACGATAAACAGTGGGCGTGGTGCGCCCATTTTCTGTGAGCCTAGTTGCTCGTACAATACTAATCCACACCTTAAATCTCGTTATTCTACGCTGAATAGTTTGCAAGTTATAACCGGTAACATTTTTTTAATTTCCGCAACTTTGTATGGGAGACCCAAAAATGAGTAGGCGTGGCACACTGATTTTCTGCCATATTATTTCCGACTACCATGTTAATCTAAGTGTCAATTATGGTTATTCTAGACAGAAGATTGTAGAAGTTACAGCAGTTTCAATTTAAAAGAAGTACAGACACTTTGTATGGGAGCTACGCTAGAAAGTAGGCGTGGCTCATCCACTTTTGGTGAGATTATATAGTAGTATAATATAACTCTATGTGCCAAATATTGTTGTCCCAAGTGGTATATTGTGTGAGTTATAGCAAGTTAAAGATTTTGAAAATTTCGAGGTTAGTCGCTTTGAATGCTTGGTGTGGGCGTGGTTATTGACCGATCATGCCCAATATCAATCCCCTCCGTACCCTTGGATCATAGATTACTTATGCCAAATTTCATCGAAATAGCTCAATATTTACTCAAGTTATCGTGCGAACCAGCCAGGTGACAGACAGACGGACGGACGGACGGACGGACGGACGGACATTGTTAAATCGAAAATTTAATCGACGCTGATCACGAATATATATCCATGTCTATATCTCCGGAGATTCCTTCAAGTGGACACAAACATCTGACCGAAATGAATATACCATGCATATTGCATTATGCAGGGTATAATAATTTACTCTTTCTCATTTCTAAATGTTGGGTTATATTGTATTTATTGTGTATATGGGCATTTTCTGGGATTAGTTGAAGGATTGGTTGATGTGTAGTAAAAGCGAATAATTGACTTCGTGTCCAATTCTTGCTTGATTTCAATTGACTAGTTAATGTAAATCGATAAGTTCTAGAGAGAATCGTCTTCAGTACCATTACGGATGTGACAAATATTTTTTTCAATTTTCTTTTCTGGGAAATTACCATATACAAATGCATGCATATATTTGATATTACGTGATATATATGGAGTATATTCTATATAGTTATTATTTAGACTAATTACGAGCATTTAGGGAGTATCTACGTATTTAAATTTAATTTGTTATTAGGTAAAATGTAAACACTTACCTTAAACTAATGTACACATGTTTAGAATTAATTTTAATTGTGAAATAAGTTCATTTCAATAGACTAGTGTTTAGTTTTTGTGATGGGGAAATTATTTTGCATTCTAGAAAAACATTAGATAAATATTAGCATTAATTTAAACTTCATTTGTTCATGTAATTTGACAAATTTTATTTGCGTGCACACTGAAATTTGCACAATATAATGGATATGGGAACGAATCATATCTAGATTTATGATTTTTCGTTATGGCGAATGTATCCGTGAATTTTATTGAAAGTAGAGCACTTTTTTCTTGTCCAAAACTGTTTGGTTTCGATGTGAATTATGTCGTGCACAACTTAAAGATCTGTAATCATTACCTTCTTAGCCGATTTGCTTATCTTCGGCGCCGATCTACCTGGCTACCTGGTCACTGATGTGTTGTGTTGGATCCACATTGTGCCCATGTCCACGAAATGGCACAGAAACTCATTCGGATTGCAGTTGAGCAACGTCCAAGCGATATCACTTGGGCACAATAGTGAGTAAACGCGGTATTCATTTTACGAATAACTTTCTCATGCCTAATTGATCATACAAAATCGGAACCTATGGTATCTAGATTATTGCTTCCTTTCTATATCGGATTGGTCAACTCTTTAAACACTTGAAATGTTAGGGTGTCTAGAATGTTTGCGTAACTAATGCTTGAACGAACACAACGAAATTCTGTAAAGCGCTTTTTTCTCTAATTGAAATCATTCTGCTTAAAAAATGATGCTTGCTGAGGACACGCTATTCATTATTTCGCCATTTTCGCCATTCGCCATTTCGCCAATACCTGATGAATTTAAATGCCATTGTAAGCACAAACAAACATATTTGCAATCAAGGAATGACAGATTGTACTATTGCCCTATTTGCACTAATTTTGCTTAGAAATAATTATTAGGAAAACATCGAATATTATTTATTGCAGTGAGAAATATATTAACCGTAACTCTATGAGTTTTTAAGCTCATATAATTGTTAATTAGCAAGTAAATAAGTATAATGACTGGAAAAAGTACAATATTTTATTATTATTGCAATATTATGTCATTAAATATTGTAGTATGTCCAGCAGGTGAGGTTTTAAAAACAGACTTAATTACCGCATGGAGGAAAAATATGATTTTTGATGGAAATGTCTTGATGGACAAGGTTAAAGTGAAAAATGTGGAAAGGTGTGCTCCATTAAAAATCATGTTTTTATACCCTAATGTACGAATTAAGTCTTTCTTTACATACAGCAACAGTCCTCGTCTATTGGACTATATGTTAGGTATTAGTAAACAATTAATGATTTCATCTGCAATGTTAAGTTTACAATTGCAATTGCATCAGAATAGTCAGAAATAAGCATTCACATTTTCAATGATTATTTCATGATCTAGTTAACATTATACAGTCATATAATAGCATACATATTACTATATGGCATAATAGTATACACATATATATATTTATATTAAATCATATTTTAGTCCATTTGCCCATTTGAGTGGTTAATTGTTTTTTGTGTTGCTATTTTTCTTACAATGAGGTGAAGGTCATTTCTTAACATTACTTTAATGCGCTCAACGTGTGCATATAATAAAATTTTGTAGTATGTACTTAGTACTATACATATAACTACTTGTATAAAGTACATGCATATACTGTTTATACCTACTATTCGTAATAGTCATATAAACTACCTCTAATTTGTCTAAAAAATGAATTCTGAATTCAATACCGGATATCTCAAATGCTAGTAGACGCTTTTATATAATTCGGCGATTAACATAACTAAAATTACAATTAATCCAAGGAATCTAAGGAACTGAAAACGTTTTTTCTTTTTTCTGTAAAACTTTGAGTTTGGTGCTGATTTCGTTTTTCAAACGCCTGAAATGAAGGCAGAAACACTTTTTTAAATCCCATTTGAAGTTTGCTGCTTATTATTTTATTTCAATAAGTGACCTTCATATGTATTAGCATACGAATTTAGTATTAATTGTTTCGAAAGTCAAGGCTGTAGAACAAATTGCAACTGCAAATTTTTAGTTTCAATGAAATATAATAAGAGAAAGTATTTGGAATTTGCGATATAAAAAAATAATACTGAAACACGAATATTGCCCTTCAATTTTGGTTGCAATTTTCTAATCAGAGTTTTTAACCATACACTTATTAGTGACATATAAATTTATACGAACACTTGAACTAGGTGTTTTCTCCAAATTAAAAATCAATAGCTTTACTGAATTCAGCTGGTCACTAATGGGTTAACATTGAACATTGAAGCTCAAACAATCGACACGCATGAACATTTAAAAATTATTCTGTGTGCTATATTGAGCTAGATACTTATTATCTATAATAATTGGTAATTTTTACGCTTTTCAAATAATCATTATTCATAAAATATCTTGATATCTACTTTAAGTGAATTATTATAAGCATACGCTTTATTCTCCAAACACGTATTGATGTTTTTCTCAAGTTCAAAGTCCAAAAGATTTCCCCATGACAGCGTCACAATCACAACAATCATCATTATTTGCTTCGAACATCTTTAAGAAAGAAATGAATTCAAAAAAAAAAAAAAAAAAAAAGAGAGATACACAAGAAAAAACAAGAATTGATTGAGAGCGAAAAGGTATCTGAGATGAAAGGAGAGAAGAAGTATTAGTGATTTACAAATGAACTTTGGTAAATAGGTAGGTACATATAACATTAAACAATTTAGGTAAACAACAACAGCAACAACAACTATTTCCGAAAGCAAGAATAATATCATTAACAAAAAAAAAAAATTGTGTTATTCCACTTGCTGTGAGAGTATAGAAATTGAATGACTATTGGTGGCAACAAAAACAATTTCCGAAAGTAAGAATCCATCATTAACTGTGAGCGAAATTGAATGACTGTTGGTTGTAATGGGCACTAGTATGAGAATGCATTTAAAGAGCGAGCGAGTAGATGTATTTTAAAATAATGTAAAATAAAATCAAAAGTACCAAATGCAACACTATGTTATTTCCTATGGTGAGCAAAGAAATAAGAGATTAGAGAGAGAGAGAGTGAGAGAGAGTAAATTTAAATAACATATTACTAAAAGAGCTGCTTCATTGAATCAAACCTAAACAAACTCAATTCAAATCATCTCCAAAAAATGTGATCGCATGTGATGTATACTTATATTTGTATCTATGAAAAGTTCTGGTCCACAATTTGTTTGCATGTTCAAAATACAATCTTATTAGTCCACCATTGACTTTCCATCCATTGAATATTTGATGAAATGAAAAAAGGAAACTTAATTTCGAAATTTTGAGTCATCATCAGGACCAAATGCTAAACATATAACCATATGTATTGTTGATTATGAAAAAGTTGCGCAATAGTTGATTCTACGTAGATTTTTTATGCCGCGATATCGATTTTGCATTAATATGATAATTTTTGGGGATTCATACATTGCACGTACATCCGTGAGAGCTAACAATATTCGAAATATATGGTATGTTTTCAATTAACGTAAACGTATGGAAACGTAATATTGATCTTCATTGTTCATGTTGTTTATTTTGTCGAAAATTACCCAGTATTTTGAAATTTGATTGTAATTTTGAGATGACTTAAATTTTGTAAGAACATTTTTCACACTCAACATTTGAATTATACAAATAATATTCGGTAAAAATGTATAAAAATGTTCATATTATCATATTTCAGTGCGTGGTGTGCGTGTTAAATGTTTTGGACAGTATTAGAAGGGCCCTACTTAATATGTTAATCGATTTCGAACCGCAGAACCCTTCTGACATCACTATTTCTGACTTTTGTTACAGAGCTGTTTTAGAAGCGTTTTTATGACAAATTTTTACTGCCGGTAGAATTGCCGATTGCTTGCCGACAGGTGGATAGCGTTCGAGAGAAAAATAATTTCAGTATTAAAGTCTTCAACAGTGGATTGAATCCACAATCTACAGATCAGAAGGCCAACACACTAACCTCTCTCTCTCCCTTAGCTTCACAGTCCAGGGTGGACCATAGCTTCACCGACAACTCTTCTCGAGTTTGTTCTCTTCCTCGCTTCCTCCCTCCAATTTCGAATATTCATCGTATTCAGGTCTGCTTCTACATCGTTAAGCCATCTCTTTCTTGGACGGCCCTCTTTCTTACACCAATCGGACGAAGTGCAAACACTTTCTTTTGGATTTTTTCAGCTGGCATTCGTATAACCACCATATTAATATGTATGTTAGTAACAAAAAATATTGAAAAATCAGCAGTGATACGAAATATGAAATTAATACAAATGTCACTTATAGGAATGCTGTTAAGGTAGAGTGCTTTTAATCGTGTACCAGAACTTTTGATAGTAGTACATAAATACGTGTATGGTGTTAAAAAAAATTTATGTGTGCTGTTGATAATACATAAATGCAACTTGTATGAAGTTCGAATTGTAAGTGAATTTTATTTATGTATGTGTGCTTGGTTGGTTTGAGATTGTGTGATTTGTTACGTTATTTTCCTTGCTTTTGCATTTGATGATACTGTTGTTGTGTTTTGGTTAACAAGTTTTTAAAGCTAAGTGGGGAGGGAGAAAAACGAGCATGAACACATATGCACATGGACACACACACACACACACACATATGTATATTTACTTGTATCTATACATTAAGCTACGACTGAGAGATCGTCTCATCGGTCTTATATGATTTTACCACCAAGTTGTAGACTTTATTTGTTCAGCGAGTGTCGCGAGTTGAAGCATAAGCTGTTGTGCGGTTGCAATATATATATATACACCAATTTTGATAAATATTATTAATTTGTAGTGTTGATCACAGTACAAAAAAAAAAAAAACAAAGAAATAGTAAAACAAAAAATTCTATTAATATTACTACACAAATCGAAGAGGAAATAAATAGAAAAATTTTATTGTACGATATGATCATTTTAATTTCGTTATTGATCAGTGTGCAACCACACGATCCACCCATATACGCACAACAATGAAAGCAGATAGTGCAAACGAAATGACAATATTTTGAAATATCTTACATACAAATGTGAGGAGGAAAAAATTAAATGGAATAAAAAAAAAAATATAACGCAATTTAACAACATGTAATTGGTAAATGAAAATTTTAACAAAATTGACTGCGTGAATTGGAAACCTGTTTTATAAAGTGCAAAATTTCAGTATATTCGCCACATAAAATAAAAAAAAGAAACAAAAATGTAACAAACAAAAAAAAAAAATGTATTTGAAACCTAAAGAAAATTAATATGTTTAAGCTAAATACATTGTTGAGCAATAAGAAGCTAATCAACACCGAATTAGTTTAGTGATTTTTCATTACATTTTTGTTGGCAAATTGTACTTGCCACAAAAAAACGTTAAAACTCTTTATTTTGTAACGTAGCACCCATATAGTAATACATATGTATATGCATTGTGTAACATTAACAGCAACAACAGTAAAACAGTTTGAATCTTCTCGCGCGCCCGCGCGTATGTGTATACACACACATCCATATATATACACATATTTCGTCGTCTCTTAGTTGGCATATTGCACAATCCTTCGTATTCGTCTATTTGCAACGATTTCTTTGCCAGTCAACAATTTAACTAACTCCAAGCATTTGTATATGTACGCGAATGTTCGTCGCTTTTCTTTATTGCTCGTAGTCTCAATATGTGTACATACATTCAACAATAATAAATCCATATATACACATATAAATATTATACATATGTATGTACGTATATAATAAAAGAATAATTCCAAGTTAATAATAGCGAAAATTGTATACGCTTCCATACATACAAAACATCTCACAAACTTACTCACACACACACACACACACACACATACTCTCACATCAACAATTCATACAAGAATTGTTTTGTTTTTCCTGTGACCCAGTTATACAAATAAATCGTCAAAATTGCTGTGCTACTCTGTTCCAGGATTATGGGGTACATCATGCGGCGCTTTTTGCGTTCGGCTATGATCGTCTTCAGTTGGTTTGTTGTACCCTATAGCCGCTATACCAACATCAATGTACACCGTAAAAAGCTGCCGCCTATCCGTAGTCATCTATTGGAAATACCCGCTGTCGATTTGGCTAAAATGATTCGCACAAGAAAGGTAGGTAAACATATGTATGTTATTATTTATACTACAATTATTATACATATATTCGTATTTTAATATCCAATTTTATTTAATTTGTTTACTATTTACACAATCTTGTGGAAAATTTAATTCATTTGTGAAAGTTCCCCTTAATGTCTGTTTCTTGTTGTTCTTTATATTTTTATTACAAAGATTAATTGGTATTTTTGAGTAATAGTTAAAAAAAAAAAGAAGAATTAACATCATTTTGATGTTCGAAAATGTTCCATGCTTGTCATACAATTTGCATGCAACTGGGTCTGTTTGAATGATACACATTTCAAATTATAGCACTCATTCATAGATGTCGTTGCATTATACATTTTAATATAATATTTAATATTTAATAAACTTCAATAAAAATGAAAACTTTAAAAAAATGAAAAAAAAAAAAAATTTTAATCCACAATTTTTTCAAAGTAAATTCCTCCCATTATATGGCGATTTTGTCAATATGACAGAGACAAAAATACGCACAATTTTTTATATTTCCCTCCCTTCAAAAGTGTACTTACTACTGCACACAATGATGCACTGGAATAATTTTCTGCTGATGCTATCTAATCTGAACCAATCTAATCTAAATCGATCTGCTTATATGTTGATAAAAAGAAGCAATGACAGCAATATATATTTCAATTCATTCATAGGCGCTTACTATTGTGTATCGTAAACATTTGTATGTAGTGCTTTGTAAAAATAAATATATAAAATGTATGTATAGCTGCAGTATACAATTAAATTGTTGGTGTTATAAGCACAATTGCTCATTGATTAAAATAGTAAAATTTA
Source organism: Megamerina dolium (assembly GCA_963854835.1). Lineage (NCBI taxonomy): Eukaryota > Metazoa > Arthropoda > Insecta > Diptera > Megamerinidae > Megamerina > Megamerina dolium. Next base: position 13,256,897 of record OY978526.1, on the reverse strand, counting down.
TGTATCTACATATTCGATAAATTCATTCATAAATATGTAAATATTTTTAATAAATCGGAGACAACCAATTTAAAAGTGTAAACCGAAGAAGACATTTTCTATTATAATTATAGTATCATATATTTATACAGAACTGTATAGAAATATATCGGCAATCTTATATATATATATATATATATATATATATAGAGAAGAAATATTAATTTTTGAGCATATCAAAAGGTCTAAAATTAATTTTGATTCGATATGAAAAACAAAAAAAAAAAAAAAATTAAGAAACAATATGTAGGAAACATTTCGTATAAATAAAATGACCCGATTTCTGATGGGCATTGAGCAAAGATTAAGAGGAATCTCTTATGAAAAGCGGTATTCTTAATTCATAAATGAATTGTAGTTTTCAAATTTATAGATTTAATTATCATAGAATACAAAATTTTATGCATGGAATAATTAAGAAATTGATTTATTAAGTGATTTAATTTGTATTAATGCATTCTATTGTATTAGAGGAATAGTAGGCCAATTTTAACATGGTTTGATTAGTAGACATTCTACTGCATGGGTCTACTAACGTTTACCTTCTTTGAGCCATTTTGGCAGAAGAGTAGTTCTTGTTTTGGCTACTGTTAAATTATAGACAGTATTAGAACACAATTACTTACATTAGCCACAAGACAAACCTAACAAGAATAAAAACTTCTGGCATACGGTTCTATTTGTATTTATTTGATATCTGTGAGCAAAATTGTTTGTGTTTGCGTACTTCTCGGTTCTATTAAGGATCTCATGAGTGAAGAAATTCTTTACTGCACAAAAGAGTGCAACATTTTGACATTCTAAAATAGTTGTGGTTCAAAAATTTGGGATGAGAATTAACAACTGTTCAATTTTCTGTATAAAGTTCGTTAATTTGTTTTTAAACTACAATTATCTCAGATTTCACAATCTAATGGGATTTTAATACATTTTTGCTGAAGTTTTGGGATCTTCTTTTGTAACAGATAGAACTTGTAAATGATACCGTGAGCGAATTCTTGCAGAAGTTTTCTGATGTATGTAGGCCTCTTTGAGCCCTTTGTAGTCTAAGACTTTTTTATTGTACCGAATCAGCGACTATCTGTTTTCGGATATCTCATGCTATCAACGCCTTAAGTGGTCAACTACCTCAGCAGTGATCGTTTAAGCGCCCCCATTACCCTGCACCCTGTTTCTGCAAATGCTTCGAAAACCCCTTTGACAGTGATTGATACCGAAAGTACTCATTCGCTTCTCTGGCACATGCGGGTTTTACATATGTATATCAGCAAATTCCATGATTATAGGCATATGTAAATACATTATTCATGTTAAAATTATAAATGTCATTTGTCACAGTGAGTGCGTTACGATTATATCAGTAATTGTTTGGAAATACTTAATATGTTGTAAATTTCAAGTCATTTAAACTTTATAAATTTATAACAACAAACTCTTAGAATGTAGACGAATCCACGTGAATATCTAGTAGTGCGTTGACTCTATATTAACACTTATCCGCAATTATTCCTCATTGCTGATTGTTTTGGTCAATTTTTATATGTATTTTAAAATAAATAATAAATTGTGCTAAGTAGAAAAGAACACATTGCTGCAAAAACTCAGCTCATATCCAAAAATAAAAATTAATTAAATGCTTACATACTTATATAACATACTAATATGTATGTGGCTGCGTAATAAAGGGATGCTAATTTTTTAAACATTTGCTGATGCTGGAGATTTTGAGACAGCATCAAGAGTAGAGGATATTTAAAAATACAATACAATAAAATCTTTTTAGCAATTAAAATTTAAAATTACTAGTTTTAATAAAAATAATATTAAAATGGTTTAAATGATTAACAAAAATTTTCAAAGGCATTACTTGTTAGTAGTAATAAGTTTTAATCGGTTAAAATGAGATTTAAGTTAACTGCAACGCTCTTACGCTTCCTTAATTACACTCATTTTTATTAATTAGTGACTGGAAGATATACGAATTTAGATTGAAAATATTATCTCCCAACATGGATTTATACGTAATATTTAGTAATTCTGTTGAAGAAAAATATCATTCGGTCTCAACGCTTTTCGGTTAATTAACGTCATTTTTTCATGACCCACAGCCTTTTGCGAATATTTGTAAAATCTTGAGTGAGATTGTATTATTTTTAAACATAATTATCTCTAACTAAATGCCAAAAATCCCGGCATCCATCTTATCTAATTACGAAATTACGTCAATTTTTGACAGACATTAAGAATATTTTTTCATGACCCACAGCCTTTTGCGAATATTTGTAAAATCTTGAGTGAGATTGTATTATTTTTAAGCATGATTATCTCTAACTAAATGCCAAAAATCCCGGCATCCATCTTATCTAATTACAAACTTATCGAGAACGCCTTTAAGGCGGGATTGGCATAACTAATATGTGGTGGATATGTACAAAATATACAAATTACTGTAAAATTGCCCCAATGAAAATTGCACAAAAATTAATGATGTGATGAAAACGTGATGCACGCCATCAACAAGAAAAAAAAAACCCATAAAAATGCATAAAGCACAACAATAGTAATATTTAATAATGACGACGATGATAATACATACTAATAATGATAATAATGTATAATAATAATAATGAAGTAAGTAATATAAATATGGTATGGGTACTTCATCTTATCATATAAAATTTCAACTTTGTACATTAATTCACATTTTTATTTATGCTTCATGTACATTTGTATGTACATTTACTTACTTACAAGTCAATTTCTTTTGTTTCGTTTTGTGTAATGTTGCAATTTTTACAACAGATGTAAAGCAAAAATAACAAATAGAAATGTATTAAGTAATAAATTTATTCAATCTGTCGTAATATACGCAACAACAATAACAAATATTTACTAGTCAACACCATACAATACACTTTTTTTTATAGTACGTATGAATTAAAAACAAAAATTAGGCACAACAATGTATGAATGTAATGTGCAAGTGCCACCGAATTATTTTAGTTAACAAACAACAGCAATAATAATAATAACAACAATGGTAAATGAATTACTCTGACACACTCTATATAAATGTAAGCCTCCAAACAAGTTGTGATTTAGACAAAGTATGTTGTGTTGGAGGTAATGCAGCTAATAAATCTTCATTGTTGTGACTTATTACTTAAAAACCATAAAAAAGAAAAAGGTAAGAATAAGTTGCTGCTTCTGCGTACGTTTTTCAGATGTTAATATTAATACTTATAAATGGTACTTCAAAGAGTAATTATCATGTGTGCTTTTGTGTGTGTGTAGATTTGCATATGATTAATTTTTTGATTTTGTTCACAGTAAATCTAATAATGTTTGGCAATGGAAGTATTTTCGCAAAAGTAATCCAAAAAATGTATAAGCAAGTATGATGTCAGTAGACTAGAGTAGTCATATTATATGGATTTTAAATCGCTGAATCCAATCCAATCGACTCTAAATCCCAATAAGAGAAAAGTATGGTGACTGGTTAGGATATGGGGCCGCCTCTCGTGATTTGGCAGCTGCCCCAAAAATCATTGCCCGATAAAACAAGCCTGGTAGCATGCCTACATACAAGCCAGTGGCCCATGAGTACTCATTGATAACAGAGAGAGAGAGAGAGAGAGTTATTCCATTTATCAAGGGTTGGCCAGACTTTTATAGTGGCCACACAAGAGCGCACATCCCGCCATCTTCTGTTAGCTATAATGAGGAAATGTTCTAAGAGAAAAAAAAAAATAAATCGGAACTCGATCATCATGTTTACCCCCTCCTTTTTTTTGGGCTGTGACCCATAAAAAAAAGTGGAATATCAGACGGACCAGAGTAGTAACATTATTGAGATTTTGAGTCGCTGAATCCAAATCTGTTGTCAAATTTCCTCCACCAGTCTCAGGTTTTGTTTCTACCATGAACATTTCAGCTATTTTTGCATCAATATTTGAGATTAAAAAGAATTCTGAGAGTTATGGCGAAAATCCGACGGATTCGAATTCAGGAACTCGGTCATCATTCTTTTCTCTTAGAGGCAGTCTTCATTGGGATTCCGAGTCGATGATTCTAAATCGTGGTCAGATTTCCTCTATCACTCTCAGGTTGCTTTTTGAAATTTTCAACAATTTTTGAGAAAGCAACCTACTCTGCAAATTTTTTACCAGTGACTCCACAGGTCCGTCGGACATTATACCTTTTTTATTAACGTTCATTTTGCAAAAAAGAGTGTATAACTTTAAGTGGAAAATATCCTCATCCAATTCTTCTAAGTTGCATCACGAATTATTAGCACTCATTTCCTTATATTACAGAATTGTGGCGACTTCATCTAATTTATTAGACAGTTTGACGGAACAGTCTTCGGTTGGTGTAGCTGTAAACTGTTCATATTGAATTCAAATTTCAACATGGAATAGTAGAGAACTCGTAGTAGAGGTCAAGTGGTATCACAATCGGTATTTTTCTGACTAAAGTGTGTTCTTCGAGACAAGACTATTTTTAACTACATCCCTAGCGATTATTTTATAATTATGTCACATTCACTTGACATAAATCTGCATGCTGTATCTTCAGATCCAGATTCAATTTTGAGGTTTCGGAAAATTATTGAAGTATGTAACTGTTATATGCTTTTGTTGTCGATGAAAGAACCAATTGTCTGTAGCTGTTATGTATTTAATGACATATTAGATCGTTTTTACTTTATCTAGATGCAACATTGTTTATATACACACATTTATATACATGTATATTGTTTTCTAACCGGTCATCACCATTATTAGGACAAACATTGTAAGCACGTAAATAATCATCCATACGATATGCCACAAATTTGAAGGACTTGTTACATTTATATATATCTATGTATATGATTATAATGAAATTTGTATAATTACAATATATGTATTAAATATTTCTTTTATTTTGACTTTAATTTAACAAAAAAATGGTTGCTTGTTAGCTAATTATTAATATATACATTTGTGAAAACTAAAATTAAATGCAATGCGACAAGTATTAAAAATAATAATTTTTACCGCAACAACTATATCAACAACAACAACAACAACAAAACGACCTTAATAAATGAAGTAAAAAAAACATACCATTTGTTTAAGTTTTACGATACGTGCTTTGTCACAATTCATCATGCATTCATTACACTCGTTGCAAAAATTAGTACATACATACTACAATTATTCGAATTAAATATGTAAATTTAAGAGTAAAGCAATGAATGTACTGAAAATGACAAGTGAAATGAGTTGTTGATTAATGTGTATTTGTATTTCATTCAAAACATGTTGTCACAGTGGATAATAACAAATTAAAAGTTAATCACAGTTTCTTCAAATGATATTAACCTAATAATATTGACATATATGCATATGATGTATAAAATATACGACGAAAAATAGTTCAAGTCAAAATGAAATTTACGTCTCAATATTTCGATGGTATAAAATCACATTTTAATTATATTTCTTTGAGAAATGTCTTAAAAAAGGAAATTTGTTGTCGGATTTTCAATATTTGATCTCATATTTCGTGAATGGTTGAAAATACACAGGAAACAGGTCGTCTTAAAGTTTCAGTATCCCAGCACTCTATTTTAGTGAAAATATCACTTGGATTTAAAATATCACTCATTTATTGCTCGTATGCATTTTCATTGCGATACAATTTATGAAACCTAGTTTTCAATTTTAAGTGAATTTAATAAGATTTTTCCATATGTTTAATTGTTACTGCATATTAGGTAACATATGATTCTATCACAGAAGAGCCTCTGTTTTGCTCTTCGTTATTACTTATTGTAATTTTGCGGGCAATATTGTCGTCTATATATTTATACATATTTGCATACATATATACAATTACTGATATGTACATTATTTACAGATGTATATACATATTTATATACTCGTATGAGTTTATGTTATAAAACGCTTCACTGCCAACAGTTACACGCAATGCATTTTCGCAATTTGCTTTTAATGATAAATATTTATTTTCAAATATACATACTCGTATGTATACTTGTATGCATATATGTATATATGTACTACATATTTAAAATTATTAAATATTATTGTTTATTTATTCTTACAATTGGCAATGGATTCGGGTCGAGTGCAAGGGGACTGACTGTACGAGTATGTTTGTATTTTGCAGAGCACAGCAGAACAAATGTATCTTGAGTACTTGCATTAATGACCTTTGCATAAAAAAAAATTTAACAGAAACTACTAACATCTTCAAAGTAAGTAGGCAGATAAGAGGTGACTGCCCCTAAGGGTCACACATAACCCAACATAGGCCCATATCTTCAAAGTAATACATACATATATGTAAATACATTTGACTACATATATGTTTGAAAATGAAAATAGAAAAACCACTCTAAAAAGAGAAACTACTTATATAACATGTACATTAGAGCGGGTCAATTTGTATGGATGCTAAAAAAAGTGGGCAAATCGTATAGCAAAAACGAAATCTAGAGATAATTCTAGATTTCAGTATATTCACCCAAGAAACCATATGTCTAAAATTTACTTTGACTCTCCGCAATTTTACAAGTAAATATTCTTACCCATTTTTAATTTTTATAAATGGTATGATGGGCTAAGGAAGGAATATCTGAAGTATGAAGAATTAGAACTACTCTATGAATGCTATAACTAGATATTTTTTTCACAAATTTTGAACCACGCGTTCACCTAAAAATTCAATTGAAAGAAAAATACAATGGGCAACACTAAGTCCATAGGATTGCCACTAGGAGTTTGATTTTTCGTTCACACGATTCCCTTCACTTTTCCAACATTTTGACGTACCAAAAATTTTAATTCTTCTTACTTCAGACCTCCCTTCAAAAATACAAAATTTTTATGTGTAGCAATATTTACTTATCAAAATGCAGAGGATCAAAGTCAATTTTAGATAAATGGTTTCTTGGGCGAATTTGCTTCAGGTTATTCGTTGATTTCGTTTTTGCTATACGATTTGGAACAATACATTGAATAATCAAGATGGAAATTGGGCGCAAGTTCCAAAGTCATTAGTGATGAATTAGTGCTATTTTGAATGGTTTTTCATTAAGTGAATGGTGGAAATAGAAGGTGGTGTTAAAGGAGCAGCTGAACTTTTTTTTTGCATGATTGTGATCTAAGTGCTACAATCTGGAATAAATACGCCTCGATTAGCCGTGCGACAAACGTTAAAATAGCAGAAGAACAAGTTCTGTGTGATATATGATGAATACTTACTTCTAGAGGAATCATTTTAAGACAAAATTTAAATCAAAAATCAAATTTAAGCGACGCACTTAAGCACTTAGGCCCTGTAGACACTTGTGTTTATATATTCGTTCTTTAGTGGGGCATGGGCGATGCATCAAAGACATCTCCAATGGAGAAATAAACACTTGCTCGCTTGTAGTGTTTAATTTAAAAGAAAGAAAAAAACCTTATACTCGCATGATATAAAAATTTTATTCTCTGGCGCACATAATAAATTATTTGAGGGTCACAATTAATTCGGCACTTATTTATGTGCATATTTAAATTTTCATTCTTTGTCTCGTTGTTCTTTTTATTGTTGTTGTTGTTAGTCTTGGTTTGGCAACATACTTACCTATTTATTATAATTCTGTATTTTAATTGCCAAAAATTGTACATATATATGTACATAGTATTCATAAACAATGTGCCTTCAAACATACTCATGTTCTCATTCACATTCAAGTGAGTTTTATTATTTTTAATCGGTTTGTATTTTTATGATTTCCTTTTTTTGTCGCCTTCACAAATAAATGTGTTCTGTTTTATGCAGAAACATTGGTCGAGCTTTCAGTTGTTGCGTATATTAAATGACAGAAATCGATGCTCCGTTGAACTCTGTGTTCTGTGCAACTCTGTGTTTTGTACAACTCTGTGTTTTGTGCAAATTTGTGTTTTGTGCAACTCTATGGTGTGCAAAATGTACAAATCACCAGCGCTCTAAACACCGAGTTAAAAACCATTTTTGTCCTTAGATTTTCTTGCCTGTTTTAATTATAAGCACTTCATCAACTTTTTATTTCACTACTTTGAGTGTTAAGTTTATGCGAATATATTTCATTTTGTGAAAATAAGTTTGCAATTACCCCCACTAGTTTGAAAGCTTACTTTGAGAGGATTTTAGGCTCATAAAAATTGTCATCCTTGGCAAGTCCTAAAAATAACCAAATTCTCATTTTCTTCATAACTCGTTTATTGATAAAACGATTCCAAAGTGTGATCTTGTATATCGTTATTGTATATCGTTAAACGTTTCAGTGAGCGATATATTTTTTTCTAAATCTAAGAAAGATGTGCAGTACTCAAAATTATCTTTGGAATCAAGTAATAAATGAAATAGTTATGAAGAAAACTCGATTTTGGCTGTTTTTAAGACTCTCCAAGGACGACGAACACAAAGAAAGTATTGAGTCACTAATCACTTATGCTGAAGAAAAAAATATTATGAAATGTATGTAAATATTATATATGATACTTCCCAAAGATAAACTGATGAAAAGCTTTGTCTAGAGATGAATTGTATGTGGTGCATTCACTCTGAAAAATAAGTGCATTTTGTTAAATAGTAACAAATCACATTTTTATATTTATATTGGATATATAATTTTAAACCAATTTGGTAATATTCTAGAAATAAATTTAATGTATTTAGCAAAATACAATTATTTTTTTTGTCAATATGGATCGCTCCCAAAACTATTAGCTAACTTCTTTTCCGGTCTTCTGGACTTAATCGTTACTATTCTTGTCAATTTTTTGTTTTTCCTTCTCATATCGTTTACTTATTCGTACAATATCAGTTTGCATTTATTTATAATTTTTTTTTTATATTATGAATATAATCATGAATACTTACGCATATTTACAATTATGCAATTTTGTGCTCTTATGATTAATTGTAGTACAAGTCATTGAAAAAATGATCGACCGACAAACTATCTATAATATGTACATATATAGCTACAATAATAAACATGTTCATATTGTTGTAGAAAGAACATTTCGACAATACAAAGTACATACTTACAATGTATTCAAGTTTATCGTGATTCATTGAACCATAAACAAAAGGTAATAAAAATAAAATAATAATAATAAGAATTATTATTATTATAAATATTATTATGATGCTTGTCGTAATGATAATAATACAATAGCATAAACATTTTATTTGTAAGCTTAAACTCGTTGTATTAAACATTGTACAATATAATTTAAGTATATTATATTTTTTTAATTGGTAATTTTCGAAAGTAATGGTTTTTTTGTTTGTTTGTTTATTAACTTGTTTGCAATTCATAAACGTTATAAAGACAATATTTAAGTAAGAAATAACAAATTTTTGTACTTAGAGAGAGACAGAGAGAGAGGGAGATTAACAAATGCGTACAAATTTGCAAATCATTCACTTAGTCAAAGGTTTTTGTACAAATTAACCCATTCGTTTTATTTTTCTTTTTAATATTTGCACTTGATCCAATTAGTTTTAGTGTAAATTTTTTTTTTTTTGTGAGTGTGACAATGTATTTAATGTCATTGCAAGGATTTCTAACACAAGTAAAATAATAAGAAGATTGCCATGAAAATCGAAAAATATGTTTTAAAATAAAAGTATATGTTTTTCTTGCTCATATCCAAAATAAATTCATTATGAAAATAGTGTATACGATAACAACGTAACAGTATTTACGTTTTAGTAACACCATTTACGTTTTTCTTTGTTCGCTGAAGCCAATTGAATATTCAATGCGGTGACCAGCCGTCCAGGTACCCGGTATTTCTATCGATGTTCGCTTTTAGGTTTCGAAAATAAGAACCTCTTGGCTTCTCTTTCACAAATGAATAATTTTCGAAAAATCTAATAGAATATCGCACAAATTATTTATGATTTTTGAAATTTTCATTATCCGTTTTCTTCTACCATGCTGTATTGATGCCTATTCTGTAATTCGTGTCAACGATTATGAACATTAGATGAAAAAACGTTTAGACAAGTAATTGATAATATAGTTAAAATCATTAGTAATGAATGACGTTTGCATGCAATAATTACAATAATGATGAAAATATAATTTTCCTTTCAATAGTCTAATAGTCTAGTTCAATGTCTAATACTTTTAAAATAACATTCAATTAAATAGGGTAATTTCATAGTAATAGTTATATAGAACTTATATGCCGCACAACGTGCGACCATCACAATACACGTTTTATGCATACATCCCATACATATACATATGTACAGTTATAATAACGATAAGAAATTCACATTGCACAAATGGAATCACAATCAAATGCATTTATATGCAATCATTTATAGATGTCTCAATGAAAGCATCGTTTTTTTTTTAAATAAATAAAAAAAAAAATGATATTTTCAGCAGTAAAACAAAAACAAAATATGTCACATGTTTCTTCACGTTTTTTTTTTCCGTTTGACATGAACTGCAATTTATGCATCTTAATTAATTCACGTATATTTACAATCATAAATAAATACGATGCTGAATTAATTTGCCGTTATTTTTATTTATACTCAATACTATGCGAAATAGAATATTACATTCAAGAAGTGTTGCAACTTTGGCGGTTGCAGTATTGTGAAATAACACACATACGACAGAGCCCTTTCTAAAATCTCCCAAGATAGAAGAGGATTAGAGCTGAAAAAAAAATTGTTATTTATTCGTACGACAAAATATATATAATCTTACACATACGACACAATTAAAATTCGAAAATTGTGCCTTTTTACATACTCCAATAGATTTCTACCGCATGCGACATGCATTTTAATAATTTATGTATTGTTTGAAATGTTAAATGTAATTTACACCTATTATTCAATAATAATTTTCACTCTTCTTCCATTTTCAGATTAAAAGCGAAGAAGTTGTTGAAGCCTATATCGAGCGGTGTAAACAGGTGAACCCCTTAATTAATGCCATCGTACAGGATCGTTTTGAAGAGGCTTTAAATGAGGCGCGAGAAGTTGATCGCATCATTGAGCTCGGCATCACCACCATCGAAGATATGGAAGAGAATACACCATTGCTGGGCATACCGGTTACCGTGAAGGAGAGCATTGCCGTCAAAGGTCTGACAAATCAGGCTGGACGTGTTTTCAAAACGCCACAAATTGCCACATCGGATGCACCCGTTGTGGAGCAAATCAAACGTTATGGTGGTATTATATTGCTTGTTTCCAACACTCCCGAACTTTGCCTCCTCTGGGAGACATACAATAAGGTGACTGGTCAAACGAAAAATCCATACGATTTGAAACGTACCCCAGGCGGCTCATCGGGTGGGGAGGCTGCCCTCTTGGCAAGTGGTGCTTCGCTGCTGGGTCTAACATCGGACATTGGTGGATCATCGCGTCTGCCTGCAATGTTCAGTGGCATTTGGGGACATAAGCCGACTCCGTATGCGGTCTCATTTAAGGGACACCATCCCACCAGTGATTTTCCCAAATGGGGTGATTTTTTTACCATTGCACCAATGACACGCTACGCCAAGGATTTGCCATTGCTATTGAAATGTATGGCCGATCCAACTGGACCAAAGCTAACACTGGACAAAGAGATCAGCGTCCATGGTATACGTTTCTTTTTCATGGACAATGACGGACCGTCTGGTATGATGCGACCATTAAGTCGTGATCTGCATGCGGCCATTAATCGTGTCGCAACCGATTTTAATGCGAAACGTGTTAATATACGTAAAATGAAGTGGTCTCTCGATATTTCGCTCTCAGCGATGCTTACGATGAAGAATATCGAGACGATCTATCACAAGACCGAAGAGGGCCAACGTCCGAAAACCGTCTGCACTGAGACTGTAAAGTATTTTTTTGGCTGTTCCGACAGTATTTTGCCGTCTGTGCTTTTCGGCCATTTGCAGAATTTCATGAAGATCATACCGAATTCACGCCACAAACATTTGGCCACCATCATTGAGGCACTCAAGACTGAATTCAAAGAAATGCTCGGCACAAACGGTGTCTTCCTCTATCCGACATTTCCGAATACAGCTCATCAGCATTATCAGATCTATCACAAGCTACTAGAGCCAATGTACATGGCGATATTTAATACGCTCGGTTTGCCCGTAACGAATTGCATGATCGGTTTGGATCGTCGCAATCTACCAATGGGCATACAAGTGGTAGCCAATCCGGGACAAGATCATTTATGTTTGGCAGTTGCCAGAGAAATGGAACGACGATATGGTGGTTGGGTGCGGCCGCCATCTGAAGAATCGAAATCTAAAGAAAGTAAACGACTTTAATTATGCCAATGTATTATTAAATGCATCTCTGAGTGTATGCGTGAATGGACTGTTTCTGAGTTTTGTATTACAGGATTTTATTAATACTTATTGTATAGAGGTATGCCGATCAATATGTACTTTCTGACATTGATCTTTATTGAAAATGATTTCAAAATTTTTCACTCATCACCTTTTCCTCTCTCTCTCTCTCTCTCTCTCTCTCTCTAATCTCATTAAATATTTAAGTTAACTTATAACCTAAAGCATAATTTAATCTTTAATCATAATAAAAATATAATACAAATCAGATTATCAGCTATAATTTGTACCTACTATACTGCATATTGATATTAAATATTAAATATGATTTATGCCTTTTAGTTTTACTACAAAATGATTACTTCTTTATGTATATAAATATAATTGATTAATCTTGAAACTACTTGTATATTTTTTATTTGTTTTTCCAACAGTTCATATTATACATACACATTTGTATTAGATATTTAAAAATTTTCAATTCCATTTCTTATGATCCATCATCACATTTCTATATCGTATGTATCGTTATATTTGAAAAAAAAAAACAATATTAAAATAAAAAAAAAATTGTAAATACTGAAACTAAATATTGCAAGAATTTTATTTATTTATAGGCATTTTTATTTTCAGTTAGAAAAAAAAAATAAATGCGATCATATACGTTTCGCATCAGTATACGAAAGAAGTTAGCCTTCATACGGGTATGTATTTTATATGTAGTATGTTTATTAGGTGCATGCGCACTGCCTGAACATCAGAATGTTTCAGTAGAAGCATACATATGCTTATATTGCTTCTTTTAGCATATAAATTTAACTAATTTATTATTACATAGGTTGGTTATGTACAGGGCCGAGTTAAAGGCTGTTCGAAATGTTTAAAACAACACGGCGCCGAACAATGTGGGGGTGCAGATAAACGCGGATATATCAAATGCACGGAAATTTGCTCAATTTTCTATAACGAATAATTCTTTTTTTTCGCAATGAAATAGTTCAAAACGAATGTGAGTTTATATAAACTCAAAAATCCTATATTTTCATGAAATATTATAATTACAAGGCTGATACTTGTAACTGAAAAAAATGATAATACATTGAATCATATGATATTCATGTTATTCAAATTTTGCCTGCAAACACCACAAACAGGGCTCACAAACCGCACAATTCGGCTCTGGTTATGATTATTCGCCGGCTTCATTCGTGAATGCTGTTTATCGCTGTCATTGACACTATTGTCTACATACATACATGTTCACATACCATACTTATGGACATTTGTATATTGTTTTTAGCCCAAGACAATTTTGTTGTTTTTGTTTATTTTTTGGAAATTGAAAATGCAACATTGTTGTGAATTTACGTATAATACAATGCAAAATAATTAATGACTAAAGCCTCTTGTTATTATTTAATTTATAAAATATAAATCTATCTGCAGAAGCAGAAACTTATAGGCAAAATATTATACCACACCTCTTTTTTTCTTATTCGTTATAAAATGACATCTATTTTGAAATGACTATCTCTATGTATCAATATGAGTATTTAGCTATATACATGGGTATGTTACACCCTGTAGAAAAATTAATATTGTACTTCCTTAACAGGCTTTCGTTTTTTCCAAAGTTACAAAGTTTGTTCTCGTCGAAAATTAGTCAACCCAAAAAAAAAACAAAGCGCAATAACAATTTAAGCAATTTTTACATATGATTTTTAAATTCCATGATTCTAATTTTGACCGAAAAAGCCCACTGTAAAATAAAATTGCAACGTAGTGGAGCAGAAATGGATTAGGGGTTTTATCACTGAATTTAAATGCTATTGTTTGAGACTGGTTTGGTTCACCTCGAGACAACGACCCTTAAATTGTGGAATGAAGATATCACACGATGCAATAGATGCTTAAAAATAAAATACTTAAAAATTTAATTCCGTTGTTTACATGCTACGAATAAGTGGTACATATTTCTTCAGTGACTCATAGTGAAAATTTCCCGAGAATATTTTTGTGGAAGACTTTAACCCTTGATCTCCTCCCAAATGTTGACTTTTGTGGGAGTTTTCGAAAAAAGGTCATAAATGGCACATACGGGTTGTAGTTAGAGGGTTAAAATGCTTTGAGAAAATAATCTTCAGAAAATTTTAATATAGGCTTACCTATAAGTGGTACATATTTTGTGTCTTCAGTGACCCATAATGAACATTTCTGGAGAATATTTTTGTGGAAGACTTTAACCTTTGATCTCGTTCCAAATGTTGACTTATATGGGCCATAAATGACCCGTACATATGGTAGTTACAGGGTTAAAATATTTTGAGAAAATAATCCTCAGAAAATTTTAATGTAGGTCTTCGAAGACAAGAACATTCCCGAATGTAATTTTACATATGATTTTTCAAATTCCATGATTCTACATTTAACCGAGAAAGCCACACTTCAAACCATTGTAAAAAAAAAAGTTGTGACGTAGTAGAGTGGAAAGGGTTTAGGGCTAAATAACGAATTATTAATAAGAATTGTGGAGCTGCATTACGTGCACATTACAAAGTAATGACTTGATGAATTATGACATCTTGGAATTTCGTAAGACCATTTGTTTAGTGAATAACTATGGACATAGTTCATTTATACCGTTCAAGTTGGAGGATAATATGAATTATATCGAAATCACTACATTTATCGATGACCAATAGCATGTAATTTTCGAGAGTTAAATCGAAGTACCTTTTTATACGAGCATATGAATTTGTATGTGGCAAAATCGTGAGAAACGTTTGGAGAAAGCTATTCGGATAAAGTATTTATTTTCCAGTTTTATTATGTAAATTTCAGTGCTAAGATAGGACAATCTATAAGCAACAATATGTTAATATTTTCCAATAGGGTATATGTGTATGTTATGTTCAATGCCCCTTGCAACTTATAATTTTGATTTGGCACAGTTGGTTTACTGGTTTCACTTGTTTGAACGTCATCTGGTGTTCTTTTGCTTATTTTTCCAAACAAATACGTAAATATAAAAATAAAATTTGGTGAAATGTAAAGAAAAAAACAAAAACTTAACAACAATAGCAACAATAGTTTGATTGCAAAATACTCCCAACATACATACATACATATCGTACATTGGTAGCTGCAGTATTAGTTGGTTTTTTATTTTATTTAATTTTTTCTTTTTGCACATACAATTTTAGTACGTGTAGTAAGTATATTAGAATTAATTAATACTTTTCGTATTGCTGTTGTTCATATTATTGCTATTATTGTTGTGCTCATTGTTGTTGCTATTGTTAAATTTATAGCCAAAATTTAAAATGTTGTTATAGCGTTGTTCTCTCAACACTTTTGTTGCTATTTGAAGTATTATTTTTTATCAAAATATTTAACTCTTTGGCACTCTACAGTGGCACAAGGCCGTTGTGGCAAGTTTTTTTTTATTATTATTGCATAATCAATTCGGTTTTCTACTTCTGCTTCTAAATATGTTTTTTTTTGGTTGCTTAAAATTGCAAAAAGTTGTCTCACGTTTTCATCTAATACTTGCAAATTGCAAAGTTTTGAATAATATTTTGTTTTAAACATTTACAATATTTAGTTAAATGTCATTTGGAATGTTCATTATATCAAAATAATATATTTGAGTGTATCAATAAATGATAGAGGTTGGATAGTCGATGGACATTTTTTTGTGCTTCAAAACCTACTTTCATATTGATGGTATTTAAGATTTTAATGTCATTAATGTCATTTAGGCGTGTGATGGATTTGATTGTGGCTATTTTAAATGGTCAAAATTTATATTTATGTTAGGTAAGTATTCTGTAAAATAAAATAAAAAATTGTTCACCTAGTCACAGCAGAAAATATTCCATTGTTTGACAGTAGGCATAATATATTTTTCAGGTAGAATACCATTTTGGTACAATATAGTCGCTGCTATCGTTTGTAAAATGTCTGGAATATTCGAAAGTACCTACACATATGTACAGATAGAGTATTTTGTATGTGAACGATCTTATGAAAATTTCCATGTTCATATTGTTAAATGATGAAAAGGTGTACTTATTTGCTAGGTGGTTATTTTGTATTGTGTTTTAAAGAAAATGAAAAGAACAAAAAAAATTATAAACACGTAGATATACATACATTAGACCTCTTCACACAAAAAAAAAAAAAAAAATTCAAGGAGTTTTTCATAATATAAAAAGAAAATTTTTTTAACTGACTAAATCGCATTTGCACAAAAAATTCGTGTAGGGAAATTAGTTATGCATCTTTGTAATATTTTCTAGAAAAAATTGATTGAACAAGTTTCTTTCTAACCTATTAATTTACTCGCTGCAAGGTGAAATTTAGAAATTTCATTTTCCTTTGCAATAAATTCATGAATGGCTCTGTCAAATTTGAGCAAATCTTGAATATGAATACTTGAATATGAATTCACTGTATACAACAGTGAAATAATTAAAAATGAAATCTTTCGGCATTGTTAAAACTTCTGTTTTGACGAGTACAGGGTGTCTTTAGAGCCTTAGGATTGGCCAAAAGTTATACGACGCCATAGCAAGCGAATGCGATGGCTGTGAAACGATATGATATGAATGTTTGCCAAAATGATCGCATTAAGCAAAAACTCAAGAGTAGTCTGCCCTTAATTTAGTCCTTTTTTTAAATGCTTCAGCAAAAATGTTTAACTCAGTTAAATGGACAATTAAATTAAACAATTAAAAAATGGATTGTTTTACTTTTCATAATTTTATGTTTTGTTTAATTTATTTAATTTATTTCTATTGTAATATTTAATGGCAATAGTATTGTTTAAGAAACGTTAAATGATTTTCGTAAATGTACTTAATTATATACCTAAAAGTTTAAATTCGAATTTAAATTTTAAATTCGAATTAAAATATTAAATATTAAATAGCACATTGATCGTAGAAAAATTGACCAATTGTAATACCATACATTGATCTTTATACAGATGGTTTGTACAGAAATGAAAACATCAAAATACACGCTTTGTACAGACACCATTTTGCACATAGCTACCGTCTGTATAGTTTATTTGGCCCTCAAGATAGGTATCTGTCATAAATATAATCATTAACAATTCGTACCTTTTCAATAATATTGTCTGATTTTTTTTTTGGAAAACGTTCAAATCAAATAATTTCTCTTGGAATGATTTTCTTTCTCTCTCTCGTTCATTCATTCATAACAAATATATTCACAGATAGCCGAAAAACAAAAGAACATCTTGAAAATGGCTATCGTTAACGTATGTATGAGCACGTTTAAGTATGACTTAAATGTGCCTGTTGTTATTGCTTTTTTCACTCTCTTTCCAATTTATACACTCACTCGCTACAAGTTCCAGTATTTTTAATACCATCAAATTTTATTATTCGATGATTTCATTTGGACATAGTCGTTCATTTCGAATTTGGCCCTGATGGCAAACGGTTGAAATTATTATTTCTATTTGTAAAAAAAAAAATTGGAATTATTCATCTAATCTAATTTCTAATAATTAGAAGAATTGTAATAAACAATTTTAATTGTAACTACTTGCATTTATTGACAAGTTATTATTCTGCGCATTTGAGGTGTCAAATCATATTAATATTTGCTCACCGTGATCACGCAGATAGATTAATATATTTGTTCTTTCTGAGAAAAATAACGTGTCTATTACCGTGTTGAATCAACTGAATATATTGTGTTGTTTTTTAACCCCGTAAGACTCGTACAATTATTTATGTTGTTGTAGAATATCCTATTTTTATTTTATAATTATAATTGAACAAAGCAACAGTTATAGCGATTCGTATTATATTTGCATCATCCGTATTGTTTTGTTAATCTTTTTGTATCAATAATAAAATTATTATTGTTGAAATTATTATTTTCAATTAATTCTGTGTATTACTCTGAAATACTTCAGGTATTATTCATATTATTTTATATATTCATGTTTGTGAATTGGTAAAAACCCCAACCACAAATATTTTAGGTTCTTTTTCCATCGTTGTTGATCTTGTTTGTGATGAGTTTTAACCATGTTTCACGTGGTGACAAAGTGACCTCCATAAAATTATTTTAGTAGGTATTTTTTAATTGGTCGCGCATTTGTATATTTATATACATATATAAATGTGTATGTATCATTAAATTTCAATTTACAACTTCATATTTTATCTGCCAACGACACTAGTCAGCATTTTAAGAATCAACATCATGTTCTTTTTCAGCATAAATACGCAGAAGGTATTCCATGAAACGTGTTCACAGGTCTTTATTTTGCGCTTGTTCTATAGATTTATCTCACACTTCAATACGTTGAATACAACTTCAAAGTCAGTCCTAATTATAAGATTTTCGTTTATGCAACAAATAATTATTAAAAAACTTTTTATATAAATTGAGACAGACAGGGTTGATTTTTACCAATGTCAATGACCAGATAATAAATAAAAAACATAATAGATATTCTACATTGCGTAGAAATAAAAGAAGTAACAATATAGCAAATGTCGTTGGATCACCTTTTCCTTTTGTTTTTCAGTGCAATACTTCGCCGTACCGGATGAAGTCGCAAATATTGAAAATATTTATGCGTCACCTGAAAGTATGCTATGAAATATGATATTAATTTCATTATTTAATTAAATTCTAAACCTTTGAAACACTCTGTTCTCAGATTTGTTACAGTGAACTCACTCAGGAAAAACACAGCTGATCGCATTCAAACAAATTATGATTACTGCACGTGTGGGAATATAGTTTTAGATGCCGGTCATTTTTGTTTACATTTTATATACCAACAAAAGAATAAGTGAAATATAATATAAAAAGCGGATTAAAAATGTCCATAGACTATGGTAAATTGTGTTCGGTCATATTGAAGCAGTGCTTCGGTGATACAGTGCAAGCTGTTGCTGATTGTTTATTTGGTGCAATATCTCGCAATCTTGGTAACATTGTGAGGGCAACAAATCTTTCAAGGAAAGAGGTCTGCTGTTCTACTTTTTGGTTATTTTTGTTTATATTAATTACTATTCTTATATTTCCGTGAAGGTGACAACTGCACTGGCTGTTCTTATTAAATTTCAATTGGTCACATTTCGTGCTGTGGAGTCAAATCCATATATTGCTGAATATTCATTGAAACGTGATGAAGTATTATATATATTACGATATTCGCGGTGAGTTAAGTTTGCGCTCTGTTTATAAATTTAACATATCTCAATAAAATTCGATTTTATCATATAGTTATATATATCTTATACAAACCAAATATGGAAATGTTGGCTCTGCAATTGCTGAAGAATTATTACATGCTGGTTCGCAAACTGCAACAAATACATTATTGAAATGTATGACCAATGCAGATAATAAGGAAAAATTGGAAACATATCGTGATACATTCTTGACGATGATACGTGATAATTATCTGATCAAGTTGCCATTACTAGTAGCTGCTGATGGTGAATCTGATGCCGTGCCGAAATTGCATATTGATCCCTATGATTTATTTAGTCCACCAGATATTGATTTAAGTTACATAAATAATATGATAAATAATGATGGTCAATTGCGAGTGGAGAATGCCAAGGATTATCGTATATTTTGGCAGATTAATTTCAGTCGTTTTCACCAAGACTTTCGGGATGCGCTAATGATTGGTGTTATCGAAAGAAAATTGGGTGTAAGTGCTGGCGAATGTTTTCAATACATTCTAAAGCAAATGTATGAACGCACAGATCCGTGGCAGAGGGTAAGATTTTTCTGTCCGTTTGACTTAGTTTTTGTGTAATTATTTGTATTTATTATTCTTTGATAGCAATCTTCAAATCCATTTACATTTGCGGAATTAAAACAATCTATAGAGAAGAAATCGAATAACTTGGATTTAATAAAATATTTGGATCAATATGTTACACTGATTGGTGAGAGAGATTGGTGAAAATGTATATAGAAATAATAATACTGTTTTGTTTTTTCTAAACCCTGCAGCTGATGATTCACTTAATTTCATTCGAAAATTGGGTGAAATGGGTGGCGGACAGTATGTGGTGCAGTTGGATCGAGCATTTGAAGAATTGGCATTGGCCTGTGTGGAAAATATCATAACAGAACGTTTCGGTTCGAAGGCATCACGTATATTTCGTGTAATACGTCTGAAGAAATATATCGAAGAGGAGGAATTGCAAAGGGAAGCTATGCTGCCAGTAAAACATGCAAAAATATTGACACAAAGTCTGTTTCAAGAGCAATTTGTTCAAATAAAGACAATACGTAAAGCTGGTGGTGGTGGCAGTGGTCTAGCTAAATCATTCTATTTATATAATGTGAAACACAAGCAAGTATGTATGCGACGTTAATGGTAGTTGAATAAAATTCATAAACATAACATTGCAATATTTATAGATTATGAAAATGGTTTTGGACATGTGCTATAAGGCTTTATATAATGATATAACACGTTCGAATTTTGAAAAATCCGAGAATAAACGTTTAATGGAAAAATCACAAAAACTCGATAGCATTGTTGCCACAATGAAAGAACGTGGCGAATCGGAAGAATATATTGAAGAGGTATATACAATATTTAGATTGGAATTTATTAATGCCTATAGTATAATTATATATTGCATACATATATTTACAGATTCTGGAAACTTTAACACCACCCGAAAGAGAGATTTTGGAAAAAGTAAAAACACGCATTAAAACACTATCAAAAGCAGAACTGACGTTGGATGACACAATATTCCTATTGCAAATGTATTTCTATCATACGGCATATGTGCCCACTGTGACTAATGCAAAAAAATAAATCATAGATTAGTTATTAAATAATTTAATTGTCTTTTATTAGATTTTCTTTTTAACTTCTTAACTAATAATTGTAATGTTTGTTTGTTTTCTTTTCTCTTTGATTGTGGTATTGCATCAAAACGATTAAGAAAATATCTATTCTTAAAATAATGCTAACTTTTAAGTGATGATGATAATAATATTTATGATGATAAATTAATTTTGCATTTTGATTGTACTACTATACATACAAGTATTGTATATGAAATTATTAATTTTGCAAATAAATGTTGACTATTTACATATAAATTGAACATATGAGATATGAACATTTTTTGTATTTGTACAAAATAATAATAAATTCAAATTGAAAATAAACAAATAATTAAATAAATGCTTTTGTTAATTAATATAACACAACAATAACAATATATATATAATAATAATAATAATAATAATAATAATAAAATAGGTAATATAGCTTAGATATTAAACTAAGTAATTGTTTGAAATTTGAAAACTACATGATATATATGAACTATTAAAACTACGACTAAATGCAGCCAATGATTTGTGCGTGTTGTGAATTTTCACCTTGGATCGAAAATAATTTGACAAGCATTGCAATAATTTTGATTTCTTTAGCAATACATCAGTGAAGTGAAACTCAGAACACTAAATTTTATTTACTAGAAATGGCATTGTTTCATCGTAATGGAAAATTGTAATTATATAACATGCTATAAATTGAGAGATTTGCACTTAGGCACCGCAGGCACTTTAAGAGCTATTTACATAGCATTGCCATTGTAATGCTGATACATATGATCCCAGAATTGTTGTCGTTCCGTTTCGGGATTACTCTTCATATCCAAACTGTTTGAAATATCTAAATAATTGATACTGCTCATGACACTGCTCGGGTTAATTGGATCCCATGTGGTTGTTAACGTTTCATCGACAATGTGATTTGGTGTAGGTGTACTTAAGAGAGTCAAAAAAAATAATCATTATTGTATTATTTCTCTTTTAAAAATAATCATAATAATATTTACCCAAATTTGGCAAAATTTGTCCACATTCGTACCATACGATTTTTCACTAAGACCTCCGTCGATTTGGGATCTAAGCTCAGGTTGAAGAAGCCAAATTTAAATAGATAACCCATTTCATCACCATGACAAACACCTGGTCGTGATATGCCCAACATACGTTTGTACAAACCCAATGCTCCGTCAAAACCAAAGCGATACATATAGACATTGGCATTGCCATATTTGGCATGATTACGTGCAGTTTTACGTATACCTTGGAGGAACATTAAATCGGTGAGTAGCTATAGAAAAATTCGAAATTAGTTCTTTTCTAAATGTGTGTAGATTTCTTGTATAAATTACCGCTATCATTTCATCGACAGTTTCAAGGCTCACTTCTTTGCTTCCCAAATAGAATTGACGTATATCTTTTGTCACTATATCCCGATCGCTAGTAGTTACATTGAGATCCTGTGGTACTAGACGATCGAAATCACTCTGAATAATTTCAAGTAGTTTTGGATTTTTACGAAGACCTAAAATACATAAAATATATCATAGAGAATATCATTTAAAGAGAGCACGCAGCTACTTACGTCTTATAAAAAGCATAGCTTCATGTGAATTATAGCCTATCATATATGGAATATTTGTGTGGAAACTATGTTGTCGATACATCTCATTTGGATGTTCCGTAAAGACGGGCGATTCGTAAAATGTTGCCTTTTCACCTTTTCTATTCCAATAGCCCTCGACGACGGGCACAAATGGTAAACCGATATTGTTTCGAAAATCTTCAGCTGTCAATGTGGTCGGAGCGGCTTCGATTAGTTTCATTGCAGGCACTCGCCTCAAAAATTCCAATATATCATCGGTGTCATTGGCACCAACATAACCCAAATTGGCGGCCAATTGATAAGCTCGAGTTGACGAACTCGCCGACAGAGACCATGGATTCAGGGCGGATCCACTCTGCGAAATGGCACGATGGAAAAGTCCTTTGGCAAGTGGTGATAAGAGTAATAATTGCACAGACGAGGCACCAGCTGATTCACCGAATAATGTCACTTGCTGCGGATCACCACCAAAGGCTCGTATATTATCACGTACCCATTTTAGAGCCAGAATTTGATCCTTAAGTTTGAAAATCGATTTGAATTACAAGTTATATAACATGCACATGGGCTTACTTACCTTCAATCCTTGATTGCCGGGCGCATCAGGCCCTGCCGTCAAGAATCCCAATGGTCCCAATCTATAGTTCAGTGTTACCAGTACGACATCTTCGGCAACTAAATAATCTGGTCCATAAAGGAATGTATTGCCAGAGCCAAATGAGTAGCCACCACCATGTAACCATACCATGACTGGTAACAATGGATTTCTATATAATATTTAATGAATCCAATGATTTTCATTCACAATGTTCATATGTACGGCAGTAGAGAATGTCTTACTCTGATCCTTTTGGTAATTTTGTAGTGAATACATTTAGGAATAGACAATCTTCATCTCCTTTGAATGTATCCAAAATCATATTCTTGTGCGGACAACTGTGACCCTCGCGTGTAGCATCACGTATACCAATCCAATGATGTTCAGGCTCAGCAGCACGGAATCTATAGTTTCATAACGAATTGTGTTTAGAGTTTTGTTAGAAATAGGCCCATAGTTATGTAAGTAATCACAGATGAGATCATCTTAAATTAAGAATCGATTTATTTAGCATATTTTCCATCTAAAAAAGCCGATACCTGCTAAATTTAAGATGACTTTGACTGTAACTTTGACGGGGGCAAAATGTTTAGAAGCGACCATTGAAAAATATTTACCTTTTAGCACCAATCGGTGCTGCACCATAACGTATTCCTTTAAAACTAAAGTAACCACCACGTTCACCTGATCGGAATCTCTGATAACGACCACGTATTCTACCCATTGTTGTTGCGACTATAACTTGTGTATCCTTCTATAATGTGAAAAAAGCAGAACAAGGATGATGAAAATTCAATTTTATATGGGAAATGATTTAATTATCGATAAAGTGCTTCGAAGGCAA
The DNA here is from genome assembly GCA_963854835.1 of Megamerina dolium. NCBI lineage: Eukaryota > Metazoa > Arthropoda > Insecta > Diptera > Megamerinidae > Megamerina > Megamerina dolium. The sequence continues at coordinate 13,232,556 of OY978526.1, read as the reverse complement.
TTGCTAGCATTACTAGCGCCCTTCCGGGTCTCATAAAATCACTGCCAAAATAAAGGATTTTAATTCATGAGGCACAGAACTAAAATTCACTATAACTAACGTTTCTTGTTTACTTACAGCTTTTTTCTGATCTTTTAAAAGGCTTCCTACTTTTCGTAGCTTAGGGCCAGGTTTTCAGTACGAGTTTAAACTAGATTCAAAACTAAGTTTACGTAAACCTAGTTTCAATTTAACCTTATTTTAAATTGCAGAAAGAAAAGATGTACTGGAGTGCAAAAACAGACAGCTAAGCAACTGAGAGGCTAATCTTAGTTTAACCGAGCCAGATTGTGCGCTTAAACTTAGTTTGAACTACGTTGAAATTTAACTGAAAAACTGTACAGCGAGTATAAACTTAGCTTAAACGACAAATAGAGTTAAACTCGCACTGAAAAACTGGTCCGTAGAGAAGAAAAACAAAAAATTTTCTTATGAGAAGTATGCTTATTTCAGAGACATTTTAAAGCATTTCTTTGCAGAACACTGTCTGAAGCATAAGAATGCTTCATAAATGATAAATTGTTTTGATCCAAAAAATTATTCTCACACAAGAATTGGCAGTTTTTGTTTAATAATAAATGTTCTATTTTCATTTTTTTCATTCAAATTCGACCGAGTCAAACAGCTCTGCGTCTATTTGTGGTCCGACTCTTTCATGCTAAGATGAAATGACATATAACCTGGCCCATTAAAATTTTTTTTAAAAACTGTATGACAGATATTGGGACTATCAATTAATTTTAAAGGATTTACGAAAGATGGCGTAGCTTGTGGTTTTATGCATTGACCACATCATTTTTATGTTTTTTGTCTGTCATGAGGTTATAAATTTCAGTATTAGTCATTGCGATGAAGTGTTAATAACAAAGTTTTTTTGAGGGTCGAATATGTCAAGTTTTATACCAACGAAATGCAACTTCGCACGCTGGAGGAAGCTTATGGTATGCATGCTCCATCGATTTCAACTTGTGGGTACTATTTCAGACGATTCAGAAGTGGGGATTTTCACGCAGAAGACAAGGATAGGCCTGATCAGCCAAGAAAGTTTGAAGATGAAGAATTGAAAGCATTACTAGACACGAGCCTATAATATTCCATCATGATAACGCTGGTTCTCATGTTGCAAGACCGTTTTAGCCTCACCCACCTTATAGTCCGGACATTGCACCGTCTGACTGCCATTTATTTCGATCGATGTAGAATGCTCTTATTGGAATATGCTTCACTTTAATATAGGGTATCCGAAATTGGCTTGATTCATTTTTGCTCTCAAAAAAAGAGCAGTTTTTTTGGGGCGGGTTTTATATGCTACCAGAATGATGGAAAAAAGTTATAGTTAACGATGTCCAAAACTTTGAATAATGTCTTCATACATATTGTTATTAAAATAAGGAGATATTTTTGCTAATAAATCATTTAAAATTAAGATTTCATAAAGGTACAATAGATCGAATTTTTTCCACCACTTGGGTCAAAAAAGGTTCCGATGAGTTGTCATGCAACTGCTCCTTTTTAATGTAATTAATCACTGTCAGTGGGGCGATATGATACATGTTTTCTTAGCGATTATTCACAACTGAAGTTCCTTGTTTGTATAAAAATTAACTCATTTGTAATCAAAACTTAGTTTAAAGTAAATCTAACTCTAAAATATTGCTTTTTCGGAATATTTTTGCGCTAGTTGTTTGAGGTTAGACAGAAAACTATGGGCGGTGATGGAACTTACAATCTTTCCAACGACTGATTTGAGCTCAGCGATGTAAAATCCGTAAGATGTGTAATCTGATCCGTCAGATATCCTTCTTTTTTTGTGAGGTTATCTCAGCTAAAAAATTAATAATAAAAAGTAATCGATTTGGGTGACTTAATCCAAGTCCTCTATACACAGTTTGCTTTCTAACCTCAGCAAACAAAAAAATTGTTTAGCGATTCTTTTTTTTTTTTGATGTTAGAAAGAAACATGATGGGTAATGGTTGAAATACTACCACGGAAACGGATTTGGAAAGATATAATCTTAGGGCTTTGGGATGTTCTAATAATTATTTGTTTCAAGTCGTTTTCTTTTCAATATGTCAGTTGATTGTTTATTTAATATTGCTTTAAAATATCACTCCTCGTTGAGGATGAAAATAAAAAGTCGAAAAATTTGTTTCATTGCAAAAAATGTCATAATGCCGGTCATTAAAATTAAAATGTAAGGAATGCCAAAGAGTGTACCAACTTCACAGAGTATTCACGTGTGTCACATAATCTATTTGCGCTTATATGTCAATATTGACAATATTGACAATAGATCATAAAATATATTATACAATGCATATGGATACACCTCCGTGCATACAATAAAATAACAATAAACTTGTATGATTTATTTCTTGGGCGTAACAATTATGTTACACTGACATTTTAATATTGCAAATGAAGAATGCTTTATAAATTTTGTAAAAGAAATACAGGTAATAATATATGTATTAAAACAAAATAATGTGCAATAATTTTTAATTATCAATAAATGTGGAAGTACTCATTACGACATGTTTAGTTTAGGCAATGGATTTTGATATTAAAGTACGAATGGCAAGAAATATTTGTGTAATGCATACAAAATTCTTTGATATAGTGTATGCCAAAGATCTTATAAAGATGTTGTAAATTTCAAATAAATGAATATCAATAAAGGTGTTAATTCTTTAAATATTCTTTTTTTTTCAGTATCTGCATTTTATTTTATTTTAGAATCTTTGCAAAATCATATTGCAGCCATTGCAATTGATCGATGGATTGACACCTGTTGTTGGGTGCGGTAAATAATAATCACATGAATATGGCATATGACTTCTTTATATACAATATATGTCTGTCCATTTAACGGTTTTATTGAAGGTTATTTTTCAGTTAAATAATTATTAATTTTGAAAGAAGTAAAATTGCAAATTCTTGTTGCACTCGTAATACATAAATTAAAGTCAATGTTTTGGGTTATTGATTACATTCGTTATATTGAAAATGAACCTCTTTGTTTTAGTATTTATGATTAATTTTTAATATATATCACCCTATTGTAGGGTGATAAGTCTTTGATAAATGCAGCAGATATCGCTTACTCCAGCAAAACCAAAAAAATTACTTTATCATCTGTCACTCTAAAAAAATGTGTCATGTAGAATTGTTCAATAGTTCAGTTTGAAAACAGACAAGGTTTATTTTTTCATTAATATGGAAACTCAACCTCAACATAATCATGATTATCGACTTTTTGTAGGTTGCAATTGAAGATTTTTGGTTTCATCTTTGAAATCGAATTTTTGAACTCTAACAAAAATTTTGTAATTGTAAACAAATACGAGCAAAAATACAACCACATTTATGAAAATCAAATGATCAAAGTCATTGACATCAAATTGCGATCGAGTTCAACAGGTACATTTAGCTGTATGTATACTCGTATATTACTAACTGTATGAATGAGATAACTTTTTGTATGTATAACTTGCTAACAAAAATACACTCATACACGCGACTGTGGTTAACAAGATAAATGATCAAATGCAATTGATGCAATGAAACTTGCCAATGTTGACACTGGTTGCAACGACTACCTACCTACTCCAACAATTATACTCGTGCTATTGCGCAATTTGATAGTTGTACCAAAATGATCACATGAAATATGCACAGCATTTGTCCGTGAGGCACATATATGTGTATGTTATGTATGTATTTATTGTAAATATTGTATTAACTTGTTTTCAAATGCAGCCCACATCATGCACATAGTGGTAGCAATAATTTTATTACCAACTATGCAACAAGTTGCAGATTCATGTTTTATTTAATTTTTATCGTATAAAATTAAGGTCTACATAGTGATTAATGTTTGTCATGAAGGTCGTATAGTTACTTAGAATGTAGGTTTGTTGACAATGTTCTTTTTGAGAAGAATAAAATTATTCAACAAATTATTGAAAAAAGTGGAAGAATTTAGCCGGAGCTTCTGTTGTGCATGGTAAAGTAACCTACTTACTAATATTTCTTTAGCTTTTTTTTCAGAATTTTGTTACGCAGTTTTACAATGTTTCATAGAATCAATTTGAATTGTTATGAAAAATTCGTTTGAATAGCATGAGGCGCTCATCGAAATTGAAACCTCATGCATTTCTTGCTGAACGGAAGCACCGCGAATTACATTGTGGTATTGTGTGTTGTTGTAGCTTTTTTTAAATAACAACAATTTTAGTAGCTTACCCTCAATGATCTGACGACCTCTTGCACGACACGCATTGCACGTGATGGCAATAATTGCACCAATGAATTTGGATGTGATGTTATTGTTTTCCATGCTGTTGACTCCTATAAAGATAAAATGAAGAATGTACACATAAGTAAATAAGCAAACAATTGTCAGAAATAAAATAAAAATTGCTGATTTTTACGATGATCTTTGAGGATCTTTGGGCACAATAGACTTATTAGGTCGTGTCAGAGCATCAAACCACTATAATAATACTAGAGGTTCTTTAGTAATAAAAACATCCTTGTTGAGCCGTCTCTTTACACAAATCCATTTTATAAATGCATTACCTGATGGTCTGATGGGAATGATAAGTAGTCCGTGAGAAATCTTACATTAGCTTTGTTAAAAACTGAAGGAATAGGCTTCGTGTTTGATGTGATGAGCTTTTTGGTTAGCCAGAGACCAGGTATGTTATTCCATCAGCAATTTCTAAGGTTTTTTGTCCACTTCTCTACGAGTGATTGAGAGCGGGACCGTGAAATCGCAAAGCATTTTTCAGAATCCATGTACTGAAGTGCAGAACTTATGCTGAATAGTTTGTCGGCAATTTCAATTTACATTTTCATAAAAAAGTTGTAAGCATGCTTTTCTGAAATAAAAAATCGCCTTTTTTGGCAACATCCCATGTTACTCAGTAAACATTGGTATGGAATGTACCAAAGCTTTCTTTCCGCATTACTCGGTGAAAAACTCAAAATACCTTTTGAGGTTGAGTAAAGCAGAACTAAAACTTACCAGGTGTACAAGCTTAAATCCGCTGTTTTTCGGTAAAAGAAACACATTTTTTTTATAGAAAGCCAAAATTTAATTTATTCAAAGTATTTGCCCTCACTAGCTATACATTTTTCCCATCTCTCGGGCAATTTGTGTATTCCATGCCAAAATAATTCCTCATTTTTCAAGGCAAACCACTCGTCAAGCCATTTTCCGACGTCTTTATACGAATCGAAGTGCTGTTCGGCGAGCTCGTGATCCATCGACGAAAACAGGTGATAGTCAGAAGGGGCCAGGTCTGGTGAATAAGCGGAATGAGGTAGCACCTCCCAATTGAGTCCAAGTAGTTTTGGATAAGTTTTGACGTGTGCGATGGGGCGTTGTCGTGGAGAAAAATCAGCTTCTCATGTATTTGTTCATAACCCGGCATTTTTTCACCCAAAGCACGGCGCAATTTCACTAGTTGTTGGTGGTAGCGGTGAGCATTGACAATTTTACCAGGTTTTAAGAGCTCGTAGTAGATGACAAGGAGATTTTCGCCACTCACTTCAGCCGCCTCCCAGCGGGTGCCAGGAAGACGTTGCCCGGTGGTCGCCACATGGAGGGCCCCCATTAATAATAATGAAATATGCCTCGGAGAAGGACTACCGTTTTTGTTGATGACCCCCGCAAACGAAAAAAGGACCACGATTTACGGATATGCACCTGGAATGTCCGATCCCTTTATAGGGAGGGTGCCTCTATCCAGCTGGTTGATGTCCTCGAAAAATACAGAGCTGACATCACCGCTCTCCAGGAAATGCGATGGACAGGACAGGGCTGCTCCAAAAGAGCGTCCTGTGACATCTACTACAGTTGCCATGCTGAAAGGCACGAATTAGGATGTGGATTTTTGGTCAGCAAGAGACTATGACATCTTGTCTCGCAGTTCACGCCTGTGAATGAACGGCTGGCCACAATCCGCATCAAGGCAAAATTTTTCAACATCAGCCTTATATGTGCCCACGCTCCGACGGATGAGAAGGACAATGTGACCAAGGAGAGCTTCTTTCAGCGCCTCGAAGAAGCTTATGACCGCTGCCCCCGCCACGATATCAAAATCGTGCTTGGCGACTTTAATGCCAGGGTGGGCAAGGAAGGTACCTTTGGTCCAACTGTCGGAAAATTCAGCCTCCACCAAAACACCTCCGATAACGGAATAAGGCTGATCGACTTCGCCGCAGCACGAAACATGGTAATTGGTGGTACCAGATTCCAGCATCTCGACATCCACAAAGCGACATGGCTGTCTCCAGATCATCGTACAAGAAACCAAATTGATCATGTGTTGATTGACGGAAGGCATGCTTCCAGTGTGATGGACGTGAAATCGATCCGTGGTGCCAACATCGACTCGGATCACTACCTTGTTGCAGCTAAGGTGCGCACACGCTTATGTGTCGCAAATAACAAGAGAAGTCCCACACAGAGAAAGCTCGACGTCAGTAAGCTGCAATCACCAGAGACAGCAGATGCATTTTCCACTCGACTATCGGATCTGCTTATGCAGAACACTCCCCCACTTGATGATACATGCGCACGGTGGACACATATATCCCACTCCATGACTACTGCTGCCGAGGAGGTAATCGGTTACTACCGGCCTCTGAGGAATGAGTGGTATGATCAGGAGTGTCGCGACGCTACCGCAGAGAAAGACGCCGCCTACAGAAAAACCCTGCGTGCAGGCGTAACGCGAGCTGTTAAGGAGCGGTATAGAGAGAAAAGGAGTGCAGAGAGACGTCTTTTCAGGCGCAAGAAGAGGGAGTTGGAAAGACGCGAGTTTGAGGAGATAGAGATGTGTACCGACAAGAATGAGACTCGAAAATTCTTCGAAAAGATCAAGCGCCTGAGTGGAGGTTTAAATCCCGGAGCCTCTTCTTGTCGTGATGGAAATGGGAATCTGGTTACGGATGTCCAGAGTGTACTGAGCCTATGGAGGGAACACTTCTCCACGTTACTGAATGGCGATGCTACGAACAATTCCGCCAGTGGAGGAGAATGCCCGATAACCCCAATTACAGATGATGGTGTTGATGTTCCACCACCCGACTATGACGAGGTTGAAACGGCCATTTTAAGGCTGAAGAACAACAAAGCTGCAGGTGCTGATGGCCTGCCTGCCGAGTTGTTTAAGACCGGAGGCGATGAGCTGCTCACCCGCATGCACCAGCTCATAAGCAGAATATGGTCGGATGAAAGCATGCCTGATGATTGGAGGCTCAGTGTTCTCTGTCCTGTACATAAAAAAGGAGACCCCACAATTTGCGCCAACTACCGTGGAATAAGTCTCCTGAGCATCGCGTACAAGGTTCTATCGAGCGTACTCTGTGAAAGATTGAAGCCTATGCTCAGCAACCTGATTGGACCTTATCAGTGTGGCTTCAGACCTGGTAAATCCACCATCGACCAGATTTTCACACTGCGCCAAATCCTGGAGAAGACCCAAGAAAAACAGATCGACACACACCACCTATTTGTTGATTATAAAGCCGCTTTCGACAGTCCGGTAAGGGATTACCTCTACGCAACAATGTCTGAGTTCGGTATTCCTGCAAAGCTCATTCGACTTTGTAGAATGACACTGCATAACTCCCGTTGTGCAGTGAAAATTGGGAAGGACCTCTCCGCACCGTTTAATACCGAACGGGGTTTCAGACAAGGTGATTCGTTATCGTGCGACTTCTTCAATCTTATTATGGAGAAAATAATACGAGCTGCTGATCTACGACATAATGGCACTATCTTCAACAAAAGTGTCATGCTGTTAGCGTATGCCGACGATATTGACATAATCGGCATGAACACGCGAGCAGTCAGTGCAGCATTCTCAGAGTTGGAAAGAGAGTCGCGTCGGATGGGTCTCACGGTGAACGAGGGCAAGACGAAGTATCTAGTGTCAACAAAGAAAGAGTCCCGGCGTCTTGGACAGCACGTCACTGTTGACAACTACGCTTTTGAAGTAGTAAGGGACTTTGTCTATCTTGGAACCAGCATTAACAGCAGTAATGACGTCAGCTTGGAGATCATGCGTAGGATAACTCTTGCTAACAGGTGTTACTTTGGGCTGAGTAAGCAATTGAGAAGTCGAGCCCTCTCTCGAAGAACGAAAACTACACTCTACAAGTCTCTCATCATGCCTGTCCTAACATATGGCGCTGAAGCCTGGACAATTTCCACCTCGGATGAGCGAATACTTGGAGTTTTCGAGAGAAAAGTCCTACGCAAGATCTTTGGACCTATTTGCGTTGGTGGCGAGTACCGAATAAGGTACAACCATGAGCTGTACGAGCTGTATGCCGATATTGACATAGTAAAGCGCATCAAAATCCAGCGGCTGCGCTGGCTAGGTCATGTCGAGCGAATGGAAGAACACGCTCCAGCTAAGAAGGTGTTATATTCGGAACCCGCTGGAGGACGACGCAAAAGAGGAAGACCAAACCTCCGGTGGAAAGACCAAGTACTGGAGAACCTGACGGCGCTTGAAATTTCTAACTGGCGCCAGCTAGCGAAGAACAGATATGGCTGGCGAAGCATGTTATTTTCGGCCTAAATCGATATTCGGTTGTTATGGCCACATAAGTAAGTAAGTAAGTAGTAGATGACAACCTGCTGTTCCCACCAAACGCACAGCATCGTTTTGCGTCCAAAGCGATTTGGTCTTGGAGACGAAGTTGCTGGTTGGCCAGGATCGACCCACGATTTTTTTCGTTTAGGATTCTCAAAGCATATCCACTTTTCATCGCAAGTCACCACAAGATGCAGCAACGACTTTCTTTTTTGTCTAGCAAGCAAGACTTCTCATGTGTTTTGGCATCGCTCCTTCTGCCTATTGTTCAATTCATGGGGTACCCATTTTCCAAATTTTTGAACCTTTGCCATAGCTCGTAAACGTATGGAAATGGCTTGTTGAGTAACACCTAACTGTTCGGCAAGCATTTTTTGCGATTGGGTGTCGTCTTCATCCAAAAGAGCCTGCAAATCATGGTACTCAACTTTTCTGGGTCTATTTTCACGCTTCACTATAGGCATCCACAAACATTCGATGCGACTCAGCAGCAGATTTCTTTAAATTGAAGCAAAAAAGTAGAGCTTCCCGCATATGCTCTTTTTCTAGCACGAAACTAGACATGATTATACGAGGAAAAATGTATGTTGTTGTATGAAATCACTGATGATGTTTACTAATTGATGTAAACAGGTGTCGAACTCGTAAAAAAAAGGATAATAGCTCAATATGCTCACTAACGCCTTCTATGAGCAAACAGCGGATTTAAGCTGGTACACCTGGTATGACAGGTATAATCAATGGAAACTGTCAACTAAACAAACATAAAACCCGTCTGAAACTGACAGACAGCGAAATATGCAGATTCTGTATGGAGGATGATGAGACATTCTTACTTTCTGTAAAAATTGTATGAAGATTATTCGCCTCGAATGCCAACAAATGATGGTAAATCAAAATGTGTTAATTGTCACTTGGTCTTTGACCTTCAAGTGTTCTGAGAATTTTATGTTTATCTGATATTTTTCTCTTTTACTAATTTATCATGTAAAATATTGATTGCCGTTAGTTGAATAATGTCGTTAACACCTCTCATATTATACAACTAGTTGTCAAATAATCTATTACTACTAATCTATTAATCATTCTGAAATGCAATGTAAACTTTTCTCAGCAACGCCACCTGTATTTAAATACAGGTACTTATTGATCGTTCTTCTTAAATGACACATGACAAATTTTGATTTATTTGGCTTTTTTCTGTTGATTATCGTTAGTCCGCTTGGTCATTTCTTGTTATTGTTAACTTTTAAGCATACTTCCCTTATTTAATACAATTCGTATTCGTTTATTTACGTATTACAATAAGTAGAAAGTCTATAAAATGTTCAGCTATATGTGATTCGTTACCATTTTGCATTTATTTAGAAGGTTGTTGTTTTGTTTTCTCAGATTACTTATTGTCTATATTTTTCATGTATTTTTTTTGTAGGCATCATGAACACAGCGTCGCTCATTCACCTTATATAAGATGATTTTTTTTTTTCGATTGATTTTGCACTAATTTTTCAAGATCGCATCATGTTAACTGATGGTGTTGCTCTTTTATTTTGATGTTTGTCACCGATACCATATTCAATATTTATTAATTTGATTTGAATGAAAATGAGTTTACGACTTATTCATTTATTATACCCAAATGCATTGTAAGTTGTACGTGCATATAGGTATTAAGTGTTATATGTTTCTGCGTGGTTTATTTGTTTACATTTGAATTATTTAATATTTATGAATTTTGTATGACTTTGATATATTCACACATCATAAACATATAAAAAAAAAAAGAAGAAAAAAAAAAACTGTTTAAATTTAAATTTGATTCAATGAGCCATATTAATCGTTAACTGTTTTTAATATGATACATATGCCCTAACATGTATTTATTTCAAACAAAAATCAAATTACTATAATTTTTTATATTTTTTTGAGTTTATATGCGCTTACATTTCCCATATGCTCTTACATGCGATAGAATGTAATCTAAAAGAAACCAATCTATCCAAAATTGATGCGGTTTCAATGTGCATACAAGAAGTGGGTCAATAATTTCGGGTCAATATCCAAATATACACGATATTAGCATATATGCATGCATAGATTTATTAAATTGAAAATATATTTAAATTTATTAATATGTATGTACATTAAGGACAGCTCGAATATATTACCGGCAAAGGTTATAGCAAAAATATGTTAAAACAAATACACCAATGATTGTAAACAAACATCTCCGATAGAAGCATAGCTATAAAATCAATTTCTGACCGGTGGAAATATAAAATTATGTATTTAGTTTGAATGTGGCTTTGAATTTTAATCAGAAATAATAAAAAAATAGAAAAAATTATGCCTATTTTGCCCTTCAAGATATAATATATTATATAACATACTTGGTTGCTAAATAGTTCTGTGGCAAAAGTATATATTTTGGATTTAACACGAAATGGATTTAGTTTTCAAACGAAGACGAAAAATTAATAAAAAGAAATGCAATTAGCTTGTCTAATTTCCATACTTTTTGAAGATATGATCAGAAAAAAAAAATATTCTGTAAATCAGTTATCAAATGTTTAATCAAAATTAAGTTGAAACGTTACTTTGATATACTTATGGTATCAGCTATTTCCTACAGCTTTACTTTATGGTTTGCCAAAGCAATTTTGTAGAATTTTGTTATTTCCCGCCAATTCCTGATGATTCCAGTTAATTTCCCGATATTTCCCGGCAATTTCCGCTATTTGCCGTCATTTCCGACAAATTTCCGTTATTTCCCGCCATTTTTCGCCAATTCACTCTGTTTCCCACAATTTTAAGCCATTTTCCTCCAATTCCCGCCAAATCCCGCTATTTCCCGTTAATTCCCGCCAACTCCACAAATCCCGTCATTTCGTGCCATGGGGGGACCATTTCCTGACTTGGCTCTGACTTTGACTTTTTCTTTTAATTTTCCTTTTCCTATTTCTTTTCCTTTTCTTTTAATTTTCCTTTCCCTTTCCTTTTCCTTTTCCCTTTCCTTTTCCTTTTCCTTTTCCTTCCCCTTTTCCTTTTTTCTTTTCCTTTTCCTTTTCCTTTTCCTTTGCCTTTTCTTTTTCCTTTTCCTTTTCGTTTTTTGTATGTCCGTACGCACACGCGTACGCGTTAACATCAAACAGCTTGTGAAAAAATCATAGAAGCGCATTCTTTTATCAAGTTCGAAAACGCAGGATTTTCCAGGAGACAATTAGTGGTTAAATTTTGCAAGAAGTGATCTCATTCTGAGAGCTAAATTCCACTAAATGAATACAAGAATATTTTTTTTTTTACATAAACAGAAATAGATCGAGAAAAAATTGTAAAGACATGACAAAAAGACAAGAAAGAAAGACACAAAGTGGCTCTGGAACTAGTTGAGAAGGGCTTCTGAATAAAGCTCAGAAAAGATGATACACATTTCCATTGCTTAGCTTCCTTTCAGTTCTTAATTTTTGTCGGAATTTAACACTCACAACAAATGTTAATAGAGAAATCTCAATTTGACGCATTCAATACCTATATACATTAACTACATACATTTTATAGTGCAATGACCCCATTGCTGCACTAGATATGCATAATTTTCCAAATGACTACCTAAATAATTAATAAAAAACCTACTCTGCAAGTATTTCAAAAATCAATGTATGTACCTCATACCTCATTGCTTTGTGGTGATATTGTTGTTGTTGTTGTTGTTGTTGTTGACGTTGAATAATCCATATTATTACTAATTTTATTTTCCATCAATCCATTAGCTGTTGATGTTGATGTTGCCGATGATTGTGTTGCATACAACAAGAGCGAAGTACCACCACTTGTAAATTTCACAGTTTCATTCGATGCATCTGAATTTCTCTCGATATTTCGATCTTTCCCATTATGTTGTACAATAATTGCGAATACAATCAAAGCAATTGCTATTGCAATGACAATACCAACAATGGTATATTCCATTAAACGACGACAATTCATGATGTAAAGCTTATGAGCATGTGCTCATGTATACACACGTAAATATGTACGTGCAAATGTCGTAGTATACCTGCTGTATTCGTCTATTTGTGTATGTGTGTATATTTATGGTACCTACAAGAAATTTCACCAATATATTGAACCACTAACATAGTAACTGACAGTCATGTGGCTTTTATGTAATACGAATATGTGTACATGTAGTATGATACTTATGTACAGCCATGGACATTTAATTAGGTGAATCATGTAATTTTTTTTTTGTGATATTTAATTTTGATTTTTTGAATCCCGTGTAAGGTAAGGTTTATACTTTAATGGGAAAACTTTCACTTTTTGAAATCTTGTATAATACGACTTGTCTAGCTTGTCATCTGAGCGTCGATGACTTGCAATACTTTCAATACTCTTTGATGTTTGCCATCGAATTGTCGCCTACAAATGACTTGGAACTTATCTTTGAATTCCTGGAATGCCTTTTCATAGAAAAAGATGAATCTAATCACAAATTGATACTGAGTTTTCTCTATTAAATGAAAAATACTTGAAGAATAATTTGAAAAATCCCGAAATATGACAAAAATTATGTCAGCTGAATATTTTAAAAGACACAAAGAAGTACTAGAAGAATTCAATTCTATAAAATAGAATTATTATAATTATATTCGTAGTACTTATGTAATTTTTTAAAGCTGCTTTAAAGGCTTTCAATTACATTTTCACGCTTCACATACAATATATTATGTTGTAATGCAATGTGTTTTCAAATCCTTTTCTTTACGACTGGAACTAACAAATTATTTGAACAAACCAAATAAAAATTTAGTTTTAAAAAATATTTCAAGATGTCTTAATTAAATATCCAGAACTGTATGTGCGTGGCATTACACCAATAACAGTAGGAAAGAAAGTAATAACAGATATGCTGTTGTTACCAGTACTAGTATTACTACTACTACTACAAATTCTATTACTATTAATGACAATAATGATGATCTATTGTCCTCTGGTGCGTGTAGTGTATGCATACTAATGCAATTGTATATATTCACTATTGGTTATTTGTCAAATAGCCATAATAAACAAATTACGCTGAGTAAACTTTATGATTATTACTTTTTCTTCGTTGGTCGTGTAGTTGGTCTTGTGAACTAAAATAAAAATCAAATTTCTTCAATTTTATTACTGTTGTTTTCTAAGCGCACTTTATATTCACTTCACTTTAGCTCTTGGTTATAACTGATGCGAGCATTATTTTATTGTATGTACCTACCTACCTACCTACCTGCCATAAGGGAAGTTAATCAACTAGTTTGGCTTGCTTGTGGCGTGCCTGCGTTTACTACATAGACATTATCAACATGCATCAAATGCATTATTTTTTTGCAAATAACATTTCCTCATTTGGTTTTAAATATAATATATATTGCATATATGTATGTAAAATATTCGAGGTACAATATATACAAGTAATTATGATGTTGAAACTGTCATACATATATTCCGTACAATTATTATTACTACAAGTATGTAAAATGTTATCAATTAATTACTGCAAGTTGATCTTCGTGATGGAAATTCATCCAGTGCACATGTTTTATATTTGAAATAATTTATTTTTATTCTAATGAGATGATCAAAGTAATTAATGTGATCGTGATATGTGTGTAGGTGTTTAAAAGTTGTTATCTTTTAAACTATTCTGAACAACTGTGAACAGAAGTGTTGCGAAATCTCTTTTTGAGAGATTGATCATACAGCTGATACTTCGGCAAGGAAATTTCTACTTTCGTTAGAACACTCATATGAAATTTTGAAGAGGTTTTGACGGATCACTTTTACTTGAATTTTATCACAAAGCCCTTCTAAAGATGTTTTCAATAAAATTTGAACGATTTGAATTCGAATGATTTGAGTTCGAATGAGAATGTGAAAAACACATCGGCTAAAAAATTCATAGGATAACAAATGAATCAAGAACTTTTTGGGAAAATTCGACTTTAATCATCAACATAGTCTTTTTTATGAAGGACACAATCATTTCAACGCTTCTCTAATATTTCGATACCTTTCTGATAGAACGATTCATCTTTGGATTCAAAATAAATCTCTGTTTCGGCGAGCAAGTATTTGTTTGAGGTCTGGAAGGAAGTAATAGTCTGACAAATACGGAGTGTGGGCAAGTACGTTGTATTGTCTTGGTGAAAGAGCACTTTTTCTTCGTTTTTTCTTTGCTTTGTGAACGTTCGAATTCATGAGTTGGACCATCTAAACTCCATCTTTTCGAAAACAGCTTTCTCATGAACTCAATGTTTATGTAAAATGAAGCCGAAATGTTTCTTTTTAAGATGTCAGCTATTTTCTGCAACTTTTGGTTTGCCAAAACGATTTTGGGGACTTTTTTGATGCTTTCCGGTGTCGTCCGCCTTCTTTGGGCGATCAGAGCGTTCGACATCATCAGTGTTTGTACGAACACATTTAAAGTCAGCAAATCAGAGAACTGAGAATAAGAAAGAATAGAGAATAAGACTTCCGTGTTTTTCCGTTTCCACTGTTTTCGGCGTGTCATGAAAATTTATCTGGTATTGTGGTACTTACTAAAAGTCGTGTATTATTTTCATTAGTGGCACCACACATGTGCTGCCCAAAAATCACGTAACAAAGTATTAGAATGTATTTTTGGATTTTTTCACACAACTTTTTCAGAAATGTTTTCATGGCAATTTGTTATTTGAACTTAAATTTTGAATGATTTCATATTAAATATATGAAGAGATGCCTAATGATCACGTACCAAAGTATCAGAATGAAATGTTCAACTTTTTTTTTCTTATTGTGAATTATTCAAGTAATTTATTTTATGTGTCTATTGTTGATAGATTTATTTGATTTTAGCACTGAAGTTGCCACTTGAATTCATCAAAATTAAGGTTACAGTCGGCGTAGAAGTATTGAATTGATTTTGGGTCATTGGGTCATGTTTTGCACTGTTTTAAAGGACAAGTGTTGGTTTTTATGGGCAATTTGCAGCAGAGTTAATCGATTGCTCTTCTTAATTAATTTATTATTATTTATTATTTTTAGCGAGACAATAAAAAAGAGATGAACTCAAATTACTGGAAACACTCTGTGACAATGTTTGGACAAAAAATGATATTGTAGGAGATCTGTCATTCGAAATCAGTATAGGCTAAGAAGGTTTCAAGAACAAAACTCAGCAAAGGTTTGGCGTTATAGTTAGAGCCATAAATAATATTATTTAGAATACTGAGTCAATGAGTATGCAAATATATTGATTGAGAAAGAGCGTAAACTTCAACGAAGAAAATGTAAACTTATCGCAAATGAAAGAAGCAAATTCTGGAGAATCTGTCAGCGCTTGGAATTTCTAATGGGTGAGCTGGTGAGCGAAGGACAAAGATGGCTGCCAAAGTATTTTGCATTCAATCAAAGTCGGCTTTAAGTACCAAATAAGAATAGAATTAAAGAAAAAATTCTAGGCAACTTTTTTCTAATTGCTTATATGTGGAAATTTTCTTTATTGACTGTAAATTAAATTAAGATTCTTTGGTATATAGAAGATGAAAAATATTTGAAAATAATATGATATATAATGCGAGAACAAACATATGCACTTTTTTAAATATTTTTTTTTTCCATAATCTACGAGTGTTTTTTTAATTTTAATTAGATATTGTTACAAAGACATTATTAACTGGTACAGAAAATAAATTAAACAGCCATGAAATGTGTTTTTGAAATAGTTATATTTGATTTTATTGCTTGTTCCTCTAAACAAAAAATAATGACAATATAATAATTTGTGCTAAAAATTTATAATAATAATGTAATTCAAAATGTATCAAGATAATAGTCAGAATAATAAAGTAAAAATATGATGTTATATTATTCGGTTGTAAATTCAATGGATGTAAATATTTCTCGTGAGATATTTTTGTGCAATAAACTGATTTATTCCTGTTTTTTTTTTAAAGCATATACGAATAAACATATGTTTTATTATATCAGGTGTAGTAAAAAGAAATCCATTATATTTCCAATAGATGGCTTTAGTAATCTGTATCTCGCGTTGTATAAGTGCGATTGGGTTACGCTAGTTGGTGTTAGAAAGATAGGACTTCGTACTAAATAAACTTTTCAGGCAGTTTTATGATTGCCTGACTCAGTATTGTTTGAGTACGCGTCAAAGATGGACACCAGTAAAGAGAAAATACACCATATTTTCAAGTTTTTCTGCGATAAATGCGAAAACGTAAGCCAGACGGCTGAAAATGTGAATAGTGTTTATGGTCCTGATACTGTAACCGAATTTCCATCTGCGAATCGCTGCTGAAGCGCAACAAAATCGATCCATTTCTCATCTACTATGAGCTGCTCCCCTACGGTCAAACTCTTAATTCGGACCTGTACTGTCAACAATTGGACCGTCTGAAGGAAGCAATCGCTCAGAAGCGGCCAGATTTGGCCAATAGGAGAGGAATTGTGGTCCATCAGGATAATGTCAGGCCACACACATCGATAGTGACTCGCCAGAAGCTCCGGGAGCTTGGTTGGAAGGTTCTTATGCATCCACCTTATAGTCCGGAACTGGCACCAAGTGATTACTACCTATTCCTGTCTATGGCAAATGATTTTGCTGGTAAAAAATTCACCCCAAGAGAACTTTTTGAAAATCGACTGTCCCAGTTTTTTGCCAATAGGGACGAGAGTTTCTATGAGTGTGGCATTATGAAATTACCTTCAAAATGGCAACAAGTTATCGCAAAACGGTGCATATTTGATCTAAATCGGATCATTCAAACTATGCTAAATAAAACCTTCAAAAATAATGGCTTACTTTTTACTAGACCTTATATATGACTACGTAGTTTATACATATTTTATTTTACTTTTAATACAAGTTGGTAGAAATTTAAGTGAAATACATATTTTATATAATGGTTATATATTTTGGTATTAATTTGTATTTTTTTAAACTGTTAAATTCATTAGTAAATATTGTATTTGTATAGTATATACATTTCATTTCAGGTGTGATATTTATGACAAAAAAAAAACAATATTAAAACTGCAAAATATTTATGGTTTTTTTTTCTTGTTATCTTACAGCTTTAAAAAATGAGACTAGCTTAGTCTGTGTAATAATATAGGATAAGGTGGATGAGAAAATTGTAAACAAAAATACATACATACATATATTGTATGTGTGTACATATTAAGTAAATACTGAAGTACATATGCATACGTACACAAAGAAACAAGTTTTATGAAAGAATTAAAATGAAACTGATTTACACATAATATCCATTGTAGGTAGATACTCAAACTATGTATGTACATACATACATTGTGTACTAATTCAGATGTCAAAGTCACCATTGTTGGAATAATTATACAATATATATAGTATTTTACACAATATAGCATTTTAAATAAAAGTTTTACAAGGCAACTGTCGATTTAACCATTCCTAGTTAGCATCAACTAATGAAAACGATCTATCTATATTTTTATATGTATTGAAGATTATTATAAATTATATTTTAAAAATAATAAATTAAAAAAAACATGTTTGTTTTGCTTTGTGTTTGATTTAAAAAATAAGACACTCCTTTAATGATCCGTACAAAATTGATTTTATATAAATATATGATTATTTAATAGAAATATACAGACATATATTTGTATATACAATATGTGTGTCCATAAATTTGCATAATTAAAAAAAAATATAATTTTTTGCAAAAATTTGCGCTACTGTTATTTCATTCAAATGAGACTTGTTCATAATCATACAGTAAGTGTATTATATATTAACATATATAGCTAACATATATACATAAAGTATAATTATGCAAAATATTTTTGTGGTTAATAAATGTCAAAAGTGTTTAATTGCACATTTGTAAGATGATCATTAAAATGTAAAATTCATTGGTGTGGTTATTGCCTCAATTTGTCAATGTTACGGTTTTAATCGTCTGCCTTCATTTTACCGTTTTTTTTTTTTTTTTGGTTTAGTGTTAATGACATTAATTATGTAAAATGAGTGGGCTGATTATGATGCTTACATGATTCATATTGGTTTTCACATTAAGTTAGTGCATATGCAATTTACCATCTCTAAGCCAGTGGTGTTAAATATTTGTTGATAGAATGATTTTATAATGCATCAATCATGGCATTTTTATTTTATGTATCTATTTTAGACTTGGCATTTTATTTTGCACATATGAAATATATATCTTGGGCAAAAGAAATCCATTAATTTTCTCACTAAATGACGAAATATTTTACAGTTTTTTTGATTTGTTGGAGCGACCGACCAATCAAATTATAGATTGTAAAAATGGAAGTTAAGAAAGAGTAAATTTGGCATAATTTATAATTTTGCTTTGATAAATGAAAAAAATGCATGATAAGTGGATGAAATTGTCAATTACACTCAATTTTGTTTGTATATATTCCATTCGGGCATGTTGAAGAAGCACCTCGTACAGCGAGATCCGTCTTCGAAAGTATCGATAAAATCAGATAAATTATTAAAATATCTTCGCCCAAGACTACAAGACAGTTTTAAACTATCCACAAACAACCTTGTCCGAACGGAACGGAATTGACAATTTTTTGACTGGAAATGAGAAATGGGTCATATACGACAATATTCTGCAATAAACATTGTGGTCAAAGAAAGAATTCATCTACAAGACGCTGCTTCCATATGACGGAACACTAAAAAATCTGGAAATCTGGTTTTCAAAAAATTTCAAAATTTTTGACATATATTTGTATAGGTATGCAATGGTAGGTCCATTTAGCTATCATCTAAAAATGGATAAATACGGATGGTGATGCGAATACATATCCTATCCCCTCCCAAATGTCAACTTCACCTTCAGGCGGTACCCCCCGTTTTAAAACGAACGAGGCTCTGACGACCGAGCATAGGCGGTATAACCTTTAACACTCTACGCAGAGGAAATGCTGTCGCCTTCCTGGCAACTGGGTTCCTATCTGGAGGATCAGCTGGCAGCCCCAACCCCAGAATCGAATGCGGCAGGCCAATCACCTGTCCATCTTAAACTCTCTTGATAACTGAAACCATAACAAAAAGAAAACATCAAACGGATCAAACGTTGACGACTTTTGGCATGAAATCTACAGCCTACAGGCGACACCATATTGTTGACTGGCGATTTTAATGCTCCAGTTGGTCCTATAACACTAATTTAGAACATGTGATGGGATGCCATGGAATCGGAGAATGACTGAGAATGGAGAGCTGTTCACGGAATCATGCTCCAGTAATAACCTTGTAATTGAGGGCACACAAATTCCCTCACAAAAACATTCACAAGGTAACATAGATAACATGGACCACATCGCCATCAGCAGAAAATAGCGCGGGTCCCTTCTTGACACACGCAACAAAAGAGGAGCCGAAGGCGCCAGCGACCACCACCTGCTTCTTGGTAAAGTGAGGCTCAAGACAGTAAAAACCAAAATCAGCAAACACCAAGAAAATTCAATATATGCAAGCTACAAGATCCTTATGTTAAAAGCCGACTGTCTCCGTGGCGCTGTCAACGCTACATCAGGGAAAAACGACTGGGATGCATTAAAACCCATCTTCAATGAAACCTCAAAGAAACACAATGGGTTCCTTGAGAAAAATCGAAAATCTTTGATTTCATATAAGGCCTGGGAGCTCATTCAGTTACGAAAACGCTAAAAACATTAGTTGGACGCAGCTAAGGCACGGAACGCTAAGTTGGAACGATGAAAGTCATACAGTCAAATCGATCGTGAAGTGAAACGTAGCGCTCGGAATAATAAGCGCAAATGGACAGAGAATTTTGCTCGGGAAACTGAAACAGCTGCTGTAACAAATCGCAGCAGAGACCTATATAGAACAACAAGAAGATTGACGGAAGACAAAAATACCTCTTTGCTACCAATAAGAGACGAAGCCGGCACATTCGTGACACTAGCAGAGCAGCAACTGTCCATATGGACACAGTACTACACCGACATGCTCTTCAAGATTGCTGGCTCTGTTGAAAAAATCTGTTCATGCACAGCTCATGAAGAACGACACGTTATCCCGCTAGAATGCCCAAATGTATCGGAGATCGCTGCGGCCATAAAATCGCTGAAGAGCAACAAACCTCACCAGGATTATTAAAAGCCGATCGCGAGACCAGTGCACATCTAATTTACCCCGTAATAAAGGAGTTCTGGGACACTGGTAACCTTCCTGATGAATTGAAAGAAGGCGTAATAGTATAGTTATACTCTTCTAAGTCTAGCTCATTTGTTATTGTTTTGTCAGATATTTATCGCCTTGGAAAATTATGTTTCAAAGGAGGCAACTGTTCTAAATTTTTAATTTTAATTTAATTAAATAAATTTTGTAAAAATCACAATTCACATCGTGTAATCTATATATATATACTGTGCTTAGAACTCAGACTGGGTCATGGGGTCATCAGTCAATTGGGGCATATCAAAGTACAAAGGAGCACATAAACTCAGATATTACGGGTGAAAGAGGGTAGGTGTGAGAGGATTGCCACAGAAATGCAATGCAAATATATAATGTCATAAAAATCAAGCAACAATAGAAATATGGCTTACCTTAAGTGAATTTGATAGTTTTCCAGCTCTCGCAATTGCAGTACCAAATGTTGATGGTGCAATAGCAATTGAATCAGTTTCACTAAACAATAAGCTACACAATACTGTAACCAATAATGGCAGAAAAGTCAATAAACTTTTACGAAACATTCTATGCGGTGGTTATTTAATTGTTATTTGTTGGTTCACTGCTTCTGTTGGCTGTTAATTTCAATGCACTTTTATTTGATTTTTTTTCTATTATTTTTATATTATATTTAATTTGATTTAATAGCATAAAAATAAATATTTATGTATATTGAATTATTATAAAACTAGAAATCATCTATTAGAGAGAAAAAAATAAATTTGTATACAAAAGCATGTTTATTAATGGATTAATACAAAATAGTCATATACAATACAAGTATGTTTAAGATAGCAAAACAAATAATGTGACATAAAAATGAATGAAAGGAAACAACAAATCAGCAAATGAGCTAATATGTTAGCATCAAGTTGGTTAGTAGGTAGTTACTTCTTTTGTCGTAAGTAAGCGAAGAGCCCCTTGGTCATGGTCAGCAAGAGGTGCGCGTATATATAAATTTAATATTAACTACATCTATAAATTTATGTATATGTATGAATTGTTTATTCAAGTGGGTATGTAGGTTTTTACATTGAATTGTATTGTACTGAGTTGATTTTTCGGTATCATCAAAATGCCAAATATTATTCTGCAAATTACTGCTTGTATACATATGTATATGCCACTAGTGTCGATGTTAGTGCTAATTTATTTACGTGTTGAATATAATTGAATAATTGTTTTTTGTTGTTGCTGCCGCGATTGTTCGTATACTTAACAAATAATATAACATATTATACTCTGGGTTCATGTGTAACTAAGAAAAAAAAAATGAAGCACTTGAAGCTAATTAGAGGTGAGTTACTTATTTGAATGGCAATGCACATAATATGTACAATATGTACATAAATATTATGATAAAAAAAATCAAGAATAATTGCATTTCCTTTCAAGTATTTTGTGGCAAGGCTAAAACGAAGCCATAATTAATTATATCTAAATTACATATTTAGATATAATTAATAACAATTAATAATTAGATAACAATTTAATACCCCTTAATACCCTCAAAACTTAATTACGTTTGGTTCGCAGACGGATCGAAGACAGACGAAGGTGCAGGCGTCGGAATATACGGTACTAATACCCGCATATCTGTCGCAATGGGCTCGTGGCCAACTGTCTTCCAAGCAGAAATACATGCGTCCTCAAATGAGCGCGCATTCTGACTTGCTCAGACAGCCAAGCTGCCATCAAATCTTTCTCCTCATGGGAGTTCTCCTCAAAACTAGTCGCCGAATGCTTCCTAATCCTACAAAAACTTTCTATGCGAAACAAGGTCACATTATGTTGGGTGCCGGGGCACAAAGGAATTGAGGGCAATGAAGTGGCTGACGAACTAGCGAGAGCTGGCTCGTCTTCTCCACTGACGGGCTCGGAACCTTTCTACGGTATAAGCTGGGCATCGGCCGAAGCTATGATAGAAAAACATTACCACGACAAATACCTACTACAATGGACAAATTCGACAGGTCTTCGCCAAGCGAAAGCTCTCATCAGCTTCAATGCAGTTTTTGACAGAATTAGTCTTAGCAGAACAAACCTACGCCTATGAAACATCAATCCACATACATTGCGAATGTCCGATCCTGGCCAGAATACGCCTCAAACACTTTCAGCTGAGTTTCCCAACACCAGGTTTAATCATAAAAATTTCGGCAAGATCAATTCTATTCTTCATTAAAAAGGTAGAGGAGATTCTAATGTCGTAGACGAGATTGGGTACAAAATTTTTCGTTTGGTCGCAGTGCCCGTAACACTTGTGATTGGCCCCCAGAGGTAGCAGCTATAGGGCTAATATCCTCTAACAGACCTTGGTCTGATGTTGACTGGTCCACTTGATGAACAAGGATTATATCATTGTTCCAACGTCACGCTCTCTTTTGATTGATTGATTGGACACGACATGGATTGGACCCCAAGAGTGTGTTATTCAACACAGATTCGTTGACATGAATCATATTTCATGCTGATAGCACAAATTTTCTTAAAGAAAATTAAATCGTGAGCAAAAATATCAAAGCAATCAAATTGCCATCCATTCGAAAACATGTTTTGTTTAAAAGCAAAACTTCCGCATATCAAAATTTTAATAAGCTACCATTATGCGAGTAGTTGTTCAAATTTTTAAGCCTTTACGAATAATTTAAAGCACCCACTAATCGGATAAATTGCCTATACACTTGCCATTATACCACATATTTTCACGTAAGCAAGTAGTAATACTGGTATAGTATACACACACATATTTCCGATTATTTCATTTCTTAATTTTCTATTTCTTTTTGTTTGTTTATTTTTCAAAATTTTGAATTTCGTTGGAAAAAGATAAAACTTCACTTCCTACATTGTGATTACACACACACACACACACTGTTGTATATATGTATTTATATGTGTAAATGCATAGCCATTGCCTTATTTTTGATTACCAATCCACAGTACAGTGGAATTGCGGTTGTAAATATTGTCGTTAGTTGGTTGAAATGCGTAAAGGTATTTATCACATCTCTCATATACAATATTATTTTGAATTTTTGTGGGTGTAGACATTAATTTGCTCTACTGTTATAATTAAAACTTGTTTTAAACAAGATACGAAAGCATAAATTTATATTCGATTAAAATTTCTTTATACATGTATGTATATGTATGTGTTGGCGTACGACAATTTTTCCAAATATATTGTAGTAAGTGTTTTGCAGAAAGTGCAACAAACATCTCAAAAGAGAAACAGAGAAATGAAAAGAAAAAGAGAAAAAAAAAAACAATGATGCAAGACAACCGCGAATTCAAAAGTGGCCTTAAATTGTATGTACATATATAGCAATGATACGTAGTAGTGGCTGATAAAAATCACAATGCTTTTACGATTTTACAATTTTTAAACTAACAAGTAAGTGTATATAGTACACCTATATTGAGGTTGCAATTTTCAGGGCTGCATTTATGTATTGTACGATCAGTACTTGAATGGTCCAATGAAGTGGCTGAGTGAAAAAATCATTTGAAAATGGAATATTTTGTGATTATTTTTTTAAGGTAGAGCTCAGCTAGTCCCAAAAAAAAAAAAAAAACAGAAATTACATGGTGATAACACGGTAAAAGTTACATGAGACAGGATTTTTTATTGCTTTACTTTTTTCAATTCGAACTCATTTGACATTTGTTTATGTGACATTTGCTTATGTCATCCATATGCAATAAAAATTCTATCAGCCGCTAAAATTCACAAAACACAAATTACAAAAGAAACCTGAAAATTGATTAAACACAAAAGTGTTGCCGCGGTGTTACATCAAAATATTTAAGACCAAAAATACCGAGAGAAAAAAAAACACTCAAAACACACAATAAAAATATTCTGACAACTGATAAATGTCAAAAATATTGCCGTAGTGTTCAGACAACGTTTTGGTGCGAATATCAAAATATTTAAGGCACAAAGTACAGAAGAAGCACATAAAACAATAGCAAATATTAGAGACATAAAATAAATGGATTCTAACAACTAATTACGGTCAAAAATGTTGTTGCGAAGATCAAACAATGTTTTAGCGCAAATATTAAAATATTAAAACCATTAAATAGTACATAAGAAACACAGTAAAGTCAATATAAAAGTATTCTGATATCTGAGAAATGTAAAAAATGTTGCCGCAATCTTAAGACAACTCGCGTCAAAAAGACTCGGTGCAATGGCACTAATATTAAAAGGGTCTTAACCCTATTTCCCTGTTTTTTATGAGTTCCTAAATCTCTATTGAATAATCTATAATTAATATTTAATAATTAAAGGAAAAACTATAAAATAAAAATACGAATATTTATTATTATTTTGTATTTATGCATTATGAACACAAATTAAACTTTTGCCTATTGGGTATAACGCTCTGCGTCAGGAGCAACATGAGATACCATACATAGTAGTATCAATGATATTCTAGGGAAGTAGGATCAAAAGTATATAGTGATCTGCTAAAAATCTCTATCCTCAGGTCTTTCGTTTTTCTTGCTGATGTTAAAGCAATATCTGAACTCTATATCTAGGCCCATTGGATCCCTTAGGCCCTTAACTTAATGCTAACCTGTTGTATTATGCAAGTTTTGTCACAATATATTGTTAAAAAAAAGTACCAAATAAATACAAATAGCAGGTGAAGCGAATTATCGAAGAAAGATGCTTAAGTAAAAAGTAAACAAAAACAACAACAACAATAACAACAATAATGATAAGAAAAAACAAAAAAAAAAAGAAACAAGGAAAAGAAATAGGTAAATAAATGTGATTATGTAGTATTCATATCATTATTATTTACGATGTGATGTTTGGTAAATTTTGAAGAGCAATGAAAAAGTCATAATTGTATTTTAAGATAAAATTCGAAACAACAACAACAATTATGTAATCATCGATTATATAGAAATAATGTTAACGTTGGCGATGCTAACGATTGACGATCAACAATTATTAAATAATCACAGTAAACAACGGCACTTATTGATGATTAGTTGTAGTGGTGGCGATAATATAATGATGACTATGATGATGACGATGATGTTGATGATAATGATTAGGGTTATTTTTCTCACAACAATGGTAACAACTATAACAATATCATAGGTAAATAATATTATTAAACAATAGAATAACATAAAGGCAATAAATAATCAATTGGAAAATTCAGATGGTTAATTAATAAATCTCATATTGCTATGATTGAAAATTATTGTATGCCTAAATATTATGTTATTTGTATTATATGTTAAGTAAATTCATTATGCTACTATGGAATTTTTATGCATATGTAATTTGGTAATTTTTGTAAAGGAAATCGCATAAAGACATGATTGATTAAAACAGATTTTGTGTAAAAGATAGACAAGCGAAAAGGAAATAATAATAATAATAATTAAAACGTTTAATTAATTGCACTTCACAAACATCACGCATTAATAGGTGGAAAGAAATCCAATAAGCATCATATAAAGGTATGTATGGAAATTGTCTAATTATTAAATGTTGCATTAACGAAATCGATACACATATATGCACCTAAATACTATGATTAAAAAGTTTCCTCATATTTGAATTTAAATTTCGCATCGAAATGCAATTCATAAATTTTTATTACGTTGGTAATACTGTTTATGTCATTGTTTGAAGAGGCACGAGTTTTTTTGTAAGCTTAAAACAATTAAATGATTTTTGTAATTTTTTAAAATGTGAACAAAAATTGAGCAAAGATTTGCCATTAAATTGAATTTTGCAAATGACTTTCGGCGAAATGTGTTTGATAAGTACATGCGTAGTCTAAAATTCGCAAGCGGTTAGAGGACGTGTTGAAGATGAATGTTTGAGTTGGATGGCCATCGTCATCATGTGAATGCTTGAATCCAGTCAAGAAAATTAAGAAAATGCTGCTTAAAAATTGTCAATTTATAATTGGAAACCTTTTTGATATCGAAATGACATTCAGGTCGATTCAATCGATATTAAAAGATTTTAGATTACTTTTCATTTGGTTCCCAAAAAAAAAAACTCAATTTGTTCATCACCATTGGTCCTGAAATGCTATTCATACCGTTCCACAATCATCGAGGAAGGCAAAAAATATTGGCATTAATTCATTGTATGTAGAGATGAGTAATTGAAAACCGATAAAATAAATCAATATCTTATGTTTTAAGTTAAGCTTGTTGGGAAACTTTTTGATCACATTATAGTTACATATATACAGATTTTATATGTAGATATGGGCATATCGAAATAAACAATCAATTTCAACAAATTAAATATGATTAAGAAATTATTTGTAACGTTAGCTATGTGAATTTTTAAACGAATCAATATATATTTTCTTTTTTTCACATTTTTACACTTGGAAATATTTTTACTTTGTGTTAAGGGTTGAATTGAAAAAATTTTAGTGATAAAATAGCAATTACGTTTAAAAAGAAATCCTTTAATTTAATCACAAGTTCAAGTTTTTGTCTTAAATTTTACGTTTTCGATTTTTTCTTTAATTCCTCTTCTTCCTATTCTCAGGTTTCCACGATTTATTAGCACTGTATTATTATACAAATATTTTCCATTATTTTTTTTATTTTTATTTAATTTATTTCAACAAATTTCATATGCACACACACGACACCATTTAAATATGAATTTTTCGCGTTACTATTGGGCTTGTGTTGCGTTATGTTGGACAGTCAACGTTGTACTGAGGCTGTGCAACTACATTGCTGAAACTTAAGCATCGTATATCTCATGGCGCAAATGTTTGGGGGGAATAAAAAAAAATACAAGAGTAAATATGACTACAAACATCTGTGCATATATATGCCAATATGTATGTATGTAAATACAAATAGTGCGGCTATTAAACATTTAAGCGGCCGTTTATTTATATATTTATTGGTTGTTGTTGTTGTTGTTTACTTATACATAAGCTTGTGTTAACTTTTGTTTTCAATAACATTTGCTTTCGATCTTCTTAGCTAGCATTTTATCTAATCGCTATTTAGTTGTATGGCATTATCGTTATCATATTATGTAGGTAACCGACTTGAGGGAATTTTATCATTGCTGAATTGTATTGTCATTTATAAACTATTATATTTGTCATATTACTTGAAAATGTGGCTCTGTATATTATTGTGCCACATTGCATGCACGTTTAGGATTAGTTGCTCACGAGATGTTGTTTTTAGCGCGATTTTAGCAAACCTTTATTGGTAATTATCTATGCATAATTGCTTTTGTTTATTTGTTTTTTTTTTTCTCTTATTTAATTAATGCTGCTTCTTTTGTCTATTTCTGTACTTAGCTTATCTTAATGCATTTGCACATATACACATATTCACCTATAAAGATATGATTATGTTATATGTATGCTTATTGTGGGCCTGTTTTAGATCAAGGATTTTGTAGCTGTTATTTGCTGTAATTTCATCATTAATTTGTTACATTTAATTACAATTGTTACAATATATATATTTCATATGGTCGGTTGTTCATTAAAATGCTTTTCGATGTGCATCATTATTGTCATTGAACAATAAATGTAAGGTTAAGTAGGTATATTTAGTATCAACATCAAAATAGTAAGTGTTACATGAACCAACCCTTAAACGTTGTGATCTTCTAGATAAAAACATACATAACCCTGTGATCTATTAACATTGAAAAAAAGGAAATACTAAAATGTATATTGTTTTGTAACACTTGAAAATCAATTTAATATTGGAATTATGTGGAACCGAAAAATGCAATGAAAACCAAGGTTAATAATATTTCCAAACAAACACAGATACGGAAAGAAATAATTTGTTTTTTATTAATTATGTAGTTATGTATTAATTTAATTGAAAAACTTAATATAAGCTTTTTATTCTCAATTTTTTACGCACACATAAAATGTATTAAATATATATATTAGATTTGAAAATTTCATCTTAGCATAAAAAATATATTATATATTTAATTATATCTAATAAAAATGACATTACTTTGGATTGGAATTGTATGAATGAATATTATTAAATGTAATTCTAATAATACTAATTATGGCCATTCATTCCATAGCGCGTCTGCATCGTGTACTGTGTGAAATGTTAAACCATTACCTTCTGGTTTATGCCAAGATGGCAGTAAAACGGTACGCCAAAATGATCTAAACATAAAAATGTGGTTTCATTTGTAATTTAAATGCATAAATATGTACGCATATAACATATTTACCTTCCACGAACCAAACCAAGAAATAATTTCCAATTTTTCTTTGCACCAAAATTATATGGATTCACATAAATTTTATTTTGTTTAAGCAAACGTTTGCGTTCCGATTGATTTATGTGCGCCTCAATGCTTGTTTCGCCACGTGTCACCAATTTGGCATGCCAAATGGAGAGTGTACCTAGAGCTAATACAACTGCAATATTGATAAATGCCATGAAGATTAAAGCACGTCGTTTTCCATGTGTATTCAAGTGGTCATTCATCATCGGTGTTGGCAAATTATGCTTGGCTGGCAATAACAATTCATCATCATACTCATTTGTATGAGTCTGTAATTATATTTTATAGTTTATAGCACAGAATAGATGTATATATGCTTACCACT
Source organism: Megamerina dolium (assembly GCA_963854835.1). NCBI lineage: Eukaryota > Metazoa > Arthropoda > Insecta > Diptera > Megamerinidae > Megamerina > Megamerina dolium. The sequence continues at coordinate 13,203,003 of OY978526.1, read as the reverse complement.
GGTATAATGTGTCCACTAGCATTTAGTTTTACAGGTTGTCCTTGCAAAGGTTCCAACTCAATCCAGCTTTCTTCATGTTCTAGCCATAGATATTTGTAACCAATTTCTAGGCCAAATACAATTAGAAAGAGACATCCAATTGTAGTGTATAACATATAGAGGAAGAAATATCGATGATTGCCATAGCCAACACAATTATTTAGCCAAGCTACAAAATACCAAAATTTATTACTTTATTTACACATGATTCAGAACAATTGTTTTCAATGTTCAAGGTGTGTTTGCATTTATTGGGGAAGTAAGTGATATACGATTATTTAAATATGCTATACAAATATTCAAATATTTATCAACTACATACATATATGAATGCGACTTTCTAGGTCATATGTGTGTACATATTTGTTTAACTGTTAAAAAAAAAGGTGTGCTACCAATGTTTTGTTTTTGAAGTTCGTGTCAATACATTTTGGATTATGCTACTTACGACAATGATGATCCATTTTAAGTATGCATTTATTGCATACAGAACAATGATGAGTACGTGGCGGTTTAGGGGATATACATTTTTTGCACATGCTAACAGCTTGTATCAAAAGTCCACTCTATTAGTGAAAAGCGAACGAACATATTGTTGAACTCACAAAATCAAATTAAAATTAAAGACTTACCACTGGTGGATATCCAGCTGGTGTTATCACAGCCATAACATAATGAAATACTACATTTATGAATAGCCAATTACCGATTAATAGTAAGATCACAGTGGCAATACGATTTTTTTCCCACCAAAATGGTAAACCAATCCAATATGCTATACTTACAACGGCGGTTGTCAAAATGGCTACACCAACGACAAAAAACTTTGATATTGAGATGCAATTAGTTATAATTCTATTTGAATTTACATTACATCAGTTGCCATCTTACCGGTCCTAGTAAATGCGTATAGTTATCGACAATCCAAATCATTGGTTCCAGACACACATCAGTCGCATAGGAAGCATTCATGTGAGCATTATATGTAAGCGAACGAAAACATAGTTTCATATATGACCATCGCTGACAAATACGATTTCTAATTGGGAGCAAAATTCTATTTAATTTAATCATAATCCATTAAATATTTCTATGCATATACAACTTACGCTAGCTCTTTGGTAGTTCTCTTTACTTTCCAATTAATTCTAAACATTTTGTTAACATATGAACACCACTGTTGTCAAAGATAAATATTTACTAAAATCAATTATTTATTTATTTACTATCACTATTTATTCTTAAATAAAGTATGCATTTCTTTTAAATTTGTCTAATTAATATTCTATGCGGTACATATTGTTGATATTTGGAAACAGCTGATTTCGATTTTGACATATGTTGCCATTTCATTTTGTAACCATACTTTTCTCTTTCTAAATATGTGTTTAGTAATCAAACAGGGTGGTAATTTCATTTACGATCTACAGAGTGCTCTGTATTTTAGCATAATCAATTTGTATGAAGACTGTGTTTGAAGACAAAATGTAAATGCTGCAAATAGAGCTTTAACACTAAAATTTTAATTTAGTGTATAAAAAGATTAAATTGAAGAATTGCCGTGCTTGTCTAATTGCTGTAGGTGGGATTGGTTGTATATTTTACATTATATAAAATTTCCATTTTAACATTTTCTGTGAACGAAAAAGGGCCCAGAGTTGATATCATTCGGCTAATCTCCCAAATTAAAGTAAATACAATTTTAACTTCCATTTTCAAACCAAACAAAATCTTGAAAATGAATGATCCACCAATTTCGGTTCGTTCGTACCATCATATGTGATGTCGAACAATTTGCTCCCTAATAGAGGACACACCACACCAGAAATGGTCGATCAAATACATGGTATGATATTGGAAGATCGGCGAGAGAATTAGCGAGAACTTGAAGGGGCTTGAGGACTATCACATGAATCAATGCTTTTAGTTTTGCTTAAATATTTGGTTACCAAAACCCTTTACAAGATGGGTGCCGCGTTTGCTGGCAGTTGACTAGAAACGAAATAGTTTAAGGTAATCTGCCTTTCACCACAACAATGCACCAGCGCACAAGTTCGCAGTAACAATAGCAAAATAGCATGAATTAGATTACGAATTTCTCCCTCATTTAGCCCCTGCGACTATTTCCTGTTTCCAATCATGAATAATGGATCGGTGGAAGTTGATTGATCAAGTGAAGAAATATATCGATAAGAAAACGCCTATTTTGATGGTCCCGAGAAATCGTATAATTTGGAGAACATAAAAAATTGGAGAAACGTTGGAAGTGTATAGAAACTGAAACGTTTTTTTGTGCCGAAGAGGGTATTCCTTATTTCAATTTAGAGGGATCAGATTTTTATATTTTAAGAATTACTGTTGAAAATTATAATTATTTCTTTTTACATTACTTTGTTCGGATAGAAAAATAACTTTTTTTTTTAGAACGAAAGTCTTGTTTTTAAGAAGACGGTATAGTCTCTCACAATGGGATGCTCGATCGATCGATCGAATGTTTATGAGACACTTTGACTTCGGGGATATTACAAGTCTTCATGTGGAATGGCATGTGATCATAAAGATAAATATGCTGGCAGCACAAAACGCGCAGCAAGTGAGAACTTACATTAAACCCTTTTCCAAATACAACTATGAATAAAGTAAATAATCTCGAGGGCATTACGAAAATATTAGTAACTTTACGTTTTAATATATTTTGTATTAAAATCATACTGTTTAAATATTTTCGTTACGTCCATTGGTATAGATAGCATCAAATCGAGTGTGAACATTAGTTCGTCCTAGAAAAAAAGCAATTAGAAGACATAAATGATAGCAACGTAAAAGAGGTACGTACTTATACATAGTATCCATATAATTATATCTTTTCTAACCGATAATTTACGATACATTTTAATTAATTTACACATACACACATGTACAAAGATTTTAGACACAGTTGCTGCTGGTTTCTTCTTTTAGAGGTATTCTACTATAAACATGAGTATAGTAAAATGCATCAGTGCGTATGCTAGAAGCATTTGCAATAGTATTTATATCTATCTCTGAGTGTATGATAATATTAATTATGCACACAAAATTAAAAAAAAAAACAAAACAATTTCGAATTATTTCTAGTCGTACTCCATCAATCAAATTTATTATACGAGTTTATATAGGGTGTTTTATGTCAGTGTGTTGTAATTTCAATATCAAATATGTGATTAACACATAAAAATTATTTGCAAAATTTTATGCCATTTGTGCCATGAATCTTTTATGGGATCAACGCTCAGAATCATGCCAATGACGATCGTACATGCATACCCTGAACACACGCTAAATTCTTTGGCTATCTATTGTCAATACTAGCAAAAATGGACATGTTCTAAATGCATTATATTACACGATCTAGTTGGTACGATATGTGCACAGACCAATTTCTCGAAGTAATTTGTTGATTGAACGTTTTTCCCAATAAATTGATTGTGACACATTCGTTGTCAGATTTGGTGGACTCTTTGACATCGATTAGTCTCTATTTTAGGAAAATTAGACACTAACAACAACACCGTTTATATTGTTGATTGCCAAATAAGTGTGATGTGTTGCGGTAGTTAATACTCACACACATGCCATCATTGACATCATTGGGAAGCGTTTAAGCATGATGTACAATATTATTATACTCCATTTTCATATATTTTAGTAAATATTATTTTAAGAATTCTAATTGGCATTAAGCAATTCAAAAGTATGTATGTATATAGATTAGTTTTGATTGATGATATATGTATGTATGAATAATATTTAATTGAGATGCCTATAAAGAAAGTCATATATGTATATATTGACGATTAGCCTCAAAACTTAATAAGGATATTTGCAAATCATTCATATATGAATTTAATGCATACATTAATGGTTAAATCATTTCTGAATTGAGGTAAGCACAACTTGTACTAGTAGCAGCTTGTTGAAAGATGTGATAGCATTGGCGACGGATATATCCAATGATTTGTTATGATAATTATTATAGCGCTAATGTTGTGCAATCTTTTGGGTGCGTATCATGTGCGCACATACATATGTCTGTATATACGAATATACACCTATGTATTATCTGTGTTAATTTGAAAGTTCTAATCCAGTAATAACACGCAAGGCGGAAATGTGACTCAATCAGCCTAATGCAGCTGTTCATATGAGTAGTGAAGTTCAACAGATAAGGCACTCACTTTGATGGTGAGGATTCTATTTGGTTTGTTCGTTTATTTTTTATTTATTTAATTTTTTTACCAGCTATGTACGCATGTGTTTTGTATATGAAATTGCCAGACATATTAGTAGAAGCTACCAAACAATGTACCTACTAAAATAGCATGTGTTCACTAGTAAGCACATTGCAATTTGCACAAATAATTTTTGCAACTGTTTTTTCTTCTTTTACTCTATGTTACTTCTACTATTCAACGATGGCCTCTTTTTTGTTTCCAGTTTTTGTTTGTATTTATTTCGTGTACCTCAAGAACACACGCAATATCTATTCTGAAAATAGCTTAAGCTAAAAAAAAAAATAAAAGAAAATCAAACAAAACAAAAAATAACAAATATCATACTATGTATGGTGGACACAATCAATTAACAAATATCTTTGCCGCATAGTTAGTTCCATAGAAACATATATGCTAGTACGCTTCATATGCATTTACTGAATATATGAATATGCATATTCGATCAGTCCGTAAATTATATCATTTAAAATAATTTTGATGATTTTCAAGACGCACTGCTGGTATTAAAATATGAGCTACTTAACGAGCATGATTTTTTATACATGTTGCAAGACAACTTTCGTGAATATCATCCTCGGTACGAAATATTGTTTCAAAGTTGCCAAATGTAAACATTTCAGTGGTATCTCCCATTCGAACAGGTGTAATGCATAGTATATTGTACATATATGTACTCTTCATACAAATGTGCTCATAATTTGTGTTGAACGTCGTGCTATTCGTATTTTTATGAACTTTTATAAATTTTGTGGCATATGTAATCAACGGTAAATGTGCGAAAATTTATATGGTCATTGGAAGAGAAGGCAACAAAATATGTGGTCATAAATATCTTTTGCCAAATTAAAAATCTCATTTTTACTATACATAAAGCAACACATGTGAGAAATATTACAAATTTACAACAAAAATCTATCATAGTGTGATACAATTTTAATAACGTGTTATGAGAATGAATATCCCATATTACAGTGTTGGTCTTTCATGAATGAGATTCCACATACAAATAACTACTCAATAGGGACCCAGTTTAAAAGTATTAAATTGTTTGTAACAGTGCTCATCTTTTGACTATTAATTGGTAATTCCTTCGTCTATAAAAGTTTGTCATGACAAAGCCTTTGAGAGACTTTTGTGTAAGGATCAGAAAAACGATTTCTTGCGATTTGGCGAGATTGTTTAAATAGGCTAAAAATTGCAAGAGAGAAAGCATACCAACAAAATACTTGATAGTTTTCCAAAACTGTCCTTGGAAGCCTTTCTCATGACAAAGATGAACGTTGTAAGATTGAATTCATTCTACAGATGGGATGACAAGACCAGAGAGGCCCACATATGTGAGGGCTCTGAAAACAAAGGCCTTTAGAATGGATCGAAACCCATGTCTCGAGGTTATGTAAGCGAATCTTTCAAAATAGATGTCATAATTGTCATTGTATTGCATCATTTTCTATTATTATAACAATGAGAGAAGAACTTGCTGTATATTCCACAGGATGTATGATTTGTATTATCACTATGTACTAAGTTATAGTGACAGGAAAGGCTTGCGGTAAACTTTTGAACAACTATGTATACATAAATTTATGCTTATTTTTAAGATTAAAAAAAAAATTAGTATAACTAAGGAAATTGATTTATATGACAATGTTGTTCACCTAGCTTTCTCATGACACTTGTTTTCTCTTTAAAATACGTAGGTACCGACTTATTAGAGACAACCATTATGAAGTTGTATATTTAATTACTTTTTACTATACTACAAGATCACTGTATACGAGCATGTAAGGTACTTACATATGTACGTATGTATGTATGTACGTGTATAAGATATTGAATCATTCGTGCATAATTCCCATATACTTTATTGTTAGATAGTTGAACTTGAACGCTGCGCACCTTTAAGCATCGCCATTAACAAGTAAACGTCTCCATTCGATACTGAATATGTTAGAATGCGCTTCTATTATATTCTCATACATGTTCGTATGCATATAATTATTGGTGTGAATTTTCACACAATCGCATATACATTTGTACAGTGATTAGTCGATTGTAATAATCAATAAAATTTGATTATTTTGAATTGAAAAAAAAAGAAAATTGTAGAATGATAAAGATTCTGTCCAAATTTAACAGGGACAATAAAACTTGGTCTTCTTTCTTTCTTCTTCTTCTTCTTATGTGGCCATTGCAGCCGACGATCGATTTAGGCCGGTCATATGTACAATGCGTCTTCTTAGGTCTTCTTCTCTGTCTTCTAATCTTCTCTGTTCTTCGCTTGCTGGCGCCATTTGGATATTCCACGCTCCGCCAGGTTACCCAACATTTGGTCCTTCCAACGAAGGCTTGGTCTTCCTCTTCTTCTGCGTTCTCCAGCGGGTGCCGAATTGAATACTCCCTTCGCTGGAGCGTCTTCTTCTATTCGCTCGACATGATCTAGCCAGCGCAGCCGCTCATCAACGCAAATAGGTCCGCAGAACGAAGGTGCCCAGAACTTTTCTCTCGAAAACTCCAAGCATCCTCCATCCGTGGTGGAAATTGTCCAGGCTTCTGCGCCATATGTTAGGACAGGAATAATAAGGGACTTATAGAGTGTGATTTTCGATCTTCGAGAGAGGGCTCGACAACTCAATTGCCCAAAGTAACGCCTGTTAGCAAGAGTTTTCCTACGCATGATCTCCAGGCTGACGTCATTACAGTTGTTGATGTTGGTTCCAAGATAGATGAAGTCCTACACCACCTCGAAAGTGTAATTGTCAAAAGTGACGTGTTGTCAAAGACACCGGGACTCTTTGTTTGTAGACGCTAGGTACTTCGTCTTGCCCTCGTTCACAGAAAGACCCATTCGACGTGACTATCATTCCAATTCGCTCGACTGCTCGCGAGTTGATACCGATAATGTCAATATCGTCGGCATACGCCAGCAGCATTATACTTTTGTTGAAGATAGTGCCATTATGTCGTCAATCCATAATTTGGTTGAAGAAGTCACACGATAACGAATCACCTTGTCTGAAACCTCGTTTAGTATTAAACAGAGGGGAGAGGTCCTTCCCAATTTTCACTGCACAGAGAGAGTTAAGCAGTGTCATTCTGCAAAGTCGAAAGAGTTTTGCAGGTATACCAAATTCAGACATAGTTGTATACAGGTAATCTCTTATCGGACTGTCGAAAGCGAATCGACGAATAGGTGATGTGTGTCGATCTGTTTTTCTTGGGTCTTTTCCAGGAATTGTCGTAGTGTGAATATTTGATCGATGGTGGATTTATTCGGTCTGAAGCCACACTGATAGGGTCCAATTAGGTTGCTGAGCATAGGCTTCAATCTTTCATACAATACGCACGATAAGACCTTATATGCGATGCTCAGGAGACTTATGACACTGTAGTTGGCGCAAATTTTGGGATCTCCTTTCTTATGTATGGGGCAGTACGCTCTGGACATCCGAAACCAGATCCCCATTTCCGTCACGGCAGAAAGAGGCTCTGGGATTTAAACCTCCACTCAGGCGCTTGGTCTTCTCGAAGAATTTTCGAGTCTCATTTCTGACGCCACACATCTCTATCTCCTCACACTCGCGTATTTCTTGTTCTCTCTTCTCTTTCTCTCTCTCACTCTCTCTCTCTCTCTTCTCTCTGAAAATACGTTTCTCCGCACTCCTTTTCTCTCTGCACCGCTCCTTAATTACTCGCGTTGCGCCTGCACGGAGGGTTTTTCTGTAGACCGCGTCTTTCTCTCTTTCACTTGTAATAATTTGCGAGGAAAAATCATCGGCCAAAGGAATTAATGTCGAAAAATTTAGATATGATTGAAAACAAATCCTAATAATGTGAGCTCCATCATTTCTTGACTTGGTTTATATATTTTCTCACCATATTTCGGAAAAAAAAACGAAATGTTAAGTTATATTTCCTAATTTGCACTAAAACTTGTGACACGAAAATCGCCTGCGATTAGTTCTGTCTGAAGTTCAATGGTGAAAGTCAGAAGATCACTGTATCTCTATTATGCTTGTATGTATGTAAATACCTGTAAATTTACATATATAAAATCACAATACTGTGAGCGTCAAAAAAAAGTAAACACCTTGGCTTTTCATATTAAAGGCTTTATTACAACGAAATAACTAACACAAACAAAAAAGTAAATATAAGGAATTCAAAAGTAACATTATTAGAGTTAAAATCTATAAAAATAGAAAAAATAAGGTACACATAAAAAACAAAAATTCAATTCAATTGAAAAAGGACGGAATTTCAAGCGTCAAAAAAAAGTAAACATGTGATAGAAAGTCATGATATAAAAACTACAAAAACAAAATTTCTTTAATTTCAATATTTAGTTTGTTTTCCTTTGGCTTTCTGCACTGCAATTAACCGTCTAGGCATTGAGTCGACAAGATTTTTGGTAATATCTGGGGAAATTTGGCTCCATTCTTCCCTTATCGCCATCTTAAGGTCTTCTTTGGATGAAATTACCCTTTTTCTTATTTGCCTGTCCAGATGCTCCCATAAATGTTCTATCGGATTAAGATCCGGAGACTGCGGTGGGTGATCAAGCACTTTTGGGGTCCGATAGAGAAGCCATTCCTTCACAACTTTGGACGTGTGCTTTGGGTCATTATCCTGTTGGAAGATCCAGTTTGCTGGGAGGTCTAATTTCTCGACACTTGGAGCAATATTGTTTTTTAGAATGTCCAAGTAACCGAATCTGTCCATAGTGGAGTCAATAAAAACGAGATTACCGACGCCAGTCGCCACCATACAACCCCATACCATGACTGATCCTCCTCCATGCTTTACGGTGTTGGTGACGCAATTCTCTTTGAAAGCCTCATTTTTGGAACGCCATATTTTGGGCGGCTTTTTTACTCCAAATATCTCAAATTTGCTTTCATCAGTATACAGAATGTTTTCCCAAAAGCTTTGTGGCACATTTTCGTAATTTTTTGCAAAATCTATACGCTTCTTCTGATTGACCTTAGATATGTACGGCTTCTTGCGGGGAATCCTACCATGTAGACCATTTTTGTGGAGCGCTCTTCTGACCGTACTTGAACTTACTGACTTTCCCAAGGTACTTGATAAATTTTCTGCTAATTTACCGCACTTGACTCAGGATTAGCTTTAACTTCTTTGACTACGTTCCTAATTGCGACATCGGTTAGGCACTCTGGACGTCCGGTTCTTGGTAAATCTTGCACGGAATGGTGGGTGGCGTATTTATCCAGAATTTTTTTTATTGTGCAATGGTTCCTGACCACAATTTCTCCAATTTCACGCAATGATTTCCCTTTCTGCCGCAAATCTAATATGATTTTTCTGGTACCTTCCGACGTTTGCTTTCCCATGGTGAGATGGCTTGTTTAAGGGTTATGATATGCTTTTTATTGAACACAAAATAATTAAAAACTCGTATTATAAGCAGAAAAACATTCAACGAAAAAAATTAAAGAACATTTTTTAGGTTTTTCCCCGAAATAGAAAAGAAAGTGTGGAAAGTGTTGCCGTTGTTTACTTTTTTTTGACGCGTAAAAATTGATACATTTTTACTTTGAAGGGATTTTTGTAATGTTGCCGTGTGTTTTAAGTTTACATTTTCTGATGATTGTGCTTGAGTTATTACTACACTGAATCCTGCATACTTATTTTTTCTGGTAAATCAAAGTTAACTAAGTAATAAAAGAAATAGAAAATATAATATGAGTGTTTACTTTCTTTTGACGCTCACAGTATGTACTATGTATAGTGTAAAAAATTAGAAATTACATGAAATGGTGAAATTCTATATAGAAGTGTAAAGAATAATAATAATAATAATGTCTTATTCATGTCGACGTTTATGAACCAGTATGTTTGTGCTCATCAGCATACACATTTATTTGTCTTCATCTTGACTGTCATTTTTAACATCATCATCATCATTATCATCGTCATACTATTTTACAGCTCGAAGGCAATTTAATTTTCAGCTTAAGTGTGGTGCACATGAATTGTGTACTCTTGAATGCTGAATTACATTGCATTGCACTGCAATCGCACTCGCTCCAATCTATTGCTTTTCATACAATATATTCTTTGGGTGCATGTATGTTGTGTGTGTGTGTGTGTGTGTACATAACAGTATTTGATCATATGATTGACTCCGCTTGAACTCAATGATTCGATGATACTTCGATAATGATGATCACGATTAATGTTGGCAATTGTCTGTTATATTTTTCCACAAGAGTTTTTTTTTGCCTACAATGTGATGTGTTAAGTTTCGAACATATCATACGTATGATGATGACTATTGCTGCAACTAGCCACCGACGTAGCGTACGTACGTACCGTTCGTACGTAAGAGCAAAAATTTGTCAAAAGTTATGCCCGTAGCAGCGACGGAGAAATCGACTGTTCTTTCTTATATACATACATAACAATGTTGCCATGTAACACTGTGCGTGCATGCTTTTAATCACACTTACCATTTTCATGATCAAATTTCATAATATATATGTTATAAACTAAAAAAAAAATTAATATACGTGAAGTATATTTTAATAAATAACTAAACACGATAATAGTTTTGATTAATTAAAAAAAAAAACTAAACTTTTTTAGTTAAGTTTTTATTCATTTATAAAAGTCTAAGCTGGTAACCCTGTAAACATATAGAGCGATCAGCTGACACGTTTTTACGTAAAAAATCAAATTGCTGTTGATTCTCTCCGCTACGAGCAACGTCTACGTCACCGTCATACGGTGGTGAGTTTTCGTTAACACGACATTCCCATAAGATAGGTCGTGTCAGCTGACACGTTCTACGTTTTTACGTCGGTGGTGCAACTACCATATATGACTATTGCCATCCAAAATAGAACTTTTGCAGCTGTTGGCTAACTAATACTTAAGTAAGGAGGAATAGAATAGAAAAAAATGTGTAATTTTTCAAATAAATTACTCTTTGTTGAATGTATGCATGCTCTTTAGTTGTTGTTGGTTTTTTTTAAGTATTACAATATTTCTTGAGATGCACACTACTATGACAGGGTACGCCCCATCACAATTCAAATACTATGCAAGAATAGAGGTTAAATAACTTGCTGACTGAATGATGGATATTTGATTGACGGGTTGGTCGGCTAGTCCATCTAATTTATTATTATTTTTTTGTTTTTGTTTTTCTTCTTATGCTATGCATTAAGAAAATGTTTTTGAGGTCTGCCTCAAGTTTCAAATTCACTGCCAGTTAGATTCTAATCAGGAGTTTTACATATAAAGCATTTAAAGATTATCAAGTAATTCATTTTGTATTATTCTCCAAAATTTGAATAGAATAATTTACCTTCACCAACATGCTTTAGTTCTATACCGCTTCACATTAGAGTGGTGCTGATTTAGCGACTTTTGAATTCACGCCAATTTGTTTTTGAATACGTTCATCAAATACCCGCCGCCAAATATTCATACAAAAAGATTGAAGCAGAGAATTGCCTCTTTAGGCTCAAATACTTGTAGATCTAGGTGGTTTTATATACTGTCTGTTCCAATAGTAGATGTGGTACTTTGTTATCGATTAAAATCTGCATTATCAACCCTTTCATACAATATTATCAACCCATTGAAATCGTTGAATTTTGGATCGTAAAATTCCAAGTCGGTGCAAACGCTACGACCGATTCACCCAAAATGGGGTCGTAATCACTACATTAGTGAAACAACTGTGAACTGTGAACTGTGAACAACGCAACATTGTGAATATATTTTATCAAACTGGGTCCGTACTTGATGTGCGGAATGTACGCAGTGCTGAGGATATTGCTGCCGTAAGTGCCATTGTCTGCAACAATTGGCCATTTCCGCGACCTATATGCATCGAATTTTGCGCTTGGACTTGAAGTTACACTCATATAAAGTCCAATGGACGCAGCAGCTGTTGCCTCGTGACCATGCTCAACACCGTACATTCGCTGCAAATGATTGCTGAAGATGATGATTTTTTCCAAATAATCATCTTTTCGGACGAGGCTCATTTCCATCTCGGCGGCTATGTTAACAAGCAAAACTGCCATATCTGGGGCTCGGAAAATTCAACCGTCATTGTTGAATAGGTAATGCATCTACAGCGAGTCACTGTTTGGTGCGATTTATGGGTCGGAAGCATCAGCGGGCCGTATTTTTTCGAAGATGAGGACGGAAACACCAAAAATGTCAATTCTGAGCGGTACCACACTACATTGGAGAACTTTTTTGTGCCAGGTGTTGAAGCTCAGGGTCTGGACGATATATAGTTTCAATAGGACGGCGCTACACCACACACAACTTGCCTCAATTTGGACTTTTTGCGTCGCAAATTCTGGAACCGTGTAATTTTTTATCGTGGTGATGTGATTTGGCTGCTCGGATTATGCGATTGGACGCAGTTAGATTATTTTTCTGTGGGGTTACACGAAGGATAAAGTCTATGTGAATGCTCCCAAGACGATTCCAGAGTTGAAAAGCAATATTAAATCGGTGATTTGGGCCATTCCGGAGGTTATAATGCAAAATGTCATAAAGAATATGGCCGAAAGAGTGAGATGTTTATCATATCCGAATCGTTTGCATTTTATTCAAAATCAAAATATCACACGTCTTGACGGAACACCCTGTATATATTTAAATTTTACTATATGAAAAGAGCAAATTCTTTATAATTTGTCATAAAAAAGGAGAAATTAGTGATCGAATTCAACGTTGGGTTTCAGAATACCTATAATTTGTATTGAAATATTGTGTAGTAAATAGTTTTCGAGGTATTTTAATTAGTATTATATTTTATAAATTATATGTTTTCATATTTAAACATTTTTAATATCACTTTTTTTGTTGATGACTCAAATTCCTTTTTAAAAACACCAACGAAGGTAATGGTAAAATTAAGGCGGTTGAACTTTTAAAATTATAGAGCTAAGCGCCACTCTAATGTACATAGTATCCAACATAGTAAAAAGTCAAGTTTTCATTTTCTTTCATTCATAGTTGACTAAATTGATTTCTTTTGTATTTTTGTGAGGGTTCTCTTACTTAGTTATAATTTTTTTTTCTACACTATTTTTAACATTGTCCTTTTTCTTCTTGAACTGAACAATAGTGGCACGCAATATTTAATTCTTTTTTCGGCTGCCATGTTGTCAATCATTTTCGAGACGGAAACGAGTGTTGCCATCGTTTTTATACAATTTTTTTTTTACATTTTATTTTTTGCTACGGACTTCAATGATTGCTAGTAGTGTTAGGTAGTAGTGTCTGCTATTATATAGTATCTCCTATATCTGATTTCTTTTGTTGTTTAAGGAATACATGTCTAGTGGCGGTGCAAATGAGAAATGTTGAAAAGAGACAGATGACGTTAGAGTGTATCTAGTTAAGTTTTGTCCTCTAATCAAATATAATAATATTTAATATAAAGAATAGTAATAATAATAGTAATGCAGAGAGGTATTATGTATTTTTATAATCAGAATGGATGATTAATCATAATTAATTTTAAATCGTCCAACAAATTCCAAGTTAAGGTTGTATGCACTAGAAAATCTTATTCTGAATGTAAAATTAATAATAAATTATCTATTTTTCTATTATAAATACAACATTTTATGGTATTTATTTTACTCATACTGCATTTTTATAATATTTGATAATATTTATATATATTGAATCCATTACAATTGTGACTACAACCCCACAATAAGTACAATAATAACGTTCGACAGACCACAGTAGTCAAATAGTAATATATCATACAGATTTTGCTCATTGAATCCAAATTCGCGGTCGACTAGAAAGAAATATGAGTGTGATGGCCATTGATTTGGATTTGGCGGCAAAAATGCATTGAATGTAATAAATTCGTCCGTCGGATACCCTATTACAAAATTGTTTTTTTTTCCTGTTACAGCCCCAAAATAAAAGTAGAACCTCCGACGGGGCAAATTAGAAAAATTCGATGACTCTTTAGTCGCTGAATCACAATCAGTGGTCAAATTTCCGATAGCGCGCGCAGTTTTCTTTATAACCACAAAATACCAGAATAAAGCGATGGTTTTTTCAGGTTAGAAAGAAAGCTGAATGAGCTAAAATCCATTTAATATAACTACTTTGCTCTATCACGGGGATGGGGTTAATGTGGGGTTGCGTATTCTATAACCTTGGAGTGGTTCCAGTACAAATGTCAGTCAGATGATAGTAGAGCCTTAATAGTATGTTACGTGGATTCAATCTCCGGCTGAAGCATAACAAAATTTAATATCGAAAAGATTTTTCTTTCGTTCGGTACTCACCTGCCGGCAAGAATTGGAAATTTTTCCGGTAGTAACAATTTGCCAAAAATGCTTTTGAAAAGAGCTCTGTGACAAAACTAAGTTAAAGTGATATCACAAGGGCTCTGCCGTTCGGAATCGGCTAATATAAGTAGGTCCTTTCTAATGGTGTCCAAATTTAACACGCACAACAGTATTGGAAGAGAAGCTCGATGGTATCACAATGGGCCTTTCTGGCCTAAGTGTGTCCTCTCAGAGAGAGGGCAGCCACATAACCTAATCTAACCTATTGTCGGAAGAATTGCAAATTGCTTACAAACAAGTAGACACCCTTTGAAAGTATAATTTTTTGTTACTATTACATGTGACTCGACCGAGATTCAAATTCAAAACCGAGTACTCATGCACAAGAAAAACATTACCTTACGGTTTTTAATAGAGAGCATGCTTTAATTGTTGTTGTTGTTATCGTTGCTATTGTTTACAACTCTTCTCCACAAACCACTGTGCGGCAGAATTGACATTGCGCTGATATTGACATTGCAAAATCAATTAAAATAAAATACAAACGCCCGTAGTTATAGTAAAATTTCGAATTATCTTAAAGTTAAAATCGGCTTTTTCACAGATATTTGTATTAGAAATATGTCAAACAAGTCGATTCCAATTTTGAGATTATTGTAACTTTGACTATAACTATGGAGCAAATATTGCATTTTATTCATAAAAGTGAGAGGAAAAGTATTTGATAGCCTAAAGAATAAATATTGATGAAATTTGTTCGATCAATTGTCATTAGAAAAATATAGAGATTAAAAAATTACTAAAAAAATTAATAAATTTATTCTGTCAAATTATTGTATTGTATTATTATTGTATTTTTTAAGAACTCAATTATTTTATCATCCAATTTCATAGCACCATATTTTTCTTACTGACTGCATATTAAAACTTTGTTCCCATTTTATGCTTTAACTAATACGAGTATATATACATAAGTATTTGGTTGCATTTTTATGAAGTTAATAAAATTTACAACAAAAAAAAAAAAACATTTAAAAGTAAAAACCAACCATCATTGAAGAAAATCAAACAAAGCATATGTTGTCTTTAATGCCGGAAATTAAAATCGCTTACAAATGTGGTAGGTAGGTAACAACATACCTGTTAGAACTGTCAATTGTCTGCAACTGCAACTGATCTTTTTCAAAACAAAACAAGACAGAACATTTAAAAATGAAATGTTCTGTATAAATTTATTACGATTTGGTTAAATGTTTCGTAAATTGATTTGAACAAAGCAAATACTCTTACTGGTTTGGTTGCACAACTTAACAAGAATTGTATGTCAAATTATTGTGACTATGCACATTGACCTGGGGCCAAGAAGAAAGAAATTGCAATAAAATATACAATAAAAATATTGCTGTTACCGAAAAAATGTCTAAAAAAAAAACAAACAACATGAACACAGAGCATACGAGTACATATTGTAGAATACTACATAAAACTATGAATTGGAAAATGGCAATTTTCGATTCCTTTGGGGCGTACAAACGTGAGCAATAATAATAGTAGGTATTGTAAAAGAAAAATAATATTGAGAAATTGTAGGTATGTAGCTCAATAAGGCAACAATAGTAACGGTCATTGGTAGAACTCATATAACTCGTAATGGGTTGAGTATTTTTTTTTTATTTCTCTTGCTTTCTCTCTTGCAATTTTTTTTTTTTTGCTATCTCTTTGGCTACTCTAAACAATGGTCCATAATATGCAGCACATGTAACCGATGATAAACAAGCAGTAACCATAGTATGGTCACCACACACAGTCATAACTACATACAGTAAACGAGATGTTGTATACTTTTTTGGGGTATTTTGATTTTTTTTTTTTTTTTTTTGGTATGCAGACAACCGAAAATTTCCAATAATTGCATTTGCATTTTTTCGGTCGTTACCGAATGTCATAAAAAATTTAGTTTTCTCCAAATGTAAGTATATCAGTAAGTATTATTCTGCCAACACAAAATGGGCACACACACACACATAATAAGCTCTTAAGCAGCAATGGTTGGCTCTTCAGTGTAGGACTGCTAAATAATAGAATACAAGTACTTGCCACAACAAATGATGCGCCACATTGTCGATACAACATACATTGCCATACAATGCCATCATCGTCCTCATCATTATCGATGCTGTTGCTGCAATAAACAGTTAGAATTGTTGAAATGTTGTCGAAATTCACTCAAACAATGCTTGTGTGATCATTTACTGCGTTACCGTCATTGCCATCATCATCGTCATCATCGTCATCATCATCATCATCATCATCGGTCCTATTGCCACCACTTGAATATGAGTACAACATGGCACAGCATGAAGTATACCATGATTGTCGTTTGTGTTTGTGTTATTGGCATATTGCAATGGCCTATTTGGGTATGAGTAAATATGTATATATGTACATAGGTATAGTTAGATATGTATGTATGTGCACAATATTATAAATATCGTCGTAGGTAACTACCTATTTGCCCAATCTATCGTCACATACTTATTGTTTGTATCTACATTTTTCACGTCTGTTGTTTTACATGCCAATGAAGTACTGTACTGTAGTAGTATACACTCATATACTCGTACCTTATCATCATTGTTACGGTATAATATTCCACTATGTGAACTCCCACCAATCATGATGATGGTGATTGTGATATGAATGTTATGCAAACAATAAGTACTATGCTATGCTTAAGCCACTGTTGGGTTTTGTCCAAATTGTGTTAAGTAAATGCTCATCCATAAAATATCAACATACATTCACATAGAACTTTTTGAGCCAGTGGGAAATTGGATAATGCATTACTTAAGAATTATTTGATGATTAAATGAAATTACAACTGAATTGGCTATAGTGAACGGTGAATAAAGAAGCTAAGTTCTGTATAATACTTTGCACATCATTTTATTGCCTTGAATTTTGTGGTAATTCGCAGAAATATTTCTTCGGCTGGTTGGTACTAACAATTTCGTATAACAAATGGTCAAATATTGACCACTACACCCTCACATAATGATACAGGAATGATATCGTTGACATTTGCAAACGAAAAACTCTTGAGCTGTCAATCTTCGTATAAGATTTTTGAAGCAATATTTATCAAAGCAGAGAATTGAGGGAAATGAAAAAGTGGACGCATTTGTCAAAGCTGCGGCAAACCTGTCGGAGGTCAGCTCGTAACATATACATCCTCCTTTTTCCACATTGAAAACATTGGGATTGACGTAGCAATGATTCAGGAAGCGAAGTGGCAGTGATTAACCTCCTGCAAGACTGCAAAAATCGACTACATTTTATCACTCCCAAGAGAGGATTGTAAATTACTGGTTGCTGTTCTTCCGAGACACTGTCTTACTCCGTCTTACGCTGCAAAAATTGGTCTGGTACAAAGCGATGCATGTACAACATGCAACGTAGTCAATGCTAGGGGGACCTTAGAGCAACTACTTTGTCGCTGTCCAGTCCTCTACAGATCGCGCTTCAACTACCTTGGATCTGGGTCTTTTCCAACCCTGGAAACCATTGCAGGTCACAAAAAATTTATTAAGAACAAAATATAAGCAATCTCAACTTGGTAACACAATGGACCGGTACGTGAGATCTTTAGATCAGCCAAGCAAACCTAATCTAACCTTATCTTAGCACGGCAGTTTGTTTATTTCTTCTCCAAAACATCGATCCCATTTTACCACTGGGTATATACAAATACGAGTACATAAACGAGTATATATGAGTGTTTATGGCCATTTCAAGTGAATTATTATAAATCATTTTCTGGTTATTCTATTATTATTATTATTATTATCATCATCATAATTATTATTATTATTATCATCATTATTACTATTATCATTTTGGATTTGTTACTCAATTTCTTATTTTGTATATTGTTAGCTCTTTAGAGGTTAAATACACTTACAGAGATTCAAAAATAGAGAAAAAAATACCATTTTATTTGACATTTTTCCAAAGAGAATCTGTTTTTTATTTTCTTCTTTTTCATTATTACTCATGATTAGTTTAATTGTGTAAAAAAAAATTATTTGAACATTTTATTTACCTAAAAGCTACTCCATTCACTCATGGCCGCTGTCAAGTTCATGGCAGTCACACATTTACAAATAATCGTTATTCTCATTATCACTACGCTAATATCAATGTTCATAAATCATGGGAATAAATAAAAAAATAAAAAAATAAAAAAAAAAATATTTTAAGAAGACAAAATGGAATGAGCACATATAAGCACATTGCAAGAGTTAAGGGTAAGAATAAATTTTAAAAAATTTAACGTTAACAACGGAGCAACTTTTTTATTAATAAATCGAGCAATATATAAGGCTCAGCTAACCGATTCTATATATATTTTGTTTAATTCAACTTTTTTCAAAGAAATATTACCTGATATGTTATAAAATAAAAAAAATAAGTATGTGGCACTTAAAGCCCCGAAGTGCTCGTTGACCGAGCTGTGCGTGTTAAATTCTGGATAGTATTAGAAGGGACCTACTGCCGGAAGAATTGCCAATTGCTTGCCGACATATAGAAAAAACTTTTCGATATGAAATTTGTTACGCTTCAGCCGGGGATTGAACCCTCGACCTACAGATCAGAAGGCCAACACACTAACCACTGAGCCACGGCACCGACTATGATATGTTATATCTTCTTAAAAAGTTGTCAACAAAAACTTTTATATTTTCCACTGGATATTTTTCAAGCCATTTTCACAACTTTGTAATATCCATTAAAAAAATTGTTTCATGCTAAATTTTGTAAATTGCTATTATTTGCCATTGTTTAAGCTTGATTTCGCATCTTTTAAGCATATTTCTTAGATTTTATATTAAATTTTGTAAATGATTTCGTGTTTTCCGAATTATTCTTCTATAATTGTGTGACGTCACTATTGCTTTAAAGTTTACAATAAAAAATTTTTCATATATGCTCGATTTAAATCGTGTGTGTCTCAATTCTAATTTTATTTTTAGAACATTTCAAAAGTTTGAGACTTTGACAAATAGAATTTCTGCAAACTCTGTTAGTCGAAGTTTAAAATGTGCTATGAAACGAATCCAACATTGATTTGTTGTTAATATTAGCATGTTTTCGAAAAATCCCTACTTCACCTTAGAATATTTTAAAGGTTAGAGAATGTAAAAACTAAGCAATTGCTTTTAGAAATTTCAGCAAGCATTATGAAATGATTTGTTTTGTTTTTTTTTGTACATAAAATCATAAATATTACTTCCTCTCAATTCTGTTGCGGTTTGAAATACATGGAAGTCAGATTATTTTGTATGTTAATTTTTGGTTTCAATTGTTTTTTTTTTTTTAACAAATAACAATACTCGACCACTAAATCCTACTTTATGGGCGCCACTGAATTGTGTTGTCGTTGATGGTTTGTTTTTATTTGGATTTTTAAACACGACAACACAACATGAAACGGCAAAATCTACTCCAAATCAGTACTACTATCAACTTCATTAACATCATCATCATCACCATCGTCGTCGTCATAGTCATCGTCACACTTCATAACCATGACTTTTGTAGTTGTCTATTTACTTATTATTGTCATTGTTATTGTTGTTGTTGTTGTTGTTGTCAGTGTTGGTGTTTCATACTTAGCGACGATGGTAAAGTCTTCACTGTAAATAGTAAGCACACACACACACATACGTACATACATTAAACCAATGCAAAAGCAGAAACGTGCGCATCATCATCATCACCAGTTTTTCTTGCAGGTGGAACATGGAATACATTCAAGGTGCGCATGAAAATGTGATTTCTTTGTGTGTGTGTGTGTGCATTTTTGTTTTTGTTGTATTTTTGCTTTTTGTTTGTTTTTGTTCCCCCCTCAATGTCTTACGCTCTTTTGGAGTTTAAAGTTTGGTGGCACTCTCTGCGGTTCTTAGTTCTGTTGCCTTCTACAAACTTCTTTGGTGTCTTTGGTTTTCACGTTTTATTTCATTTTGTATCAGCTCCTTGTTATTGTTGCTATTTTGCTGTATATATTGTAAATTTAGTGTGCAACGAATAGAGTAAAAACCACAGTGAACATTTGCAACCAATTCAGTCTTGGACAAGATTTTATCGTGTACATACGTGCTTATTGCAATTGCGCATTGAAATCATTCTCGTTTGGTCTCAGCTCGCTTTTAGTATGCAATTCTATCGGCATTTTTTGTTGTTTGGTTTTTTTCTAGTATTGTTGTTCTTATTCTCATGCAACATTGCATAGCAAAGTTATAATAAATACTATTGTGACTCTGTTTTTATGTGTCAGTTCATCAACGACATTAGTACATGTTAATAGTATATAGTATGTTACTATCGAAGTAGTTGCAGCAACGTGAGTGATAGGTGCCGTGACGACTTTGCTTTTGATCGACATACACGACATACATATACTATTTTTTATGCTATGTTCCACGAAATAAAAATAATAAAACCAAAAAAGTAATAATAAAAACTAAGAAAAGACAATAACATTATTTATATATACATTTTTCTTATTCATTGTAATTTAAAGTTGCAATTGAATATGTTAAATTCTTTTATGAATCGTTTCCTGGGTGGCATCTTCAATTTTTGGTCTCATGCTTGAAATGGAATGGATTTTATTGATATTTTAAATAGATAATTGTTTTGTGATTCTAAAAATAAATTCAACAATAACATAAAGAGCATCTTTTGTTTATAAACCAAAGTTACAGGCACACATAAATAAAATAAATAACACTGTACGTGTGTGAGTGTGTGTGTAAAGTGAAAGAAAGCTATCAGTTCAATAAAGATTTTAAATATAAATTTCATTCAAAATGTTTTTCTTCAAATTATTTGTTTTGAGGTAAGTCAGAGTTTTAGACTTTAGTCTATATGTTTAGCTATTAAGGTGCTTTATACAATAAATAAACAACAAATTTATTGTAGTTTTCATCTGAAAATGAATCTTGATTTTTTTTTATAAGTTGGACCATTTATAAAATACCTCCACAAATACATTTTTTCATTACACTATTTTTTGCCAAACAAGCAGATTCAACATTGTTTATATCAATTTTTTGTTAAGGTTAGCCGTGAAGTGAATCAATCAAAATTTCTAGAAGTTTCTTCAAAGCGACTTCGGGTAGCATTATGAAACAATTAATCAGGGTTCATAATTCAATTTCAATCAAGGTTCATAAACATCTTGTTTTATAAGTTTCGTGAGTTGAATCATTAAAAAAACATTTTTTAATTTATCTTACAGATAATTTTTGTATTAAAGCATTCCGTGGTCTTTATAAAAAAATTCAAAAATTATTATAGTGTGCATTAGCTTGTTAATGTTGCAAATTTACTTCTTTTCTTAAAATAAAGACATTTTTACGTGATTATTTTACGGTTCAGCATACGAGTGATTTTAAATTGGAAATATTTTTGGAATCATCATGAAATAAGGCGTTATTATTTTTTTTTTTTTTTTTGGAAGGCAATGAGAGTAATAGTGGGTACCGTAACTCAGTGGTTAGTGTGTTGGCCTTCTGATCTTTAGGTCGTGGTTAAATCCCCCCTGATGCATAACAAATTTAATATCGAAAAGATTTTTCTTTCGAACGGTACCCACCTGTCGGCAAGCAATTGGCAATTCTTCTGACAGTAACAACTTGCCATGAAAAATCTTCTAAAAGAACTCTGGGACAAAGCTCAGAAAAAGTGATGTTACAAGGGTTCTGCCGTTCGGAACCGGCTAAAATAAGTAGGTTCCTTCTAATACTGCTCGGCAATGAGCCTCTTGGGGCTTTAAGTGCCACATATTTTTTTTTTATGAGAGTAATTGTTTTAATGAGCCCCTCTAATATAGATATTTCTTTGGGAAGAAGGAATAAACGCTAAAAACAATATAGGAAATATTTAAGTTATGAACAACATCATCAAATTTTCGTTTAGGATGAACTTGAAATTTTGTAACAATCGTGAAAAATAAAACAGTAATTTATTTAAGCAAAATTTTCTTCAAAAAGTAAAAGTATTTCACAATTTTGGTACTAATTAATTCGTAAGCTTGTTTGAAAACGATGAATGTCTTCAAAAATGTGAAATTCGATCAGCTGATTGTGGTTTTAGTGATTTTTCAATTTCACACAAAAACTTGAAAAAAATTTTCTATGAAAAATTTATTAGAACGACTTTTTCTGCAACTTGTTCTTCACAGAACGATTCACTTGAAATCCTGATTCCTGATTCCCAAGAGGGAAAACAATGTATTATTTCAAATATCGGTAACTTTTCGATCGTTCTTTCGCTGCCCTTGACGGAATATTAAAGTTTCAACATTAAAGTACATCATCCTCTATTTCTGTTCAAAGAAACAAATTTCTTAGCAAATACATTTTCAAAACCCCCCCAACAATTGTATTTTCTATGAAAAAACTTTATTCGCCCATAAATAGTCTTAGATAATAGAAAATTTAGAACCGCCAAGTTTTTCATAAACATTTTTTTAGATATTACATTTTTTCATATAAAATTCGATTTTAACTAAATTTTTCAAATTCTTAAAATATCATACAAAATGAAAATAATAATTATCCGTTTTTCAACTGTTTTCGACTATCATACAAAACCGATTTTTTAAAGCCAGCTCATTAAAGTGAAATTAAATGATTCACTTTTAAATTTATATTTTCATCCCTCATATATTTTCAAATACAAATCCTTTCATTTCTCTTGCAAATAACAAAAATATTCCATACATATAAAGTTTCTAATCTCTAACCATTCGCTATATTTGAATACATGATGATTCCTCTCCATAACACAATGGAATGTTTTCGATTTTTACAAAATATGTATTATACCTCTCATCACCAGTTGGTATAATAAATTATTTAGATCAGCAATTTTTAATGGTTTTGCACCACCAAATGACACGCAATCTCATAATTTTGCATGTATGCAAACATAGTACACCG
Source organism: Megamerina dolium (assembly GCA_963854835.1). NCBI lineage: Eukaryota > Metazoa > Arthropoda > Insecta > Diptera > Megamerinidae > Megamerina > Megamerina dolium. Next base: position 13,179,369 of record OY978526.1, on the reverse strand, counting down.
GAAGATTGCAGACTGCAAACAGTACATAAGAGCGAGTTAAATAGCAAAAGCATGTTGCACACAAGTTTTTCAATTGATTAATAATTTAGATGTTTTGCGGCATAAGATAAATATTGTTTGTACATACATACCCACTAGTTATATTTATATGTATGTGTATGTACTTATACCTTATGCTTTAGATGCGACAAGAGTACGTACAGGGTGATTTTTTAGTAACTTTTTTTTTGGCATCACTGTTTTTTGCAGCTCAGCTGTTTTTGTGTAACATGTTACTGTCAAACAAAGTTCATGCTCGGTTAAGAAAGTGCATCCTGCACTTCTTCCATTTTATGGTCATTTTGGGCGACCTTTTGAGGCGGCTATTCGGAATTTTGTGACTCAATTTCGCATCAAATTTACATTATTGGACATTAAACCATCAACACGAATACGTAGAGTGCGGACAGAGGAAAATATCGCAGCTGTATCCGCCAGTGTTGTTGATGATCGTGAATTATCGATTTGGCGCCGTTCGCAGCAATTGGGCCTCTGTTACTCCACTACCTGGAAAATTTTGCGGTAGGATTTGGGTGTAAAACCTTTTAAAATACAGCTGGTGCAAGAATTGAAGCCACACGATCTACCACAACGGCTAACTTTTGGTGAACGGGCGCTGGTAAAGTTGGATGAAGATCCACTTTTTTTTAATCGGAAAATTGTGTTCAGCGACGAACCTCATTTCTGATTGAATGGATACGGGAACAATCAAAATTGCCGTATTTGTTGTGAAGAGCAGTCAGAAGCATTGCAAGAAATGCCAATGTATCCCGAAAAATGTACTGTTTGGTGTGGATTATGGGACTGTACTTTTTCAAAGACGACGAAGGCAGGAACATTACTGTGAATGGCGAACGCTACCGTGCGATGATTACAAATTTTTTTTTGCCCAAAATGGAAAAGCTGAACTTGGCTGACATGTGATTTTAACAAGACGGTGCCACATGCTACACATCAGTTCGGTGAACAGTTTATTTCACGTTTGGGGCTGGTCAATTGGCCGCCTAGATCGCGCGATTCAACGCTTTTAGACTATTTTTTGTGGGGCTATATTAAGGCTCATGTCTATAGTGTCAAGCCCGGAACGGTTCACGCAGTGGAAGCCAATATTGAAAAATTTATTCGTGAGATACCGGCCGATATGTTGGAGAGAGTATGACAAAATTGGACCCAACATTTCTCTAAATTTTATGTGTTTTTTTTAATTAAATCCGAAGGCTCTTAAAAAATCACCCTGTACAAAACAAAAAGGGTTTTTGCTGATTTTTTGTTTTGTTTCTGTGCTTTGGTTTGGTTGGATTTGGTTTATTTAACGTATTACCATTGATATTTTTACCCCATATTATATATGGCATGATAATAAGGGTTTCTGTCTGTCTCTCTTATTTAATATGACATGCAACAATGGTGTCGTCTCTAATAGCATTATTATTGGTTGCGTGCATATTGTATTGTACATTATAATATCGACTTAAAGTCGAAAAAAATTTCTGAACATTCCACATTGTTTGAGAATTATTTTCTGAAATGAAATCTACGATGATTTTAATGATCCTCTTCCCTTTATCGAGTAGTATAAACTTTTAGGGTATAGAGTGCAACAATATCAGAGCCCTATATACAAAATTCGGCGACTAATTTTCCAGTCCTTATTTTAGTCAAAATGAATTGTAAATTAAAACAAAAAAGATTCTAAACTGATCAATGATAATGTGATAAAAAGGGTTAAGGTGTTGCACAAAAACATATTTGCATATTTCAAGTACACAATGCTACATCAGCTTATGATTGAAAACATTACATTTCAGTTACTTAGCATTAAAATAGTATGATTGCAGATATGAGTAAAACTTTCATTTTTATACCCTGCATAATGCAATATGCATGGTATATTCATTTCGGTCAGATGTTTGTGTCCACTTGAAGGAATCTCCGGAGATATAGACATAGATATATATTCGTGATCAGCGTCGATTAAATTTTCGATTTAACGATGTCCGTCCGTCCGTCCGTCCGTCCGTCCGTCCGTCCGTCCGTCTGTCTGTCACCTGGCTGGTTCGCACGATAACTTGAGTAAATATTGAGCTATTTCGATGAAATTTGGCATAAGTAATCTATGATCCAAGGGTACGGAGGGGATTGATATTGGGCATGATCGGTCAATAACCACGCCCACACCAAGCATTCAAAGCGACTAACCTCGAAATTTTCAAAATTTTTAACTTGCTATAACTCACACAATATACCACTTGGGACAACAATATTTTGCACATAGAGTTATATTATACTACTATATAACCTCACCAAAAGTGGATGAGCCACGCCTACTTTCTAGCGTAGCTCCCATACAAAGTGTCTGTACTTCTTTTAAATTGAAACTGCTGTAACTTCTACAATCTTCTGTCTAGAATAACCATAATTGACACTTAGATTAACACGGTAGTCGGAAATAATATGGCAGAAAATCAATGTGCCACGCCCACTCCTTTTTGGGTCTCCCATACAAAGTTGCGGAAATTAAAAAAAATGTTACCGGTTATAACTTGCAAACTATTCAGCGTAGAATAACGAGATTTAAGGTGTGGATTAGTATTGTACGAGCAACTAGGCTCACAGAAAATGGGCGCACCACGCCCAGTGTTTATCGTAGCCCCCATACAAATTTTAAATTGAAACAGCTGTAACTTCGGCAATCTTCTGTCTAGAATAACCATAATTGACACTTAAATTAATATCGTAGTCGGCAAAAATCCGGCAGAAAATCAGTGTGCCACGCCCACTCCTTCATGGGTCTCCCATACAAAGTCGAGTGAATTAAACTAAAATTTTAAGCTCCATAACTTACAAACCATTTAGCCTAGGACAACGAGACTTAGGGTATGGATTAGTATTGTACGAGCAACTAGGCTCACAGAAAATGGGCGCACCACGCCCAGTGTTTATCGTAGCCCCCATACAAATTTTAAATTGAAACAGCTGTAACTTAGGCAATCTTATGTCTAGAATAACCATAATTGACACTTAAATTAATATCGTAGTCGGAAATAATCTGGCAGAAAATCAGTGTGCCACACCCACTCCTTCATGGGTCTCCCATACAAAGTCAAGGGAATTAAACTAAAACTTTTAAGCGCCATAACTTATAAACCATTTAGCATAAAAGAACGAGATTTAAGGTATGGATTAGTATTGTAGGAGCAACTGGACTCACAGGAAATGGACGCGCCACGCCCACTGTTGATAGTAGCCGCCATACAAAATGACCGAATTTCTTTTAAATTGAAATAGCTGTAACTTCTGTATCCTTCTGTCTAGAACAATCATAATTAACACTTATGTTAATATGGTAGTCGGAAATAATCTGGCGAAAAATCAGCGTACCACGCCCACTTCTTATTGGGGCTCCCATACAAAGTTGAGGAAATTAAACAAAAATGTTAACCACCATAACTTAGAAACTATTCAACGTAGGACACCAAATTTAAGGTGTGGATTAACATTGAAAAATTAATTGGATTTACTAGAAAGTGGTAAGCCACGTCCACTTTTTATATAGCTCCCATACTAAGCCTCGGAATTATCTTAAAATCCTTTTACTTCGTCAAAGTCAACCATATTTCGGGTGTAAATTAGTAGTATATGCAAAAATTGTTTCTCGAAAAGTGGAAATAAAAGAAAAGTTGGATATTCGAGTAAACTTTTTATATATAAATCTACATATGCAGGGTATAGTTTGGTCGGCCCCAGCCGACTGTAAGGAGATTTTTTATTCTTCATTGTACAGGATAAATATCTATAGTCTATAGTAAGTATAACATGTCTGTGTCATTATTGTTAGCTAAAAGGAAGTTCAAATAGTATTTCTAGTGATGCTTCAATGATTTGCAATGCTGTGTGCCATATTATGAGTATTGTGGACAAATTGTATCTTGCACATATTGAAGCTATTGTTGCTTTTGTTCTTGTTGTTGGGTCAAATAATTTTTTTTTTTTTGCTTAATTCTGCTTTGTTGGTTTTTCCGTCTCCTCCATCATGTGTGTGTATGGATATTTGTTCTTTTGTACTACATATACTGCTATGTACCTAAGAACATATGAATATTTGGTGAACAGAACGAACGCATTGTGCCTTTATGGTTGGTCGATCGGACTTGGTTGGTGGCTCTTCCGTTTTAATTTTTGCACAAACTTTGCACACATATATCTACAAACATATGCATCACAACATAAGGGGGAACATGGCGGCATGCCATGCCATGTCTGTGCACATGTTGCAATATTTATTGAGCATATTTTTTCCATATTTTTTCTCTTTTGGTTTCTTTTCATACTTTACTACATACATATATCTTTCAGCTATTTATACTTTAGATACTAAATACGTGCATATATATATATGTATATACACATGTACTAGTACCTAGAATGTATCCCTGGAGGCATACTAGCCTCAACCATACTATTCTTTGTATTCTTTCTGGAGGATTTCGGTATGTGGCAGAATATATTGTATGTATTGTATGTCTGTGAATATTTATGCAACTTCAAGACTTGATATTTTTTCTTTTCTTTTAGTTGTTGTTGTTGTTGTTTTTCAAAAAACCATAAATAATTCTTAAGTCTCCACTTCAATATGTATTCCATAAACGTTCTGTGGTTGTCGCTGCCTTCCTTTTTGCATTGATGGTAATTTTCTATTGTGAATTTTATGTCATACTACTTACTACGTATATGTTATATTAGTATTCTTTGCAAAAACTTTCATAGGCGTTCAATAGTTTTTTTTTTTAAACATTTCATTTTGTTAGTAGCAGCATTTTGTTGGTTTTATTTTTTCATTCACTTATTTTGTACAATATATAAGATATTACTATGAATTTCCTACTAAGTACTAAGTACATACAATGGACAAAGGAACGTGCTCTACGACACATCCACGCAATCTTCCTTCTCCAATTTCTGGCTGCCACAACAATCAAGTACTTACTCCACTAAATGAAGTTCTTGATATTTTTCCAATTAATTACGTGATTACATATATTAAGTATATGAAATAATGAGAATGTATGTATAATATGTTGATACGATATGAACTTTTCAAAGTGCTTTAAATCATTTTTCGTTGCTATTTGATTCTTCTTTATTATACTCGTACTACGGATGATGATACAATATATTATTTCATAAGGTCATTCGCCGAAAAGTATTTCTAAGAAAATTTTAATTGCATTTTCTGTTGGAAACAACAGAAAAGTTCTTCAACCCCTTGAATTATGTGGTAATACTGATTTATTATAAAATATTTTGCAAGCAACGAATAAATGCTATGATGATGCGAATGGTTTATCGTGAGCAGTACTTTTATCTTGAGTATGTCTGTTTAGCTCTCAAAAATGGATTTTGTACGATTCGGCTATCAAAAACTGACAAATTAAGATTTTGTAGGGTATTCTTTCTAAGGGGTTGAGATAGGAGGTAAGTGAATTTAGAAAAAATTTTAGATAGACAAAATTAATAGGAGTTGGTCATATATTTCACTCCTCTAGAGGCGATTCGCGGGGAACTATACGGTTATTTGTCGATTTTGAAATGTTTTTGAAGTCATAGCATAAATGGCAGCCCCCTTAATGGACGAAGAACATGGGTGAAGGTGGATGGAATGGGTAAAATATTGGTTGGAATTACATTTTAGCCACCTAAAAGCGTTCTCTAGGCAGTTATGGTATTATCTGTCAATTTTCAGTTGTTTTTAAGTTTATTTTGTATAGGCGCCCCCTTATTACTTGGAGATAGCGGTAAATATATGTTTGGGAATAGTAAAGGTGACATAATGAGTGTCAGCTGGTTACATATTTTACCTCATTAGGGGCTCTCTGGGATGCTTAGAGACAAGGGTAACTGGGGTAACTATGATTGCGGGAATAGTAACGTGATACAATAAATATCAGTTGGTCATATATTTTACTTCATTAGGGGCTCTCTGGGATGTTGAAGCATATTTCATAAAAATGTCAATTTCTTAGAGGACACCCTCTAAGGTCCGCTAAAATATTGTGAAAAAAAAATTTATGGAGATCTGTCATATATGTTACACTTCTTGTGCGAATAGAGCGTAAATATGTTTGGGAATGTTAGGGAGAAAAAAATTATGGGAGCTGATCATGCATTTTACCCCTTTAGAGCGATTCCTAAGCAGATATGGAATTGATTGTCGATTTTCCTTATATTTTTTGTGAAATTTTTACGGAATTTTACAAAATTGAGGAGAACTACGTATGGGTGCCGTAGCTTAGTGGTTAGTGTGGTGGCCTTCTGATCTGTAGGCCGTGGTTCAATCCCCGGCTGATATATAACAAATTTAATATCGAAAAGATTTTTCTTTCGAACGGTACCCATCTGTCGGCAAGCAAATGGCAATTCTTCCGACAGTAACAACTTGCCATGAAAAAGCTTCTAAAAGACCTCTGTGACAAAGCTCATAAAAAGTGATGTCACAAGGGTTCTGCCGTTCGGAACCGGCTAAAATAAGTAGGTCCCTTCTAATACTGTCCAAAAATTTAACACACACAATAGTAATGGAAGAGAAGCTCGGCCAATGAGCACTTCGGGGCTTTAAGTGCCACGTATTTATTTTTTATTTGTACGTATCAAAATCAAAATGTACAAAACTATAATATAATTTAAAATCGTTTTTTAAAATGTGTATTTACTGGCATGTCCAATTTCCTCAAAGTAAAAATAATAAATAAATATTTTTCAATTTATCATGAAATTCCATTCATAATGATTTATGATTTTTCAAATTCTATGATTCTAGTTTTAAAATTTTAAACCACTGTAAAAAAAAAATGGTAAAGTAGTGGAGCAGAAAGAAATTAGAGTTTTTATTACTGAATTCAAATGCTATTGTTTGAGACTAATTTGGTTCACCCCCAAGACAATGACCCTCAAATTGTGGCATAGAGCTATCACACGATACAATAGATGCTTAAAAATAAAGCACTTCAAATCTTAATTCGTTTTTTAGATGTTACCTATAACTCGTAAAAATTATTTGTCTTTGGTCACCCTTAGTGAAATTTACTGGAGAATATTTTTTTCGAAGACTTTAACCCTTAAACTTCTCTCAAATGTTTACTTTTAATGGATTATTAGAGAAAAGGTCCAAAATTACCCATACGGGTGGTAGTTAGAGGGTTAAAATATTCCGAGAAAATAATTCTCGGAAAATTTTAATATATTAATATATTAATATATTAAATGTAATTTTATATATGTGATTTTTCAAATTCCATGATTCCATTTTAGAGTGAAAAAACCAAATTTTAAACCACTGTAAAAAAAGATTGTGACGTAGTGGAGCAGAAATTAATTAGGGCTTTATTTACTGAAGTCATATGCTATAGTTTTAGAATGGCTTGGTTCACCCTCAAGATAATGACCCTCAAATTTTGGCATAGTGTAATAATAGGATCAACGATCTTAAAAAAAAAAATATATATAATTATTGTAATTGAAAATTGGTTGAATATTTGAAAATAAAAATTTATAAATTATTGAATATTTTAAATGTTCTAGTCAATGAAAACTCCTTTAGGTCTCTCTTTTGAGTGAACAAATCCTAAGCAATTGTGTTAAACCCACGCTTTAAAGTCCTTATTTAATGTCTGCCATTTTTAATGCTTAAGAAGAAACTACAAGATTTATTTTTTTAAGCGTCATAAATGAGACGAATTTTTGCATCAACCCATTACTGATGTAATTCATACATCAAAAGACGTATGCACTAGCTATACATTTGAACACTTTGGCTTTATACCCGCTAATGTATGAAAATATAAATTTGTCTTAATTACTTAAGGGTATATCATTACATCATTACAATATAATTACATACAAAGTGTTATACAATTGTATGTACAACACAAAAATTGATTTTATATTTCTATTCATTATACGACATGTACCTACCTACCTACCTACCTACCTACTACATACATGTATGTGTATCCCTTTGGATTATATTACAGTTGCTGCTGTTGTATAATAGCATTCAGTCCTGTTGCACAATGTGCCGAACAACAAAATGCTTTGAAAAAGGATACAACAACAAAGGAAACCACACAGCTTACAACAGAAGCAACAACAACAACAACAACGACGACGACGACGACGGCGATTACACCCAAGGCAGCAACGTCGGCGGCAGCAATACAACAATCAGCTATTTATAAAATCAAAAGACTGGATACAGACGATAAGATATTAGCAAAACAATATCACCAACAACAACAGAAGCAACAACGAATGCTACAGCAAGAAGACAAATTGAAATTGGCAGTCGCCACCAAATTGCCCAGAATGAAAAAGCCCAAAAAGAAGTTAACAAAAAATTCGCATGGTCTAAATAAAAAGCTTTTAAGGTATGAACTCTACAAGTAATTTGCATATATAAATGCAGTATGTATAAGTTAGAAGCAGCGAGTACCTTGATATACATATTTTTGAAGCATTATTCAACATAATGATCATTGATTACACTAACATGCAATATACAGAAGGGCTATTCAGAATATGCCTATGGTATGTATAGCAATAGCTGCTCTAACATTTCAAAATAGTGTTAATTAGCATTCATTTACAAGCTTATAATTAGTCATATGATGAACATTGTGTAGGCATAAAAATTATATTTGATTTCTTCCACTTACATTCTTACACCACCATACATACATTGGACAACATGACAGCAAATTGGGTTTTATGAAAGTTAAAGCGCCCAACAGCCATAACCGGAAGCGTTTAGCGATCGAATCACGACGTCATGTTTCGCCAGATGATTCACACATGTTCATCATAAAATTACCACCAAATGTACATTATTATGCGAGCCCCAAGGCTGGTGAAATCGGTGACGCAAATCCTAAGAACGCACTAATACCATCACACGCGGAGACGAAAGTGCTGAATACTAACGGGAAAAAGGTAAACAAGATTTCATTATACTATTATCGTACATTATATCTACTAGAGTTTTTTCTATTCTTCTTTTTATTATGTGTGTGTATGTGTATGTTGGTGTTCTTTGTTCACTACAACTACATAACTGCTATCAACAACCAAATAAAAGCAATCAGATCTACACAAAACTAAATATGTATGCATGTATGTATGTAATGTGTTTGGCAGATAAAAATAAAATCTCACAAAACCAGACTGACTGACTTAAATATCGTACACTGAGATCGTGCTACACACAATAGACATGTGCTTAGAGTCACTCGTTTCATGAGTATGCAGCTCACTGCAATGAAATTGATTCATGCTTACATTGATTCATTCAACACACTTTTCTAACAGCGAGTTTGAATCGTCGTTACTTCGATTAGCAATATCTTCCTTACGAATCCGAATCACACTCGAATTCCGATAAGCAGAGTTTTTTTTAAAGAAATTGCTTATGGCCACAGATGGGCGCCGTTTTAAAGAACAACGCTTTATCTCTATGAAAAATTGCTCATATTTTGTTGTGTATCTATAACCAAAATTTGCGATGGGTCTCTCATGCACTTACGACAAAGGCAGGCTACGCACATTTTAGATTTGAGCCGGAGAAGTCGATCCCTTTATAGACGAACGAAAAACCTTTGGCCTTTGGCTTTTCTAACCACCATTCTTGTTCTTCGTATTCAATTTTGACAATATTAGAACGGTCTTATGTACTTTTAGTGGCCGCTGGCAGATTTCGAAAGGCAAAACCCTTGTGATATAATTTTTTCTCGAATTTGTTATAGATCTCCTTTAGAAACTTGTTCATGGCAAATTGTTTCTGCTGGAAAAATTGCCAATTGCTTGACGACAGGTGGTCACTATATGTTATTAAAGTTTCCTAGACCGGGAGTTGAATTTACGTCTTACGATTCATGCATATGAGACCAATATAATAAACAATTAAGCTTCGGGCACATTTTTATATAGTTACGAGTATTAAAATCCAGCAGGTGTTCCGGTTCGGCCGTATCGAGACAATGGAGGGACACGATCTAGTCAAGTGGGAGTTGTAGTTGGAATCTAATAGTTGGTGTTGATGAAGAGGAAGGTTAAACCTTCATAGAAGCTTCATGGAAGTACCAAATGTTGAAGAGCTTATTTTCCTTTAAACTACCATAATCAAATGAGAAGCATAATCGACTTGCGAAATACTCAACTCTAATATGTGAATTCACGGATATAATTTAGACTCATGAAACAAGAGCTCACTAACGTTGGGAAGAACATTCGCCAATAGTTCACTTCCAGCGAATTTAAATCATAACTACAGGTAGTTTTTAGCCAGTGGTGCCTACAGTGCTCTGACACACATATAGCACACACACACACACAACCGTATTCACAACCCAGCAAACAAAATACCGGAAGTAATACTCTTTTATGTGCATATTTTAAATGAGTTAAAAGACGTTTTTGGAATCCAAATGAATTTTCAATTTTATGCAGGTTTTCGCCACTTTTTCATTATTGGACAACAATTTCTATTTAAAAAGAGCTCATAATTTTGATGAAAGTGTAAAACTTCATCTTAAAACGAACCACAGGGTTGATATCGAAAGTCTGTCATATAGGAAGTAAAATACTTAGAATACAAAATACAAATATGTTATGTTATATATATAAAAAAAAGCTCAGAATTTAGTGGGTTTACTGAATACTTAAACACATAATTATGTGCGCTCACATATTGGTTTGACGGGAATAACATATATTTGTGTTTGGTGTAGTACTCGTATGTTATAATATATCTATTTTATGTGTGTGGAGTGTTCGCGCATCGCGTTTCGCGATAAGCATCAGTGCGCGCGCAAACAAATTGCCAACACACATATTTTACATAGTGTCTGTTATGCGAGGGATATACCGTACCTATAGTGTAGACAAACTTTGCAAGAATCAAGTCTTTTTATAATATCAGCCTTATTTACACTATGCGTCAGATAACATTTAATATACCAGGTAAATATATATAAATTAAACCAGTTCAAAAATATGAATGAGCAATACGATTTTTCTGATGTGCACTTTGCAAAAAATAGAATTCGATTGGTGAAAAAGTATTTAAAGATTTTTTTTTTACCAATTGTTATTTGTTTTGCAAATAATATTTTAGAAAATCTTAAAAATATAATTTTCTAAAAATGTAAACAGGCCTAATGTGTATACAATGTCAATTTCACACAGTTAGAATAAAGAAATTGCACAAAGTGGCAGAGCTATAAAGATTCTATCTATATGCACCTAGTTATTCTTCATTGCTTATTTCACATTACGACTATTTTAGAAATCTTTTAAATACTTATTCCTACACACAAACATATAAATACTTAGCTACTCGTGGCTGGTGTTGAAGTTGTGACTTGAATTAATGTGCCATGTGTCATGTTTATAGACACATTCATGCGTAAAAATTCTTGTAAGTTCTATTGGTATCTTATGTGTGTGTGTGTGTACATATAGTGGTGGTCATAAAATTTGTACACTTTACTTTATATCTATAGGAAAATCTTTAGATAGATTCAGTATTGTGACGCTTGTTAGGCAAAAAGTGCACTCTGCTTAGCCACCCTAAGGTCTTGAAAAAGTTCAGAATATAAGTCTTTGAGTCTATTATAGATAGTAATAGCCATGTATATGGTTTGTTTGCTTTTTGTTTTTTTAACTAGATCGATCGTTATCCTCTTCATCACTGCAGTGCCTGCAAAAGGACCCCTGTAGAAGCACCCTACTATCTGGCGATCATTTGTTCTTTGATACAAAAACTCCTAAACGAATTCGGAGAACTTCTCTACGAAGTACTAGAATAGTTATAGTTCTACCTTTAGTTAGTTCGGATCACATCTTCAACATCCAGCAGTAGAATTCCATCTCAACTCGATTTTATATTTTCCTAAGTATTACAAAAATCTCTATAAGCTCTCTGTTTATTGCGATCCAATGTACATATTAATATATTTTCTGTTACAGGAAAAGTTACACTAATTATGTGACCACCGCTGTAGCACAAATACTTAGAAGATTGATTTGCAAAAAAAAAAAAAAAGTAAAAATTAATATTCAAGCGTTTCACTTGTCTTGTAGCTAATTAAAAATGCAATTTGTAAAATGCTTTCAGTCCATGGTCCTTACAATTCTTTATGATCGTATCGAACAAAGTTACCCATAGTATAGGTACTATGTAGCTGATTGGTTTTTAGATTATTGTACGAATACGAGAAATACGTATATACATATGTATATATACATAAATAGAAACATTGACAAGGCGCCAATTTTAATGCATACAACTATAGTATATGCAATATATATTGAAATTAACAAACTATGATGGTTGATACTTTGTTCATTGCACGTTAATAATCTGAGCAAATGACCAACTGTCGTTGAAGAGCTGCAGTATTATTTTTTCTACCACCTATATACATACATATTAACAAATTTTTATTTTATTTATTTTCATTATATTCATCTGTCTATTTTCAGGTCTCATTCCCATTCAATTCGAATGGCAAACCTGGACGTATTTATCATTGGAATTTACCCATTATTAAGAGTATATTGGATGATAAAAAACGTTTTGCGAAAATTTCCAATACGATGAAGGATCAATTGATTGACATCAAAGATATACCAACATGGTCGAAACCATGGGAGAATGATACAATTGAAAAATCCTATGGCAAATCATCCAGTATGAGCAGCTATAAAAAATCATTAATGCGCAAATCGCCCTCATACTATGCACCAACGAATGCTGTCAATAAAAACAGTTTTAACAAATACTTTGCCGGTAATGGCAAACCTAAAGGATTCTATGTAATTAAGGAGAATCAAAAAAAGCCACTCTACTATAAAAATATTGTATCGTAAATAAGAAGTCTATAATTGGATTATATTTATATACTTACTCGTAAATATAGTACATACTTACATATACGTATACTTACTTGAATACATAACTAACTATACATGCATAGTAGTAGTTGATGTAAGAATAATCCACTGCAGCTATTGAATGGTGATGGTGAAGTTAGAAAAACTATATGTAGAACAGTGGAAGAGAATATGAATACTTGGTAGTTGTATTCATAGTAAAGAGGAATCGATAAAAGTTTTTTTTTGTCAAAAAAGTTGATGAATGTTTATTACATATTCTAAAAGACATAGGTCCGTAGTTGTAGTAAAGTTCAGATCATTTTACACAAATAAGTCAAATGGCCGATTCTAATATTAAGATGATCTTAACATTGACTATGACAGTAGGCCATAGAATACGGTGAGGTATAACAAAAAGTTACTGATTACATTAAAAGTAAATATTTTTCGTTACATACAATTAATATTTTTTCTCAAAAATTACAAATTTTCTGAGCAATAAACAAAGTTCAGCAAACAATATTTTTTTTTTTCTAAACAACAATATGAATTGTTATTTTTGAGAAAAGAAAAAAAAGCAATATATATGGATTTAAGATATTTCCTACAATGCTTACGGTCTCGCATAATAAGAATATGTATTAGTGCTGCTTAATGTAATCGAATTTAAGTATTCAAAATTAATCAGAATTTATTATTGAATCGGTACTCAAATTTGTTTAATCCAGTAGTATTAAATTTAAAATGTTTTATGAAAATTTTGTACCATATCATAACTAATATGAAAGCTGCATAATTTGAAATACTGAAAGAGACTTCAAAAATAGGAATGAGCTAACTCTTAAAACTTAATTTATTTCTTTAAATTACTTCCGAGGGGCATCACAAATGACCAATGGTCTATGTGTGACCTATGGCTAGCCAATTTTATTTTACTTAACCTCTCACAAGTGATTAATAATCTTAGAGAGACTTCACAGAGACTTAGAGAGGCATCACAAATGACCAATGGTCTATGTGTAACTTATGGCTAGCCGAATTTATATTCCTTAACCTCTCAAAAGTAATTAATAATCTTAGAGAGACTTCCCACTGAGCCTGTTTCTAAATTTCAATTGGGATTATTGGTACTACACAGGTCATAATCGTATATATGTTAGGTGTATGCGGTTGCCTGGCTCAGCGACTGCAAAGATGGCATCTAATACAAACGTTATAGATGCTTTCGAGAATTTATTGTATTCGTGTTGTGTTTCAATACTTTTCAATAGTTTTAGCATACCTTAAATTTATATAAACCTTTAAAAAAACTGCCAAAACTGCCCTGAAATCGTTACAAACGATCAGTTCCAATGGAAAAGTGTTGCCAAAATGAAAACTATTCTCTATAATAATATAATATGGCAAAAAAGAAATATATTCTTTCACAAAATACCGGATTCTTACAAAACATAGCCGATTTGTACAAGTGTCGATACTTCTCCCATCACTAATATTTATACATACCTACTCAGTAGTAGTGACAATAGTGCATTCATACATACATATGTAATTGTAGGTGTAGTGATCATAGTACATGTCTATAATAACAAAAAATAAATAAAAAGAAACTAAATACAACGACTCATAATACGAAACATAACATTTAATAAAAATTGTTATTTTAATACTACTGCATTGCATATCTACTATAAAGCAAAAAAAAAAAAGAGTAGCATAAACATCAAGATGAGGTGGTATAACACATTCATTCATTCACACATTAAAGCCAATTAATATTGAGACTATTCACTTGAAATTTTTTTGTTTACACTCACTTACATACTATTTTTACTAACTACATACTTAATATACAACCTAATAAGGCACAGCGGGCAAATAACTTTTATGAGTGGTGCACCGTAAACAACAAACATTCATGCTGAGACATAATAGAGAAGAGGAAAAAATGAATATGTACATAAAAATCGATGCATTCAAAAATGCACAAATTAAAGGGTCTAAGGGTATAAAATATTTATGCAGATGTAGATCTTCTTCGTACTCCGATTTATTTATTTAGATATACTACCTATAAAATCACGTATACGCAATTCATATAGCGCATTTATTATGATTTTATAAATCACAAAAACCATATACAACACACTTTAAGAAAAATAATCAAATTAAATATCAAAAATATTTATTTAAATTTTCTTGACCACCATGCATCCATACATCGGCTGTACGAGAGAGTAATTTCGTATGTTTGATAATCTCTGTACATATCAAATGAATAAAGACACTATTGTTGTCTTCACTTACGAGTTTGCTACTAATATCGTACGATATCATATTCTCAAATACCGAATATCGAATAGCAAATACTGTCTCGTTATTATCGAACAGAATAAAGATCGAACAGTGCTTTCAAATCAATATCCATGCCAGCAGTATAAATATAATATATTCGTGCATCACTTTAGTACATTCATAAATGTATGTAATAATAAAAACATTTCAGTTTCTATATAAATTTTATTATTTTTATTATTTTCTTTAAGTGTTGCATTAAGATTCTTATCATATTTTTTCGATATTAAGTAATTCTCTTTTTTTTTTTTTTGTTTTCGAAAATCTTTTGTTGATTTTTAGTGTAAGCAAGTCTTTTTATATGAATGCATATAAATTTAAAGTGTGTATTTTTATGGATATTTATTCTTTAGAATTCCGTGGACTGACTTATATGATAAAACAAAATTTTGTAATAAAAAAAGATACAAGAAAAATAAAAAATTTTAAATTAACAAAAAAAGTAAAAAAAAGCAGCGAATAAAAAATACAAAAATAAACAAAATACATACGAAATAAAAAGAAAAACAAACAAATCTTTTATATTTGCCTTTCTACTCTAAAGCTTCTACATGTATACATTTTTTAGTCAACACTTTGGAATTCATACAAAACGATAGCAGTCACACAACAACAACAACAACAAAAGTAATATAAAATAAAAATATTATTGACTTTGAAAAGGGAGAGCCAACCAAAACGAACTTGGCGCATCCATCTTTGCGCCAATATACAATCACACGTAAAAGCCGCTGACGTTTAGTGCATTTTACTTTCGTGTACGATGATGACATGCCCAAAAAAGGACCAAATAGAAGACACTAAGAAGTATATAAGTATATAAGATTTCAAAGTAGATGAAGAATATAAAATAAATATAATAAAATAAAATAATACCGACACACGAACGTGTGCATTTGAGTGTATGTTCGACATGGTGTGGCTTCTCATGTATCAGCGGCGTATTGCGTGTGGCTGTCTGGTATTTATGTATTTATATAATTTATAACTCTACCCTGCGAGAAAATGTAATACAAAAACTGAATAGCAAATTTAGAGCAGATAGTTTGAGTGGTAAGTTGTAGAAATCGATTTTCGTTTGTGATGGCCATAATTAAGTAAGTATGAGCAGTAGTGGACACTGTAGTTCAATGGAGTTGACCTTCTATGAATACATTTCGAAGCAATTCAACATTATTTTTTTTAGTAAGACAAAAAAATATACTAAATATGCAATAACAATTTGCAAATAAAATGTTTCTGAAAGATCTCTATTCGAAGCAAAAGTCATGTTACACGAGTTCTGTCATTCGAAACCGGATAATATTTGCATATATATAAATAAGTCCGTAGCAATGTTGTCCACAAGCAATTTAAAGAACAGAATGACAGAAAGTTTATTCCTTAAACGCAATGAAAATTATTCTGAAACATCTATGTGACGAAATTCATAAAGAATGATGTCAGAAGTGCGTTTAGCTTATTAGTGGTAGGGAATCTTGACCAAGTGTCAACAATTTTTGTTGAATTTTTGTAAGAGAAATAGGTCTATGGGAGAAAACCATATGTATCTGAAAATCAGAGTGAATTAACTGAAAAATCGTCCTTTATTATTCTAAATTCATTTAGACCCCTTCAAAATAATTACCATTCGATAAAATGCATTTATTCCAAGGCTTTATTCAGACTTCGAAACTGTTCAAAGCGCCCTCTTTCGGTATAGGCCTAAAATGTACAACGATTCACCTTCTATGGTATCGAAACGGTGTTCTTGGAGCTGTCTTTGGCGTTATGGTAGAACCTAGAGTCGAATTTTTGTTTGAAATGTTCCGAATAAGCAATGCAATATGAGCCTATCCACTATCATGATACAAAAAAAGAATATGTGTTATGAAAGTTTGGACTTGGTTTGGCAAAAGGTGAATTTGGTTAGTAAAAGGGTATAAATATACCCTTTTCAAAATATATGAATTTGGTTGGAAAATGGGTTTATTTGAGTTGTAAAAGTGTGAATTGGAAGTGGAAAATCTATTATTATTTGCAAAAGTCTGGACAATTTCCATAACGGATGGAAATTTTCGAGAGAAAGGTTTTAAGCAGGATTTTCGGAGCTATTTGCGTTGATGGCGAGTACCGAATGAGGTACAACGATGAGCTGTACGCTGACATTGACGTAGTCAAGCGAATCAAAATCCAACGGTTGCGCTGGCTGGGTCATGTCGAGCGAATGGAAGAAGACGCTTCAGCAAAGAGGCTATTTAATTCGGAAGGACCAAGTGTTGGATAACCTGGCGGCGCTTGTAATATCCAACTGGCGCCAGCAAGCGAGGAACAAAGAAGACGCCTCATTATATGTTCGTCCTAAATCAATCATCGGTTGTTATGGTCACATAAGAAGAAGAAGAATTTGAATAACTTAATATCATACTTTTGTATCAGTGAATGAAACAGATTTCCCCCAAAACGATAATCACAGTAGACAATTGTCACTGTAAGACAATTTACATTTCATTCTCATTGGGTATGCGCGTGTGCTTTTTACCTTCATTCTATTATGTCTTTATGCCAAATATTTTACAAATCAAAGTTGATTTTCCTTTTTGTAGTACATAAATTGTCTCTTGCAAGTATGAGCGTATATTTTTTACACAATAACAATTCACATAGCAACTATGAAGTTAGTAAGAAAGTTCCGAAAGAACATTATACTAAAATACAAGTTAAATAAAAGTTTTCTTTTTTTTTTTCTTTCTTTCTATCTGGTAGGTAAATAGCTATGTACATATTTATATATGTATATAGTACATAGACCTCTTGGGTAGTGTAGATAAATTATGAATACCGTATATTTATGTTATATGAGTATGTAGGTATTGTATAAAATAAATAAATCAAATATTATCTTTGAAGTTAGCTGAGAAATTATTTTACAATAGAATCAACACTTACTCATCATATACGATAAATCTGAAAAATCAACAGACAGCGAACAGTCAAACAAGTACTATGTTTAAAATGTGATGAATAATGACATTGCAATGCTGCAATTTGTAAGTTTTTGTTTGTATTACAAATTCCACAGAGCATACCTTTGAGATTGATGTTTTACATGAATGTTTTATGTATTGTAACTATTACATATATTGTATTCATATTAGTTTATGTGTTGAATATGCTGAAGAGAAAGCCGTTTAAAATGTCAGGAATTCTAGTGAATCTGTAGTGAGAAGAAGTACATAGCTTTTAAATGAAAGAAGAAAGAAAATTCATGAAACGAACTTTGAAAGCAAAAAATTTCTTCTTACAAGAGTTCCGTCATATGATTATGTTACGTTAGATAAGATCTTTGTCACTATACTGTCTAAATTTTGACACAGCACATAACACGATCAGAATGAACAGTTGCATAAGTTGAATCCGATTCATGTCCTAAATCCTTTAAATGATTATGTCTTAGATAACTGTTTTATTCGTTTATTGCAAATGTTAATTATAAAAAAGTAAGTTTGTATATTCAGTGGTAGCAAGTACGCAAGAAAGAAAATTCTATCTGATTTGTGATGGCAGCTTAAACTTAAACTGTATTCCACTTATAAAGATGCTATAATATCACCAATATCAGCCACAAGTTTAACTTCAGATTGTTATAAATCTTAGTAACTATGGTATGTATTATATTAACTAAGTATCATTTTATATGACTTCTTATGCTATTACACGTATGTATAAATAATACAATTGAGGATTTACTTAAAATCATATGTTTTCTAACTACAGTTATTGGAAATAGGTTTTAATAACACTTGGAAGCAAAACACACAATTTTAGCAGGAAAATTTAAACAAATTACCATGATGTAATGATGTGCGAAAATAGGTATTTGATAAGAGAAAAAACAAAACCATTTGTCTTTATCGAAATTACTTTGTACCTACATACAATTTGGTGGCCAAGAAATGTATGGGAGACAAATTTTGAACTCGAATTAGGTTTAACAGACTAAAAATTGACGGATAGGAAGTAGGTATGTTTGGGAAAAATATTAGATGAAACAAATTTATTGGTGTCGTTTTTACCTTCGATTCCTCTACATGCAATTCTTGGGGAGCTATATGATTATTTGTAAATTTTCAGGTGTTCTAACGTTTGTTTTGTATGGTAACATCCTTAAGATGTCGAGAAAGAGGGTAAGTATATATGGGAAAAATATTTTAGAGGTCAAACCAATGGTGACCAAATTTACATTTCAACCATTTAGAGGCGATTCCTGAGCAGCTATGTGGTTATTTGTCAAATTTTAAAGTAGTTTTGTATTCATTTTTTATGGCAATTCCCTTAAGGGGTGGAGATAAGGAGTATCCTTGAGAAAAATATTGGGGAGGTAAAAGTAATAAAGGTCACAGTTCAATTTTATCTTCCTAGAGCCGGTGTGTGTTCGGTTATGGAGTTACTTTTGGATTTTCTAGTGCTTATGGTGTCAAAGGGGTATGTGTGGGAAAAATATTTAATAGGTAATAAAGGGTTTTCCATTAGGGACATAACAATTTCGTATCTTTATATGAACGCACCCTTAAACTTTTTTAATCAACTGTCAATGTCAAACGTTAGTTAAAGTCAACATTTTCATCATGGTGAAGTTCACGAACCAGCAACGTTTGGAAATTATTAAAAATTACTACCGAAATTCTGAGTCGGTGGTCGCAACTTTAAGAGCGAAAAATTATCTTCAGCGATGAAGCTCATTTCTGGCTCAATGGCTTTGTCAATAAGCAAAATATGCGTTATTGGTCAGCAACAAACCCATAAGTTCTTCTTAAGACACCGTTGCACCCGCAAAAAGTTACTGTTTGGTTCGGTTTTCATGCCGTAGGTGTCATTGGGCCATATTTTTTCGTGGATGAAAACTACCGTCATGTTACCGTCAATGGAGAGCGCTATCGTGCTATATTGGAAGATTATTTGTGGCCAGAATTGGATGAACTTGACATCAGCGATATGCAGTTTCAACAAGACGGTGCCACTAGCCACACAGCACACGTCACAATCGATTTTTTGCAACGCAAATTTAGTGAACGTGTTATCTCGAAAAATGGTCCGGTCGAATGGCCGCCTCGTTCATGCGATCTAACACCATTGGATTTCCTTTTATGGGGCTTTATCAAGTCACTGGTCTATGCCAACAAGCCAGCAACCTTAGACGAGCTCAAAGACAACATCCAACGAAATGTGTGCTAGAGTGGTGGAAAATTGGGTACAATGAATCGACCGCTGTAAACGGGCTCATGATGATCATATGACCGAAATCGAATTTCATTCATAAAATGTAATGCTTGCAATGTATCCACAATAAATTTGAACTCAATATCTCAAATATTTCTGTGTTTTATTAATAGATAAAATTGTTATGTCCCTAATGGAAAATCCATTACTAGAGGTGCAACCGAGCAGTTATAGGTCAATTTGTCGATTTTCATGTGTTTTTGTGGTCATTTTGGATGAAAGCTTTCTTAGATTAAGTATGCCGTCGAAAATATTGGGAAGGTAAAAATCATACGGGTCGGAAAGTAGCTCCTTAAGGCAGCTGCAGGGCTGATATGGAGTTATTTGTCGATTTTCTGGTTCATTCAAGTATCAAGATAAGTATGGAAAAAATATTTAATACGTAACATTAGTAATACAGCTGAGCAGCTATGGTGATTATTTGACAATTTTCTGGTGTTTTTGCCTTTATTTTGAATGGCAGCCCTTTAAGGTGGAAAATCACTGGGTAGGTGAAAGTAATAGGGGTCGAAGATACATTCCACCTTCCTAGAGGAAGTTGATTGTCGATTTTCTGATGCATTATGTTCATTTTGTAAGGCAGCTCCCTTAAGGTGTCAAGATAGATGGTAAGTACCTATGGAAAAAATATTCAAGAGATAAAATTAATAATGGTTGGATTTTAATTTCACCCTCCTGAATGCAGTTTCTGTTTTCTTGTGTTTTTAGTTGTTCATTTTGTATGAATGTTCCCTTATGGGATGCAGATGAGGCAGATGAGTACACTTGGTGGTAATATCATGATAATTAAATGAGGATGTTGGTCATATATTTTACTGCTTTAGGGTAGCTCTGAGAGAGCTCGGATCCTATTTTACAAAAATATCGATTTTATAAGTTTCCTAATGGTTGGAGGTACAGGGTAAGTAAGCTTCAGAGAAATGTCCAAAACAGTCAGGGAGTAAGACAGAGAATTTTATAAAAACATCAATTTTGTAGGTGAGCTCCCTAAGCAATGGAGAGAGCTGGTATATAGCGGGAGTATATTTTCAAAAAAATATTGAGGGGAAAAAACGAATACGGGTCAATCTTATATTTGACCCCTCACGTGATGATATTTTATGAATAAATAGTGAGAAAAAGTATGAAAAACTAATATCTGTCAACTCTAGGGCTCTTTAATGAGTTCTATAATTGGGACGAAACTTTCTGTATAGTAACTTTATATCAAATCGAAGATATATAAAGGTTGGGGAAAAAAAAATATAACTTTGCAAAAACAGGCCTCGTAGTGTACATTTCCAATTTTAAGGCTCATTAACAGGCCACCTTAATTTACTATACATATATGCGTACATGTAATTCCACGCATACGTATTCAAGATATTATGTACTTACCTTCAACTAGCGTAACATAATAATAGTAGGTACTTGTCTAAAATTTTAAAGACAAGTAAGATGTACTTAAGGGCTGTGTCAGAAATAAATATCAATTATTTCTATTTTAATAATTTGACTTATTTCCGTAGAACTCTATTTAGCAGAATGTAGAATCAAAGTATACATTTCCTAAAAGCATCCTTATTGTATAAGGTCACATATAGCTATGCTGAATCGGCCACTACAACCGACTGCTTTTTTTTTATTAAATTGCTTTAATTTCAATTTTCTTCATAATAATGTCGCAATATAAATTTGGTATTATTGCAAACAATTTTCGACCTTAATGCAGTACACCTTCGATAGGCTAATGGAGTTTACAATGTTTGACTAATTGCGCCATAATTGGTTCAGAATTAAATATTTTTATTAAACACATCGTACCTCTGAACATTTTTATTCATCTCTTTCTCTTATACCTATTCATCAAATGAGGGACTGGCTTAGAAGAATGTATTGCTTTTGTGATGGGAAATTTCTTTTGACCCAGTCCTTAAAATATAAGCTTGTGCTATCTATCAGTCAAGCTTACCCAACTATGAACACGAGCGCAAACAATGAACAAACTAATGGCATACATGGCCTTCTTAGGCTTGGAGTCTATTGTGAATTCTATGTATAGTATGTAGGTGCATATGTGAGTTTATAAATGTATACATTGTAATACCGTTAATAAGACAAGTAGTTTATAAATAGATATGTACATATTTGGAGCTTCTTCTCCAGTGTTTGGGCTATATAATAATGTATAATCATGCGATGACTGGCAATGTAACGCTACATACATTATACTTTATACATTATGTGTACATATTTTCCGTCGATTAATAAAGGAAGTCATACCTATCAGCTTCCCAGTATTAAATCATACTCCTATTATTCTTTCTTTCGATTTAAGCATCATACATACTCGTACAACAAAATAAAAATGCATTTTAATCACAATTCATGCATGAAACATTTTAATAGAGATGCCCAATGATTTATGTAATGTATTTTGTATTCTAATAGTATCATGCATAGATTCACTGTATCAGCAACATAAATGTATGTATATAAACCTTATGTTTTGCAGCTAACATGAAAATTGTGATTATTTTTGAATTAATGATCTAAAGATAATTATTTTTCATAATTGTATGTATATTTTATGACCATATATGTATGTAAATGTGTTTTCGAATAATTATGATACGAATTTATTACATTTTTTTACTATTATTTTCAGTTTGAATGCGATATTTCACAGATATATTTATTAATTAATTTAATAGTATTTTATTGATAACTCTGTTCCATTCATACATAAGAATTAAATTCAATAACACAATACAAGGAAACGAAAGTACTTGCAAGTTAAGTTTTATGTACTTATATGAAACGTTATAAGTCCAATTTTGTATAGCTAAACATGGTATTCATTTTCTGTTTCGGGAATTTCAATTGTTGGGTGCCAGAGATCGGTAATAAGATTGAAGTGATCGTTACAGCGAATAGCAATGTACTTATTAGCGAATGAGGGTTCATTTTATACTCAATTTTGTAATTATGTATTGATAACAAGTGTTTTATTAAAGCAATAAATAAAATTGTGTAATTAATTTCCTCTTTGACAATTGGCGCCAGGTAGGTAGTTATGTAATTTTCTGCGAAAAAACGAAAACTTATGTAAGTAATTCCAACTAAAAAATTCAAACGGCTATACACGAGTTGAATTTCAATAATTTCTCACATTTACATAACTATGGTCATTCAATAGTACCTACATATATTTATGTGTATACCATACTTAGACCATTTTGTGTAGTTCCCACTATAAATTTTATTTAACTATGTACTATAGAATAAAATAACAAGAATAACCAAAAGTTATTTACGCATGCACGTTACATCAATTTATTTGACATGTTGACTGACTATAAGCAAGCCAAGAGTGATTTAGTAATTTAAAGGCGCGGCTATATATTGAAATGCAATAACTTGAGAATTTGTCTGCATTAAGTCAAGTCTAAGTTTGTGGAGTGACTTCTTTCTGGGCTTGGCACTCGTATACATTGTTTATAATTCTAATATATACTGTTCAATGGCGACAGTAATCAACAACACTAGCGAGGTAAATTACTAAGAAAGAGGTTCGCACATGGACAGACAATAATCATTGTCATCGCTTGTGGGTTCAACGTTTATTGTAATAAGTTTTCGAACATATAAATACTTATGTTGTTGTGAATTGTCCAAGGTTAGATATCATTACCAACAATATCCAAATTTTTTGAAGTAGGATCGGCTTTTTGTCAGAGTTTTGTATGGGAAATATGTCAAACAGGTCAATTCCAACTTTGACTATAACCTTTGTAGTTTTGCTCAAAAACATAAATTATTTTTTGTTGTACTTACATATATAGTCGTTTGGTTGCTTAGAAATGAAATTTATTTCCGATTTTCATTTGTATCTTCAGAAGCAAAAATATTTTTTTTTTGAAATTTTTTTAGGAAATTTTAAAATTTTTTTCTTAATCAAATCGCAGCCAAAACCAAGAAATGTTATACATTCAAGTGGCTTTTTTATTAGATCGCACATAGAAATAATCATTTTTTCAGAATGAAAAACTCGAAATGTCAAGTAAATTTTATTTATGTAAGATCGCAAAGAAATTGTTCCGTTAGGCTGATTGCTAATAGTGAAATGATTGTAGATCACAGTACTTTACCTCTCCATATTATTGAGATTAGGCCACGAAGTTGTGAATTAAATTTAGTAGTACGTAGGCCTTCTGTGAAACCGCGATTGTCCATGAATCAATTTCCATGAAAATGCTTTTGCAAAAACTTTCTAGCATCATAAGAGTTCTACCTAAAGTATAGAGACGGTTAATATAAGGGAACGTTTTTGGGAGCCTATAGTGTCAACTTATAAATTATTATCCTATATCCAATATTCAATACCACTACAATTTGTTAATTTTACAAAAATAGACTACCAAGTCGTATCAACGAAGTAACGAGCCTGGTGTGAAGACACCTATTATTTCTTTCACATATCATATGTTTACCTATTGGGTCAGCAACTAATTAATTGCCTATTTCACACAATCGAGACAGCAAATTACATTCAGTTGGGTATTTGTGTTTTGAGATATTTCAAGTTATAAATTGCCAACATGCTGTGTTGCAATGAGCTGTCTTTTTGTTTCTATGACAGCAATTTTTCATTTTATAGTATGACATGGAATCAAAGAAAATAGAATTATTAAGAAGTATTATCTTCTAGTCTACACGAAATTTGTCGGGAAAATAAGGCAAGTGAGATGAGTAGCACCAAAACAATATACAAGTTGGTGTTGCGTTCATGCAGTATTCAACATGTTTTGACGAGTTATGAGTGTCATTCGAACCACATCAGACTATGATTTATAATCAGATGGTGTATTTCTGTTATACACTATTCCTTAAATAATAAATAAAGAGAATTGCACTATATTGATAATAAATTGTTTGCATATTATATGCATGTTTATTTGTTATTGTTCCATATGATATACAATAGAAAGACATGAGTTCGTGCATTGAAATTTTAAGTTCGTACGAGCATAAGAAATTTAGTTGATTTATTTGTTTTTTTTTTTTAATTTGTACTTAACATATTACATGAATTTTTACTTTCCATAGATATACTAAATTACATGTTTCTTTCTTAATTTTTTATTTTTATATAAAATAAATATACGATTAAAAAATTGTGCAAATGTATTGAGGTAGCTATTGGTTTCATTATCAAATTCATCGTATACTATTTCAAATGTTTGATAATGATTAAGCCAAGTCACCGCGGCAAGGTTGCTACCATAGACTTGGAAAAATGTAACTATTTCTACACGTGGAATTGTACTCCAACAAAAACTTGTGTATTATTCATGTATTCTATACCATTATTTCTTGACTTATTAGAGCCAATCATCTGAAAATATATCACATAGGATAATATGTTAACTCGTTATATAATATGTATTAATGTGAATAAACAACTTACAAGGTATTTTCGTGTATCCATAATTGAGAAAAAGAGGATGAAGATTATTTTGTGTATGTATTTCATATTTCCGATCAATCGAGAAAATCATTGTCTGACCATTCTTTCCGTTTATTTTTTTTTTTTTTTTGCTATTGTTATAGAAATTATTTGCTGAATTTAGTTTGGGACATTTTGAAGCTAATTTTTATTTTTATAACATAAAGTTTTGAAAATCGAAACTTGTTCATATATGATAATATTTTACACAAGAAATCAAGTTTGATTGAGAAATGACTTATGCAATTCAAACATTTTACTTGCATATTATTGCATACAAATCATGCAATAATTACCGATTTCTCCATTCTCTTTTAATGTACATTTCCTGTATTTCTCGCTGCTAAAATGTATGATGGCGCATATGAAATCGAATGCTTTGAATTTCCGTTATTCATCGAGTGAAAATCTTAAGAGTGAAGAATTTATTCTGTGCGACTGAATTGAATATTTAATTGGTGTAAAATTTAAACATTTTATTATAAATATGCCAAGTGAATCGAATAAAGGCAAATTGTGCAAGTGCCTGGTGCACGGGTGTTGTGAAGCTATACAGACTTCCAAAAGACAAGTCTATGCTAAAAAAGTGGTGTGAAAATATTAGGTTACCTCTCGATCGAGTATTTGAGACACGAAGTCGTGTATGTAGCCGTCATTTTGAGGAGCATTATGTGGGAAGAATGAAATTACAAAAGGGCTCCATTCCCACTCTAAAGTTGGGTAAGTCGGTACATATAATTATAGTAATATGTTAGGTGAGGTTAGATTGAGTCGGCTGTCTGGCGGTTATAACTACTTTCGATTTTTAATGTCCGTTCATCATTCATATCTACATTTATTAATAATATTTTTTTATGAATATTCTTTATGTTTTACATCTTCCATAAATTTGTCAAAAACCGACAGTGTTGTATGCAATACATATTAAACAAAATTTCAAAGCTAATTATATAGCCATATAGACATAGCTATGAACGATATAAAATAATTTGAAGGATATATCAAATTGAAAACTATAGGATAGGAAACGAAAAGAAATTATGCTTATAACATACTATACGAGGAAGTGTACATATGTCAAATATATGAACATAGTTTGTGTGTATGTACACAATAATTTGAATGTCAACATGTACGCATAAAGCAATGCACGATAGTTTTATTGAATACGAAGTAAAATAATTCGTTCTTGTAATTGGGTATTGGTTTTATACCAATTGAAAATGTTTAAAATAGTAGTTAAATTTAGAATTCGGAAATATACGTTCATGAACATATCATACATGAACGTACATATATATTTTAAATTTGATATGTTTTATTCAAAATCATGTATGAGAAAACGTAAAAATTTCAATTTAAACATATACATAAATGAAAAGTTGATAAATTTTTGTCATCGCTCATACACGAATATGTATGCCTATTTTTTTATTCAAGTTCTTATATGTATATGATCGAATTGAAAATAAAAAAAATATTATCATATACATATGAACAAATTGAAAAAAAGTGATTATTCATATTTGAATATTTATGAGAATTCTGTTTATTCGTAAATGGACGATTCAAGATTTTGTTTTGTGTTCATAATTGAACGATATGTGACGAAATCATGTGTTTTATATGTGATAGATTGGTCATTTATGAACGCACCATTTCTGAACGATTCATATATGATAGATTTTTGATCTATGGTTAAAATTTAAATTGCATAAGATTTTCAGAATCCTGGGTTGTATTCATAAAATATGTGACTAATTTCTTTACAAATGAAAGAAAATTTCGGAAAATTTCGTTTAATAAATCAAAAATGTTCTAAAATTTCAACAACAAATTTTGTAAAATAGAAAGTAGCAAGTTTTTGAGTATTTTCAAATTTATTTATCAAAATTTTTAAATATTGAATTTATTATTCTGTATTGTAAATAGGTCATCAGAACGATATACCTCATAGGAACTATGAAAATATGACCACTCGCAAAGATTTCAGACGATGTTGTCATTGTAACAGTGGAACAAGATTTTATAAAATTTCCATCAAATGAAGAATTGTGTGAGAAATTGTTGGAGGCATGCAATATGCATTATCATAACAAAAATGTTCGATTGATATTGTGTGATAGGCATATTGCTCACGATTTGATTGGGCGGAGAAGACTATTCTCGGGCGCCATTCCGACGCTTGATTTGACAAGTAGAATTATCCCTATCGAGGAATTACCGGCTCAACCGATAGAGCAACATCCAAGTAATAATAGTAGCACATCTTCGGCTTGGACAATGACAACCCCAAAAATTACGTATCCGGATCTGAAGCTAACTGACGATGACATCACTTTAGAGCAGTTTCATCAATTTAGTGTAGCAGAAGAGATACGGCAAAGATCGACATATACCGAAATAATACCGAAGAAGAAAGAACGCGCAACTAAAGAACGCACGTCAAAGCAAATTAGAGCCGAACAAATGCGTTCATTTCAAAAACGATTGCACACCCAACGGTTGACAATAAAATCATTGAACAAAACAAATGCCGAACTCAAAAAGCGTATTATGGATATAACAAAAAAGGCCATAATACCAGATAATGATGCAAGCAAGCATTCGGTGACGTTTGCTAAAATGATATGTACATCTCGGAGCAAGCAGTACACACCGGACGAACAAATGCTTGCTCAAAATGTCAATTATATGTCGACGAGATCATATGGGTTTATGAGAGACGAGTTGGGGTTTCGGTTGCCTCACAAAAGTACGCTTCATCGTTGGCGCCCAATAAAGATGGTGATGCCAGGTCACGACCCAAAAGTATTGAAAAACGGATGAAAGGCATTTTTGATAGCTGGAAGTACGTAATAAGCTATTATACTTCATATAACGGTGTGAAGGCCAAGGAACTGAAGGACATTTTATTGGACAATATAAACGTAATTAATAGATTGGGCGTCACTGTGAAGGCAATAGTTTGTGACCAGGGCCCAGCCAATCAAAGGTTATATTCTGACTTGGGCGTAACCATTAAGGATACATCGATCCAAGTGAATGGAAACAAAATCCATTGTATGTATGACAACAGTCATTTAATAAAGAGCATACGCAATACATTGCTTGGATATGATATATCAACCCCGGATGGCATCGCAAGTTTTCAGGTTATACGAAAATTATACGAGATTGACTGTGCGAATCCACATTACAAAATATGTCCAAAACTAACGGACTTACATATAAATCCCTCTACATTTGAACGAATGAGCGTATCGAGAGCGACTCAAGTTTTGAGCAATTCGGTGGCAGCGGGCATTGAAATGGCAGCAACGTTGAATTTACTTGGAAATGATCCGTATTGCAATAAATGTATTGGTCCAACCAAAAAGTTCGTCAAAAAAATGAATGACATGTTTGACGATCTTAATTGCAAACTGCTGCATAATAGAAATGCATATCGTGCACCTATGTTTAGGGATGACAAGCGGAAGAGAGCACGTATTTTAGATTACATCCATTACATGGAGAGTTTAAAGTTACCCAATGCACGGCAGATACCCTGCATAAAGGGGTATATTATAACAATGACGTCCATGTTGCATTTGTGTGACGATTTATTCGCTTCGTGGGATGATGTGAATTTCATATTTTTGGGCAAGCTCAATCAAGATGCGCTCGAAAATTTCTTCAACAAAATAAGATCGTCACAGGGCATAAATACGCATCCATCGTTGTACGAAATAAAGCAAATTGTAGCGCGCCTAATGTCAATGAATATTCTACGATTTGACTTCGTCAATAAAGGTGGTAATTGTGAAGATGACGATAACGTAATGCTTGAGTGGGATTACAACCCCGAAACGCCAATTTCTCATACGAACAGTGAGCCAATGCAAAGCATTTTGAACGTCGGCATTGAAGAGTTTGTATCAGATGAGCCAACCACCATTACTAGCTTGACATATGAAGGTCATGTTGCTGAAGTACCTGTCCAACGTTATATTGTCGGCTATGCGCTACACGAGAAGCTAATGCGCAAAATTGGCTGCAGAGATTGTGCCGAGTCAATGTGTAAGGCGCAAGCTAATTTCAAGAGCGCATCCGAACAGTTAATAATTGCTAAAAATTTTAAAGAGTGCAACGATTTGCGTCTTGTCAATCCCACCGATGACGTCTTTGATGTATGCCAAAAACAATTAGTCTGGTATCAGCAATACTTCAATGAATACGCCCACATCGAAGGCATTGGAGCAATTTTAATAAATGCGATTCAGCAAAGAACTATGGGTATACACAAAGAATGGTTCGATTTGACTACGCCATGTGGCAACCATCGGATGCAAATGCTACGATTTTTAATAACGGTGCTGTTATATAAGAATTCCAAGTGGTTGGCTCAGGAAATGATAGCACAAAAATGCCAATTTTTAAATGAGAGTAGAAAACGGCGAACAGATGAGAAATTGAGAAAATTAAAGCGATAATGTATGTAAGTTGACCAGCAATTGCATAATTTTTGGAAAGGTACAAATATATTATCTTCCTCTTTTTTGTTTATAGATAACTACATTATATTTTCCGGCGATTTGGATACTACTTCTTTTTCTCCTTCTCCATCTTCTTGGAATATTGTATATGCATATATACACGCAATTCTAAATGGAACCAAACTATCCGTAAGTGAGCTTTATTGAATTTAATTCATGTAGATACAAAGTACATGAATTTTTAATTTGTGTTTGCTAGATCATATAATAATGCAACGTCAACGAGATATATATGAAATTATGTATCAACATATCTTATGCAATTGTCACATTTTTAAAATATGTGAATGCAGTATCAAACAGTAAGTAATAAATATATGCAATTCATTCAGCATGTATGCGATAAACTACCTACGAGTTTAATAATTTTAATTTGTACCTTACTTTTGTATATTTCAGAAGCAATCTTAACTTAACTACACGGTACTCAACAAAACTTACTCCTATATGTAGATCATCGTAGTAACATCTAGTAAGTACAGGTGTACGTTTTACATAAATTAAATATCGTACAATAATTTCGGTACGACAATTTCAATAAGCATTAATTTCATTACCATTTGCAGCTTCTTATAGTATCATACTATAAGATGTATAGATGTTACCGATACCATAAATATTTGTGGAAGTGGTTGGAATATTTCTTCTTCATCCTCTTTTTCTCAATTATGGATACACGAAAATACCTTGTAAGTTGTTTATTCACATTAATACATATTATATAACGAGTTAACATATTATCCTATGTGATATATTTTCAGATGATTGGCTCTAATAAGTCAAGAAATAATGGTATAGAATACATGAATAATACACAAGTTTTTGTTGGAGTACAATTCCACGTGTAGAAATAGTTACATTTTTCCAAGTCTATGGTAGCAACCTTGTCGGGGTGACTTGGCTTAATCATTATCAAACATTTGAAATAGTATACGATGAATTTGATAATGAAACCAATAGCTACCTCAATACATTTGCAAAATTATTTAATCGTATATTTATTTTATATAAAAATAAAAAATTAAGAAAGAAACATGTAATTTAGTATATCTATGGAAAGTAAAAATTCATGTAATATGTTAAGTACAAATTAAAAAAAACAAACAAATAAATCAAGTAAATTTCTTATGCTCGTACGAACTTAAAATTTCAATGCACGAACTCATGTGTTTCTATTGTATATCATATGGAACAATAACAAATAAACATGCATATAATATGCAAACAATTTATTATCAATATAATACATGTGCAATTCTCTTTATTTATTATTTGAGGAATAGTGTATAACAGAAATACACCATCTGATTATAAATCATAGTCTGATGTGGTTCGAATGACACTCATAACTCGTCAAAACATGTTGAATACTGCATGAACGCAACACCAACTTGTATATTGTTTTGGTGCTACTCATCTCACTTGCCTTATTTTCCCGACAAATTTCGTGTAGAATAGAAGATAATACTTCTTAATAATTATATTTTCTTTGAAGATAATACTTCTTAATAATTATATTTTCTTTGATTCTATTTTCTTTGTGCATACAATTTTTTCACTATCACAATGCAACCCAGTTCAGCATCAGCTGGTATTATTTACTATCTATCGTTTAGAACACCCTTCTGCCCCTATACAAGTATTTGTTTGTTTTGAATTTACAAATTGTTACAGATGGCAGCAATAGATTTATTACCATTACAATTGCGCGAATTAATTTTAAATACGCGGAAACCTTTAGTTTTGCGTAAATTTGAAACCAATTGGAAATGCGTTCAAGGCACTGTCGGGGAATGGTGTCAAAAATTCGATGCCGCAATAGGAAGTCCGGTTAAATTTGAACGCATATCGGTTAGCACAAATGAAGTGCAATGGGAAAGAAATCGAATACCAATAGAAATGACGGCATCTGAATTTCTACAAGAACACAGTGTAGATCGCGACTATTGGACAGCGATGAATTATAAACGTTCGAATGAGTTACCACGTGTATGTACAGAAGGTGTTGATTTTAACTGTTTCGGTTTTCCTCACGCATCCGATGATTGCAGCTATTGGTTCAGTTCGAAAGGGGCAAATACACCATGTCACTATGATACATATGGTTGTAATATTGTGATACAATTATATGGCAGGTACACACAGAATAATGATAAATTAATCCAAATTAATTGTTATACAATTACAGGAAGTCTTGGTTGCTATTCCCACCAGACAGCCCTTTGACTAGCAGTCGTATACCATACGAAGAGTCCAGTGTATATTGTTTAGAGAATTTTTATGCACCAAATTTAAGGGATTTAGCACATTTCAAAAAGTTGCAAGACTTTGCTTACAGATGTATTTTAGAACCTCAAGATGTGCTTATCGTTCCACGTCATTGGTGGCACTATGCTGAAGCGTTGGAAATTTCACTAAGTGTTAATCATTGGATCCCATTGCGAGTGGATAAAGATGCCCAAATAGAGGAATGTATTGTAAAATATCTAATGGAGACGTTTGTAAATGGTACAAATACGGATACTATTAAATATGTTTTAAATCCAAATCAAGTGAGTTATTTTCAAACAGATATTGGATTTATACATACTAACAGAAAATTTATTTACATTTTCTACGAATAGTTGCAAGAAGTTAGTCAGGAATCTGAATTATTGGATATTCTGGAATATTTATTAACCTCCGTAGATGAAATTGGAGCGGAAAGCTCAAAGAAGGTGAACACAATATACGATTATCAATATCTTGACGATGAGGAGTCGATACTGGAAACATTATCATCAAATGTTAATAAAGTACCACAAATGACAAATACCAAATTTATTGATTTCCTCACACAAAATGCTGAACGATTTAATTCAGAATGTTCTGATAATAGTGAAAAAGGTCCGCTTAAAAACATAAAAATGATTCTAATGAATAGTATTTGTAATCGTGAAACAATAACAATGATTAAAAATGAACTTTATCGGCGCTTCAGCAAAGCAAAAGAAAACAGATAATCATAAACCTACAAAATGACATCATAAGTAAATGCGATCTTAGTTAAATAATAAATATAACAAATTAATTCCTGTGTATCCAATGCATGGTGGTTTTATTTTGATATATCATAATTCCATCGTCTTACATATGCATAGGTAATTGATCGCGAATGGAATTCTATAGTTAACAATTCGATGAATATCTATTTGAATTATACAATATAAAATAATATGATATTCTTTATTTAATAATACATATTTCGAATTTCACTTCACAAATGCTTCTGAAGGAATTGTAAACGAAACAAACAAAACAGCAAATCAAGTGCAAAAATATTACTATTATTATGATAATAAAACTTCAATTTTGTTTAGAATGACAACGCCGTTTTCCCCCAATACAGAGTTTACCAGCCTGGTGGCTTCTGATTTGGAAAACCGCCCTGTTGGTGTGCAAAACTACCCGGATAAGTACCATAATTTCCAGGTTGCGGACCTTGTGGAAAGCCGCCATACTGATAGGGATCTGAAATAGGAATGTAGTTTTAATTATATGCATTTGATTCATTAAGTATGGTTTAACTTACTGCCCGGGTATGGCAGCGTTGCGTATGGATTAAAACCTTGAGGCATTGGTGGTGGGACATATGTTGGATACGGAGCACCTGGAGTGGCACCATATGGAACAGGCATACCTTGCATTTGCTGTGGATAAGGAATATTACCACCACCAACTGGAACGGACGGTGGAGATGTAGCAGCCGGAATGATATTGTCTGTAATTCAAAGTTTTGAATCTGTATTTATTGCTTAATAAAATTATGTATGTATTACCATTGCCACTACCCGAAGTGGATGCATAATGTGAGGGCAATTGTGGAGTTGGTCCAGGTGCTTGGCGGCTAGATTCTGTAGTTAAATCTTTGAGCAACTCCTCCTTTTCGGTTTTACGTGCAAAACAGAAATCGGAAATCTTATTTTGGAATACAACCAACAATTGGGTGAGGTCATTATAGAATTTGGTGCCCTCTTTTAGGTTACCCAGCAATTCAATGAAACTATCATAGGCAGTCGCCAATTCTTGATAGAGTTTCTCACGTGAGCCGCCACTGCTGCCCGTTTCTGCTATGAATTCAGAGTGACCCTGCTGTATGTCAGCAACCAATGTTTGCTGACGTTCAATACTTTCTTTAACTTGTGTCTGCAAGGGTGTGAGAACTTGTCCGATACGTGTTAAGGAGAGGGTCGGTTCATCGATAGCGCCATCCTTTTGTAGAGCTTGCAAAAAATCATCCTTCATATCAAATGTAGCCGATTTCAATTCAGATTCGATAACATCACGTTCTGCCTTTATGGTTTCGACCGCTTCCATTAGACCCTTCAGTTTCTGTACACTTGCACAATTCGGATCAACGCTACCGCCTGCCGATGGCACAGCTTGTTGAATTTGATCGGGTGGCAGCGACAACAACTCAATACCCTACATACATATACATACAATTACGAATGAAAATGATTTTAAGTGAAATTCTTCCACCTACCTTTTGATTGCTTTCAAACTTTTGACGTACAATCCTATCGGCCTCAATTGCATTATTGATAACCTCACGATATTTCTTAGCATTTGTACGGAACATCTCAGTTAGCTTTTCCGATGGGATTCTAGTCCAACGTTCCTTAAATTGCGTACGCAATTGATTATCAGAATCACGTTCCTCGTCCAACATGCGTTCAGTTTCGTCCAGAATTTCTCGATTACGTTTAAGCAACTCTGGCAATTCTTTCAAATACGAATTTACACTCTCAATGCCACCCTTCTGGCGAACATCATTTCCTTTTTCCAACAATGATGGTGGCAAACCGGTGCCATCATCAGTGACCTCAACGGCAGCGGGTAGATTGAAGCTAGCCAATACAGCATTCAATGTTTGTGTAGCTTCGCGTAATTTCATAATTTCCGTATTAACTATCTCCGTTTTGCGCATATCAGATGCTGTAAGAGCACGATGCAGTTCCACTGGCACCAAATCAACAAATATATCCCTGAAATTGCTAGACATTTGCGAAGCCATGGGAATTGGTTTAGCCAATTGTGCCTTGCCTGGTGAAGCTAAAGTGCTAACGTCCGGAATCATTTCATTATAGATAAAGTCATTATCCTTGGTGGATTCAGCCAAATTATTTTTGGCCCGAGTAAAATACTCATCCATATATCCACTATTTCCGGACCTCGATTGGGCTGCTTTGAATAAATCAACAGCAGAGCGTAAACGTGAGATTTCTTCACCAATTTTCTTGTTGGCACGACAATGCAAACTCTGATATAATTGCGTCAACGCATGAAAACCAGCCTGCTTGCCAGCAATTGTGGGTATCCACTCTTTCTCCCACAAACTACGTACCGATTCCTTTTGCATTGCTCGCAAGACATCCGCATAAAATTCTTCACATTGGCAACACATTTTAGCAATCATTTGGTCTTTCATATTATCTAAATATATGATTTATACACATAATAACTATGCCTAAATGCAGCAAATCAACAAAATTTACCTTTGATGGCTTTTAGAATGAAAACCTCTTGAGCTTGTGCTACCATTAATGCCTGCAGCACTGTCAAGGTGTCCTGACTCAAATCTGGTGTCGGCTCTGATGGAATTGCTGCTGGTGTAGCACCTTTCAGATATTGAAAAATACCAGCACTTTGCTGAAACAGCTTAAGAGCCATTTTCAAACCCTCATCAGTGTCCAGCGGTTGTGTGGCTGCTACACTACTCTGCAAACCAGCAATATTAAAGAGAACGCAAACTTTCTCATACAATAATGAGGTATGTGCTAAAATTGAATGAGATTTTGCATTAACATTCATGCAAATGTACCATTAAAAATTCGTTCAACACATACTTAAACTGATTTTGCCACCAAAAATGGAACCTTTATCAAAAGCATCTTTCCACTTGAATGGTACTTGTAATTCGTTAACTGGTATCTTTGTTTCTAGAGCGCATATTTGATCATAATATCTAAAGTAAACGAGTACACAACAACAACAAAAGCAAACAGTTTAAAAATTATGACATCAAGACAATTGAACAATAAAAAGGAAAACTCAAAATAACAAAATGCCATCAACTGACTACGTCATTTTCCAGTTTCAATTGAAAGTACCAACACGCAATGAAGAG
The DNA here is from genome assembly GCA_963854835.1 of Megamerina dolium. NCBI lineage: Eukaryota > Metazoa > Arthropoda > Insecta > Diptera > Megamerinidae > Megamerina > Megamerina dolium. The sequence goes on along the minus strand of OY978526.1, from coordinate 13,142,594 downwards.
AGCAAATGACTCACTTCATCTATGTGTAAGCATTTATGTGTGGTCTAATAATAGTACTAAGCATACCACCTGCTTATCCCCCCTTTCAATCATAATTGAATACAGTTGAACCTATACACATAGTTAAATAGAGCAATTAACTATTTTCGTACTTACGCATAAACTATTTCCAATGATGTTTCATATTTTTCAAAGAATTTCCAAACAGCTAAATTGCGTTGCTTTGCAAACTCATTAACAGCCTCTGAAAATTTGGCTTTTTCTTCAGCCGAAGCTCCGCTATATGTACTTTGAATGAGATTATTCAAAGGTTTATCAATTTCAACTTCAGCTGGTTTCTTCGGTGGCACAGCAAGTAATTTAGACATTGTTTATTTCTTTTTCACTTTTCGATTGCTCCTGCTGAATTAAACGTTTTAATCAGACGCAATAAAACTTCAACTATTCTTTCCGCTTTTGTTCTCTATTGGCAATTAAATAAATTCTTCTTCCAGTACCTATTTTCTGCAGCAACCGATGACGAATCTTGTTGACAATTTGACGTTTCCACCGTATTCAACTTTCAATAACTTGTTTTATTTTATCATTGTTGTACTCTTTTTTTATTTGTTTTGTATTCGTTGATGAATTTTTATTGTCTTCCTATTCTACAGGGTTACCATATCCAAATATAAATTTTAAATAGAATAATTATTTTCTGGCAGGTAACTTATTTATTACAAGCAATATGAATTAAAAAATGAAAATTTAATAATTATTTTCAATTAAAATATAATGAAATTAAAAGTTTACTATAAAAACAAAATTTAAAATACAGATCAGACAAAATCAAAAACTAAAATATAATTTTACTTGAAGTTTTTTTTATCGAAAATAACGTTTAATGATAATGGTATGGTAATGTACCAAGCAATCAGCAATTGTAACGCCATAAACTAATTTTTTTTATTGCTGATCAAGGTATTCATATTCTGTTTCATAAATTTCACAACTTGCTGAGTCGTTGTAAAAGATTTCTCGCAATATTGGTTTGATTGCTATAAGGAACAGCAATCAAATCGTAACATTTGCATTGGTTCGATAGCAAAATATTGATAGTGGAATATCCTCATGTGATTCTTAAGTAAACTTAAAGCTGAAAAATAATAGAAATTTATAAACTATTTTTACACATCACATAAAAGAACTCGGAGACAAAGCTCAGGAAAAGTGATGTCGCAAAAAGTTCCTGCCGTTCGGAACCAGCTAAAATAAGTAGGTTCCTTCTAATACTGCCCAAAATTTAACACGCACAACAGTAATGGAAGAGAAGCTCGGCCAAAGAGTCCTTTGGGGGCATTAAGTGCCACATGTTTATTTCTATTTTCACACAATGAAACAATTTGATGACTATTGATTACAATAATATTATTTATTTAAAATTTCAATTCATTAATTTCTATAAATTTAAATGTTAAATAAATAAATAAATAGCATTTATTTATTACAATTCAATTAATGCATCATTATTAGTATCTAATAAATACGCAAGTCTAGCTCATGCTACATTATTAATATACGAGTGTACGTATGCATTGACTTAAGCAAAATTGTTCGAAAGCAATTCATTATGTTTATATAATTTTTTATTTCATTGCATTGTTTTTGATAAAAGAATGAGATATTACGATTATAATGATTACGCAGACTCGATTATTTCATTTAAATAATTCCAAAATGTCTGCGCAACTTCACAGGCTGGCTAAATACAATTCTTGTATATGTATTGTAGTATATAGTAAACCTAATCATAAATAAAAATCAAAAAAAAAAAGAAGAAAGTAAGAAAAAACGAAAAGAATGGGGCATCATTCCATGGACGATGTTGGTTGTTGTTGCAACCACTCTCTGAAAAAGCGCTCTTTTCATAACAATTTGGTGCGAGCATGTACATAGGAAAATCTATTTCATTCTTTCGATGGCACAACACTGTTGCTATTGTTGCTCTCGATGGGGGCACCACCATCGACACCGCTATTGTTAACTTTTTCCACAGCAGTACTGTTATTTGCTGCACCAACGGCAGAATCATCGGCCTGAGTGGCTGCTTGCGTCGACGAAGTATTCAAATCACTCGAATTAGTCAGACTGCTGTCTGTGGCACTCGGTGGTGATGTGCTCTTACGTGGTTGTCCTGCAGCTGTGGCCTGAGGATGTTGAAAAGCCGGACGCTGCACGAACATGTTGTCAATGATATGATCTATGTTGTCAGAGCTGCCGATAGGTGCTGACGATGGCGATGCTCCACTGTTCTTCGGTTCATCTTTAGGCTCCGATGCGCGCTGTTTGTTCTTTTCGGATGGTGGCAATATTGGAATAGCATTTGTAGGACGTCGTTGTGGCAAAACCACTGGGCGCGTAGTTGTCTGAGCAGGTGGAACGAAATATGTGGTACCACCGACGGTGTTATAATTTTGGTAATTCGAGAAATTTGGATTGGCATTGGGTCCTCCCGTCTGGGGAGCAGATGTAGCGGGAGCAGCAGGTGGGGCCGCTGGTGGTGGTCCATATGCTGCAGGTGGAGCTCCTGCTACTGCCTGTTGTGGAGGTGGTGGAGTATTTGCGTAGGCGAGAGCCGCAGCAGATGTAGCCGTTTGCGGCTGTGGCAAATAATTCGGTGGTGGCGGTTGCGCGTATTGTGGAGCTTGTGCTACCTGTGCATTGGCTACAGCTGTTGCAGCATACGCGTCAGGAGCGGCCACGTAGTATGCTGTTGGTGCACCGGTTGCACCAGTTCCAGCACCGTATGATTGTGGTTGTGGCTGAGCTGTCTGTGGAACAGTGTTGTAGGCGGGCTGCTTGGGACCTTGAGCAGGACCTGGAGTGACTTGCAATGCTTGCATTTGTGCCTGTAAATTATCCTGGTGGTAAATCTGCATTAGATTCGTTTGCAACAAATGCTGATCTTGTAAACTCAGAGGCTGTTGCTGTTGTTGCTGTAGATGCAGCTGCTGTAGCTGATGCTGCTCTGCGATATGTTGCGCTTCATGTTGCGAGCGCCTAAGACTCGAATATCGTTTTGGTCCTCGTTGTTCTTGAGGGAGTTGTTGATTTGGCTGTTGCTGCTGCTGCTGCTGTTGTGGTGGTGGTGGTGACATCATCATGCCTGGATTAGGCTGCTGTTGTGGCTGTTGTCCGATCAATTGATTTTGTGACGCTAACGAGTGCATTTGAACACTGCCTACATGACTGGGATCGTTGCGATTTTGCACTTGTTGCAAACGCTGAGATAGATTTGTAGAGGGTAGAGTTTTCACCGAAGGTGGCAGTGGTTGTCGCAATAACATATTCTGTTGCTGTGTTGATTGTATTTGTTGTTGTGGCTGTTGCTGTTGGTACGGGTGATCCAACATCTTGTTGCTGCTATTGCTAAATTCATCGTTTTGCTGTTGTTGTTGTTGATGATGCGACTGTGGCTGAACGTGCTTTTGATAAGACTGCCCTTTGCCCATGGTCTTTGATTGATCATTATTGATTGAATTATGAGAATTTTGAGCGCGATTTATCGGTCCATCCATTTGAACTACCACACGAGTATTTTGCATATTGTTATTAGGATGACCGGACTGCTGTTGTCCATTCTTCTGTTTCTGTTTGAATTCCATAGCTGCTTGTCGACCGACTGCGGCATTTTGCTTGCCATAACCTTTGCCTTTGCCCATCTTTCCATCATTGCGATCTTTGCGATTATCATCGGAGTGTGGTGCGCGGTGACTGGGTGTGTTCAATTTATCGCCCCCGCCACCTTGGCGTCGGTCAACTCGATTTTCCTTTTCTTCAGCAGTACCATGAGATTTGCGGGCCCTAGAACCGCGTTCACTCAATGCCGGGAAATCAGAAGCTCTTGGAGGTTTACGCTCCTTATTGCTGGCCTTTAAGTATGCATTTTCATCTTCCCAATTACGTGAGTATTTACTTGGACCACGGCCATAGCGACGACGTCTACGCGCACGCGGTGGAGCATCTTCGGTGCGAATATCATAACCGTAGGCAGAGACTAATTCTGACCGCGATTTGGGTGCTTGTTCTGACGCATCGAATCGATCATGAGACCAACGCTCCACACCAGATGCTGGTTGCCACTTTTTCATCGATTTGGCAGCATACGAAATCATTGGCGTTTGTGGTGACTTGGCACCATTTACACCGCCTTCTTGTGATTCTCCAGCCTCCCCTATAGCAATTACGCCGTCACCAACAACCTCGGCTGTACGATCGTCGTGTTCATAGAATGTGCCTCGCTTCGGTATATATTGTGGATTACTACGATCTTCGTCGACTTTCTTTTGTGCTTCTGCTTCTGCACTCTTCTCCGGACTAACGCCTTGCCCATGATCATCATCGTCATCATCATCATCTTCGTCGTCATCGTCATCATCCGTGATACTATCGCCATCTTCATCTCCCAGATCATCATCATCATCGTCGTCATAATCCTCACCACCCTCTAAATCACTAGCGGTATCATACTCAGAGTCATGAGGATGTGAATTACTTGAACGTTCTTGCGTTGGCGACGTACCCAACTCAGCACTGCCCCCAACGGCAGAATCATTGCTGGCGCCACCAGATGTCACTGGAATATCGGCCGCTGTCGCAGCCGCAGTTGCCGTTGCCGCTGACAATTTTTCAACCTCGGCCATTTCGATTTTTCTTCTGTTATGAGAACTCTTTATGCACTTTTTGTATAAATTTAATTTAAATCTACTACGTTCAATAAATTTACCTCGTTTTTCGTCTCAAATTACACCAAATTTTTCTAGTTCTATAATATTCTCAATATATCGGATTATATTTTTCCACTTTGTCAGAAAAAGGTGTTTTCACAACGCAATCACCAATTCATGAAAAATAGAAAGTAAGAAAGTAGGGAGGTAGAACAGTCAAAAACGAAATTAGTAGGGTACAGCATTGCCAGCTCAAAGTGTTTTGTATGCAAATTAAATGAACTTTTTATGTCTAATTAGAGGAACAACACAACTTTGTATTTTTTAATATTCTCATATACGAAACAAAAAAAGAAAATTATAACTAGGATTTATTAATAAAACGGATGTGGTTATCTAGTAAATAAAAAGTAATCAATTTAAGCATTATGAATTCAATTACCGCTCATAATCATTACCACAGCATTTATTCTAATTTTACCACTCTGTCAAATGTATTCTTTTATGTATATACCTTCTTTTACCTTCAGACATACCATATCACAGGCTTCTTTTTATTATGCGCCCTTGCGTTTAATCGATTTTTGAAGACATTATCCATCATCAGCACAAATTCAAAATTTCCCACATCCGGTTCCGGTTATTTAATCATTTATTTAAAAACCTATTGAATATGACCATATTATATGTTATTCCTTACTATCCACAATTATAGTCATACTGAATCAATGATTTTGAATTTTTGATGATTTTTGTTGAAGTAAATACATGTTTTTATAAAAGTAATCTTTGTAAAGTAAAAAAGTTATTTTATAAATATATAGCAGTACGTGATCGTTTAATATGAATTCAATCAACATTTTATAGTCAGTGTATATTCTTTTGGTTAAACATTTCATAATAATTAATCTTAAAACTAGTCAAACTACAAACACCCATAATATTATCAAAATACATAAAACACTTTATAATTTAGAAGTCCGTTGATCTTCTAGAATACTTTTGAAGTCTTGAAAAGTTTTCTTCAGTATTTCATTAAATTTACGAGCACTTGTTTTTGTGCTATTGCGGAATGCTAATGTCTGAATGTATAAACTGTAAATAAATATTTTGTATAAATAAGCAAATAAAAATAAAAATTATATTTACTGTAAATGGCACATAAATGAAATGACAAGATCACTTCCGAATGTGTGCATTTAGTGCCACCATCAATATACAGATACTTACACATCTGATGTTATAGTATAGAATACGCCATAACCATCTAAAAGCATTGGTGCGGCGAAACCAATATTAACGGTGTACCCCAAAGTGCTCGTGGACAGTATATAATTACCACCACCACCACTTTTCAAATATAGGGGATCTGTGTAAAATTCAGGTATATCATTTCCATTTTCATAAGCGATACACCATAGACCAAATAAATGTCTGTCAATGCCATGACCTTTGCGTGCTTCATTCATCATTTCCCTATGATGCACAACGGCTGCTCTGAAGGATTTCGCAATATCTGAATCGTTGGACTGCGGATCCATAGCGATTTGTAAGAACTTATGTACTTGACTAGTACAAGAGCGCAACGTTTCGGTCCGACCATTATAGTAGTGACGCATTAGAGCAGTTTCGTAGGTGGGCGCAATTCTATAAATAACAAATTGCAAACAAGTGACAAATAACAAGTGGCAAACAACAGAAAAGAAAATGAAATAAGAATTACTCATTGTGCATTCGAGCATATGCCAGCTGCATAATAACCTGGAAGAATGAATCCGGATTAAGGTTGTTATGTTTAATATAATCCTTTCCATATTCTTTAAATTCTGTGTAAGTCACAATGACATCAGTACGCTAATTAAACAAGATTCATTTTCAAATTCATTAATTATCAGAAGATGAGGACATGCGATATTTACTCTTTGATCACATTCAACCATAACACGTTGTATTTCATTTCTAAGTGTATCATCTAAATCGAATTTCAATTCATTTAGTCCCACAACTTTAGTTTCCTCTGCCATGCACCAATCTGGTTCTGGTTCCTCGTGCATACTGAGTAGTATGAATAGTGCATAGCTAACACTTACAGTGCCATCATATGAAGAATGCTTTAAATGCACAAAATCAAGCACAAATAAATACATTCATTGAATGTAATCATATACCTCACCGATACAACCGAACTTGCCATTTTTGTATGCAACCATTGTACTGCTGCGATCACCCCATTTGGAATGATAATCACCATTGATAACATACTGGGATACCTGCTCATAATCCTGTGGTTCATTCTCATCAAAAGCAATAACAATATTAGAACTTTCGACGATTTGCAATGTCGCCTGATTTGCAGGTGAAATCTCAATTAGACGTCGACGATTCTATAATATAATAGGCAAGTAGTTAGAAGAGCAAAATACAAAAGAATCATCCAAATTACATTAGCCCAGGTTGTACGATCATCGTGAGTCAACACAGGCACACAATCACCCGTTTGTTCATAATCTAGAATGGACCGTAAACGCTGTAGAAGAACAATTAGTTCTTGGGGCGATAGAATGCTACCATCGGAATGCAAACAATCAAATGTAAATAGTCGACCTTTACCAGAGATGAGAACATGTGTTGGAGTTTTGCCTTCTTTAACTGAAATTATATGAAACCCAAGTACAATAAAATTACGGTACAATGAAATTTTTAATATTACCAGTTTTAAAATGCTTTTCAAGATTATCAAACTCAACGCCAGGAACACGAGTCGTGGAGAAAAAACGTTTATATAAGGCTGATGAATATTTAATTTGACCACCATTTGAAGAGAGTGGTTTGGCCTTTGCCTTGTGTAAAAGTTCCCAAAACTCAAGGGTATGATAGAGAACACGCGACAAATTCTAACAATAATAGTTAATTATACAAAAAATATATTAAAAATAAATAATAACAAGAACCTTTAGTAAATTTGCTGGCGTTTCTTCTATACCGAGTGGCTCTAATTTCAATGGCATCGCCATAACAGTATAAGGGTTTAATGGTATTCGCAACATAAGGTAAGCATATTTATCCCACCATTCTTCTAGCCAATTCTTCATTTTTGAAGCTCGCTCCTTCAGCTGTGCGTGTAATTGAGCTCCGATACCTTTTTCAAATTCATCAATTATGACACGAGTTTTGGCCAACTCTTCAGCATTTCCAAATGGTTGAACACTCTCATAGTAACGTTGCAGTGTATCGTGCAAGTCTGGTAATGGTAATGGCGGCAATTGCTCATCAAACGCATATGTATTTGTTTGCTTATCATTATCGTCGAGAAAATAAATACTGGCACGATTCATTTCTTTAACGAAGAGCTACAAAAGTATATAAGTATATTTATCTACATGTACTCGTTTAATTTATGTTAAAGTAGTTGATAGGCTGCAGACTAGACTACTATCTGGGTGTCTAGGCGTATCAAGTGAACAAAGTCTGTCTTCATTATGATTCAAAAGTTCAATGTATACAAATGCAATTTATTAGTGCTAAATATATTGAAGATTTTCGTTGTTTGAATTTGTTTCATATCTATTTGAATTCAAATAATTTTGTATGACTACATTGAAATTTAGCGCTTCACGATAAATCACTTTGGTACAAAAATATTTCAAAGTAATATAAGAAGATGTGCCACAAAGAATATACCTTTATTGAACGTAATTGAATTAAAACCACAGTTTTTTTACAGATGCGATGTATGCGACCTGTGTAAAATACTTACTTCTACACCGACTTAAAGTTCCCCAAGAACTGAAAATACATTGTATGCGGCGATAGTGTAGTCACATAGCATAGTACAAAATATTGTAAATACAAATTTATTATTTAAATTTTATTTATAAATACTATAGTCGATCGTTTACGAACAACATGTAATATGTATGTACATCAAAGAGAGAACAGTAATGACATACTATAGTACTATAGAATAGTATTAAATCCATATTCATTGAATATCGTCGACTAAACTCTGATTATGCTGTTTATGAAACTCGATCTGACCTTATGATTATTTAAAATTACATCCAAAAGAATACATTTCGAATATTTATGCTTTTAAAAAATTTGTATACAAGATGAGAAATAATTTTATGGACTTTGTACTTTTGCTAGATGATGGGTATGTTACATTTCTTTTAACTGATAAAAAGCTTATCTACATAAGTAGATATGCATAGATACCCATCCACCTGCATTTTATTATCTACACATTCTCATGTTAACAGCATAGCACTGTGAACTTTGTACCTTACCTTTTTGCTCTCAAATATATTTTTAATAATAAAAAAAATACTGGATTTAAATTATACAATTTTTGAATTATATTAAAATTTAAATTACTCCTTATATGTAAATGTAAACAAAAATAAAAATTAGAAATAAACAAAAAGTAATAACGAAATCAACAACTATTCACGTACTCGACTCAAAACAGAATAATAAATAAAAAACGAAGCAAAATGTAAATAAAGAAAATCCAAAAACAAAATAGATAGAGACTCGATTTCAACCGACATTCTCACGAAACAGCTGTTTTCGCGCAAAATTCTTAAAGTGCTGCCAAACTCTCTCTTTTTGTTATCAATAAAATTACAGAGTAAATTCTATCACACAATATTCTTTTGCAATATCATTTTTACAAATGATTAGAATCATTTCTTTCATAAATTTATGGTTGAATTATATATCAATTTAATATATTTATTAAAATTTTTAAATGAAATGAAACTCAACCTTGTAACACGAATTTCATTTTGGAAGCAAATAGTAAAGAAGAAAAATTTACCGTAACTATAGTGTTGCCATCCTATTTCTTATTGAACTTTCTTCCAAATAGTAAGCAAACAATTAAAACGGCTCATGTATAGAAGGGAATAATACTATTATGTAAAAATGTTGCATGGCTTAAAGCTGTGTCATTGTAATAAAAATGGTAACAATAATAAGAATTATAAGTGTAATTCATAATAAAGTTGTATGTGAGGTCGCAAATGTGCAGATTTGCATGATTAGATGATCAATTTTTCCATAAAAAAAATAAAAAAAATAATATAAAATCAACAAATAACTAATAAAATAATAGAAGATGCAATAATGTTGCATTTTACAAATTAGTGTAGCCACTGCACTGCTTAAATATTGAATATAAAAATATATAAGAATATTTAATAATATTCTGTGTTCCCTAATTTTATTTACAATATTAAGAACAACAATAAGAAAGTTAATTTTCATTAATTTACGTTAATTTTGAAGATATATAAATTATGCACATGTTTACATAGTTTGAACAATAATACTTTCTATGCAAAGCTGAAGAAACGAATTCCACGAAATTGGCTCAAATTGCTGGACCTCCTTTCTATGTGTGGGACAGAGAACATTGATACTCCAATCATGCATTCCTCCCATAAATTTCTGCTATTGAGCCGGTGCATGTGGAAGAGTATCGGCCTTAAAGAACTGGATAGTCAAGCTATTAGTACATTCAGTTTTATTTTCTTAAGCCACAATATGACTTGTGACCTCGTCATGAACATATTGCGGAATATCAACACCATTATCTGTTGGGGAAATCTATTTCCTTCAAATAATATTCCCCAATGTTTTATGCGAATGTTATGTTTACATATAAATCGAGCAAAAAATTGAACAGACCGGCAACACTTCGGAGCAGCTGTATTTGAAGAAAATCGTCATCCGGTCGAATTATTGTAGTTTTTCTTTGATCGATTTACGTTTATTCATATATATTTATATGAATATATATTTAGTTAGGGAAATAGAAAATGTTACCTTCAACGGGATTATTTAAGAATTTGCCTTGCCCCTATTACAGTGGTGGTGATCGCAATTCCAGCACTGCTTCAGGCACTTGCAATCGGTCATACTGTCATTTTAAACATGTTCGTAAAGGTGACTTGTTGTGGACATACTTTTCGGTATATTTTACTAATGCATTTATGCTTAATTTTAGATGATACGGAAGATGCAGATGCGGAGGCAAAAAAGCGTGTACCAGAATATACTCCGGCTCCAAAGTTATTACCTTTACCGCAAATTACTACGTATAGCACACAGTCGTCGAAAAAGAAAAAGAAGTTGGAATATCAACCTGAAAAGCCTGAACTAAATGCATCGCCCTCAAAACGACCTTCTTCAAATGAAGTAGCACCAGTTTATATACCAGCCCCGACTGGAAGCTATAATGGTGCAACGTTCCCGTCTATCTTGAGTCTTGCGGACTGCGAAGAGGAACTGGATGAATTAAGTGATCTAATTGAAGATGAAATTAAAGAGGATGCAAAAGTTATAAATGATGACGCCAGTGACTCGGTTGAATTAACATTGGATCCGACTGAAGATGTGCCAGATAACTGTGTAAAGCACGATGAAGAAAGCATAGAAAAAGAAGCCGAGGAAAATATCAAAACAAATGCAAGCAAAATAGAAAAAACAATAAAAGACGAACGCCGTGATTCGACAGCATCGTCTTCATCATCGTCCAGACACAAACACAAATCGCACAGCAAGCCTAAAGAGAAAAGAGATTCGAAGGACAAAACCTCAAGCAGGGATGACGTAAGAAAACACAAAAGAGAGAGAGATAAAGAAAAAGAGGCTAAAAGTGATCGAGAGAAAGTCAAAAACAGAGATAAGGAGATCAGCAAGGATAAGGATAGAAAATCTTCGTCTTCAAGTTCTAAACATAAATCATTATCATCATCATCAAGCTCTGCTACAAAGACTCACGAAAAAGATAAACATCACAGCAGTTCAAGTTCAAAACATAAAAGTTCCTCGGTGTTGAGCTCATCCACATCCACATCATCATCATCAAAGAAATCACATCACCGTACAACAAGTTCGTCTTCGTTGTCCTCATCAAGACACAAAAGCTCCTCAGGAAGAGAGACATCGAAAACCAAGGAAGAGAGACGCAATGGACTACGTGAAACTTCAAATTCGACTACAACGGAGACTCCACCTGCAGCTTTTGCGTCAAATGAACTTGAATTTGAGTCTGAAACCGCAGAACTATTTGCTACCACAGAAGAAGATATTATGAAGGAATGTGAAATGATCTACGACCAGTTGGAACACGAATTCGCTACCCTTCATCAAGATGAGACTAAAACAGGTGCGGAGGAGAAGGAGAAAGTTAACGCAACCAAACGAAAAGTGTCGCAGGATGATGATGATGATCAAACTAGTTCTGCTGTACAAAAGAAGCGGGTAGCATATGAAAATGCGGACAAATTTAAGAGCAACATGCCTCAGGTATCACGCAAACCTAATCATATACGCAATGCTATGCAGGTATGAACCAAATGAAATATTCGTATTCACTATGTAAACATGATGACATTCTTTTCTAGGCAATTTTTGATCGGCAGAGCAATTTAAGGCGCAAACAGGAAGAAGAAGCCGCCGCTGCAGAGGCTGCAGTGCGTGAAGCTGAAGAGAAGGTGCGTGAAGCAAATGAAGCGCTTCGAAAAGTCAAAGAGAAAGGTCTAACACCGTTAATACCAAAGTCTTATCTTGTGCAGCCAAGTCGATCGACCTGTAATTAAGCATGCATTTTAATATTACCGTTTGCAAATTGAAAAACAATTTCATTTCAGCACGTGCCATTGCGCCGGTCGCCAATATATTAGCATTGGAGCGAGCCAAGAAGAGAGTTGAAGAGCTGAAAGCAGATAAAAGACCAGCATTTACGCCGGCGCAAACAGTAAAAAGTGGATCACGTGTCGCACACAAAGTTACTGCAGCACTTAGCGCAGTTGCACCTGTAAGCAGTACTTTCACACATATTCATGCTGCCTGAATAATCTATGCGTTATTTATATTTTTTAGGAAAATATAACCAAACCACCTGTTCTAGAGCCCAATTCGTCAAAAATCTCATTCAATATACGCATGCAGTATTATGAATTGATGGTGAAGCATTGCATTGTAATTTATCCAAATGTTAATGATGCTTGGGAGAGGGTAAATTATAGTTTATATGAATAGTATCAACATGTGATTGTTTACCAAAATTTGTTGTTGTTGCAGGCTCAAACTGAAGAGTTGGCTGTATTCAAGAAATGTAATACACCGATTATTTATAAAAGCAGTGCTCTGTTAGCTATAAATAAGTTGCGCAAGGAAGCGGCAGGTAAATGGTTTAGAATCAAAATCATATTTCAATGTTTAACCAAGAATTTTCTCATAGATTCGGGTAATAAACCTGCTAATACTAATAGAATGATATCACATGAAGTGATTTTGGCTGGAAAAATGGCTCAAAATATGTCATGGAGTGTTCAAAAGAAAATGTACGTATACAAGAGGCTCTCAATTTTGAATTCGCACCATAGATATCTGAATTTTTTAATCAATATTATTTGGAATTGTTCGAATTCGAATGTGTGTGTGATAATTGAATTTCATATATATATTTTTTTCTTTCTAATAACACTACATGAGCGTACTTCATGTATTTTATTTTGCTTTGCAACTTTCATTGTGGTTCGTGTAAAACTTTTAAAAACGTTCAAAATTCTTTTCCCAATAAACGTGTATTCAAAATTGAAGATTATCATGACTAGAAACGATGAGCATCTGATGCGACATATTCTATTCTACCTGCAATATCGTTATAGGAAAACCGATGCCACTGTGGGTGGTGAACCGTTCGATAAATTGCCCAGCGACAAGGCGTACGATGTGATCTATGAATTGCGACTAACCGATGAGCTATTGGTGTCGAATGGTTTTCCGCGGGCAGGAAAACGACCTGGCACGGCAGTGATTACTAATCTGAAACCAATGCGACGTCCAAATGAGACGGAACGTTATTGCAGTCGTTGCGGCAAAGTGTTCAACTTGGCCATGTACGATGAGGTGTGTGTTGATGAATGCAATTATCATCCGAAAAGTACTGGCTACCGCAGAGGTAAGTTGTCGATTTGTTTACATAATGCTATTTGTGTTTGTATTCTCGCATTGTATTGTGACAATTAGGTTTTGCTGACAATCAGCATCGTTGCTGTCAACAACCGGCTGGCACCCCTGGCTGCACTTATGCCAATTACCATGTTACCGACTATGTCGATTTTGATAATCTCACCGGTTACGTGACTACAATGGATAAGGGTGACGATTACATATCCACTAAAAAGGACATATATGCATTGGATTGTGAAATGTGCTATACAACGCATGGAATCGAATTAACGCGTGTCACAGTCGTTGATATTAATGCGCGTACAGTTTACGATGCGCTCGTAAAACCAGACAATAAAATTGTCGATTACAACACAGTGTGAGTAAGAGTGTGGTGCTACATGTAGCATTACGTAGATGTGAAGGTGGTGTGAGAAATCAAATTTTCATACTTTTTTGTTTGTTTTGGTTTTTTCTTTTTACAATTTCTACAAATTCATCTCATTTGCTAATTTATTGCTATTTGTCGCCCCTCTCTTTCTACATTCTCATATTGCTCTACAAAGTTACTCTGGTATCACCGAACAAATGTTGGCCAATGAGACGCGTACACTGCGTGATGTACAGGCGATATTAATGTCAATGTTTCATTCGCAAACAGTGCTTATTGGACATAGTTTGGAGAGTGATTTGAAGGCGTTGAAACTGATACACAGTGTAGTGGTTGACACATCAGTACTGTTTCCACACAAGATGGGACCACCGAAGAAACGTGCTCTCAAAACATTGTGTATTGAAAATTTAAAACGTATTATACAAGAGAATGGTATGTCTGTCGTCTTATTAATTAGTATATGTATAATCAAATCAATAATAATAATACTTTGCTCTTTATATACAGAATCAGGTCATGACAGTGCTGAGGATGCCGAAGTGTGCATACAATTAGTGAAATTCTATTTACGCAATAAAATAAGTTGAGATTTTTTACTACATTTATACATTTTATTAGTATGTACTATTATTATGTTATCAATGCAATGCATTGTTATATAAAATATTAAAGAAAATGGTGACCAATTATTACAAGCGCGCTGTTACAACCATTTTTTATGCACACTTTAAACGTACACAAATAGAACACCAACAAAAATACAAATATATAATTAACATTACATACATACATACATACACATATATAGTAATATGAATATTATTGAAAAGGGAAGCAATCTATAGTATTATTCACTTGAAGTCGATTCATTATTTATTTCATCTTGAAATAAGCTTATGTATGAAAAATATATGAATTTGCTTATAATTTTTATATTTTTTATTTGAATTAATCTCAATAAAGTGTTCTTTAGAACTAACAACAAATATGGTTCTAGGTAAATTATTTGTATTTTTTATTCTCAGAGTAATAATATGGTATGGGAGAAATAGAGAAATATGTATTCTTTCCAAATTTTGCAAAACTTTACGCAATGAACATCATAATATCAGTCATGTGGTGTGGTGTGGTTAATCTTTTCGAGCTTGAAGTGTGTAACTTTTTCTCTTACAACATTCTTTTGGTTATAAAGCATTTGCATGTGTGTGTGTGTGTGTGTGATACAAACACAAATGATGCTACGATGATGGATAACAATACTTAAACACTAGTTAGGGTTACTTTTCAAGTATCACTACATGATAACATGTCTCTGTAAAGTGTTTGGTTACACATATAAATACACAAATGTATACAGACGCACATTTGAATATGGGATTGTGCATGCGCTTGCATGTTGGTTTATACTTTTACATATATTGTATGCACATCATCAGTGTTTGTTTGTTTGTGTGTGTGTGTGTGCGTTGTATTGTGTGATAACTTTGCTGAAACAAGAGCAATTTTGTGGATTTGCATAGTTTAAAATTTATGTCTGCGCTTGTAAGTATATGTATATGCATGTGTGTGTGTTTGTGGATGCGAAAAATGTTGTTCAAAAGAATATATGTACTACATATAATAATGTAAAATCTTCTAAGAAGAGTATATGTATATCCTTAGTGGATGTCGACGAACTTTCTATTTATTCGTATGAACGTTAGATTGAAGAAAGTGAGTATAAAAGATATTGTTTCAATTTAAATTAAATATTTTCGTCTTTTAAGTATATGCAATAAGACAAAGTAATTATTAGTGGCATCACTAATATTACTTAAATAGCTCCTCTTCTACACATTCGTCTATGTAAATGGAGAAAGTTTTAAATTGTTGTGCAAAAGTTCGTTCCGTTTGAATTTTATATAGAATTTTATATGATTAAATAGAGAATATGAACGAGTCTTTAGTTTATAAATTATAAAATTAAATTTAGTTAAAATAATTTAAAAAAATATACGATTGTTTCCTTGCTGCAACATTGCCTGATGTTACTTCCCCTAATATTTTCGTACACGCTCAAGTACATATTTATAATATTGTAAAAAAAAATTGTAATAACATGCAAATATGTTTGTTATCAACCATATGCAAGATGTTCTTTTGAATATTAAATGTAAGCGTTCATATGATAAAAATGTGTGGGTGAAGTTGTATTAATTTCATCGCGTAATGGAAGTGACAGTGACAGATACAGTGTTCTCAAGAAAATGTGATATCGACATGAGTTCAGAAATAAATGTAATCAAAATAAAGTTTGTAACAAAATATTATATCCAATATGTTAATATTGTAATTTGGGAATTTTTTTTTCACTTTCAAGAGCTTTTCCAGCGGGCAAAGCGGCCTTATGTTTCATAAATGACATCGTATTGAAGTGGAATATTATTGAAATTGTGCATTTAAAATATTGACTATACAGCCGATAAAATCTGATAAAAATAGTCAAAATAAGCAACTGCTAAAGTATTTATTTATTTTTATTATTTGTATGTAATCACAACCCACAGTAGAAATCATCATAATCAAATACTTACGACTCTTTTTTTGTTTTATTATAATAAAAACATTAAATACACTCACAATAAAACTGACTTTTAAATTTTATTACCATCACAATTGTTACTACAACGATTACGAGCAGCAGAAGCTAGTTGTAATAGTGCTGACACAACCAATAGAGACTTCTCATTGCGGCATCGCATTCTTTAGCAAAAAAAAAAAAATCATACTTAAAGGAGACGACTACGATGAAAACAATATTGAAATATAATAAACGAACAAAACACGCGGTAAATGCGGAAATGGTGGAATTCATTTGGACCATGGGTGTCCAAACTTTTAGCATCTTTGTAGGGGTAGCGCAATGAACAGAGCACGTTCGAGAGATTTTATAAAATAGACTATAAGTTGTAGTTCAAAGGAGGACAGTACAATTAAATGCTTAATCAAAGTACCTAATTTATCAAGTATTCGAATAATCGACATTTAAATTATTCGATTAATTAGCGAAACAAATTATTCAAAATATTGACAATATTAATTTCAATGCAAAGAAGGCGTAAAGTTTGACATTTTCTCAAAATCAAAGAAATTCATTGAGTAAGCAAAATATTGATTAATCGAAAAGTTTCATTTCCATTAATTAATATATCGATTAATCAGATATTGATTAATCGTACTTTTTGACTAAATGATGAATCACACAAAGGTTAATGGTTTGGATTAGCAACTGACCCATCGGATGTCGAATTAAAGTTCGCTGGATTGCTTTTAAACCATAATTACTATGTTTTTTTTTGCTTTACAAGCATGCAATGCAACTTGTCTAAAGATTCTACGGCTTATTTGTGAGCGGAGTTTCTCATCAAAATGCTGGATTGATACATTTTTGCATAAGTTTTGAACCATTTATCGTAAAAAAATGAAGCTTGCTTATACTATCGTGCGCAAGATCTTAGCGCACCATTATTGAACTTTCGAAAAGAGATCACACAGAATTTTGGACACCCTATTACTTGAAATTCTACACAGCAAGTGGCACAGAAAGAAATTATATACTTGGGTGCTATGTACGATTTTCAATATTACTTCATTCTTAAGCTGAAGCTCCATACCAGGTTTTTCAGGCGTTACAGCTTTCGAAGTCGTTGATGGTTTTCAGGTTTATCAGGCGTTACAGAGTTTTTAGGTGAGCAAATCAAACATAAAATTTGTCGTTTTGACATTTCGCAGTCAATATTTGTAAACATTTTCATTATAAATATCATTCTTAGGGAGGAGAACAAATGAGATATCGACTAAAAATGCAAATTCGATAAAAGTGATATTTTACGATTTAATTTTAATGGATACAGTACGTTTGTTCACTTTTTCTATATTAATACTAAGATAATTAGAACGTTTTCTCGTGTTTTATTGTGTGAAATTTGTGTAACATTCTTTTAAAATATGGTAAGCGATATCGATTACACCATTATCATAATCATATTCGACAGCACTAATGTTCGAATGAGTTATCTGTCAGATGATGCCTTAAAAGTCTTCCAAGTCTGAAAGAAAGTTGAAATTTGGTATCTTTCAGGCTTTTCGGGCTTCAGTTGTGGAGCAGATTCCATACAATTGCACAAAATCATCTTTCAGCCGAAACGCCTGAAAAACTTGGTATGGAGCTTCAGTTTTAGGTTGCATGGAAGTACATAAAGTTTAAATGTTATTTGTCAAAATGCTGTCAAGATAAAGTACCATATATATCTACTATGCTCCGCGTGCCACGGTTTGTATTAACCTGATCTAAAATCAGCAGTGACAACGTTTAAGAAATATATACGAGTATGTTAACCACATCGATATATCATTTGTGCTTGTGAGTGTGTACTTGATTGTGTAGTAAAGATAATTATAATCACAAAGCGTCATATTGCAATAGTATAACACAACAACAACATAACAGGAATAGTAGGTAGCTATCGTATATCCTAATGCTTGCATTAGTCAAGTTTAAAAAATGTATGCGATTTTCGAATTAATATTTATATGGGCTGAAAGTATTTTTAAAGAAAAAAAATTAAATAATTTAACTATAAATAATTTAAAAAAGTTTTTTCCCAACTTATTTCGCTAGCTGAAACAATTATTAAACAATTTTTTTTTTCCACAAACTTTTTAGCCAGAATAAATTTAAATGAAAAAAAAGAACATACTGGAAATAGTTTTTTTTTTTGCAAATCCCATAAATATACCTGCTAAATTTTCAAACAGATCTAATACACATACTTGTACATATGTATTACATACAGACAGACATATGTAAATGAAACAACAGAAGCCATCACAAAGAGAGAAAACAAAGAAGCCACTACAATATGAAAGGGGTGAAAATAGCCAAGTTACCATTATAATCTCAACCCTTACGTACACGTTATGAGGTAATAAAAACGTTAAAATTATAACAAATAATAAAAAAATATGTTGTTGCTATTGTTAAAATAGATGACTTTGTGGTCGTGTGGATGGGTGATGAGATAATTGCACAACACAATGTCACGATAGTAATGATATCCTATAGAGTCGATGTCGATGTGGATATGCGTTTACTTGTAGAATGTGAAAGATGAAAATAAGAAATCTAGGATCTTGTTAAATCTAGAGTTATTATTATTATTAAATGTTACTTTGGCATATTCTTAGATAATTACCGTACACATACTATAATTTTTATTGATAAATATGTTCTTTTGTTCCTGCTTTAAGTTGTTTAATTTTAGAATGTTACATGATGTTGGTGAGCTTCAGCCATGGTTCAATGGAAAGATAGTACAGTACGTTCAAATTCTATGTATTACGACGATGATTCTTACTCTTTCAAAGAGATCGATCGGTTCGTCAATTGCTTACCAACACATGAACATTATTCGAATGCTGTCGAGTTAGGGTTTTCAACGGGGGAGTTGATGCAAACAACATACAGGAAATTGGATAACATAAAAATATTCACGAGTGGTATAATTTTGTTTTATTAGTTTAATGTAAGGAATTCTTATATTTTTAATTGGATATTTAATTATTTTATTGTATACTTACTTATTATTTTATTTTGCGTTATCTTTTCTCTCTGTAACTATTGGCATTTTTATTTCGAATATTTATTGCGCTTAAATTGGAACACTTTAATGTGTTAATTACCCGCAAATCTGTACAATAATGTAACAGAGGAATAACTATATTTATATTTTTTCTCAATAGCAGGTATAAAGTACAATAAAAAAAATCACCACATAGAAAAAATACCATATAATAGAATAAGTACAACACAAGCAATTATCGAGCGTAATATAATTGAAACTTTTAAAAATAGTATTTCTTTACGCAATGCTACACATACATATAGCTATTCTTCCTATGTACGAGTATAACATTTAATAACGATATTGTTTGCCAAGCCATAAGGATATTTTAAAATTACTCTCCTAATGAAAATGTCTTGTTATGAAAGTGGATGATATTTTAAAAATTGCTATGTGACCCTCTTATATTATACGTAGTATGAATGTTGTTGGAATCATGTAATTTCATATTGTCATTAACTCAATACTGTATTGTTTATAAAAACTCATACCAAGATGTGAATACTTACGTTGGGAGTGAGTGAAATTGGTTGGTAGAAAGAGATTTTTCAAAGGGTACGAAATGTAATATATAATAATACCATTTCGATGTTCAAATTTTGTTGTTATATTCAGAATTGTAATTAATTTTAGACCATTGGTACATTGGTATCAGTTTTCCTAATCTTTATTATATTTGGAGTTGTCGAAGAAGTTATGAAATACTTTTCGACAAATAGGACACTGCTGAAAATATAAAACCACAACTTAAGATAAATTTTTGTGATTTTTTTTAATGAAACAGTTAAAATCTATTTATTCAAATCAATGGTAAATCATATTATGACATTTGAAGAATATTGTGTAAAATTTTCATGGAGAAATATTAAAAAATACGCCAATGGCAGCAATTATTCTGAAGCGCCTTGGAAAAAAGTTGAATTGCGGTGTCCCACATAAATCGGTGCTGGATCATCTGAAATCAAAAAATCAAAATATATCGTAAGATAATCGCTTTGCAAAGGTAACGATGGGGGAATTTTTTGAAATTTCAATTTTTCACTTTTTGGGAAAAACCGCGATTTTTTTTTTGTGAAATTATTATATGTTATTCTGTTATTGTAAAATGAAAAAAATTAACAAATTTGAAAAAAAAATGTACAGAAATAGTGTTCAAAATTTCAAAACGATCGGTTCAGTAGTTTTGAAGTTATGAGGGACACCGACTTTGAAAACGTGAGTTGTGGGAAAAACGTTTTAAAGTTTTGAACACTAAAAAAATTGGGATGAAACGTTCATAAGCTAGTTCTACCGACTTACCTCACACTGAATCATCAATACCAGGTCCATAAAGGATGTTGCAATCATCTATGATGTCCAAAGCATATTTTTGCTCTTGTCTGCAATGAATTATTGCCTTCTTTTGTTTGTTTTTCAGCTTCCTACTCTGCTCGGCCTATACGCATGGTGTCAGTTGATCCGACAGGTATAAAAATAGTCATAACTTTGTCAATTTTGCTCCGATTGACTTGAAATTTAGACACAACATTCTTGAGATATTATTAAAAAATTAAAAAAATCATAAAAAAATTTCGAAAAAAAGAACAAATTAAAAAATCCTATTCCCCCCTTAATCTCATTTAAAAAATTTTGTCTAAATTCTTTTAATAATCGTGCTTAAAAGACTATAATACAATATATTGGTTCGTTGTTTGACTAGACATATTGAACTTCATTTTAAAATTGATTCCTCTCTCCAAATATCACATTACCTGCTGATGCTATTGATGATGATAATGCTGTTTGGGCTATTTAAAATAAATTCCCCCACAAAAATAAAAAAAAAAAACTCGAAAACAAAAGTGCAACAATTTAGTTTCATCTTTTCAAATTAGAAAAAAAAAATTCGAAAAAGTTTTTTCAATTTCAAAGTTTCATTTCGCGAATGTTTCCTTTATTGGATGATACATACATACATAATGTACTTAGGTACATGTTTGTGGTTTTCATAGCATGTTGTAGATGCTACCTCTGAATACAAGTACCTTACCATCTATGTATGTAGTTAGGTGACCACCAAGAGTGTTTCATTAAATTCAGTTGTTATTGTTGTTGTTGTTGTTATTATTATTATTATTATTTTTATTATTATTATTTTAATAAGATCTG
Source organism: Megamerina dolium (assembly GCA_963854835.1). Classification (NCBI taxonomy): domain Eukaryota; kingdom Metazoa; phylum Arthropoda; class Insecta; order Diptera; family Megamerinidae; genus Megamerina; species Megamerina dolium. Next base: position 13,120,716 of record OY978526.1, on the reverse strand, counting down.
GTCCCACTCCTTTGCTTATTACTTCATATTGTAGTACAACATGTAGCTACATACGTAGGAAGTAATCGAGTTGATGACATTGTTGTGTTCTGCCAATAATATATACATCTGTTTTTTGTAACATATTGTACATGAGTACAATAATGCGTTCAAATGAAGTTCTCTTAACTATGTCAATATATTGGTAGCAGTAGTCCATAGTAGCAGTAGTAGTAGTGGTAGTAGTAGTAGTATCGCTGATAGTATGGAGTACAAAATGTCAACGTCTATTTGTTTTTCTTGTTGGTACATTCTGTTTGATTTTCAATTAAATTATAATCACTTGCTGTTTAATATCTGTTACGCTTCATAAGTTTCCAAGTATATGATGCATGGCAAAAGCCAATTGGCTGCTGTCGTTTTTAATAAATTTCCTACTTCTGGAATTATTTTAATTTGACAAACATATTTTCTTTATCAATTTAGTTGTAGGTTCTTTTTTTTTAGCGAAATAATTGAATGAATGGAAAATGAAATGAAATAATGGTTTTGACCACCAGGCGCCATAAACATTTCTACATGTATTGTGGATAGATGTTGGCTCGGTCAGATGGTATTTCATATGTAAGCTTAAAGAAACATTCAAGTACACATTGAAATGACTAGAATCGCTCGTGGAGGAATAAAATCGATGATTGTTCCCCATTATTTTTCTTCTTCTCAACATGTTTGGTGAACAGATTTACCTCCTATTATAATTCTTTATAGGGACTCCAGAACAAAATCGATGCCTTTATACAAAAGGCATCCTCTCTTCTATTCATTTTCGCTAATAAACATTTTTATGAACATACTTCATACCAATTTTTGCTTCTTATTGAGGCTACGCTACAAAAAGAACTTAGAATTACCTGAAAATTTATAAATAACTTCATAATTGCTTTAGAATTGCTTGTTGTGAGATAATATGTATAATGGCCTAGACAGACGGCAGCCTAATTCCGGATTACCGGCGCACTTAATCCGAATAAAATATTAACCTGACAGACGGCAGTATTTGCGGATTAACTAAACAGCTGATTGCTGTTTTAATAGGTCTGCTCAGTTACATTACTATCACTATCAATTTCTGCCATCTGTCACTCTCGATATGAGAAAATCTACAAGAAGTACGTGTACTGAAAACTATCAGAAACTTGTAAATTGACATTCACAGTTCGTAATTGGCAGCTGGATTTATTTGTTCGCCAACGCTTTTCATGTTGAAAACTGTTAACAATTGTTGAACGTTTTTTGTTAGCGAACACGCTTAATATTTTGTAAAATGGATCGAGACAAATTCACAATAGACAATTTTCAGCAGTGTTGCCATCGCAAATTGCCCTAATCCTCTTTTATTTTGAGAATTAACTCATATAGTTAATGAGGATTAGCTGCAGTTAATGCCCGAGTTAATTCGAATTAACTCGGTAATCCGGAATTAGGCTGCCGTCTGTCTAGGCTATAACTGACTCCCATTAATTCTTCTACTACAATTTCTACCCCAAACACACTTACTCTCTTACTCCCTGTCGCTTCATCTTAGGGTGAATTCTTTACAAAATTGAGGTTCTTTAAATTTGATAAAAATCTGAACTTTATATCGCATTTGCCATTAAATTAGCGGGAAAGGTCTTTCACATTGTTTTCTAATTGTCAAAAATCATCAATTTCCACGACTATCGGGAAAATGTCAGATTTAGTGATGCATTGAAAACAAAATGGCTACATTTGACGACGAAAAAGAATTTCTTCATCATGATGACACATCAACACAATCGTCGGCAATTGTAAAGAGAAAATTGCTTAAATTTTATTACGAAGTACATATGTGTTCTTCAACTTCTTCAAATTTTTATACCCTGCATAATGCAATATGCATGGTATATTTACTCAACACTTTAGCCGGTTACTTGCATCAAATGAGATGGTCATTATCGAAAGTCAAGATTAGTTTCACATAAATTACTTTTCAAGAAGAAGGTTTTAAGAAGGTCGAAAACAGGAGACTGCTCGTATATTAAAGAAATAAATCAAATAAAGATGTTTTAAAGCGAATATGAAAGAGAAAATGTTAAAGTCAAGATAAAGACATTCTATTCGTTTGCCTATGTTGGGCGTTAACTCACGCGATATTTTTAATTGGAGCGTGCTAGCAATAAAACTTATAAAACAGTTTTCCCCACGGTCTATGAAAAAATCGTGGCCATTCAATAAAACAATTTCTGAATTACCGATGCAGAATAATGAATTAACAATATTTGAAATTTCTTTTTCTATTTGGGAGTAAATAGTAATATTATTGTTATTGTTGTAATTACGTTTATATACTTAATATTTTAGCAAGAAAAATTAAAAAGAATGAAATAAAATAGAGTGAGATGAAAAATAGAAAGCAGCAACATGCAATTATATATATATATGAACAAGTAATAGTAAGATTGTAGTAACTAAAACATTAAGTACGTGACCTAAATAAAAGTGAACAAATAGAAAAAGAGTAAATAAGTACAAAAATATACTTACACGTTTATTGAAATACAAAAAACTTGTATAAAAAGGACATCAACAAAAAAGCAGCAAAAATAAAAAAAAAAAAAGTTAAATAAATAAATAAAATGGAAAAAAGTAAATTCACATATTCTACAGCTTATAGACATCAGGTATGGTGTATGTGTTTAATTTATTTAATAAAAACGATACTAAAGGTTAAGTTGATGTTTTTAATCCATAACCTTGGTATGGCATTAAGAAAGAAAGACAAAAAAAAAAAATGTATAAATAAAAATAAACAAATAAGAAAGCTTAACAAACTGAGAGATTTGTGTGTTTTCTCTTACTAAGCTTAAGAAATGCATTAGGGAACAAAGGATGAATTGAGGTTCACACAGGTGGAGCGACCAACAATAAGTTAAAACTATCTATTGTCATTGCAGTAGGCCAATGTAAAGAGGTGCTTGCTTCTTGATGATCACAACAGAACACATGTCCATGTAGTTATGTATGTACCTAAATTCAATATATTCATACCACATTCATGCTTAAACTTATGTTCATGTAGGTAGATTCAAAGAAAAGGTTATAAAAGGCTTTTAAGACATTTTTTAACACCCACAACATCTATAAGACGTGCCCATATGTATGTAGAGGTACCTTCATATCTACATACATAGCTTTCAGCAACTACCATTAGATACCATTTTCCACAATAGACAGACACTTCAATAAAAAAACAAACATAGGCACATTGTGTTTACTCAAGAGATTAACTATAAATGCTGTAATTCTTTTATTTCAAAGCATTCGAAAATGTTGAAAACTTTTATATTTCCAGTTGTTTTTATTGTTGTTGTTGTTGTACTGGTTGTTGTTATGGTTGTCTCTGAGATTTTAATTTTTAAGTTCTCGCAGACAGCAGTAGTTTTTGTTGCAACTGTAAATCTTGTCAATCGTTGTTGTTGTTGTTGATGTATTTTTTGTTTTTGTTTATATTTTTTTTTGTATTGATTTTTTTGTTCTTGCTAAATACAAGTACAACTTAAATAGGATGTAGCAAACTAATCGCATTTTGAGCATTTAATTGAAAGGTTATTGAAAAGTATTGAAAGTGATTTGTTTCAATTTGATCTTTGGAAGCAATGCATTTGAAATATGTATTTATTTGATTTATTTATTTTTGCTTTTTTTTTCTGGTCTATTTAATGTGGCTGCAGGCGATGAGAGGTGCTCTTGCTTTTCCAGTAATGCTGCAGTCCTTAGGTTAGGTTAGGTTATGTGACTGCCCTCTCTCTGAGAGGACACACTTAGACCAGAAAGGCCCATTGTGATACCACCAAGCTTCTCTTCCAATACTTTTGTGCGTGTTAAATTTGGACAGCATTAGAAGGAACCTACTTATATTAGCCGGTTCCGAAGGGCAGAACCCTTGTGACATCACTTGAATTAAGTTTTGGCATAGAGCTCTTTTAAGAAGCATTTCTTGGATAGTTGTTACTGCTGGAAAAATTGCAAATTCTTGCCGGCTGGTTTTTTATTTTGTTATGCTTCAGCCGAGAATTGAACCTACGACCTACAGATCAGAAGACCAACGCACTAACCACTGAGCTACGGCACCCACGCTGCAATCCTTACTTTATAAAAAGTTTAGATAAGAAGCACTTTCTTTAGAGAAAAATTTAAATTTAATAAAAGAATAGAATAGAGAATAGAGAGAATAGAGAATGTGTTCTTGGATCGATAATTGGAGAGTTAGTTGAAGCCAACGGTAAACAAAGTTATTACGCATAATCAAAAGATAATGTGAGGAAGTGGTCTAGGCTAGGTTAGGTTAGGTTAGGTTAGGTTAGAGTGGCTGCCCTCTCAAAAAAGGACACACGTAGGCCAGAGAAAGGCCCATTGTGGTACCACGCGAATATTCCTACTCTACTATGTCGAATCAACCAGAACTTTTGACGAAATTTAGGAGGTTGCCAATATCAACCACTGATAGGGGGGGCTAACTCATTTAACTGGTAATATCCCAGGCATTTTTTGCGTCTTTTGCACAAAGCACGGCAGGTACCCTGCAGATGTGAGACGGTCTCGAGTTTCTTCTCATCTCTGCAGCTTCTGCAGTAGTCATGCACGAGATGGCCTAAGCCCATTCTCGCTGCGTGAATTCCTATAGGGCAGCGGCCGGTAACCACTCCAAAATAGGTCAAGATATCTTTTCTGTTAAGGTCAGTGAGGCGAGAGTTTCTTTCTGAGTGTGGCCCACAGCACTTTCACCGTCCTAAAGATGGGTGAATCCGTCCATCTTTTTTTGGAAGGCGGTAGATGAAATTTGTGTGGATGGTCTAAGCCCTTCAATACTGTTTCAAAAGCGACTAAAGTTCAAAAATCTGCCATGAAAGTTATTCAACTTGATTTTTTTGCATGCCAAAAATTTTTTGTCTTTGAATTATCTCCAAAGTGGCAACATTTGAGTCAGCTGGATTAGAAATTTGTGAAAATAGGTGTAGTTAAAAGAAGAAGAAGAAGAAAAAGAAGTAACTTTTCACCGAATCTATGCACTAGTTCACAGACGAGTTATGAAATAAAATTATATACATTCATTTTATGTAATTTGATTCCTAATGCCATTATACTCTTTCCAAAACTGAAAAAAAAAATTTATTGTTGAAAATATTACCAATTACTCAATGCAAAGGTGAAAGTTTTTTATTATATGTAAATATTTGGAACATTTTACCTCCCATAAGCCTTTTGCCCTAGACCGGATGTCTCTTTCAATACTAACAACACCTAACCTAACCTCAATTCTAAATCTATATACATATATTTTCCAGGCTGTTCTATGAAGAAAAATTCATTGTATTATCATTGTACAATATGGTGCCTATATATAATATGACTTGAAAATGTTTAAATTTCCCATTACTCGCAACTAGCAACTAGTAAGTAAAAGGATTTATATTTATAAGAAAACAAAAAGTATTATTATAAATATAAAAAGAAAAAAGGCAAAAGAAAAAAAAAAACATATAATAATAATAAACTAAAAAGGTATACATATATAAAGCACCAAAAACTGTTGTGAGTTAATAGTACGTGAAGTTATTTTCTTTTACCTTTTCATACACGTCGTAGTATTCGTATGAAAATATACTTCTAGAACAAATATGCTGTGGTTCGTTTGCTTGTATATTCATTTGATGCTGGGAAATTTGTTTGAGTGGTGTAAAATGAACATGCTCATGTACTAACACACACACACACACACACACATATGAGCAAATGGACATTCGGGCACGTGCAATGGGTGTGCTGTTGTACATTTTGGTAAACTTTACCTTCAAAAACATCCATCTATCTATCTTAGGTGAATTTTCAAAAGAATAATAAAAAGCAAGCAAACAATAATAATAATAATAATAATAATAATAATAATAATAATAATAGTAGTAGCACGTGTAATAATAATAAAGATAAAATAAAATACATTAAAGTGATGTTTCCTCGCTTGATGGTCCCACTGTTGAAATAGTGCAGTAAGTAAGCCATTATGTCAAGCATAAGAGTTGGATTACGTATATGCGTACATATGGCCTTGCTGCTACTTCAAACAAATGTCATCATATACACATACAATAAGTAAGTAAATGTAATAAAATAATTTACCATCTTTCGGTGTATGTAAATAATTTGTGCAAAACAGAAACCAAAAAAAAAAAGCAAAACATAAAAATGTGAAAGAGAAAAATATCATTACAATCATGTTGTGCCCAAAATTATGCCACACATATTCGTATGTACCTACAAATATCTATGTACTTTTGCGCAAATGTCTTATGTGTACTTCTGGTTCTGCCTACACGGCGTAACAATGTCAACACATATGCCATTTGTCTAAGAGAATGTATGTGTGATTGTATGCGTATGTTTTTATACAGGTAAAATTTTTGTATAGTCTATAGTCTCACACACACACACACACACACACACATGTCAAATACAAAAACATGTAAGCATGTGTACAGACATATGTAAGTGGGTGTTTTTGAAGTGGTAATTCAGTAAGAAGCGAGTTATCGCTCATCACCGGAAGTTGTTAGTGAAAGTTGTTGTTGTTGTTGTTGTTTTTGCCTAGGCAAGAACACAAAAAATCATTTCATAAAACACAAAAAATATATGCAGGTATATGTAGAAGATAAGACATTGCGAATTGCGAATGACATAAAAAAGTTTTTCACTTTTGTTTTTCTTCGGTTCGGATTTTTTGTTTGTTTGTCTATTTCTGCTTTTGTGTGTGTGTGTGTGTGTGTGTGTGTTTGTGTTTTTTTTTTTTTTTTGGTACGCTTTGAAAGTAGTATCTTAAATGATAATCAGCATTTGTATAGCAAAGGGGATTTTAAACATAATATGATACAATGAGGAATTTATACTCTAGTTGCATCCTTGTGGTACTTTAAATGGTAGAGATAAATTATTTTCCATTCAATTGAGTACGAGCAATTCAAAGGTTATTATTATTCTTAATAAATATTGGTAAAACCTTGTGAATTTTATCTTATCATCAAAATAGTACTCTCCATAGGTGTCAGGCAAAATTTTGGTTTTTTTTTAATAAGTTGCGAAATTTTTGTGTAATGAATGTTTATTTTCCAATGTATTATTATCATCGAATTTTAGGAATCATATTTTTAGACTGATATAGTTTTTTATACAAAGTTGGAAGTCATTTCGTTTTTAAGTAAACATAGCTCCAATATAAAATTTTAATTTTTGTTTTAAACTTATTTTTATAGTACTGCAATGTTTTAAAAATAAATCGATAAATTATTACATATATTATTTTTCAATGCATAATTCTAAAACAATGGAATCTTATTCCTTTTTTCACTAAAATCGTACTTTATACAAAATTTGACGACAATCTCTCTAATAAAAAAAAAAAAAAAAAAAAAAAGATTTTTTAAAGTTATGGATATGAAATTCCGGAAATCTTATTTTTCATCAAAAATAGCCCTTCAGAAAAATTTTGAAGTAATTCTGTGTATAAATAAACATAGCTCCTATACAAAATTAAAAATTTTTTAAAACACATCGACAAATTTATATGGAAGATGTGATTATTTTTCAATCTATTGTTATGAAACTTTATAAATCTTATTTTTCGACCAGAGTAATATTACATACAAAGTTTGAAGTTATTCGGTTCATAAATATTCATAGCCCCCATTTAAATAATGCCAATTTTTTGAAATGACTCGAACTATTTGTATGGATGGCATCATTATTTTTCAGTGGATCTCTTTGAAACTTGGGGAATTTTTAAAAACCACGTAGTACGTTGATCGAAATTTTAGGTTAAGAATTTTCAAGTCGCACCATTTTTTTTGGATATGTGGATGTAAACGTATTGAATGTGATAAGAATGAAAAAATCTTAATTTTATTGCATCGAAAGTGACAAAAATGTATCATTCGAAATGTAGTAGAATAACAATTAAATTAAAACCCCCTATGATATATCACATAAGAAGCTACTGATATACATGTGTATGTAGTTATATTTGCTATGGTACATTCAAACATCTTTCACCTACTTAAGGACATGAAAAATGAAAATACAAAATAAGAAAAAAAGAGGAAAAATTCAACAACAACAACAACAACAATAACACACTCAATGCTCTAGATACTTTACAGTTTTATTTGCAGCAGCTTTACTTCTTTTCACCTCGTCTTAGGCAACAGGCAGGCACAGCCGTACATTTACGCATTTACTCCTAAACATACACGTACACATATTTAGTACATACATCTACGAAGTGCTTTATACTAGAGACGATCTTGAAATTATAATATTTTATCATGGATATAAATCTATTTGCTCAGGTGTTTCTCGACGCTAATATGTTTGTGATGACTTTATTTTGTGGTGGATTTTTTATTTTATATTATTCTTATTGCTTTTGTTGTTGTTGTTGTTGTTCGTTTTACTTATTCGCCGCCTGGTCTAAGTAAGCTTTACTGTATTTATTTGTAAAAGGAAGCAATTACATACTTTTGTCAATTATTTTATATGTATTTATGCATACTTATGTATAGGTATATTGAGTGTGGTAAATGTATGTTATATTTTTATTGTTGTTGTTGTTGTTGCTGTGCTATTGCTATTATCCGATATTCATCAATAATAGCCATAAAATATATACTTTATTGCCATTAGAAGACATTTGAAAGCATTATTAAGCATTAGGTAGTCATTTCTGTTAAAAAGTTTAATATACTATGGTAATTGATAAGTTAATAAAGACATATTTGGCTCTTTCTTTTTTTTTTTTTTATTCAATTTTGAAAATAGTGTAAATGGGGAATTTTTATTTACTTTCTCAAATTATGGAAATAATTATTAGAAAAAATTGCAAATTCTACAAATAAATGATGTAAGAGCAACATTTAAAGGGTATGAATGATATTTAACTAGAAATATTTTGAATTTAATAGAAATTTACTGCAATTGTTGCTGTAATTAGCTATAATAGCTTCAAGGTCATGAGATTTCACTATGTAGTCTAATTCATTTAAAAGAAAATTAACTAAAATTCACTTATCATAAAGGTAATTAAATTGAATTTATTTGATTTAATTGAAGTATCCGTAGATTAAGGCAAAAAAAAAAGCAAATAGTATCAAATAGTCACTTGTTGCATTCAAGCAAACAAAAAAGGGGTTAGCTATAATGTCATCATTGTTTTTGTAGAAGATTGAGTAAATTAAATAATTCATTATCAAACGTTATAGAGTAAATATGTAGGTTAGGTACATACCCCTTGATCAAAAAGTTCCCGGAATCCATTGAACAGAAAGAAGTCAGAGGGAGCCAAATCAGGTAAAATCGGTGGCTGTTGGATGGTATTTGTTTAATGATGGCACTGTGCGACGGTGCGTTATCATGGTGCAAAATACACGAGTTTTCTGCCCACAATTCCGGTCTCTTTCCGTCGTACTCATAAACCCACGTCTTGTCTCCAGTAATGATCCTTTTGATGAATGTGGGATCGGATTCAGACTCGTAAATCATATGTTTTGCGACGTCAACATGGTCTCTTTTTTGCATGAAATTGATTGAAAATTGTAAAAAATCGCCATTACAAACAGAGATAGATGTACTTTTGTAAATGTCAAGTTATGACGCTAAGATTTAGAGAGAATATTAACAACAGATGTACCAACTTAACAAAAAAAAAAAAAACAAAAAACAGAACTAAAATAGGAACGATGGAAGCGCTACACGGTGGTTTTTCCGGGAACTTTTTGATCAAAGTGGTATGTAAATACACAAAAGTGCAATCAATGAAAGTTCATTAGACAGAGTGATGACAATGTCATTCAAGCCTCTCATTGAGTGCATAATGACAATAGTGAAGAGTAAAAAAAAAAAATTTGTATGAAAAAAAATTAAATGAATCATGTTGCATTATACTTTTTAGTTTATGTTCATTTTTCTGTTACATTGTCTATCTTTTGTAAGCTTTTTGTTCGGATTTGTTGCAATTTTTTTAATTGTTCTTGTGGCTTTAGTTAGTACTTAGTGCACCACAAAGCCACAAATTTATGTAGATAGAAAAGAAAATTATTCACAATATCTTGTAATACGCTACTACTATTAACTGCTCAAGTTTATACTTTGTATTATCCTAATAAGTAATACAAAGAAAAATATATTTATATCACCATCATAGACACGCTTACTCAGTGCTATTCACTGTACACCACTTACTTGTTGGTATATGGTATATGCCAGATATTGTCAATTTTGTTTTCTTTTGTTTTCTGCTCCTCTTCTCTATGACTGCACCTACACATAATCGTAATCATTTTGTCTTTTGTTATTATTTAGTATTTTTTTTCTGTGTTTTTGTTGCTTTTTTATGATTTTCCTTTATTTTTATCATTTTTTTATTTGCTTTATTTTCTCATGGCTTGTATTAATGTTATAATTCATTGCGCTATTGTCCTTTGGTTAAAGTCCTTTTGATCCTGTAGACTTATTTGTCTTTAGCAAAGATGGCGAAAATTGCCATTTTCTTTTCAGTTATTCTTTTCTGTGGGTGTGTGTGTGTGTGTGTCTGCGTATGTTCGACGATTTGGTGGTAAAATGTTACTTCGCACGTTCCTTTACATCAACATCTGATGATGCGTTCTTGTTCATCAGTTCACAGGATTTACAGGATTTCAGATTTACTCCTCGGCTTGACTACGTATATGCGTGTGTGTGTGTGATTGTGTGTGCGTGTGTTTGTATTATATATTTTTTTTTTTCTTATGTATTTGTGTGATTCTTTTCTTTGGCTTTAATTTTCTTCTGTTCATCATTATCTTGTTAAACAACGTTCTTGTTTGTTGTTACTGCTACTGCTGCTGCTGCTGCGGCTGCATACTGGCTTGTATGTAGTTGATCATAAAGTCGGCTTTGTTTATTTTTATCATTTGCCATATTTCTTTTCCATTTCGTTTGTTACTACTATTTCTTTGCGTTTTAAGATTCAGATTCAGTATTCAGCTGTGGTGGGTGGTCGAACGTTTGTGTTAATAGCTGTTTGTAAACAAGTGTTTCTACTACTTTGTCTTACATTTTTGCTTCTTGTAGTTTAGTTGTAATATGATGATGTTGTTGTTGTTTTTTTTTTTTTTTTGTGGATACTTATATGTGTGAAAATGCTTGTCGAATAGATAGCGAAGTAGAATGTCGAATATTTATGTGATTAATATCATCATCATTAACTGCAATTAACTTTGTTTTCTGGGTTCTCTTTTCTATTTTGATCAATTCTTTCTTAGTATTTACGTACACAATATTTACATAATTATTTATGTGTTGAGAAATTGTCATATTTTCATTGTGAATAAATGAGTTTATAGGATAATGAATTTTTTTAATAAGGCAATCTTTGTTCATTGGTAACAATTTGGCGAAAACATATTCTCATAAAAACCACCAATAATGAAGAAAATGAAGATGAAAAGAATAAAATGCGCAAAATATTTGATATGTTCAAGCTGTGTTTATTTTTCATTATGAACATTTTTGAAATAGTCTTTCATAATGATGGAAGAATGTTAATGACAATGGAGAGGTTCATGTGAAGCAGATTTATTTAATTCAATCGAAAATATCTACTATATTTCTTTCACATAATTTCATATCTGTATGAAATTAGGGTTTATCGACATTATTCCAAAAAACTTTGTAATAATGCCGAAATGAAGTTTTGCAAATAAAAAAGTTTTTGCCACTTTTGCGATATTATTGTGTACATTTTTTCAATAATGTCCCAAAAATGTATGGAATTAGAATTTCGTCGTTATTGCAATTTTTTTTACATTAAAAATAATTAATGAAATTTTGCAAAAATTAAAATTTATAAACTTTCGGCACTTTTTCGACGTTATTTTAAAAATTTGTGCAATAATGTCGAAAAAATGTATGATTTCGAGATTATTGCAAAAATTATATTTTCGACATTATTGCAAAAATTTTCGCAATAATACAATATTTCGAAAAGAACAAAATATCGACAGCAATTTTTACGATATTATTTCGAATAATCTAAAAAAAAAAAATTTTAAATATTTGCATGAATTTATAATATTGGATCAGTTTTTCGCTCAGAAAACTCAGAAGTTCTACACACATGTAACAATGGCTTTATCCCAAAAATGGCATAAGATTATCGTTCAAAACGGCACATATTTGGTTTAATAAAGATTGTAACCGAACTTTTTGAACATATATTATTATAATCATCATAATTAGTTGGTAAAAGAAATCGTAAAAAAAGTAGTTGTAGCATAGATTTGTCTGTCACGCTTGAAAAGATGATATCAAGAATATTTGTGAAAATTGTTCTTGCAAAAATTCGTTTTGAAAAGAGTTCGCTTCAATAAATAACTATTGAACGATTTAGTCAATTTACGAGTTAATTGTGAACAAGAAATCTTAATAAATTATAGGGAATATAAGAGTACTTCAGCTTCTTCGTAGCGGTGGGTTTCCTTCACTAGGTTGTTTTTTTTGCGCTGGTTGTGGTTGTGATCTTTTCAAGTGACTTTATAGACCTGCGACCATGAAAAATCCTTTTATCAGTGTAGAGCAAAATTATATTCTGCATTTTTAGCACTCAACATTATGCTAGATTATTTAATTCATTCTTGCAATCTTTTATACTCGATGACATGCAAACATAAGAATTTGGAAGAGAATTCGAATTACTCTCACATATATTGAGTCTATTTTATATAGACTAATGAATAATGAATCGAATCAATTATTGATTTCTATAAAAAAGCACACATTCACATGCATATCTATACAAAATGAAATGTACAATGATATGCTTAGAATGTGGAAAATGCCTCTTCATCACTGTTGAAAGACTTCAGCGTGACTTGAGTTGTTAATATTGTTTTGCGCTTGTCCTTATGTTGGCTGTAATGCTCAAATGAAGAGAGACAATATAATCGTTTGTTGATGCAACAAATTATCACAAACATTTTTCATTCCAAGTTATTGTTGTTGTTGTTGATAGTAAGTTTATTTTTGTTGGTCGTTTTTTGTTTTGTTTGTCCATTGCCAAAGAATGCCGACGACAATTACGTGCACAAACATAATAAGACAGCAAAAAGAGCAAATCTGAAAGAAAAAGAGTAAAGGCAAAAAGGGTACTAAGATTACTGGTAACATTTTCAATATATATATATATTATTACATAATAGCATATATTAGTAACATTCATATACATAAACATGTGGTATTATATTAGAGTAAAAACAAGCACAATGACGCTAACAGCAATAACAATATCAACAACGATAATATTAATGAAAAAGGAAATAAAAAAACCGCTCGTGGAATACTGATGGCTCTCTAAGGAGGGTATTTAATATATGGATGTGTATATTTGTGAGTGTACTCGTGATTATTTACTATATGCAGTGTACCTTACAACCCGTCATTGATGAGTATGAGTGTTGTTGAGTGCCAGATTGTATATAGTATGCACATGTATATATATATATTTCGCTCCCTTTATTCGATGTCAGCTCAACAATATAATATCATAGTTCACTTTAGCGCAATGTAGTGTAAGACAAATACAATACCTATGTTAGATAGCAATATGGAGACAACGAACGCAACGCAACGCAAACTCATTTCATTATACATACTGTTGCTGGCAGAAAACTGAAAGCATAAGAAAAGACATAAATCAAAAATGCAAGACTTCAAACTACCATTTATGATTACAATATACAATAGGTGTGTTCAAAAATAAAATTCAAAATTAATTTCATTATTCTACATATGCAGAGGGAGTGCTTCTGAATCTAATTTGCGATGCTACTGCAAGATGAATTGTGATTGTTTTTAGAAATGACGCTGCAAGCATTTCAAAAAATATTCAATAAATATATTCAATAAAATAAAATGATATTATAAAAATTTGAACAGCTCTATTGTGCACATATATGCATATGTATCGCTAATGCAGCATAGCTCCATAGTCCCTTAACTCCTTTTATGTACCTACTTTCATATTATAAGGACATTGTACGACAACTACTACAACTACTATTATACTTATGTACCTTGAATAATAGTATAAATATATTAGCAAATTTCTAGGGGAAACTTACTTAGATTCGGATACTTCGCTCAATGGGACAATCAATTGATGGGCAATGTCGATTTTTTTTCAATTTTTGATATTAACTTCAATAATGTTTTTGATGTTGTAGTTGAGTTATGTACTTTTCTTAATTTTCGGAACATGTTTTGGTTAAAAGACGCGTCCTTCATATTTTCGACAGGTAAAAATGAGAAATTACACAAATTTTGCTAAAATATTTCACTTTCAAATAATGTAATTTCACATAATTCTAATGATTATTTAGTAAAATTTTATGCTACTGAAAATAATATCCTATTTCAAATTATTCACCTTCTACAAAAGACTTCTACGTATTGGAAATGAGAATAGGAAGCTAATGTCAGCGAGTGCAAAGACTTAAAATCTTCAATGGTAGAGACATAATTTAAGATACTCGCCCCAACGAATTGACTGTACGACCGGATGAACATATATACTCGTACATACATATATCGTTTTAGTATTAACCTTTAGCGTATCAACAAAGCACCCCAGAAATGTCCTTGCTTTGACCGAATCGACAATTGAAAATGCAGTCAGTGGAAAATATGAAGAAATAATCATAGGAATTTGTTTTTCGTTTTTACTTTCTTTTTTTTTTTTTTTTGTATTTTTTGTGTGTTATTTTGCTGTGGTTACAATGGATATAGATTAATGTAGGTACTAACTATATACCTTATATGTACTAGAAGGTAGGATGATGGTTAGAACAAGTAGTAGGGAGTAAATACTATGTATTGTAGTATTAAAAGCAGCAGGACATTCGCATTGGGATGGATGGGTGATCAATTGTAAAAGGAAAAATGATTTTTCTAACAAAATTGGCAGTCTTTGCGTCCATGCTCTTACACACACACACACACACACACAAGGGACATTTTGTAGTGCTTGCAGACATTGACTCTAACTTAAACATATATGTATTTGCGCTCATATAAAGAAGACGAAGTATGAGAGGGGAAAAGAAGAAGAAGAAGAAGAAGAAGAAGAAGAAGTAGAAGAAGAAGTAGCAGAAAATGAATAAGAAGGAAAAGAGTACAAGTGAAATAACCAGCTGAGAAAAAGGAATTAAACAAAGAAATCCAGAAAAAAAAATTTGGTCTGATGAAGGAAGCCAGCAGCTAGAAACTATAGAAAAATTATATATGAACATATGAGAATTAGAGTTGTCTTTAGCTCTATTTAATTCACTATTCTATAAAGTGATGATTTAATGATTAAATTCCTATGATTTAATTAAAAAAATTAAAAAAATTATTTTTAACAATTTAACAATTTAAATAATAAAGGAAATATTTCAAAAAAATTGATTAAAAAATATATAAACGTTAAAACATTGTAGAAACAATTAATTCACTATTCTGAAGAGTGATGATTTAATGATTTAAATGCTATGATTTAATTAAAAAATCTTTCAATTAAAATTTTTAAATTTACTACCAAAATTATCAGATATTTTATAAAAATTTCATTCAAAAATTTAAATTTGAATATCTGCCAATTTCAACTCTCTTACGGGACTATTAATAATTGCTTGAAATGAATCTTATTATAAGTATAGGTATTTTTCGATTTAATTGATATTGTTATTGAAGCATAGAACGAAATTAAGACTCATAATTTAGACAAACATTTAAAAAGTGGAAAATCTAAAATCTATGTGTATCTAGCTACTTGCCTTAAACGAGTTTAGGTAAAATCATGTTAAGAAAATACTAACCAGCATAGTATCTAACAAAATTCATAAGTCGATAGTTAATGATCACTTCAACATCAATGCTGAAGAATGTGCCAAAGGAATCTTTTGCAGCAATTTCTATTTTTTTTTCTTTACTGCTTCTCCTTATATATGTGCATATATACACATAGACTCGCATAATCATCGAGCTATGTTGAAATTATGTATTCTGTGTCCTGATCGTCCTTCATCCTTGTATGAATAGAACACTATAAGAGAAGCAATAGCAACAAGAACAACAAAAAATAACAATACGATTACATGCTCATACATATACTTGACTCTGTATTGTAAGTGATGGTGTCTTGTAGCTGCATGTGTATGTGTTTGTGTGTATATGTGATTGTGATATAATATTTTTGTAGTCAGACAGGTGTGTAATTTATTGATTATTCCGCTAGATATGTTTGCACTTCGAACAACAGCAGTTGCAACAACACCAATGACAGTGTACAGCCTCAGTGTACATATAACGAACAATATATATAGTAAAACAAGAACAACACGTAAATTTAGTAGCATCAATAGCCATAGATATTGGACATAGCATAGGTATAAACATTTTTCTATACCTACGTATAGAGATATTTTGTCATCTTCAATTTGTGGTTGTCATTCTGAGTATGGATTGTTATTTTCATAAACTTATATACACTCACACACACATAAATATATACACATACATGTTTGTACGTGAATGCACGTTTGTGAGTGTATGTTACGGTCGGTCATGTCCCAAAAGGTGACTTACAACAGCTGCAAGGCTTATATAATCACTTGGATAAGGTACTTGTATTCTTTAGCTTATATCTAACCAAACATGAGTATGTCTATTTCGATGTGTATGTTTATGTGAATTTCTTGCCAATATATCGTATGTAGCTGATGTTATTGTTATACTCCTTTTGTTGGTTTTTTGTAGACATTTTAGTCGAGTTTAGTTGTAAGATTCCTTTTGTTTGCAAATGCTGTGTTTTTCGTTGTTGTTGTTCTTCTGTATTTTGGAAGATTAAGTTCATTGAGCTCTTTAATGCAACACACGTTCATACGCATGTACATATAGGCTGTTAAAACGATCTGAGAAATTCTCCTCAACTTTCAATTCATGAATTCATTAAAGTTCATGGGTGAATTTTAATCTATAATAATCTATCATCTATAGAACTTTCGAAGTGAAAGAATACAAATCAATTTTGACACTTGTATACTAATTTGTAATCATGTATTTTTCTACTTATACTCTATCTGATGCCATTCTTATGTTATTACTTCTATAATTATATTTTGTTTTATCTATTAATATGAAAAAAATATTTATTTAATTTAATTTTAGTATTTTATTATATTTATTTCAATTGTTATGTGATCACTGCGATGTTTAATACGTGTTGGTTTAATTAATATCGCGTATACGCCCAGTAGTATATTTTCTAATTGATATTGATGGTGTTAATAATTAAAAGCAATGCATAAAAACTTGATGACATTCGTTATTTTTATCCGAAATTTATCGCTTTAGGACAAAATCTTGAAAACGAAATAGTTTATTGTATTTCACATACATATTCCTGGTGGATGATAGCTTTGTGTAGTGAATCGCGTAGTACGAGTATTATATATGTTGCCGATCTATGCCGATCTATGCCGATAATTATTTTCTTATAAAATATAGTTTAACAAAGTTACTTCAAATATTTCGTGGTATTAATTTTTATTTAACAGAAGAGGATTACGATTGACATAACTTCCATACTATTAGGTTTCCAGAGCAAATTTATGATATTTGAGATCGACAATTGTTAAAAAAAATAATGTCTGACGAACAAATGAATATTTCAACTGCTTTTATTTTACATTAAAAAAACCTTTAACTAACCATAGCTAATTTATCACTTATTGCACTCACGCATTTATATGTTCTCCTCATGACTATATCCAAATATGATTTTGTTACTAATTTATCTTTGCACTCTAAATATTTGAAATTACGCGTACAGCTGAGGGAAATGAAAAGTTGTCGTTGTTGCAAATAAATTCAGAATTAATATGCCATAAATTCATACTACAGAGAATTAAGTAGATGCACATGACTTTTCATGTGAAGGGCAAAAATACGAACTTCAGTATGGAACAGTAATGGAAATATAAATAAAATTGATTGTATAGTAAGCATCAGAAGAGCTCTTTGGAGCTCAAACTAAATGACAAAAAGGTGCTACTTCTCTTTTAATGCTATTTCAGATGATTTTATATTGATTTTAAAATAATTGAATGACCCTTAGAATTTTCGAATTCGACTAATTAACTTGAGAATGCTTAAATTCGACTATAGATTAATTCAAATTGATGACAAAATATATTTTATTTGGACTTTAGAGCAATTAAATGACTTTTAGAATTTTTAAAATCAACTTTATATTATTTCAAATTGATTTGAAGATACTACAATATAAATCTTCACTTGAATGACAAGTTATCCATGGAAAAGCCGGAATTAATTTCAGATTTAGACAATTTTCTGTTCAAAAGATCCTTCTCAAAACCCCAAAATGACTTCATATGAAGTTATTTAGAATTAATTAATTTTGTGGTTAAGCATCGTTGAAAAAAACGAAGAAGTGTCCGTCTTCCTACTTAGTTGGTTCCAAATTATAATACAATTTCATGAAAATGTTATTATGGAATTAGACAAACGCCAAACAAAGGCTAGCACAGTATTAAACAATGGCGTTGAATACCAAGACCTCTTAAAACGTAATAGCAAGTCTTCTATGAACTCGAAAGCATTAGAACATTTTTGTTCCAATTTATTTTTCCAACACTATGCATATTGTATTTCGTAGAGGACATATTTATACAAATATTTATAATATTCATATAAATATATAAAGAATATAATATATGACATATTGGCATTAAACATGTATGTCATCACATACATACATACATACATATACATATTTGACTACAAATGCACATACGTATGTATGTATATGAATGAATTTGAGCATGCATGAGAGTGCCATAATCATTATAAACTTTAATGGCATTGCCTGTTATTATGTTAGTTGTTGTTGTTGTTGTTGTTGCTTGATATTAGTACGCGTACGAGTAAATAGTTGGTATTCACATACATATTCATATACATATTCTTACAATAGTGTTTTGTCCTAGTAGTTGTCATTGTTGTCGGAAGTGGTTTCTTTCTATTTAGAATTATGAAAGCAATGCGTTTTAATGACACTCAGTTCTCTTCTATATGTGTACATATATCTATTGAGTTACCAGCATAATGGTACTTACTATGCCACATATATTGCTCTTTATTTCTTGTTTTTTTTTTACTCGGCTTCTCACTTTGCTATTTTGTTCGCTATTATACCACTGAGACGAATGTCATGCAACTTTTCTTTCCCTTCTCTCTCTAATGTAAATTAAGAAGAAAGGTTAAGCAGAGAAAGTTAACTTCCATCCATAAGTTAAGTTTTTGTCCTATGAGTTCCAATTCCAAATATTCTGCTTATTTCGTAGAAGAAAATGTGTTACGAAAAAGAGGAATGAAGAAGCAAATAGTGATATTGTTGCTCGGGAATTAGTATATGTAAGAGTATATTCTTAATAATAACTATAACAATATGATTTAGGAATGTACACAATTATATATATTCTGTACACATATAAAATATTACATATTTGAATATATTTAGGCAGTAATAATGTAAGTATGCAAGCATATGCACAAGGAATTGTAAATAAATATATTCAAAGTAGTTAATAGATGTTATGGAATTCTTTGAGCAAAACAATAGCTTGAAAACAAAAAAAAAAAAAAACAAATCTAATCATTAGAGGCTTTGGAGAGCCTTAACTGAGTTGCTTTTCTCATTTTTTTATGATCATACGATGAAAAAAAAATGTATATGGTGATGCGTCTATTGAAAAATAGGCTCCAAAATAAATAATGAAATATTTTTTATAATTTTTCAAAGTTAACCTGATCTGGAAATTTTATTTGAATTCCTATGAACGAACTTAAAGGCATGCAAGTGTGTGAAGACCTATTTCAGACGGGGTGTATGGGAAAAAATATTTTCTCATTTCTTCTTATAGTCTTCTTGAAGATGTTATATTTTTTTTTGCTTTCATCTTCTTCTACATTTTTACAACGTCAAGAAGCCAACAAATAAGTAAATTGGAAATGACGAAGTTTATTATTTATTCTACAATGTAAATGCACAATTTTAGACACACATACATACATAAATTTATATATAAATACATGTCTACAAACTTATATATGTACATTGATGCATGCATATAAATGGCTGTATAGAGTAAATGTAAGAGTAAATGTAGCAACGACATCGTTGTTAGTTTTCATAATGCAGCAAATTCGTGTTTGTGATTATGGTGTGATGCCATTTTGAGATCACAAAATTAAGTTATTTAAAGCATATATGTACATTCGTATATATGTGCATATAAACAACATACAATGTTGCATTCTATATTATAAATTTGCACATAGACACATATACACACTACACACTACACCCGAAAAACATATACAGTTTAATTGCTGTCGTAATTTGGCTCAGTAACTAAGCATGGCATATATTTTAAGGCATATTCGCGTATCCATATTAGTTAGTTTGTGATGCCATGAATCGTTCTTAGATGTCATTGTATATATTTGAATATTTCTATCGTATATTTGTATATATGAAAGTGTACGAGAATATTTGTTTTTAGTTATATGAATATGGTGACAACGATAAACGACAAACGACAAATGACAACTATTGCGGATATTAAGTTGAAATGAAGTTCATGTATGTCGTTTTTATTACATACAATATTTTTAGGTGTTTATTTATTTTCTACTAAATACATATCCACACACACACATATATATACGAGTAGAAACATCTTTCAAGTCAATTTCAAATGAATACGCAAATATTCATATATAAGTTTATATTTTCTATGAACATTAATATATATACATATAAGTACAAGTAGACAAGTATACAAAAGAAATATAAAAGTCTGTAGGTAAATGTACATACATATGTTAACTCGTAATTCCTTTTACTTTACACCGCACCTTAGATGATTTGATTAGTATTTGTTCGTTAGAAATATTCTCATACTTACACTGCATGTATGTGAGGATTACATTTACGTTTATTAGAGCATACGACATACTTAGGATATATCATATGTATTTGAGTATTGTCTTTACTGTCGCAATATTTGCCTTAATAAGGATTCGACTGCTTTTTCTGGTGATTAGATGCGAGTGTTTGACAATGTGAATGTACGTATGATGACTTTGTTCAAGAAATTTAGACAATATGAAAATCAATGTGAATCATCTTCTCTTTCCATTTTGTTTTGTGTCGGTTGTTTTTTTTTTTTAAGTGAATTATTTTGTAAATTCTAGAGGATTTGTGCAGCTATACTTTAAGTAATTTGATTATGAACTCATAAATGTAAGAAAATAATCCTTAGGTTGAATTTGCTTAATTTAGAACTTTGTGTAATTTGAAATTATATTGTCTACCGTATTGTCGTATTTAAATATTTATAAAATTCAGAACAAAAAAATCTTTAAGGATGAAAATTTTTATAAAATTGTTATTTAAAAAAAATTATAGAACTTGTAGAAATATTCAATATATTAAGAGTCAATACAATACAAAGAAATATACACGAGTCTGAGGAAATGAAAAAAGAGAAATGCAGCCAGAAAATATTTTTTGTAAATGTGATATTTTATTTTTCCCCCCCAACACAATACCTATTTATAGTGGACAGAAGAAAAAAAAATGCTCTTGCACATTCAAAATTATATTTATCATAATTCAACAATCTTATACAAATAATAAATAAATAAAATTTTCAAAAAAAAGCACAATATACAAATAATAAATTATTCGAATAAGGAGGGGTATTATATTTATGTATAGAATAAAATAGAACACTGAATAGAGTAAATGACAGTGCAAACTTTTGTGAAGGACACTTAAAATTGTCAAAACTCAATTTTGCCGCACATAAAATAATACTATGAATATGTATGTATGTATGTGTATAAGACAAATGCAACAACATAAACTTTTAATGATGCAACAAAACATAATTTTCAACATCAATTCGCTTTGCAAGTTTCTCAAACTTTTTGTTTTTGATTTTTTTTTTTTGCTACTGAAAAAGAAAAGAAAAAGGGAAAATATTGTATTTTGAAAAACAAAATACTATATTAATAATAATAATAATAATAATAACTGAGTTCATAAATCTTTTGTCAACAATACAAACAAACAAATAAAAAAAAAAAAAACACAATAAACATAATGAAACTGAATTGAATAAATGAGTGAAGTGAAGCAAAAAGCAAATAAAATGAAAAAATTAAAACTTTATTTGTGGCGCTCTTACAATGCCACAAATTGTAAAATTCGCAGTTGCAGACAAACTCGCTCCCATGACTGTGTCTGTTGGATTGTTGTTCACTTAATAGACGCAATTGATTGGAATATGCACTACAAATGCAAATATACCAAGTTTCTATGTACATACATACTTAGACTAAGATTACTTCATCATCATGGAACATGATGATGAATGGAACATGATGCTATTTCAGATTTTACAATTGCAGCACTTTATACATACGTACGTATATGGTATAAGAGAACTTTGCCAAACTACTGTCAAATTCAATTTATTTGATATCATCAAAAAATGCCGCTATGTCTGTGCGTAAGTTCATGGCAAATAAAGACGAAATGTAGCAGGAAATTTACTTTTCTCTTTTGTGTAACAAAATAGCGAAATATGAGAATATTTAAGCATCTATCAAGTGAAGGTAAATATCAGGTGTAGTAAAAAGTAATCTATTAATTTTCCAATAGATGGCTTTAGTAATCTGTATTTCGCGTTGTATAAGTGCGATCGTGTTACGCTAGATAGCGTCAGAAAGATAGGATTTCGTACTAAATAAACTTTTCAGACAGTTTTGTGATTGCTTGACTCAGTATTGTTTGAGCACGCATCAAAGATGGACACCAGTAAAGAGAAAATATGCCATATTTTACAGTTTTTCTTCGATAAAGGCGTAAGCGCAATCCAGACGTCTGAAAATGTGAATAGTGCTTATGGTCTGATGATACTGTAAAAGCCAATCACGTGCAATTTTGGTTTCGTTTATGCCGTTCCGGTAATTTTGATGTCAAATATGCAGCACACTCTGGAAGGTCAATTGTCGAACATATCGATAAAATAACGGAAATCGTCGAGTTTGAATGTCATGTAAGCATTGTTTTTATTGCCCAGGAGCTAAACACACAAAAATCCATTTGGAACCATTTAGAAAAGGCTGGATACAAAAAGAAGCTCGATGTATGCGTGCCACATGAGTTAACGCAAAAAAACCTCAAGGACCCAATTTCCATCTGCGAATCGCTGCTGAGTCGCAACAAAATTGATCCATTTCTGAAGCGGATGGTTACTGGTGATGAAAAGTGGGTCACTTACGACAACGTCAAATGAAAACGGTCGTGGTCTAATCGTGGGGAGCCGGCACAATCGGTGGCCAAGCCAGGATTGACGGTCAGAACGGTTTTTCTATATGTGCGGTGGGTTTGGCAGGGAATCATCTACTATGAGCTGCTTCTCTACGGCCAAACTCTTAAATTGGACCTGTACCGTCAACAATTGAACCGTCTGAAGGAAGCAATCACCCAGCAGCGGCCAGCTTTGGCCAATGGTGACTCGCCAGAAGCTCCAGGAGCTTGGTTGGAAGGTTCTTATGCATCCACCTTATAGTCTGGATCTGGCACCAAGTGATTACTTGGTGCCAGATCCTGTTCCTGTCTATGGCGAATGATTTTGCTGGTGAAAAATTCGCTTCAAGAGAAGCTTGTGAAAATCGACTGGCCCAGTTTTTGACTAATAGGGAAGAGGGTTTCTATGAGAGTGGCATTATAAAATTACCTTCAAAATGGCAACAAGTTATCGAACAAAACGGTGCATATTTGATCTAAATCGGATCATTCTAACTATGCTAAATAAAACCTTTAATTTATTGCAAAAATAATGGATTTCTTTTTACCTTATATTAAAGTACGATGTTATGTTGTTGGATGCTATGTATGTATAGAAAATGCAAAGTTACATATTGAAATGTAGGAATTTCCATTGATAATCACACGGCCATAAAAGCGCTAAATTCTTGACTGTTTGTTTAGGTGATTTGAAAATTAGAGAGAATTTGAGAGTTCAAAATATTAACTTTGTGGATTCATTCCAATACAATTTCAGCTGTAAAAATCAACGCAAATCTCTAAAGAAGCTCAAATAAATGTAATAAATAGTTGAATTGAAACGATTGATAATCGTTGCTGCAATAAACTGATAGTGCGTTTGGCGTCGTAATGGCGACAAGATGCCACATATTTACTTACATATAATATTATATATATCGTACACATATGATATATGATGCTGACACAATACATACAGTAGTTACTATACTTATACTTATGCACTCAGATTCGCACATAGACTTGGCTTGCAATGTAATAGCACAGTTCTAATAATATTCAACATACAGGCCAAATACAATAGACCTATATACTCACATTATGTATGTATGAATATATGTACCAAACTATGTGTATGTGTGCGTCTGTGTTTGTATAACATTTATGACTTTGGCAATGAAGCGCATTTATCATATTCGTAGCAATAATGTCTGCCAACCAGGCAGAGTGAGGTATCTCACCATCAGCCATATACGATGATAGAGTCAGTCGAGTGGCACTTTAGTTGTGCTTGGTTGTACATAGATAGATAATCTTTTGATTTTTGCCTTCAACTATAGCTTTACCTCCATCAACTTTTGCTTTTTTTTTTCTTCATTCGCCGTCCCTGCCAACTCAAAGCGGGGCCTAACAAATATTTTACTTCCACTTTAATACGACTAGTATTATTAAAATCATCATCATCACCATCATTATTATTATCATCATTGCATACTACATTATAAGAAACACTAATATGACGTATACTATTTTATTTTTTGTTTCATGATGCAAGTATGTATGTGTGTGTGTGTGTGTGTGTGAATGTTCTCCAAATCGATGTCATTCTTCTTGCTCGTTTGTTAAAGAATGATATTGGTATTTTCTTTGTAATACTTAATTCCTTTCTTCATTTCTTTTCTATTTTATCATATTTTATTCTATGGGTTTTCGTGTCATTCTCCTTCCATTTTTTTTCTTGTTTGATAATGAAAGAACATAAGAGTGCGATAGTGAGTTGTCGGTAAGGGAAAACCACCAAACCATTACCATAATCATCGGCATCAGCTTCATAGTTACCGCCTGCAACATTTCAGTTTAGTTCAGTTGATTTCAGTACGTTTATGTTGTTGTGTCTGCTGAAGCTTTTATATTATGTATAATGGGAAATTTCGTTATCATCATGGGATTTAGAGTATGTGTGTGGGTAAAGAGATGGGCGTGTGCCCATGCGATGCCTTGAGATATACGCCATATATGTGTACATGCCTTGTAGTAGTAGTAGTGGATGTTGTGGGCGAGTAGTATTTATATGAATTTTTATAAGCCACAATTGTTTTTTTTTTTACATATTATTTGCTAGGTTTGAGCGTACCTCTTCTCAATATATCGTTTCAGAATGATTTTTAATAGCATTTTTTTTTTTTTTTTTTTTTTTGATGTGCATCTCTACTTGCAATTGTGATTTGGCTTCTAATGGGATGATAAATGCGATTTTGAAATTGACTTTTCAATTTAATTGAATAAGCATGGCAGTAGTACGTACTAACAGCAGCAGCAATAATAATAGCAGCAGTAGCAATAACAGCAGCAGAAGTAGCAATACCAGCAGAAACAGCAATTATCGTTCTGTTGTAGTATAAAGCATTAGAAGGATGGATGTATGAAAATGGTTGGATAGATGGATAGCTGTCGTCTTATTGAATAAATGATTATGAGGTTTTTTCTTTCTTCTTCTCCATTTTCTTCTTTTTTTCATTTTTATTTTTATCCTTTTGTTTTGTTGGAACTGAATTTTTTTTTTCATTTCTCTTCTTGTAACCATTTGTTTGTAAATGATGAACAAGGATATGAATGTGAATTGGATGATATAATTGCGAATTACTTTGTCAGCACGACATAAATATGTTATTGTTGTTGTTGTTGTTGCTATTACAATCATTATCATATTAGCAGAGCAAAACAAAAAAAAAAACAAAACGAGAATGGAATTCACAGTTGAGGATTAATGATTTAATATCAAAAAATAAATTGAATGAAAGATAAAGAAAATGAAAAGAGCAAATAAAAAACAAAATTATAGAATGTGTAATATTAAGCTTAAGTAATTTGATATTCAAAATAAGATTTCAAATATGCTCGCTCTAACATATTCTATTATAATTTTTGTAGTAAATTAATAGTTTTTTTCGAAAAGATAATTATTCAGAATCTTTATTAGATGCTTTTTCACATTATGTGCATGAGAAAAGAAAGCATTTTTGATAGTAAGTACCATTAAATTATTCAGAGTACATATAAGAATAATTTAAATAAACATTTATTAATATTTTTTAAAATAAAATAACTCATCTAATCTGCAGTTTCATTTGATTTTTGGGACAATGTAGAGTAAAAAAAAGGTTAAAAACTAGCATTTTTTGTGGAAAATTACAAATTTTTGTATAGAGACAATATTTATTTATGAACAGAATGTGTTAAAATTTTAGCTGGAGTACTATTTTGGCAAACAAATATTATTCACAAAGTTTTAATACGATTCATTGAAAAATAGTAGTACCTCTCATACAAATTTTTCGATTTGTTAGACTAAAATTAATATTCTATTTATTTATGACCGGAATGACTTCAAATTCGGAGTAAAGTATTATTTTAGTGAACAAATATGATGCACAATCTATCACAGTGATTCATTAAAAAAGAAATGATAGTCCTCATTAAGACAAATTACATTAGAACAAACATTGGCTAATGTTATTGAGTTTTTTTTGTACTTTAATTGGTTTTAAATGATTTGTCTCTTTTTTTTCACGGTAAATTGATGATTTAAAATATTTTGATATGATATCATTATTTTTGATCACATTAAATGATACCATTTTATCTAAATAATGATTTTTGGTTAAACAATCTTTTACTAATGTTGATTTCAAACAAATTAAAAATTCCATCATTTACTTATATATTTATATTAATAAATTTTGTTTTACTTTTCTTCTCTCACTCTCTCAATAAATATGAAATGAATTTACCTTCAATTATCATTAGTAATCTTGCAACAAGAGACAACAACATCTAAAAACTTGAAGTTTCAAAAGTTTCTCCTTAGTGTAAAAAGTTAAAGATTTCAAAATCGAATACACCACAATGCCACAATATGCACAACAAAAAAAAAATAGAATTTGAAGTATGGAGGAATTTAAAATTTGAAAAATATTAATATATTACTAAATAAAGAAGAGAGCGCTAAACGGTGCAGCATATTGCGACGCACCTATTTTGAAATTGATAACGCGCCATAAATTATGCGCACAAATGAAAAATCCATTTGAAAATTAACAAATTCTGATAATCATTTATGTATGTATGTATGTATGTATCCGACAGTCCAATCCAGCCAGTCCGACAATCATCCAGCCAAACGATAAGCCAACACAAAAGTAGGCATATGTTCAGAACTTGTAGTACATCGATACGTATGGAATGGTAAAATTTGAGTGGAATATATGAGTTGTGTCCAATACAGGACGATGCGGCCATGGACACGAACATTTTGGCCCCTCTGTGATTTATGGATATTCACAGTCAAGAACACAGTGAATTTGGTGTCTCTCTCGTTATATGTATGAGGAGGATGAGTAAGTGCTGTTTAAACGTGTTCGTTTGCTCTTAAGTAAAAGTCGTTAAAAATCGCGCCAACAAAAACAATGAATAAAAGTTTAAATAATAATTTGCAAATAAATTATGCAACATCCAGAGCAGAGAGTATGCATTGGGCTGAATGGAATGGCGCAAATATTCATATGGCAATGACTCGTTTCCTGCTTCCGGCATGAAGTAAATGTATATATTTGACATATGAGTGGTGGAGGTGAGTTGATGAACGGAAATAGAAAAGACAACAAAACATATTTATTTGAAGAAATCATTTAAAATTATACTGCTTGTTTTTGTTGCTAATGTATCAGTAAGAACTTATTGGGATATTATCCAATTTAATGATGATGATGATGATGACGATGGTGCCTCTAATCATAGAATTTCAAGCACCTCAAAAAATTGTATATACTATCGCTTCGATATCATATTCATCTTCAATGTTTTGTTTATTTTATCTATTATATATTTATTAATTTTTCATAATATATTGTCTACATGGAGATAGTTATTTTTCTCGATTATTTTTCACTAATATTTTATATATTTTGTCTTAACTACTCGTGATCTGTACGTGGGGCATACATATAGCTTACATTTAAGTTTACTTCTTGAAACCTAACTAATACTTACTTAACCAACTTTATACAGGTGATGTCTGCTCTTGTCCGCCTATACAAAGTATTTGAAAGATTTTTATTGGGTATTAAATTTTATTACTCTGCTCATTCTTTGAGCAACAATTTATATGAAGAGGAGTGGTTGGTTGGTTGGAGTATTTTGTTGTTTCACCTTCAACCAAAGTTTATACTCACCCTACATATTTCTACATATACCTGACAAGGGACGTTGGATCTCCATCGCATTGGATACCATTGTCAGCCTACTCGTATCGAATTTAATGTTGTGTTAAAATTAATGGGCGTATATTTCATCAAAATGACCGTATAAACTTGGACTTCAATTTCGCATTTATTTTCAACGTCTCTTTCATTCTCATTCCCATTTCTATATAGCTTTAATTGTATGCGGCCATTTCGTATTTCATTTTGTTCCATTTCTATTTTGGTTATTCGAAATATTGAATTAATTTTTGTTAAGCGCCATAGAAATTGAAGGTAACTGTGAAAGTGAAATAAATGATTTTATATATTCTGCAAACTGAGAGAGCGAGAGAGAGTGAGAGAGAGGGATAGATGAAAATATGAGAGAGTGAAATTCGAAAAATGCTATTAATCGAACAAATTATTTTATATTTTATTCTGCAATCATTAAATACATTTTAAGAATATCGAACGATTTTATTGCAGCGCTTATACTAAACTAATGATGATATATTAAAATTCGATGATTAAAGTCGGTTTTTATGTTTATTAATTGTGGTGGTAAATGTCTAATGAATGATGAAGCATTGAAGTCAGGTTTGGTTTGTTAAAGAGTTTTAGAGATGACTTAATCGCCTATAAGGAGAGGTGGCAAATAAAGAAAATATTTATTTATAAAGAATTATTGATTAGAATCACGATCTTCATAGAATTGGTAATTTATATCTAAATGTTTGCACTATAAATGACATAATTTTAGAACAATTGAGGTACAAATTGGTACATAAGATTTTTTTCATGAAATAATGAAAAATATGACTTCCAAAATGGTTGTAATCGGATGAAAAATACAACTACTTTTCATACAAAAGTTTGTTGTTGAATGTAATATTTAACACTTTATATGGAAAAATATAAAGCTATAGAACTGAAATTTGGTATTTAAAGTTAGTCTGATCACAGAATAGATATATTTGAAAATTGATGCAATCGAATAAAAACCACGACTATCTTCCATACAAAAGGATGCTGTTGCATGTGTGATTCAACGTTTTTTATGTAAAAATATAAAGATATCAAGCTGAAATTTGGTACATTTAATTATATTTATAATGTAATAAATATATTTGAAAATGGGGTGAATCGTCCACAAACTACGCCTACTTCTCATGCAAATTTATGCTTGCGTATATATGATTTTACACATTGCGCACGAAATTATAAAGTTATCGAGCTGATATTGGGTATATATGTGTTAGAAAATGCCTGAAGTTGAATGAAAATCACACCTGTGTTGCAGAGAATATATTTAGTTAGAATTACTTTCATATCCATTAGCCATCAGCCATATGTTAAAAAGCTAATAAAATTATTTTCTCCTTTACTATACTTATTAGATATGAAGTTTTATGTAAAAAAATATTCTGCGCATATAAGTACTTACTTTGAGGTATGATAGATCCGACGACGATGCATGTAACGACGATAAACACCTATGTTGATGCGTTGGCGGCACCTACTTACAAGCTTGATTATTTGTATGAGTTTGAAAGTAAGCGTGATTGTATGTTTGTAAAAGTGTAATGGTGAACCAAAACATATACAAGCAGCCATATAGGTAGACATATATTTATAAATCATACATAACGTATACGTTTGCCTGTTGCATGCATCCAAAACAGCGTGACGATGAAACGAATACGTATATACGTATAATTGGTACTACCGTTGATGATGATGATGATGATGATGCAACATTATAATACATCCGCAATAGTATAGTTAGCAAAAGTAGCTGCAACAGTAGCAGGAACATCACAAAGCCTCACATGTACTCATATGTGCGCTTCTTATGCTCGACTGCACTGAGTTGCTTGTTAATTTCAGAATACTCGTACATAGTGGTATATATGTTATGTGTGGCAGCTTGACAACGGTAACTTCAACGGCGGCGGTGGCTGTTGCAATTGTAATTGTAATTGTAAGTCATGAATTTAAAACAAGTGTCATTAAAATGTAATTAATTGTAATTTACGACATTTTACGCCGTTTTACTTTGAAGCTGTTGCTGATGTTGAATGGCTTGGGCCGGGTCGGGTTCACATTCACACACACGGTTGAAAGTTGAGACGAGTTAAGAGTCGAGATAAAATTGCGTGTACATTTTGCTGTTGCACATGAGTGCATGCGTACAACTTATGGCAATAGTAACGTCATCAGTTGCAGCTAATAGCATAAACCCAGGCAACCTCAGCTGTCACAATGGTAACGACATTAACGACATTAACGGCGGCGACTGCGACAACGATTTAAACAGCGCAAATACTGTAATGAGATATTTGCACAATGCTAAATGCAAGCAATTGTTGTTGCAGTTGCTCTAGATGCGCGCCGGTTGAGTTCGTGACGATGGCCGTGAAAAATATTAATGCCATGTATATGGATGTGTGAATATTTTAATGACATTTAATTTATGGCAAAAGTTGAACTTTTCTACGCATACATATATGTGTGACGAGTAGAAAACAGTAGATGTAGATTTTTTATTTGAATATTGTACAGTATGTATTTTGTTCTTCCCACCACGAAACCGAAGTGAAATGTGTAATACAATTTTATCACAATTACAATATACACATTAATACAAAGAGTGTATTATTGTAATTGGAAATATTGAAATTGAAATATATTTTACAAATTGATATTTTTGGTATCCGATGCGTATGAGTGTTTATTAATTAAAATAGCTAATTGGTTTGAATCATGTGTGTATGAACTATATTACATGAACATCAAAGGAGTTATTCTATAAAAAATCAAATTATGCTATAATTTTTTAGTGGTTTTGGGTCTTCTAAATCCAAAGGCCGCATTAAACATCATTTTTTGTTTGTTTTTTTCTTTTTCAAGGTAACTTAGCTATTTGGACCATATATCGAACAAGAATCTACTGATGTGATTTTAAAAGTAATTTAAATTAAGCTAATCTAATATATTAACAAATATTACTATTGGAACTTTCTAACGGTTTATTGGTTTATATGTAATAGCTCGAAATATTAGAAAAATTTCCCTTTTTGGGCCAAAACCTTTAAAGTAGTCGCCTCTAGAGAGTTTAAAAGTACTGCTGCCACCTATTAATTTTTTTCTTACTAATATTTTCACATTAAGCCCTAACTTCTTATCTTCAGTCTATAGATGGGCTACCCTATAAAATAGATGTTTCTATAAAAAATCGATCCCACCGCACCTAGATTGTTTTTATGCGGGTAAAATGTGTAACCAAACCCCATTCATTTTTGCTTCTCAACATCTTTGCTGAAAATACATGCCCTGTAGCTTCTGCTCATCTAGCGGTATGTAAAATAAATTGAAAAGAGCACTTTAAAATGGACTCATAACACTAATGAGTGGTCCATACGAAAGTTTCTTTTAAAAAATTCAAAAAAAGTTTAAGTATATAGTATTCCAAGAACTTGGTGATGATTTCTGGCGCTATCTCATGAATGGTTTGTTCGATTTTCACCTTAAGCACCTGAATCGTTAATGAATTGTTTGCATAATATCGGTTCTTCACGGTATCACAGATAAAAAAGTTGAAAGGCGTCAAATCGCTGCTCCGACGTGGCTAATTGATTTCGCCCAAACGGCTCATAACATCGTTATCGATTGTGGCATGGGCTATGTGCCTCATGAAATCAAAGATAGTCCAAGTCCATGTCTTTAATTCCGGCCACAAGAAATTGTTTATTATATGCTCATGGTTGACCGAAATGGCATTTCCAGCAGCACTTTTAAAGCGCTAAGGTCTAAACTGAGAACCGATAACGAAGTGGATGGTCATGCGCCTTCAATTGCTGAGTCAATTGGATGTTGTATGCGAATAATGCTAGGTCTTTGTGCAAAATTCGCCTCAGGGAAAAATGTTGAGTTATTGAGGTCGATGTCGAGTCGATGTTCAAGGACGAAGTGGCATACTCTAGGCTACGGCAGCCACATTCTCACCAGTGCGCACCGTATAACGACAGGGACCGTGAGTGTTGTCTACTAGCATGCCATTAAAAGTATAATAGCATATTGTTATTATTTTAGCGTCATACAGCTTTGTTTTTCTGAAGTAGGCGAAAAAGCGGGTTTCTTACGCTTTTGTAATATAATTTTATTATTTCTAAAAACCATCTCAATGAATCCTTTGAAGAAGTTTTTGGGCAGTGACATGTTATCAGAGTAGATTCACTGCTCGCATTTGATTATTATATATAAGTGCTTACTTTTGAGTTATGCTCAATTGCAATGCTTAAAGGATTATCTTAATCAACAAATATTGCCAAACTACCTTTTGAGAATGTACAAACCAAAGTTAAGAAATTATAGAATTTAAAGGATGAGACAAAAAACGTTAACAATTGTAAATAAATATAGAAAACTTATCTACATATATTCGTATGGATAACAAAGAAAAAATAATAATAAAAAGGAATTTTCATTCAATTTCAAAATTTTAATGCATCAGAAAACAAAGCAGTATACTTGTGTACACATTTATGTACACAGAAGAGAATATAGTTATGCACACATACATACAAACAAATTCCTTTATGTTTATTTCAATATAGCATGGATTGGTTTGATATATTTTGTATGTATTCGAGCGTTAGAATCATTTGACAGGAAGCATACCTCACTTGGTTCACAAAGCGTAATCATATAAAGCTCATTTGGTTAAATTCAATTGAATCAAAAGGGACGATGTCGTCATTCTATTTTATTCTATATTATTTTTCTTCAATTCTTTTCTTTTTATTGTTTTTGCAATTAGTTGTTGTTGTGATATATGCACATATACATATGTACATATATTCCTTGAAAAAGGGCTACAATATAAATATATCTACATATATAGTATAGATATAATGTAGAAATTCCATATATATTTATACATATCCGTTGTAAAAATAAATATATATTTTATTTATACTATGTATCTTAGAATTCTACAAGTCAATGCTAATCATAATAATAATAATAATAATAATAATTATACTGATGATGATTTTCATGACAATGATGATTATGTTGAGGATGATAATAATAAATATGATTATCATAATAATGATGATGAATTATTCTTTGTTGATGCTATGTGTTATGCTTTCGTTTTTGTTGTTGTTGTTCAATTCGTTAAAACATTGATTTGCATGTGATGCATATGAAAATCAAACAACAACAATTTGATGCAAATTTGTACCCATAAATAAAAATATTCACATCGCTTGCTTACACGCATATGAAATTGAGCATAAAATTGTATTATTGCATAAATTCTTAGTAGACACAATGATAACATATGAATAATCTTAAACAATTGAATCAACTCTGAAATTTAAAGGATTAAAGTTTTGCGATTTTGGTTTTTTAACGTTTTTGAATAAATTTTTATTCGGTTTATTTTCGAAATATGATATTTTATTGTGAAAATTGGTTATACATTCAATGTTGTCCATTGTATTGTCTGTCATTAGCCACTACTTTTTCCCATCTTTTTGGCAGCATACGGATTTCGAAGTCGATCTGTTTTGAGCCAATCCATGAATCGACCTAATTTTTGTCTTCTTTATAAGAATGGAAGCACTGTTCTTCTAGGTTATGTGTCATCGATCGGAACAAGTGGTAATCGGAAGGAGCAATGTCTGGACTATACGGCGGGTTGTGCAGGACTTCCCATCTGAGCGTTTCTAAGTATGTTTTAGTGGGCGCCGCAACATGTGGCCGAGCATTATCATGTTGCTAAACAACTTTGTCATGTCTCTCGATGTATTGCGGCCGTTTTTTTCGCAATACTCGGCTCAAGCGCATCAACTGTCATCGGTACAGGTCCTCTGTGATCGTTTGACCTGATTTCAGCAGCTCATAATATATCAAAGCCAGCTGGTCCTACCTTATGCATAGCAAGATCTTCTCGCCATGAATATTCGGCTTGGCCGTCGACGATGAGGCATGGCCGGAGTATCCATACGTTGCCCGATATTTTAGATTATCGTAATGGACTCACTTTTCATCACCAGTCAAAATTCAATGCAAATACTTCTTTTAGTTTTGCCGTTGGAGCAGTTGTTCACGCGTTTGACGTCTCTTGGCTTCAGTTCATACGGCACCCAATTTCCTACATTTCGGATAATTCCCATTGTGTTTCAACGATGGCAAATGGTTGGTTGAGTGACTTCAAGTGCTTTTGCGAGTTCATCTTGTGTTTGTAATAGATCTTCATCGAGCCTCTCCTCCAATTCTTCATCCTTTGGTGGGGCTCCGGGTCGGTTTTCGTCTTCCAAATGAATATTGGCACTTATAAATCATGATAACCACTTCTGACATGTTCGTTCAGTTAAACCATGGTCACCGTAAACTTCCATTAAATTATGACTTTTGGCAGTCTTTTTCTAAATATTGAAGTAATGAACTAAAAGTCTCCGCAAAAACACATTATTCGGTATAGAAGTTGACATTTTCAGAGTACTCAGAAACTATGTTGCTTACTCTTCAGCGAAATGAGAGAAAGCCGAATAAATGACGATGTTGACTTAGATCTCGCGAGAACTTATTTGTATTTCAATAATAAATTAGCAATAATACTACGTAGCATATATTCGAATTTTAAAATCCTATGTGATGTTATTTGATTTGATTCATTTAAAAAATTCTCTTTCGTAGTTTTAACTGGAAGTGGAGCTGTAAGATATTCTGAAGATATTTATTGAGATTTCATATGAATAAGTGAATGGAAAATGCTTCCAAAGAACGAAATATTCAAAATATTAAGAAAATATAATTCATAACGCTTATTTACTCGAAAAAAATTTCGGTTTGTCAATAATAATTATGGAATATATGTGCATTCTATAAAGATCAACATGTCGTATACGTAACATGGAATATGAATAAATATTCGTACTTTTTGTTCACAGACAATAATAATAATAATAATAATAATAATAATAATAACAGCAAACAACACATCATAATTGAAGTAAGAAAAATTAATTATGTCTTATGTACTTATGGCAGAAATCAGAAGAGAACACACAAACACACACATATACACACACAAGCCCATGCACATAAACTTCATATACAGTGACTAAAGAATGAGCTATAAACTGAGCTATAATACCATTTTATTTGCAGCATAATAAGGTAAATATGACAAAGAACATAAAGGCGCCAACCATATTGCAAAGAGAAATTGACCAGTTTACATGCAAATTATGTGTAAAAGAAAAAATATGCATGTGTGTGTGTGTGTTTGTTTGTTTAACGTACATAAGCATAGTAATGCAATAAAGTGAGAAGTAAAGAAGACAAAAAAAAAAAGAAGAAAATGGAAAGGTAACAAGCAATATATGTAGGAAGAAGAAGTCATAAACGAAGTGATGTCAAGTGTATGGTAAAATGTCTACATGTAAATACAATATTTGCATATGGCAACACTGGCAACGCTTATGTCAAGTCAACATTTGCATATTTTAATTATTAAAAGAACAACAATAACAACAAAGGAGCAAAAACTTAAATTGCAACACACACAGAGAGCGATAATGTATGTGTGAGCGAGTGTATGAGAGAACATCTTAAATCAAGTAGAATACATTTAGTATAACTTGAAGGTAGAATATGAAACTTCGTATTCGCATCGAAAAGCGCAATGACTGCCAATAGAAAAGTGAGTAACCCTTAAGATATACATATATCGCAAACATATACTCATACGATATGACGCAGGATGAGAACATATATATTTATCATGTTCATAACTCTATTTAAAGCAGCAGCAGCAGCAGCAGTTGAGAAGTGTGTAAAAAAAAATCAACAAAGGACTTGAGAGTATTATAAAATAAAAAACATCAACTTTTTCACAGTATGATCATATACCAACAATAACAAAAGTGATAAAAATGACGCAGCAGCAGCAGCAGCAGCAGCAAAATATGACGAAGTCAACAAAATACTTTAGAGCGGGAGATATTAGTAAAAATAAATGAGTGAGTGTGAAGCATAGAACAACAAAGTGTGAGTAACAGTTTACAACAACCAGGCAGCAATGAACAGTTGTCGATGTTGATGATGTTTTTTTTGTTTTTTTTTTTGTTATACTTACTTATATAAATATGCACCTCTCACTATATGCTGCAGAGTGTGTTGTTTGCAATCGTTGAGTGCAATGTCCCTTTGCCTTTGCAACAAGGACCTTGGTTTGTTGATTTTTTAGTTCCGTCTTATGTTATTTCATCTTCGTATTTGTCTCTCTCGCTCTCACTCACTCTTTCTCATTCTGTTTCTCTTACTTTTACTCTTTCGTTGTATTATCATCTTTAATTTACTTGAGCATCTTTAGCATCTTATTCAATTCGCGCTTCATCTCATATATATATATATGTACATTGTCTGCAAGCACTCACACACAAATACCAGAGCTGGGTAAATTTAATTTCAGTTAAATTTACCATACATTCACAATTATACACTTAATTCATTGGTAATGTAATTAGTAATTCAAATTTGCAATTGTTTGTGTTGGAATTCAATTTTTTTATATTGAAAATGTACAATTGTAAACAGAAGCATGGAATTATTTTAGTATTTTGAAATTGAGAAATTTGAAATTTGTAATGTAAAAATATGCAATTTCACAAAATTTCACTTCATTTTGTGAGATCAATTGCCTTTTGATATTGATATTCCAAATGACAAATGATTTGATTGAAAATTGCAATTTTCCAGTGCTAAACCCTCTTCAAAAATTGCATAATTTAAATTGAAGCTATTGAATTGAATACAAGAAATTGAATTCTAAAAAATTTGACAAATTAAAATTTTAATTTCTTCATTTATTTACAATTAAAATTTTCATGAATCAAATTGTTAAATAAATTGCATAATAATAACAATTTTAATGTATTGGAATTGATAATGATTGCAATTCCTAAAATAATGATTACAACCCATCTCTGATACACACACACACTCTCATACACACATGTATATATACATAAGAGTATTATGTGCGGTGGAATTTTTTCTACTCGATTTTACCTCTCAACAATTTTCTTATATTTTTGTAACTGATGTTGCTGACGTTGTTGGTGGTGTTGTTGTTGTTGTTGTTGTTGTTGCTTTTGTTGTTGCATATCCCGATTGCAGCATATTGTGTGTATGCACAGCTGGCATTGTTTCATTGCTGTTGTTCTTGTTGTTGCTGTAGCATTTATTTTTATTTCCTATGTAGACACACGCAAACATGTAGAATTTGAAACGACTCTATGGAATGCATAGAAAACATATTTTGTTGTACTTCTTATTTTTTATTTTTAGATGATATAAAGGGTAGTTTTTATATTTCTTAAGAAAGTTTTAGTTCATCGCTAAACAAAATTGAATACTGGGAAAGCAGGGACAAACAGCAGAATGTTTTTTGGTCCGTTCAATAAAGGTTCAATACAAATTAAGATTGTTTAGCTTGAATTCTAGTACGAGTTGCATGTCTAAGAAGAAAGATATAGCTATTTCCACAAGTCCAAAATCAATACATGGTGTCAAATTGTCTCATTTAGATCTTCACTAGCAATGCCTCCAACGAAAGTCATCTGTGGGAATGAGTATAAGAGTATATGAGAATAGAAATTTGTAAATTCTTCGCTCAATTTGAGTTTTGACAAGTGCAAAATGACTTTTTGAAATATAATTTCATCATCATTTAGTAAAGTAGACACTTGTTTTGACAAATTCGATTGTTACATGAACGTTTAATCGTTATTGTAAAAAATGACACTCCAAAAAAAGCAGCACACCCTCTATCAAAAAATTATAAAAGAACACATACGCATGTATGAAAACGTGTATGATATTTTACTTTAGCTATATGTTTAATTGACTGCCACACTGTAAAGTTTTCAACAACTCACAATAATACGCACAGTAAGTGAAATCGGTATGTTGTCTTTCCATTGTGTGCGTCTGTACGTGTATATGTGTGTGCATTTGTTAAAAAAAAAGTTAAAATTGCTAGTAAAAACAATGTTCAATATAAAGAAAATATGTATTAAAAGGGGATAGGTGGGGGTTTTGGAGAATCATGGGAAATGAGAAGTAAATATTTTATGTAGAAATACAAGAACATTGATTTTGACTTGTAACCGACACAAAGCATAAGAGCTACACATATGAAAATTCATGTGTGTGTGTGTGTAAACTTGTATGTGTATGTATTTTATATTTAGTTGTTAAGATTAAAAAGCAACATATGGTTGGTTGCTTGTGCGGTTGCTTGCATATATGGATCGCGAGCAATCACCACAGGCATACACATGCATATATTCATATGTAGAAAGAAAAAGGAGCAACTAACCAAAAGGTGATTCAACTGTTTATATCGTGCATTACTCTTGGTGTCTTCTTTGCTTGCTAATACGACTTTATTCTTAATATATGTACGAGTGCATACAATCACTTTAAAAAAAAGTGTATCCTTTTGAGAGTTTTGCTTTAGTGCATTTATCGTTATAGCATATATCCACTTGCCCATCCTTTGTGGAATGCATGCATATGTTTAAAAGAACTCGGTCTTTTCGTTTTATATATATACATTTTTTTTTCATTCAACTTCTTTGTAAATAGATAAATTCTATTTATTAAAAGAAATACATACATAAGTAGGTATCTACATACGTACATAAGTGCAGTGGCAAGCTCTTAAGTCGTTTCGCATTGCTTTGCTTACTACTTCTTGTATATATATAAGGGTAAATATGTATAGTTCTTCTTGTTGATATTTACATGTTGATGCAGATGTTGTTAATAAAACTAAAAGCAAACTATGTAGGAAAGATAAAAGTAAGTATTCACCTAGATATGCATAAATGCATGTGGTATGTGGCATAAATGAATATGGTCGTTTTAATTATATGCAAATGGCATAATATTCAATTAATCGGTGTCTTATTTTCAATGAGAAATACGATTTTATATGTGAGTTTGCACGAATGTACAACTTTGGTATTCTCATTAAGTTGATTTAAGGTCAATTAGTAAGTTCTTTTTTATACTCTCACTTTTTAATAGCACTGTTTTTAGTATTTTTATATACATTTTGTGTAGCAGAGTGGTGTTTTGGAATGAAATAAAACTCTGAGAATAATTAAAATATATTTCAAAATGATAAGATATTGTAATAAATAAAATATAATTTTTATAAGGAAAATTATATCGTAAAAGATGAGATTCGTGGCCAACTTTGTGACTCGAATAAGGATTTGTTCTTCGATACGCATTTTTTAAAGATTAAAGCTAGAAAATGTGCTCTTCTCAGAAATTGCTTCTATAGAGCCTCTATAATGATTATCGATGAATGTTAGAATCCATAGTTTTAATATAACTTCCATCTACAAGTTATTTAGAAGGCTTGCTCTTTGATACTCAATTATGTAATGCTCAATGCTAGAATATGTTAATTTCTAAGTAATTACTTTTATAGAGCTTCTATAATATTTTCTCATGAAGGCTATAATCAATTTGAGCTATGTGAGCAAAATATTCGAGAAAAGCCAATGTTGTTGTTCTGTTAGTAGATTCTATAGCTTCTAGCTTAAAATTTTGAAATTTTCTCCAATTGGTGATTGATGATTAATTGTGAAATGTTCTTGCAACATGAAATGTTTGTTAAAAAAGGCTCATAAATAGTCATAGAAACATGATGTTTTGAATAATAGCAAAGGTCATGCTTATCATAGAATTTCATGAGGAGTCTCTGAATGTAAGAAATAACAAAATTTAAACTAGTACGTAAATCTGACTGTAAAGCTATAAAAATAGGATATCGGATATAGGAATGCAACATATGATCAAAATGCCATAATTTTTTTGAAGACAGTATTTTGTTAATAGCCTTTTTTTTCTTCTCCTTTTTACTCCTAATTGGAGCATAGGGCCTCCACAAGGCTTTTCCATTGCACACTATTCTGGGCTGTTGTTCTAGCGCCATCCAATGTGATGTTGAGACATCAGCTAGTTCTCGCAGTGTTGACCATCTTCTAGTGTTTTTTGGCCGTCCGTGGCTTCTGCTCTTTTACGGGTTCCATTCAAGCAACATTCTCGTGGTGCTTTCTGACTGCTTTCTTAGCGTGTGGCCAATCCGGCGCCACTTCCTACGCTTAATCTTAAAAGCCTACCCATTGAGTAAATAATATACTCTATCACTTCAGAAGGTTGTACTGCAAAATATTTGAATATGAACTTGTGGTTATGTTCCAAGTGTAACTATGTTATGTTTTTATTAATAATGTTCATAAATATTCTTAATCAATAATTCTCATTTAAATTTCGGTAATAATTTCCATATGGCAACAACCATGACCAAAAAATTCAATAAGACCTAATTAGGCAATCCCTTTTGTTATCAATTAATATTATACAAATAAAAAGAAAGAATGATACAGTATGAGGGGGAGAGAGAGATATATTAATGAACAAAATTAAACCACTCTTTCTCTCTCTTGGTTAACTTAAAAATAAGGCAATATATTATTTGCATAATATCCGGTCAAGATGTTTATTTATTCATGAACTACATATACATGTATTCCATTTAATTTATTGTATAACTTCAATAAAATTAAGGTTTGCAAACAAAAAACGGACCAACACACATTAATAGTTATGGTCAATATACAATGACCAACCACAACAATAACAATTAAAACAATATGTAAATACATACAATAATGTGTATGTGTGTGTGTTTGTAGGTACCTAACTATTTATGTATGAGTAACAACTTTGATTATGGACCACTATAAAATCCATATAATGTTTTATTTACACAATTTCAAATTTCACTATTTATTTGTAATATTAACAAAAAAAAAAAAAAAAAAAACAAAGTAGAAAAAAGAGAAATAAAGTATACATAATCACAACAATAGAAGTTAGTAAATATAAATGAAATAAATTGTTTAGAACAATCAGATTTATTTTAATCAAAATGATTTTTTTTGCGTTTGTTTTCAATGGTTTTATTTGTACTACACAATATATAAATAAACCTCAACTTACATTATAATATTTATAATCTTAATTTTGTAAATTTCCAAACTCAAAAGTGTATATGTTACACAATAAATTGCGTGACATTCATACGCATAAAATATGGAGAAAAATAGAGCAAAATCATGTGATATAAATTTGAACTGAACGCTTTCCTTTAAGACATCATTCAATGAAAGCGATATGGACCTGACATAATGTACGTTAATTGTTTGTCGCGTTTGCAAACTTTTCCATCACTGCAATGTAAAAATTTTCCATCGAAAGACTGATTTCAGAATTTTTTAGAAACTCATTGCTAATTTTGTAAGGTACATAGACTAAATTAGGTATACTGAAGGGATTAAGAATGACCAAATTATTTGACATGAGATAAATATTTTGATGAGTCGAATGGCGGCTAGAAAAGAATTTCGTAGCAACTTAATTGTAAACTCGTTTTTGTTGGTATGGTCTAGTAAAAAGAAATCCATTATTTTTGCATTAAATTGAAGGTTTTATTTAGCATAGTTAAAATGATCCGATTTAGGTCAAATATGCACCGTTTTGTTCGATAACTTATTGCCATTTTGATGGTAATTTCATAATGCCACTCTCATGGAAACCCTCATCCCTATTTGTCAAAAACTGGGATAGTCGATTTTTAGAAGATTCTCTTGAGGCGATTTTTTCACCAGCAAAATCATTCGCCATAGTCAGGAACAGGTAGTAATCACTTGGTGCCAGGTCCGGACTATAAGGTGGATGCATAAGAACCTCCCAACCAACCCAAGTGACCTGTCGTTGTCCTGATGGAACACAATTCCTCTCCTGTTGGCCAAAGCTGGCCGCTTCTGGGCGATTGCTTCCTTCATTGTTGACAGTACAGGTCCGAATTAAGAGTTTGGTCGTAGGGGAGCAGCTCATAGTAGATGATTCCCTGCCAATCCCACCAAACACATAGCAAAATTTTCCTGACCGTCAATCCTGGCTTGGCCACTGTTTGTGCCGGCTCACCGAGATTCGACCATGACCATTTTCACTTGACGTTGTCGTAAGTGACCCACTTTTCATCACCAGTAAACATCCGCTTCAGAAATGGATTGATTTTTTTGCGATTCAGCAGCGATTCATAGATGGAAATTCGGTCCATGAGGTTTTTTTGCGTTAACTCGTGTGGCACCCATACATCAAGCTTCTTTTTGTATCCAGCCTTATCTAAATGATTTCAAACGGTATTGCGTGCAATGTTTAGCTCCTGGGCAATAAAAACAGTGCTTACATGATGGTCAAACTCGACGATTTGTATTATTTTATCGATATTTTCGACAATTGGCCTTCTAGAACGTGGTGCATCTTTGACATCAAAATTACCGGAACGGCTGTTACAGTATCAGGACCATAAAAACATAAACACATATTCAGCCGTCTGGCTTTCGCCTTTCGCCTTTATCGAAGAAAAACTGTAAAATATGGCGTATTTTCTCTTTACTGGTATCCGTCTTTGATTCGTGTTCAAAAAATACTGAGTCAAGTAATCACAAAACTGCCTGAAAAGTTGATTTAGTGCTAAATCCAATCTTTCTAACGCCATCTAGCGTAACCCGATTGCACTTATACAACGCGAGATACAGATTACTAAATCCATCTATTGGAAATGGATATGGATTTCTTTTTACTTGATATTTTTTTTGCCAAGTTCTTATGCAAGTCAATAATTTATGATCAAGCAAAATTCTTCCTTGTTCTATGGCATCACCTTTACTTACGATCTTAATAAAACTTTCATTTTATACACATATTGATTTTTCCTTTATTCTCATTTTCTTCTTAAAATGTTGATACTAGATGATTTTGTTGATGCTTTTCTAAATTTTCAAAATAAATTGAGCATAAGTTTAAAATGAATTTATTTTGTTGTCTTTGAAAATATTTAACAAATATTTGTTTACTGTATAGTTAGTATTAGTATGTTTGTAGATAAGAGTATGGCTCATTTGATATTCATTAAAAAGGTCAATATAAATATATGTATATGTACATACGTACCTAGTTATACATTTTTAGATTCTTATGATATACTAGATATACAATATGTATATTTATAAGAAATTTACCTTCATAACCCACATGTATACATATATGTTTATACAATATGTATTGTATATAAAATTATGCTAGCTTATACAAAAAGGGTAACTAAGAATAAGTAAATGAAATAAATGTACGAGTACGTATGTGTGAATTTTGAGAAGCCCTTATGAAAAGAAAATGACGTATTTTAAGCAATAAATTACTCACCTTCCTTAAAATAATCTGAAGCACGTGAATGGTATTTTCGAAAAAAAAAAATTATTCTTCACTGATTGCGTGTTTGCTTGAAGTACTCACACATAATTTTCCTATTTATGAAACGCAACAAATAAAAAATTCCCTATCATAATTTTACATTTTGTTATGATACAAGTAGTGAGTAGGTATGTGTTATATACCTACCCTTGGTTATTTATATTTTTAATTACTATTGAAAAGTGTAATTTAAAAAGAATCCAAAAATAAATACTTCCCACAATAGCACCTACACAGGTGGATAGTAATTTTAGTAGAATTTGAATTTTTTTTTTCTGAATTCAATTCACTTATAGAATATTTATATTTTGAAAGATAGTTCAGTTGTATAGATAAATTCAAGCGCTGCGGAAGTTATTTCTCAAAAAAAAAAAAAAAAATTACTTTGTATTCTTTTCAAAACACAAGAGAATATTTACAAATAAGCATACTGTGATTATGCGTGCTCCACTCTTATTATCGTTATTTAATCTATTTAATGTGTTAATTTGTTTCGAATCGGTCTTAAGTGCGAATATTCTAATGATCACCATGGGTGGTACTAAATCGCATAAAATCCCATTTTGGGAATTAGCCAAAGGACTTATACCAAGGTGAGTTTTGAAAAAGGGTGCGTTATTAAAGTGAGATTGAAAGTTAAAAAGTCCATTAAATTTGGCAATCCATGTGTCATTTATTTTGAAAATCATTGTTTTGATTTTGCAACTAAAAATCAGTTTATCTGGAA
Source organism: Megamerina dolium (assembly GCA_963854835.1). Classification (NCBI taxonomy): domain Eukaryota; kingdom Metazoa; phylum Arthropoda; class Insecta; order Diptera; family Megamerinidae; genus Megamerina; species Megamerina dolium. Next base: position 13,075,826 of record OY978526.1, on the reverse strand, counting down.
GAGAACGTCTTCAAAAATGTATTGGAAAATGTGGGTTTTAAATTACTATAATCAAGTAATAAATGTCATAAACTTCCGAATCATTCGTATCAGATCAGTCCATAAGTTCGTGAGTTTTTGCGTTAAGTGGTTATAAAATAAATAAAAAAGACTTTTTCAGTATTTATTAATCAATAATATATTTTCCTGCATTATTTACAATGTCTTAGGAAAGTTTTTAATTCCCTGCTCAAAAAATTGTTTGTCCTTGGAGCCAAAATAAGCGTCGATATCCCTTCCCTTTATAGGTGTAGTTCTTATTACTTAAATGGGACTGAAGGGAAATGTTATAATCGCAAGGTGCAATATCCTGAGAGTATGGTGGATGCGGCATTAGCTCCCATCCCAGCTCCTTCAGCTTGCCTAAGGTCTGTCTTGAGGTATGCGGTCTTGCGTTGTCGTGGTGAAACAGAACATTGCATCTATTGACTAAAGACGGTCGATTTTTTCAAGTGCTTCATTCAATTTGGATAGTTGATGACAATAATAATCAGCAGTGATCGTCTGGTATGGTTCCAGTAGATCAAAATAAACGATACCGGCCATATCCCACCAACAGAAGGCCATCTTTGGGGTTGGTTCTCATGTTTGATCTTTATCTACACATAGTAAAGGACCCATTTTTCATACCCAGTAATAATACGGTTCAAAAAACTCTCATTTTCAAGCCACTGCAGCAGCTGAGGACACACATTCACTCTTTCCTGAAGGTTGCTTCGGAAAGTTGATGTGGAATCCATTTTCCCAGTTTTGGAACCTTGTTCAATTGAATCAGGTGCCTGTAAACTATTCTATGTGACGAATTTAATCTTTCACCTATTATATTCACTGTCAAACTTGGCACGGCTTCCACGAGTTCCAGCAAGGCGTTGGAGTTAAGGACCTCAGGACGACCAGAGCGTGGGGCATCCCACAGTCACCACTTCGAAATTTGAAAAAACACTTTTGCTCAGTCCTTACACTCACGGTATTATCCCCATGAGTTGTGTTTATTTCTGCAGCAGCAGTTGTTGCATTTTTTCCACAAAATATACCTCTTATACTTGTTCAGAGATTCAATTTTATTTTTTAACAACGCACACTTCTATCCGCAATTAAAATCACTTGTTGAATGCATCAGTGAAAATAAAAATAGTTCTTTTATCTCCCACAAACCATTTTTTGTACGCAAAAAGCGCCTACTGTGAAACTATTGAAAATAACTCACGAACTTATGAACTGACCTGATATAAGGTTTTCAATTTCAAAAACAAATCTATGACGCTCTAAAAACTCCTCATATAAGCAATTGTATGTATGGAGATCTAAAGTACTTACAATTTTCTAACTAAAGCATACAATACCATACATAGATATTTATGACAACACTTTATTCTACTGTCTGTTCATATCTAGAGGGCATCGTGTAACGTTTCTCAATGGTTTTATAGCCGATTTCCATATTGATGGGCTTACTGAAGTGACACCCCCACTTTTTGTCAACTACATACAAAACTATACTGATTGGGATTTAGTTGGTGCACGATATGCCAGCAAAATGCCCATAACATTTTGGCAAGCATTAAGCTATCCGACAGAGGTAAGTAAACAGCAATAGTATGAGCAACAAAAATTTACAACAGAAATTTCAATTGATTTTAACTTTTTCATCTAACTCTATCTCTCTCTCTCTCTATTTCTTTCTCTATATATATTTGTATGAATGTTATTCTCTATTCTATTTACATGTTGATGCTGGTGCTGCTGCTGCTGCTGTTATTTACATTTCCCAAATGACCCATATGCATTTTGCAGGCATGCAACAGTTTACTGAGTGATACTGCCATTCTTGATATATTCACACAGAAATTTCATTTGGCCATTTTAGATGGTGCATTTCCGGAATGTGCGCTTGGCATTGTGCATCGCCTGCACGTACCATTCATTTATATCAATACAGTGGGTTTCTATACCGGAAGTCTGGCAATTGCCGGAAATCCAATTGTGTATGCCGTAACGCCTCATATCTTTACATCATTGACACACACAATGGACTTTATGCAACGTGTACAGAATTGCATAATGCACGTGCTGGCCGATTTGATGCACAAGGCAAGTACTTAGTTGAGATTACGTACGAGACGAGAGTTGGTTGTAAACTTAAAGGTTTATATACTATATATGTGTGTGCGTGTGTGTTTGTGTGTGTTTGTGCTTTTGTCTGTATTTCAAAAGAGGATTAAACACTCATTTACTTAATTATAATTTATTGATGTGATACAAAGATACACTCTCTTTGCTATGTTTCCTTACTAGGAATATCTATTGCAAATGTAACTAGTTAATTAAATTTTCAATAGATAAGTTAATTGGTTATGTTGAAGTCTTTTAACTCATTAAATTCTCAAGTGCTTAAAACATTGTCGAAAATATGGTAATTTAAAATTGTCACTGTAAAATTTAATAATTTATGATGACTTGTGAATAGAAATGTGTGTAATGCTGCTATTGAGTTTAAAGTATAACAATTAGGTGTTTAATCCTTTGGGAGGTTCATTGCATTAATAATTCTTCAATAAACCTCAAAATATTAAAGTATTCATAGAGATCACAAAGTTTCTTATTTTATTGAACGTTTTTCATTCTATTGGAAATATCATGAATGATGAAGTTGAGTTTTTCATTTGTTTAAAAGAAATAAAAAAAAACAACAATTTCATTTGCTTTCTTAGATATTTAAAAAATCTTGAGAAAGAATAGTGTCCATAGTAGTGTTGTTGTCTGCTTTAGAAGGTTGTAAATCACCAATTAAATGATGCAGTTTGCACAAAATTTAAAAGTAATCTATTGGCAGATGATAGTTGAAGGACGCAGGGTTGTATTTTGTAGAAATTCTAATTTTGAAGTTGAAGTATTGATTAGAAGATTACCTAAAGGACATCACATTTTCGGTTAATTTTTATTTGGTATATGCATTTTTAGCAATATTGTCTGAATATACAAAGAACGTACTTTTTGAGTCGAATAACGATTCCTTTATTTACTGCTATACACACAAACAATATGTGTTTAGTGCAAATAAGCAACGAATTTGATTTAATCGATAATACTTTCATGTTAATATCAAGTCAGTCCATAAGTTCGTGCGTTATTTTTTCAATAGTTTCACAGTATGCGCTTTTTGCGTACAAAAAATTATTTGTTTAGATAACGGAAGGTTAAATTCATCACATGGAACAGATTACAAGCACCTGGTCCAATTGGGCAAGGTATGAAAGCTGGGAAAATGGATTCCACATAAACTTTCCCTTGCAAACCTTCAGCAGAGAGTGAATGTGTGTTCTCAGCTCCTTCCTCGGCTTGAAAATGAGAGTTTCTTGAACCGTATTGTTACTGGGTACGAAAAATGGGTCCTTTACAATAATCCTATTCGCAAACACCGGAGGTTAGATAAAGATGAAATCCCCAGAGATGGCATCCACCACAAGAAGATTCTCCTGTCTATTTGGTGGGATATGGTCGGTAACGTTTATATTGATCTGCTGGAACCAAACCAGACGATCACAGGTGATTATTATGGCCATCAATTATCCAAACTGAATGAAGCACTGGAAAAAAATCGTCCGTCTGTACTCAAGAGACACAAGACAGGCCTTAGGCAAGCTGAATGAGCTCGGATGGGAGCTAATGCCGCATCCACCATACTCCCCGGATATTGCACCTTGCGATTATCACCTTTTCCGCTGACTACAGTCTCATTTAAGTAATAAGAACTACACCTCAAGAAAAAGCTATATCACCGCTTACTTTGGCTCCAAGGACAAACAATTTTTTGAGCAAGGCATTAAAAATTTGCCCAAAACGTTGGGAAGACATTGTAAATAATGCAGGAAAATATATTATTGATTAATAAATACCGAAAATTTCTTCTTTATTTATTTTAAAACCGCACGAACTTACAGACTGACCTGATATTTATTTTTTTACATTTTCAATGGTAAATTTTTGTTGGTTATTTTCAATTTAATTCATTCTTCTGTTGTTTTTCTTTGCAGTACTTCACCTATCAAGTGTGGACTGTGCTACGAAACAAACTCGACCCATATACGCCACATCCCTATGAATTGGCACGCAATGTCTCATTTATTTTGCACAACGGTCACGCATCTGTTACCTATCCACGGCCATTGTATCCACATGTTGCTGAAATTGCTTGTATACAATGTCGCCCAGCCACAATGTTACCATTCGAATTAGAACAATTTGTTGCTACAGCGCCAGCTGGTGTTATTTTCTTTGCGATGGGTTCATCCGTGAGAGCGGTCAATATGCCGAAGGAATTTCGTCAATTACTGATAACCGTATTCAGTCGAATGCCACAATATCATGTGCTATGGAAGTGGGAAGCACACGAAAATGCCACTAAACTATTGAATATCCCATCAAATGTACGCTTTAGCGCATGGCTACCACAACAGGACATACTGGGACACCGACGGCTGAAAGCTTTTATTACACACGGTGGTTTGCACAGCATGTACGAAGCGATTTACCATGCGGCACCGATGGTTATGCTACCGGTATTTTGTGATCACGATGTGAATACGGCCAAAGCGGTAGCAGATGGATATGCGTTGCGTCTACCACTTGAGGGTATAACAGCAGATAAATTATATCATGCTGTGCATGAGATTATAAATAATAGTGTGTATCGGCAAGCGATAAGGTAAATATGTGCATGGGCTGGATTGATTAAAAGTGTAGGGTAGTGGGGGTAGTGGTTGTGTGGTGGAATTTAATAATATCTAATATATTTATACATACATTTTATTATGTTGGGCACATGGATATTGATAGAAAGCGACGTAAACTGTTACTGGATCAACAGAATACACCAATAGAAACGGCCATCTTTTGGACAGAGTACGTGTTGCGTCATAACAATGTGGAACATTTACAAGCACCATCTCGATACATGAGGTAAGCAAGGGATGCATTACCGTTCGAATAAATACTTTACACATTTATTGTATTGTTTATTTCTAAAAGCTTTTTCATTCACCATTCACTGGATGTGTTCCTGCTGTTGGGCAGTTGCTTTACGCTGATGCTGTTAGCGTGGTGTAAACTTGTGAAACATGTTTGTGGCAAATGCATTAGTTTGGTTAAAAGGAAAGCAGATTAAAACAAGTCATAAGCTGATCCGCAGAATGTTGGAGAATAGCATCAGAAGGAAGGGCGAAAAACGCACAAATGTTCTTCCTTCCTTATGCGTTCATAATGATTATTTTTTTTCGAATAGTGTACTTACTTAGTGTAATTGTATTGTTAGTACATTCTTGTAATGTACTTTTGCATTATGCATGTATATACTTGTTCATAACAATAAAATCGTCCATTGTTAAGATATGTACGTGTATGCTACAATGGTACCATGTTGTTTAGTAGGGTTAATATTCAACATTTATTTGCCATATCATCATCTTTGCACCTATCAACCAAACGATCGTTCCCAGATGATAGAGGTCATGAACCTGCTAGACACTGTATGTAACCAGCTAGTGTCACTCATAAGATGAGATGACATTTATGAATGTCTTTAATACCAACACAGAAAAATGTACATCAACATTCTAATATATACATATTTGTTGTTGTTGTTGATTATGAAGTACTTCACGCTTCATATTTGTCATAATACTTTATGACTTGTCTAAAAGAATTGCATCGATGTCACTTGGATGCAATGAAAATAAATGTCATACTGACATTTGCAATTTTATGTGTGAGTGAGTTTGTGCACATTGACTGTAATATCGAATATCCAGTGGGAGACAACGAGTATTATTACTACAAGTATAGTAGTTGAATGTCAGTTGCTCATAAATAAGTGAACGTCATTCAACAATTCAATCAGAATGACATGACGATACTGCTACGATAAACTCAAGGAATCATCCTTTTTAGTCAATTCTCATTTCGGGTTTAGGGTGGGTGTTTTATTTTTGGTTATCTTGTTGATATGCTATTATTGCATTCTTGTTCTTATCCAAAGTTTAATAGAAAGCAATAAATTTCAACTATAAGCTGCCAATACTCAAATTGATGCAAAAGTTCATCCCGCTGATGCCATTGTGTTGTAAGTATTCAGTCCTTGTCTCAAAAATGAGTTTTTTTTCACATTTTAGATGAGTTTTGGTTATATTTTGTATTGTCGAATGTAACAATATTTGATAAAAATAAAAAAGATGAAATAGCTATTGATGCTACTACTTTTAAAAATAGTTGTGGGCATTATAAATTCGAAAATTGCATTAAATCGCATTCTTTTTTTTTTTTTTTGTTTGTCAAATTTAGTAATTTTATATATTAAAGTTATTCGGTACTTGAATTAGAGGAAATATCCAACTATTTATATTTAACATCTATAGGTCAAAGTGTTTCTATGTGACTGTAATTTTTAATAAATAAAATTATTATAAAATTTTTGTGGGACAAACTTTTGTAAACTTAACAATTGTGCATATAAAGTGTAGTAAAAAGTAATTCATTATTTCTTCCAATAGATGGCTTTAGCAATCTGCATCTCGCGTTGTCTAAGTGTGATAGGGTGACGCTAGATGGCGTTAGAAAGATAGGATTTCGTATTTTTCAGGCAATTTTGTGATTGCTTGACTCAGTATTGCTTGAGATGGACAGCAGTAAAGAGAAAATACGCAATAATTTACAGTTTTTCTTCGATAAAGGTGAAAACGCAAGCTAGACGGCTAAAAACGTGAACAGTGTTTATGGTCCTGATACTGTAATCGTCAATCACGTACAATTTTAGTTTCGTCGATTCCGTTCCGGTGATTTTGATGTCAAAGATGCACCACGCTCTGGAAGGCCAATTGTCGAAAATATCGATAAAATAATGGAAATCGTCGAGTCTGACTGTCATGTAAGCATTGTTTTTATTGAGCAGGAGCTAAACATTGCACAAAAGAGCGTTTGGAACCATTTAAATAAGGCTGTATACAAGAAGAAGCTCGATACATGGGTGCCACACGAGTTAACGCAAAAAAACCTCATGGACCGAATTTCGATCTGCGAATCGCTGCATCAAAATCGATCCATTTCTGAAGCGGATGGTCACTGTTGATGAAAAGTGGGTCACTTACGACAACGTCAAGTGAAAACGGTCATGGTCGAATCTCGGTGAGCCGGCACATACAGTGGCCAAGCCAGGATTGACGGTCAGGAAGGTTTTGCTGTGTGTTTCGTGGGATTGGCAGGGAATCATCTACCATGAGCTACTTGTATACGGCCAAACTTTTAATTTGGACCTGTACTGTCAACAATTGGACCGTCTGAAGAAAGCAATAGCCCAGAAGCGGCCAGCTTTGGCCAATAGGAGAGGAATTGTGTTCCATCAGGACAAAGCCAGGCCACACACATCGATAATGACTCGCCAGAAGCTCCGGGAGCTTTGTTGTGAGGTTCTTATGCATCCACCATATAGTCCGGACCTGGCACCAAGTGATTACTACCTGTTCCTGTCTATGGTGAATGATTATGCTGGTGAAAAATTCGCCTCAAGAGAAGCTTGTGAAAATCGATTGTCCCAGTTTTTAGCAAGTAGGGACGAGGGTTTCTGTGAGAGTGACATTATGAAATTACCTTTAAAATGGCAACAAGTTATCGAACAAAACGGAGCATATTTGACCTAAATCGGATCATTCTAACTATGCTATGTAAAACCTTCAATTTAATGCAAAAATAATGGATTTCTTTTTACTAGACCATATATTTATTTTTGTGTGTTGAGCTGAAATATTCTAAACTGAACAACGTAGTACATTGGAATCCAGTACATTCATACGATTCCTGGGTAAATGTGCCACGAAACCAAAATAAACAATTGAAAATGTAATAACATGATATCACCAAAAATGAACAAAAACATTAACAACAACAACTATAATACGTAGCGTGTCAATGAAATATCATATTCAATAAAAGCTGACAGATTGTAAAACTAGAAATTGTCTATGAAAATGTGTGTAGAGGTGTATATGTGTGGGAGTGTGTATACAGTCAGGGACTAAAGTTTAAATACACCCATAAAACATCGCTTTAAATAAAAACAAAGCATTTTAACACAAATGTAAGTATGCAGTTTATTTTTAGTTGAATAATGACCAATATCGAAAACCAAAACAATTCACTTTTTTTCATAGATAACTTAAAATTCATCAAAAACTAAAAAAATACATGGGACAAAAGTTTAAATACAATACAAAATTTTCTTTCTTTAGCTGATTTTAGCTTAATTAAAAAACGTTAAACTTAAATTAATATTTGGTAGGTCCGCCTTGAGCTTCAATGACTGCCTGCAGACGACGTGGCATAGACAGAACCAAATTTTCTGTTTCCGATGTGCTGATTTCTGACCAGGCCTTTTTCAGAGCCTCTTTAAGGGATTCTTTGTTCTTTAAAGCTGCGCGATTGATTTTTCGGTCCAATAATTCCCAAGCGTGTTCAATTGGGTTTAAGTCCGGTGATTGGGGAGGACTACAGAGCTGACGTGGAGCATAATACAGCAACCAGTCCTTCACCAAATGCGCGGTATGCTTAGGGTCGTTGTCTTGTTGAAATATCCAACTTCTTCCCAGACCCAAGCTATCCACAGAAGGCTGCAAATTTTGTTCCAATATACTTTTATACACGTGTTTGTCCATTATTCCATCGATAAAAGCCAAGTGTCCCACGCCAGCTGCTGCAATTGCTCCCCAAACCATCACACTACCGCCCCCATGTTTAACGGTTGGTATTAAATTTTTGGTTTGAAGTGCTGTGCCGGGCTTGCGCCAAATTTTTGCGCGACCATCGCTGCCAAAAATATTAAATTTAGATTCATCTGTGAATAAGACTCTTCGCCAAAAGTCCTCATCCATATCCTTGTACTTGTTTGCAAAATCCAGACGAAGTTGTCTATTTTTTTCAGAAATAAGCGGTTTTTTACGTGGAACTCTGCTTCGATAGACGTTATACCGTAAAGCTCTTTGTACGGTTTTTGGGTGAACATGTTTGCCTGACACCGCAGCAATACTACCGGCTAACTTTGGCGCACTTATTTTTGGATTTTTGTCCACTTCTCTTAGGATAAGGTTTACATCTCAGCGAGAAAGTTTTTTTGGTCGACCAGTTTTGGGCCTATTTTCCACCGTTTTGTAAGTTTTATATTTTCTTATTACGTTTTGCACACTTGCACAGAACAAATTCAAAATTTTTCCTATATCACGGTAGGATTTGCTTTCTTTAAAGTGTTTAATTATTAAATCTTTAACACCAGACTCTATTTGTTTTCCTTTGCCCATTATTTTGCTTTCAAGTCTACCGACAACGATGAAATCACTAATAATACTGAATAAATATGCGTAAGTGAAGAAAGCAAAAAAAATATAACGGTACTTTTCCAAAGAAATTGCAAAAACACGTGTTTTCTTGTATTGTATTTAAACTTTTGTCCAGCGTATTTTTTGAGTTTTTGATGAATTTACAGTTATCTATGTGACAAATACAAATTTTTTTTTATTGTGTTTGCTTACTGATAGACTGCAAAAAAACTGCTTACTTAGATTTTCGCAGCAATGCTTTATACGAGTTAAAATTAAGATTTGTGGGGTGTATTTAAACTTTAGTCCCTGACTGTATATACATACATATAAATAAATCTGTATGCATTTATATGGGTATGATGGTCTATTGAATTATTTGCCATGTACCATACAATTCTGGTTGCAACCGAATATTTGGTGTAAATAAATGAAGTCATTACTATCTGTATTTTATGTACATTTGATAGAGCACAATGCACTTTGCGTATTCTATTATGACGCGCTTCAATATATACTCACTCACATTTATATGCAGATAGCATACAGAATGTGGTATTTTATATGTGAAATGGTTGTATTTTTGGAAATTATCTTCTACGAATTTACACTTTTGCTCGAGTGAAGAAGAAGAAGAGTACGAAGTATATTATTTATATATATGCAGCAATAGTTCTTGAAATATTTACTGTCGTTAATAATTATAAAGATTTGCACATTCAAACGTAGATGTGTACTAAGTGTATGTATGGAGTTGAATATTTGTTGTAGTGAGGATCATATGATTCATGTTGCTGATTGATTTATGAGCTGGGGAATACAACATTTATTTTTTATTCTAGACACATTTGCTTCAGCATCGTCTTGAAGTTATGCAAAGGTGTTGCAATTACTTTAAGTACATACAATACATTAGTTAAGTTGTTCAAAATAATTATTGTTAAAAAAAATTTTAACAAAATGTGGGGGAACCAAAAAAAAAAAAATAATAAAATAAAATAAAATAAAATAAAAGTAACCATCTTTTCTAGTTTAATTGCTTGTGTAGTATCACGTAAACTTGCCCAATACCAAAAGTCCCTTTTAGTTGGATAGTAAATTCGAACTTTCGTCTTATGCATCCAGGACCAATCGTTTTATCTCTCATATTTGTCCAAAATATTTTTTCCTAATTATTTTTTTGTCTGGAAAGTGCCTTTCGGTTTGGATTTTCAGATGAACAGTAAATTTATCCATTATTTATCTACTTTTCTATTTATCCTCTAAAAAAGGTTTCAAACTTTCAGCTTGCGACAAATAATTGACAATTTTTTCGACCTTAAAACTATAATATATCAATAATATATGGAAAAACTTCTGAAATTTCTGAAAACAGTTTCGAAATTATGTATTTAAATTTGGATGTGGATGAGGAAACTGGACTAATATTTTTGGACCCTATTACGACAATTTCATATTTGTGTATTTAAGCTTTGCAACCAGCTTAATGGGCACATATATCCATATGTATTCCAAACAATATTCGCATTGGTAAGTTAATCTTAAAGAAAAAGCTCTTCATTTTTTATAAAACAAGCCGAAAAGATTGCTAAGTTTCTCTCAATACATGGTAAAACTTCAGATAACACTATGTTTGCTGATGTTGTTGTTGTTGTTGTTGTTTGTATATTTAAACAATTCATATGAACTTTTAAATAACTTCAAGTCAATATCTACAATTACGTATGTGCTTTAAGTTGTATATGCTGCTGAAGAAGGTGAAAATGCATTAAAAAATGCTTAATTGAAGCTTACATGTTAAAACTTAACTGGAAGCAAGTAAAAGCATATGCAAGTAGTTGCTAAAGCTGGCATTGTTATTGCCTAAATACAACCAATGAACAATGGTAACAACAACAGCAGCTTAAGCAGCGGCCGTAGTGGAAGAGTACTACCAGCAAGATTACTAGCAGTAGTGAGTGGTAGCAGCAGTGCTAATAATAACAAGAACAACAACAACAACAACAACATTAATAATGACAGCACGAGTGGTAACAACATTGATATTTACAAAGAAACCAGTTTGGCTATTATGAACATATGCATACGACTATTTATTAACACACACACACACACATGCACACATATACACGATTACACTTATACGAAAGCTTCCACTTTCAAATGAGGTATGAGGTAAGACAGACGATCTGCAAAATCTCAGTGAGCACAATTGAGCGAAATTACAAAGCGAACGGTTGGGGGCTCCGCAAAAATTTTTTTTAAAAACGGAGATCAAAAAGGTAAAATAATAAATAAATTAAATATAATATACTAAAAAAAAAAAAAATAAAAATTAAATAAAAAACAAAACGAAAGAAAGAGAGAGAGAGAAAAGTACCTATATAAAAATAAAATCAATAAATATTTATTATTATTAAAAAATAAAAATTTTAAAAATTAATTTCTTATAATTCAACGTGCATAGTATAATCGATCAGTGGCGGGTATGTGTATGAGCATACATACTTGAACGAAACAGAAATTGAAATAATAAAAAAAAAAAAAAAAATAAATAAAAATGTAAAATAGCTGAAAGCAAGAAATATAATCAAATTCGATCACTTTTGCTTTTTATATACCAAATACATATGTACATATGTATGTATGTGCTCGTATGATCGCTGCTGGCTTGGTTTTGATCGACAACGACGATCAACAACTACAACAACGATAATCATTTGAAACACTAATTAATTAATTAATTAATTAATTAATTAATTATGCATATCGATAGATCGATGAGTGAAATTTTATTACAACATTTTCAAACAAATATTTCAACAAAATCAACAACAACAACAACAACAACAACGAAACCAATGATCCAAATAAACTGCTGCGATACTATTGTTGAAGCGACAACGAAACGAAGCAACGACGATATTTTCAACAAGCAACAACATCAAAAAATCACAAATATTACGAGACGGTGGCATTGCAGTTGTGTGTCAATAAAAAAACAACAACAACAGCAAGATAGTATAGATATGTAAATATGTTGGTAGTCTACGTCTGCGTGAGTGTCGCTTTTTTCTTTAACGAGTGCGCGTAACATGACAATTGAAATCTAGAATCTTACGAGTGACTATTTAGATGTTGAACAACAACAACAACAAATAACACATCAAAACAACATCAATAATAACAATATAATATATATCGCAGATGATAACAATCAATAGATGCACTCGTTTCGTATTCACATACATACACTTGCGCGCATGCGTCTAGTCATGTTGCCATCGTACACAACTCAACATATTTGACTACATATTATATGTGTATATATACCATATAGTTGCTGTAGACTATATTGTGATTTTGCCATTGTAAATTTGTAGAATATAGCTTGCAGCGATTTACAGTAGATGACTTTATTGTTGTTTCAAGACAAACAACAACAAATAAGATTGCTTAAGAAAATACAGAATAAAATCAAAACAAAATAAAAAGGTGAAGACTTGTTTCGCAGACTTGCATCGATGCTGAGAAAGGTGGTTTTTTGTTTTTTTTCTTCTGCAAACATCGAAAAAAACTAAGAATCTAGAAGAAGAAGAAGTAACAGCACCATCACAAAAATAGCGCAGTAGAGTATAGTCCTGAAGCAGTTGTAAATTTGATTTGATCAAATTTTACAAAACGAAAAAAAATACATATATACATATATCAAGGAATAGAAAGTAAAAATGAATTACGACAGAATGTTGTTCATTCAGACACCATCCACAAAGGTAAGTTTCAAATGATGTATTTGAAAAAAAAATATATTGTATTACAATGTCGGGCAAATTTAATTGCAATTGCAATATGATTACATATTGAGGGTATTATAATTTGTAACCAATTACTTTATGATTTTGATGAAAACGCTTACCGGTCAAAAGTTTCCGGACTGTAAGCTTTCATAGTGGGATATTAGTGAATTAAAAAAAAAAACTGCTTCTTCAAGCTTCTATTCGGTACTTTGTTTTCGCGCCGACAAAATGTAATCTAAATTATTATTTTTATATGGCATTTGGAGCCATTTGGATTAATTTGTAATTTGTTGTCCAATATTTCAACTGAGATCATCAACTACACCAATTGTATTTTTGGTGTAAACGAAATTTTCAATTAGTGATTACTTTTCCAATTACTTTGTGACACAATTAGCGTAACACCATTATAACTTTTTGGTAAATTAAATAAAAAATTACGAAACACATTACTGAGTAATTAATTCTACTAAAATGGGAATTGAAAATCATTTTTGATTATGACTCCGTTAATAAATATAATTTCATATCATGTAGTTGGGAAATTTTACATTATAATTACTTTATGAAATTGATAAGATATTTAATTCATTTAACCTGAGTAATGGATTAGAAATACTAACGTCAATTGTAATTTGTATCTGAATGTAATTAAATTCTTAAACAAATGATTTCAACTTAGTACTTATTAATTTGCAATTAATTAGCAATAATTAATGCATGAACATTTTTGAATTACATTACTAAGTATTGCACAATAATTGATAATTTCAAATAAAAAACTTAATAATTTTCCTCGTTTCCTGGTATCGACTCGGTAAAATTAAAATTTTTTCTCAAGTAATTGCAAAAATTTAAATTACAATTTCAATTACTTTATGAAATAATAAATAAATTAATATATTCCTTTCAATTGTATCAATAATAATCGATTAGCAATATTAATGTCAATTGTAATTTGTAATTTACTGTAATTAAATTTTGAAAGTAATGCTTGCAACCCAATTACTTTTAATAAGTAATTATTATAAAATAAATAATTTTTGGCTAAAAAGCAATATGAATTACCTTTCTTTGGAAAAGGATTTCAAAAACATTGCAATACATTACTTAATAAATTTAAATGGCAAAGTCAGTTATGTTATGAAATTGCAAAGGTGACCATTTAACCATTTAACTTCGATCAATAGCAATATAGGTGTATTAACAATTTATTAGGAATTGTAATATCAATTACTATTAAAAATTTCTTACTCGAGTACATATATCTAGTTATTGCAAAAGTAGTATAGTATATGCAAAAATTTCTTGACTTTTTAAAGTGATTAGCGTTTTCTGCTGCATCGGCCAATATTAATTTTTAACGTTTTTATAAAAACTTTACCCGAAAAATTACACACAAAAGTGAAAATAAATCTGACGATGAATATGCTACAAACAAGCATCTGAAAAAATGGTATGGTTTGTTTGTCTCGTCTCTTGAGAGATGTATCAATTATAATTATGAGGTGTTAACCTATGACCAACGATATTGTTATGGCTGATTATACACAATGTGCATAAATTTATAAAATTTATAGCTTAAGCACTGCAATTAAATTAGGCAACACTAATAGAGATAGTATTGTATTTTCAAGCGACTCACTGGTGCCGTTTTAAAAAAATATTCACCAATCTCGTTTTGTATGGATCACTTTTGACTTAAGAACATATCAACAAATGATAGATGTTCAAAAAATGTTATCTCCTACATTATTTCTTTGTTTCAGCATAATTGTTTTTTTAACGGTTGTATTTAGGGTACAAAATAAAACATTTGTACAAAATTTACTTATTCTAAAAAAAAAAAAAATACAAAATAAAATTGCTAACTAGATGTTCGAACTAATATTTTTTCACTATTTATATTCAGAAGATAGGATACTGAGAAAACATGCGAAGAAAACTATCAGATTTTTCATAAATTTCCCATAGACCCCAATTTCGATGATATGCTCTTAGTATATACCTCATACATAATGTTATCAGCGGCTCTTTATTGTCTTGTTTCATAAAAAAATAAGAATTATAAGAATTGCTTAGAAGTGTGTTATAATTTGAGATAACCTCTTGCTGTTATCAGAAGACCCTACAATTTTTCGAAATAATTTGGAAATATAGCTAGCTATATGCCTTGTGTATAGGAGTATTAGTGAGTTTGTTGAAATTATTTCAGCTATTTGTCATAATTCAGCAATAATAATAATTTCAATTAAAAAACATGAAATATTAAATTTTAGATGACTGAAAAATTTCATCAAATCATCACGTATGTATAACTAGTTTGCTTATTTGTATTTATCTGCTGATATATCAATTTTAATTCACAAGATCATAAAAATATTGTTTGCAGAAAATTCAACTTGAACTCGTCAAAGTATTATAATATTTATGTTATTCATAAATTTTAAAAAACTTAATACCAAAAACAACAACATATAAATTATAATAGATAATTATCAATTGTGTAGGAATAAGTCAAAACACTCAATTGACATTTACCAATAAAATCTATATCATACAGTAAGCAACATAAGTACATACCACACCATACATTCATACATGTACGCAGTTTGTGTAACTATTGCCATGCAAATAATTACGCTCTACGCTTTCGATTGAAGTATTGAAACCAAAATTACATATATTCTTTTGTTAATACATATATTACTTAATTTAATTGTATCCTCTATGCATGTATCCTATGTCCATCAAATCAACAGAAGTATGTATATGATTGATCTTTGGTAAAAAAACTATCACAACTCTGCTATATTCTGAAAACAGAAGGTGTGTGTTATTATTGTATGTAGTAAAATATTTCACATAAAACTATGTGTATATTTTAGGTGTGGTATCGACGGCAGCTATATTCATTAGCTACCTGTCTGGCTTACTACATATACAGTCTTGGTCAAATGTATTAGGCACCCTATCATTTACTGCATATTTAATGTTAATTAATTGTTTCTTATTAATAAATTTATATATATTATGGTTGATCCACCCTTTGTATTGATGACAGCAGAAATTCTCTGTTTATGTTTTTAAATAATCCACAAGTGCTCGATACGGTTTAGATCTGGAGACTGCGCTGGTCAATCTAATAAAAAACAATGTTACTGTCTCTAAACCACCGCATTGTAGTCCCTGATTTGTGACAAGAAGCGTTATCTTGTTGGAATTGGATCCCATATAAATTGGTGTCACCAAAAATGATCGATAACAAACACAAAAGCACAGTTTCCAATACATTTATGTTTTTTTGACCATCCATGCGGCATTCGAAAACGAAGATTTCGCCGCTCCCGTCAGCAGCTATCAGCAGATCATAATACTGCCTCCTGCCTACTGCAATCTAGATGTTTTCCTCGCCAATTCGTCGCCATGTATTCCAAATACCTGTAGGATAGGATAAAAATAGGTTTTTTTTTTTTACAAAATTCTCACTATTTCTTCGACACTGGACTAGAGTAAAAAGTGATGATTGTTGATGTTTTAAAAAGATGCCAATTAAGCTCACCTTCAAGTTCGATTCAACGGACCACAGAACATTCGAACAATCTTCCTCTCTAAAATGTTGTTATCGGAGAGCCCATTCTAACCTATTGTTACAAATATATTCTGAAAACCACGGTTTAGAAATTTCAACCTGGAACTTCTCTTCCTCGCTTGGAATCTGGATTCGCACTCTTCTATCGTAATGAAGTTCACACTTTTTGTGAATATTACCCACCATTTCGTTGTTGTTGTTATTATAGATTAAACCCGCACACAACAGATTTGCAGAAAGCAATGGTCATTTTGTATCAAATAACGTATATTGAAATGGGGTGCCTAATACTTTTGCCCAAGGCTGTATCTATGTATGGTATATATGTAGGCAGTTATAAATACGTGCCTACATATATTCATTTGATTGTATAAAGACAAACTACAACAAAATATTGATTGATTTAAATTATGTTAAATCAATGAAAGGGCTTATTTACGCAGTTAAATTGAGTAATCGATTTTCAAAATTCTTTATAATATGTGCTTGAAAGTGTGCGCGTGCTTTTCGTAGTATTTTGTTTATTTTTCATTTTTTAAATAATTTATATGATGTAATATAATTGTATAGAATCTGTGGGCATTTCATATAAGTACTCTATAGAGAATGTAGAATTTCCCTATAGAGGAGTTCTCCTAAGATTAGGTTATTAAATTCGAAGAAATGATATTGTTGATGTTGGTAATACATTTCATTGCTCTAGAAGCGATTACTGAGTAAATATAGGGTTATTAATCGATTTTCTGGTCCTCTTAAGTCCATTTTGTAGGGGAGTTTCTTTAGGGAGCAAAGTAATGCAGAAAGTATATTTGAAAGAAATATTTAGTAATAAAAACTAGTGGGGGCTAGTCATATATTTTATCCTTCTAGGGGCATTCTGAGGGCTGTGGGAACGAAATTTATACAAAAAAGTCCATTTTGTAGGGGAGCCTCTCTAATGGATGGAGATAAAGGTATTAATATGTATATTCAGAAAAAATGTCGACCCAAAGAAATTAATGGGGACGATTTTTTCATCGTTTTTTTTTTAGGTCAGAGATGAAATGCGGATTCGAACACAGCAGCAAGATAATTCTTCTGCACAATACTTTTTTCTTTTTCATTGCTGCAGTGTTATTAACAATACAACTTATCCCTTATCCCTTATCGATTCTTTAATCGATGCGATGTGTGTGTGTGTGTGTTTATGGTTTCTAAACAAATAATTTACTTTATTAAAGATCCTTTACTTGCATCGATTGTAAGTATGTACACATAAATATCATTTAATTTCACATTCTTCTAATTGATGCTGTTATAGAAATACTAACTAAATATATATACCAGAAAATTGCAATTGTATGTAGAGCATCTATAAATAAATATTTGCTTGCTAGAATTGCCATTACATTAATGGTCATAATGTATAAATATGTAGTTGGGAGAAAATAAAATATTTTACTTGCTTTTTATTGCATATAATATTATAAAAAAAAATTGAATTGAAGAATTCTACGTGTACATGTATTTATAAATGTTAGTAGGTAAGTAAGATAAATGCATCCTAAACAGGTGAGATGTTGTAAAAGTATTTGAAATGATAACTAAACATTATTAGTTAGTAAGAGAAGAGAATCAGACTAGACATAGTATGAAAATAGAAAAAGAAAACTAATTTATAAACAAAAAAAGGAGAGAAAGAAAACATATAGAACAACAATTAGAAATGAGTAACATAAAGTAAAAAATTATTTGAAGTTATATCAAAGCAGAATTATTCTATGAATTTATAAATTGAAATTGTACTTTCATATATAAGGTATCTAGTATACATATACAATATATTGTACATATCTATGTATATTTATAAATTTATAAGATAAATCTACTCATAAACTGAACTGAACATATTATCCGATGTTAGTTATCTATAATGATATCTTTGATGTGTTGTCGTTTTTGTTATGGTTCTTCAACCATACGTGTATACTCTACTCTAAATATGTACGAGTACGAGTATGTACGATATATATTGATATATACCTACCTATATATCTAACTAGAAAAAGAACTGCAGCAGCAAAAGTCTATTTTTGTTTAATTGTAAGCAACTTTCAATTTGCTAAATTCCATTCACAAATACACAGTGACATTTATGTACAATGAAGTAGTTTAAAGTGTAGAAGTAAAATATAAAAATATATTGTCTTATAAAAGCAAACAGAGAGCGTTAGATGAGAGATATCAAGAAAAGAAAGATTCTAATAATAAGAATAATAATAATTAACAAATTCTATGAAATGACAATTTCACTTCTTGCAATATACAATGTGCAAGTTGCATATACAGGGTGATTTTTTTAGTAACTTTCTTTTTGACAATACTGTTTTTGGCAGCTCAGCTGTTTTCGTGTAACATGCTACTGTCAAACATGTTCAGTTTGGTCTATAATTTAACCATGAATCGACTTAGAAACGAGCAATACTTGCAGATTATTGAATTTTATTATCAAAATTTATGCTCGGTTAAGAAAGTGTATCGTGCACTTTCTTGTGTTCAGCGACGAAGCTAATTGCTGGTTAAATGGATACGTGAACAATCGAAATTTTCGTATTTGGTGTGAAAACCAGCCAGAAGCATTACAAGAACTGCCAATGCATACCGAAAATGCCCTATTTGGTGTGAATTCATGGGCCGGTGAATCTATTGAACCGTACTTTTTCAAAGACGACGAATTCAGGATCGTTACTGTGAATGGCGAGCGCTACCGTGCGTTGATTACAAACAAACCGCGGTCAATATTTACATGAAATCATCTTTAAACATTGAATTATATAGATCGTTCTATCGACTCAAATAAAGATTTCATATATTTCTCTAAATTTTATGTTTTTTTTTTTAAATCAAATCCGAAGGCTCTTAAAAAATCACCCTGTACTGGTGGCTGGTGGAAAAATTCGTTCAGTGCAAAATTTGCACTGATTAATTATATTTTATTTTAATTTTAAAATAAATTAGCTAGATTTAGTGAATGTTCAATCAATTAATAAACTAGTTTCTCAACTCTGGCCATTTCGACAATGCTTCTTGAAGCCAATGTCTATATAAACTAATTGTTTTTTTCTCTACAAATTACTTACAAATTAATTTTTTTACTTACTTAATACTAAATTATCATTTCGTTATTGTTCCAAGAACTTTTCAATCAGCCAAACACAATATATTAGTTCACACATACGTTCATACATATGAATGTACTTAAGCACGAGATATGTTCATATATATATATATAGGAGAGCCAGTATTTGTATTTATATAAAAATGAAGTGAATTCCATGTTGATGCTTGTTGCCCTCCCGACTTTCTCACAAGTTGCTATCATTCTTTATTCCTCATTAGCTGCTGATTTTTTTTTTTTGCATGCATGACGATGATGAATACAACACGAGGTACTTGCATAGTTACATTACAGGCTTGCCACATATGAGAATTTTGCCACAATTTTTAGGATGATTTTTTGTTATTGAGATGTAGATATTGCAATATGAAATCTATTTTCAATAAGGGAATTTTGTAATGAAATTTATTACTTTTATTTCTCTTAATCCATTGCATGTAGAAATAAGACGGTTTAATTGGATATTTTAGAAAAAAAACATTTATATTAATACTGTTTGCTCCGATATGGTTAAATTTGAAGAAGAAAGGTGGTTATAAACAAAATCTGGCTAGTCTGATTTGTATTGTCACTATATGCAACAGTGGCAGCAAAAAAAAAAAAAAAAAAAAAAATTAACAAAAACAATAACAGTAGACCTACTTAGGATTTGTTTCTTTTGTGTTCTTTTATTTTTCTTGATTTTTTTGTTGGTTTGTTTGTGCTAAAACATGTGCATGATGATGTTGTTGCTTTGGTTGTTTTTATTGTTGTTGTTGTTGCATGTGTTACAAGAACAAAAGGGGGGGAATAAAGAAAACAACTTGAATTAACCATTTTTGATTGATTTGATGTTGATATTGATGATTATGATTATGATGAAAATTCTTACTTGTTCTCTATCTTTAGCACACTACATATTATCAGAATGGCATCACGATGATGATGATGATGAGGATGATGATGATGACAATGATATGTTGTGGTCTTCATCGTTTTGTTTTGTTGTTGTTGTTGTTTTTTGTTATTGTTTTTAGCTTTAATGCTGACAATTTGAAACTTGTACTTTTTCTACCACTTACAACAAGACAACTTTTTTTTTTGTTTTTGCTCTCAATAAGTATTTAATTTCCTAAATCGTATTGTTGCTCTTGCTGTTACTTTTGATGGTATTTATTCTTGTTGTTTAATGGTGTTAAGTATGTTGCCATCATGTACGTATGTATGTGTATGTGCGTTTAAGGATATGATGAATGTATGGTAGCGAAATGCACATATGATTGTACTGATGATATATGAGTGTGTTGAATTTATAGAAATCTTCTAAATTATGACCATATAATGAGATAAATATGTCATTGATGAGAATTATTTTCTTTTTTTCTTTTTTTTGCTACATAATTAAAATATATTACAATAATTGCTGCTACTTAGAGTGTTCTTTTTATTGATTTCGCCACCTTTAAGTCATTAATTTAATAACAAACAGATAAGAGTTCAAAAATATTTGTTATTTTAATGACTACTAAGTTACTTAATTTTTTTTTATAAAGAAAATCGATTTTAATTGTTTCTGACTGTCTGACTTCGTTTTTCATTAAAATCAAATATGTTCAAATTTAACAGTCAGTTCACTACACCAACTCATACCATACGACATGCATTCATATTCAAATCATTCAGTCTAGACCCTTCTAATAAATTTTTCTTTTATTATATCCATTTTAAAAATATGAAGGAATAAATGAAGAAAAGGAATTCACAAATGAAAAGGTGCGGCTTGGCTTATGCGTTCATTTACATAGAATATTTCACGCTTTTCTTATTTTCTCATTCTTTATTGCTATTATTTGCTAATTTTTCTTCTTTTACAAATAAAACAAAAAATGAAAATAACAACAACAACAAAAATATGAATTGCTATTGTTTGTGGCTGTGGCATTTTCTTAACTTGTTGATTCAGAATAATTGTAGGTGCGTGCCTGGCATAAAATTATTAGGTTTTGCATATACAGATACATACAAAGTTATCTACACATATAAATATGTACGTAATAAATACGTCAAATGGTCAATTGTCAATCATAAACACGCCTGTAATACGATTTGGATGAAAAGCACAATATTTGCTTGGTAGGTAGACTTGGTCGATCGTCTAGTCTATAGTTGTGAACATGATAGTATCCAGATATGTATGT
This sequence comes from Megamerina dolium, assembly GCA_963854835.1. Classification (NCBI taxonomy): domain Eukaryota; kingdom Metazoa; phylum Arthropoda; class Insecta; order Diptera; family Megamerinidae; genus Megamerina; species Megamerina dolium. The sequence goes on along the minus strand of OY978526.1, from coordinate 13,053,708 downwards.
ATATGATAGAGTTGTAAATGATTTCTTTCCTTTTCAACAATTATTAATACCACAAATATGTGCACTAAACTTTAGGGTTTGGTTTAAGAATTTAATGATTATCTTTAATTTCTATATATAAATTTTTTCCTATAGAATTGTTTTCTTTGTCTCTATTTTGGTACTAACAACAATATCTTGATTTTGTAAAACAAGAAAAAATAAAAAACAAGTAATTATTTTTACATTAATTAGCATAAAAGAATTGTAAAGAACAAAAGATAAAATTATATTGTAGTACAAAAAAAAAAGCAAAATAAGAAGGCAAATTCGCTCAAGGTCGTTAAGCACAAGCCTTACGACCTTGCGAAAATTCCTTTGCTTTTAAAAGCAACATATAAATATACATACAAGTAAATGTGTGTATATACAAGAATAACGCACGTACATGAATTTCAACTATAACAGAAACAACAACAACAATTAACAAAAAATCAAAAAAAATATAATAATAAGAACAGCAACTGCCATCATATAAAACAATAATAATAACAATAAAACCACCTCCAACAACAACAACAACAGCAGTAATAACATATCCATACATGCATATAAAATCAAGCAACTAATTGAAAAATATCTACTAAGAAGTTTCTTGTCACGATCACAGTTAAGGCAATAAAATGTTTATTTCTTTAGTCGTTCGCTCGCTTACTTGTTGATTTTTGTTGTGTTTGTTTGTTAATATTAACTTTTTCAAACTTTACAATAGAGTACAGCGGCATTCGAATATGTACAATAAGAACATATTGTATTGCAACATTTTTTTTTTTGTACATATTATTGCGGCTTTTCTATTTTACAACAAACAAACAAAAAATGCAAATCACATGTAAAATCAAGAACAATCATATAAAAGAATCTGTTCTGACTGCAGCTGTAAGCATACAATGTAATATAAAGTATTTATATTTAAGCATATACAATACAACATCTGCATGTCAATATTAATGTATGTGTGTGTGTGTGTGTGTGCTGCATGTTGCATATGTAAGTGATTGTTTGAGTTTAAGTTTGTCTTATAATTCATTAATTAAAATAAAACGTCAAATATATACAATATATTGTCATTTTCTTACCTTTGGCATATGCGAGTAAATGTATGATGTTGTTGCTTTTTTAATGTTCTTAATGAAATTATTGCATATTATTGTACAAGTGTGCTGTCAATTAATATAAGCTGCTTGCATATTTTTACTAATTGCAATATTCTAAAATATACGCTACAATCTGGTGACAATGTTATATCTCATTCGATTCTAGTAATGGTTACATATCATGCATAAATGGGCCAGTTGGAAAAGAGAAATGGAAATATATCGTGAGATAATACAGCAGATGAACGTGATTAATGTGGAAATGGAATATAATATATATTATTTATTGAAAATACGATCTGCATTGCTTTAGTTATGTCTGTTCGACTGTCTGTATAACAATTATCTTGACAATAAAACAATTGAAATTAAATTTGGTACATAATCTTATTTTGATTAATGAAGAAATGGCTTCATAAATGGGGAAATTCGGTTGAAAACCACTCGCACCTCCGATATAAAGAAATGTTGTTGAATGTAGCCATCAAATTACAGAAGTGAAAAACAAGTGAGTAATCGGTTCAAAATCACACCGATCTCCCATACAAATTAGGTTGTTTAATGTACGTTTTCACACATTGTGCTCGAAAAAAGTATGCTATTGAACCAAAATTTGGTATGTGAACTAAGTCTAATTACAAAATGAATATAAGAATATATATCCATTTTATATTAGGATGAAAACCACGATTGCTTCCTATACAAAAAAAATTCGTTTGAATATATGTTTTGACACTCTATGCGCGAAAATATAAAGCTACCAAACTTAAATTTGCTATATAAAGTAATTTTGATCACAAAATAGATATATTCGAAAATGGGCGTAATTGGGTAAAAACCACACCTACGTCCCATACAAAAGTATGATATTGAAAGTGTGTTTTTATATTTAGCACACAAAAATATTGAGTTATCATGCTAAAACTTTGCAAATATGCTTGTATTTATCAACTAATAGACATACTTGAAAATGGGCTGAATCGGATAAAAATCACACCTAGATTCCATATAATCTGCATATATTTTTGACACTTTGGGTATGAAAATATAGAGTTATTAAGCTGAAACTTGGTATAAACGATTATGTTTCCCAAAGAATAGATGAGTTCAAAAATAAACGAAATCAAATGAATGCCACTCCTAGTCTTCATACAAAACTATATTTTCGATTGTACTTTACTCATGAACATATCTAAATATAAAACCGAAGCTCGATCCATACCATTATTTGTATTAAAGTTAATGAGTATGTTTGAAAAATGGGCACTGCTAGAGAAAAACTCCGCCTTATTTCATATTTTATATTATACATTTATTTTTTTTCGAAAGTATGTCTATATACATATCTGTTATGGTGTATGGTACATAAGATTTGGTATTATCCTCGGCGGTTTTTATGAAAAAAAAAATTTTTTTCGAACAATAAGAATTCAATTTCTCAAAATATTCTGCTAAATAGCTCAAGACGGTAAAATCAGGGAATATTATTTCTAAAATCAGGGGAAAAAAAAAACGAATTTTGTTTATACTCTCAGAATCAAATATTTACATTTACATATATGCCTCTGTTGTTTGGATTTGTTAGAATTGTTGGACTTAAAATTAGAAAAATATACGAAAATAAAATAAAATAAAAAATTATAATAATAAACATTAAATAAATATATTCCATGTCTCCATATCTTAGTCGCACACCTGCTGTTGATATTTTTTCCCACATAACGAGTTATATTCTATATCGATGGTTGTTGTTGTTATTGATGTTGCTGCTTTTGGGGTTGGTGTTGATAATGCTGTTACAAATCAACTAAGTAGTCAAACCACCAACGGCAGATCATAGGTACTCATAAAAGAAGCAAATGTTTTAAGCCACTGATATTTGTTTTTCTTGTTGTTGTCATGTTAATTATTTTATTTAAATTAGATATCCATATTTCTTGTTGTTGTTGATCTTAATTAATATATTTGTACCTACATACATACCAGTAAACACTAGATCATGTTAATATTAATATTAAAAAAAAAAACAACAAACAATTTTCACTTTGAAAACTTGAAACATGCAAGCATATATATATATTTATTTGCACATACTATATATGTATACATATGTATGCCCACAATTAATTGAAAATGTGCCTCACAAATGGTGCGCAAAAATATGCTATATTGATGTAAATGTTATATGTTTACTAGAGTGGCTAAACAGTTTTATTTTCTGATAAAGCAAGAGCAACTAAAAAACAATCTACAGGCAATTCTTAATCATTTTTTAACGAGACCAAAGCTTTGTCGTATTTACTATCACCGAAATATTTGATACAGAGATTTGTACCTTCTTTAATAAATGATAATTTTGATTTGATTTTTTTTTTAGAAAACTAATCTTTTTATTTGCTTATTCTTAAAGTTCTAAAATGAGCTTAAAACCTAAATAAATTCGTTTAAAAATAAGTTGATCCACCCTAATGTCTACATATATTAATACAGCCATATACAATATATAAATATTCAAGGTTGACAACTTGTCTACAAACAAGCAGCAATGCTTTAATGTTTCTTGTACCAGTAATTGTTGTTGGTTTTGTTGGTAATTACAACATTTTTCAAAGAAATTAGTTCGCAAATATGTACACTCATATGTATGTAGTTATAGTATTATTGGCAATGTTAATGGCTTAACTAATAATATGTAAGTTAGTCAATTAAATTGCATTAAATAAATCAAGGAGTCTACATGCATCCATTTTGTGACTAGCATAGTCTTAAAGTTACGGTGACTACGATAGCATTTTTGGTTTTTTCAGTTATATTATATTTACAGAGAATTTTATCATTTTTACACATATGTATGTACCTTAATATTTAATTAATAATTACATAAAAAAATTACTCTCAATTCAATAATGTTATCGATTATGCTTAAAGGTATTTAATCATTATGTTAGATAAACAATAGGTAATATGTATATTAAGATACAGATAAGTATATTTTTTCACACTTATACTTCTAAGTACTTCTAAGCACATGTATGAAAACGAATTAACAATTCTAATTGAATTTATTAAGTAGTCTGTCTATTGATACTGAAGCATAAATGCCGATATTTTCATAACGTAGAGACCGTCATAATAGTACACGTGCGAAGCTGTCAATGCTCAAGGTTGTTGGTTGGAATACTTTAATAATAATAATTTTCTTTGTCTTAACTGGATTGATTGTCTGTAAATAATGCAAAACAAAGAGCATACACACACAAATTCACATAACAACGGCAACAAAGTAAAATTATTTATAATATAAATTAATAATTAGAACCAATCTTGATTGCTGTTGAATATGAATAAAGAACGAATAAATAAAAATCATACCACAATTTATAGCAATTTTATGGGTAGGGCCCATAAGCTAATGGTATCATTGTTACGCTTAATCTCAATAAATTTGCTAAATATGCTTTTTGTTTTTTTCTTAATGCTACAATTTTTTAATTGTATCAATATCAATTTATACTTAGCGCCCAGGCAACTATATCAAAATCTATATATGTACATACATACTCGCATACGCCATGATTAAAGCCACAAGCAAAACAAAGAAAAAAAAAAGAGAATAGAATAAAATAATATATATATTTCTATATACATGCATACATATACATAATTACGCAAATGAATAGAAAAAAAAAATAGTAGACAGAAGAAATCAAATGAAATAGAAACTACTTAGATGTAAACATATTCAAATATGCAGTGCCATGCTTTGAGAGGGTTTGTGATTTTAAATTGATATTCAACATTCAGCATCTTTTAAAAAATGTATTGCAAGACAGCGTTAGTCCTCTTTTGATATGCCCACTAGATAGTTTTTCTTAAAATATTTAGTTAAACATCATCTAAATTTTTTGCACTACAGCACTGTTAGAATATATAAGCTCGTATGTACCTTTTCGTAAAATATGTATGGGTGTTTCTAAATCTATTCACATTTATACACATTTACAATATGCTAATGTATGTGTGTGTGTGTGTGTGGATATTTACATACACATAAATCAGTTAATTTTCTGACATAACATTTTTACATATTTTGATCTCTTGAGCTTTACTTTCCTTACACAATAACCATTAATCTCACCGGATAGGAAAATGATAGCAATGATAAGGCAATATATGAGGAAATTTCCCTGTAAAATATGCCCAATGCTTTGATGAATTTTAATATTGTAATGTCATTTCAACATTTTAACGTACAAAATATTATTAAGTAACATTTGCATCGCATTTGCTGCTACCGAATTAAAGAATTGTACATATAATATTTTATCAATGCTTTTGGCAGAAGCCTCATTTTGGTATTTTGGATTTTTTTCCATAAAAATTCGTGTCAATCATTCTTAATCAAAATAATAAAAAATTGAAGCAATAACATTTTCATCGAATTAATTCTACAATGTTAATACATTCAATTCAATTTCCGACAGGGTATCTACTATTCATATCATCAACAAATATTCGTACATATTGCCGATGTCGCTTACTGTTGATTATGTTGTATTTGATTTGAAACAAAAAAAAAAAACTTTATTTAAATATTAATCGAATTGTTCTAATATATTCATTCTATTCGTAGCATATATGTATGTACATATTATTATGAATCTAATTTTATACATTTTATTTGATTTAATTTTGCTCTTATTGTCGATTTTGATTATAAGTAAAAACTAGTTTTATTTCATATTTATATGCATATAAAAGCACATTAGAATGGTCTGTTGCTCAATGAAAAATTGTACGTGACAATTCTCACATTTTTTATACAAATAATTTTCATGCGAAGACTTACAAATAGCGTATTATATGCGCCCTGAGAAAAAGATAGCTGAATATATGACATAGAAATTCAAATGTCACTGTAATTCGTATGCTGACTTATACAAAATTAAAAAATTATTATTTTTTTGCAGAAAAAAAAATACAGTATTAAAATTTGAGGGATTAGTAAATTTAAGTCTAGAACGTTTCATTTTAATTTCAATATTTTTGCCTGAAACCTTGACAGTATCTATTATAATAGAGCAAAATAAGCATTAACAATGTCTTATTAAGTAATTTCGAAATGCAGTTGAAAATCGACCACTCTAATATACATTATACATGAATGCCTTGTCTTTGATATGTTCTCGTATAAACAAAATATATTTTTTTCGTATTTAATTATTATTAAATTTATTAATTTTTAATTGTATATACATACATATGTATATTTATATGTATTTTATTGCATCAGTTTTGAAGAACAAACAAGTATAACACATATATTTACTTATTTACTTATATATGTATGTTATGTATATACGATTGAAACAATCTGATTGTAGTGTGGTGTTGAAAATGTAATTGAATTAAATTCAAATGAATACAAAAAAAAAAAAAAATTGTATTCAAATGAATACAAAAAAAAAAAAAAATTGAAAAATAAATAAAAGTTGTATTAAGAAAAAAAAAAAAATAATAATAATAAAGTTTAATTAAAGCTGAAAAGCATAAAAATATGCGAGTACATTTCACTTATAATAATATCGTATGTAGGCGAAAAAAAAATGGAAATTTATCAGTTGATAATTTTTGCTTTGGTGTTTCGTTATACAATATTAATAGTATAATTTTATATTTTGCATTATTAAATGTTGTTTAATGTTCTTTCGAGGATCAAAAATACATGTAGTCACATACAGCAATGAAATGGTTAATTATAATTTGAATTGCATTCACTTAAAAACATAGCCAACAAAAATACAGAATACATCCATTGAATATCGAAATTGACTGATATCGAATTATCGATAAATTTATGCGACGGCGATATGTAGAACTTAAATGAATCCAGTGATATATTAAGTTTCTAAGTGGACAAAAAATATTTGATATTTTGAGTTATTAATTTTTTCACACTTTATAAACATTTTATGAACACAGCGCAATCTCTATATTGGGCCAAATGTGTATGACCTTTGAATTTATTAATTTATGATTTACGAAAAAAAAAAAAATAAAAAAGATGCTTTTGGATTTTTCTGATAAAGATAATTTCAAATTTTATACACTACACTATCGGAAGTGACTTTTTAAATTATGTAACTTTAAAAGATTGTCATTGTTTGTATAATTGTTTTGGCACAAAAGGAAATAAAATAATAGCAACACTATACAATTATAACCACTTGTATTTATAAAGTCTAAACAATTTCAATTTATAAATTTGGCATAAGAATGTGCCAAAATGAATGTGGCAGAAATATGATTTGGATTATAAGTATTTGGAGCGGATTAAAATTATGTACGCACAAAAATTCAATTACATACATAACATATATATGATCAAGAATTATAGACGTATCTAAAGAACAATTGTTACAAATTTGTACATAGTGATATTGTAAATTGATAAATGATAGGCGCAACTAATTATTGGAGCGCAATAGAAACCAGTTTTAAATAATGTCGAATTAAAATGTGTTCTATTCAAGATTTCATTTTTATTTGTCATTGGTAATTGTTTGTGTTTAATGATCTTTGAAAAAAATAATAGCAATAAGGAAAAACCATTACTTAAATCCGTTTCTTCGTCAGGGACAAAGAGAATTGTCATAGCAGATTCCTATTTGAATGTCAACAATAGGTTCAATAAATGCTGTATTGTATAAGATACTATTAGAAAATTTCGTAGAGAGTCAAGTGCTCAGTAAAAACTGCATACTTAGAGGTTATTATGACTCCAATTTTTGCAACGGTAAAAAGCAATCGTTAAAAAGAATCAGCTAAAATACATTTTACAACTTTGAGTTAGAAATTGCATGGACTCCCGTAGATTGCATTGCATAGGATGGAATTACATTGTGTTAGTTGAGTAAATTTTTATAAATCAGAATCGTGTATTGCTGAATTAATATAGAATACTCGGAAAATATCTTTGATGAATGACTATACAACTTTTTTTTTACTTTCTCATCATTTTTGTGTGTATTACATATTCAAATGGCATACTCTTACCAGGATAATATCAATTTGGATTTTAGTGAGGCGAATCCTTTAGCTCAAAGTATTATAATGCAAATATTAATAACGTACACATTATTGCTGCGCCCAGAATCGTCCGCACACAATGCGGCAAGAATTGTGCATTGCAACACGCAGTCAATTGGTCGCTTGCAATTCATTGACTTTATATAGTATATTATATATATACATATGATTCTTGCTACTTAATGATTTAATAGGTATAATGCAAAAATATATGTCTTCATAATTCAGAGCACGCATGCGCAACAAATATTTAACATATGCAGTGTGTTATTAGAAAGAGAACGGTGGTTGGTAGAGGGTATTTGTATTCGTTGTTCATTTTTGCCTGACGCAGTAATATTAAATTTTAAATTGCGCAAGACCAGCTACAAAAACAACAGCAGCAGTGACGACCTCAAATTGTATGAAAAGTAGCAACCACAACAAGAATAACAACAACAACAACACCAATTTAATCATATTCAAACATCACAACGACTGTGCTGACTGCGATACGCGCACGTGACAGTTTAAAATTTAATTTTATTGCAATGAAAACATTTGCGCAAAAATACAAATCAAAGAAAAAAAAAAAGAAGCGCGACTATGTACAGGTACATACATACCTGCCTAAGAGTGTGTAGTGAAAAACGACAAATAGCAAACAGCAGCAAATTTAATCATTAAACACGTACAATTACCAAGGAGAAGATTACTACATACAATACTTACATATAACTCTTGTTAGATCGTTGCGACAGTGTGACATAAATTGTTTTAAAGATATGAGTACCTATACATACATATATATGTACACACATGTGCACATATATATGTAAAAGACTCACAGCAGGTCATATTTCATGCGGTTGGCAAATGGAAAGAGTTATGTTTCGATTAAGGAATCGCTAGCGTCATGACGTTACACATTAAAAGACTAAACGATTATAACCAAACAAGTGTTCTCTACCTGCAATAGGAAGCATAAATTCTTTATGCGATTTTAAATTATACTATAATGCTTACAAGCATATGTATATTATTAAATAGAAGTAATAATCATTATTTGTCTTTTTTTTATGATTAAAATGAATTTTTGTATAAAATTCATTAAAAAATAGTTTATGATTTAATGTATTTGAATCTATATTTGGGCTATTAAATTTCGAATATTTATTTACAAACATATAAATTAGCTCATATTTTATTAATTGTTAGAATAAAGTAGCTTGGTTGACGGTTTAATTATTAGAATTGTTTTTGTTGTTGTTCATATTCATAACGAGCAACTCTTATACAGCCAAGATAAATCAAATTTCAATAAAATAAACAAAACACTTTACTATAAAGTAGCGAATAAAAGGATAATACCGCTTGATTTTAATTCTTATACTCATATATACATGTATACTTGAGCCCATTAAATATATTGAATTAAATAGCATTAAAATAAATAAACAAATAAAAATAATTGATAGATAGTTATGTATTACATAAAACCACACCTACACTTTAATCTGTTTCACAGTGATGGTGGGCCTGTCTAATGATGAGACTAGAGATGATAAATAAATAATATTGCAATTATTGCCTATATGCTTATATGCAAGATAGTATCAGAATATAAAGACTACAACAAAGTAAATTTAAAAAGATATATTTTTATAGAACCTGTTGACACTATACATTGAATATATTTACTTGTATATGCCTATTGAAAGATGAAAAATATGAAAAAGCTGTCGGTTGATTAGTTGGTTGATTGGTTGATTGCTGCCTTAGTAGTGTTGGTACAAGCTCACTCATGTCACATGAATGTGAGTGGATTTTTTAATTGCCCTTTTCGTAGAAACATTTATTTTTTGATATTCGTTATTCTTCTACTTTTGCTTGGATCGGTTTTTTTTTTATGTTTATCGACCACTGTCCACTATACATTCGTATGCATGTGTAATATCAAGAGGTAATTATTGTATGTATTATATAAGATCAAATTTGCAGAATCTGCTACGGCAACATAACGTAGTTATGAGTAGTTTTCTTCTTTTACGTTTGTATTTTTGTGAGGTTTTTTTTTTCCTTTGGTTTTCTGTTACTTCTTTATGCTTCAAAATATGATTGTATTTTTTCGGTATTTTATTTTATATTTTTTATTTTGTGTTTTTTGTTTTTTTGGTAAATATAGAAGATTTCATGGTAAAAACAATTATATGCTAATTATATTTATAGCATATCATCAAGGTCGTTTTGTTGGTTGCATGATAATATGGTAAAAAATATTTGCGTGATGGTTCATTGGAAGACTAATTTCAGTTCAAGAAATGTTTTCAATATTTCTATATATATATATTTCATTATAGTGAGACATTGCATAAACTATGCATACGTAATCAATTCGTCATTCGCTGAATCTTTGATTCACTGATTTATTTGTCCAAGACTTGAAGAAGTTATTGATATACTACATTTGCATTCAATGAGTTGAAAAGCCGCTGAGAGTATAATATTCTTTTGCTAACAATTATCACACGTCATAGCAAAATTACGAGGGCGGTCCCAGAACTACCCAACCTGACATATAGATGGAGGCAGTAGTTTAAAAGAAATTACTTTGATGAAAAGTGGCAATCTTACAGAACATATGTTTTAAGTCTCAAGACGCCACGTTGTTTAGTATTTTTTTTTTTGGAGCCATCGAAAGTTAACGATCTCGGTGAACTTGTACACATGGAAAAAATTGGTCACAGTTATGTAATTCAATACTTTAATTTGGAAGGTCTTAGTCCAATGAATATTAAAGCCGAACTAGATTCTACTCTGGGGGAGTCTGCTTCTTCGTTTACAACCATAAACTATTGGGTGGCAGAGTTTAAACGAGGTCGTACGAGTTGATGGGTGCCGCGTTTGCTCACAATAGAACAAAAACAACGCCGTGACGATGTTTCTATAGAATGTTTGGCGATGTTTCACAGTAACAAAGCCGAGTTTTTGCTTCGACTAGTAACCATGGATGAGACATGGGTCCATCACATCACACCTGAGACAAAGGAGCAGTCAAAACGGTGGAATGAAAGGGGAGAATCGTGTCCAAAAAAGGCGAAGATAATTCCATCTGCAGGCAAGGTTATGGCGTCTGTTTTTTTGGGATGCACGTGGGATAATTTTAAATGATTATCTTCAAAAAGGAAAACCAATCAACGGCGAGTATTATTGTAATTTGTTGCAACGTTTAAGTGCCGAAATGAAAGAAAAAAATCGCATTTGGCGAAAAAGAAAGTGTTGTTTCATCAAGACAATGTACCAGGCCAAAATCAATGAGTTAAAGTTCGATTTGCTTCAGCACGCATCTTATTCGACAGATTTAGTTCCTTCGGATTATTTTCTATTTCCAAATTTGTGAAAATGGCTTGGTGGTAGAAGATTTGCAAACAATGAAGAGGTTTAGTCTACGGTAGATGGCTATTTTAATGAGCTAGACAGTTCATGCTATAAACAAGTTATCGGAGCTATAGAATATCGCTGGGAAAAGTGTATAGAACTAAAAGAAGATTATGTTGAGAAATAAAGAAAAATTTTCCAAAATTTGTTGTTTTCTTTCTTAGGTCGGGTAATTCTTGGACCGCCTTTGTAACGATTCAAACGTCTTTCCACTTTTCAAAATTTCTAATTTGGTTTAGCATAGATTCAATTACATTAGCTTCTGAACAACTCATTTGATATTAATAGTTCTTTTTCAGTATGTTTCAATAGTAAAGTCAATATGGAAAATTCTTATACAATTTTTCCATGAAAAACTATTCTCCAGCACTTTTAACCGATTGTTTTGTAATGGAAAAAAATCGATTTGTAATCGTATTGTATTAAGAATATGCAAGTCATACTATAGTTGTTTGTATGTCTGCAATTTTCTCATTGACTTGGAGTAATTTACTTGTAAATGTTATGATGAAAAATGATCTAAAAATAAATCCAACTAATAAATAATTTATTTCATAGTTATTGTAGTTTCATTATTGTTAATTTTATTCATTTTGTGTTTAAATTAGATCACTTTGGAATTTCCATAGACTTCCTATAGTAATACGAATGACAGAATTGGCGGGAAAAATCCATATACATATTTGAATCACTACGAAAGTATTTCGAATGGTTATTAAGTATTTCAATTAACAACAGCCAAGTAATAATACTAATAGTAATAAAATAAAAAAGTCACCAAGCAAAAAATATACATATAACAGACATATACTTGTATGTATGTACAAAGAATGTCAAAAGCATTATAAATATTATGGCTATCAATTTAAAAATTGTCTATATTTCGTCTGTCTAACTGACAAAGTGTCGCAATTGTTGTTGTATAATAATGAAATTTGGATTTTACTTGTTCTTTTGTTTTCTGTTGGAATTTATTATATTCTTACAATAATCTCAGACACACACACATACCCGATCAAATATAATTGATTGTTTTAATGGAGCAAAAAATCAAACCAAACAAAAAAAAAAAAAGAAAAACAAATAGAAGGATCAAATGCGGGTGAAGTGAGAAAATAGAATGAAAAAAACCCACAGTACCTGAAATAAAAGTGAGACTGAATTTTTATATTATCTTTGAAAGTGTTTAATATGAGATTGCCATATATTGTAAATTACGATTACAAATTTTAGTAGCTGCAAACAGCAGAAAAAAAAAATTATAATAATAATAAAATAAAAACTTAGCATCATAAATGACACATGTACAAATGTTCTAATACCCTCCTACCTACATTTTGAAGCTATTCAAATTGAAATATAAATCGTAAAATATCTGCAAAGTACAATATGAACATTACCAACCACACATACTCGTATATCGATATATCTACTCTACGAAGTACATACTACTCGTTCATACATATGTATGTGCTGAACTGTAATAACCTTGTAAGGTAAGCGTGTTGATATGTATCGAAATAAATGTACAAACTTATACATACATTCATGTACTTATGTAGATTTGAAAAATCATAAAAATGTAATAACTTCGTGACTTGTTAGATTTACAACATCAAAACCACCACCACCACCACCGACATTACCGCCATCACTACAGTCAACAATAAGAACAATGTTAAAAAATGTTTTGCATGCATGTGATTTGTATGTATGTATGTATGTATGTATGTATTTTTTACATTTACATAAAATTATTGTTTTGCCACAACAACGTAAAGACAAATTTAGCTGTTGCAATATTCAGAACTTAACTTGCATGAATATGTATGTATGCAGATGCATTATACATTTGATATATTGCTACTAATACTAACACTACTATACCAACTACTGTTACTACTACATACATATGATACTTTGACTGCTGCTGTTGCTATTCATATTCGTTTCTATACAATATTGTCCAATGTTAACGAACGTCCCTCCAAATGTTCTAAAAGCAAAAAGAACAAAAATACAAACTGGCTTCGCTTACTTGCTTACTTGGAAAACCCCAAATGAGTAAAACATACTAACGATCAAGCGTACGAATAAATGAATGTGAACGCAACAGTTAACAAATGATCGAACGTATGTATGTATAAACGCAAACAAACGAATAATAAAAAGAAACGATTAAAATGCGCCAAATGTATGATCGTACATACATACGTATATGCTTCATAGAGGAGCAATAGCAGCACAGCAGTAGTATTGTAGGTACGATACATTGTAGTAAAAGTATAATTTTATGGTAGCAAAAAAATTTTTTTATGTTATTCTTTTTTTTTAAGTACATATATAAATTTTGTTTATAAAAATTTATTATTTATTTTTGATATAGAGAGGGGTGATAAGTAATTCAGGATTTTTAATAAATGTAAAAAAAATAATACAGCATGATGTGTGTGTGTGGATTCGAATTTAAGTTATTTTACAATAGAGATATGTTAAAAAATTGTACAACTAGTGTGGGAATATATCGATACATTATGTTATCGATATTTGTAGGAATCGAGTATTGCTTGTTTTTTACAAAAATTATTATTTTTTCAATATTATTATTCTTCTTGGCAGTAAATTGTCATATCACAAAACAACTTTAAATCTGATAAGTAATTGTGTTATCGATATTTTTAGGAATCGAGTATTGCTCGTTTTTCAACAAAAATTAAATTTTCTCAATATCATTACTCTTCTTGGCATTAAATTGTCATATCACAAAGCAACTTTAAATCTGATAAGTACATTTCATGTACTATGGCTGGAGATTTGGTAGTTATTTTCAAAATTAAATTGATGACATAAGTGTCACCTGTTAGAAAATATCGAAAATCCATTTGATAAAAAAAAAAAAATTAAATAAAAAAATAAGGAAGCATATCAAATACTAGTACAGAATGTATTTCCATTGTGGCATTGCCAAAAGTAGAGCAACGAACTATTAGATATTGGACTTCATAGGCATAGCATAAAAATATGATAGAATTATTTATTTAGAAGGCTCTGAAACTGCATAGACCTAAAAAAAACCTAAAAAATCTCTCTTGTACAATATTATTATTATTATTATTATTATTATTATTATTATTATTATTATTATTATTATTAGAGGATTGTATTGTACTGCGACCCTAGGTCTATTGTGCACCCCATCATGGACTAGAGTATTTCTCTAAGTCCAGCATCCAGCATAAGGAAGTTTAGTATAGATCCTACCCTATGGACTTTAGCAGATTTTCCGGTATTATAAATTGCCCGAAGTTTTTCTTTCTTGTGTGCATAAGTGCTGGGCACGTTCCTAACACATGTTTTGTAGTTTCATTCTCCTCCCTGTAATGTCGGCAGGTCTCATCCGAGAAGATTTCCAGTTTTGTTAGGTGACAATTCAGCCTGCAATGTTTTGTCAATAATCCCGTGATAATTTTTATATTATTCTTGTTTAAACTAATACATTCCTCAAGTCGTTTTAGGTTATAGGTCCCTAAAAGTGTCTTGCACTATAGAAAAATGCTCAAAATATAAACTATAGGTAACCAGAATAAATACATAATTGCTAATATCGAGTGCTTCACTAATTCGACTCCATTAATTTTTAAAAAATTCTTTTAATTCGATTTATATTGTGTCAATTGACACTGATTGACGTAGAGAATTACTTTTTGCAGCTGAATAATAAAGGTGCAAATTTCAAAATACATTAAATACATTCAGGTAAACAAAAATTAATATTGAATGCATTAAAAAAAAGAGATATTTAACAACTTTCTGGTGTTTGATGATCCCGAATAATATATGTCAATAATTGAGCCGTTATTTTTGAAATTGGCATAAGCCTATATTTATCCATTTAAATTAATGGTATCTTATAACTGCAAAAATATCATTTATTCAGTTAAAACATACGAAATTTGTATTTTTGATCAAATGCAAGCTCAAAAATGCCCATTGTACTATACTAGCTATTTCAAATCGATTGTATTCTAAATGATTTTACCAGGTTTTAATGCTAATTCATAATAGCAATGATTCTCTATACGATATATATTGTATTACTACAAATAATATACGATATATTTATAAAATATTGACAGCTACAACAACGGCAACAAAATCTATGCATTAGGTATAGAATGATAATCAAACTTGTTTAAAAGCAAACACGATTTTATTAAAATTGTGTGTGTGTGTTTTTTTTTACATTTCATTTGTATATTCCTTTAAAAGCTATACTATTAAGCTATAACTATACTTTTGTAGAAGTATGCCATCAACGAAACGATGAAGAGAGTAACAAATTATTCTAAAATTTATATTCATTATTAATGCAAATAATATTAAATAATATGTAATAATAATAATAAAAACCCAAACTACCCCAATTGCAATGAAGCGTTAATCAAAGCTCATGCTGAATTAAGCTTTTCTTCCGTACTTTTTGTGTTAAATAACAAACAAATATGAGTAAATATGAAAAAAGCGTGAGTACGTTTAGGCTCTTGGAAATTGTTCTATGTAATGTTCTGGGTTTTTTGTTTTCATCATGTTTAGTATTATTTTAATTTTTTATTTTTGTATTCTCACATATTTGTATATATTCTGTTGAAGTCTAACGTCATGTGAGGCTATGACTACAACGCTGACAAGAACGACGATTGCGACGACAACGACAACGACGACGACAACAATCGATAGCCACAATGATTGTTATTATCTAAATATTGGTATTAGCATCGATTGTTGCGGTGAAAATGAGCGCACGATCGCATAATATTGTACAAAAGCAACAAGTAAGCACTTTGATTACTTTAAGTTTGAAGCCGTTGGCGTGTTTTGTTTTAGTATACACTTTGCCGGCATCGAGTGCAAGGTTACGTTATTCGAATAATTTCTCTTCGAATTGTACTCTTCAAGAGATCGATTTGTGTGTTGAATTTTGAAATATATTTGTTTGTTTCTTTCTGAAATTATGTACGATACTTGAAAGCTATTTATAATACCGTTATCAAGTCAAGGTTAATACAGCAATCAGAGAGAATAAGAATGTGAAAATCCATATCATATTTATAGCTTTGTATTCTTTTGTATTAGCGGGTATGTTAAGAAGTATTTGACAAAAAAATCATACCGAAATAGTTTATGATTTGTATTTGTCTGTGAAAATGTCTGATTATGAATAATATGTCACACTGTGTGATAACCCTTTTTAAAGGCAATGTACTACTTAAGAAATTTTAATGAAATTATTTAATTGTTTTATTTAATTCGTTTGTGTTTTTTTTTGTGTGTCTTTTCTTCATTATCACTAAATAGATGTCACAAAATACTTGCTTGACTTCACTACCACAGCCACCAGCATCATCACAATCATCACTATTATCACCACAATCGATAACAACAGAAACAGCAGCAGCAGCAGCATCATCAACACAATCACCATCAATAACGATAACAACAACGACGACGACGGTGGCATCAAAAACGACAACACTACCGTCAACGAATGCATTCCTTCAACCGTCTACTGATCCATATTCTATGTACGCCGATAATTTCGATCTATCATTACTACCTCAAGATTGTGCTTCGTCCACGGAGAATATACCCACCATTGTATTTCAGTATACTAACGATACGCCCACAACGACCACCACCCCAACGCCCCATATAAAAATCGAACAAACTTGGCACACATCATTTATGTCTGAGACTATTAAACAGGAGCCGCATGCTAATACGGTCTACTACGAAGAATTAAATAAACCACAACAACAATTGCTATCGCTAAAATCACCGATTCAGCTTATTCCACCACCACCCTATCCGCATATCTATCCGACACCACAATCCAGTCCCGCACAATCGGAATACGCTTTTCCCAGTGCACAATTTGCCGGCTGTTACGATTCGCTCAGCTCTTCTCGTTCGTCCTTGTATCCATCGTCGCCGTGTCCCTCACTCGATGCCAATAGTATCAAACAGGAGCTACACATATTGCCACCATCACCGCCGGAATCGAATTGTGAAACTCCGTCACCACAATCCGCATGTGCTGAAATTAAATTGGAACCGATTGATGCGGACGTCGAAACACTAATCGATCTAAATATCTTATTAGAAAAGCAACAGAAACAACAGCAGCAGCAGCAGCAGCAGCAACAACACCAACAAGGCAAATTGTCATCATCAGCTTCAGCATTAGAGTCATCATCTGTGTCGATTGTGCACGACCAGCACGACCATCAAGTATTGCGTGAATACTTGGAGGATACAACATTCCAGAAGAGGCATAATCTGAAGCCTTTGGCTCTGGAGTCGTTCATTGGTGGCCTACAAGAGGTTCGTGGCGATATCGAACCGGTGATATCGCTAGCATTGGAACATGCCAAACGTGAGGCTGATGAAACATGTGCCAAGCTGCAAATATCACAGGGTAAGCATTGCTAACTTCGAAATATATATAATATATATTTTTTGGAGAGGCTCAATTTAGTTGAAATTTATTTTGAATCATGATACTTAAACTGTTTCATTTGATCTTCTGTTATCACAGATCCAAGTGCTTGGTCACCCGTACAAGTACATGCATGGTTACGATCCACCATTGCACAATTTAAATTGCCACAAATTGATAATTTAGAAACGAAATTCCACGAAGACGGTGCAACCTTGATATTACTCAGCGAAGAGGAATTTCTACAACGATCTCCTGAGGTATGTTAATACTAGAAGTAATAATATGTATATACCTATAGTAAGTACATATAACATTGTGAATGGTGATACATATGTTAATATACATTTATAGTTGCTATTGTACTACTTACTATACTCAAAGTAAGATTTCATTAGTGATTGGTATTCTGGCCATGTCATGGCATTTTAAATCACTTTATTTTAATTAAGTCGATCATCGTACATATGTAATGGATAGTGTATATAATATACTCGTATGTACTCGTACTCATGTACTCATACAAAATTATATAAATGAATCAGTTTATAAAATAAGACGGTTAATGATTTTGTTGCTCTTTAGTTGAGCCAGTTTATGATTTACTTTACACTGCATAGTGAATACCCTTTCTTTATTAACAATATATTTTTTTATTTTTATATAAAATAATAAGGGCTTTTTTTTGGTATTTAATACAAGAAGTTGCTATTAATATGAGCATTTAACACACACACAAAACATAAACTTACAAGTCCAACCACAATATTTAAATATTTTAAAATCTTACTCATATGGCAAGTAGTTGATGAAATACAAAGTATTTTGTATGTGATTTTTACTTCTACACATAATGGAAATATTCCATTTGAAGATGTGTGCTTTTTGTGGTAACTTGATGTTTCGTATTAGGATTGCTCTTAGTTTTAATAAGTTTTGTTAAGTGAAAACGAAATGCTCGCATGAGTTGAACTGCTTTCATTTTCGATAGTTTTTGATGTGCTTTTTGGACTTTCGAATAACGTTAATTAATACTTGATCTTATAGGCTCCTCATAATTTTGGCTTGGCTTTTATTAGCCTATCTCGAGCGAAAGAACTCTTATGGGATCACTTTTCTTGTAACATTGTTTTTCCAAGAGACTTTTTCGTTGGAAATTTTTACTCTCGAAATATGATAGATCAGTTTTTGAAACACTGTTGAGAGTTAATTGAATCGACCATTAAACCGATGACCCAAACATGTTATGTATTATGATATATGATATATCATAAGGTATTCTATATATGACAAATATCACCTCATTAACCTGTGTGGTGATAGACGGCACACAAAAAATATTTTGTAAGACGAAGAATAAGAAAATATAATTTTTTAAATAAGCCAGATAACTTTTTATATATTTGGTCAAAAGAGTTATTTCTTTATGAGTACGCAGTTACAAAAAAAAAAAAAACAAACAAAAATTCAAATGAAATTTTCTCAGCATACAAAATAAAATAAAAATAAAACAATAATAGATGAACCACATTTTTGTTATATATTTGTTGTTATTATTATTATTTTTTATTTTTTGGTGCTTGTTATATTATGTTCATAACAAACAATAATACTAAAAATAAAATAAATGCAAATATGAAGCTAAATCGATTACCAAAAAAAAAAAAACAACTACAAAGCATATACATACATACACACATACATATGTACACATACTCGTACCAAATACAATGAAACTAGCAAGCCAAACTAAATGAATTGCAAAATCCAATAAAAAAATACAACAACAACAGCAACAGCAACAACAAATTAAACAAAAGACAAGATATTCGCATAAAAACAAGTTTCGTAACTGACGCGTTGACGTCATTTCGATCATTGCGATGGTGCCGTCGACATCGTCGCAGTAATAATACCAACAACAGCACCACCAACAGTAGTAGCAGCAGTTCACACGCACATACATACATAGAGATGTACCATAGAGCTACAAAAAAAAATTAAAAAAATAACAAAAACTATCAACTACCATTAGTTCGATCAAAAGAAAGCTAACTAATAAAAATAAAAAATATAAAAAAAAAATATTTTAAAAAATACAAAAAAAAAAAACTCCAAATATTTCCATTATTGTCATTGTTGTTGTTGTTGTTGTTGCTTTTGTTGCAATATCGATTTTATTTTTAGACTAACTGCAGCTGCAGCACTGTCGATGACGTAGATGCGACACACTAGCATTGTCGTGATTATCGTCATATTAACACAATATACATACATATATGTACAATGTAGGTGCATACAATATAAAATGACTATGACAATATAAAATGACAATATAAATGACTAACAACAACAAAATACCAATACTACTATTGTTAAATATTTATAACTAAAATAGGCTAAATGTGGGTAAATACTTGTTCACATGATGAATGCAAATAAAAGTGATTAACTTTATTATTCAAAGTTGGTAGATAACTGAAATAATCGAACGAATATGCAAACGCATTAGCATAATAACAAGCAAACAAATTCAAGTGACGACTTAACACATGCTCTCATATCTATCAGCGAGCTCAAATCGACTTATTTCACATCTACGAGTACATACATATGTAAATAATTGACTCTTTTTACATTCTCTCTCATTAGTCTAATGCAAAAATGAGTGGTAAATAACAAGTGGAACAATAACAACAATAACTACATAGTTTCATCGTAGTAATGATGATGATGTTGATGATGATAACACTAATAATGATAGTGATAATGATGGCAATGTTGATAATGATAATGATGGTAATTTTGATTTTGTGATATGAAAAAAAAAAAGCCGCAAAAGGAATAACACAGAGGAAGCGAAAGAAAAAGTAATGAAATGCAAAAAGCGAAATATCACAAAAACAATATACAACAGCAACAATAATAATACGAACACATACTGAAATTAGTAACCGTGGTCATGGATGAAGGTAAAAGAAGAATGTGTGAAGGTTGTTTAGTGAAACTGAAGCCAATGGAAATAATAATCAAAGAAATGGAATAGATGGAATTATAAGTATCTATATACAATATATGTATATGTATGCATATAACATTAAAATGCATTTGTATGTGTATAAGTTTGTTTGGACATAGTATAATATATTAGAATTGTCCAAATTTTCAGAATATAATTTTCTAGAACTAATAACTTGGTTTTTTTTTTTAAACATTTGGGTGTGAATAAGAAAATTATGTTTTTAATGTCAAAAAAACCAGAAAAAGATATTTCTTATCTTATCCAGAATATGAAAAGTCACGATTTTACCCTGCAGCAACTAGAGGAATAGGTTAGAAATTACTTAAAAAAGAATTGTTTCAATGAGTTTTTTGTGGAAAGGTTTAAAAAATATTTTCTTCTTATAATAAAAAGACAAAAGCATGCTTTTTAATTTTTTTTTATGACATCTGATTTTGAAGTTTTAGAATTTCATTTGGAGCAAGTAGAGGAATAGCTTAGAAAAAGTTTTCAATTCCTTTTGTTGAAACCAAAAATTGTTTTAATTACTTTTTTTTAATGAAAATATTTCAAAAATGTCCATTTCCATTTTCCATTTTCTTATAATAAAAAATCGAATGGAGATATTTTTGTAAAAAATACACCCAGAACAATCATAATTTTCCCTCTCTGTGAGTAGGAGAATATGTTCGGAAAAATTTTATTTTGAGGAAAATTAAAGAAAATCTTTTGTACAATATTTTAAAATAAAATCAATTTACTTAATTTTAAGACAAAAATTTCAACAGAAATAATTTAAAAAACTTTTTGTTTAAAATACAAACACTTCTCATGCTTTATCTACCCAACTATAGAGTTTATGAAAAGGAAAATCAGAGAAAATAATTAAATTTTTTTATAGGAGCCAGAACATTAAATATCACCACTAAAAAACATAATTGTCGCCCAAAAAAAAAAAAGTTTTTTGAAAATCACATTAATTTTTTCTACATATCTAATGTACATTATATGCATGCATGCCGAATCATATGACAGAGTACGTATATCATACAAGAAACAGAGGAAGCAACTGCAACAGCACATAATACCGTTATATTATATGTATGCATGTACGTATGTATTAATATTGATGCTAGTAGTAACAGTCGCAGTGGTTTTATGGGTAACAACAACAATAACAACAACAACAACAACAGCAGCAACCATGAATAAAGAAGAAGACTATAGTGGAGTTTGTATATATGTAGGTATTTAGTAGCAAGAGTGAAGCAAATAGTAACTGAGCCAACGACCAGCAACGGCATTGCAAGGTGAAAGTGAGTTGTAGTCGTCGTCGTCGTTGTTGTCGTTGTAGTTGTAATGTATCATCATTGTCGTTGTTGCTGCTATTGTTGTTGTTATTGTTTTCATATAAATATCACTGTTGGTCGTTTGATCGTCGTTGTTGTTATTGTAGCGGTATTATTATTTTGTTTGTGTCATTGCTTGGCCGCTTTTGGTTGTTTTTGGCGAGTGTGCGGTTACCATGTCAGTGGTGTTATGTCGTTATATACCATATACATACGATATAATATGTACATTCATGAAAATGGTCATTCATTGTATCGATGAAGATGATGTACAATATGTTAATGATGATGAAAATGAAAAACAAAAAAAAAAAAACATCTACAAACTCATAGACGCACATGCAAATACCGGTATAGAAATGCAATAAGATCATTGCATTTTGGACAGATATAACTGATGATAATACATGTATACAATATGAGTACATATGTACATACATATACTCTATGAATGTCGATGGGAAATATATTCACTGTATTATTGTTATTGTTAATTTTCAAATATTCAAATTTTCTTAGAGAGATACAGAAGCGCATAATAGATTAATACTTATAAATAAAACACATGAACATATTTGTTGTACATGTGCATAAGTGGCAGATGCGTGTGTTTATTTCAATATAATTTTACTAATAGTGAAAACTGGTCATGTAGCTAACATACGAGTATGTACATATAAATATCTTTAACACCAATACTTGCAAAGACTCAAGGCCGAATTGTACGTTCGATCAGAATTTGAAAGTTTGAATATGCCTGTTAATACCTATAATATTTGAAAAAGTCATATTACAAAATACTTTTTGAAGTCTATATCCATAGCGAATGACTGGAATTATAATGTCTGGTTTTTATTATCGTATATTTTATTGTAAGTGCAAGTTATAATTACTATTGTATTTTATATACTTGTATGTTTTCATATTTTTCTTTTATTCACTCTTTAAATTTGTTATATTTGTTTTCATAGTGTTAGTCATAGATACATAAATGTAGGTATTTATTATATAATAATAATGCGTGTGTTTATGTGTGTGTGTGTGAGAGAGATAATGAAAGATACAGTCAATTTCAGTTTTTACTACTCTATAATTATGAACATGAAGAAGATGTTGAGTATTATTTATATACAATATGTATATAATTTATGTTATTGACGCGTATTCATAATCAAAATTAAATTTCAAATTAATTTTATATTTACACTTTGTGACAGCTTTTTGTATGAGAAATTTTTAAAAATAAAAGTCGTTATTATTATTATATTATAATATTATTAATCTGTTGACAGCTTCTTCCTGAGGAGTACGAAACAATGAATTCTGAAATTCATTTTTCGACATTACTTACGTCAATTAATTCATAAATTTTTGTATCAATATTTCAACATTTTTGCAATAATGTTTAACAATCAAATGCATAATTTTTTTTTCCAAAATTATGGCCAACATTTTTGCAAGTATTTTTATCAATATGATTGCAATATTCTTCGACATTCATTAATGTAGCCATTATTAGAAGACTGTGACTTCTCCCACAAAGATTTTTTTGCTTCATATTCATTTTGTAAATATTTCAACTTCATATTCAGGCAGTCTATTGCTTTATATGTAAGGTCTAGTAAAAAGAAATCCATTATTTTTGCATTAAATTGAAGGTTTTATTTAGTATAGTTAGAATGATTCGATTTAGGTCAAATATGCATCGTTTTCGATAACTTGTTGTCATTTTGAAGGTAATTTTATAATGCCACTCTCATAGAAACCCTCATCCCTATTTGCAAAAAACTGGGACAGTCGAATTTTTCACCAGCAAAATCAATTGCCATAGACAGGAACAGATAGTTATCACTTGGTATCAGGTCTGGACTGCATAAGGTGGATGCATAAGAACCTCCCACCCAAGAGAGTCAATATCGATGTGTGTGGCCTGGCGTTGTCCTGATGGAACACAATTCGTCTCCTATTGGCCAAAGCTGGCCGCTTCTGGGCAATTGCTTCGTTCAGACGGTCCAATTGTTGACATTACAGGTCCGAATTAAGAGTTTGGCCGTATGGCAGCAGCTCATAGTAGATGATTCCCTGCCAATCCCACCAAACACATAGCAAAACCTTCCTGACCGTCAATCCTGGCTGGGCCACCGTTTGTGCCGGCTCGCCGCGATTTGACCACGACCGTTTTCGCTTGACGTTGTCGTAAGTGACCCACTTTTCATCACCAGTAACCATCCACTTCAGAAATGGATCGATTTTGTTGCGATTCAGCAGTGATTCGCAGTTTTTTTTGCATTAACTCTTGTGGCATCCATACATCGAGTTTCTTTTTGTATCCAGCCTTATTTAAATGGTTCCAAACGGTATTGTGTGCACTGTTTAGCTCCTGGGCAATGGAAGCAGTTCTTACATGACGGTCAGGCTCGACGATTTCCATTATTTTATCGATATTTACGACATTTGGCCTTCCAGAGCGTGGTGCATCTTTGACATCATAATCCCGAACGGAATCGACGAAACCAAAATCGCACGTGATTGGCTGTTACACTATCAGGAGTATAAAAACTATTCACATTTTCTGCCATCTGGCTTGCGTTTACGCCTTTATCGAAGAAAAACTGTAAAATATGACGTATTTTCTCTTTACTGGTGTCCATCTTCGACGCGTGCTCAAACAATCACAAAAGTTTATTTAGTACGAAATCCTATATTTCTAACGCTGTCTAGCAGGACTCGATAGTACTTATACAACGCGAGATACAGATTACTAAAACCATCTATTGGAAAATTAATGGATTTCTTTTTACTACACCTTATACATAAATGAATAAATATATTGTTATTATGTGTCAATGTATAGATTTTTAATTGCCCTTTAAATGATTTATATATTTTTAGAGTGGTAGTACACTACATGCACAATTGGAAATTTGGAAAATGGCTTTTGCTGATGGCTATCATCAATTAAGTAATATTAATACAACAGTAGCATCAGCAGCAGCAGCACTAACTGAACAACAACAAGAACAGAGTACAAATAACAATTGTGCAACACCAACAATAATATCAACAGCTATTTGGAATGGCGATTGTATGCAAATCGATGAGGAAGAAGATAGTGAAGGTACAAATTTGAATTTAGAAATTTAGAAATTTATATTAATAATTTTAATAATGTTATGCAGATGAAGAGAATATATCACTTCCACCAATACAAAGTAATAATAATATTGCTACAACAGTGACAAATGTCAATACTGTACCATCAGCTGTAGCAGCAGCAACAGAAACAGCAGTGGAGGCAGCATCAACGGCAACAGCGGTAATAACGACAAATGATACAAAACGTCCGGTAAATGCTACCGGCGGTCGTAATGGTGGTTCACATATTCATTTGTGGCAATTTCTCAAGGAACTGTTGTCGACACCGAATATCAATGGCACTGCCATACGTTGGATCGATCGTAGTAAGGGTATTTTCAAAATTGAGGATTCAGTACGTGTGGCCAAGTTGTGGGGTCGTCGTAAAAATCGACCGGCAATGAATTATGATAAATTATCACGTTCAATACGCCAATACTATAAGAAGGGCATCATGAAGAAGACAGAACGTTCACAACGTTTGGTCTATCAGTTTTGTCATCCATATCATATGTGATGAGTTGGGGTTATATACTCGTTTATATGAATGTGTGTGTACTTGGGCGATTAGCACACGAGAATTACTTATTTATTAATGAAACTAATTTATTTATTTATTTATTTATTTATTTATTGAAATGAGAATTATTTATTGAAGAACTTATCTGTAAGCATAATAATTTATTTATTTATTTATTTTAGATATTTAAGTTGAGTTTACAATTGATCAAATTTTCCTACCAACATAATTTGGCCAATCATCATCGCATTATCTTCGAAGTACACTTTGTTATTTTTTTGCGCCATTAGCAAATAGCAAATGTTGTATTTCGTTTGAAATAATTAATTTTTGTTATTATTATATTTTTTTTGTTGCTTTTGTTAAGGCAAATTTTATAATTTTATATACATTATATAGGGGAGAGGTCAGTAGATTGGGAAATTTGTATTACAATGTGCACAGAAATCATAAAACATGTTGTGGCAAGTATTCAGAGTGCCTCTTATTAGGCTTTTGTTACAAAAATTTGAAAATGGATTCAAATAATAGGGATCTCAATAGTCTACGGACTATTCCCATCAATGGACTTTTCCCCTATGTATATGAATTATATGATTTTTGTTTAAATGGTCAAATGCCGCATAACACTCTTCAAGAAATTATGAAAATAAAATATATGCCAATTATTATCAGCCTCCGCCATGTTATTGAAGTGCGTTTGCACTGTGAAATGCCAAAATTTTTGAAATTCAGAATGGCTGGATTGGGAATACCTCCATATAGTCTTCCATATTATTTATACATATTGTATATAAATCTATTCTATGAATCGGATTGAATTTAATACAAACGTTAATATTCTTCTGTCTTTTTGACATAATCGATTCCAAAATTTCCAAATTTCCAAAACATAAAAGCCTTGAAATTTTTTTAATTCCGATTGATAATTTGGAAATAAAGAATTTTTAATGCCATTTGAATTATTTATATGTAAATATTTATAAACATTTTTTTTTTGTAATCAAAATGAACATATGAAAATTAGAAAGATACATGAACATGAAAGCTGAGCTCAAATTAAATGATTTTTCTTCAAAAATACATCACCTATTGGGTTGTCCGAAAAGTCGTGATGTATATTTTTATGGATGGCCATTATATCATTGATTAAGCTTTGTTCTATATTTGAATATATATAAATAAATGAGGCTATCACTGTAAAAATGGCGTCATGACTTTTCCGACAAGCTAGTATGCTGAACATGTTCATGTATTTTTTCTTCTAAAATTTCATTAAATTGATCAATTTAATAATTTTGTAAAGTTTCATGTTTGCATTGAAAATATTTTTGTTTTAAATATTGGTGTTGGTAGAATAGAAAATAAGAAGATTTGCTGAAAAAAGCAACATTCAGTGTGCCTTAGTATAACGAAATATTATTTATTTATTTATTGAATTATTTATTTATCGACAATACTACTTATTTATTTATTTATTATTTGGGTGTTAATTACAAAATATGAAATAATGGGTTATAGCTTGTAAGCAAACAAAAACAAAAAATACTAAGAATACACAGAGTGTTGCAAAAGTTTCCGTATTGGTTATCAGTAAGATTACACAATGGTGCCATCTATTGGCATATGAGTGTGAAATCCTGTATCTGAGCTTTTTTGGCACATTGAAAAGAATAATTCATCACAGCAATATTAGCTCGGAAAATATGCTTGTTTGGTTACACCGCTGAACATTCCATCAATTTTGTAAAATCTGGCTTCATGATGCTTTTCAAAGTGTCTCCTATAGCAATAGATGGCACCACTGTATATGCCTAATGAGTACCAGTTCCGAAACTTTTGAAACATACTGAGTATCGCATATTTATTTATTTATTTATATATTTATTTATTTATTTATTATTAGCATCTAATGAAAACAATGAGAAATTTGTCAGAAAAAAAATTCGAAAACCTAAGAAAAGTTATATATTTAAATAATTTATTTATTTATTATAATTATAAGCCATTGAAAATAATGCTAATGCCACTTAAATTATTAAATTATTTATTTATTTATTTATTTATTGAAGTAATGAAATTTGTATTGACAAATTTCTATCAATGCCTAAGAAATATGAAATAATTTATGCCATTTCTATAATATTTATTTATTTATTTATTTATTGAAACTACAAACAAACAAAAAAAAAAAACGAAATGTTTATTAAATATGAGAGGAAGAGTAGAAGAAAATTGGTGATGCACAAGGTGTCATATTGTCGTAATATAATAATACACAATTATAACGGTATGTTCACAAACATTAAACATATTTTTGTACAACTTGATATTATGTCAGATGACATGTCAGGTGACAAATCTTGCGAATCACCACAAAAAGAGGGGGAAAAAATGCAAATATTTATACCCAAGAACAACGAAAACAATAATCACAAATGTTTTGTGCTGATTTTTTTTTTGCTCAAATAATCAAATAATATAATTTATTAATTTATTAAATATTTATTTATTAATTAATTTATTTATTTTATAAAATAAGTGCAATGGGATTAAAACAAGTAAAATAATAATTAGTGTTAAGCAATTCGAATGGAACAAATAAGCCAATGTTTATGACATTTTCAAAATGTGAATTTTTCAAAAAATTAAAAAACAAATATTTTAAACTCAGTTTATCTTGAAGAATTCACATACTATTTTCAAAAACAATGGCACAAAATATAGTAATAAAAGTCGTGTGTTGGGAGCTGCCAATTATGTTGGATGCATATGCCCCTACACCACTTGGTTACAAACATATAATATTTATTTATTTATTTATTTATTTATTCACTCAAGAATATACTCAATAATTAATTAACTTATTAAATTATTTATTTATTTATTGCTACAATTATTTATTTATTTATTTATTGAACGAGCGAACAACCGCAAAAAAAGCGTTAATAATTGATACGATTGATGATTTGTCTTTTTCGAAATAAAAATTTTGTTTTAACAGCAAAATATTTTGGGTTTTTTTATTTTATTATACTATTTTAATGGGTGCCGTAGCTCAGTGGTTAGTGTGTTCGCCTTCTGATCTGTAGGTCGTGGGTTCAATCCCCGGCTGATGCATAACAAATTTAATATCGAAAAGATTTTTCTTTCGAATGGTACCCACCTGTTGGCAAGCAATTGGCAATTCTTCCGACAGTAACAACTTGCCATGAAAAAGCTTCTTAAAGAACTCTGTGACAAAGCTCAGAAAAAGTGATGTCACAAGTGTTCTGCCGTTCGGAACCGGCTAAAATAAGTAGGTCCCTTCTCATACTGTCCAAATTTAAGACGCACAACAGTAATGGAAGAGAAGCTCGGCCAATGAGCCCTTTGGGGCTTTAAGTGACACATATTTATTTTTTTTTATACTATTTTAATGTTCAATGCCAGAATTGATTGTTAGAGTCATAGAGGTTTAAATGAAAATCAAGAAATTAATTCAAAATGAAATGCTTCTTTCAGGGCATCATTTACTGAGGACTATACCGTAACTAAACAGCATAATTTCAATTGAATATTGAATAAAGTTTTATACTTTTTTCACAACACATCGAATGTGGTTATAAAGTTCTATAAATTATAATAGAATAGTTATGCAGAATATCGTTGAGGATGTAATACAAAAAATTCTCTATAAATTATTTGGATAATTTGGTTAAAAAAGTTTTAATGCAAAATTAAAAAATTGAAAAGTTCAAAATTTATAACAACTAAAAGCAAAAACAAAAGTAATATGCAAAACAAAGTACGCACTTTCTTTTCCCTTTTTTGTCTTCTGCCATTTTAGTCAATGAAAATCACAATTAGAGCTACATTTACATGTAGATTCTATATACTATATTTAATTATTTAAACTTATTAATTTGTCGATAATGTCTCTGCTGACTATCATGAAGATAAAAAGTATGAGTTCGAAAAAAAAAAAATTAAAAAAAAAAAGAAGTGAAAAAAAAAGTTGAAAATTATTTCATATACAATAGCGTATTGCTATTCATTAGACGATATGAATATCTGAGCTTTTATGAATTGATGGTCGTTATGTTCAATAAATTAAATATATATAACTATGAAAATTCTTTTGCACATATACATATAAGCAAAAGGATGTTCTGTTCTATTTTTGTATGGCTGCGATGAACCCTTGTCTGGTTTATTGAACTCTCTAACCTTTATAATGTTTATTTTATGCTCATAGCATGTATGTTCGATACAATTATGTAAAAAAAAAAAAAATAATAATAATAAAAATAAAAGACAAACTAGAAAAAATAAAATTTTGAATATCTGAGTCATTAAGGTATAAAAAATTGTGTATTTGCAAATTTTCGGTATTCGAAAAAGTTGCAAAAAATCGACTCATACGATACCACTATGGCAAATTTACGAATGAATATATTCGAAGGTCCATAAGTCGCAATATATTAAACAGCATTTTACAGTGTTTAGAGTTTAGTTTTTATTCTCTTTTATTAGTTTCATCTCCCACTACTCTTATTAAAAATAGTTGCTCAATTTTTATTTGATTTTATTATAATTATTCAAATATTGAACAAGAAATACGATTATTATATAAATGGATTTCCATATTAAAAAAAAAAATAAAAGAAAATAAAGATTACAAGATCAAATTATTCGAATACGCTAATACGATTTTCTTAATAATTTTGATGCATTTATATTTTTATGAAGCATTATTGCTACTCGTTTCAATATTGCAATTCATTTGATAACAAGCTTAAAGACAATTTCATTGTTCATTTCAAATTTCTTTTGATTTTTCAATTGTCGCAATATGAATTGCATTATTCTATACGTATCGTACATATATATGTCTATGGTATATTTTGAAGTATAATATAATATGTAATCATGTTTGCATTTTCACATCAGAAGACACAGAAAACACATATTCTAACAAACAATTACTCCGCTTTATACCTACACAGTACATATAAATCTATCCTCCTTATATATATAAAGGGCTATCCATTTTGCGGTTTCAAAAGTAAATGTAAATAAAACACATATGAAATATTTTTTATCATGATATTTCTTTTTTATTATAAAGTTTGAACATTGACATTATGTGTGAAATACTACATCATTTAAATTACCACCACGCGAATTGTTGCAAGCATCGATTCTTTTGAGGTAATTTTCGACTACTTTTTGACACATATTGGGCGGTATCTCAGCCATAACGTGACAAATGTTGGTTTTTAGGTGCTCAAGAGTTAAAGGTTTATCTGCATAAACACGGTCTTTCGCGTAGCCCCACAAAAAAAAGTCAAGCGGTGTCAAATCGCATGATCTTGGTGGCCACTTGATATCGCCACGACGAGAAATTACGCTGCCAGAAAATTTCTCTTGCAATAAAGCCATATTCGCTCCAGTTGTGTGGCATGTGGCACCGTCTTGTTGAAACCACATATTCTCTAAGTCGTATTCTTCAATAGCAGGCAAAAAAAAAGTCGGTTATCATATGACCATAACGCTCCGAATTGACGGTGACAGTTGTTCCATCGTCGTTTTCGAAGAAGTAAGGTCCAATCACACCTCCGGACCAAAGAGCGCACCAAGCAGTGACTTTTTGTGGATATAGTGGCCTCTCTTCAATTACTTGAGGATTCTCAGAACCTCAAATACGACAATTTTGTTTGTTAACATACCCAATGAGTGAGAAATGTGCTTCGTCGCTGAAGAAAATTTTGTTCGAAAAATCGCCGTCCACCGCCTGTTGTTCAAGCACCCATTCGACGTATCTACGACGTTGTGAATGGTCAGCTGGTTTCAGTTGTTGTGTGAGCTGGATTTTATATGGATGTAGGTGTAGGTCCAAATGCAAAATACGCCATAATGTGCCGTAAGACAGTCCTAATTCCTGAGAACGACGAGGAATCGACACATTCGGGTCTTCGGCAACACTTTCACTTACAGCAGCGATATTTTCGGTGGTACGAGCGAAACGATGATGCACAGGCCTTACAATATCTGTAACCGATCCAGTCTCTTCATATTTCTTCACAATTTTGCCAATTGCTTGCGTAGTTGGACGATTATGTAAACCATAATCTCCTCTTAAAGCATGATATGTGGCTGTGGCAGGAAGACCATTTTTGTAGTAGGTTTTTACAATTTTAATGCGTTGTGCGATAGTTAAGCGATCCATTTTCGCAAATGTCAGACTTTGAACTGAAAAAGAAAGAAATTGTTTTAACAACTCAGTTTAACAGATGTCGAATTCTAGCCCTATACTTTTGAAACCGCGAAATGGATAACCCTTTATATATACGTATTGCGGATGCCTGAAATCATCGTCTCAGCAATGTCTGTTTCAATTGAGATTATTTATGCACGCAACAATGGATTTTTCGTCTTTACTTTTGTTTTTTGTCGTCATCCATCCATTCTCAACGTTGCCATCATCAACGGCATCAAAATCGTCTTCATTTAAATATGAAATCGCATTAAATGCCATCGAGTGTAAAATTCGCCCAAAAGCTATAAATTCATTATAATCATCATCATTATCAATATGCTATAGTCGTTTTAGAATTTGATCTAACACAAGCTGAAAAGTACATACATACATACATACATAGTACGCATTAGAGTAATAATCATCAAGATAATGATGTTGTACATAGATGCTAGTTGTCATTTTGTACATAGTCAATTTAGTAGTTATTTTATTATAAATGTCTATGTATGGCATGTTTGTATATTTCTGACTGCATGTGTGATTGCTATTGCATTGTCTAGTATTTGAACTGAAATGAGTATATTTATTTAGCATTTGCACAAGGATTTTGTTCTCTACTGAATTACAGAGAATGAACGTAGGTTCTTATTTCTTGTAAAAGATATGTGAATTTCGAAAATCACAAACTAACTCGATCTACACTAAGTAAATCAAGTAAATCTTTTGGAAAAAAACCTTAATCATATTTATTTCCTAAAAATAGTACTCTAGAAATAATTTAAAGTCATTCCAATATAAAATTTATGGATTTTTGTTTAACAAAATGACAATTTTGTATGGCGACTATGTTTATTTATGAACCGAATGACTTGAAATTTTGCCTGTAGTATTTTTGTTATTAAAAAATAGGATTCACAAAGTTTCAAAATGATGTATTGAAAAATAATGTTACCTTCCATACAAAATGTGTTCCATTTTTGCTTATAAAATGGAAATCTTATATATTCCAACACTTTTTTCAAAATTTTTGAATTTAGATCGATTGAAGATTTAAAAAAAACGTATATTAATACAAATTTCTACCACATCTTAATCCATAAAATGTTCTCTATAAATAGAAATCTCAATTATTTCAATGTAATAAACGATTAGGTATGATTTGAAGCTTATTTTGTTCAGATATTACCTATGTATTTGCTTCTAAAGCATACACATACCAACATATTCTTACACGCGTATTACTTTAAACTGTTTAAAGAGAGAAATTATTTAATTGATTTAGACATTGTTTCTTGCATTTATATTGCTTGGCTTTGTTCTCATTATCATTAGCATTGTCTTCATTTATGCTTGAAGCGTATGTCTAAGAAGAAGCAGTATCATACTACAACATATAGAGTATAGAAGTATTGTAAGAAATAGTACATATCCAAAAAAAAAAAAAAAACAAAATAATACCATCAATACCAATGGGCCTATCAGCAAATGATGGCAAATTAAGAAGCCAACGTGAAACAAAAGGCAGATAATTTTAGAGAATTCAATATTTAAAAGCCCCCCAGACAATAAGTATGCATGCACCATACCATACCCAGACACACACACACACACACACACACAGCACCCGTTTGAACACCACAGAAACCACCATCAACAAAGAGTTTAAGATTTTCTCTTGTCATCGTCATTATTACGTACAAAAGCAACGCAACTACCTACCACCATCATCCTTTCGCCATCACCATTGAATTTATGTATATACCTATACATACAGATACGTATGCGTATAGCAATTATGCTCATTGTCTTAAATAATCTTCCTTTCTAACCCCATTTCGAACAGATGCGTTGAGAAAATTGAAATTCAAATTTTGGCAATTTTTGAAAATTTTCTAAAATTTGTTAATTAATTCCAAACTGCTGCACGCGCAGCAAGCAACGTTCGGAGAGGTTAAATGCAGAAGCATAGGCACAATATTTCGACAATCCTATTATGTGTGTGTCTGTGATTATGAAGACCCCTTTTAATTGGGTGATGATGTTGTGTGATGGGCGTTATAAGCTTAACCAATTTGACAGGTGTTCTTGGCTGTTGTCAAGTCTTTTTGTGTCGATGTTGTTGTTGTTGTGTTGGCTGCCAGACAGCCACACGATTTGAAGCTCATTGTCGGTATGTTGTTGTTTTGGTTTCTTCTTCTTCTTCTTCTTCTTTTTCTTCTATTTGTTATTTTGCTTTTGAATAATTTTGTGTTAATTTGTCAATTGCAGATGGATGTATTATGTCCTTCTCTGAGATAATAGTATTATAGTTGTTAATGTAGTTGTTGTTGTTGCCTTGTTAATCATATTCCTGTTAATGCTGTTCTTCTGTTTAATTAATATGGATTCTGATGAATGTTGTAAATGTAAAATTTCATGAACAATTATGTATATGCTAATATTTGTTGTTGTTTCTTGAGAGATTCTTTCATTTTGTGTTTTTTATAACTAAACTAAACTTGTATAATAATACTATTTTATTTTGGATGATAAGTTCGTTTCAGTGAATTGTGTAAATAATCTAGAAAATATTAGGTACTTTAGAATTTTGTGCGAGAGACAAGCGTTGCTTTCATTAGTAAGCGACGGTCTGAAGGCAATTTTCCAGCAATTTTTTCCAGCGATCCAGTGGCCAAATCGCTTTGGACTATATTACTATATTCTACAGCTGTATGAAAATGCCATTACTATTGTACGTAAAGCTAAATATGTACAGACTAATATGCCGAATGTATGTATTTGCCAATGTCTTTAGAAGTGATTTGAAAACATTTCAAAGTTGTTTACATTCCATTTCTATTTTAATCCAATTTCGTTTAAGTTGTTTCAAAATAAAAATAAAAGTCTCTATAACGAAAAATGGAAAAGGTGAAAAGAAAAAAAATCAGATATTCAAGATTACATACTCAAGTTGAAAAAAAAGTCAAATAGAATAAACAAAACAAAGCAAAAAAAAAAATATTGTGCAAAATGGACAAAAAAAAATAAAAAATCGAATGTGGTTATATCGTTACCTCATCACTTGACCACACGTAGGCATTTAAGTAGCATTTTCCTTTTTTTTTTTGTTGCCATTTGCTTTTTGGTGAAAGCATTTTACGCCCTAGCTGATGTATTCTAATAGCTGCACAGCGCACATCATCATCACACCAACAATATTATCATCAAAAGGACATCTAATGCTTCAGCTGCTGCTGCTGCTGCTGCTGTGATGATCCTGATAATGATGGTTGTGTTGTGTTGTTGGTTGTTTGGTGGGCGATGCTAATGGTAAGGTAAAAATGGCAGAAGCGGCAGTATTTTTAAGCCTCATTTATTTTTCATGACTGTGCCTGTAAAAATTGTAATTTCATTACCACCACATCAGACATGACAGCAGCCGCAACGATGCCATTGTAGGTATGTATGTACTATGGAAAAATAAAGAGCACCGCCAATATAATATATATACAACATGTACTATACTACTTAAATATATACGAGTGCAATACGTA
This sequence comes from Megamerina dolium, assembly GCA_963854835.1. Taxonomy (NCBI): domain Eukaryota; kingdom Metazoa; phylum Arthropoda; class Insecta; order Diptera; family Megamerinidae; genus Megamerina; species Megamerina dolium. The sequence continues at coordinate 13,017,788 of OY978526.1, read as the reverse complement.
CAATAATAATGAAGAACAAAATGGAGGAGCAAACCCTCAAAATAATAATATAATAAAAATAATAGAATATGTAGAATAAGAGTGAGAGAATGTAAAAATAAGTGGGAGAAAAAAAAGACAAAATACTTAAAAAAAGAAAATAAGATGAATAAGCTCGAATAAGCGTTAGAATTTTTAAAAAGTATGAATGCCAGTTAAAGGGTGTTACTTTTCAAAGTGTCATGATATTCAATAGCGAGATATTGGACAAAGATCTATCCAGGATTGACAAGATAGGTAACAAAAAAAAAAAAAAAATGGCTCGTGATACAATCAGAGAATTAACTCTGGAGTACTTTGTTTGGTGATACATCAAGTTCTTGATGAATGAGGATAGATTAGATTGTCAGATAGAGGAGGGAATTAGTCGTCAAGTTAACGAGGCCACCTTATGTCTATCATAAGAAACCTGTGAATATATTTTTCATACAAGCGTTTATTTTTGATACAAATGTGAATATTTTTTGGGGGGAATTACTTGAAATATTAGGTGTAGTAAAAGGAAATCCATTATTTTTGCATTAAATTTAAGGTTTTATTTATTGAAATGCTTCCAAACGGTTTTTTGTGCAATGTTTAGCTCCTGGGCAATAGAAATAGTGTGTACATGATGGTCAGACTCGACGATTTCCATTATTTAATCGATATTTTCGACAATTGGCCTTGCATCTTTGACATCAAAATTACCGGAAGGGAATCGACGAAACCAAAATTGCACATGATTGGCTGTTACAGTATCAGGACCATAAACAATATTCACATTTTCAGCAGTCTGGCTTACGTTTTCGTCTTTGTCCAAGAAAAACTGTAAAATATTGCGTATTTTCTCTTTATTGGTGTCCATCTTTGACGCGTGATCAAACAATACTGAGTCAAAGAATCATAAAACTGCCTGAAAAGTTTATCTAGTACGAAATCCTATCTTTCTAACGCCATCTAGCGTACCCCGATCCACTTATTCAACGCGAGATACAGATTACTAAAGCCATCTATTGGAGAAATAATGGATTTCCTTTTACTACGCCTAATATTAGCATTACCATTTGAATAATTGTTTTTCTTCATATATCAATTCGATACCCTCCTAAAAAAGAAAAAAAATTCAAAAATAAAACCAACACCCTTTACCAAAATAGTACACTGCAGCGTCTGAAACGAAAATCAGCGTCGATGAATAGTCAAGTTACCCATCTGAATTTTGGTGGTTGGTGTTTGAGCGATGATGTATGCAGGTGATGGTGGTAATGGTGATGCTCATTGTGGTGGTTGAAGGCAGGTAAATATGTCTGTGCTTTCTTGTTACCCCATTCTTTGCACAATTTTTGTATAAATTTTTAATATTGCAGCTTGTTAGTGGCATAAACTTGGTTGGTTGGTCGATTGGTTGGATGCATGAATTGAGTAGATTTTAAAAAAGCAAGAAAAAAATACATTCTGTCTGCCTTTACGTCAAGCCTTAGCACTTATAAAAAGTGTGCAGCAAAACGTTTACCTCGGCAATTTCATACAATGAATGGATATATAGCATTTGCGTATGTTGGTGTGTATATTTTGTAGTACTCGTATGTATGTAGAATAGCAAAATATTTTTACGTGAAATGTGAATTTTTTCGCAGACACTTTAGCTCGATTTTTGTGGTTTCGTAATATCAATATAAATTCAATTTTAAATTCCAATTTTGTGTTTTTTTTTTTTTTTTTTTTTTTTTTTGGTGTATGCCTTCTATTCTAAAAAATGGATTCTCCTTCACTTGATTTCAATCTCGTGCATACATAAGAGAATTGTGCTCAGTTTTATATATATATATATATATATATATATATATATATATATATATATATATTTTTTTTTTTTTTATATATTTTAGTTTGCTTTGGATCTATGAAAAAAAAAGAAGAAAAACGCAAATGCTTTGATGTGATCTCTGATGATGACAACCAACGTTCGCTTCCACGATGTAAGGTATAATGGTGGTATATGTGGGCGATGCTCTCATGGACTCATCATAAGTTAGTAAACAATTTATGCTGATGATATGATGACGATGTTATGTTGGTTGTTGTTGTTGTTAGTAGTGAATTAGCTGAATTAAAAATAACAAAAAAAAAAAAAAAATTTCGAAAACAAAACCAAGGCTACAATACATTTGTATTATAGAATAGCTTTATGATGAAATATGATACATTTGTAATAACAATATCAGCTTAACTGTAGAGAAATATTCATGTTTATGTTTTAAGAAAAGCGATTAGAGATTATCATATAATGTGTAGGAGTGAGAGTGGAATGCAAGTGAAATAACTCGTAAACACGTATCTTATTTGAAGCACTCATTATTATTAGGTACTTATTTGGGAATTGACGTTTTGGATATGTATATATTTATTACTTAAGTGGTGACTTTTCAGTGTAGCCGTTAGTGTACTATAATATATTTGAAGAAAATGAAATGTGTATCTCTAAGAAGCCTTATTAGGTACATAATATGTATGGAAGTCTACATATTTATTATGTTAGTGGCGGCTCTTAAGTCTTTATTTTAATATGAAATATAACTTAAGGTACAAGAGTCTTGAACAAATATCAAGCTGATTATATTGACTTTCGTATTTAAGTATCATTACAAAAAATCAGTGGGTGGTGATTGATTTGATTTATTGAATGAAAAATAAATAATTTACTTCTTTTTTCATTCAATATATTTTTTGGAATGTTGCTTTAAATTCTTCGTCCCCCTTGGTATGAGTTTGTATTAACGAAAACTCATTGGAACCCAATCTTATTCGCGCTTAGCCATTTCTTTAGGTTTGGAAAAACAAAACAAATGAAGACAATCCCTTGACATATTTATGGTATTTCGAAAAATTGCACTCGTCTTTTCTTTTTTTCGTGTCCAAGTGTCGGCATTTTATCTTCAAATTGCTGCTGAATTAGTGCAATAAGGTGCGATCGGTTGGTATTCCATTTTGAAGGCAATTATTATGAATTTCAAGTATTAAAAAAATAATAACAAATAAGAAATTACTGTCTCAACTGCTTGGAAATCCTTTTCAGAGGAATACAAAAACAAACAAAAAATAATAAATATGTGGCACTTAAAAACTCGAAGGGCTCGTTGGCCAAGCTTCTCATCCATTACTGTTGTGCGTGTTAAATTTTGGAGAGTATTAGGAGGGACCTACTTATTTTAGCCGGTTCCGAACGGGAGAATACTTGTGACATCACTTTTTCTGAGCTTTGTCAAAGAATTCTTTTAGAAGCTTTTTCATGGCAAGTTGCTACTGTCGGAAGAATTGCCAATTGCTTGCCGGCAGGTGGGTACCGTTCGAAAGAAAATTTTTTTCTATATTAAGTTTGTTATGCATGAGCCGGGGATTGAACCACGACCTACAGATCAGAAGGCCAACACACTAACCACTGAGCCACGGCACACCACGGTTGGTATTTACTATGAATTATATTTCAAGTATTCAAAAAATAATAACTATCTCGGTGACTTCATTGATAGGCTTGGACAACCTTTCCAAAGGAATCCACAGTTTTAAAAAATTTTCCCCACACCAAATGCGTTATGAAATAAGCCATTTTCACCCAGTAATTAAGATTATCTCCAATAATATGAAACCTTCGCAACGGGTGAGTAATAATCTTTCGAAAGATTGATATTAAAAGAGCTAAAAGGTAAAGATTTTAATCATTAAATATATTAATTTTGATCATTACAGAACAAAAAAGCACAAATCTTATTAGAATTACATTTCTGTATAACCTTCTTCTCTGCAATATATTATTGCAATGCTTTAATTGGCTAACATATTACTAAAAATACCTAAGTGCTGCTATAAAAATTTAGCAATGGCAAGTTTAAAAAGGAATATTATCTAAATTCTATTTTTAAGTCAATTGATGATTTCTCCCGAATTTACAACAAGCACATAAGAACATTATCTATTTTTATTCATAGCAAAAAAGGAGCAACAGTTAAAGTGCTATTACCAGAATATATATGAATTCAAGCAAAAAAAAAAAAAAAAAAAAAACACATTCATACAATATTTCTGTACATATATATATTATTTACGGAAATTATGTACATTCGCGAACATGAAAATAGCAGTGCCTTCTAACAAACTGAATTGGTCAAATCAGAGATCCTCCAAAGTTTACGATGCAACATGGTGTTATTACCACGACAATAGAAAAGCCAAGTATACATATTTGGTGGAGATGTTCTTGTTCTTATAACTCGAAAATCATAAACTTTATTGCAGAATTTACACCATTTTTGAGATCATTAAGTATACATTAGCAAGAATTGACGCCATATGAAGCAAGTAGATTCAATATCAGAATATATTCCCATGAAAACTCTCCTTTCGGATGAGTTGGTTGGTAAGTCCATAGGGGTATTTTACTTTACACCATACTTTTTTAAGCCTTATAAACATAACAATGTGTAAAATTTGAATTGCTTAGTCTAATCGTTTGAGCCGTCAGGCACATGTAACTAATCTAATGAGTTCTTCGTATATTTTCATTAAAATTTCGGCACTACAATTTTTGTGTTAACTGCTGTATATTTTTTGTTGCTACCACTGTTTTGCTATAACTCTAAAAGCCTGCAATTACAAGTAGTAGGCTCTAAAAAACCACTACATACACATACATAGGTACTTATATCCATATAGTCATACTTCAAAAAAAAAAAAAAAAGCCGAGGAAAGCAAAATTTATAAGTGAGATGGAATAAAAAAAAATATAAAATTTATTTTATTGAGTTCACCAGTTCAAATGTGGATAAGTAGTGCTGTGTTGCTCCGCTGGTGGTTTGTGGTAATGGTGGCTATTAATTTTATAGATGAAAATATTAACAACACATCTATATTGCATATGAGTGTGAGTATATAAGAGTATATAGCAGTATATAGTATATAATTTTATTATTTTTTCAATGTGAAACGCATGCTTAAGTTTGTGGCCATTCTTCTGACCGACAAAACAGCCAAGTATCAAGTGTGATGTGAGAAGTGATGTCGAGACGAGATGCTATGAGTATTTTTGACTTTAATTTGATTACACGGCGTACAATACCTATATATTTTTCAATGATTCTATACATATGGGTTATATGTATTTTATGTGTGTGTGTGTACATACATTTGTATGTGAAATACTCCTTGTTATTTATTTCTTGTGTTCAAGTATAAACGTTTTAATTGCGAATATATGCTTAGATGAATGAACTAACATATATTGAAAGGTGTAAAATAGATGGGATTTTTAAATTGCCTGGTACTTTATTTCCAATACTTAAGTTTTAAGATTATTGTTGGTCATTGGCATACATTTTAAAGTCTACCGCTGAGGGGAGTACTTTCTTTTATTTAAGAGCGATTAATGTTTAAGGTAGAATTAATATATTTTAATATGCTTCTTCAGCCACCATCTCTTTACTATTAACAATATTAATATTAATTCCTTTGTATGGTATCGGTTGTAGAAAAATTAATAAACATAATTACATAATATGCTTTCCTTGGAAATACAAAATTTCATTAAAAATTGACGACAACAATTTGAAAAGAGTTGATCCTATCTGATGATAGCGAGATCATTGCACCCAATTTAATGAAATTATTCTTTGCTTATACTTTACGTAAGTAATTTCATTATGTTGTTTGTTATATGGCTTTATATTCATTTTCGGATATACATATCCACATGCTACATATGTACATTCTCTAAGTACACACAAGCCTCAGTGTACTTGCCAAGTTTGCTCCTTTTAAGCACATACCATTTGATGGGTTTAAATACATTCATGCTGTATGCATGTTTGTATATATTGTCAAATATTGTTTAGATACAAATACGCACATATGTATGTTATGTGGATATTAAAGCGTATATCCACGTACATATAGGTTGTCAATGTGACCAACATCACATCATCTAAATTGATATGAAAGAATAAGAGAAGCCATTATGAGAAGCGTTCATTTCAGCGTTTCTAAATGAGTGTAGTGTACAAGTGAACCTACACATATTTCTACATACATATGGATATGCTCTCATATGTAGATTTTTGCTCTTGTTGGAGATGGTGTCCGCATACGCTTAATGAAAATACTATGCCGCATTTTATGCAACTCGTTTATTATATGTATTTACCCTTGTCATGGTAAATACATATATTTTGTATGTATGCATACGTGCGCGTGTGTGTGTGTGATGTTTGTAATATAATTATGAAAATTCATAATAATTTTGTTAATATTCACATCATGTGCGCCAATACACGCAGGAATTTATTTTTAATCGTTTTTTTTTTTTTTTGCTTCATAAACCTGCTTCCATGGCTTTACATTGATCCTTCGTATTTGGATTGCGAGTTAATAAACACCCAGTAGGCAAAAGTGCTTCGATGTGATTTTACAAGTTTCTCCATCTGTTGTTTATTACAGAATTATGTATAAAAACGCAAAATTTTATTTTTTTTAAATATCCAAATTAAGGAATTTATAGTACATAAAATTTTATCAGAAACCTTTTCTTAGAACATGTCAATAAATTAATTTGTAGGATTTTTAGACAAAATTTTGAAGCATTTATTGTAGTATTTTTTATAAAAATGACACTTAAATGTTAAAATATAGTATAATAAAATAGAAATTGAAATAATTTTGAATAAATTTAATTTGATATCACTTGTTTCTATTGGGTATACCAATGTATGTATATGAGTGTTTATATTTTTAATATTGAAGCATACTTTTGGGAGTATGGCAAGGAATTTCTGTCACATATTACATAAATATATATGCACTGTGTGCACGATGTAACTATTTATATATATATATGCTAGCTACGTGTATTATACAATACCAAATGTATACATTTGTATTTATTTGTTGTTCAATTAAATCGCTGCTGCTGTGGTAATAATTATTTATGAAATGATGCGTTTTTTTTTTTCGTTGTAATTATTACTACTCATATTAATACCGTTACGCTGTTTGCCATATTATTATGGATTATAAGCATAATGGGTGTTTTTTTTTGTTTGAAAATTTTTTGTTATTTTGCTTGAAGCACACAAGTCCATTGAGTCCACCCAATATAGTTCGAATTTACACAGGGTTTATTCGTTCAATTATTAAAAATATTTACCTCATTTACCACACAGAGGTATTTAAATTTTTTTTTGCTATCAATTCACCCCGATTACGGGGAAGGTTTAACTACTTAGCGCATCGAGGTTTTAATTTTCTTTGCTATTAACTCATTTCCACATATTCCTTTCAGTATAATTTTTTTTATTTAATAATAATTAGGTTTTCAACCTGTGTATTCAATTTTTCTTCTAAACAGTTAATAAAGTTGATGTGTATATAAAAGAAATCTGAAACAAAATTTTTTTTTTGTCCCAATTTACTGAATAGTGTTAATATTATGATATACTTAAATAGCTCTTGTGCCTTTTTTATCATTTTTAATTTTTTATTTAACTTCAATGTCGGTCTGATTGTAATTATTACAATTTTGTGGTTGTAGTTGTTGTTGGTATGATATTCTTGATTTAATGATGTTCTGATTTTAATTTAATTATTGTACAAGCAAACGGAATCTTACTATTTTTATAAGGTAAGCATTGGACCAAGATTGGGCCATATAAATATACATATGCCCATATATATATATATATATATAAATACTCCTTAATAAGGTTGAAATTCTATCGTTTGAGATTCCATCGAAATTATCTCGAAACTTCGTGTCCTGAAAGGAACTCATTGGGCGATTTTAGGATAGCCTTCTGCTCTGAAAATTAATAGTGCCTATGTGTAATCAGTCGCCATCCCGCTGATTATTCATCCTTTCGTTAAGGGTAATCTCCCTCTTCAAGGTTTGAGAAAACGAATAAAATTCGTACCTAATCTCTGAAAAACTACTGTACCTATATCCACCCTTGTGTGTAAGATAACGATTGAGCTACCACAAGCAGTAATTAGTTTTAGAGCCTTCTGCTCCAATAATACGTCCCTTTAAGGCCTAATAAACGGCCGCCTACCAAGGCAAGCACCAACGGATAACCAATTGGAGGTGGTTATCTCTTCTAACAAACTCCTGATTTCACCATCTCTGCCGGGTATTAGTATACATATTTATACATATAGACGTAAATGGGATAGGTCAAATGGTAGAATATATTGTATTTGTAATAAAATAATTGGGTAAAGTACACCATCCGAGCCTAACACTCCCAGTGTCGACGAATTTACTTATTCATAGCATAAGTAGAGCTTAACTTGGTTCTCCTCCCACGACAAGAGTTTGTCTGCGTCCCTCTTGCTTCGACCCTGACAGACGGAGCGTTCACCCCAGCTTGAAGCAAAAGGCACTCGTTACAAAGTATTAGATTTATGTGATTTTAAATGACTTTATTTCTGCCTTCTATAAGGAGAATAATATTTATTCTACTCTTAGAAGGATTGCATCCTAATATCGTAAATCAAGTTTGTACATTCACCGTTTGCTAGAAGATCGGATGCAGCTTTTAAAATAGTTAGTTCAATAATTTCTAGTAATACAGAAAGTGAAATTTGTAGTAAGAAAATCAAATATGTATAGTGCATCAAGATATGATCATATCAATTTGTCAGTTGAAAGCATATGTACATATTTCATTATACAATATGAAGACATGTTGGCATTTTTTTCCCAATAGAAATTCTATTTTCAATACACATAGTGACTGACATACGTATTTGCTCATATGTATGTATATATGTATAGTATGTGGGAGGATTTGCTCATTTGTACACGTACAATCAAAATTGTAAAAAATTACATTTGTACAAGTCATCATGTTGAAGCCAAAAAATGTGACACACACAGAGAGAGAGAGAGAGAGAGAGTGAGAAAGTGAAACAGAAGGAGAGAGAGAGCAATAATGGTGTCGTTTTTACACCGACATACAATATAGAACAACAATTGCAATGTAACAATAGCAATTGCAACTATGAGTATGCATGCAATATATGTGTGTAGGTGTGTAGGTGCTTATATACATACACATACACACATGTACACTATGTGTGGATGTATTTATGCGTGTCGATTCGAGCGTAACACCAACACAAACTTAACTAACTGTAAAAATTTGTATTGTGATTTTGTTTGTCGTTGTCATTGTCGTTGCTGTTGTTGTTGTTGTTGTTGCTTGTTGTTGTTGCTTGTTGTAAAACGTTTTTGCCAAAGGATGCAGTGCAAATGCGCGAGATTGCATAATTTTTCAACAGAAAGAAAGCAGCACCGAGAGGGGGAGTGACAGGGAGAGAGAGAGGGGGAGACAGTCGGGAAGAGTACGTAAGCTAAGCTGTGTACTATGAATGAGTTGAGAGGTATGTAGCGGTATGAATGATGTTTACAGTGAGCAATGACTACATGTTGCTGTGATGGGTTTTATATATCTGTATGTGTGTGTGTGTGTAATGTGTAGATCTCCTATGACAAGGAGAAGACACAGTGGTAAGAATGGAAGCAGATGAAGAAATATGAAATATAAGAAAATCTGTTTGCGAATGCACTGAACTGAGGAAATTGCAAGCAATTTAAGTTGTAAAAGATGCTTTTGAAGTGAAGCTATACAAATGGAAGGGCGACAACATATATACATATATACAGTATGAATTCGTAGCGTAGCGGCACTCACACTTTACATCTAACACATCGTGGGTTACTATTTGTAAATGTGAATAGTATGTATACGAAAGAATCCAATAAATAGAGTCTGTATGTACATAACATGTTATATGCGAATGAAAGTTTTGAAGAACGTCATGAGAAGACATATTTTAATTCATATATTATTATTATGATGATTTTTTTCTTTTTTTTTTAATATATTCTACATTCCTTTCTATATTTATCTATAAGTATATATAAATAAATAAATATGTAATATTATTTCTCCACGACTACAGTGCGTATGAGTGTTCCGCAATTCTTCCCCATCCATTTTACGACACATATGAATTATAATCATTTGTTCTAACTAGAACTTTGAATCAAAATATTTTAAAATTCAACCAAAAGCTAAAAAAAAATGTATTTTTTTTTTCGTTACGCACAGTTGAGTGCATTGCAATAATTTATCTTTTATTATTACTGTCTTTGGAATAAATATTGAAATTTCTTTTGCACCAACTGCTTATAAGGTTAACTTAAATAAATGAGTATTGTATATCATCTGTAGCAATGTATGTGTGTGTATGTGTTTTTGAAACAAATTTTAAAATATTATGATTATATGCAAGATAGAATGCAACATCATCGATGCATTAACTTGACAATATCTAACCATTTATGTACTCTATACATAGGAGAATACATTTTCTTTAGTTCAGAAGATTTTTAAAGTGCAACAAATTAATCTCGATATACTCTGAGATGGATATAAATAAATAAAAATATTTTCGTAATTTATGAATGATTCTCCTCAAAGCATAAAGGGTCTCGTGCTATGCATTGCTATTATTTCCTGTGCATTAATGAATAACATATATATATAATATTGTATTCGTATGATTATTCAAGCATAACGTGATAATGGTAAACCAATGGGTGAGTTTTTAAAATACCAGTAATAATAAAGGGTTATCCATTTCGCGGTTTCAAAAGTATAGGGCTAGAATTCGACATCTGTCAAACTGAGTTGTTAAAACAATTTCTTTCTTTTTCAGTTCAAAGTCTGACATTTGCGAAAATGGATCGCTTAACTATCGCACAACGCATTAAAATTGTAAAAACCTACTACAAAAATGGTGATTCTGCCACAGCCACATATCGTGCTTTAAGAGGAGATTATGGTTTACATAATCGTCCAACTACGCAAGCAATTGGCAAAATTGTGAAGAAATATGAAGAGACTGGATCGGTTACAGATATTGTAAGGCCTGTGCATCATCGTTTCGCTCGTACCACCGAAAATATCGCTGCTGTAAGTGAAAGTGTTGCCGAAGACCCGAATGTGTCGATTCCTCGTCGTTCTCAGGAATTAGGACTGTCTTACGGCACATTATGGCGTATTTTGCATTTGGACCTACACCTACATCCATATAAAATCCAGCTCACACATCAACTGAAGCCAGCTGACCATTCACAACGTCGTAGATACGTCGAATGGGTGCTTGAACAACAGGCGGTGGACGGCGATTTTTCGAACAAAATTTTCTTCAGCGACGAATCACATTTTTCACTCGGTGGGTATGTTAACAAACAAAATTGTCGTATTTGGGGTTCTGGGAATCCTCAAGTAATTGAAGAGAGGCCACTACATCCACAAAACGTCACTGTTTGGAGCGCTCTTTGGTCCGGAGGTGTGATTGGACCTTACTTCTTCGAAAACGACGATGGAACGACTGTCACCGTCAATTCGGAGCATTATGGTCATAAGATAACCGACTTTTTTTTGCCTGCTATTGAAGAATACGACTTAGAGAATATGTGGTTTCAACAAGACGGTGCCACATGCCACACAACTCGAGCGAATATGGCTTTATTGCAAGAGAAATTTTCTGGCCGCGTAATTTCTCGTCGTGGCGATATCAAGTGGCCACCAAGATCATGCGATTTGACACCGCTTGACTTTTTTTTGTGGGGCTACGCGAAAGACCGTGTTTATGCAGATTAACCTTTAACTCTTGAGCACCTAAAAACCAACATTCGTCACGTTATGGCTGAAAAACCGCCCAATATGTGTAAAAAAGTGGTCGAAAATTACTTTAAAAGAATCGATGCTTGCAACAATTCGCGTGGTGGTCATTTAAATGATGTAGTATTTTACACATAATGTCAACGTTCAAACTTTATAATATAAAAGAAATATCATGATAAAAAATATTTTATATGTGTTTTATTTACATTTACTTTTGAAACCGCAAAATGGATAACGCTTTATAAGAAACTCTTAAAAATTTGGTTCCAACTTATATAAACGGATCGAATATATGATTTGATATACTACTTTATAAGATTGTTTGCCAAAAATTAAAAAAAAAAAATTTATAATTTATACATTCCCATCCTCTACTTATAGTATCCTGAAATGGGACATTACTTCACAATTAACCTCTCCATTCAAAATCTCAATGGTCTGAATATCGGTTTGGATTGACATTTTTATTAGTGTTGGTGTATATACAATAAAAATTGAATGGCATTCAGTTTACGAATGGCCGGCAATATGTGTAGCAAGTGAATGTGTATTTTGTTTTTCTTTTGCAACATTTTGCAATAGCAAAAATTCATTCCTTGTGCATAATTGATTTTAATGATGTTGGAATAAAACTGAAATAGATTTAAACAGATTCTAATACAAAATACCACGTAGTGAGATAATTTATCGAACATATGTATATGTAAATTTTATCATCTGCCTTCTTTTTAGTACATAGAATAAAAACGTGCAGTAGTTTTACGTACATCTTATATTTATTACCTTAAAAACATATAAGAAAATGAAATTGGACAAATGAATCTTTCGAGTTAAAATCAAAAATGTAAAAGGACATAAGTAAACTTTACTGGATCTCTCTCTCTCTCGTCTTCGTTCATTGTGGTGCATTTGTAGATTTTTATGAAGTAAAGATGAAAAAGCAAAAAACCAATAAATTGAAATCGAAGAAAAACGAAAATACATATTTAGATTAATAATAAATATCTTAAGTTACGGTTTTTTTCCTCCCATTTACGTATCGTATGCACTTACACACTCACACACTCCATCGAAGTACACATAGAACCCTCATCATATTTTATTAAATTGAACAGAGAGCATAATCCATCCCAACAAACAAAAAAAAAACAAATCGAAGAATAAACTTATAACGATTGGAATGAGAAAATAAATGACCATATAAGAGTGCAACAGAAAATCTTTGCATATCTACGTATCGTTTGGAAGCAGATCGAAAGGCAGCAATACTCAAAAGTATGCGCGCGTATGTAAATACACGTATATAATGAAGAGGGTTGATGGGTCTTTTGGGGCTGTTATGGGCAGAATATCAAACAAAAAAAAAAATAATAATAATAATAAATAAACCAAGAACAATATAAAGAAGCTACTCTTTGGCCATTTAGCCAATTTTATTTTATTTTATGAGCTAATAACGATGGAGTTATTATGAGTGTTTTTTGTTTTTAGTCTTCATTGAAGATACAAAAAAAAAAAACATATTCAAAAAAATGATGAAAAAGTTTTATATTCTTCGAAATATAAAAAAAGATAAAGGAAACTGAAAACTTTTTTATTAACGAAATATTGTCAAAGTGAAAGAATATATGAATATATGGACAGATAACCATAAGAGAGTACAATGGTAAATATGAAATTGCTATGAGTTTAATGGGGTCAATTTAAATACGGATGAGACTAATAGAATTGAGTGGTAGTATATAGTTTTAATTTTTTATTATCTTCATTTTTCTGTTCTTTTTTTTTTGATTTTTTTTTTTGTTTTGAAAAAGTTCCTCTTAGCAAAGTAAAATGTGCAGAAAAAATAAAAACGACAATAATTTTTAAAGTGAAAAATATACATATAAATAATAATATTTAGGTACACATTTGACAGACATGCCAAATTAATTTAGTTCTCATTTTAGAAAAGCTTTTTCGTGTAAACAATTTTTGTGAATAGTTTAGTTTTTTGCTCGATTAACATTGTGCATTGTGAGTGTCGTATGTTTCATATTTTCGAATATATATTGTATATATTTAAATCTAAATATACTCGTTAGATATTTATATATCATCACCATGATTGCCTCAAGATTGTATCATATATCTAGATTGGCTTAAATATTTTTTATCGTTTTGTATGACAGTCTCCTCCAGGGATACAGATAGAGTGCAAGTTTGTTCAAGAAATATGTTGGAAAGGTAAAACTAAAGGGTGTCAAATTTACATACAGCTCTAATAAATGCGATTCCTGGGCAGCTATGCTATTATAAGTCGATTCGTTTATGTTTTCAGGTGTTTTCTATAGCAGCCTCCTTAAATGGTGGAGATAGGCGATAATAGTGTTCGGAGAAAATGTTTGAATTTAATAAGTAATGGGTATCTGTCAATGGGCATCTCTTTATAGGCACATATAAGGCTATTTGTCGATTTTCCTAAGGTATTAATATAGGGTGTAGGTATTTATATGCGTATGGAAAAATATTCAGTACAAAATATTGATGGTCAAACATCCATTCCATTATTTTGAAATTTGACATCGATGTGGCGCCATTTACCAGCACTCGATTCCCACTTTTTTTTTGGCAAACGTTTTTATTTGTGTAGAACCTCATAAAATTTGCGATGGCTGTTTCTAGAATTTATGTGGCGATGTATATGTTTAAGCTTTTTATTATTGTTTTTTTTTAGTCTACACCGTGAAGGTTTCGTATCAACTGTAACGACTAAGTTTGGAATAATGATATTTATTTTAATGATGATGATAATGATGATGATACGATGCCGCTGACATTGAAAATCGCCATTGAGAAGCGCTCTGAATGTATATTTTTATAATAAACGGAAATTTGGTTTTATTATCTCTCCTTTGTGTTGTTTTACTTTCCCCTACACACTGTAATAACTGATTTGAAAATATTAACGTTCATATACTTTGTTATTATGCTTCCCATAATCACATAATATATCGTATATAGTGCGTTTATTTTTGTTCTTTTTTTTTTTTTAACATGAAAATTTCGCTACTTATCTTTATGATTGAAATAATGTCAAGTTGATCCATCTGGATATTTGTAGAATAAACCAATTTATCGTAAAATGCACTTAAAAAGTTTCAAAAATTTTTGTATATTGCAATTTTTGTCGTGCATAACTAATATATTCCTTTTACCTATGACTATTTAAATAGCAAAATTTGTTTACCTAAAGAAAAATATAATAAAAATAAATTCATAAAGAACATTTCACACAAATTTATCTATACAATTACAATTTTTCATAGCCATCCTATTCATTTAGTATTTGTATTTGTTTTCATACGAATCCTCTATATCGGTTTTTGCTTAACTTTATCTTCCTAGCCACTTCATCAACTCTGTTATTTGGCTGCAGGCTATTGAATGTTGGTTGTTGATTGTTGGCCAGTTCAGTTTAGTTCAGTTTGCTACCTCATCTGCCAGCATCTTTATCATCGTTAGCATCATCGTCGTCATCAGCAGCAGCAGCAGCAGCAATATTATCATTATAATTCTCATCATGAACAGTGGTATCAGAAGTCATCATCTTTGTTTGACTTATATAAACTTTTAACGACTTACTTTTTTTGTTGCTTTACTTATAGTAGGTAGTTATTTACAGAAATTTTGTATTTTCTATATTCGCTTTTTATTTTGCATTTGGTGTCTTCTAATGTAGTAGGTGAAGCAAAAAAAAAAAAAAACAAATTTTAGATATAAATAAATTGTTTTTTATCATCATGTGATTAATGTTTTTTTTTTCTTAGCGTTTAGTCATTTTTGTTGATACATAAATAATTATTTTTCTATTTTTCGCATTATTCTGCACAATTTAATCTTTTTATTTGCGTTCTTTCACATTTTTATATCTTTTTTTTGCGCTTCTATCTTGATAATATTATATTAGTTGCTTCTTCAGTTTTAACTTGCTGTTTTTTGGTTGATATTCCCCTTTTTTTTGCATCTCCACCTTCGTCATATTTAGGTTCTTACAAGTTACTTTATTTCCACACGGTGATGCGTCTATATATTTTTCAAAAGTTTTTAATCTTTTTCATTTGTCCTATGATCATTTTCATCGTCATCAAGTTAGTCATTATTATGTGGCATTAGGCATATTGTGCGAATAGAGAGAGAGAAAGAGATAGAGAGAGAGAGAGAGTGAATGGCAAAGAAAGTGAATGAATACATGTGTCTATGGAGTTTTTGATGACAAAGGAAGAATAATTGAAGCTCTTTTTTTCAATATTTCCTTATTTCATCAAGTTAATTTAGCAGGAAATTTTAATTGTTGATGCGATTAGGTTTTTTCTTTGCCATATCGGTTTTCATCATTTCTCTTTGTAATAAATATTCTAAGAATCTTCATTTTCATGAGGTGTTTAGTATGATTATTTTGACCACATCAACATTCTTGCGAGTTCGTTCAGCTCGAATAGTCGCCACTGTTTGGATTATTCTTTTGGGTTTGTTGTACTTTAATGAGTCTATCATATACAATTTTGAATTAATACATAACAATGGGCTTACATTAAGACATTAATATGCATTACTCCAAAGAGTTAAGGATACGATATATTGACTACGTACTTCTGCCTGCCTGCCTAACTGGCTGCCCTTCAGTCTGTGAACTATATTCAAATTGTTATACAGTTTAATTTTCGCTTATGTTTTAATATTGTTTATACGAAATAAAACTTGGTATTGAAAGAAAGTCTAATAATAGAATAGAAAGACACGCTTACTTCCCATACAAAAGTATACAATTAAATGTGTGTTTTCAGACATTTCGAATCAAAATATTAAGGTATCAAGCTAAACTTTGGTATTCTAAATTAATTTAATCGCATAAAAGATATATTAGAAAATGATCTTAATCGAATGAAAACTACGTCTACCTCCCATACAAAAGTACGCAAATAAATGCATATGTTCACATTTTTTGCACGAAAATGTAAAGCTATTGAGCTATAATTTGGCGTATAGAAATAATATTATAATAAAATAGATTGATTAGAAAATGGTAGTTATTCGATGAAAACCACTTATACCCCCCATACAAAAGTATGGTGATGAATGTGTGTTTTTACACTTTGCTAACGAAAATACATAGTTATCAAACTGAAACTCCGTGTATAAAGTTAATATAATCATATAAACGATATATCAGTAAATGGTGGCAATTGAATGAAAATTACGTCTAGCTTCCATGCAAAAGTATGCTATTGAATGCGTTTTTTCACATATTATTTATGAAAATATAAAGTTATCAAACTGAAATTCACAACATATGATAATATTTACTTATTGATAATCATATGCAAAAATTAGCTAAATCGGATAAAAAGCACTCCTGTCTCCCATATAAATTTATACCTCCAAATGACAGTGTTGACGTTCTGCACACGAAAATATAAAGTTATTAGCCTCAAACAATTAAATATGTGTTTTTAGATGAGATTCTCATAGACAGAATATACTCGTATTAAATTTTTGAAAAGATTTCTGTTAAAAAAAATGAGTATTACTAATAAAATTCTTGAACATAAAAAATGTATGAGTCTCTAAAAAAAAAAACAAAATATAAATATTCAGTACTCATATTTCAACACGTTTTATGGATGAAAAAATATCAATTAATATACATACTCCAACATACATAAATATAAAGGTAGACAGCCTATAAGAGCTAGTAAGAAAAAAAAAAACTATAGTATCACGCCATCCGAACAACTGGTAAAAAATTGGCTGCAAGCGACAACATAACAGCTATGTATACACATTTGTTCACATATCACAAAAATACCATACATAACATTCGCGTACACACCTACATACAAATGTCCAATATATGTGTAGGTATGTATGTATGCACATAAATGGAAGTTCTGATATAGTACCTGCATACAATACTAATAACAGCAACAGCAGTGAGCAAAGCTAGTGAAATTTTAAAATTTACCACAACATCAAATACTCGTTTACCATTGTCGCTATGATAAATGTGCACAACAAACGAACGTAAGAACGAATGCACGAATGAATGGACAAATACGAGTATTTTAAACTTTTTTTTAGTCACCTTTCTCCCTTCAACCAGTATATCGTATACGATGTTGTATGTAGTCTCTATGTTTATAATAACAACCAACATTTGGCATAGAAATAACATACATAAATGTAAGTATACATATGTATATGCGACTGCAGGTGTACTCATATGTAAATATAGGAACATGTTGCAATAGTGCAACAATATACATGTGCCTAAGTAAGCAAAGCGAAAGAGATAGAAGGTAGAATGTGTGCGAGTATGAAGGATGCGTAAAAATGTAATTTAAAATCGCAATGAGAATGCCACTTTAAATATTTGCCCATTTGGACAAGAATAATAACAGCAGTCATAAAATAGGGGTTCTATGTGTGTGTGGGTGTATTTACCTATGTATATACAATATATACATAAGATACATATGTGGCCTACTTTTGAAATGTAAATGTAGTTAAATATGAACGTATGTCTCTCTGTGTGTGTGTGTCCACTATGTCCCATTCAATAAATCCCAAAAGGATGTTGAACGACCTGCATGATGCAATACTCTATATGTACTTTCGCCTTGTTGCCACGCTTGCCATATGCCGGACTTGAAATTTCGCATAAAATATGATTACTTTGGCATTTCCGTTCTGAATATTTGAGGTTGTGAGTGATGTTTAACCAATTGCAAATGTGTCAAATTTAATTTTGATTTTGTGGAATTCAGTTTTATTCATACACTAATATTTGTTGTTGCATTCATGCTACTCTTGTTGTTATTATTATTGATATTGAATTATTCATTTGCAACTCATTATCAGAATTTGTTAAGCTTCATTTGCATTTGTTTGGCGAGAGTTTTTATTGTGGCTCTTATTGTTGTTGTTGTTTTGTGTGTCAGTGTGTGTGTGTGTGTCTGTAATGAAAAACAACTTAGTTTCATATATCCTAATCGTATGCTGTTGATATGTACTTAATTGTAATTTTGATTATTTTTTGGTGTAAAAATTTAGTTGCTTAAGTAGTTTTTAAATGCGCAATGTGGTTAGAAAATAAAATTAAAATTATATTAAAGTTCTGCATTTGAAAGGAATATTGTATTTTCAAAATATGTACATGTAAAATTTGTGTTTGAAAAATAAATCAAATACGTGATTAAAATTAATATTGTAAACCAAGTAGATTGAAAATGATTGAATGTGGAGATCTAAGAGCCAGTCAATTAGTAGAAATTTAAGCTTAAAATAAATGGCAAATGCTGATGGATTTAATTTAGTACAATTTTATTGGTTAGCTAATTTTGATTTTTAGCTTAAACTTAGTTTAAAGCACAATCTTAGTTAAAGTAACATTAAAAATTGATGCTAAGTTATAGCTAAATATAAAAAAATTGTTACAAATTCAATTAAGAGTTCTTTACTTCTTACATTTAGTATATAGCTACTTCTTGTCTTCAGTGACTTATAATGAAGTTTGCCAAATAATGTTTTTGAGTGGCACTTGAAACCTTTAAAAAGTGTAGGAATTTGGAATTACTAAGAACAATAGAAAAAAAGTCATGAATAAGTAGGAGTTAATGGGTTAAAAAGGACTAAAAAAATACTTGCAACCACTTGAAGACATCGACGGAGATATAGAACAGAATGTTCTGACCTAAACTCTTGGTCAGTGTAGGTTTCTGTCTGTCACCTGATTGCTTTGCACAATAACTTGAATTTGTGCTGTCTAAATGACCAGAAATTATTAATGTAAATTTTCACAATTTGTTTGCAATATTTCGATATTGCAAATAATGTGCAAATAAAATTGTAATTTCGAATTGTCAGAAATATAATGGCACCACTGGAGAAAAATATTTTCTTTGAATGAAAAACAAAAATCAAAAATCTTAAGTGAAAAGAATTGCTATTAAAGCATTTACGATATAAATCACATAAATTAAATTCTTACAACTTTAACTAACTGAGCACTAAGGATAGCATCCTTAATCATTTCATCATAATTTTTGGTAATGAATTTAATAAATGAAATTTTCTGAAAATATTTTAATGATGGCCTAGCCATTTCCGATAACTTACCGCAAAGCTTTGTAATAAGTGTTGTTAATTTGTGTCAAATGTTGGCAATTATTTTCGACATAACATATTGACTTTTACATTTTACACAGTACTATGACACTTACGAGCATACAAGTGCCCTTCCTGGCTACTATTTTTCATAATTTTACATCACTCGTAAATTTGTAATAGTCACATCATTACGATTACAACGATATCTGTATACCATAATAATATTATTGTGAATAAGAGAATGCAACAACAACAACAACAACAACAATAACAACAACAACAAAAATTAAACAGTCAAGAGGTAGCATGTAGTATGTAGAATTATGACACTACAATCAAATAACAAATACACACATACTTATCCACCCACACTCATACAAACATGTATATGTACTCACAGAGATGTCCATCCGTTGTGTCAGATAACAAGTGCAGTGAAATATAATCATAACAATCGTGAGTATAGCATATAATTTGCACACCATCACACATATTAATTTACATATACTCATATGCGCTTTTGTCTGATCCCATGTGTGATGTGATGTTGATGGTGTATGTATTGTTCAAGTGTACTCTGTGTAGTTGGTATTGTTGTTGTTGTTGTTGTTGTTGTTGCACTAATTACGTATTCATTTATCATGTGAACATTGCACCGCATAGCGTATTGCAACAATACATGCAAATGATGGCAGCTGAGTCAGCTTTATAATCAAAATAGCAAACGATAAATATGATGAGCAGATATGTAAACACAACAAACGCAAAAAAAAATTGTATTTTTAAAATTTAAATTTCCAAAAAACAAAAAAAAAAAAAGAAATTACAAAGAATAATTATAATAATAGAAGTGAATATTATTAATTATTATTGTTATAATGAGCATCAAATTTAACAGCAATTTAACAGCTGTGTATTAATCTTCTACCCTTACATTTGGTTCAAATGCAAGCAATTCGAAGCAAATGTGGCTTTAATCCATCAAGAAAAAAATTACAATAAATTGGAGTTTCTACAATATTTTCAATAATTACACTTCATAAGAGATAATGAGAATCATCGATATAGGAGGTTAGGTAGGCATACCTCAGCTGGACAGCAATAAAGGCGAATGGATTTCTTAAAGACTTCTATAATACTATAGAGACAACGAATGGCCACCTGAAGTAATTTTCCATCTCAAGTAATGGAATATGTAACTGTGACCGCCTATGGAAGCTGTCAAATCGTTTTCATCGAGCCTGGTGTTAAAGTTAATGTCACATATTTCGGTCGTAGACCATGGACGTTCCAACAAGACTTGGCACCGTCTAATAAAGCTCGTGTGAACCAAGAATGGTCAAAAAATCAAGATTACCGAAATCAACAAAACCGATGATCACATTTGTAAAGCATGCAACTCATTTTTTAACCGTTTGAAGGCCATAGTCAAGGCATATCGTCGCCACATTGAGCTAGAGTGAATGTATTTTGAAATTTTGATTATTTCCACAATTTTTATAATTTGAATCAATAGAAAATAATTTCACACAAAGAAAATATGGTCGCTTGTATAGGTAACACTTCAACCGTCTAACCCTGTATATTCATACATATTGTTTTATTTAATAATGGCATAGAGAAATTGAGAGAAGCATAAAAATTCATGATTCTTCTTTTGATCAAAACAAATATCAGTTCAATAACAACGAAAATCATCAAATGAAAGCCCTTGTCAAGAGTCCAATGCAAAAATGAGCTGGATTGGAAGACATAAACATAAAGTATATAGAATACAAAAAAAGAATTAATAGCTCACATATAGTTGAAACTAAATTTATGTTTATCAGTAAGACTGATGGCAATATTGGGAACTCCGATTGGTGTCCGATATTTTGTGTTCATGCTTGAGACATAGAGGCAGGCAACTTGAAGTAGAGTAAGCAAATAGTAACTGGCAAATACGAATAACAACAAACAACTGGCTATATACATATATACACTTTTTTTTGGCGTATTCACTTCAATCTTTCTCTCTACCTTTGGTGATTTACGATAGCAACAAGCGCAATAACAGCAGCAGTAGCAGCAACAGCAACAAAGTAAATGTAAATATAGCGCGCAATCGAAACCGACTACAATGACGAACACCGAGTAAATTTAACGAAACAACAACGAACAACCAAGCGATGTTGTGAAACAAAATGAAATGAAAGTGAAATTGAGGGCAAATAAATGACCAAATATATACATGAGTATAGGAATGTGGGAATGAGAGAATGAAAAAAACTAAGCAAATAGTAAATACTTATTGCTAGATGAGGAGAAAAGCGACAGATACGAAAGGCATAAGATTTACAAGGATAGAAGAAAAATATATAGAAAATTGCATTGCTTGGCAAATAAAAATAAATTACGAAAAGCAGCACAAAAACATTCACAACATCTACAATCAAGATTTGGATTGCAAAAAAAAAAAAATATTGAAGTAAAACTGTATACAAAATTGATGCAGCGAATTACTAAAAAAAAAAAGAAAAAAAAATCGTTTAAATCCTATTTCCCGAATCGACCACTTTGATATACATACATACACATACATGCTTCTCAACATAAATAGTACAACAAGCTTTATATGTTTTTATTTATTTTCTTGTTTGTAATTTACACAACATCATGCTAAATGCATATGAGTACAAGATATGAAGAAGCTGATTTCAAACTGTGATGTGTGTGGAGAGCGAAATAACGAAATAGTGTTCGCATTTTCTAAGTTGTTTATAGCAAAATATGATTTCAGGGAAATAAGGAAAATAACGTATTAAAAATCTTTGAGAAACTTCATGGGATTCCTTTGAAGATGATAGACCCTTATCTGCACCGAATCCCTCATATGGGTTATTCTTTTTTAAATCTCACGGATTTGGCAAAAAAAAAAAATAAATTGTCATTTCTAAATCGGCCGAAAATTTTTTTTTATTTCTTTACGTAAAATAAGTTTACACCTGCATAAGGATTTCCCTCGGAAAAATTTTTTGACGGAATACCGTTAGTTCAAAATTTTGAAAAATGACAAAGTTTTGTCAATTTCTGTGTTACTTAAATCTCAGGTTCTACTTGTCAGATTGAGTTCATTTTACATCCGTTAGATAGATAATTTCTTATACTTTAATTCCTTTGTATATTATAATTTTCTATGATTTAAAATAAATGTATAAAAAATTGAATGAAAATTTCAAACGGCTTTTTCATGCCCGTTCCTAGAGGTAAATGTCCTGTTTGATATCACCAATGAACGCGTAATACTTTTTTTACAATATACAAAATTCTCAAAACGTTAATCGATTTTTTTTAGAATTTATATAAATTTTTCTTTACCTCGACCTATATGTTTATATAGTAAAATTTGAGAATGAACGAGCACAGCATACATAAACACATGTATAAGTCTGTTCTAAATGTTAAAAATCAAAAATTTTCATCCTTTAGCCTTTCTTGTCATCTTAAGCAGTTTTTGAGGTTAGGCTTGTATGGGAGGTGTGCTTTAAAATAAAGCGATCACGTCCATTTTTCGTTTTTTTTTCTTGATTTGTGTCCAAAGTTTACATACAAACAATTTAACTACGCTAACTCCTTTTAATATTTGCCAAAAAATGTATGTGGCGACATCATTCTGCGGACGTTTTAAGTATGCTCTTGAGGACAGCTTGACATAACGAAATCTTGAAATTACATATTCCAGGAACTTCTCGTTTAAATGAGAGACTCAAAATGCATTATGCTATGTGGTTTGTAATGACATTTTGTTGAAAATAAATATTTTCAGATGTTTATCGTCAATTAGCTTCGGAAAAGTAATTCTTATTTTTCTACTGGGTATATTTGAATGTTTGCTCTAAACATATTTACATATGCAGATAAGTATGTAGCGTATGTATCGTTATCTAGTCCAGTTGCAATATATATTATACCTATAAATGATGGCAGAAGGGAGAATGCTTGCAGTTGCTTAAAGTAAAGCTAACGATGCCGCATGCAAACAGTTAATTCAAAAAGCTTGCAACAACTTCGCATACGAGTATGTATGCGCTAATATGCCCCTTATGTAGGTACACATGTGTTTGTAGTATTTACATATTTACAAACGTGTGCTGTGCTATGTCCTTTGCTAGCATATACAGTACATATAAGATTAGAAGTATATAGATATATTTATGTATATGTTTAGATTGTATGCAACAGTAGTAAAAACAGCAAGTGACAACAGTAACCTTAGGAGTAACAACAAAAATATACTGTAGCGGCAGGTAATTTCAATAGAAAGAAATATATGCATGTATGCATGTGTGTGTGTGTGTATATGTGTTGCAACAAAACCATTACACGGATAAGGATACGAGTTGTTAATGCCACAGGGGTGTGCTTAAAGAGATTCCTTACATCTTACTTTAACCATCGCCGTTTTTTTCCCCTCTCATTCTGATTATTTTCGTCTTCATATGAATGTATGTGTGTATGCGTGTATTTTTGTCCTCACATACATATATGTATTTGCGAAGTGAGTTCATACTCCATACAAGAATAGCATCAGCAGTAGCGGTAGCAGCATACATATGCATGTAGATACACTTGGCATATGGAAAGATGCACTTGACTTGAATTGTCGGTTGTTGTAGACCGCTTTTGTTGTTGATTGTTGTATTTCCTTTTTTTTTGTTGTTTTTTTTTTTACTTTTTAATATATTGTTTGTGTTACTTAACAAAGATAGTCCTGTGCATAAAAGCAACAATGGTGAAGTTGATGGTGGTAATGGTGGTGGTGGTGGTTCAGATGAAAGTTGAATGCAATTGTAACAAGAGTTGCAAACAACTCAAACAGTCGAATAATAAATCTTTTGCTCAAAATACAAACTTGTATATGCATTCATATAAATTTCGCTATATTCTCTTTCTATGTAGGTATATTTACCTTTTTTTTTTGTTTTTATTTGATTCCTTTTTTTTTTTTTTTGTATTTCATTTTTCAACCTATACTAAAGTCCGAGCGACCGGAGTAATAAAAAAAAAATCAAGTTTCTGTGGTTGTTGTTGCATTTACATATGCATATAGCATATGTGCATGTATGAGCTTGATTACGAATGTTGTTAGAACGATTTGATATTGAAGCATTAGGTAAATATATGATAACATATTTCGTTGCTGTATGACTCTTGAGCATGTATTTTTTTTTTATTTCACTGTACTAACAGCTACATACATTTATATGAGTAGATATGTGTGATTATATGTGTATGTAAATATTAATCCAAAAGGATAAATCATCAAGCAAAATTGTTTATTTCTATTATTTGACACTGAAGGACTCAGTTATACTAAAGGATTAAATCATATAGATCTTGGTGGGGAAAAAATTATGTCACAAGAGCTTAGAATTTAGAGTCTAGAGTCTAGAGTACCGACTGAGTATTATACATCACACATAATGAGGAGAAAGTCGGAAGAGTTGCATTGGCCTGCTATGCATAAGGTTTAGTAATTTTTTCAAAGAGACACAATCCTTATCTCTCTTACGATGCCTATCTTTTGACAAAAAATTGATAAACTAATCGATCATAATGTGGTTGCCGTGGCTCAGTGGTTAGTGTGTTGGCCTTCTGATCTGTAGGTCGTGGGTTCAATCCTCGGCTGAAGCATAACAAATTTAATATCGAAAAGATTTTTCTTGTCGACAGATACCAGGCTTCTGCGCCATATGTTAGGACAGGAAGAATGAGGAACTTGTAGAGTGTGATTTTCTATCCTCGAGAGAGGGCTCGACTACTCAATTGCTTACATAGCCCAAAGTAACACCTGTTAGCAAGAGTTATCCTACGCATGATCTCCAGGCTGACGTCATTACAGTTACTGATGCTGGTTCCAAGATAAACGAAGTCCTACACCACCTCGAAAGTGTAATTGTCAACAGTGCCATGTTGTCCAAGACGTCGATACTCTTTGTTTGTTGATACTAGGTACTTCGACTCGTTCACCGTAAGACCCATTCGACGTGATTCTCGTTCTTATTCAGAGAATGCTGCACTGACTGTTTGCGCACAACAGTAATGAAATAGAACCTCGACCAAAAGAGCCCTGCGGGTCTTATAAGTACCACATGTTTAATATTTTTTTTTTAATCAATCATATAAATTTACCATGAATATGGTGCACAATATAAAATAGTTTTGAGATAAAGCTCGGCAATTTCGAAAGCCAGAATGAGTTAATAATAATGCTCTCTGGTGTTAGTTGAAACCTTTGAGTGTTGATTTAGCATTCAATTCATTTACGGAGACGACGTCTCTTCCATAAATTTAAAAAGCAGGATTTCTGAGGGACTAGAGATGACACATCCTATAGATTTCGGGACGCTGAATCCGAATCCCTCATGGAATTATCTCCATCACTCTCACATGTTTTGCTAACCTCATAAAAGCCGACCACATATGCGGACTCAGTGTCCCAAATTTCCTAGCATATAACTATAACTGGTCCATCGGACATATTGTACTATATTGTAGAACAGTCACTGCCCAAAAATAAGTCGAAAGTTCTAAGTTCAACAATCTCTTATGCATACATTTAAATACTTATGAAGTCGATGGACATTTTGCATAATAAATGAATAAATAATTAAAAGAGAAATCAACAGCAATTCATTAAATTTTCAATTAAACGTTATGCCAAATCAATATGTATGTCACACATACATATGCTTATATATAGCCACAAATTATGGCGTCTCACTTCTTGTATAAAATATGAATTGAAATGAAAAAAAATGCTTTATTACGATATTCGCTTAGACACTAACACTACGTTTAGTCAAAGAAATGATCGTGAAAAGGGAATGGGTTTGGATTATTACTTGAATATTTTAGTTCAACTTTTTTTGAAACGAGCTTCAATATATATGAAATCAAAATAATACTCTTTTTTTTTATTTTTGGGAGGCAGTGCTATTTAGCGTATTATTTTCAAATAAAGCAATGATGTAATATACAATATATGAGAGATTTAAAAATCTTGCTTCTGGAACGTTTCAGGCCATTCAGAACATCATTCTCTATGCGAGTTTTAAAAAGTAAGACTTTTATGGTTTTGTGACCCAGTCTAATGTACATATATGTATTTGCAAATAAACACACACACACACACTTATTGTACTATGTATGTTTAAATGTATGTATGTATGTCATCATAAATAAAAGTGATGCATTTCCGTTTCCGTCGTTTTCGCTGCCACTGACGCTACTGTTGCTGTTGTTGCTGTTGCTGCTGCTGCTGCTGCAGTCATTGCTCTAACTTTAGTTGCGGTCATAATGACTTCGACTGTTGTCGTAGTAATTGTTGTTGTTGTTGTTTTTCATACTCTCTGTATTGTTATTATTAAGTGCTAGTGATAAATTTTTAATTACAATAAATGAACCATTGCCACATTTATCAACGGAATTCATAAATAAAATGTTGCTGCCACACAAACATACACACACACACACACATACTTACACATATAATATGTATACTATAATACTATAATAATTGCATTGTTTCATGCATTCTCTGATTCATTCATTAATTCATGCTTGCATTTATATACTCATTGTATTGTGCCATAACATTTATTTCAATTCAATTTTTATCATTTCAATTTTGCATTTCCTTTTATATGGTTGAAATGCTTTGTTCCCCCTTTTTCATTTTTCATTTTTTTTTTTTTTGCTGGACTTCTTTTTATGTTTAATTGAAGTAAATTGAGTTCAAAATAAGACGAATGGATAGAAATGATGATGGTGGTGTTGGTGAGAAGGATTGCAAGCGTTAATATTGTTTGGCAAGGAGAAGAAGGAAGGAGAGCGCATGTAACACAATAAATGAATTCTCATGTACTTCTGCATGTAAACGCTAGCACCAGTTTCAAAATGGAACGGATATGGGCCTTTCCCTTATGAATGAAGAGAGGTGGTAAGTGGTGAGTGGTTGACATCATCTTGAAGCTGAAGTATGTGGAAGCAAAAAACATGAGGAAACTACCACCACCAATACACGAATACATGTCAAACTTTTCATTTTATTGCAACACAATAAACAAAATAGCAACAATAAAATACGTAAAAGTGAAATCACGCTCAGCTCAACATGCAATAATTCTACCATAGCTTCTCCATCCATTACTCACACCACTTTCTTATCGAGCATGCGATGCATCAACTGTGAATACATTTCGTGTATATTATTGTGATGCAACTCTGGCGGCCGGATGAACATCTTTTAAACATGCTTTTTCTTCTTTTTATTTCGTAACAAATTGCAAGAATATGAATTGAATGATGATATGTTGAATGGTAAAGCTGACTGTTGTCACCTCATTTGTCATCAGTCATTTTGCCTCATATTTCATAGAGTTTACTTGTATTAAATGGACCACGCAATATGTTACTGTGTGTGTGTGTGGAGTAAAGAATACTCACTCGTTGGCAACAAATGGAGTGAGTGATGTCGATTTCACTTTATATACAAAAGTCCATTAAAGCAAGCTTTGAGGAGGTAGGGGGGAAATTGTTGAAGATTAAGTGGAGTGTAGCATGAATATGAATGCATTGTTGTAAATTGTGAATATACAACATGAGACGAATTATATTTTTCCGTTCTTATGTAAATGCAATATGGTATAATAAAGTCGGTCGGTCGGTTGGTTGGCCGACAAAGTTGTTTATGTTGTTGAAATTTTGAAAATACATATATAATACAATACATATAAATTCTATATGGCATAATAAAGTCGGTCGGTTGGTCGGCCGACAAAGTTGTTTATGTTGTTGAAATTTTGCAAATACATATATAATACAATACATATAAATTCTTTCAACAGCAATTTTATATACACATATGTGCAACACTCTTGCAAATATGACAATGTCATCGTTCGAATGATAGGGGCATGTATTTGAGTATGATGGGGGGGGGGACGAAGTCAGAAAGTGAGAGATAGCAAGATACTAAATATAAAGAACACATTAAGGGGAAAATAACATATGAAATTAATGTGGTCAATATACTTTGACAAATACTAAAAGAAGCTGTCGACAGTTAAGGTTTTGTTTTTTTTTTTTTGTTTTGGTTTGATTTAAAAACCATCAAATGGTTTAGTAGCATAGTTAAAATGTAGTGGGAAAATTGTTTGCATAGGATTTCTCTATCTAAAACTAGATGTATTTGAATTTTCTGATAAATATGATTTATAAAACTCTCTAAATCCCTCAAATACATCTCTGTCTTGCTTGAGTTGAAGGTTTTTTCCTCCAAGACATATTTTCATGACGGGGAACACCAAAAGATCGCCATGTTGGTTGAGTACACTGGGAAAAGTAAAACCCCTTATGTCTTCACAAATTTCTTATCCAATCGGTTGACTAATTCACTATAGTATTACTTTGTGATTTTGTTTCCTTTCTTCAAAAAGTCTATTAGGATTATATCATTCAAGTTCCAAAAAATCATGCCCATGGCTTTGCCGTCTTTGGATTCTTCGGTATTAACGGTGACGGCGTTCGCTTAAATACGAAAATCTATTGAGACGACGAAATTTGGGAGTAAATATATCAAAAAAATGTATGTGAAAGTATATGAAAGCAACACTTTTTGGAATAAAATGTTTCGCTAAGAATCTGATGGTGTTTGCCGATTCTGTCTATGGTGGAAACTATTGATACTAGAAACCTCATTTGCGTTTAAGATTTTTTAACTAAATTCAACGAATCCAAAATGAAATTACTTCAGTAGATGAAAGAATCTCAAGTCTAAAATCTAAAAAACTAGTGTAATCTTAGAATAAGCTTCTTAAAGGACATATTTCTAACTAAAATTTACTTAATGAAGTACATAAAAATAAATTTCATGTATTCAATATGTAAAAAAAAAACAAAAAATAAAGAAATTCAATATCCAGCTATCATCATCATCATAGTCTGCTGACCCTTATAAATACACGCGACCACGCGATAAAAAGAGAACAACACCCCCCTTACCTTAAACGACCTCAATTTTTTTTTTGCTGAGTGTTGAAGGGGCGGTGAAATGCTTACACAACACAAATTCATTTTGGTATATGTTGTAGAATTATAAACATATAGTATAATTGTGTTGGCACACGCACACACACACATACGCTTTTGCGAATTGAGCAAATAGAAACAAATAAATTCAACCCTTTCATTTCTTTGCACAACCATATCATGTGGGGGTGGGTGTGAGTTGTAAGCCGTCTTCTTTCTACGTTTCTATGTGATTTATTGTGCCATTACAAATGCCACAATTAATTAAAATGAAATAAAAAAACAAAAAATAGCAACAACAACAACAACAAAAGTACACTGTTCAATTCTTCTGTGCGCTACTCTACTACTCTAGTTGAGTCGAATGCACGAATAGACTAACAAAATTTACACGTTGGTTACAATGACGTTGAAATTAAGAGAGGGAGACAGAGAGAGAGAGAGAGAAAGCGAGTGAGAGTGATAGAGAGGGAAAGCGAAAGATAGTGAGGGAGCGAAAGAAATAGAGTTGCTACATAATTGTATGGAAAAGGTTGCGACGACGTTCATATTAAATAAATGTGCAAATGTAAAAACAACAATAATAACGATAATAATAACAACAACAACAACAACGATAAGAACCACAACGGAAATATATACAAAAAAAAAAAAAAACAATCTGAAATTATTTTAAGTGTGGGTGCGTGTTTATGCACTTGAACATATTTGTTTGTATACGAACATTGTTGTTCGTGCAAATCTAAAATGTAACGAGGTGCAAAATTTCTAATTAAAATTTAAATGGACGTAAACGTAATGGGTATCATTAAAATTATTAACAACATTCAAAAGTATGCAAAGAGAAATACTTACTTACTTTAGCAGAAAAATATACTAATTTATTGAAGTGGCAGCGAATGCGATAAATAATACAGACGAGTAAATGCGTTAAATTTTTCACCGCATTCTTAAATCGCAGAATTATCCGACATTTTTTTTTATTTTATGTGTTAATAATTAAGAGTAGGGAGGGAGCATTCAATGGATTTCTCGATTCCTTAATTACTTACTTTCAATCGCAGGGGATTTCACACGTCGATGCCTGATGCCAGATTTCTTCATGAGCTTTGGGACTGAGCTAAATTTCCCAATTATTTAGTGAGCAGCTCAAAATAGCAAGAGGTATCCTTAATCTAGTAAATTGATTTAATATACATATCTGGCATTCATTCTAATAGGAAGTATTTTGACTACGTGTGTGTGTTTTCAATTATGGCACAAACTTGTTGCATCGATAAGCATATTTAATTTAATGAAAAATATACAGGCAACAACAAGTTGCATTGATACTGAATTGGCTTTTATTTTCCATTGTTTTGTTGTTGTAATCCTAGCTTGGGTTATTTTATTACGTATATTAATACGATACCATGATTAGTGTTGTAGTTTAAGCTATTGTTGTTGTAATTATCATCACAGCTATTGTTCTTTGTTTACTTGATGTTGTTGTTGTATTTTATCATATATACAGACTTCATTGTGTTAAGAAAATTATTACAATTCGACCACAAAAGCGGAAAAAGAGATGTTATCTGTTATCTTTGCTATTAATTGAATGACAAAGGGGAAAAGATGCTTATGATTCTCTTTTTGTCTCTCTCTCTCTATACAGATATCAAATTCTTGCTCTCAATTTACTAATATACTATTGTCATTAAAAACAATCACTAAAGCAATAGCCTCAAAGAGTGGTGAGAGAGGAAAAGGAAATTTGTCGGGTCGACAGGAAGTAAGGAAGGAAGGAAGGAAGGAGGATAAGAATAATACAGGGCAAAAAGTGATTGAAATACAAATGTATTTTCAAATTGTAGCATCATATCATTAGAGCCACATATAGTTATCGTACATATGTATGTGCATATGTATAAACTCACGTTTGTACTTATGCATACACATATAACAACATGTAATACAGACATAAATACGTATATACGTAACATTTGTGATAAGCATCATGGATTTGATGCTTGGCATGTACGCATTTTGTATATAATTGTGCGTGTTCAAGTTACTGATGAGAGATTTTGAGATTTTTGCTATTTTATTATCATTGAAGTGTCTATTCATATGATGTAGACAAGTGTCTATGTGTATCGGTGTGAGTATGTTATGTGTGTGTGATAGTCTATGTGCAAATGAATACCTACAAATATATTGGAAAATTTTCGAAAAAAGTTATCATATTTTATTTGTTGCAATTTGAATAAATACTGATTGATTAAATACTTCTGATTCGAGTCTTGATGATTTCAAACTAAGGTGATTGGTCATATTTTACACGTTGAGAGTACTTTCCACTTCGTATGTGGTCCACGGACAATTTGAATTTATCCAGCTAAAGTCAAATCCTCATTTCTTTACAATATCAATTTCTACGATGTTAGTATGGCTTCAAACCCAAAATAGAGTGATTCAATTTTTACCAGAGATCAAATATGATCCATTCTGATTCCCCATATATTCGCTAACCACTTTACAGTTTATATTATTGCACTAGAGAGATATTTATTGAAGTCTGGCTGGTCACATATCTAGCAACCTTGTGTCTATACTTTTAGTTAGCTTCTAATTAGCTGCTGTGTTTTTATAATTGTCAGATTAGAGCCTGAATTTCCTATATGTTCAATTTGATCATAGTGTCCTTTAAAGATCCTTAGTTTGGAGCTATCATTTTGTTTGAATATAATTTAGAATAGATTTATTTTCATTTTCATTTTCAGTTAAATTTAAAAATATTTTTAGTCTGGTAATTTATTGGACGCATATCATATGAAATGGTATGTACTTACTTTGAGTATTAAATCATAAAGTTTTATACAATCATCTTCATTATCATTATCATAAACATCTTTGATGAAATCATCATCATAATCATCATCATCATCATCATCATCATCAGCATTATTATTATAATCATATGGATTGATAGGTGCATATTGGCTTATTCTTACTAATGCTGTTACTATCAGATGTTGTTGTTGTTGTTGTTGTGGCTGCCTCAACTTTTTCAACTTTCCATTGCTATACCTATGCATGTGTAACTATCTATCTCATTTAGTCCATATGTTTTGATATGTTGTTGTTTTCATTGTTATGATGGTTCTACGATATCGGTTAATGTTCTTTGCTGGTTGATTTTCTGGGTTACCTTTCTGATAAATCCAATTGAGTTTTTCTCTATACAAGTTGGATTATGCCTGTGGCATGCATGCATACACATATTCATAATTAATTGATTACAAATCACTTTATTGTGTGTGTGTGTGTGTGTGTGTGTGTATACTAATGAAAGGCATTTAGTTAGTGGAGTGAGTGAAAATAAATGCTTATTTCGAACGATTGTTGTTGTTGTTTAGTTTAGGAAATTAATTACAAACGATTTGTTTATATTTTACAAATAGTGAAAATAATATCATAATGAGAAAATGTGAATTAATTTAAATGTACTCATATGTATTTATTCGATAGCCCGTAGTATTATATTATATTTTATCTTGCTGATATTCTGTAAGTAATCATCAATTTAAATATGTATGTTTTGAAAATCTATTTCTTCAACATGTCAGAAATAAGCATTCACTTATGGTCACTCAGAGTATTTTATCTGTATTCTGTATGTCCACTTGTCTCAGCTGTCAATATGAATATTTCAATTCAATGTGAATTTAATGACGGAAATGAAATCAAATCAAAGCAAATATATTATTATTATTATTATTATTATTATTAATATTGTTATAAGTGTATATGACTAACTACTAGATAGCAAAGCATTTCCCCAAGTTTCATAATGTGAAATAAATACAACCAAAATGCTTTGGTCAGTTATCGTTTATATATGATTTTCATTTGCAATTGCAAATGTCTCCATCAACAAGACCACAATTGACAAGCGACAATCGATAGCAACAAACCGACAGTATCTGTGCACATTGTGCAAAGCATAGGAAAAATATTATTTGTGAATGAACCCATAATGCACATTCAGGCAGATTGAAAACGAACACATAGATGAACAAATAGACAAACAAACCATTAAATACACATGCAGTTATGTGTATGGATAAAATAAGCTGTCGAATGTTAGTCGAACACAATGTATGAACACAATATGCAACCGGTGTGTATGATATGGCATATATCATCTGCCTTAGTACATATTTATATGTATTCGTACAAGCATTACTGAACTGAAAATTGAAATGAGGTTTCACTCAACAATTGACATTGTACCCCATACATGGATGCTCACATGTATGTATGTAAATTTGTATTTAATATTCACATAATGTATTAGTATAGTAGGCATATATTTTGAATATATAGGCGTTTCTTCGAATTTCCATCATAGTCAGACATCATTGCCACCATTTTCTAGTTCGAAATTCAAGTAATTTTCAAATCGTTGAATAATATGAAAAATTAATCAAATTGTAAACCTCATTTTAAATGTCAGCTAATGTTTTTTTTTTTGGCGTTGTGGTGGGGTAAAAAATGCCTTTGCACCATATAGGGATCTTCGTCTCTACGTGTGTGGTGTATCCACTAAAAAACTTCTTCCTGGATTCTTCACCAGCCCCGGATCTATTATTGTATTACTTCGGGGCAGGAGATCTAAGATGGCGTCCTGTAAAGGACTACAATTCTGTCACTCTCCCTGCGTTCAGGGTTTCCATTCTATTTTATAATATTTGTGTCGCTGATGTGCATTTGTTGTAGGGTTATGTCGTAGAAGTATTATGTTACGTCAGGATGATGTTCAGGAACTCTTTCCATTTCTTGCCGTTTTTTTTTAATCACGTCTTCGATAAAGTTTGCTACCGCATTCCAATTTTCTTCGTTTGACATCATTTTCTCTATGATATTTTCAGTCGTATATGCTCCGATTACCCGTTCTAGCACTTATCTTTCATTATGCCACCGTTCACATTTAAAAAACACGTGTTCTGCGTCGTCAAATTCTGTGTCGCCATATATACATCGTGGTTGGTCTGCTTTCCCCATACGATGCAAATATTTTTTAAAGTGCCCATGACCGGACAGAAACTGTGTCAGGTAATAATTTACTTCACCGTACTTTCTTTGAGTCCATTCTCTCACGTCGGGTATTAACTTCGCTCGTGTTCCATCTTGCTTGTCATATCTCTAGGGTTTGTCGTCTCGCTTCTTGGGGGCTTAGACCCGGCAGCCTCATCTTTTTTTCTTTCCATTTTTGTCTGCGTTCCTCAGCTAACAAGTCTATGGGAATTGTTCCGCTTATAACAAGGAATACTGTTCCAGACATCGTTCGGTATGAGGAGGCTACCCTGAGTGCACAGGTAAATTGCACAGCATGTAGCACTTTCCGGCGGCCTTTTGACTTTAACGTGTCTGCCCACATTTCGCTTCCGTATAGAAGGATCGAGTTCTTCGTTTCCATTAGCAGTCTGCGCTTGCTTTGACTTGGACCTCCAATATTTGTCATCAATTTGCTTAGCATTCCCGTTACTCGCGCGGTTTTTCCCGCTGTACCCAAAATGTCAGTAGAAGGTCTAGTTGTACACCTAGATACTTCACCATCATCTTTGTCGACAACGTTGCATCAAGGACTTGCATGTCGACCTCTAACGGTATGTGCCGTTTTGTCAGAATGATCAGCTCTGTCTTTTCTGTGGCGAGTTCCAGACCATGGTCCTCAAGCCATGCTTGTACTCTGATCATCACTTGCTTTAGCTTTCTTTTTGACCCTTCAGTATAACAAGCTGTTATCTTAGCACCTATGTCATCTGCGTATCCAACAAGATGGTCGTCGTCAGGCATTTCTATGTGCAATATTTCGTCGTAGCTTATATTCCAGAGGTCAGGTCCGAGAATGACCATTACTGGTTTCATATATTAGTAGTCGGTTGCTTAGGTAGCTTCGAATTGTCTTCCTTAGGTAGTTCGGAATTGAGAACCTTGTTTCTAATGCGGCTATTCTGTTGGCCCATCTGAGACTGTTGAAAGCATTGCGGAACACTATCTGCCTCGAGTGTTGGTTTCCACGAAGAGCTATTTCTACACTCTCTAATCGCTAGTGGTGGTAAAGTGGCTAGTATTAGCACTAGCTAAGGATCTAATATCTGGGGAATGTATTTCGCTGTAAACTTATTTCTAAATAGAATAATCATCATGCTGAAGACATCAGTTACCAGCCAATCAAACGGCAAGGATCAATGAAAAATATAAAAATATGGAAGCAGCTTGATCAAATTTCATTTGTGGTTGATTAATAAATGAAGAACAGTCTTTTCTTTCCCTTTGTGTCCTCACTACTTCACTTTCTTCACTACTTCACTTTCCATTCGTTGACACTTAAATTTAACGAGCTGAAATTGTTGGTTTGATATTGTTGATGTTTTTGATTTCCGATTGTTTATTTTGCTCTGTAGCAAATTCCTTCTTCTCATCTTGTGTTTGGTCACTTAAAGTTCGTTTTTTGTTTTTGTTTTTTTTTTCGTTTTACATTTTTGTAGTTTTGCAACAAATTGTCAATAAATAAAACATTTCAAATTTCCAGCAACGAGCACAAAAAAAAAAACAGAACATTGAAATCACAAAATCCGATTTGCATGGATTTTCATTGTTGTTATTGGTATTTTACATATATATGTTATATTTTTTCTCTCTTCATTTTGTCTTTGGGTGCTAGTACCATCTATATTGTTGTTTTTATGCTTCTTTTTACACTCAACTGAATTTCTATTTAAATTGTTTTTATTTGTTGTTGTTGTTGTACTTTGTATTTTCTCTTTTGTAATGTTGTGGCATTTTTCATGTGATTTTTATCATGTAAGCATCCTTGTAAGTGTCCATGTCCATACAATTGACATTCTACTATTTCTTCATCTTTTTCATGTTCTTCTTTTTTCTCACATAGATACGAGTACTACCTACAAATGTAAATACAAGTATTTGTATGTACAAATATTCACTATGGTTTTCTTGCAGAATGTTAAATGGACTAGATACATATTGTGTAGATGCATAATTCTGTTGTTAGTACATACTTTTTTGATGATACACATTCATTCATTCATTCAATCGTTTCTCCTCTTAGACATGGTGCACGTATATTGTCGTAACAGCTGTGATTTGTTTGCTTATTCTTATAATATTGTCTTATTCTGATGATTGCTTTAGTGAGGGTTGATTTAATTTTATTTTTGTTGTTAATTCTTAAACTATAAGAATATTGTTAGAAGATAAAATGTTTGCCTTTTGGACATGTTGCAATGTCAATTTTGTGTTTTTTGTCATTTTCATTACAATTGATAACAGCTGGTAATTAGAGAGGTCGCTAAAAAAATTAAACAACAAAAATCATTTAGAATTTTTCATTGTTATTGCATTTTATAGAGGAATGAGCTTATTTTTAGGTGATTTTTCGTCTATTTTGTATGACAGCCCTTTATGGCATGAAGGCAGGGAGTTGTAATTTTCAAGAGAATCTATGTCGCGAACCGGGATCGAACCCGTACACCCACTTCACCGTCGACAGATAGGCCGTGTAGTTGCATTTGTAGCTCTAATTCCGCTTTTCGTAAAATGGTATTTCCTCATGTATATTAGAAGTACTCTCTTTTGTGGATAGTTCCTGCTCAGGCGCCATTGTAACGTTAAGGTGGGGATTAAGTTTGTTCATAAGAAATGTTTGTCAATTTTGTAGGGCAGTTCCCCAAGAGGGTTGAAGATAAGAAGTAAGTATCTATATTTTGTTTTTTTTTTTTCTTGTGGCACTTATAAGCCCCGAAGGGCTCTTTGGCCGAGCTTCTCTTCCATTACTGTTGTGCGTGTTAAATTTTTGGACAGTATTAAACGGGACCTACTTATTTTAGCCGATTCCGAACGGCAGAACTCTTGCGACATCACTTTTCTGAGCTTTGTCACACAGTTCTTTTTAGAAGCTTTACCATGGCAAATTCTTACTGCAGGAAGAATTGCCAATTGCTTGCCGACAGGTGGATACCGTGCGAAAGAAAAATCTTTTCGATATAAAATTTGTTATACTTCAGCCGGGGGTTGAACCCACCCCTACAGATCAGAAGGCCAACACACTAACCACTGAGCCACGGCACCCACTAAGTAACTATATGCTCATAAGAAATGTTGAGAAGGAAAAATTAATGGGTAGTCATACATTTTTCTTCTTTAGGGGTGACGCCTGAGCAGCTCTGGGGATACAAATCGATATATAATGGCACCCCTACCATTTCGCCTTATGTCTTATTTACGGAACGTGATAAGATCATACTTATAAATGTAATTATTTTAGAATTTGATGTGAGCGTGTAAGAGATTGAGGAAAAGAGAAAATAATTTTTTTAGAATCATGAATTACTGAACAATACTGCGTGTTTTTATGCTTCTTTGCAATTTCATACATGCAACCATACTGGTGATATATCTTTAAAGTAAAGATTCGAAAGAGATCTTAAAGTCTCATATGTTTGTATGCATTTTTGCATGTGAGAGCATTGATGAAAAAATAACCTTACAGTCGGCCTGAGTCGACCGAATTATACCCTGACAATGCTATATTAAGAAGTAGGCGCTGATTATTTTCACAGAACATTTTAATCCCGTCGCTACCACCTGTATGGGTCATTTTGGATATTTTTCGAAAAATCTCTAATATAAATATAAAAAAGGCCAAAAATTATCCACACGGTTGGTAACTACTTACGCGACTCTAATCAGGAATATATATAGTTTTCTATATATCCGGAGATTCCTTCAAGTGCTTACAAACACTTGAACGAAATGAGTATACCTTGCACTCAGGCAGGATATACAAATATGATTTCTTGCCTTTGTCCATCTATCAACTAGCTTTTCTATGATGTTCTGTTGTTTTTTCATTTTTATTTTTATTATTACATTTTCATATCCTTTGGATGATTTTGCATTTGGCTCAGGATATGGCCAGGTCAACATATTCCATCGAGATTAACCTATGACCTTTAAGAGTTTTACTTTTTTTTTCTTATTTAAAACATTTTTTTATCAATCAGTCGTCGTTATTGTAGAATTGCAATTGCATTTCCCTAGTTGTCTTTCATTCCTTTTTGTTTTGTTGCTTTATTTCCAATTTGGCCACCTACTTCAGACAACACAATCATATACACCCGCACACACATGATGAAACTCACTTCCAACACATATTCAGCTCTCAAACACTTTGTACATCATTTGATGACGTTGTCTCAATAGTTTTTTGTTGCAGTTCTTGCTATTGCACCATTGTATCAATCGTAATGACCTCTTGTGAATTTTGTTCTCGAAGGCATATACCGCAACTATGCAATTACAGAAGAGATGAAAAATTGCTTGTAGTTGCTATTAGGATTCTCTGTGTTCGTTCTTTTGAATTTTTTATTTTTTTTTTGTTTGTTCTTTCTTTCTTTCAATTACACTTTGTGTTCACCATCCTTTGAAAGAGAAATGTTGTTTATGAATTGTTTTTTGTTTGTTTGGTTGCACCACACAATATTTAGCCATTTGGTATGAGAGCTACTCGTATGTATGGCAATTGCTTTGGGAAAGCTCTTTTTTCTTTGAATTGTTGTCGTTAGTAGTTGGTAGTATCTCTAATTGTATCACACAAATTATCCTCAATATGATCATAATTATTATCATCATCATCATCAACATCATCATCATCATCATCGGTAATAATATCATTGATATTATGATTGTCAAAAATATCCATCATTGATGATGAGTAGTGCTTTTTAGACGCCATTCAAGTATACCATACTTACCACTTAAGGTGTTTGTATTTTTCAATGTCTCAATATTGATGATTGGTCGATGATTGCATTGTTATAGGAATCACTCTCAATGCTGAGTGTACTTGAATTATTGTCGTCATCGTCATCATCGTCCATGTTGTCATACATTGTATGCGTGATTCAGATCGATGATTCAATTTTAAAGTGCCTTTGGTGATTGTTGTTTCTTTTTCAATTCATTCTTCGTCTTTTTGATGATGTGCTGATGTGATGATATGCTGTATTGGGCGAAATACAAATATTTTGAGGTGGAATGATGATAGGGGCTTTGTCGACAATTTGTTTGGATGCAATATGAACGTTTGGTAATTGAAACTTCTTTCTTTTTTATCAATGAATTGTGATCATGATGAAGAAGTACATACATGAGAAAGATTATATAGAGCTGTTTCCTCCCCTGGATACAGATGAGTTCGAAATTTTGTAGAATTGTGGAGAAAAGATGAACTCATGAACAGTATCCACCAAAAGACACAGAGAAAAGTCAATGCTGAATTTTAGCTCAATAGAAGAAATAATAAAATGAATTTTCATTCAACGTAAAATGTAGCGTCATATGAATTTTACACTTCATAATTCTTAGATGCTTTATGCATAGATATGTACTAGACGTGCATAATTTGCCAACGTATGGCATGAACTAACCGACGCTTGATCAAGTAAGTCGTAATACGATCACGTATCGTAACACGATCTAGCTTACTTTTTGGAACGACCCGTTCGAGTAGGCCTAATACTCCAACAAGTGCTCAATAGTGCGTCAGCTCACTCAAAGTAGTCGCCTGCGAGCCCTCAGCACTGCCCGGGGTCAGTTTGACAAGCCACAAACACCAGGAGCAACGATCCGCCGCCCCGTTGGTTGTTCCTATATAAAAGGAGAAGGTCTCCTTTTTGAAGGTGTGAGGCCAAAGTGCTGCATACAGGAAACCTCTGTGTCAGTGGCACTGGACAATCCTACATATTCAAATTGTGTAAGTAAAGTTTAGCTAGGGTTAGGTATTCAATAAAGTATGGAGTAAGAAATTATATTGTATTGTAAAATTGCAAAAAAAGGGAAGAAAAATAAAATAAAAAAATTAAACAAAGTAGAACTAGTTCCATCATACCGAACTGAACACTCTTCCAGTGTCGATGAATTTATTGTCAATAGGCAATCGTGCGAAATTCGGTCCTCCTTCTACAACAACAGTTTTTATACCCTGCATAATGCAATATGCATGGTATATTCATTTCGGTCAGATGTTTGTGTCCACTTGAAGGAATCTCCGGAGATATAGACATGGATATATATTCGTGATCAGCGTCGATTAAATTTTAGATTTAACGATGTCCGTCCGTCCGTCCGTCCGTCCGTCCGTCTGTCTGTCACCTGGCTGGTTCGCACGATAACTTGAGTAAATATTGAGCTATTTCAATGAAATTTGGCATAAGTAATCTATGATCCAAGGGTACGGAGGGGATTGATATTGGGCATGATCGGTCAATAACCACGCCCACACCAAGCATTCAAAGCGACTAACCTCGAAATTTTCAAAATCTTTAACTTGCTATAACTCTCATAATATACGACTTGGGACAACAATATTTGGCACATAGACTTCTACTATACTACTATATAACCTCGCCAAAAGTGGTTGAGCCACGCCTACTTTTTAGCGTAGCTCTCATACAAAGTGTCTGTACTTCTTTTAAATTGAAACAGCTGTAACTTCTACAATCTTCTGTCCAGAATAACCAAAATTGACACTTCGATTAACATAGTAGTCGGAAATAATACGGCAGAAAATCAGTATGCCACGCCCACTCCTTTTTGGGTCTCCCATACAAAGTTGCGGAAATTAAAAAAAATGTTACCGGTTATAACTTGCAAACTATTCAGCGTAGAATAACCAGATTTAAGGTATGGATTAGTATTGTACGAGCAACTAGGCTCACAGAAAATGGGCGCACCACGCCCACTGTTTATCGTATCCCCCATACAAATTTTAAATTGAAACAGCTGTAACTTCGGCAATCTTCTGTCTAGATTAACCATAATTTACACTTAAATTAATATCGTAGTCGGCAAAAATCTTGCAGAAAATCAGTGTGCCACGCCCACTCTTTCATGAGTCTCCCATACAAAGTCGAGGGAATTAAACTAAAACTTTTAAGCTCCATAACTTACAAACCATTTAGCGTAGGACAACCAAATTTAAGGTGTGGATTGATATTGAAAATTTAATTAGATATACCAGTAAGAGATACGTCACGCCCACTTTTTATATAGCTTCCGTACAAAGTCCCGGATTTATCTTAAACATTAAAACACCCATAACTTACTAATTAATACGCCTAGGTCAACCCATTGCAACCTATGTAGTTTAGTATTATAGGCAGAAATTGATCCTCCAAAATTGATGAGGTACGCCTGCTTCTTAATGTAGGTCCTATACAAAGTAGTGGAAGAAAAGGATGGATATACGAGCAAACTTTTTATATATACCTCTACATATGCAGGGTATAATTTGGTCGGCCCCAGCCGACTGTAAGGAGATTTTTGCGTTATCCTCTTGTTGACCCTGGCAGACTGAGTAATACTGGAGCTGGGAAACAAAAGCACGTGCTACAAGTTTTACGTTTTTATGCCTAATATCAGAAATCGGACATTCTAGACCATATTTTTGTATGGCAGCTATAAGTGAAGTTTGTCCAATTACATGCATTCTTACACTAGTTTCTTTATATATGAAAAATACTTTTATTTGCCCATTTTCAGTTGAGTATCTTTATATTTCCGGGTGCTCTGATTGAAAATCTACTTTTGCAAACATGCTTTTGTATGGGAGGTGGGTGTTATTTTCATTCTTTCAAATCCATTTATTAAAACAAAAATTTTTTATTATAATGAATCTTATTTAGCGAGTTCTAACTTGATGGCTTTTTCGTTTGAAACATCTGAAAACATTAGTACAGAATTATACTATTGCTTGAGCGATTGGTGTGAGCACTTAAATGTTTGCTTACACTAAATGAAAGCTTCATTTTATTTTCATCAAAAAGAAATAACAACTACTTGTATTGAAATTGCAATTTAAGAATATAATAAATATACTCACTCACACACACACACAACGATAAATATAAAAGTATAATAAAAATAAATTGACACATTTATATGACACGTATTATGAAAGCTAATTTCTCCTAATTTATTGCTACGTATATTATTTCATTCATATTAATCCATATACATACACACACACACACACACACAGAGACATATCCTA
The DNA here is from genome assembly GCA_963854835.1 of Megamerina dolium. Classification (NCBI taxonomy): domain Eukaryota; kingdom Metazoa; phylum Arthropoda; class Insecta; order Diptera; family Megamerinidae; genus Megamerina; species Megamerina dolium. The sequence goes on along the minus strand of OY978526.1, from coordinate 12,974,687 downwards.
CATATATTGTATTAGGTCTAAAAGCATCCCATGACAATGACATTGGTTATAAGAATGTTGCAAACAATAATTTGAACACTTAAAGCTAAAACGCGAAAGAAAAAAATCATAAAAAACCAACAACAGCAACAACAATAAAGTCAATAAGGAAGTGGACCATAGAAAAAAAAAGCAAAACAAAATAAAACAGATGATCGAAAAAATAAAGAAGAATGGTGAATGAATAACTACAAAAAGAAGAAGAAGAAGAAGTAGAAAAAAACGTTGATTTGTGCTCTTGTCATGTTACTCCCTGTTGGGAGATGTTGAATGTAACGAATGGTAATCCCTAAAGAACCTTAATAGTAAAGCAAAAAAAAAAAAAAAAACAAAGTAGAAGAAGAATAGTATGTTTATCATTGTTGTTGCTGTCAGTATTGCTTCATTCTCTCCTTGTTGCTTATTTATAAATGCTGGCGATGCTGATTTTAGTGTGACATTTATATTTATATGCCGATTTTATGCACTTTCACATTAGATATGTTAAAATTATCAGGATATGGTTTTTTTTTTAATGTGCAAAATATTTTTCTTAAAAAAAAAAATAAATATGTGGCACTTAAAGCCCCAAAGGGCTCATTGGCCGAGCTTCCATTGCTATTGTGCGTCTTAAATTTTGGACAGTATTAGAAGGGACCTACTTATTTTAGCCAGTTCCGAACGGCAGAACACTTGCGACATCACTTTTTCTGAGCTTTGTCACAGAATTCTTTTAGAAGCTTTTTCATGGCAAGTTGTTACTGTCGGAAGAATTGCCAATTGCTTGCCGACAGGTGGGTACCATTCGAAAGAAAAATCTTATCGATATTAAATTTGTTATGCATCAGCCGGGTATTGAACCACGACCTACAGATCAGAAGGCGAACACACTAACCACTGAGCTACTGCACCCATGTTTGATGTGTTTCTTAAAGCTCTTTTAAAAAATCGAATTTGTAAGAAAATATATTTTCTTACCAATTTCCATAAAATATGAGTAGGAGTTTGTGTTCGAGGAGATTCTCTTACAAGCAATTTTTGTTCGAACATTTTTTTAACGTATTTATTTCCTGACACTACAATGTAGCTCTCAAATGATTACGAGAAAATTGTTCTCAATAATTATCCTCAAAGATTTTCGACAAAAATATCCAATATTTGCCAATTTTCCTTTTTTTTTCTTGACGAACCTTGCTATGGTTTGTTCACATTCAAAGATCATTTTATCCCAGCATCCAAAGTAAAATAAAAATGGACGATAATGGATCGAGATGAACGCAGTACAGCTTCCTTAATTTTTTTCTTGTAATAATTATTTCTTGGCATGTGAAATTCGTAGTGTTGAAATTCGAGACATTTCTTGAACAGGTCTCTATCACATATTAACTTACATATGGATCATGTGTGCTTTTACATATATGTTATTGTAGGTATATTGAAAATCAAAAGAAAATGTAGAACACTTACAACGACAGTAATGGCAAAAGGTTAAAGTAACTAGGGAATAAGTGATGTGTATTTATTAGAGTAAGAGTAGCGGATATTTATAGGATAAATTCTTAAGCAAATGCTGGTAGGCGTGAAGAAGTTTTAATGAATAAATAGGCACATATAACGACAAACATCAACAGAATACATATATTGTACAATAATTATAGTGAATAATGGTAGTAAGAATAAAATATTTGTGTATAATATACAAATCAGCATATGCTCATGTATGGAGGACTCTCTGCTATTTCAGATAGTGATATATAGAAAATAATGAACAACATTTTCTTACAGATTACATATATATACGATACGAGTAATATGATTATTTCGAAATAATAAGATAAACTTGATTTTGCTACGACCTTTAAGCAACACCATCATGATCATTAAGAATTTGAAGAGGAAGGACCAACAGTGGTATCACATGTGGACATCATATGTGACTCAGATGCTGATGATAGCGAGGAAAAGGGCCAGAGTTATATTTATGAAAAGGGTTGCATACCTCAAGGGGACATATTTGTTTTTTGTTTTCTGTGGACTTTTACGTTCTTTGTATAAAGATTTTGCCTGAGAAGACCTCTAGTGAAATTTTCTGGCAATTAATTTTCTAGAATATTTTAACGCTCCAGCGATCTTCTAAATGCCATTTTATTCAGATTTTATCACAAAGGAGTCAAAATGACCATTTCGTGTAGGAGCTAACGGGTTAAAATGTTTCATAAAATTATTCCTCGTGAAATTTTACAATATACACTCAAACCACATATTTCGCTAAGAATTCCGAACTGAATTTTAACCCTTTTTTTTCAATTTATACTAAAAAGATTCAGACAAAAAAATTGCAAACTTAATATGGCCACAAAAAAAAAAAGAATTGAAGGTTTTTACTATGTGGGTCTAGGTTTTTCACCCTCAAAAATACTGTATCATTGCCGGTATCAAGCTTTTGAATGTTTGTATTTAAACAATTTTTTACAGTGGTTAAAAGTCTATGAAGAGTTGAGAAAAATCATCACTAAATTTTATATTTTCTAACAAAAAAAAGAAAGCAAAAAAAAAAACCATCAAGGATATGATTTGAAGTAAACGAGTATAACTAACATAGTGCTATATATACATGGAAGGGTTAAAAAATGAAGAAATGAAAAATAACAAAACTTGCAAAATGTTCTGATAATGTATATAATGAAAAAATTCTTAAACAACCAATATCTATGTATATGTATACATATATACGTACATGCAAGCTGCTAAAATATTATACCACTTTTACACATTCTTATTTATCATTAAATCCTACTTTTTCTTCAGCTCTTTTTTTATGTCGTTTTGATGAACTTTGTGTGTGACTGTGTGTGTGTAGGCAACTTTTTATGTATGGCGTTGTTAGTACTGTTGCCGATGAAGGCAATGATGGTGAATATGGTTGTTTCTGTTGCTTGCAATGGCATTATAAAATCTTTTATATACGCACACACACGTACAATTATTGTTTGTTTTTTTTTTGTACTTTATACGGTTCTTCGTTGACATTTCCGTGGCTTACAATTTTTTATTGCATTTTTACTGAATGATTTCCTGAGGTTTGTGCATAAACACAAACATACCAGCACATACATGAGTACATATTTACAAACAAGCACACATTCACATGAAGTTGCACATGCCATTTTTTTTGAATTATTATTGTTATTGGTTGTTGGCTGTTGATGCTTTCGTTATTACTTTCTGTATGGACGATTGATTGGCACGTGTTGCAATTTTTAATTGCTTTGTCATTGTTATATTGATTTTTTTTTGTTATTGTTGCTCTTGTTGTTGTAACTTGACATGAACACTCTTGTAGTAAAGACGTATTGCAAATTAATTCTGGTTTCAGGCAAGATTGTTTGTTCGTTTGATATGTGGCACAAGATATCATTTTGTTAAATTGGTCTATCATCAGAAACTCTGAATTATTAATACTATTTTGATTTTATTAAAATGCAAAGTATCAAAAATATATCCAAAGTACAAATAACATACTTTTTTTCAATAATACAGAAATACTTATTCCTAAAATATACAGCATATTTTATCGAAAAATGTAGAAGCTTAGTTTTATCTTATTTTCGAAGAACAAATTTATTAGACTAAATGTAACAGCTTTCCAAGAATGGACGGGTCTACGTCCCGGAAGCAGTCGACCAAGATCCATTCAACACAACAGAATACGGAAATGCTTTGTACGGGAACAAAACAAAGCATCTCCGTATTCTTGCTGATACAACAACAACAACAAATAAGTGTAACAAAATTGCATTTGCTTTACCTTATAGCTACTTAGAAGAATTTGGTTCACTTCTTTTTGAGAGATCTCACAAAAATTGTTTTGTAGAATTTGATCAAATTTTCTGCATCTTTTCTGCAAATCGTATTTAATTCCAGAAGGCTTCCACAAAAAATTCATGTTCAATGAATAAGTCATATCCTCAAAATTTCTTCATCCTTTATATGAATGTACGAGGGCGGCCCCAGAGCTACCCGACCTGACATATAGATGGTGGCAATAGTTTGAATAAAATTACTTTGGTGAAAAATGGAAACCTTATAAAATATATGTTTTAAGTTTCAAGGCGCCAGTTTGTTTAGTATTTTTTTTTTTGGAGCCATCGAAAGTTAACTACCTTAGTGAATTTGTAAACATGGAAAAAATTGGTCACCGTAATGTAATTCAATACTTTCATTTGAAAGGTTTTAGTCCAACGAATATTAAAGCCGAACTAGATTCTACTCTGGTGGACGTTTACGACCATAAAATATTGGATGACAAAGTTTAAACGAGATCATACGTGTTGCCAAGACGAACACCGTAGTGGTCAACCAATTGAGGTGGCCATGCCAGAAACGGTTAAGAAAATCCACAAATTTGTATTGACTGAAAATTTGGAGATGAAAAAGCTGTGTGCAAGATGGGTGCCGCGTTTGCGTACAATAGAACAAAAGTAACGTCGTGAAGATGTTTCTATAGAGTGTTTGGCGATGTTTCACAGTAATAAAACCGAATTTTTATAAATTATCTTAAAAAAGGAAAAATAATGAACGGCGAGTATTATGCTAATTTGTTGCAGCGTTTAAGTGCCGAAATTAAGGAAAAAAACCCGCATTGGCTTGGTGGTAGAAGATTTGCAAACAATGAAGAGGTGGAGTCGGCTGTAGATGGCTATTTTAATGAGCTAGACATTTCATACTATAAACAGGGTATCGAAGCTATAGCATATCGCTGGGAAAAGTATATAGAGCTAGAACGAGATTATGTTCAGAAATAATGAAAAATTTTCTCAAATTTGTTGTGTTTTCTTTGTTAGGTCGGCTAGTTCTGGGACCGCCCTTGCCTATCCATCATATTCATACATGTACCAACGATGAATAATAAGAATCATTATAACTATGAATACGTCCTACGGTTCTCAATCGCGATTTAATATCAAAAATGTCATTTTAAATCTGGTCTGATCGATTCCTTAAGGCAATTACTGCTGCGAAAGAGTGATGACAAATTTGATGGCTTTCGTCTTCAAGTAAAGAGAACAATCGGCGTCCGAATTGTCATTAACAACACTTATTATTCCTTCATCATAGTACACTATGCTGGCACTATTAAAGCACTCATTTAATATGATGAATGACAATAGCAGCAGCAGTAGCACATTGGCCTCATCAGTAATGTAGCCAGTAGCTGCTTCATTGGTTAATGTGTATTGCATCGTACTGTGTTGCATTGTTACATTAGCAGCACTAAAGAACTCTTCATACATTGTTTGTGGTTATTTTTATGAGTTCTCTGCTGACAGTGTAAATCTCATAGTGGACAGCAGGATGCATCATCTTTTCATCGTTATCTGCTACATTTGTCTATGGTCACTGCGGTTGAAGGGTAGCAAGTTGCAAGTAGCTCGAAATTAAATAGCTCGCCTTAAAGCAATGAATGCATCAAAGTATTCTTAAAAGGCTAACAAAGCTCTAACAAAGGCATTAATACATATGTCGTATGTACGAGTGTCGTATGTGTGAGTGTCTGTTATATATGGGTGTGTTGCGACTAAGTAATGTGTAAAAGAAATAAATGCAACATCTGTGCCATTGTTGTGCAGTTGCTTTTGTTCTTCTGAGTATTCGGTTTGTTATAGTTGTGATTTTTAATGGCATTTTTCAGTCTCCTGTTGCTTCTTGTTCTTGCCATCTTCTTAATGGTTCCCAATGTTGGCTGTTGGCGAGTTGTTACCAACGTACATACAATATCTTTGCTTGTTTCGCCTACAACATTTTTCATGTTCTTAATATCAAATCTGTGTGCTTGCTGTGTTGGTGTTCTTGTTGTTTTTGCTTGAAAACACTTTAGAGGTGTTTACTTCTGCACTGCAAGTGGCATCTAACATATTTTCTTATATCAAATATCATTGTCGGCGAAGCTATTGTTGTTGTCGTCATCATCATCGTCATCGCAACATTTTCTCTTTCTTCTATTTTGTGTTCTTCTGCGTTTTTAAGCTTCTTCATTACGATTATTTTTTTTGCTTTTTATTACACTCTGATTGTTGCTTCATTTCATTGTCATTTTTATTTAGCCTTCACTTCTTCATCATCATTATATGCAACATCATCATCATCATCATCATCAGCAACATCGTCTTTTTCGAATAACTTTATTGGTGTCGCTGTTTAAGCGGTCTTTCTCGTGGGAAATATGTCAAGATAGCAACACGAGCAATAGCAATAAAAACAACAAACCCAAGAAGAGCAGAGGCAAAGAGCCTATTAACTTTATTTACATGCTGTTTTGCTATCTTCCTTTTAAAACTCTCACAATTCTCATCCTTAACGTTGCGACATCGCATCGTCGCGTCGTCGCCTTTATTGAATATACGTATGTACTATACAAGGTACAAGTCATCTTTACATACCAAAATAGGCAAGGATGGCATGAGAATGTTGTTGTTGAGCTTATGCTCGCGACTCTTCTTAACGTTGTGATTACTTTGGACGTCACTGTGCTTGAGGTGATTTGCAGATTTTCTTGTTATTATTATTTATTCTACACTTCAGCGGTACACAGTGAAATGGAGGACCCATTTGGTTGTTGTTGGTCTCTTGATTGTGTGCATGTGTGTGGCGGGCTTATTATTGTTGTGGTTGTTGTTGTTGTTGATGTTGTTGTTGTTGTTATTGTTGACTTCCTGTGGCGTCTTGTGCCTGGTGCTGCTTCTGCTACAACTGCAAGTGAAAGATTAAGTGCTTACGAGAGATTTACTTTGATTTCAAAGAATTTACTAATTTCTGTTTTCCACTGCTTGCGCCTGAAAATATGCACGAATGGTATATACATGTGAATCCTAAAGGGTGATTATGTGTGTTTTACTTATCAAGAGATATTTAGAAATAAAAAATTTGTTCAAAATCCCATCGTAGAAATGTTATAACCACTATTTTGCTACAAAATTTATGATTCTATCGTCAACGTAATCTTGAGCTTCATGAGTTCAGCAAAATGTTCTCGAAGTCTTCAATGAATTGATCCAGGCTGTACTCCTTCAATGACGAAAAATGTTTGCAATAATAAGAAATGATTTAATACCGAACAATTTTTGCAATAATATCGAATTTTAGTTTTTACGGAGAAATAAATTTCGTTAATATTTTTTCTATTGTTTAGCAAAACAAGTTTCGACATTATCGCAAATAGTTTTCGACATTATTTTTGCGCTAATCTTGATATAATTATAATTCTACATTATTGTAAATATATTTGCATTAATGTCAAAAAATATAAATCATTACATTTTTTGTACTACATCAATTCAGTGTTTATTTAATCATAATGTTGAATAAATTATAGACAAATTAAGAAATTATGAAAATTATGATGTCGAAAAGGTGGTAGAATGTTGTAATATACTTAAAATTTTTCGACATTAATTCATTCGACTAGACTGGTAGAGTCTGATTCATCCATGTGTGGATCGACTTTGCGAATGCCTTTGTGAAAACTTTTGTGTACGAAAAATGTTGGCCTCTACGAGTACCACTACAATATTCATTACATTGTGAAATTGAAGCTGAAACAAGTAAATTTGCATATAAGACCAGTTGATCCCTGGTTAAAAAGGATGTGATAACAGACATTTCATTACGGAAGTTAAACAACCCGTACTTCTCCGGTAATGAGGTTAGCCAGAGTCTTGTAGATATTTTGTTGCTGATTAATTGATCTGAATATTAAAGATATGTGATATTTGCAGGTCACAATGATCGACATATGAAAAGTATTAAACTGTGCAGAAAACCAATTTTTTTATATTTTTTGTTATATCATATAATTTTAAAGTATAATTTCTTTAAATAAGTAATATGAAATATTGAGTAAAATTTCATTAAATTACTATAAACAAGTGTATGAAAATATCATTTTCAATGAAATTTTGAAATTAATATATTTCAATTATAAAATTCGTATTCATAAATTATACATACAAAGTAACATATATTATACATATATGAATGATACAATATATATTTCAGTATAATTACAGTAGTAGTCGATAGTACGATCGAATCCTATTTGATACTCTGTAAATCTAAATTGGTACTCATATTACCATAAACTTATACATATCGCTCATTTGCTGCAAGACCGGCATAAGTCAAAAAAATCGATTTTCCATAAAACGCGTTAGAAGTTTTCAACTGACTCCAACCGTACACGGAAAACACGGAAAAAATTCTCTTCTCAAGCGGAGCATAAAAGAGGTATTCATATGAATTTTTCACTCAACATGAAGTATGATATAACGAACAATTCTGCAGCATTAACTCAAAAATCACGTTTTTTGATTTATGCCGGTCTTGCAGCAAATGAGCGATATGTGCACCCATATTTTCACTATACATAAATGCAAGCATTTGCTTCTCTGAAATATGCTCATGCGCCGCAATATAAATATGTGGAAAATAATTGTAGGCTGTAATGGTGTAGCAGCGTATTAGTATTTGTAAGTTCTATTCCGATGCCCATTTTCGCATATTTTAAATTAAACTGAAACGATTGTTTTACTATAAGCTGCTTCTGTAATTTGGCTTAAATATCACATTTCAAATTCATTTCAAAATTCAATTCGATTCATTTCATTCTACAGATAGTTATGCATTGTTGGTTTGCCTAGCAAATGCGAATATTTGTTGGAATTTTGTAAAATAATCATTTTGTATAAGACCAACATGTATAATTATGTTCAATGTTACCATAGAATTGTTCAAATTGTGTTAATTGTGGTGTAATTTAGTGTTAATGAGCACATTGAATTACATAAATGTTAATGGCAGCTCATGCTCTTGATGATTGGTCATATGTATATGATGCTTGCTGAATAAATGAACAACTTTAGTGTTGGATTTAATTTTAATGGCTTTTTTTTATGCCAAATTATATAGGAATTGTAAAAACATATATGTGAAATAATAGTTATTTAAATTATGATCTATGTATATTTTGAAAAAAAAAAAAAACCAATCGCCAAGGTACTGTTGAGAGGAGCTGCAGACTTATGTCAACTGGTAATTAGATATTGAAGATCTCCAAAATTTGGCACAGGATATACTAAACGAAACTTAATGAATTCAAAACTAAAAAGAAAAAATATATATATACATATATATAATAATAACTATTGAATCAATAATGAAGTGAAGGCGAAAAAAAAAAACAAATCTTCATTATTTGTGTATTTGTCGCGAATATGAGTATTCGCGGTTTGTTACCAATGACATCATTATCCAATTTAATTACATATGTATATCCATAGTGAGCTATAAGCACCTCCTTTTATACAATATTTGATTGTGTTTAATAAATTCATACTCGTACAAGTACATGTATATGTTGGTATACATATGAATGTATCGCGAATTATGTTGCCAGTACAATATATGTATATAAACATATTCTTGTCGACATAAATGTTCATTGAATCACTCACCACTCAATTTCAATTACCGACAATTTTCTAAGAAATGTTAATGTGTCAACAGGATATGCTTAGAGGTTTTTTTCTCAAGTAGTGGGAAATACTACAATATAAGAGTTCGGTATATAGTGGATAGAAAAATATGTATATACATATAGTATAAGTATACTATATTTATGTAGCTGTACATACTATATAAATATTAGTATACATTTTGAAAGAGAACGTGCAGCGGACATTGCATGAATGACATTGCATGTAAAATACCGGTACAGAAACTACGAGTAATATGTTTAGTCTGTAGTTGTAGTTGTGCACATGAACATATACGATTTTTCTAGTTCACATATCTACATGTACATACATGTATACATATATTTATTTATTCACATACATACATGTATATTCGCACAGCAACAGAAATTGGATACTCGTACAAACAGGAAATAGAAAAATAAAGATGTTCAAGTTACTTGCATGTTCCTACCTGCAATATACGATTATTTATATTTATATAATATTTCTAAATAACCTACATGTGTGTGTACATAAGTACTTAAGAGGTGAACAAGATATATTTTCATATATAAATATATTTTGTATAATTTCGACGTGATGAAATTCAAAGGGGAGTCTCAGACCAGTGATATGCCCATCTCAAGTTTATATCTGAGTTCTTCGAAAGAGTCTCTATATAAAAGTATATAGAAAAGGGTAATATATTCCATAGTACATTCCAGGGAAAATATACAGAGAGACCTGAAATGTGGTAATGAATGAAGCCACATATTATTTAAGAAAAGAAAAGAAAAAAAAAACATGTGTATTTGTATGAGTAAGGTTTAAAAATGATATGATATAAAATAATATACAAATATTCATTACTTTTTGTTGGTTTAGATTCTGCTATACATGCTGCTTTTGTTTGGCATACAGTTGGACTACCCTACTACTGTTCTTTTGGTTTTGACATTTGGTTGCATGATATCATAAGTAATACAAATAAAAATAACAAACCAAGTTTTATGCTATGTAGTTGAAAGTATGTAAGTTGAGCATTGCTCCTATGAAGTAACTGCTTGAATGAAATTCTTATTCTTTTGTCATTGGCCCTCCTGAGTATATGAGAAGTATTCAGAGAGTCCATAATGATTTTAATTTGAAGTTATTTTTATATTAAGCTTTTTTTCTCATTTTCCACATTTTTTTCATTTTCATGTTTTGTTGTTGTTGTTGTTGGCTTAAATATATATTTAGTTGATCAAATTTATGTATCTATTAGTACTTTTTATGTGACGGCTATATAAAATATAGCAAACTACTAACGATTCTACGAATATTTGCTCAAGATTTACTAGAGATCAATGAGAAGTTCTATCCATAGGGAAATGCACAAGTGGCCAGAATTTATTTTAGCAATGTCGCAATATTATTTCGTGCTTTGAGTGCCTCTATTTTAAAACAACTTCTTTAGATTGGGTTCTTGCTACAAAATTTTGTACTTATTTCCATCACTTGCGGATATTGTAAACAACTACTAGTACTTACCTTAAATAAGAAAACTTTTATGGATGCTCAACTATTCTACTTGCTTACCAATGCCTTTGCATTTCTAAATTTTGTTTAGGCTCAAATGTCAAATGCATTGTCGTTTGCATAAAAACACACTCAAACCTCACTCATATACATACGAGTACATGCCTATTACAAACTATATACAATATAATAAAACTTTGTCTTGTATGGGAGCAAAAAGAAAAAAAAAAAAAGAAATAGAATAATAAATAATAAAATTGGAAAAGAATAACGAATAAATCATGAACAAAGAAAATTTCTATGAAATATCAGCAGGTATCAAAATTTCAATTTATACTTTCTCTCATCAACTTTCTATACAGGTAATATATGTATGTACGAGTACATAAGCAGGTATGTGAATTTTTATGAAAATGTCCTCACGTACATATGTGTATATACATATAGTAGATATTTGAAAGTATTTTTGACAAGTTGCAACTAGAAAATAATAAAAGTAAGAAAAAAAGTATATACTTATAAGTAAAAACCTGTTAAAACACTTCAGCACAGACAACATAGCAAACTTCAAGTCAAATGCAATCGCCTTCATTGAGGTAAACAAAAATAATAATAATAAATATTGTATTATTTTCTTACATACATATAAATACAGTGTGTGGACATCTACATTTTGTTGTTTAGTTTTTTTTTCGCTTAAGTACTTTCGAAAGTACTTAATTTAATTGAATAATTAAAATTGCTTATATGCTATGTATATGCAGACTGGATTCTAGGAATAAATATTAAGGGCTGTGAAATATAAATTTATGCCTGCTAGACCATGACACAGTGACTGAGTAAGAAATGACACTTTTGAGGTCTATGAAATTAATAAAATTTTTGCAGATATTGAAGTTTTTTTACATACAGCCATACTGTCAAAAAAGCTCTCTTTCTTATGTATATGCCAGTGAATGAAATGATGAAACTACTGCTTTTGGATAGGTCAATTTACTCATACTCATTTAGGTGAAATCATGTGTAGGGTTTCATTCTTAAATGGAAACATCCAATCTTTTTAATAAACTCATGATTTAAAAAAAAAATCTTCGGGCAGCCAATTATATCTTCATATCTAAAAAAAAAGAAATAAATATGTGGCACTTATAGGATCCGACGGCACCTTTGGTCGAGTTTCTTTTTCCAGTACTATTGTACGTGTTAAATTTGAGGCAACATTAGAAGGGACCTACTTATATTAGCTGATTCCGAACGGCGGAAATCGTTTTCTGAGCTTTGTCACAGAACTCTTTCAGAAGACTTTTCATGGCAAATTGTTACTACCGGAAGAATTGCCAGTTGCTTGCCGACAGATGGGTACCATTCGAAAGAAAAATCTGTTCGATGTTACAATTGTGCATCAGCCGGAGATTGAACTCACAACCTACAGACCAGATAGCCAATGCAGTAACTACTGAGCTACGGCACCCACCCTTCATATCTATCTACCTTTATATTGGTCGCTTAGCATTATTTCGATCCTTGATATACTCGTAGTATAGTAGTTCAGGTGTAGAGCAGACTTTATTCAAGCAGACTTTATCCATCAAACGATTGAAGGATTGAAAATCTGATCAACCAAATATGTTCGAAAAATTTTGAAAAGTAGATATGCTTTATTTTTAAATATTCACATATATATAAAAAAAAGTTTTATTAAACATTTATTTAACGAATGGCAGACAATTTATAATTTTGTGAGAATTAAAATTAATCCAAGTGAGATAAATTTGGATTAAATTCAAACACTTTTTTGTTAAGTATTAAAGATATGTAATTATCATATGCTCATATACACTGATGCCATACATGCTAAATACGCTTGTATCAAAATATTCAACAATTTATGCATTTCTATGAAACAAGAAAAAAAAAAATTAAAAAAAATGTGGAAAAAATGTTGATGATTGTATGTGAACGAAATGCAAGTGATGATTTAAAAAGTACTTTGTAAATGTTTTTGTGCACATAATTCATAATGTTTGTGTTGTAGTCATTTTTTGATGTTTTTTTTTTTTTTCTTTTACTCGGTCAGGATATGTTTATCATACTGCTCATATACAATGTACTCATATACATTCTTACATAAACATATATATATATTTATATATATATATATATATATATATATATATATATATATATATATATATATATATATATTCCGTTTTAATGTAATGTTTATCATACTGCTCATATACATTCTTACATAAACATATATATATATATATATATATATATATATATATATATATATATATATGTATATATATATATATATATATATATATATATATATATATATATATATATATATATATATATATATTCCGTTTTAATGTATTGTAACTACTCTGTTCTGTTATGTTATGTATGTGTATAAATATTTAGATTTTCATTTATATTTATTTTTATTTTTTTGTTCTTATTGTGTATACATTTCAGTGAGCATAGAATCGTACAAACATACTCGTATGTTGTAGTGTACAATAATGTTGTCGTTGTTGAGAGTTGTTAAGTACTATGTATACAACATCAACAGCTAGAGCTAAAAACCCAAAGTTAAAATACACAACAATAACAACTACAACATCAACAACAAGAATCATAATAAAAGTAAAACTTTAGCTGTTTTTAAAACGTCGGCATGAAAACACAAAAACATTTAAAATTATACTATGGCTTGCATATGTTTGATTTACATATTAGATATTTTAGAGATTTTTAGTGTTGCATTGTAAATTAAATTTTTTCAATTGTTAACAATATGTTATAATTTTTTTCTATTTTCTGAATTTTATACATTTTCGAAATGAAATTTCAAATGCAATCATTACATTTATTCAAACCATCACCAACATCATTATTATCATCATCATCATCATTATCATCATCATCATCACCATCATCATCATCATCATCAGCAGCAGCATCACCACCAGTAGCAGAGCCACAAACCAAAATTGACAATTGCCACATTTCTCCAATCATCAGCAACATACTCACGTACACACACGCACACATACACAAATACGTGTTTGTATTTTAACACAATATGCTTGTACTCACTTATTTATTTGATGATTTCATCAATAATGCTTTGGCTGCAAATATATATATATATATATATATATATATATATATATATATATATATATATATATATATATATATATATATATATATATATATATATATATAAGCCATTTTATTTATTGGCGCTGTATGTATGTATCCCACAATACAAATGAGTAGCATGCCGTTTTTTTTTTTGGATTGCATCGAATTTATTCAACCACACAACTGTATCATACAACTATTGAAAATCGTGTGGTTCAATTGCAATTGCAACCAATCACCACGAATAATATGCATACGTCTGCATACGAATCCTTACCACATTGTCGAGATACATTGCATATTGCCCATTAACTAGCAGGCAATGTGGATATTCATATAAAGATTATTTTTAAAGCTTATTATTGATATATTTTAATTTGTTTTAATGATATATTTTTGTTGTTGTTGTTGCTGCTGTGTTTTTAAACATATATATATCCATGTAAAATTTCACTATGCGTGTAATAAATTTTCTATAAATATTTGAGCTACAGTTTAATCATACATGTGTTTGTACTACATGCATATAATATGATACTGGTTTATTGAAACATAATACGGGTTAATTGACACAACGATTTATTGGCATGCGAATTTATTGAGCCACAATTATTTACTTTTTAATTTCTGCTATAAGATAAAATTATCATGCTTGACATGCTATGACTAAAGAATTCGCTGGTTCATTTCCTATTATCTGGTAAGAATCCCAGTGAGAAATCACCATTCACAACTGTCAATTAAATTACTTAGTACTTTGGACTCAACATCATGACTAGCTGCTAATTAAGATTGATTTAAAATCATAGTTATTGGTATTTTATATTGAAAGATGAAATACCGAATTCACACTAAAGCGACAAACATATCTTTGCTACTTCGTTGGTTTATTTCATATTTAAGAAGTATACGATTTTATAGGTAAAATTTAAAAGAAGCATTAATTATAAAATTGCTATATTTTACTCATAAAATTTATATTCACATATAGAGATCGTTTATAATTTAACTTTGATGTAAAATAAATGTGATATTTTTTTAAGTTTCAAATTTTTACTAAATTATTATTATTATTTTTCAAAATTATTATTGCATTTATAAATTCATGTGTGTGTGTGTATATTAGAAGAGGTCAAATTATAAGGAGTGGCAAAAATTGACCTTTTACACTTGTTAGCGATATTTTATGGGCAATTTTAAGCAATTGTAAATAAGAAATTAAAGCTCGAAAATCGATTTTAAGTGTGCGAAATTTAAAATATAAGAAATCCGTACCATTTTTTCTTCCTGTAAAATAAAAAATTCTTTAAGTCCTTTAGAGTTCAATTTTTACAGTAGTCCATCCTCAATGTGAGAAGGTCTAAAATGTTTAGAAAATATTCCAAAAATTAGGATGTTTTTGCAAAAACGATAAAATAATTTTTTTTTGTTGAAAAATAGCTTTAAAATAAATATCAGAAATAACTTCTTTGAACCCAAAAGAGCTCTATATAAGTAAGCTTAGAGAAAAAAAGCCTTTGTTAATTGAAATCTTTTATTAAACTTACCACTTTTCTTTTTTTTATAGATATACGTTAGAAATCCATTCGCCTACATATACTTTACACTTTCAATATCAATAATATCTAGTCCAAAAATATGAAAAAACAACATGAAATACATTTATATGGTAATATCGACTTTATTTGTTTAGTTTTTAAAAATTTTACAAAATAAACAAATATATACTCAATATAAGTGTTCATCATCATCAACATCATCATGATTATTATGACCATCATCATCATCATCATCATTATCATCATTATCATTATCATTATCAGAATGTTTTATTTGTGTTTTTGTTTACACTTATTTTGCATCATTAGCATTTGTTTTTTTGCAATTTTCTTGATTTTTTTTGTTGTTGTTAAAAATTAAGCTGAACTAAATACAAAAGTAGCTCATACATACATGTATATATATATATATCATATATAGATTAATTAACTAAACATATACGAGTATTACTACGTACATATAAATAAATACTTATTAATGTACATATGAAAGTTTGTAGTATATAGAATGTGTGTGTGTGGATTTGTGTTAGTGTAAATGAGAATTTTTTTTTTTGCGAATGCATGAATATATGAATGTATGAATGTGTATGAATGTTAATAGAGATTTTTATGAAATTGTTGATTTTTTTTATTTATATTATTTTTATTGATTTTTTTGTTTTTTATGTATTTCCACATTTTCATATTTTTATAGTTAAAGATAATTTGGTTTTTTTTTTTTGTATATTTCTGTTTCTATAATTATACAATACATATATATATGTATACGTTTATTAATAATATTTATATATACTTATACAAATATTTTTATTTATATTTTTATTATAATTTATATCAATATTTATATATAATATTTATATAATATAATATAATAATTTTTAAATTAATTTACTTAAATATTAGCATTACATTCTCCTACCACCATATACATACATACAATATATATATATACAATGTATTTCAGAAATTTTTTGCGGTGATGTTCAGTAGGCTAACATAATAGTGCTTATCGATTAGGATATGAGTGAGTTTTAAGGCCTACGTCTTTCAGAGTGGGTTTCATGTTTTAAAATTCACTCATATTTCACAAATGGCGCTATTGTGTAAGCCGATTGAAACACTTTTGAAACACACTATGTATACATATATGTAAGAGTAAAATGAATTGTCTATGGCCATAAATTTGATTTATTTCATTTTTCTGTATATTTAATTTTTGATGTTTTTTTCTTTATATTAATTTCTTGAGATTTGAAAATTATATTCTATTTAATTTTATATAAGTAATTAGAATTTTTGAATTTTTTTTTTGTAGCTCTTTTTTATATTTACTTATGGAATTTATAAATAATATTTTTCTTTCGGCATATTTTCAATAAGATTTCTTCAATTTAATCTATTAAATTTCTTCTTCTTCTTAGATTGGCATTTATATAGTTTTGAAAATGCTGCATATGGATCTAAAATGAAATCAACAATAGTAAAATGTGGAAAGAAAATGTAAATAAGCTCAGAAAAATAAAATAGAATTCCTTCACTTTAATGAAAGTAATATATAATGTTGCAACCAAAAATGCGGCAATTTTGACTCTTCTCTCTCATCAATGAAAATCCACTGTCATATTTAATGAAAAAGAAAATAACAATGAATTCAAAGAATGTAATTAAAAAATATAATTTTCATTAAATTTCAAATTAGTCTATTTTTAATTCAATAATATTCTTTTATTTTATCTGCCATCGCATTATAGTTGAATTTGTTTCTCTCTCGTTCGTATTTTATTTCTATTTCTTTGTCTTTTATAATTATACAATATATTTGTATATATCGAGTACTATATATTGTTTTATACAAGAGAACAAAAAAATATAATTACAATGCATTCACTTAAATTGGTTGGTGGTTCCAAAAGTAATACCATAGAGTTGGTTTTCACATTTCAATTAATTTGAATTAATTAGTTTAAATATTTATTTGCTCTCTATGATTAAATATTTCATAATAAATATATTTACTTTGATCTTCATTTATGATGGAATTTCTTTTCATTAAAATATTTACACTTATTTTATAAACAATACTATACTTATTGCTAAACATTAATGAATATCTAATTGTATTAATAATTTTAACTAAAGATTGTTAATTTTTTTCATTTGAATATTCCAAAATGTCTTCTTTAAATTCAGTGTGACCTATGGAACACAAGATTTCTTATGAATTTTACGTACAACTGGTCACTTAGTCAATGTATGCCGATATATATGATAGAATTCATTTCTTAGGGCGTATTATGGAAACAAGGACGATTTTTCCAAATAGTTCCAAATTAGAAGAGGTTTCATTAGCTGACTTGATTGCTTACTGCATTGGCTGGTATCTAAAATATTATATTTAATACGATTTATACGATTTTCAATAAGAGTAACTGAATTAAAAATTTGGTCTTATAAACAAAATGAATCATTTTCATTGAACCAAATCGGAAAAAAAAAAATTAAAATAAAAATTACTGAAAATAATTTACATAATTTTGTTCTATTAGAGAAATGGAAAAATATAATAGATTTATTACATATGACTTATGGTATAATGTACGAGTATGTATATGGTATTTATGTATACGATGAAAATGCAAGAAAAGCTTCAAATTGTATTCTTTATAGCATGAAGCATAATTTGTTACAAAATTTCACATTCCGATTTTGTTCTGTTTTAATATGACACAAATGTTAATAATTTAACTATTATATTTATTATGATCTTTCAGTTTTTCATCAAATTATGTAGATTATACCAACGTTTAGTATTTACAATCTTCAGGATAATGATCGAACGTACATACTCAAAATAAAGTAAATGCTTAACAAGAAACTAACTTCCATTTAAAGTATTCAAATATTTACCTGCTTTTCCTATTAAAGGAGCATATTATGCATATATGTACACATTTTTTTTTTAATTGATGGCTCGCTCATGCTAATGAAAAGGTAATCATATAAATTAAGCAATTGCTTCCTAGTTGAAAATTTCTATGAAATATAGCAAGTAATTGCTTGGAATTGTGAAATGTGAAAAAAAATTGCTTAGTTCTTGTTTCAATCTATCTATGTTGGCTATGCTATAAGTTAAGATATCATATTTACTGTAATTTGTATTGTTGCAATCTAAGCAATTGCTTAGAAATTTCATAATAAATTTAATATAGCAAATTTTACAAATTACTTGCTTTACTTTACTTGCTGCACTATCCTTCGAAAATTTGTTGTTGTTGTTGTTGCTGGAATTTGTCACTAATAAATTTTATACTAAAAATCTAGAAATATTCTTGTTGGTTGGTTTTGTTGATCTTATTAGCTTTAAAGTAGTTTCTTGCTTCTTTATTTTTCAATTACTCAATATAATTCTTCATATCATTATCTACTAAATACGTATTTACGCACATACACAGATTTTATATCACAGCAGTACATTTTTTTCATGACTGACTCTCTCTGCAATCACTAGCTCATATGTTGCATTGCTTCTTTGTCAATGAATGTAGTTAATTGTTGCCTGTACCTAGTTACATAACTAGTTCACAGAGAGCAATTCACTATCTACTTAGAATGAGAAACATGATAGAACTCAAATGTAAGCAGTACTATGATGATAATATTAATCGAAGGAGGGAGCGCAATCAGTCAAGTTAAAAATATACTGCAGTGATATTTTGATTTGATTATCCTAAAATTATGCAATAAAGTATTTATATTTACATATGACTGTTGTCGGAAAATTGTATATTTCATTATTTATTTATTTATTTGTTCTTATTTCATGGTTGATTTGATTGTTTATTTCATTTGAATTGTATCTAATAATTGTACATATATGGTATGATGGAAAAGTTAAGAATTTCATTGAAATTTGTGCATATTCATATGAATTTTGGTTAAGAATGGGCTGGTGCAAATGTGGAAAAGGAATTGGGAGTGGACATTGTAAGGAGATATAAAGAGGAATTTATCTAGATATTCTTTTTGTTTTATACATATACATACATTAATTTATTTATTTATCAATTTAATTTTTCATATTCTTATATATTTATACTGTATATACTTTTATTTTGTTAAAAAAAAATATTTCAAGAAAATATAAATAAAATTATTTTATTAAGAAAATCAAAAAAAAAAAACTGCTTCATTTAATATTTCCTGAAATTTCATATTGAGTGCATTTATTGACGTCTACTATATATTTTACGGAAAACATTTTACTTAAACGAATTTAATATAAAATTTATGTTATAAACTAAACGAGAATTACACTGTATACACTATATATCTATATTAATGAAACAAAATTAAATAGAGAGAATATGTTCACTAAAATCACCACTATGCATGATAGCTCTAAGAAGTTCTGTTGAAGTTTGCATCTTTTATTACTGCCATTGCCATAATAGGTGACACTTAAATCTCGCATCTCATTATCTGTAAAAGAGATATAAAGATGATATTTAATGAAACTTTAATTTTAATAAAATTAATTATCGTTTTTTTTTTTTCACAAATAAATTGAAATATATGTACAAACATATGTATTTACAATAAAAAAAAAAAAAAAAAAAAAAAATGTAAACAAAATACCGCAAAATGCATCAATGTAAAAAATTTTAATCAACCCAACTAACATTGACGAAATAAACATTCATGCAGCATCAGCACACCATTAACAGATGCTCTTTGAGTGTTACGTGTGATGAGGACCGTACAATTTGTACATATGTGCAAATGCGCACATTTACACACATTTTGAAGATATCACTCAACCAACCAACCAAACAGAGCCAACAAACCAAAGTGTTGAAAATGCAATTATCCTTTGATATGATTGATGCAGTGCAGTGAAAAAAATTGGAAAAATACGATTCAACATACAACATCTCTAAATTAATGGAGATAGCGGCAACCAATATATGCAGATTGTCATGTTTGCCCCATTGCAATTGTAAATACTTATTTCAACATATCATATCATCATTGGATTTTTGCATTTTGATTAAAACTATGCTGGCTGATATGAATAGACAAAGTAAAGCAGGAGCCACAAAAGACCACAATACAGTCAGTGTAATGTAATGGACAAAATTTGAATGTGTTATACTTCAATGCTGTGGTTGCTTAAATCTAATGGAGTTGCAGGTATACCGGAATTGCGATTCTATTATTTTTTTTTCATTTGTTTTTTTTTTTACTTCAAAAGCAGTACTAAGTGCAAATGCATTTATGTGTGAGTTCTTTTATAAATGCATTTGCAATTTTTATTTGAGCTTTTAGTGTAGAATATTTCACTTTATTCTTTGGTTTATTATTTATATACGTATTGAAATTGCGATTTTACAAAATCTTTTCATATAGACATTATTGTAATTAATATCGAATAAACCATTTGAGAATTATAAAAGAACGTTCATGTATTTAATGCAAGTGTCCCTATAATTGAGTGGAAATCGATCATAGATTTGTGAAACTTATGGTTAATAATTTTGCAATAATATTTCCCATACAAATACAAATTTCCTCTTTTTATAAAAGGTAAAGAACATAAGTTTGTAGCAGAGAAAATCTATCGAGTCGATCTAACGGGTAAGTTAAGGTAGAATTAAAAACCATTTCGTCAGAAAAATCGATGGAGGCCATTTAATATGTATTTCACTGCTCTACGGTTGATTCGCGGGTAATTATGTTAATTGTCGATATACCGGACTATTTTTTTTTGTGGGTGCTGTAGCTCAGTGGTTATTGTGTTGACGTTCTGATCTGTAGGTCGTAGGTTCAAACCCCGGCTGAAGCATAATAATCATAACAACAGAAACCCACCTGTCGACAAGCCATTTGCAATTCTTCCGGCAGTAACAATTTTCCATGGAAAAGCTTCTAAAATAACTTTTTGACAAAGCTCAGAAAAGGTGATGTCGCAAGAGTTCTGCCGTTCGGAACCAGCTAAAGTAATTAGATCCCTTCTAATACTGTCCAAAATTTAACGCGCACATCATTAATGGAAGAGAAGCTCGGTCAAAGAGCACTTCGGGGCTTATATCTGCCAAATATTTATTTGGCGATGGATGCCATTTAGTATGTATCATATTTCATTGCTCAAAGGTTGATTTCCGCGTAATTATGTTCATTGTCGATTTACAGGACTTTTTTGTTGTGGGTGCCGTAGCTCAGTCGCTCAACCTTCGGATCTGTAGGTTGTGGGTTGGTTCAATCCCCGGTAGAAGTATAACAAAATTTGATATCGAAAAGATTTTTATTTCGAACGGTACCCACCTGTCGGCATGAATTGGCAATTTTTCCGGCAGTAATAATTTGCCAGAAATGCTTTTGAAAAGAGCTCTGCCACAAAACAAAGTCACAAGGGCTCTGCCGTTCGGAATCGGCTAGTATAAGTAGGTGCCTTCTAATACTCTCCAAATTTAACACGTACAGCTCGGTGGTTTCACAATCGGCCTTTCTGGCCTAAGTGTGTCCAGTGAGAGCAGTCACGATAACCTAACTTAACCTACAGGACTTTTTATATACGTTTTTTAAGGTAGTCTTCTTAATGGGGAAGGGGTATAGGTAGGTTGTATGTATGACCAGAAATCAATCTAGGATCGGTTTACAAGTGGTCAAACTGGAATTTATAAATACGTAAATAGTTTTGTGGTGGATCACCTCTTAGGAGTAAACGAGAGTTTGCAACGTCATCAGTCATAATTTCAATACTTTTATTTTAAAAAAATATTTCAAAATTTATAACACTTTGTAATACGGAACAAAATGCTGCCGGAAGTAGTGCAATCATCCCCAGATCATTTGCTGCATTAGTTCGTCTTTTTCGTGTTACCATCTAGTTGTTTTCCAAAGGTCGATATTATAATCTCTGATACATCAAGTTCAATACTAATAACAATACTGGCTACTTCTTAGAACCAAGCTATATGGCATATCGACTTACAATATTACTTGCTTACAAGCTCAATTCTTTCAATTTTTTCAAAAATTTCTACATTATACAATATCTACATACAGGGCATTGGTTCATCTAGTAGATTCAATATTGCAAAACCTACTATACGATTTCTATAGTTTAAGAAACTAAAATATAATTATATACAATTAGAAGAAGGCAAAGAGGAAGAGATACAGAGAGAAAGTGAGAAAGATGGAAAAAACATGCAAAAACAAATAGATACAATAACAAGTAGAAAATTTAGTACATGCAACATAAAGAAATCATAAATTTCAATAATTAAATATTTAGATACAAGTTCAAAGAGACAGAGAGAGAGAGAGAGAGAGAGAGAGTGAGAGAGAGAGAAAGAGCGAAAGAGTGAAAACATATTTAGATATTATTAAAAAAATGTAAAGACGAAGAAGAAGAAAAGAGTAAAGAGTGTTGGTGCGCCTTTGTTAGTGCCACAAAACTAACCTGACAAGCCGTGGTTAAGAAAAGATGATAGATCAATAAGTCCATCTGTAATGAGGGACAATCATAATAATAATAATCATAATCATAATCATAATAGTAAACAAATTGGTGAAATAATAATAAATTTAACGTGTAGATAATACAGTGGAGAATAAGTTAAAAGTTTGAAATTATGAAAAGAGCTGAGTGAATTTAGGAAAACTAAAAATAAGAAACAATTTCAGAATTCCGATTTATAATAAAATATATTCTAGACTGCTTTTTTTATATGCCCTAAAAAGGGGGATGTGCGTTTAAAACCCATATAATTGATTTATAAAATAGCTAGTGCTTCTGAAATAAGATTTTCTCTATTGGGAGCATCCGCTACCGCAATGTATTCAATTTCAATTGAATTTATTATTTTCATTTCTAATTAATTTCAAAACATATTCATTCTTACCTACCTAACATATATATAGTACATATATTACCATATATAAAACTTGTGGCAACTGTTATTGGATTATGCAACAACCTAGTCTTAAGCATACTTTTGTAATAATTATATCGTATTTTTATATATAAGTATGTACATTCTATTACATTGCATTGAGTTGCTATTATATACAATTGAAATATTAATATCCATAAATAATTGATGACATTTGTTACAAGGAGGATACTACAAGAAATATGTAGCGGCAATGCATTGGAGCATAGCATCTATTTATGAATTTAAAATTATGATAATTATTTTCACTGCTCTATATGTGCATGAGTGTATGAGTTCAAATGTATGTACGAAAGAGTGTAAGGATGTATAACATTGATGCCTCAATAGATAAGAGTCGTCACCATATCATTCGCCAATAGCAACATCCGTTGCTTTGGCCTCACATCAATAAAAATAGAAGAACATGATGATGCTACTGCTGCTAGTACTACTGATGATGGCGACGACTAACTTGTATGTATGCTCCTAATGCAACTGCATTTCAAGTGTCATAAATGAAATGCAATACAGAAGCAGCAGAAGCAATTGATGCCAAGTTGAACGAATTCTTCATATGTCCTCATATCATAATATTCATGTACAAACAAGATGTAAGTAATAAAAGTATGAGAGATGAAAGTTGAAGAAACATCAGGTCAAAGCAAATATCAGTTTGCAGTGCTCACATTAAAAGAGAAATGATGCCATTGCGCTGCTGTTGCATTTGTAGTTTGTTGCCAAAGCAACTATCAACTAGCATCATCTTATATCTATATTGTATAAGTGTATGTTTGGATATATGTATATGTATATATATATGTGTCACATATATCTACGTATATATACAATATAAATAGAAAATGATTGCCAACTATGTAAAAGAGTAACATGTAGCATATAACATATATAGTAGTGGTAAATAAGAGTATCATCTGTATCAGCATTTGAATGACATTTGAGTGTTATCTCAGATCTTACCATCAGTACCACAACATCAGCGTGACCTCATTAGATGGGATACAACGTGTCATGGTATTCTCTTTACATATAACTTATTTCTTTAATTTTTTTTTTATTTTTTGGTTCATCTTTCATCATTTTGTATAAGACATTGAGTGAACGCCATTTAATGGATCCATATGTGACATACGTATGTACCTACGTACATACATATTTTCATGCATATACAAGTATGTTAACCCTTCGAAATAATACACTTGCCATATATGATCTTTTTTTTGATTTTTGGCAATTCAAGCTGAATAGAAAAAACTCATTAAATTTCCTTCTAAATAGAAAAACAGCAAGATTACATACTATCTATTATTATAACGTATGTATAGATAGTGATTTTCCTTATCGTAATGTCTTTTTTATTGCACGTTTTCTATATTTGAATATCTCAACGATATTGTGCGACAAACAAAGCAGTGGCTATTTACATTGTACATTGTATATACATACACCGAGCGAATGATCTCCGATGAAGTTGAGAACATGGAAAAAATTGGTCACCGTTATGTAATTCAATACTTTCATTTGAAAGGTCTCAGTCCAACGAATATCAAAGCATAACTAGATTATACTCTGGGGGAATCTGCTTCTTCATTTAAACGAGGTCGTTCAAGCTGCCAAGACGAACACCGTAGTGGTCAACCAATTGAAGTGGCCACGTCAGAAAAGGTTAAGAAAATCCACAAAATGGCTGATGATGCGTGAGCTAGGTGAAATTACACGCATTTGAAAAAGTGCTATACATCGTATGTTGACCAAAAATGTTGGAATGAAAAAGCTGTGTGCAAGATGGGTGCCGCGTTTGCTCATAATAGAACAAAAACAACGTCGTGAAGATGTTTCTATAGAGTGTTTGGCGATGTTTCACAGTAATAAAGCCGAGTTTTTGCGTCGATTCGTAACCATGGATGAAACATGAGTCCACCATTTCACACCTGAGAACAAGGAACAGTCAAAACAGTGGACTGAAAGGGGAGAATCGTGTCCAAAGAAGGCGAAGACAATTCCATCTGCAGGCAAGGTTGTGGCGTCTGTTTCTTGGGACGCACGTGGGATAATTTTTATTGATTATCGGCGAGTATTATGCTAATTTGTTGCAGCGTTTAAGTGTCGAAATTAAAGAAAAAAGGCCACATTTGGCGATAAAGAAATCATCAAGAAAATGCACCAGTTAAAGTTCGAATTGCTTCAGCACGTACCTTATTCGCCAGATTTAGCTCCCTCGGGTTATTTTCTATTTACAAATTTGCAAAAATAGCTTGGTGGAAGAAGATTTGCAAACAATGAAGAGGTGCAGTCTGCGGTAGATGGCTATTTTAATGAACTAGACAGTTCATACTATAAACAGGGTATCGAAGCTATAGAGTATCGCTGGGAAAAGTGTATAAAGCTAAAAGGAGATTATGTTGAAAAATAAAGAAATATTTTCCCAAATTTGTTTTCTTTGTTAGGTCGGGTAGTTCTGAGACAGCCCTCGTAGCAATGTAAAGGGCGTTTTTTTATAATGAAAAATTTAGCTGTTACAAGCGAAATTTCTTCTCGGTGATATGACTTGGTGTCTGATATCTGGACGAGGTTCTGCGAAGCTGTTAATATGAAATATGTGTGAAATTGTTATCATCGAAACGATGCTCCAATATACTTTTCATAATTTTAAGCATATACATGATTTTAAAATATGTTACTTGTTGTCCTATTATAAATTCCTTCTGATTTCTAATTGTTGGGGTCTAAATATTCAATTTCAATATTTTTTGTTTGTTTTGTTTCCTTTTTTAGTTCTCTAAATTTCGTCTATTGTTTCTCTCAGTATATTTAAGTCACTCTAGAGATTTTGATATGTATTTTGAACATTTCTTAAATTTTGATTTATCGAAAATAAACTGATCAACTACTGATCCCAGCATCAGTTACATCATCAGTGATAGACAATAGTCGTTCATGGTCATTTAGCTAAAGTACATCGATTTAGTTGACATTTATCTTATGTATTTACAATTGGAAGCGTTGGTCTATAAGGTTAACGCAGTGTGTATGTGTATATATATACTATGGTTTATGTGTATTTATATGTACTACAACAACAATTTCTGTGAATTCATTTGCAGTTGGTCGCGATATGCTCATTTGTCATTGTCGGACTTATGCGCTGAATTGACTTTATCAAATTTAATTGAAGGCTTACGATAATCACTGTCAATCTGAAAGTACGAGTACAGTATGTATATGCATACACCTATACCAATGATGTATTTGATGGTGTCATCATATATGTGATTACACAGACGGTAATGATGATGACGACGATGGTTTAACTTGAATACAATGAATATGTGATTGAAATGATGCATCGATTGTCTGTCAATTGAATAACAACATAATAATATTTCAATGATAAATTTTATAATAAATGTCTTTATTCCATACATAAGGTACGCATAAGGTACGCATCGATCTGACCCACTGTGAAGTCAAGCAAAATAGGCCAGAATTGATTAACCATAATAAATGCCATTGAGATTGTACGGCGACTTAGTATCTAAAAAATACCATAATATACATACATTCCATTAAATAATTTCTAAATCTGTATCCTCGACATATACTTATATATCGTTGTATAAGAAGGATTTTCATGATGCTATTTGGTAATGAGATCATTTATAAGAGTATTATTAATTTTTTACCACATAAAATGCATTTGTTAATAGCATATTAAAAAAGAAGAGTCATTCAGCTTATGAAGTCTTTATCATTTTCGCTCTATTAATCGATTAAAATCCGATTTGGTGTCTATCTTATGCACATGCCATATCATCGTATCTCTCTCTATCCATGGTATTATCTATTAAAGCACATTTTCCCTCTATATCAATTATTATATGGCACATGTCCAATCGATATTTTCAACATCAAGGACAATAGATTTTCATATACTCAAACTACCATGTGTTTCTCAAATTATCTCTCCCACTTTGTTTTTTCATGTCGCTATGCTGGCCAAATGTGTACTTACGTATATGTATATGTATTTATTTCGATGCTGTCACTTAGGAAATAAATCGAAAGCGTAAATGCTTGCGTAAATCAAGCGTAAACTATAATGACTTCATTGATTGTAATGCCTATAGTATATGATTATGTCTACATATGCATGCTTATCTAAATATATAGCTGTGTGGGCGCATGTGTGTCTGTGTGTGTGTTTAATGACATGATGATGAAAAGCTAGAGACAGCTGTTTTGGGTATTTGGGCGTATCCACGAACATATTTGTACGTACATAATTTATATGAATATATGTGTTAACAACTAATATGATGGTTAGGCAATCTGGTATGTAAGAATGAGATGCTGATTTTTCAAATACAATTCAAATTTAAATATATTTCGAGTCTATTTAAATTATGATAAAAAAAATTATATGCACGAGTATATGTGACAAAATTTGAGGATCATTGTCCTGGGCCGGAATAATTCCATCTCAATACGAAAGACCTAGACCCATATGGTAAAACCTGCAAAACTTTTTGCATTCTCAGGCATTTTTTTGCAAATTTAATATTTTGCTTTTAGAATAAGTGGGAAAAAAGGGTTAAAATTCATATCGGAGCGAAATGTGTTGTTTGGGTATGTATAGTAAAATTTTATGATAAATAATTTTGTAGAATATTTTAACCCTTTAGCTCTCTCACGAAAAGGTCATTTTGACCCCTTTTTTGGAGAGTCTGAATAAAATGGCATTTAAGAGGTCGATAGAGGGTTAAAATATTCCAGAAAATTATTTGCTGGAAAATTTTACTGGGGGTGTTCTCAGACAAAATCTTTATACAATGAACGTAAAAGTTCACAGAAAATAAAAAACAAATATATCCCCTTGAAATATGCAACTTTTCATGCATTCTTTTATAAATTGTTTATTTATATAACTCTAGGTCTTTTTGAGGGTGATTGCGCAGCACTTGGGACATCATATCGCATTCATCGCTATCATCAGAAACTGAGTTATGAAAGATGTCTACATTATTATATTTTAGTATGCGAGACTGCATTGTAGTGGTTGATTATGCAGCGACACGAAAAAAGACAAGCTTTCAAGTTAGTATATTTATGAGAATGTTGAGGATAGGAGCATTTTTTTGGGTCGAAAGAATACATTGCATAGCTCTTGGTGCGATTCTTAGGCAAATCTGGCAATTTTATTGTGTTTTAAGTGCATTTTATATGAAAACCCACCTAAGGAGTTAAGATAGGGTATAGCGTTGTTTTGAAAAAATATTAACTAGTAAAAATTAATGAAAATCGGTCCTATATTTTACCACTCAGGAGTCCTCTAAGAACGGTGGGAGCATAATTTTTACATTAAACTGTCAAAATGTTAAATGAGAGCCCCCTCTCATACCAAATAAAAGGGGTAGAAGTAGGTGGTAAATAGGTTAAGAAATGTTTAGGAGAAAAAATAAATGGAAGTCTGTCATATGAACATTTTACTACGCCAGGGGCAAATATTTTAAATGTGTCATATAAAATACTACTTTTATTTGCTTAATTTTGTTCAAGTATGACTATATTTGTATGCTTTGTTAGACTAATTTCTTAATTACTTACAATTATTTATATGGGAAAACGTATTTTACTTAAAAATTAAGGGTGTGAGCAATTCACTCTTCATAGAGCTCTCCAAAATTATATTTTTGGGTGCAGAAAGTGTTCTTTTTTCTCCACTGTACGTGTGGTCAGATGCATTTGTATTGGTATCTATATGAAAAGTATCTATGAATGCAATGAAGAAAAAAAAAAAACAACAACAAAATTGCAATATAAGCTTAGTAAGGAATACTATTGCAAACGCAAATATCGGCAGCACATCTCCATCAAAATGACACCAAAAACAATCGCCGCGTGTATTACTTTTTTGGTACCACTTGAAATACCGGCCTGTTTCAAAGTATGCAGCAACACAGACACAGCACGTTATATTGTGCGAAAAACAAACAACCAGCCAAATATTCCAGAAATCAAAAAACCAAACTAAACCAATAGAATATGTGTGCGTATGCGTGTGCATTTGTCATCGATTCGAAAACTACAGCCTTGGCAAATGAATCGAGGCAATGCAAATCAAATCTAAGCATTACTCTGGTATGGGAACCGATTTATTTTTTTTCACTGTTGCTGTTTGCTGTTGTCAATCGTATCATTGTTGTTTCATTTTGTGCGTGTTACTTTGCCTTACTTTTATCATCAGAAATGCAAAATGTGTGTACAAAAAAAGTTTGCCAAAAATACGACAAAAATTCAAATTGCTTCTCTTTCATTATTACTATTTTTTTTTTTGCTTACAACCACGTGACATACCCGTCGCTTCTATGCCGCAATGCAACATTTTGATGTTGCACGTTTTTTCAACACATTTCATTTTTTGTTTGTTTGTTTGCTTTATATCTTTTGGTTGTGCGATATCAAATGTTGTTAAAAAAAAATCGGAAATATTTTCAATGTAGTGGCTCACCAATTCTTGTGTTAGGCTCGTTGAATTTTATGATATGCAAGTGTGAGTATGGGAAATTCTGTTATTTTCGTTAATGTAAAATCTTTTTTTTTTTTGCCTACACATACATTCATATTCATTTTAGTACACACTTTTTTGACACTCTTGCAAGGTTGGTTGATTTGTTGGTTTCATTGGTATCGGCTTGTTGTGCTTTATGAATGTTGACTATGCGGTTTGTTTCAATTTCAGTGACATTTTCGCGCATTGATTGCATCGGCGAGTATGATGAGTAATGTTATTTTGGTGATGCTTCTTTTGCTTTTTACATTTTGTTTTTGTTGCTCCATATTTCATTTACTCCCTCACCATATCAAACGACTCTCTCTTTCTCTCCGGTCTGAATACAGTAGATGTCATATTTGGTGGCAGCATCAAATTCGAAAATATGAATGAACGTTTTGTCCGACCATGTTATTTACATCTCTGGCATCCATGACAACAATTGGAATTTACATAGTGTATTAATCAGTCAGTTGCTATGTTGTCTGTCACTTTGACACGAAGTCATATTAAAATGGCTTAGAATGTTAGATTTATATTTTTGGTGTTGTTGTTCTCTTTGATGACACACAATTTTTTTTTCACTGTCATTTTAAGTGTAAAATAAATTTTCATGAGATTTGGTCATTTCGTACCACTTAAATAATAGAAATATGATCATTCGTGTTGTTAAAGTAGATGGAATGAATATAATGTCTGTGTGTCAAGCGTCATGTAATATTACGCGTTTAATATTGTTTATCATCTTACTGCTCTCCATCATGTTGTGGTTAATTATGACATTTATTATCCTTCATCAAAAACACATACATATATATAGGCATGCATATAAAATTGAAAGTTTGGAGCGGAGACAGAGACGTGACCATACGCAGTATTACATGACACATGATAAAGGGTATCATTTTGAATGCAAGAAAATGTAAGTATAGAAAGTCTTTAATTTAAAGTGTTTAAATATTGTAGAAAATTTCTTCATTGATTCCCATGTGTGAAAATGGGTGAAGCATTGTGATCTGAAATTTCTATTGGGAAATATGTTTTCCTTTGAGTTCAATGATGAATTGATTATATTCTCGAATTAATGAAGTAACACTTATTTGCTAAAAAGACTAGCATCTAATAAAATAGTTCATCTGATATGGGTGCCTGGTCATAGTGAACATTTAGAAAACGAAAAGGCTGATGAGCTTGTAAGAAAAGGGGCAGCCAGTAAATTTATTGGATCAGAACCATTCTGCGGGCTGCCTTGGAGCTCCACCAAATATAAAATTAATACTTGGCTAGAAAGAAAATCGCATCAATATTGGATGGAAACAAAAGATATTAGAGTTGAAAAAACATATATGACACACCGTTCTCACAAGAGAACTGCTGAAGGACTGAACTTGACTCGGAGTGGTATTTGCATTGTCACGGGATTCTTGACCGGAAATTGCAGAGTTATGAAACACCTAAACAATATGAGGATAAGTCAAAACTAGCTCTGTAGGTTATGTAACGAAGAGGAAGAAACAGCTGAACATCTACTTTCTCACTGTAATGGCCTGATATGAACCAGGCTTCGTTACTTAGGCAGTTATTACCTAGAACCGTCAGACATAACGAACAACTCTTCTAAAGATGTCTTTGAATTCCTAGTGAATACTAGATTTAAGGAGTACTTGTAAATTTTTCGAGTGTGTCACAATAGGTCTATCTTGGCCGCAGTGACAACGTGGCTGGTTCTCGCTCTACAATAAATCTAATCTAACACTTATTTGATAAAGAAAAATAAAATGACCTGCTTTTCATCATTTCGATATATTGGTAAATACTTTGTGGCTCATTTTATAGTCGAAATTTGTTAAAATTTGTAAAAATTTTCTAAATAATAAGATGACACCAGTAATTTTAAAGTAAATAATGCACTTTAGTACTAATTATATTCAAAAATGTAGGGACACCTAAAAGTAGGCTAGTGAAATAAATATTCAGGATTTGTGAGTGGGCAAAGCTCCCTATTATAGGACTTACGCAAGGAATTAATTAATACTATCTGTTGATTTGCCAGAAAATGGAACGTTGCTATAGAATTGGCAATGATACTGACGGCTTCATACGGAACAATGTCAAAATAAGGCAGATGTTGTTCCCCTAAATAGTGCTTGTACTGATGATAATCAATTCTACCTACTGACAGTGCCTAAAGGTGAAAATATTTGATAGCAAAAAGTACCTGGAAGTAACAGTGATGTTTTATCAATTCTCTCGTTCAATCAAAACCATTGGGTGTGTGAATTAGTAACCGGCGCGATATCGTACATCATTGTCCGAAATGTCATTTTAAATGTCTTTTCACTTGCTGTCAAAATCAGTCCAAAAAGTTTTAAATTTAATTGTGTGGTTTGTGCTTTTCAAAAACGGTGATTTTGATATCAGCAAAGACAAAGAACGCTCTGGACAGCCGAAAAAGTTTGAAGACGAGAATTTGGAGACATTACTCGACCAAGATCAATGCCAAATGCAAGAAGAGCTTGTAGAATCATTAGAAGTAGACCGCTCAACCGTTGCCAAGCGTTTAAAAGCATTAGCGCTTATCAAAAAAGTTGAAAATTGGGTTCCATAAAATTTGAAGTCGATAGACCTTGAAAGATATTTCCGAAATGCTGCTTGAAAGGCACAAAAATAAAGAATTTTTGCATCGAATGTTGACGGGCGGTGAAAAATGGATATATTACAACAATATCAAGTGCAAAAAATCAACGCCAAAGGCCCCAAATATTTATGGTAATGCCCCGTTTTAGGTGGGATCAGAAGGGTGTGATCCATTATGAGCTGAACCTGATCGAACCATTACGGGAGAGCTGTACCGCCAACAATTGATGCGATTGAAGAGAGCAATCTGATCGAGAAACGGCCGATTGTGCGACCAGACACGAGTCGGAAATTTTTCACCGTGACAACGCACGGCCACACATTGCTATTCCGGTTAAAAACTATCTTGCTAATAGCGGATGGGAAGTTTTACCCTTTACCCGCCTTATAGCCCAGACCAGGCGTATTCAGATTACCAATTGTTCCGGTCCATGCAAAACGACCTTAATGGAATACGCTTCACTTCAGTCACCGGAATCAAAAATTGACTCAATTCGTTCCTGGATGCCAAGCCGACGAAGTTCTTTTAGGATGGAATCCATAAATTGCCAGAAAGATGGGGAAATGTCATAGTTTCTGAAGGACAATACTTTGAATGACATGTTTTTTTACAGAATTCTTAAAAATAAATGATTTTTGAGCAACAAAAAAGAGACCGGGTTTTAATTCACATACCCAGTTATTCTTCTATCAGGCATTTAAATGAAAAACACAATTGTATGTCCAAGTTGGGTTTTATTGTCATTAAAGTAGAGTTCTAATTAAATGGCAAATACCAAAAGTGGCAATTATCATTTTCAAGAATTATATATTTTTTTGTTGGTTATATTGTAGCACAATTATAAATAGTCATATTGTACATATGTTATTTACTCATTGTGCTTACTACTAATTGTCCATTTTAACATTTTACTTTGTCTCAACTGCATGGTCTTCTATTATTTTCTACATCTTACTACTTCATCATCATCATCATCATCATTGTCTTTTACTTCTACTTAGTTAGGTGGTCTTCTCTTCATAGCCATTACTGTCATTTTGCAATTACACAATTAGTTAGTTGGGCATTTCTACTCAAATGTGAAATTAATGAGACTAAGTGTGCTGTGCATATACGAGTATACGAATATACATGTACACACAGATGCAAACGAATATGCGCATATACATACAACTGAAGATTCCATTATACGCAGTTATACAGGTAGTGATGGTAGTGATGCAATCATTATGAGCACATTTACCTTTGCATACTGCCATGCAGATTCATCGTCTACATATATACCGACTATACAATACATAACACTGACAATTGTCCTCACTTGAATGCCAGTTGCCATGTTATATGCCACAAGCAAACATACATATATGTATGTACGCATATACTACACAGTTGGTGGCAATTTACATAATAAATATGTGTACAAGCTACGTATGAGTATACGTTATATTTATACTACAATATATTCCATATATATGTATTAGTGTATTCAACAGTGTCGCATAATATGAAAATTTTTGCATCTTCGTCGTTATTTGAGCAAAGGAAATTTGTTTTCTTTTTATAAATTTCTACTCATATATATTTACTTAGTGATTTCACTGCCCATAAGGTAGGTATGACATATATGAAGTGACATAAGTTATGTAAATACTTACATACATACATTTACTCAGTTATGTGTATGTACAACAAGTATGTAGTATGTAGATATTAGTTAAATAAAACTTGTAAATGGAATGGCAAGAAAAGTTTGCATGTAAAATTTTTACAAATAGAATTTAAGTTCCACACACACATACAAATATACTACATATACATATAGTAGTACAAATACGACTAGGTATAAGTACATGGCTGCCACAAGCAGACCACATGAATAAATACACACACATACATATGCGCGCTAACACAGGACAATAATGCAACAGCGCATAATTCAGAACGATAAAGATGTTGCACACCAAACGAGCATGTATTGAATAGGGTGTTCTTTTTTCTGGAATGCTGAAGCTTGAAAATTGATATATATATATACATTGTAGTAAAACCCAAAAAGGTAATTTCGAGCATGCCTTGGAAGCATTGGTAGATTTGGTGAATTACTTATAGTAAAATTTTTTTGTAATTGCGAAGATGAACAGATTTTTTTTAGAGATTTTGAAGTAATTAATTTGTATGGAAAGAAGCAATCTTTAGCAGCTTTAGTATTTGGTGAAATATTTTATATAAGAATAATTTTAGAGAAAACACCCTTTAGTTTCAAGGTACTTATATTCCTGAATGGTACGTACGTACTAATGTATAGTAGTAATATTTGGTTGCCATCGGGGGGAATGTGTGTTGTATTCAGGAAGAATTTTTGTGTAAATTGAAAAGTTGTGCATAAGAATAAATAACTGTGTGTAGACATGCAATGCAATAGGAAAAGTTTGCAAGGCGAAATGCACCTCCGGTAAGAGACATGTGCGAATATGCCATTTTATATAAATACATTTTTTTATAATACATTCGAATAGTACAGTCTAGCGTCATCACAACACACCACATCGCACAGCGCAACACTTTGACACAAGAAATGAAGTTGAAAGTGATGCGTAAAAAACGTGAATGGTTGAATGCCATTTCGCTTATTTGGCTTAAAGTGTGTTGTTATTGCTGTTGTGCTTTTGGTCTCGCAAGCAATTTGCTTGCCGATAATGGCGGAAGAATAACAAAACAAAATAATCATAGTAGTGTAGTGGCATATATACATACATATATATTGATGTTTATTTCCAAACCATCATAAGATCTGGTGTATACCAAATACTTTTTCTCATTTATGTTCACCCTTTTCTGTCGTGTGATGCATTTTGTTTTGTGAACATTATTTTTTTTCTTCTAGTATATTTTTTTTTAAATTTCTTTAACTTGTTAAAGTATTGAATTTTCTATTTTTATTATCAATTTCAATTTTTGTTTAAATAGTTTTCGCATAATTTTGGGAATTTTCGAAATTTTCTTTTCTATAATGCAGAAATAATTTCAAATCAAAGCACAATATATTTAATTAAAATTATTATAAGTATTTTGTTACAGCATTTCTTACAGAGTGATACCTATGTTTATCTTCATTTCAGAGGTTGAGAGGAAGATTATATGCCATTAAAAATAGTGACTGTGTTAAATATAATATCAACGGAAGACATTTCAAAAGTTTCCAGTCTTTAAAGTGCCTCTGTAATCATTACTAATCATCATTTGAACTATTACGAACAATCTATGTTAATTAACAGCACTACTGTTATTAACATTATCAAATTAACATTTATTTGCATTGCAAACATTTGCGTCATTATTATTATCGCTTACAGGAAATGCGTCAATTTTATTTACATCAATAATATTAAAGTTGATGTCAAATGTGTCAACAGCATTGCCATCATAATATGGCATTTTAAAGATATTTTCAACTTTGTGTATTGTATATTCATAGTTGTCGCCGTCATTATCGTCAACAACGTCGTCATCAGCAATGTCTTTGTCGTTGTCATCTATTATTATTACTATTATTATTGTTACTACAATATACACACTACTACCTAACTACTACACACTGCTGATATTACTAATGTTTTACTTATTATTGCAACAGCACGTTTTCTTATTAAATTTCACATACTATTTAGTGCTTTTATATGGTATGTATGTTTGTGTGTGTTTTTCGTATTGTTCGCATAAGAAATTGATGCACATTTGCATTCGAAGTCGCATTCACAATCGCTGCCACTATCATTTGGTGATACGTGGTACATGGCAATGGCATGCAATCTACATACAATGTATATGAGAATGATTATATATAAAGTATATATATTTTTGTATATATTACAGAAGACACAAGAAGGCTTCTAGTTAACTTGATTCACAACAACAACAAAGCGAGCACTATACAACAAACAATACAACCAACCTAACATACAAATAGCATTTGCACATTTGGTGTATGTATGTACGTACCTACGTACATCTTTTGGGGTTACATACACGTTGTTACTGTTCTTTCATTTTTATATTTTATTTTTTTTATTTTTTATCTAGAGAATTTTACACATCACATTGCAGTAATTTCGTATTCTATGCAGTACAATATATATAGTTTTGCATTTAAATAGCCTTCGTTTGTGCATTTAAATCTACAAAATGGATACGACGTTGCCAACATACATACATATATTATTAAAGCGGCGAGAAGAATGAACAAGATAAAGTCGAATTTTTTTTTGTTTTTCTTCTTTTTTCATAAAATGAAAATTAAATTAAATAGAATAAGTAGAATAGTAGATTCTTTTGTATATAATTTACTTTTGGGTACATATGAAAATTTATTATATAATACATATATTATTTTTATTTTATTTTTGGTGTCCTTGTTTTTTTTTTTTTTTGACTATCACGTAAATTGTATGGCAAAAACCAATTTTGTACTGTTTTTATATGTTGGGTCATACATAAGTACTTATGTATAAGCACTCATATCCACTTAGATTATGTATATTCACTCTAAACAGTAGAGGTAATTGTATTTATTCTAGCAACTTATTCTCATTCACATATGGAATTTTAAATGAGATTTAAATTTAATTATTATCATAGTAATAGGACAGAATTTTGTTGGTTTTCCATTGAATAATTTTTAAGCCTTACAATTTTGAGTGCTACATGACGCATGAGTTATGCCTAATTGGTTTATTTTGTGATTATGCATATACTTAGATACTACTCGTAGATATGTAAGTTAATGAAGCAAAATAGCATAAAAAAACACAATTCAATATTATGATCATATTATGATCAACCTTCCTAATGTCTAGATATAGAAATATCTATATTTGGATTTATGTAGCTGCTATTAATTAAAGTGATAGCTTGTAATTCTCAAATGGTTCATGGCTTAATGAAAATACAAGGTGTGACAATTATGTATTAAGACTGCCTCTAGAAAACACAATTAGAACACGATATCTGCTAATTTTTCGGTATATTTATTCGAAATATTCTCCTCCTGATTCAATACACTTGTTACATCGATTTAATAGTGATTGAAACGTGTGTTCCAGTTCATTTTTCGGAATTGCCTCCAGTGCCCTCGTCGAAGCCCGCTGTATGGTCTGAATGTCATCAAAAAAGCATCGTTTCAACTTCAATTTCAGTTTTGGGAACAAAAAGAAGTCGCACGGTGCCAAATCAGGTGAATACGGCGGGTGATTCAACACACAGACCTGATTTCGAGCCAAAAATTGACGAACAATGAGTGCTCTGTGACTCGGTGCATTATCGTGCGACAGAGACCAAGTTTTTGGATGAAACGCTTCAAAACTTCGAGGTAACATGCGGAAGTAACTGTTTGACCAGTTGCAACAAATTCTTTGTGGACAATTCCTTTGCTATCGAAGAATGTGATGAGCATGGTTTCGATTTTTGATGGAACTCTTCGTGTTTTTTTGGCTTGTGGTGAGTTTTATGATTTCCATTCCGCACTTTGACGCTTGTTTTCTCGATCGTATTGGAAACACCATGTTTCATCACATGTAACAATTGTTTTCAGGATCTTTAGATCATTTTCTGCAGCTGCAATCATGTCTCTAGAATGACTGTCTCTCATTAATTTTTGGTCCTCGGTCAATGTGTGTGGAACAAATCTGGCGCAGACCTTTGTTTTGCCCAAATCCTCGTGAAGAATGAGTCGGATAGTTTCTCTATTGATGTTTAAGGCCTCTTCCTTCATTTTCACGGAAGCATTGCTGTCTTCTCTAATAAAATCACGAACTTTCTGGATCGCTTTCGGCGTCCGCACTGAAATTGGCCTTCCTTCTTTTATTTCATCTTCCAGCGACTCTCTGCCATCCACAAACCGTTTATGTCATATAAAAACATTTGAACTTGATAAACAAGCATCGCCATATGCTTGCTGCATCATTCCGAATGTTTCTGATGCACTTTTATCAATTTTTGCGTGGAATTTAATGACCGCTCTTTGCTCCATGTTAAAATTTCAACATCAAACGAACACGTGTTTTGTAAAATGAATGTCAATAAACATTAAATGTCAACCAAATGCCATGAAATTTTGACAGTTAGTAGAGGAAGGTTGAAGCTTCAAAACGCATGTACTCTCACATAGATTGCGCGCTTGGTTGCTGAGATATAGTTCGAGTCTTAATACGTAATTGTTGC
This sequence comes from Megamerina dolium, assembly GCA_963854835.1. Classification (NCBI taxonomy): domain Eukaryota; kingdom Metazoa; phylum Arthropoda; class Insecta; order Diptera; family Megamerinidae; genus Megamerina; species Megamerina dolium. The sequence continues at coordinate 12,935,547 of OY978526.1, read as the reverse complement.
ACCTTGTATAGTAAATAAACAAATAAATAAGTATGTGGCAATAATAGGCCTCGAAGGGTGCTTTGACCTAGCCTCACTTTCAGTAATATTGTGCATATTAAATTTCGGACAGTATTAGAAGGGACCTACTTATATCAGCCGGTTCCGAACAACAGAACCCATGTGACATCACTTTTCCTGAGTTTTATAAATATTCGTTTAAAAAATATTAAAAAAAATTTTAGTAAATATCCGAAACAACGATGGTTTGCTTCCAGAAGTTATTATTTAATTTTCCGCCAATGATAATTCGGTCTCCATTAAAAATCCTTCAAATCGATATAAAATTCTTGAGGATGCGCTATAAAATAATAACAGGTAATTGTGGGTAATGGAAAACGATAAGATAATGGACTCAAAGGTATTGAATAATTTTGGATAAAATCAATTCAGTGATAATGACATTCTAGCAAAATTTGTCAATGACAGTCAAGTGCTGAATATTGGTACATGATATAAATGGAGAATTTGTTCTTTACTAGTAGCAAGTCCTATTATAATCATACTAGCACAATAGTGCTATATAGAAAAATTATTTATATTAGTGAATAACAATATAACATATCTCTTATCGTTGTAAATATGATCGATCATCATTCATCGTCATCAAACATGTCCATGCATGAACAAGCCTCACCTCAAAAAAAAAAAAAATTTTTTTTGATGTTTTTACCAGCGAATCATTAAGTTTGGTTTATTTTGTAACTTCAGCTCAATTAAAAATTATTCGAAGGTTACATACCATAAGAGTTCTATGAAAATGGAATTTTTATTACATGGCTTCCAATATGACAATTCTCATTCAATTCAGAAAAAATTAAAAATAAAGGCCTAGGATTTTACAGACGTTAGTCCATATAAGAAGATATGGTAAGACTCCTTCATCACATATGCTTAATATAAAAATTCTCATTCAGTTCAGAACAATTTAAAAGTGTAATTTTAGTCTTAAGTTGGCATTAGTGTGGGAAACATTAAAAACAGAGACAACTGAGTTCGATTTGAATATAGATTTCTGATTTTCTACATTTTCAATTGGGATCAATTTTACAGGTTAGACGGGATTAGGTAAGTTATCAGAGTAGATTAAATAAAGTAGTTTAATTTTAATTGAAAATAAAACGAGATGGAGAAGAACATTCATGAGGCAGACAAGCTAGACAAATATTATAATAATTTAACTGTAGTAGGTTGCTCCAAAGAGTTGACACTGCCTCCTAAAATATCTTTTGTGTCCCAAATATTATAGAATCGATAAAATTTATTGTTCATCAGTGACAATAGTGAGTTCTTCATCCACTCAAGACTCAAGACTCAAGGCTAAATATGACTCCATTTGGAAATCAAACACAAACATTATAACATTATGAAGCTCTGTATACTATACGTACTTATAATGTGGTATCCTTACGTATCACGCTTAAGCATTATTCTAATTGTAAAGCAAAATTACATAAAGTGTTCTATAGAATGCGGTAGTAGAGTAATAAACGTGCTGGACATTGTTAAATTGTTGAAATTACATTTACACATACTTATACATTTACATATCATATTTGTTTGTATGAAGGCATATGAGTATATTTGAAGTTCATAGCAGTTCGTATGTCATTTTACAATAAAAAGTGGTAATGCATAGCGAAATAAGAATTATATAAATCCAAAAATAAAGTTTTGATCTTTCTATGAAATCTGATGTACTATAAATATATATTTTCATATAAGCAATTGTTAATGTGCCTTAGGATGGAAGAATACATCAATGAGAGCATTATTAGATTGTTGTCAAATCTAAAGCACATATAAATAAAATCAAAATAAAAGTATGAATGAGTGAGTATAAATGATATATAAGCAACTAAGTGAGTGAATGTTGGTTAGAGAATTAGAGAGATAGACATACTTAGAAAGAGAGAGAGAGAGAGAGAGAGAGAGAGATAGACATGATTTTAAAGCATATGTGTGAGTGAGTACGTCTCATTGTATTTAACATTTACAACAGCAACAACAACAAACCCATATTCACATTTGTGTCATAACTTGACGGTACTATGGTAATAACGACAGAGATGCGATCACATGAATATATGTATATTCCTACATTTTACAAGTTTATCTCTTATATACTCATATGCATTGCTTCTGTTTATATATGTACCTACATATGGCATGTGTGTGTGGCTGTGTGTGTGTGTGTGTGTGAATTCAGCAAGATAAGTGCAATATTTTATTGCACAAACACACATGAATATGTGTATTTCTGTGTGTGTGCTTTTTATATGTAAACTCGTCTGAGTTCTTATTATTGTTGTTGCAACAATTTATTATGATAATTTTACATACATACATACAACATATGTACTATGCATGGAAATGTGAAAATCCAATTTTATACATTTGCTTTATTTTCAAATAATTTTATTGCAATAAATCATTGTTGACATAGGGTGTGTCAACATTTTATTGTATAAAATCCAGAATTCTGTGCGATTCTTTTGGACAAAATGTAAAGTCGTTGTGTTCATTGGTGGAAAATAAATTTGGAATATCAGGAATAGGAATTTTTAGAATTGTTGTGACTGTTCTTAAGTAAGAAAACATATAAATCGAAGGCATTATGTCTTTGAAATATTAGAAATTACAATTTTTTTATTTTATTAATAAAATTTGATATTCTATTCTATCCATTTTACTATTATATTAATGGTTTCATTAATATTTTTGCTTAGAACTATTGTTTTTCGAATAATATGACTCACCTTAATATATGCATTTCCATTTAAACACTCATTCATTTAGCTCACTCACATATTCTGATGTATAATATAAATATAAGGATGTAGTCATATATAAATATGTAAATTAAAATTACAACTGATTTTCAGTTGATGCATTCATTTACACGCACATGCAATAAGTCTTATCTTATGTACATACACATATATGTATGCATGACATGTGTCTTTCGTTTATTTATGGGTTCAAGTAATCATGAGCATAAGCGTATCAAAATATTATCTACAGTTATCATCATCGTCATCATCATCATCATCATCATCATCATCATCATCATCATTATCATCAACATTATTGATCAAAAGTAAAAACTTAATATTATACTATTATGGCATGTAAAATGACCAAAATAATTCCTACTGTACTATTTCTCCATTATAAATAACCAAAGATCAAGCACATGTGTATATTTTCGTAAGGTTTTTTTATATGATAGTATATAAGTGTGAGTATTTAATTCGTATGCAAATTAAATGCATGCATATACGAAATGGTTTTTGTACTATTTTTATTAAAAAAAAAAAAAACAATTTTTTGTTCTGCTTCAATAAATCAAATATGTAAATAAAAATATTCATTGTTGTTGTTCGTCTTGTTACTTCATAGTACAACTGGTACTGCCACTGATATGACACTTATTTTTTTCTCTTCGAAGACAAATAATTATAATTCACCTTCAAGCCACTTACCGTTTGATGACGTTGAAAAGAGAAAACTGTGAGTCAACTCACTCCAGCCATAACGATTTCTACGTAAATTGAAGAGAAAAGGAAAGAGAATGGAATGAAAATAATATTATTAGACAGTTGACAAATTGTATAGAAGTATATGTATACTATTGTCTATATTATAGAAGAATTGCCAATTGCTTGCCGACAGGTGGGTACCGTTCGAAAGAAAAATCCTTTCGATATTAAAATTGTTATGCATCCGCCGGGGATTGAACCACCACCTATAGATCAGATGGCCAACACACCAACCACTGAGCTACGGCACCTAGCCGATTCTTTACTATTTATATTTACATATTAAGCTAAAACTTGGTGGCTTAACAAGCTAATATTTTCATGTGCAAAGTGTAAAATCATCATTCTTATGCCCCTTTTTGGTTAATAAAATAAATCCAAATCCATTAAAGGTACTTCAATATTGTTCAAACTAAATATAGTAATTACTTGGAGTAAAATTAAAATTTAACTATTTAAAATTTTTTAAATTGATGTAAATCAAAATTTTTGGAACCACTCTAATATGCATATAGTTTAAATTAAAGTACCTTAAGCGTTGACATAATACATTTTTATCACAAAATTAAAAACAAAAGAAAAATATATAATTCGTTTCATGTTGTTGTTGTTGTTGCTGCTGCTGGCTGTTCCGTTGCTTCTATTGCGACATATAATATTTGCAGTAAATTCATAGCACGTCACTATTAATAGCTGTTAAGCATGTCATTCATAGTAACTACATAAAACTACTGTATATCGCATACATTGTAGTGCATTCACCTATAGAAATATGTATGTATAACACAATATGTGTCCTTAGTTTTCTCCAACTCCATGTGTGTGTGTGTGTGTGTGTGTAATATGTATTTGTATGTTTCTAAAATGCCAGCGGCAAGTAGCTAAATTATGCTAAATTAACAAATATTAACGACGACAATGCCGTGGACAACACTAGTAATCACAACAACAACAACAATAACATAAACTACAACAACAATAACAAGAAAAACATCATTAACATTAATGACCTCCCATAGGTGAATATATGTACGTGAATATACCAACTACATATGTATGTATGTATGTAGGTACATGTGAGAGTCAGCTATGCTATAGTTGAAGTTGAATATAATTGTTCTCAACATACACTGTTGTATTATGTCAGTTAACATGGCCTATCACGTGTCATATACTTTGGATATTAACATGTGAAAAGGGGGTTATGCAACTCTATGAAGCTGATAATTGAGAGAATTTCATGAGTTCACGAATAGTAGCCATGGAAATGTATATACATACATTTATATTTATGGTTGTATGAATGTGTGATTGAATGTTTTTCTTTTGAAAATTTATTTTTCACACCACTCGTATATATTTTTTGAAAATGATCTTGCTTATGATAACATACTAGTCTCTTAAGAGCTTAGCTTGAGTTGCCAATCCATTCGGATTATCCAGAATGAATAGTTTTAGTCCAATTTCCGGGGTTACGATTTTATAAAATTTTTTCTAATAATAATTTTCAATATGAATTTCATTTTAAATATGATAAGCTACAAATTATTTTGTATTTATTGTGCCTATTTGAGCAATATAGTCTATGTTATATTAATGAATTAAGTTATTTTTGCCGAAAAATTATTTTACTAAAAGACAAACTGAGAAAGACTGTACTCAACAATTTATTTCTAATGCAAACTGATGTTGGACAGTGGCAAAAATCATGCGATATTTGACTATCTTAATTTCCATTTAATGCAGATTATACTTAACTGCCTCATATGCGGCCTTCGACTAACCTTAAATGAGGTTTGCTTAGATTTAAGAAAATGGAAGCCGTATTTGGTGTGGTCAGAGCTTGGGTATAATTGGATAAAAACGATTCCTACTTCTCATACAAAAACATATGTTTTCGAATGTATATTTTTGTAGCTTTCTTATGAAAATATAAAGCTATTTATGAAGCTGCAATTCGCTATTTGTGATTATATTCACTGTAAAAATAGAGAACTTAAGTATTGGTGGAACCTCCCATGGAAAAGTGCTTTTTGCAGATTTTGCATATGGAAATATAAAGTAATATTATTGGACTTTGACAAGTGCATTTAAATTAGCAAAATAAAAACTAAGCCTACCTCCCTTAAAAATTGTTTTTGTCAAGTACCACCCATAATGCTAAGTGATATCGAACCATCAATATTAACGAAGTTGATTGCTTTTTCTTCTATAACCCCAGTAATTTTACTGCAATATTTACGCTGGCAACAAGGTCCACATTAGTGAATTTTTAAACAAAAAAGATTCACAATAGTTGAATTTTCTCTAAAAATTTAATAAAAAAAAGTTAAATATACAATTCTGAATTATTTATTATTTTTTGTTTTCATAAAAAAAAATATGGGCCATCCAGCTGCCAAAGACTATTACAAGTATTCAAATGCTAAAATGCATTATTAATGCCATCCTTTTTGTTTTACTGCCCTCTATTAAGATTCAAATTCAAGTTTTCATCAAAAATCTTTACATTTTGCATTAATCAAATATGTGCAAAAAAATGGAGGAGAAAAAGAAATCATAACATCTGTGAGAAAATTTCATCCATCTACGATCTAACGTGTTTGGTTCTTGACATAATTCATTTGAATATTTTTCACCGCATTATGTTTTGAATGCAACAGTAAGCAAGTTGAAAAATGTATTCCTTTTGGCACTGTGGCCTTTCTGCTTATGCTAGCACGCGGACGACAGCATTTCGAAATAATGCACATTTTTGCTGTTTCAGTCAGTTAAACCTGACTGGTCTGGCCAACTCAATAGCAAAACTAATGAAAATGTTAAGAGACCTTAAGCGACAAACATAAAGTGAGAAAAATGTCATCGTGCCACAACACACACACAAACACATATACTTGTATATAGATATAAAATAAAGAAATTTGCAATTTAACAACGCGTAATAAAAATGAAAATTTTAAACAAAGAATAAAATAGGTATACCATAAAACCAAAAGCCAAAAAGGAAGCAACGAATGCCAAGAAATGCAATGCACCACCATCACAATTTCTCTTTCATACACCGCTTAATGATAACCTGCGTCATCATTAAGTTAAATCATTGGAGAGTTGTGAGACGGTATGTACAATAAAGTTAAATATAATATTTTTTTTTTTTTGGCATATTGAGTTGTTGGGTGGGATTTACATTTTAATATTGTCAGCTACATTTTTTTGTTTTCATTTCGAGTATATGCCATATTACCACTTAATAAGTACTCACCTCGCTTGCACGGTGGCCTCATAATGTTGATCCGGATCCAAACCGCGAATCATGTAACTCATCCCTTGCGTGTAATGATGTGACAATGGCATCGCTGGCAGCACTACATCGCGCCAATCATTGCGGCCCCAATGCATAACGTTGCCATAACTGCCAAGACCAATATTGCTGATACGATGATTATGGTTGGTGTTGCCTAGGATACTACCGCCACCACCAATACTACTGGCACTACCAACACCACCACCACCACCACCACCCAGACCAGCACCACCATTGTACAGTTGTAACATTGACGATGACGATGAGTGTGCGGTATGCGCATCTATGGAGTTATCGACCTCATGTCCTTGTGGCAACCTTCGGAAGGATAATTTGTATTCCTCGATGGGTGTATGTGAGTCGACCGTCCATGAAATATTGTATCTAAAATGAGCAGAATGTAGACAGAATGAAGAAAATGGAATGCAAAAATATTTCAAGACAATAAAAATAAAACAAAAAATAAATTAAAGTGAATGAAAGAGACGGGGAAAAAGATATAGATGTTTTTATATACATTTACTGTATTCTATATATATTGTATGGTGCAACATATACACGCATATACATATATATACACATTTATCGCACAAGAATCGTGGGAATTAATAAAGTACGTGGCAATTGGTGTAATGTTGTTCAGTGTGTCTTTGCATCGTTGCGTAAATCTCTCGTTTGTCGAATTGATGGGGTATTACAAAGTGTACTTTCATCAATAGTAGCTTATACGTATAGTACTCACTCACTCTATATAGATCACACAATAGTTTTGCATACAAGAGAATATCCATTCCATTGTATATGCCATTTGTTAAGAAGCTTTGAAGCAATGAAGAATACAAAAAAAAAAACGGAGGAATGGAAAAAAAAAACACCATCATAGCAGCATGAAACTACCACCAAAGTACATTGGTTGATTTCTGTGGTGAATTGATGGTGGCATTACACTTTCACCAAACACACACACACACACACATAACACAAATTGCGCTTAAACTCGCTCAAAGGACACTCAATAACATACATTGTTTTTCTCTTTTATTTTTTTATTATTTTTTTTTGTTTGATTTTATTTCTCTTTCAATTTTTCATTGTTCTCTTTTGGCTCTGTGTGGATTCTGATGAAAATGAATGTTGAAACTATTTTTTAAATCGTTCACTTACTGGCTTGAGCTTGTCTGTGGTGATTTAGTATCCTTGCTCATTTCGAGCAAACACAATAATTAATTAAAATTCTTCAACTGATGAGGTGGTAGCAGCCACAGCCATAGCCACAGCTGCTAGTCGCTGCCGCTGATAGTCATTAAATGTTCGAAGGACATTTATTGACAATACTGATTTGTGTTGCATGTAGAAGAACATACATGATGTACACCATGAATTGTCTGTCTCACATAACAATTAATTCATTTGTTGATATTGGTAATTAAGCACATTCATACAAGTGTAAAAGAATATGTGCACCATGTCGGATGATTAATATTTATCTCATATGCAAATTAAATGGAACTCATACGCAGTGGTGTATTTTGTTATTAGTACCTCTTTTACTGTGATATTATAACAATGCACAACAGCCTTTTGATTGAACATTTCAAAGGTTGTAGTTTGATATTCAAGGATTTCTTCTGATGTGGAACATAAATGTACAATGTCATAATGCACCAATGCACCACCAGCGAATCTGTTATATACATACATACTTGCTAAAAAGTTACACGTTTTTATTTTATATTACATCAAATTTCATTTTCGTTTATTTTTCAAATGAAATAAGTTCGTTGGCTGCGTGTGTGACTAACAACAATCGCAACTCTAAATGAATTCAATCACATTTTGCGTTTTTGAAGCGCAATTGTGTTTGCTGGCATTGTTATGGATGTTGGTGTTGAATCACGATTCAGTTAGTGAATGTGTCGTGGGATGAGAGCACAGACTGAGTGTGAGTGTGTCTGTGTATATATAATAATATAGATGTGCTAGAGAGAAAAAGACTGGGAAACTGAAAGAGTTATGATAGAGAAAGAAAGGCGAGGCGATATTTAATAAGATATCCTTTGGCGTTGGCTTTTGTTATAACAGCAAGAAGCAGCTCTAGTTTCTAGTTGGGTTTGGTAACTCATTGCAAGTGAAATTCAATGTTCTTCTTACAGCTACTGCCATTATTATTACTGCTGCTGCTGCAGCCACTGTCGCTTTTGCTGTTATGAAATTTAATCTACAACATATTGTAGCATTGCACTATTGTCAAAATGTGAATGAACCATCGAATGAGCAGAAGCAACTGAACAAATAAATGCAGTAAGCCAAAGTCAAAGTGTCTTTGTGCATTACACGCCCACACAAATAACACGAATATATGAAAGGAGTAAATTGCATGCGTTGCTCGTTACAGCAACAGCAGCAGCAGCAGCAGTAATAGTAGCAAATGAACTTTGTTTTGTGCTGCTGATTATGTAAGGTTATTTTCGTTGTTGTTGTTGTGTTGTTGTTGTTGTTGTTGTTGTTGTTGTAACACAATAACACGCACTTATATATATATATATATATATATATAACAATAGTATAATACGTACATTCAACTTATAATGCTAACAACGCCAACGTCAACGACAACATTATTCTATTATCCTTTAACGCTTGCAGCTGCTAATGCAATCATCATATATGTCAATCATCATTGTATATATGATTATATTTGTCCACGCGTAGTCGTATGCTTTTACTTTAAGAATTTTTTCTTACATTGACATTCGTAGCATTCACATTAAAAATGCATTCTATGTGAATATACATATAAATGTGGGATGGGAAGCGAATTAAAAATTTCCCGGAATTAGAATTAGCAGTTATGTTATTTTTATTCGTAATTTTTTTATTTTCTATTTGTGAAGAGCATAATTCTAGAATGTATGATAATGTTATTGCATTAACTTTAATTGGTTTTCTAAATTATTGTTATTGAGAAAAGCACGTTAAAGTGTTTGTTTGGAAGGCTCACGTAGTTCAGCTGAGATTTATTGTAATTGCAGTTAAGGGTTTAATTGGAATGTGTTCTCGAAATATTAGAATTTGTAGAAACGCTTATTAGAAAGCATTGTATTTATAACTAAAGCCCAAGACTGAACAATAACATAGGCAATATTCTATATTTTTCTCCCCCTTTTCCTTAGCACATTAAGTGAAAGTTGAATCTGTGATAAAGATATACTAGGGTTTCCGAATCCTTAGAATTAATATTTAGTATACTAGGAAGTAAATTGGTATTTAATAATTACGCAGATTTTCCTGGCTGCCTGACTAGGCTTTGCGCATTTGACTTTGTTCTTTGCGCATAAGAGCACCTAATTTAGTCCTGCAAATTATTAATAAATTAACTAATATTCGTGTACTATTTTTGAGAACTGGGGTTGACTTCTAGGTGAATTTGTGAGTATTGCAACACGATTTTCATTACAGAGACCAATAGAGTATCCATTGAGCATGTGTTTAGAAATCGAAAAGATTGCTTATAAAACATATTTTCACATTATACGTTAAGCCTGATAATTGCCTTCAAATGCCATCAGAAGTCTATTTCGTTTTAGAATTTGAAAGCAGCAGATCTTATATCTCGAATTGATTTTTTTTATGGATATTTGGTTCCGATCTCATATATTTTCTACCAAAGGCAATATGTGATTGAACATCTGATTGGTCCTAAATTCTAAGATATTAATTTAATTTAGAATCGTACAATTATATATATAAAAATCAGTCTCGAATAATTTGTAATAGCTAGAGTTGCTTGCTTTCTTTCAGAGTGCTTTATATTGAGACTTTCGTTGAACTTTTTACAACAATTGGAAGATTAAACAAAAATAGGGAACAATCTGGGCCTTTTTAGGGACTTTCTAACCTATGATAGAATAACACAACTAAATAACGATTTCATTTATAAAGAACTTTGAGCTATAACCATAAAACATGGAGAAATATCCGTGAAAACTATCGATTCGGTCACTTAATTTTACCGATTATAATTATAATGATATTCAAAAAATTCTATGTTTATCAAGGAACTGCTATTTCATTTGAATTCGATTTATCTCATTTTCATATGAGAAACTTTTCAATGTATCACCATAAAATGTGTTGTGCGAACACGTGCTTCTACCGACCACCATGTTAAGCATGTGACTTCGTCAACACATAATTATATCTTTTATGATGGAAGACGACATATGGAGTGTGAGTGCTTGATGAATGACAGTCAACAGTAACTTAATACAAGTATACTTATGCTATATATAATATATATATATATATATATATACAATATATTCGTCTTCTAATATTTTTTCTTATGCAGAGTTGCCTTAAGTAGATAATATTGTTGTGTATTCTTATGATTATAACGATGATGATGATGATAATGATGATGATGATGATGTCATTGTAGTCATAGTAATAAAACCAAAACAAACACAAAATGAAATTTTTTTTTTGTATTAGAAAATCAAAAGAAAGTGGTAATTATCACTACTTGGACTTGTCTAGTTGCTATGTATCATATAATATACAATATAATTATTATGTAACTAGACAAGACATTATAAAATATTATTACTTGTTATTGTTGTTGTTGGTGTTGTTAGTGTGTTGGTAATGGTAGTTTTATTATTATAAAAAACATTTCATAATCACAGTATCATTTTGCATGAAAATGTTTATGTTACGTTTACGTTACGTAGTGTGTGTGTGCTCTGTGTTATTTATACCCTTAGGGTATAAGACTGGCATCAATTTTATTCTATATAGAGTGATTGTTGCTATTGTTGTTGTTGTTGTTGTTATTCTTGTTACGGATAGTAGGTATCCTTTTACTTATTTAATAACTTGCAAGGTTTTATTTTGCTTATACAATATTTTCTACTCCCCCTTAAGCATGATCAAGCGTATACAAAACATGTGTATAACAATTTTTTACACAAGCTGTTGCACATGCCACAGTATTATGGCATTTTCTATTTGAAAATTTGTTTTTCATTTACTATGGCACAAAGCACAGATAATTTTGAAATTTTCTGCATTTTCACGTTGTGTATAAACTTCATTTAAGTATGACATATTCGTATCATATGTATATGATTATATCTATATAGGTAATTTAATGGCATCATATACATATAATATAATGTACATAAATAATTAAATGTAAATTATATGCAAAATGTAATCATACTTTAATGATTTTTTTTATATAAGAATTTTTTTTATCGAATAAATTTTGTAAAATTTTCTGATTTTATTTACGCATATACGCATCACTATGAAATTGATGTGAATTTATATACTCGTATGTATACATTAGGATGAGTAAAATGAGAATTCAAGAGGTGAGTTTGAAAAAAAAAATGTCTGTTATGTGTAAAATGAATTTAGAGACTCTTCCGGGCAGATAGAAGAATTGATATAAATAAATTTATCAGTTAAATCATATTTTTGAATATTAAAATTTAGATAAATGTTAGGAAAATAATGTTTTCATAATTTTAGGGCTCATTTAAGTGGTTTTGATAAAAAAATATTGCTCAAAATGTGCGCTAAAACAGATATTTCCAGATTGCAGACACCTAAGAGTACTGCGCCGAACATTAGCTATATATATTTCAATAATTTTTTGCATTGATATTGATACAATTACATTTCGCCATAATTGCCAACATTTTCCGACATTATTTCATTCGATCTAAAATCATGTAACCACTCTAATATATAATTCTCATACAATATGTACAGACCCATATGTGAATATGGTCGCATACGATATTAAATAAAATTGGAAATAAGTTTTGAACAGTAATAAATACGAACGTTTTTATATATTGTTGATAGTTGCTGACAGCCATAAAATAAATATCTTCGGATTATTATTATGAATATTATTATTATTATTAGCAATTGTCATCGCTTATGTGTATGTGTCAACATTGAAAGCTAAAACGATAAGTATATTCAAGTGATTTTTTTCGTAATGCATTCATTGATAAACTTAGACAATGTCGAATATTTAGAGTGAAAGCTAGGAGTCAAACTAATAGAGAATAAGATGATGAGCCTGACATATCTGACATAGTGGCGCCACTATCACATAGTCTTATATGTAGAATACTGGTTGATGCGCTGTTAGTTCGAAGCGAAAAGCAGTTAAATGTTTGTGCTGGGTAAAGTAAATGCTTAGTGGCTGGGTTAGATGATGATGATGATGATGATGATGATGATGATGATGACGAATGCGTTGTATTGCTCTCTGTTGTGCCATTGGCATTGTTCTTGCTGCTATCGATGATGCGATACCATACACTAAACCATTCCTTAACTCTAATAAGTATGCTACACATACTACACGTAACTATACATTTTACTTATATTAAGATGGAGTTCAATGAATTCAAGTGTATTGACGCATAATATAAACTAGCGACATCAATAGTGCATGCAACTATGAGCAATAACTTTGTTGATTGCATTATATGTATGAAATGAAATCGATGACGACGACAGTGCCACTTTAATGAAGTACATAGATATTGGCCATTTGTATTATACATAAGTATTTGATTTGTTGTTATTATTTGCTTTATATTATTCTTATTATTTATGTAGTTTGTCTTTATCACATATAGTCATATTTATGGGGTTTCTAAGCATAATATATATTGCATAATATATATATTGAAATAATCATGATATTTAAGCATGTTGTAAGTTTCTTGGTCTCACATATATGTAGAATATTTTATATTCATTATTATTCAAAGTTATATGTATAACTGCATACGAATTCAATGAGTCATTCATCGCAATTGATGCATTTTGTTATTATAATACATCAATAACTACAGCAACAATGACAGTAAACCCTATACGAGTTTATAGTGTAACACAAGTATAAATTGAATACGTCATTCAAATAGGAGATTTCTCCAACTAATGCCATTATATTTTATCGGCAATTCACATACATGCGTCTAGACAATTCTATTCAATATAGATTATTTTTTGTGGAGAGAAAAATGGCTCAATACTATAGAACTTTTTACAATGCGTTTTACAGTTAACATCATGGGTGCAATTACTTTAAAAATCTGTAAATTATGGCAAAAATTCTTCAACATTGCAAGAACAAAATTCTTATGATAGAAAACCAACAATTGTATTATTACAAATTTTTTAAAGAATCGACGTTTCTGATTTGCAGAATCTAAACTCGAGCGAAACTTACAACAAAAAAAAAAAAAAAATGCTACAGGTATATTTTAAATGAGAGTAGCAACAATTTTGAAATCAGTATGTGTTATTCTTTCGAAGTGTAAAAAATATATTGTTTTTTAGCTACGACTATGTCAACTTTTGCGCCTACGGAACCACATTTGCGAGAAGCTTTGCTTTTTTGTTTTCATTTAAAGAAAAGAGCAGCGGAAAGTCATCACATACTGTGTGATGCTTATGGAGAACATGCTCCACAAATTTTAACTTGTAGATTTTGGTTTAGACAGTTATCGGAAGTGGTGATTTTCATACAAGCAATAAAGACTGTGGGGGAAGGCCAGCCATGTTTGAAGACGCTGAATTGGAGGCTTTATTGGAGGAAGACCCATGTCAAATCCAAAAGAAGCATGCTGAATCTTTAGAAGTGATTGAATAAGCCATTTATTGCATCTAAAGAGCATGGGTATGATCAAGAAAATCGGAAATTGGGTTCCATATGAACTGAAACCAAGAAACATCGAAAGGCTATTTTGCATGCCTGAAATGCTGCTTCAATAATATAAAGAGCAGTTTTTTTTCGCATTTTATCGTTACTGACGACAAAAATCGATCGATTACCATGATTCTAAGCGCAAAATGTCATATGTGAGACCTTACCATCCATCTAAATCGACTTCAAAACCAAATATTCATAATTCGAAAGTGCTGGGCTGTGTATTTGATGGAATCAGAAGGGTATGGTGTATTATGAGCTGCTAAAAATGGAATGAAACTATTATTGAGAAATGCTATCGAGAATAACTCATCGAATTGAAACCAGCATTAAACCAATAACAGCCGGAATGGGCGACCAAACACGAGTCACTGATTTTTCATCCATCACAATGTTCGTCCACATGTTGCGCAACCTATTAAAATATTCTTAGAAAATAACTGATGGGAAGTCTTACCCTGCCTGTCGTATAGCTCAGACATTGCCCCTTCTGAGTATCACTTGTTTCGATCAATGCAGACAATGCAGAATGTCTTGTCCGGATTATGCGTGGGTATCAAAAATTGGGTCGACAAGTATTTGGGCTCAAAAGATGAGCGATTCTATTGGGACGGAATTTATGCGCTCCGTCAAAGATGGAAAAAGTTATAGCTCCCGAAGCAAAATACTTTGAATAAAATATTTTTATTGTAGCAATTTTTTAAAATATAGTCTCAAAATCAGAGATAAATCCTTTAAAATATTCTTGTACATCCAATATAATTGGCATTGGCCTTGAGTGAACTCTATGCTAATTTTTTTATTCAGGAGAAAGCAATTAAATCGTAGATTCAAATTCAAATTAACACTACATTTCTAATGTTGATTTTTATCTAAAGATATTTTTTGTTAAAACTATTTTATTTAAGAGGGCATTATGTACGTTTTTAATGAGTTTCAATGCACTTTCGTTTCAGTTCTTATATGTTGTATACAATATAATTTGTATGATTATTTCTTTTAAAAAATAAATGAAATTTAAATACGAATTTGTAGAAAATCTACATGGCATACAAATAGAAATATGCTAACTAATTCATGTGCTACTTAATACATATATGCAAGCATCATGCACTGCTCAACAACTCAACAACTCTTCTTTGTCTTTTAAATACTTTTTTTTTATTTTCAGTTAGAGCATTCGAACGACCTCTTCCATTTGCATTTGCTTTCATTATTTGATGTTTTAGTTTTATTGATACTAAATATGTACAATTAAATTAAATCCTTGAAGTTGGCAATTATGTTGAACACTACCACTAACATCACTACCACCAGCATCACTGGCATCATCAAACATCATTAAACCTCGTTTTCCACTTGAACTGATTGCAATAATAATAACAACAACAACAACAACAACAACAATTAGTAAAACTCATTCTTAATTAATACAATGTATATAAAATACTTAGAATGAAGGTACACATGTAAGAGAGAAAAGTAAAATATACATGTACGAGTATATAGAGTACCGATATAGACCAAAGTAGAGCACACTAAATTACTTTGGTGAACTTGACTAATTACAAATGAGAATTTTGCTTCAAGTGTGTTTATACATATATCTATATTATATATATATATATATATATATATATATATATATATATATATATATATATATATATATATATATATATATATATATATATTTCCAGATATATAAAACATTTACACAGATGCCATAATACGGTCAGTCGTTCGGTCAGTCACAAGGACACGCAAAGTTACGTGTATCATTAGATTGTAATTGATACACATGTTCCTGTTGACCATTTGCTATGTATTGTCATACACGTACGATATATTCTACTTCTACTACTTACTATATACATATCTCATTTAATGCTGTTGTGGTTATTGTCATATGTACAACACATATATATATATATATATAATTGACCCACTTACTTGTCCTTATACTGACTGATTGGCGGTGAATTAAATACGGCCACATTTGGTTTTCCGCTTAACTGCAACGTTTTTCGTGACTTGCCAAGTTGATTCTCTGCCACACATGAGTAATTACCAAAATCTTGTGGATGCACCTTACGTATTATCAACGTATGACGTGAACCACGATTCTCCATTATATGACGTTCGGTTGTATCCAATTGCATGGTGTCCTTAAACCAAATGACCTGAACAGAGAAAGAGAGAGAGAGAATGAGATGATATAATGAAAGTGAAAAGACATTGATGTTAATAAGATATTTATTAAGTTTTGTGTATGTGTATTTTAGTTTATGTGGCTTGATATAATTACTCTTAATGATAATATTTTAATTAATACAATTTGAAAGATGATTCACACGATAATAATGACTATCAAGCACGCATTTATATTATACAATATAGTTTAGAAGATGAACTAACGATGAACGAACGATGTAATTCCTATTGCTATGAATAAGTATTTGAAAAATATCTTTAACAAAGTTCAGGGAAAATTATGGAACCATAGTTAGAGGTTAGAGGTTAAATAAAAACAGTGAAGAGTGCCTTTACAATTAAATTTCCAATTTGGTTACCAGCGACAACATATTTATAAACTACACACGTTTTTATAACATTCCATGTGTGCCTGTGTATACATGTGAATATACACAAAATGTTGAGCAACAAATAAACAGACGTGTGTGAAACATAGAGAAAGTAAATAAAGAAATTTTCTCATATATTTAACAAAAATAAATATACAAATTGTTATCATCCAGTGGATAGTGGTATCATTCAGTGACAGCAGTAACAAATAAGTAAATTATGATAGTAGATTTTCCATCAGATAGAAAAAGGTATGTTGCGTGAGGTATAGAGTGAATGTTGTACAACATTTGCATGATGCCAACAATAGGACAACAATCATATAATGGATACATTAATAATATAAAATTATAATAATATAACACAGTATTTTCGTATACAGAAACAACAAAATATTGTGTCAGGTGATGATAGTAGCCAGTAGCAGCTACACTATGGTCATAGTCATCACAACTATCATCACCACTATGATCATTGTCATTAATATCAAGAACATTTTGAACATGACACTCATACGAATTCTTTCTCTTTCTTTGCATGTAAAATAGCAGAGCAGAAATAAAATAAAATAACATTGCATATAAAAATGGCAAAAGTAAAATAATTAAAGTAAAAACAGAAGCATCACAAAAACACACACAGATATTAATATGTATGAGGTAGGTGTATTGTGAATATTTATTTTTATATCCTTATATATATATATATATATATATATATATATATATGTGGTATATTTTACTCATATCCATATATTTTCATAACGAAAACAATTCATGCCTACACATCTGTATGCATACGTGTGCGTTTGCGTGTGAATCCGTAACTCATCCAGTGATAACGAAACATTGGACAGACCAACAATGGAGCTGACAAATTGTCAAAAAATAACAGGTGTGAGTTTTTGTAAGCAAAAAAAAAAAAATAAAAAAATATTAAAACACACACACACATTCATTTATAGAAAAATATGAATATGTGCTCACAACCGTGTAACCAGTGCAGATAAGCAAGAATGCTGAAGACAGGCAGTAATCACAGAGCGATCGGGCGAAAGAGAAGGGCAACATGTGTGGTACACACACATGTTGCCCTATTCACTTCTCCATCCAATGTATTGTTAATAAACACTGTGTGCATGTGTCGAATTATTTTTGGCATATTTGTTGTTATTGTTATTTTTTTTGCCATTCTGTTCATTTATTTGTTAACTGATAAAGGTATTTATTATTGTCATTTAATACAAACTAATAGCGGCAGAGGTAGAGAAACTGTGTGGTGTCGTTAGTGACATAATACATCATGTTTGTGCTTCAGCATATAAATATAAATATATGTACATCAATATCAATGTACCTACGAATGTAGGCACTATATGCAACCAGTAGGAAGTGTTCAGAAAGTTATCATAAATGAGTTCATGCCTAGTGAATTTCGCATGGAAGTAAGACGTGAATTACACTATGCATAAATTTGAGGGTCATTGTGTCGGGTGTGAATCAAACCACTCTCAAACGATAGCATTAGACTTCAGTAACAAAAATTGTAATCCCTTTCTGCTCCACTATGTCACAGTGCTTTAAAATTTTGCTTTTTCTGTCAAAAGTAGAATCATAGAATTTGAAATATCATATATAACATTACATTTAAGATAGTTCTTGTCTTCGGAGACATATATTAGCATTTCTCATGGATTATTTTCTCGAAACATTTTAGACTTCTAGTGACCACCCTTATGGGTCATTTTAGGTCTTTTTTATATGTATTGGGGATTTTTCGAAAAGATCCTAGATGACCCATACGAATGGTATCCTAAATTAACCTAACCTCCTAGCGACCTTCAAAATGCAATTTTATTCAGACTCTCATAAAAGGGGTCAAATATATTCTGCAAAATTATTTCTTGTAAAATTTTACTAAATGCAATCAAACTTTGCATTTCGCTCCAATATGAAATTTAACACTTTTGTCGACTTTAAAAAAAAAAAAAAAAATAGCAGGCAATAAATTGCAAATAATATGGACATAAAAAATTTGCTTTAGGAAGCAAAGAAATTTAGAGGTTTTACTATATGGATCAAGGTCTTTCATCCTGAGATGGAATCAAACCGCTCCTAGACAATAACCCTGAAATTGTGTCACAGTGTTATTTAATTTTTTTTTTTATAATTTAATTTAAATTTCTTTTCGTTCAGTTTTTTTTTTTATAAAATAATATACAACAATCATTGACGAGCCATGCACTTCCAGGGATAATGAATTATGATATTGTTGCTAGAACAGATTTTTACAGAGTTTCTCAAAATTAATGTATTTTGATTATATTTTCTTTTTATTTACATTAACATGAAGTACTTTTCTAAAAGCTAATGTAATTATTTGTAGTTATTGTATTATTTTCTATTTGATGTTTCATTTTCATTAACACTACACGCATGCATATATAGCCTCATGTGTATGAATGTGTGTATATATGTATTTGTATGTATTTGAGTATACAATATATACTTATATACGCACGAATACATCTGTTTATTTAGTAGTAAGTTTGTTTATTTACTGTTATGGGCGAGTACATAAGTGTAATCAGTTAAATTCATGTTTTCATTCATTTAATCGTCAGTTGCTACGTAATCAGCCATAAGTGTTAACGTCAACAATATTTTGTTGATTGATATAAATGACATGTACTACTACTACTATGATATATATGCTTTCAATTATGCGATTATGTATTTGCGGTTGATTTCATTTTTGCTTTGTTGTCATTTAATTAACCATTTTTCTTACTATAGGACAAATTTTTGTATTTTTATTTCATTTTATTATTTCTTTTATTTATAATAAGATATGCTATTTGATTTGTATTTGTTTTGCTATATTTTATAATGTCATATCTTGTCAAAATATACAAATTTTGGCATACCAAAACTAAATGAGAATTATTATATAGTGAGAGGGAATGATCAATGTACGCTGAACGAAAAATAAGATCAATCAATGTGCTGAATCTGTTCACAATGTAAACTAAATGAGAATTATTATATAGTAACAGTGTATACTCAATATATGCTGAATGAAAAATAAGGTTAGCAAGACATCTTATAAGAACTCCGAAGATGGTTCCTCGTCGTTTGATTTGTCGTAATTCAAATATTAGGGGATTTCGATCAATTCTTATCTAAGCAGTTTCTTAATTTCACAGTTTCGTACAATGCTTCTGGCTATGACTTTCCATACGAGTTGAATAAATTTTAAACTTTTTAGTTATCTCATTCAAAAATTGGTTCTCAAATTGATTTGATTTAACTTAGGGCATTCTACATTCGGTCAAACAAAAAGTGTTGGAATATTCAATTAAGTGAACAAGTAATAATTTGTTGCAAAAAACACACAGTTCAATGGAGCATCTTTCTCTCTTTTGCTCTTTCATTTTTAATCACTTTTCCTTCCTATCTTATACCCAACATCTATATCGATCGGTTATTATCTTCTGGACTAATTACTACTCATCACCATTTTAGTATATAATTTCTTTATCTAAAAGCTTTACCTCCTCACTTTGACATATTAACTTTTAGAAAGAAAATAAAATAGACGTAGAAAAAAAGAGAGAACAAAAAAAAAAAAAAAATGAGCAGACAAAATAAGAAGATTGATTTTCAATCAGCATTTAGACAAGTAAGTAGAAGAACAATAATCATTATTTGTTTCACACCAATGTACCAATATTTTGCTTTATTTCGCACCATTGGTGTGATTCTTATTGTTATTTTTTCTTTCGTTCGTTGTTATTATTATTCGCATTTATTTCGAAACACGTTCCATCAATCTCGAAATAAAAAAAAAAAAATAATAAAATCAACTAAAATAAAAATAAACACAAAACATAAAGAAAAAAGAAAGCGAAAATACAGAAAATCAACTCTAATCAATCTTTTACACTTGCTTAATTTTTCGCATTTACAATAAATGTGCTGCTGTTGTTGTTTTTGTTGTTGTTGCTGTTGTTGCTATTCAATATAGAAAAATTGCACATCAAAATGCTTTTTCATTGAATGTTGATTATAGTAATGATGAAAATAATAATGATGATGATGATGATGATGCTTCATCGTTAATATCATCTGTGTCACCTTCAACGAAAACATCTTTGCATGTGGTCCTAAGGTATCGTAGATAACTACAACTGTGTGTGTCTGTGCGCATAAGCATGAAAACATGTATGCGTACGTGTTTGAAGTGAAATTTCACGAATTTGCTATTGTTTTGTTTTTGTTTTTTTCCTTCTTTTATTTGTAGCAACTAAATGATGATGATAGATAGATAGATAGATGTTGTAGTATTACAAGAACAATAAAGGTAAAAATTAATAGTAACTATTTATGTACTGTGAGTGTAGTTAGTGTGTGTGCTACACATGACACAAATGATATCAATGAACAATGAGTGATGGGGAAAGAAAAACATTCCAATCAACATGCAGACTTTATGCATACATGGGTGTGTATGTGTGTTAGTGGTGAATAAGACAAGATGTGATATCTTAAAATAGTAAAAACCAATAACAACTACAACAAGAACAACAACAGTAACCAAAATAATAGCAATAAATTGTAAGCAATTCCCAAAGACGACACTAAAGACGACAGAGCTACATACATCATCATCATCATCATCATCATCATCATCATCATCATCTAATGAGGCATATAAAACTTGATACTAAATGTTAATATTGTAAAGAAAAAGAAGAAGAAGAAGAATTATATGATGTAAATATTATGTATATGTATGTATTGTATATATGTATGTGCTTATGTATAATAACGATAAAGAGAAGAAGATAAATTTAGCATAAAATATAACTTAAAGCACGTCTTTCATTTCACTCGTAACATTAGTGCATGGCTAAAGAAATGAAATTATTGCCAAAGTCATATGGGAATTATGTAACATATGTACTTATATACATATGTATGTATAGAGTATATAGAATTTACAACTAATTCTTTCTCAGCTACTTATACTGTATCGTACGTACTAGATATACTGCACGAATATAATTGATTTCAACACTCCACTAAGAATACATTCAATGCGTTGAGATAAATTTATAGCCACTATTTCAAGCACTAATCGATTTGCGTTCTATTTATTTTACAAATCTTACAGCTTCCTTCAACAAAGATAAAGTGAATTAATATACCCCGAATATCCAAAATATCATGCTCGTGCAATAGCCTAATATATACATACTAAGCATATATGTATGTATATTTGTACAAACATACTCATTAATAGAGTTACACAATGAGAATATATGTATAGCTATACATACCTATACCTACTTATATGTTGCCGGTAAAACATTCATATAACACGTACTTAATTCTAAGAGGAGACTTTACTCTCTCTCTATCACTGTCTCTCATCTACTATACAATACATACAAATATTGTATGTGGTATTTATACCTACATACAATACACACTCATGATAAGAGAGATAAGCTGTCTATCTTAAATGTGTTATATTGTGAGTCTGGTGATGTATTCTGTACACACGTCCTACACACAAAGGCACCCACATAACATTAACTCACATTCATATATGTTATATTATATAATTATATATGTTTGGAAACTCAAATCCAGTGCAATAATTCAGCGTCAACTTTAGCTTTAACTTTAAAGTATACTTCAAGTGAATATTTAGATATGAAACTATATGCGAGGTTGGAATTCATTTATGGTGAGAGTACTAAAATAAAGGATTGCAAATTTGTCAGTCTATCATTTTTCGGAATCCTTTTTATATTATTCACATTAATAGTTTGGAACGAGTTGAAAAGAAGTTTATTAAATTTGCACTTTGTTCAATAAGGGTATAAAAATTGGGTATGAAATCATTGGAGCATAGACTATAGGTCCAATCCTTAACTTTTATAGCGGATATCGTTTGTGGGCGTATTAATTGCTCAATTTTACTGAGTATCATTAATTTCATTTCCATGTACATCTACGTAAGCTACGTCATGCTGAGGTTTTTTTTTATGTAAAACATTCGAGAAGGAATTATGCTCTAAATGAGCCAATTACTAGGACTCTTCGGGATTTTAGCAGGTTGAATAGTAATGTTTACCCAGAGGTGCCCTAGTGGCTTTGCTGAGTATCATTAATTTCATTTCCATGTACATCTACGTAAGCTACGTCATGCTGAGGTTTTTTTTTTTATGTAAAATATTCGAGAAGGAATTATGCTCTAAATGAGCCAATTACTAGGAGTCTTCGGGATTTTAGCAGGTTGAATAGTAATGTTTACCCAGAGGTGCCCTAGTGGCTTTGCTATATAATGCTTTGTAATTATGTTTATTCGTTTGATTGTTTTGATTTTATTTTTGATTTAGTTATTTTAATAATGTTTTCTAGTGGGTAAGGATTTTTTTTTCACCATAGGCTATTATAATAAATGAAATAAAATAATTTAAGGACAAAAATCGTCTCTGCTAAGTGAAAGGCTATGTGATTACATAGAAATTGCTGATTAATTGCTTAAACTGATTAACTGCTTAAACTGATTAACTGATTAAAGTTGATTTTTATCCTTTCAGTATTCATTTATGGAAGATTTAGCACATTTTCCTCCAATTTTCATTTTCGCAATTGGCAGAAATTCCTACTTCAAAGTACTCAACCTTTCTGTGTAACAAATGAACAAATTCTTAACACGAAATATATTTTTGAGTTCCCATCATTTCACTACCGGAGCTAAAATATACTATGTACTTCGACGACTCGCACATTGGAAAAATTTTCACGCACATTTTTGTCCCCAAGAGTACTATTTTTTAATCAATTGCTTCTTATCTGGGATTTGCATTTTAAATGAGATGTATTCCCAATGTTTTAACAATACAAAGTTCGCATAGTATCAAAAAATTGCAAAATATTTAAATTTTCACATCAGGTTAGATTCGGCTAGGTTATGTGGCTGCCCTCTTTCTGAGAGGACCCACTTAGGCTAGAAAGGCCATTGTGAATATTGTAATACTGTTGTTGTGTTGTGCGTGTTAAATTTCGATAGCATTAGAAGGAACCTACTTATATTAGACGCTTCCGAACGACAGAACCCTTGTGACATCACTTTAACTTAGTTTTGTCACAGAGCTCTTTTAAGAAGCATTTTTGCCAAATTGTTACTGCCGGAAAAATTTCCAATTCTTGCCAACAGGTGGGCACCGTTCGAAAAAAAATCTTTTCGATATTAAGTATTGTTATGCTTCAGCCGGGGATTGAACCCACGACCTACAGATCAGAAGGCCAACGCTCTAACTTTACTATCATTAGCACTAGCCTTAAATCTATTGAGAATTGCTCACTTGTTTATATAATTTATTTTTAATAAATATTATAAATAGATTCATGTACTTTGATTATTACTTTGATGCTGAAGTTGTCAATGCAATTCTTGAAAGATAGAAAAGTTAAAGTTAACGCTTAAGTATTTTATGATTTTGTGCTCCAAGCCTCATATACTCATATATTATACTTTCGTAGTAATGCTTATTATATACTATATATGTATAATATGAAAAGAGTTCGTTGAATAGAATAAACGTAAGAATGAAAATGTATAGAAAAAAAAACAAGAAATAATAATAATAATAAATGCAAAACGTATTTGTCGCACACATGGAATTTAACGATAATTTGTTCACTAATTAAAAAGGGATTTTCATTTCATTTTGCTACATGTACTCGTACACACACACACACATGCATGTAACGCATATATCAATTAGATACTAACAAAGCCCATTGCTTTTCACATTAACACCCCTCACACAACTAGTGAAACTTATTTGCTACTTATTAATTATTTATTTATATACGTACGAGTTTTATACATGTAATCCCGAGTGATGAAAACTTGTTATGCTATGCAGCATTAGGATATAAATCCATCCATTCAAAAGTCATTGCTGAGTTGAATTTAATGGAATATGAGATAATGTCGATAATATAATGAAATAGGAAGGGAAAAAAAAAATAAAACTATTGAAAGTTTTTTTTATTTGAATTTTTTTCTTTTCATTCTGTTTTATTTCATACTAATCTTTAAGCACTTCCACTATGTAAATGATGCTTAAATCAAAATCACTTCCAAGGCATTTTAGTCAACTGTGTAAATGAATGAAAGGAAAAATGATATAAAATGAATATATTAAGTTCGAATTAAAGACTTAATTTCAGGTAATCACCGATTTCATTTTCTACACTATTCAATGATAATCATAGGACAACTAACACTCGCATTCATTACAAAAAGAAATATTCAAGAGCAAAGAAGTAACAATAAGTAACTGCTGATTTTCTGATTAAAGCTGATTAAAATATTTCATTGTTGATTCGTGTAACTGCAAAAATAAACAACAACAAAATACTCAACATAATAAGCCTTAGTAAGAAAACAACAATAACAATGGCAGACAAACAGTTGAGGCGTTAATTTGATAAAGTATCTGAATTACAACGCATTAAAAGGTCTTAAAGAGAAGAGTTGCAACAAAACAATAACGATAAGACAAATCTAAGTAACCAAAGGGTTAGGTAGTATTTGAGTAATAAATATATAGGTTAATTCATTGTCGATTTCATTTTGTAAACTTTCAAAAAAAAAATTTTTTTCAGAAATTATATTAAATTCCATATTGATAGCATATAAAATTGCTTAAAGGCGAAGAAGTATCATTTACTCTTTATGTAAGTGCAATATACTTATGTTGCATATCAGCTAGGAGCCATCTGTGTAGTTTGACATAGAAAGAAATAAAAACTTATATTATGATATGTAAAAGCGATATGTCATCTATTTTAACATGGGTTCATGACCTGATTTGGGAAACAGTTTTGCTTGAAATTAATGGAGTGAGTATTATATATGAGTATTTATATGTAAATTGTATAATAAAGTATCCCAGAAATAAATTAAAGAAAATTCCATTGAGAATGAAAAGATTGAAATTTTAATTAATTCAAAAGTTTACGCGAAAAAAACATTTGAATCATGATTCTTCTTATATACGACAAGGTACTATTGCAGTTGCAACAAGTACTCTTGAACGCCTACATATACTTGTACATGAATATATTATCATCAATAACAAACAACACTCCATTAAGTAAAAACGAAGGAAAAAGAAATTAAGAATCTAGGTATATTATGAGTATTCAATATTATAAGCACCATCATCCACATTACGTTAGTAATCATCATCAGCAGTATCAGCATCATTATTTTATCATGTTATTATTCACATGATAAGTTTTACCACTTCATTGATTTTGATATGTAGACATAATACATACATACAGTAATAAATTGTTGAAGATATCACACTCATACAATTACCTACATAGATATTCATTTAAGCTGGCAGACAATTTTCAAGTGATAACATTACATACAATATTGTTAAGCTTCTCATTATCTTGGTTGGGACATTTTATAGTATACATACATACATATACAATAAGTAGAAGTGTAAAACCAATAATTCATAACATTCATACTCACTCACTCTTTATTATTATTATCCATGTATGTATTCTTCATTCAATTCAATACTACATCTTCATTTGAATAAATTGTCATCATCGCTTTTTTTTTATTCATATCGTAATAATAAAGAAAACACCTCTTTAATTGCACTTGTACAAATATAAGGGTATATATGCGTCTACGTATATGTTCTACATTAAAAATCACTTACTCACTCAAACACTCATAGGCGAGTGAATAATAAAGGGTATTTTTGTTTTTTAGAGAGAGACATTATAATTTTTATTTTAATTATTCAATTAAAAATTATAATTATAATAAAATAATGAACTAAAAAAAAATCTAGTGCATAAGAGGTGGCATATTTCGATAATATTTCATTCGACGATTTTAAATGTCTGATCTATTGTCTATTGAGCAAAATCCTTGCCAGAAATCCCACGGTACTAAATTAGGTGAATACGGTTGATGACGAAAATTGTCTAACTATAATTTTTGCCATTTTATATGCAGAACTTCGGATCGAAATTCGAACATCTTAGAGGTCACCTAGATATTTTTTTTCTTTAAAAATCACCAAACTCTTACCACATCACGTCTTCGAGAATGGCACCAGGAACCATTTGTAATAAAATAATTTAAATTCTTTGTAAAAGTGTTGAGCTGTTGAATTCTTATATAAGAAATCGAATTGTAAGTTTGTTACATAAAAAAATACCCTTTTAATCATATGTAATAATATGTATGATATTTGAATTGATTGCATTGCATTGCTTTCACCCAATGTGCAATCAACGAGTATGAAAAAAGTTTGAAGTTCAACTCATCATCATATCAATTCATTAAAATATTATTACTATGGGAATGAGATTAAGATGAAGTGTTTGATGTACATTATCAATTTTGAAATTAATTTGCGAAATAATTTTCAAAAACACATATGACAAACATAGGCACAGACGCCGACACAATCAATACATCGAGGAGTATAATAGAGAGTATTTCAATAAGAGGTTGCATTTTAAATTTCCCATTATTTTATTTTAGGTGTCAATATACAAGTGTTATATGCTGAAATTTGACAAAAAAGAATTAAAGTTTTTCCAAATATAGATCGATGTATGTTCGCGCAATACTTTGAAATAGTGAAAATTCACTACAAAAACTGTGAAAATATCGCAAACACAATTTGTAAACTTCATACTGTTATTGGCCTTCTCGCAGAGCTATAATGAAATTAATCGATATATTCGGACGTCTGTGACAATTTAGTGATGTAAAGACTCCAACTCATGTTCGTTCGGCTAGGTCAATTAAAAATATCGCAACTGTACCTGTGGGTGTGGCTGAAAACAGAGCATTATTCATTTCAAGACGATCACAGCAATTGGGTCTATAGAAATCCACTTTGTACCGTATTTTGTATAAAGATTTTGACCTATATGTTCATAAAGTGTAGTTGACACAAGTTGATTGAAGCCTTTAGTTTTTGAAAAATTATATAGATTGGCTGATTCAGTGCTGAAAATGCCTGAAGAAGATCATGATTTCTCAAACAGAATTATTCTGAGCGATGAGGCTTGTGAATAAGCAAAACCGTCGCATTTGAGACTCCGAAAAACCCCAAAAGAAATCCAATCTCTCCATCCATAACGAGTGACAGTTTGGTGCAGTTTTTGGAGTTTTTTTGAAAATGATTCTTGTTGCGACGGTTTCAGTGAATAGATTGTGTTGCCAAACAATGTTAATGGATCATTTGTTGGTGTGAAATTGATGCTATGCATGAGGACGACATTTATTTTCAACAGAACGGCACCACATGCCATATAGCTGGTAAATTAATGGCTTTATTGAGTGAAAATATTTCCTGGACGTGTGATTTGTTAAAATAGAGACTTTGAGCGTGTGTCGCGATTATGCGACTTTTTTCTTTGTAGCTACTTTAAAGGTAAAGTCTACGCCAATGCTCTAGCAAAGATAATAGATTATTCGCAAGATATCGCCACAATTATAGGAAAATGTGAAATGAAAAATTTCATCAAAAGAATACCCATAAGTTGTGCTTCATAGTTTGTACTTTCGATTAAAATTAAATTATCAGCTTTTTTCACAAAATAGTTTAGTTTTTTTTTTTTTAATTTAAAATAACACCTCTCGTTGAAAGACGCTGTACTATAAGTACACACACATGTCACGTCATCGATGGACGTATATATTAATTTAACAAATCAACAACTAAAATCCATGGAAAGGTGAAAGGTGATATTACGTAAGTATATGTGTCAGTATAAATACCTGATATGCCAGCGGCAGAGTACAATTTGTACATGTCAGTGAGTTTGTCAAAAATTAATGGCGGTGAATATGAAAAGTTAATAATAATTATAGTATGTGCTCATACTATTTGCATATAGAAAATCATGTCGACTATGGTGCAACTGATGATGTCGATTGTGATAATTATCATGATGATGATGATGATGATGATGGTGGTCATAATTATTGTTAATATCGTTGTTATTGACAGCTCCTTATGTGTAAGCACATACACCTTTATATTCATTTGCATTATTTGCGCATAAAAGCATGTAAACATATTCGTACGCTAACAGAGAGTCTGAGAGTACGTCATTATTATGGCGAATAATTGATAGCAAGAGGTCAGTAGACATTTGTGAGGGAGTGCGACAGTGCGACTTTTGATAATTCTTCTATTAATATGGAATTTTGATGAGTCTTGCAATAACATTTCGTGAAGATGTTATTGAAAGACTTTCTAAATAAAAAATAAAAAATAAAAAAATCATTAAAATCTTCAATATAAAAATAATATATTGAATTTATATTTTCCTAATGGGAATCATTGCAATAAATCAATACAAATAAAAAGAACTTCATAATATGCATGTGTGCCTCATGCAGCATGTTGCAGTGAAATACCTACCTCATAAAATTGACTTTACGACATCAAGTGTGATAACAAGCAATATTTCACCCACACCCAAACGCATACATATGTACACATGTAAACACTGCTATTGGCATATGTAAGAACGTAACCGAGTGTGACTTTTATTCAATCAATGTGTTTATTATCATAATGGCATATCGTTGTTACACTGACTGGCTACGCTCGCTGTGTATATGTTTGCGTATGTGAATTTTAAGCGACAAGGATAATTTATAATTTATTGAAAATGCATAGACATAAGTACCATACATATGTGTTTGTTATGCATCTTCAACAATAAATGGAATGGAGACGATATTAGTATTGGATTGGATGATTATATGGAGCTTGTCTAACATGGAGCATTTTATATGTCTAATATCCATATGTATATAATTTTGATATATGAATGTATATAAATGTTCAATTGCAAATGAGTAGTAGCTGATAAGTTAATGAGTCTCATCAATAGAGATGTGCTCGTAACGAATCACATGACTACATTTCATCATGCTGCAGCAATTATATCCAGCTCCAAATTAAGAGAATATACTGTATTAATGTAGAATTATTTAGATTGGAAAATTTTGTAGAAATAAATATTCGAATATTATTTCCAAATTGTTATATTAAGTAATTCATTCACATCAATGCCTTGTGACATCACTTTAGCTTAGTTTTGTCACAGAGCTCCTTTCAAAAGCATTTTTGGCAAATTGTTACTGCCAATTATTTACATGTGGGTACCGTTCGAAAGAAAAATCTTTTCGATATCAAAATTTATTATGCTTAGGTCGGGAATTGAACTCACGACCTACAGGCCAACGCACTAACCATTGGGCTACGGCAACCACTAAACTAATGTTATATGGGGAAATATTTGTCATAATTAATAAAAATCCTCTCTGTAAAGGTTTGGATTTATTATTATTATTTTTTTTTTTGGTTTCAAAACCATGTCCACAATGTGGATATCATTACTTATGGATATGAATTCATAAATATAGTAGGTATATAACAACACCACATCACACAACATCAACCCTTTCCCAATTCATATATAATTAAAATTTCATTTCAATAATTTCATATACGAACATATGCTGATGTTGATATTAGGGTCATTATTACTTGTGGCATTTATCAAATATTTAAAGAATGTATATGCGTACAACTGGAGTCAGCTGCAGTGGTTACAACAACAGTGACAATTAAGGACATTATGTAATGAAATGCATTATGGAATTCGCGGTGCAATTTAAATCGGTTCACAATAATTATACATCTATCTTCTATTTCTATTATTATTTTAATTCAGAATATAATACCACATGCCATATGAGATTATAAATCATTATATGATGTAATTACTATTATTATTATTTTTCAATATTTCAAGTGCTTACAATTATAAAATTGTTTTCATTCCAATTGCTTGCAATCGTACTTAAAGAATTATTTTATTTTGATTTCAAGAAATTTGAGTCAAACTTTTTTTGATTAAAATGTCATGTAATCATGATATTTTGTCCAAAATTGTTGCTTATTAGAATTACACCCCAAAATTTTAAAGTTCAATAGTTCAAAATTATATAAATATACAAATTTGTTGAAGAAGAATATTAATTAATTTCTTGATACTTCCAGATCATGAAAAACTTTATATTTGCTTACCTGCAAACAACACAATGCATTCAATATAGTAACAACACACAGAAAATGGGTTTAGTAAGAAACATTCCCTTATATACATGTGTATATGTATACATACAATGTGTCTACACATTTAATGTTTATAACATTTATAATTCAGTGAACTTTGAGCATTTTGTGACTAAATTTGACCCACAATAGCTCTTTCCTATAATTAATACACATTATGACGACATACATGTATGACGACGAAGTTGGAGACGGTGCTGATAACAAATGCTTATATTACACCAACAGCGTGGTAAGTAAATTTTATATTAACATGATTGAATATAAGGAGAGAAACGTTATTGTTGGTTTTTGTATAAAAAACATACACAAATATGTTAGTGCAGCACAAAATATTATTTTAAAAAACTACATAAAAAAAAAAATAAAATAAAAATTGAAATTTAAAATATTCTACAATTACCATGCTCTGCAATAAATAATAGAAAATATTAGGTACTATGAAAAAAAAAAAAATATGTATTATTGGGTCGTAATAAGACATCTGGGAAGAAAAGAATTTAAAGAAATTAAAATACGTTACATTTTTTCAACATAATTTTGTACTAAAAGAACAAAAACCTTTGCTTTATCCTGCTACACAAATGTGGAGAATGCAAAACTAAAAACCTGGTCACCGGACATCACTGGAATCAAGCTTTGAATATTCGGACTATCGTTGGAAATTACACAATTTAACTGCAAAAAAAGGGAAAGATCGCGTTGTTCGATGGGCAAAAATGCAGAAAATGGATTTATGATTCACCAAGAATGATGGTAGATAAGAAAGCACATCACCCCGAAAGTCCATACTATACACTATTTAGATCGACGGTAACATTTTTGTAACACCTAGTGTCACTAATATAGCAAAACTACTAAAATAATATATTTTTTCATAATATTTCCAAGTATACTGAATATAGCTCTACAAATGCTAGGCTTACAAGAAATAGAGAGAAAGAGAGAGAGAGAGAGAGAGAGAGAGAGAAGAAATGTATTAAAAAATCCAATCAAATCAAAACAAACATTTGTAACAACAAAAGCGTTAAATTGTGTACATTAGTTGTATGTACATAAAATAAAAACAACAACAACACCAGAAATACAAATAAAACAACGGAAACACTTTAAAGCAATGTATATGAAATAGAAGTGAATGAATTTACAAATTGCATGAGGAAATGCAATTTGAAAAGTGCAAAAAGGCAGCTGCAAAGAGTGAAGAATATGAAGCTAACTACAAATTTTTGAAAATGAAGTAACCACTTAAGTAGCAGTAAATTCAACGGAAAGCAAAATAAGCCTTCTATTCGTATGTATTACATTATGTGGATATGATGAAGTGTATGTGTGGGTGGTGCCCCTTGATGTGTATATGTCGCATGTACATCTAATGGTAGGTAATATTTAGTTGTAAATGTAGTGCTTACTTAGTTTATAATTTTCACAAAGCATTGACATTTACTGTTGCAAACGTAAGCAAATCGTTTTTATATATGTACCTAGTGCTAGCACATTAGTGCTAGTAACCTTTTGATAGACTTTGTACTTTGTATTGAATTTTGTTTTCCCATTTGCTGTATTGCCGGATATTTATATGTGTATTGTAATTGTAAAATGTTGCTAATTTTCTTACATTTCATGTCACAAATTGAAATCAGAACAAATGTATTGTTAAAAAAGAAAAAAAGAATTATAACAAATGGGATAAAATCAAAGCAGAATTTGGGGATAATGAAATAGCAACCACTTATTATAGTTATTTGATGTGTGTTTGAAATTAAGCAGAAACAAACACAAATTCATAAAATTCGTTAGACGTTATGCTAGGTACTTGGTGCAGATTTTAAACACTCAAGAACAGAATGAAGACTATTATTATACGAATATAAGACTATAATAACAAATGTCAAAGGAATCTAAAATGATGTCACCACAGAATAATTGCGCCATTTCAATTTGGACCCTGCTATAGTGAAAATATTTATATTAGTCAACTCCGTATAGCAGAACAGTGTGAATTTTGTATGGCAGCCATCCTAAAGGAAATATTCCGAAGATAAAATTAATAGGTATTAGTCATACATATTGCTGCTCTAAGGGCGATTGCTGAACAACTATGGGGTTAATCGTCGACTTTAACGTGTTTTTGTATACATTTTATATGAGAATGTATTTAAGGGGTAGAGATAAAGAGTAAGTATCAGGTGTAGTAAAAATAAATCCATTTTTCCAATAGGTTTAGTAATCTGTATCACACGTTCTATAAGTGCGATCGGGTTACGTTGTATGGCGTTAAAAAGATAGGATTTCGTACTAAATAAACTTTTCGGGCAGTTTTGTGATTGCTTGACTCTGTATTGTTTGATCACGCGTCAAAGATGGACACCAGTAAAGAGAAAATACACCATATTTTACAGTGTTGCTTCGATAAAGGCGAAAACGCAAGCCAGACGGCTGAAAATGTGAATAGTGTTTATGATCCTGATACTGTAACTGCCAATTATGTGCAATGTGAAATCTTTGAGTCTGGCCATCATGTAAGCACTGTTTCTATTGCCCAGGAGTGCTTACGACTATCATCTATCATCAGCTGCTCCCCTACGGCCAAACTCTTAATTCGGAACTGTACTCTCAACAACTGGGCCGTCTGGAGGAAGCAATCGCCCAGAAGCGGCCAGCTTTGGCCAATAGGAGAGGAATTCTGTTTCATCAGGACAACGCCAGGCCACACACATCGATAGTGACTCGCCAGAAGCTCCGAGAGCTTGTTTGGGAGGTTCTTATGCATCCACCTTATATTCCGGACCAGGCATCAAGTGATTACTACCTATTCCTATGGTGAATGATTTTTCTGGTGAAAATCGACTGTCCTAGTTTTTTTTCCAATAGGGACGAGAGTTTTTATGAGAGTGGCACTCTGAAATTACTTTTAAAAATAATGGATTTCTTTTTACTAGACCTTATATGTTGGGGAGTAAAAATTAGAGGTGGACAGTCAATCGTTTCACTGCTCCAGAAGTAATTCCAGGGCAACTATAAGGCAATTTGTCGATTTTCAAGTGTTTTTGTAGTTAGTAGTTTTTGTAGGAGTACGTAAGGTAGTCCCTCATACATTTCACTGCTCTACGGACAATTTCTGGATAGCTCTATTTTTATTCGGTTTCCTTAGATTGTGGTATATTGCACTTATTCCAAGTCTGGAATTCTAATTTGCTTATTTGAAATCATCCAGATTATGCTTTTCGACGAACTTGACCATTTGAAAATTTCACATTTTCAGGGTAGCACATGTGCGATTCTCATATCGGATTAAAAATTAATAGTAAATAATGATAATAATATCTGATAGCAACTGCAATAATAATAACAATATAATTATATGTAAAGAGAAGATAACTAATATTCGAAAATTGTACAACAACATTTTACTAGATATTATTACAGATTTCTTCTTTCTCTTAATTCTATACTAATACTTATGTATATAATTTGTAGATATTCACTCGTATAAATTGAAATAGCATTACATTCGAAATTACGATACTAAATAACATTCACACAAACACAAACATATACATACACCTGCATTGATTATTATATAAAATGCTCTCATACTACACACAATCATCCTTACTTCACCATATTCAGTCAGTTCATTCTATTCTAGTCGTTTATATACATAACATATAAATTGTAATGTCAACGTTGTTGTATTACTATTATACACTTCTACTATGTGAATGATGTGAAAATGTGTATTAATTAAAATTAATTAAAACTTACCTCAGGCTGTGTCTCGCCATGTACAATGCATACCAGCATAGCTTCGTGTCCTTCGCCAGAGAAGACCACAGGACGTTCAACGGATATTTCTGGTGGATCTGTAA
Source organism: Megamerina dolium (assembly GCA_963854835.1). Classification (NCBI taxonomy): domain Eukaryota; kingdom Metazoa; phylum Arthropoda; class Insecta; order Diptera; family Megamerinidae; genus Megamerina; species Megamerina dolium. The sequence goes on along the minus strand of OY978526.1, from coordinate 12,900,221 downwards.
ATAACACAAATACAAAATATAGCTAGTAGCTAGTAGTAGAAAGTATAATTCGTTAAATAATGAATAAGCCAAGAAACAATAGTTCCACATATCTAGCTGCAAGTATACCATATATATTGACAAATAAATTAAATAGAAATTGTAATTGCTAATGTTGAAACCGAACGAGAGATATAAGAAACGAGAAGAATAATAGGAAAGCAAGACGTTTACTCGAGAATACTCCGAAACAAAAAATTAATGCAACCAAAAACAAAACCCACAACAAGACTAAAACGGATAAAACTTGGAGATGAACATGAAGATAATCATCATATGAATTGTTCAAGGCTTTCAAGAAAGAAACTATCCATATACAAGTATCTATGTGGGTATAGAGGCAGAATATATTGAGGAACATTTATTAAAATAAAGGTATTTGTATCAGAGATAAATGTTGAAATAATTAAATTGCCATTTCGAAATAGAATGGAAGAAAACAACAAAGTCAAGGAAAGAGAGAGAGAGAGAGAGAGAGAGAGAGAGAGTAGGTCATGCTTATATCCATATAAAATAGCTTGCATTTTACAGTTATATAGAAGTAAAAGGCATTGTGCATTCTGGAAATATCTCTCCCATCGCCATTCGTATTACAGATGCAATTAATGCTGTTGTTGACAATAAATTCTAAGGTGACATAGTATTATGGTGGGGGTGATGATTTGTGGCGAATATGGTATAAATTAAATGATTCGTAAATCCTATTTATTTCAAGGTAATTTCAAGACTTTTTTCTCGACTTATATTTTCGCATAAATAAATTATCAGACTTTTCTTTAAGTTCATTCGATTGATTTGAAACTAGTTAATTAAGCAATAACGTTATAGCATATTTGTAATCAAAATATGCTTATGGTGGCGCCTTATCTAAACAAAAATTGGCGGTCGTGATAGCTCTTATCAGTGGCGTAGCCAGTGAAAAAGATGTATGAAAAAAAATGTTTAATGAGGTATTTTTTAAATATCCATATATTATTATTTCTCTTTTTTAAAAAGATCATGGGCCAAGGTGGACCTATCCCCCGACCCCATCCTCAAGGTGCGCCACTGGCGCTTATCAATAAAAATTTATAAAAACTGAGCTAATTTATATAGAAGTTTAGCTGAAACATTTCACGTTTACTAAATTTTGATTACCAATAAATGGATAAGATTGCGAATGATCAATTAGGGTATATTTTCGAACATATATTTTCAGACATTTTGGAAGTAAATATAAAGCTAAGAGACACAAAATTGTTATATTCGATTTTTCTTTTATAAACGTAAGAGTGTGCTTGAAAATAAACTTGGTCGAATAAAAACAACCACAATCTCCCATACAAAGTTAGGTTTTCGAACATATATTTTTTGTCTTTTTTTCACGTAAATATGAAGTTAAGCGAAACAAAATTTGTGCATTAAATTATATTTATCAATGTAAGAATGAAAATGGACGCCGTTCGATGAATATAAGCACTATCTTCCATACGAATTTATGTTTCGAACATATATTTTTCGATTTATCTGACATAAAAATAAAGTTAAGACACACCAAATTGGCAAAATAAATTACTTTTATCAACGACATATTGTGCTTGAAAAAGGAATTTGTCGGATAAATAGAACGACTATCTCCCATACAAAATAATGCTTTCGAATATACGTTTTCAGATATATCTCACGTAAATATAATGTTAAAGTATACAAAATTGGCACATCCAATTATTCCTACAAACGAAAGAGTATGCATGAAATTAGATGTAGTTGGATGACTATAAGTGCCATCTTCCATACAAATTTATGTTTCGAACATATGCTTTTCGATTTATCTGACATAAATATAAAGCTAAGACACACAAAATTGGCAAACTAAATTACTTTTATCAACGACATAATGTGCTTGAAAAAGGACTTGATCGGGTAAATAGAACGACTCTCGCCCATACAAAATGATGCTCTCGAATATACATTTTCCGAAATATCTCACGTAAATATTAAGTTCAGGGACACAAAATTGGGACATCAAATTATTTTTACAAGCGAAAAAGCATGCATGAAAATGGACGTAGTCGATTAATAGGAACGACTAGCTCTCATACAAAAGTATGTCTTCGAACATACTATTTCATATATTTCTCAAGTAAATATAAAGGTATAAGACATAGAATTGGCGCACTACATTATTTTGGTCAACAAGATGTAATCGCGTAAAAGCTACACCTATCTTTCATATAAAAGTTGCTGTTTCGGTCATAGTTTTGGGGGTTTAGAGCTTAAGTATTAACACCAATATATGCTTTAAACATTTGTGATTTTATTATTTAAGAATTTTTTACATCTCTCTCTCGTCTTCTTGTCATTTTTCGATTATCCAATTTAATATTATAGTCGCTTCAGTGCCAACTTTAATATATACGAGTACTTGTATGTATGCATATACATTGGAATCTAGCATTGATGGGGTCAAGCGTACGTAACATACATACATCATCTCTCTTGTAGTTAAATTCAAGTATGCATGTACATTTATTTACATCTGAAAATATATTTATTTATACTTACATAAGACATGCAATACAACTTGTGATGATGCTGTTTGACCAACACCATTATTGGCTGTGCATATGTAGACACCACCCTTGTGACGATCGACATTTTCAATGGACAATATATGGGAGTGTAGTTTCTCTTCGCCTGCAAAGGAGAAAAAGGAGAAAATTAAATGAAATCATAATGAAATATGTTTGTACTGTCGATAAATGAATGATGAAATGAATATGTACATGGAATATGGAATGAAAAATATAATGAAATGCAATGAAACGAAGCGACAAATGACATTGAGTTTGGAAAAGAGCGAACGAAAAAATAATAAAAATGGGAAAAAAGGAAAAATAAAATCAAATGACCAATGTGCAAATTACACCATGGTGACAGTTATTATGATAGATTGTATGTTTATATTGTGTATGGTGTAGTGTATTTTGAAAGGAAGCATTTAACAATTCGAATTTGAACATTTACAAGTATCTTTTTTTTTTTTTTGGTTTGTTTTGCTTTGTTTTCTAAATTCTTATTTTATATCACTTTGACTTTGAATTTTTTATTTTATTTTTCATTACATTTCTTTCGAAAATAAAATATTATGCAAATCTTACCATTGGGCAAAATATTATTCTTTCGACTCCAAGTAACATTCGGCATTGGATTACCAGTGGCCGAACACTCAATACGCACTGATGAACCTTTTTTGACTTGCAAATGACCGCCGGTGCTAATGTGATGAATCCTTGGTGGCACTGTAAGAGAGGATCAAGCACATAGAGAGAGAGAGAGTGAGAGCATATTACAAAAATATGTAAAATAGTAAAAACACATAAGCACACAGACACACACACACACATATAAGATACATCTAAAAGACCTTATATACTTTTGCAAATATAAATATAATAACAAAAGTATAATGGTATGAGCTAAAATCTAACGACTGATTCGTTACTCGCTTGGGTATAGTATCAAGTAAGTAGCTGCAGAATACCAACCAAATAGTAGGCAGTTTAATTCAATGTTTGTGGAATGCTTTTAAACTCAAAAATAAAAATAAAAAAATCTCATGGGTTGCTATTTTGTATATTTATTTTTATTTTTCATTTTCTTCTTTTCTTACTACAAAGCACCTATATGTTTGCGTATGTGTGTGTGTGTATAGATGCATGTGGTCGAATTATTTTACAACTGTTAAAAATCATGTTGGGGAAATCAAGGACAAACGTTCTGTAAACACACACACACACATACACCCACAAAACCCATAGTCACTTCTCATCCGTATTTGCCTTTATGCAAATTTACTTTTGAGTCAAATTCTTTTGTGGGTAAAACTGCGTGTGTGTGTATATGTGTTGGGTTGTTCTATATAGGCTATCGTACCTTTGTAAGTGAAATTTGGGGCGTATAAAAATAAGTAATGCGTTTTTATTGTGTTGTTCAAACATTTGTTTTGTTGTTGTTGTTGTTGTTACCGTTTAAAATTATTTCTGTAAAAATGTTCACTTCCAAGTCATAATTGCCAATTCTGGTAAATGTGGGTGGAAAAATTGTGGTATTGTTTTGATTATTATATAAACAATAAAAGATTATATTTTCCACAAGAAAAACGAGAAACGAGCTCCAACAAAAAAAAAAAAAAATATTCAAAATAAAACAAATTTAAAAAATCAATAAATATAGTAAATTATATTAAAAAAAAAAATATACCATGTCCGTTTATGTCCTTTGTGGAATGTTTTTAGGACATACTCATTTTTTTAGGCTACAATGGATAATATAATATAAATAGGAGATTGTAAAGGTATTGGGTACTTGATTGTCACAATATTGCGACTGAGTAGAGGAGCTACTTTGAATCGCATATTATGGTAAGGATTATTGGCTCTGATATGTTACATTCACTTCTTTCCCTTGGTATTGGTTGAAGTCTGATAAATTTAACTTTTGAAAGCAGTAGCTGTAAAGGAAATTTTTTATGATGACTATGAGAATTGGTACTTTGTTGCTACCATAATGCGACAGAGTAGGATTTACTTTGCATTCCATATGATCCTATGAATCATTAGCATTGGTGTATTCTAAGAACTGCTCTTTCTTGTATTGGCTGAAGTCTGAAAAAGCAGTATTTGAAAAATCTTAGGAAGTTTTTGTAAGGATTGTGATGGTTAAATTGTATTCAATGCTAAATGTATGACATTGTAGAATTTCTAGCGATCAAACACTGCACTCAAGAAAGTATTTTAGAGCTCTCTCTAATTTTGAACACTCTGCAGTGCAATATATTTTTTTATGATTTAACTTCTTGAGTTAAGTGCTGTATTTAATAAACGCATTTTATGGATCAACACACGTATTATTCAATATTCAACTAATATCAATTTTCATATATTCAGTATTTAAAATTCACAAAGTCATTATGAACATTTCCCAAAAAATATGCATATTTGTGGCCAAAAGTTATTTTAGCATGCATTCATTCAGGAAAAGTGAATAGTTTGTATAACAAGTGCAACAACATATTTTGCACTAAATTATACACAACTACATACATATATACTCATATTTATGTACATACAAATTGCATAGCAGTCAAAGTGGAGAGCGAAGGTGAGGGGGGAGCAAGCATATCAATATGTAATACATATAAATGCAGATAGGCACATACAATGCTAAAGGCGATTTTTGTAATGCAATATATAAATATGCTTTCCGTATACAATACATGCATGTATGTACATATATGGATTTACATGTATATACGATACATAAATGCTCATCACTTGTGAAACCACATCGATCTGCAGCTAGATATATGTATATGTATGTGTTTCGTTTTATATTCCACAATGCTAAATTTTAACCATAAGTATACGCATAGATTTCTGATTGTAATAAATTATCAACACATACACATGTACACATAAAGCTATTTACATATGAATATGTACCCATTGTTGGATGATGTAAAATACAATACATATATTTGTATATGTATTCAAATTCTCCCACTGGAAAAGGTGATAATGCAATGCCAATATGCTGAAACATGCTTTGATGAACATTTTAATGTAACGCATGTCTGCATTACATGGTAAATAAACAGGTAAATAAAGAAAAGTAAATAAAGAATTCTTTTTTGTACTATCTTAATCTTAAAAATTTGTTTAAGCAGCAAGAATCATCCATAGAAAAGTTTGCTTTTTTTTCCTTTATTGTTGCTAGCCATTTTCCCACTGGGCTATTACATCATGAACGCTTTACCTTATACAATACAAATATGGTAATATAAACCTATATGAAAGTTATAAGTACATAAAATTGTGGTAAATTAAAATATCACAAATTGTTGAAACAAATATCTAAAATAATATAAACGGTTATCCATTTCGCGGTTTCAAAAGTATAGGATAAGTATATAGAAGTATATAGAAGTATATAGAATTCGACATCTGTCAAACTGAGTTGGTAAAACAATTTCTTTCTTTTTCAGTTCAAAGTCTGACATTTGCGAAAATGGATCGCTTAACTATCGCACAATGCATTAAAATTGTAAAAACCTACTACAAAAATGGTGATTCTGCCACAGCCACATATCGTGCTTTAAGAGGAGATTATGGTTTACATAATCGTCCAACTACGCAAGCAATTGGCAAAATTATGAAGAAATATGAAGAAACTGGATCGGTTACAGATATTGTAAGGCCTGTGCATCATCGTTTCGCTCGTACCACCGAAAATATCGCTGCTGTAAGTGAAAGTGTTGCCGAAGACCCGAATGTGTCAATTCCTCGTCGTTCTCAGGAATTACGGCACATTATGGCGTATTTTGCATTTGGATCTACACCTACATCCATATAAAATCCAGCTCACACAACAACTGAAGCCAGCTGACCATTCACAACGTCGTAGATACGTCGAATGGGTGCTTGAACAACAGGCGGTGGACGGCGATTTTTCGAACAAAATTTTCTTCAGCGACGAAGCACATTTCTCACTCGGTGGGTATGTTAACAAACAAAATTGTCGTATTTGGGGTTCTGAGAATCCTCAAGTAATTGAAGAGAGGCCACTACATCCACAAAAAGTCACTGCTTGGTGCGCTCTTTGGTCCGGAGGTGTGATTGGACCTTACTTCTTCGAAAACGACGATGGAACGACTGTCACCGTCAATTCGGAGCGTTATGGTCATATGATAACCGACTTTTTTTTGCCTGCTATTGAAGAATACGACTTAAAGAATATGTGGTTTCAACAAGACGGTGCCACATGCCACACAACTGGAGCGAATATGGCTTTATTGCAAGAGAAATTTTCTGGCCGTGTAATTTCTCGTCGTGGCGATATCAAGTGGCCACCAAGATCATGCGATTTGACACCGTTTGACTTTTTTTTGTGGGGCTACGCGAAAGACCGTGTTTATGCAGATAAACCTTTAACTCTTGAGCACCTAAAAACCAACATTCGTCACGTTATGGCTGAGATACCGCCCAATATGTGTCAAAAAGTGGTCGAAAATTACCTCAAAAGAATCGATGCATGCAACAATTCGCGTGGTGGTCATTTAAATGATGTAGTATTTCACACATAATGTCAACGTTCAAACTTTATAATAAAAAAGAAATATCATGATAAAAAGTATTTTATATGTGTTTTATTTACATTTACTTTTGAAACCGCAAAATGGATAACCCTTTATTGTATAATAAATGTAAGTGAAGAAAAAAAAAAAAAAATAAAACGATGTGTTCAGGTAATGAGATCAAAATGGCCATTAATAAATAAACAATCACAAACTGAAGAGTTCTCACTAGAAAATATTTATGATTTGGTGGTGCATTTTCTCGAAAAGCTGGCTGCGAAATCTATGAAATCGTCACATTTCTTGGAGAGATTCTCTAATGGGTCGACTTAGAAGGTTAGCATGTTCAGAAAAATTGTGGGGAAGGAAAAATTAATTAGTGCCGGCCATACACTTTAGCCCTCTTGTCACGATTTCGAGTATTTAAATTAATGTTTCAACACTCAATATTTTTTTTAGGTTAGTACTCGAATTCAGTGTAATATAAACAGACCTCAAAAATGTAAAATTATCTATTTTATTACGAAAAAATAGTCACATGTGTTCATATGTAATCTATAGCGCATTCCTTGAGATCCAATTCACAATTAGTGTTTCTTTTCCGAAAAGTGAATTCTGTAATGGTATTACATCCGATAAATTCAATCTGAAAGCCCTAGTACTACATAATTATGTCAAGATATATCATAGACGACTATGTATTGAAGTATCGAATTTTATGTTTCAAGATTTCTAGTGCATTGTGTCCTTTAGATTATTGAATGATTCAATTGATTGAATTAAACTAATTGATTTTTAACATTGTCAGATGTGACTGCACGTATATTTATGCTCTACAATTTATCGTCTAGAAATATATTGAGTACTTTATATACTATAATTATAATTCACAGCAATTTAATTGATGCAACATTCAAGAGTACTCAATGTTGCTAAAAGTTGTATAGCTTTAATTGAAACATCATACCATTTGCATATATGTAACACTATGAAAATTGATCCTATTTAAAGCATAATTTATTCTGACTATGCATATTTGTTTACAGGTAGAGAAATGTATACATTTTTATTTACCTAACTTACAGATGTACAATATATGCAAGTTCACATTTAACATATTGCGTCTGTTTGTTAATATAAATTTATTTAATATACATATATATATTTTTGCAAACGTTCAACTCAAAGCTATACCACAGACTGTTGTACTGAAACCACATTGTGCTTAAGCTGAAACATCTTCTGAACTTAAACAGAGCATGTCTCTTGTATACATATGTGTTTGTATGTATATATACATTTCCAAATGTTTATATGTGAAAGCCTATAAAATTGGTTTATTATCAGCTTGTAATTTGTCTATTGTACTAGTGTTGCGTCAAAGAGCAATGTTTACGCATACGTTGCTCACATATGTACAATATATATTGTGTACATAACTAGATGTAAATATATAATATATTACTGTTGTTTATAGTTAGAAAGGCATTTGATTGCAAAACGTGTGTTGCATCTGTCCATTTTGTACTTCGTTATATAAGGATCCGCATTGGTGCACACCCATATTGCTCCTGTAAGGTGCATAGCAATGTCCACATTAGGGTGATCCCTAAATCGATTCCACTATTGTCGGATATATCACATATAAACATGTCTGAATCATCTTAACCATATCCGCCTTTGACAGTGGTATAACCGATTGAGGGGGATGACATTGAAAAAAAAATCGTTCATTTCTTTTTAAGGACCACCCTAGTCTATATGTATGTAAATTCTCTTATTTCTCTTGTTGTTTGCTTATGCTTGTTACCATTTTAATATGTATTTATATCAATATTCTCTATATGTAGCTACATTTACTCCATAGCATACCATACATATGTTGCTAAACATGGCATATAAACATTGTGTATACATATATAATTTCTCTTTTAAGAATAACACAGCAATATGTCGTAAATTAAAACAATTCTTCGTATGCACCTACAATGCAGACGATTTACACATTAATAAATAGTTGTTGGACAATTCCATGAGATTGAAGTATATTGTAGTTTCTTTACTTAACTCTATAATGTCGAATTACAAACAGCAAGGGCACTAAGTAGCTTCAAAGAAATTTCTGACGCATTAATTTTGTCTGTAAGAATGATATGGCCTATCATTCTATGCTTGGACAGCAGTGAAATTTTAAACTAAACTTTAAACAAGTTTCTTTTGAAATCGTAGTATTCAAACTGGTGAAGGTCCTAAGTATCACAATAAGGCGATTGGTACGTTTATGAGCTAAAATGTTTAGAAACAATGTTTGATTGGTATATACCTTGATAATGAAAAATTTTATGAACAATTTGTTCCTTATGAAGAATTAAAAAAAAATTAAAATGGATTCAGGGCGACGATAAGATTTCATTCATACAATCATACGAACATGCAAATGAGGATATGCAATAATTTTCAGTAAGTATATATTTTGTTTTTAAATGTTTTTGCCTTATTTATTTATTTATTTGCTTTTATAACAAATCCAAAAAAAAAATAATACAAACACACATGACTTGGCCAAAAGCGTTGGAAACATGTGGCAACATGTACTCGTATGTAATAAAATCAACTGTATAAACCGCAATGATGTCACCATCTGGTCGCATGACTTAATGCTTTGAGGTTAATTTTGGTCAACCGCTGTGCGGTCGTTTTTATTATGATTGTGCGTGTATCAACGAACATTTTCGACATAGGTGAGATGAGTGAATGAGCTTGCGCAACTTAACAGCGTCATATTGGATATCATTACATGTTGGTGTTATTTATATGTACGTAAATACACACTAATATAGTGTTCAACGAGCCAAAAATATTATTTTATTCAACATTTATTGAGCCACAAAATGTTTATTAAAATTCGATGAGTTTTTTTTTTCTTCTACACACGCACATATTTATATTCATTCGTTTGTGTACATTCGTTTGATTATAATTTTCCATTTTCCATTTTCCATTTTTTTTTTTTTGTGTTTGCATAAAATTAACATTTTCACAGTAAATTATTTTCAAACAATGGCACAAATCGCATAACAGTCATTAGCTATGCATGCGTGTATACATACATACATGTGTTGGTATGCTTATGGTGCACTTTTGGTGCATTAATTTACTATAAGTATGTATGTGTGACATTTTGAGCAGCATTGTGGCATATGGCATGTACAATGTCGTTGTGGTTGATAGAATTTATGTTTACATAATTGACTTTTTCTTTGTTGTTATTATTATTGTTGTTGGTGTTATTGTTGTTGTTACTGTTGTTGTTGTTGTTGCTGTTGTAAATATTAATTTTAATTAGTGTTACACATCCAGCCCCCTCCACCCAATAAATGTCGTCTCAATTGTATGGTGGCATTTCAATTGAACGCAGTAAATCACAACGCTAGGACGAATAAACAATTTAGTTGTACTTGTCGCACTTTACACATATGTTATGTGTTGTGTGCATACACGATTAATATGTAAATTTAATCCCACTAACGTAACAGCAGCAGTAACAGCAATAGCACATGCTGTGGTTTGTTAGGGTTATTAGTCGTACTCTTTTATCCACCATTAATCGGTAGGACTCTTTTGATTTAAATCATTTGCATATGTACTTGATAGTTTTTAGCTTCTTTGCGGTATGAAATTTATGTCCAGGAATGGGCCTAGTTTTTACATATATATATTTTTTTTTTGAGTCATTTGCATATGTTCTTGAAAGTTCTTAGTTTCTATGCGGTCTATGAAAGGGCATCGATTTTTTATATATATTTTTGTTTTCAATAGGTTTTTCCTGAAAAATCTTTCAAATTCCTACAGGACATAGTTTTCATATTAAGAATTTTTGATATTCCATTTATTTATGTAACGAAAAAAATATCAAAATTTGGAAAAAAAAATACTAAAAAACTTTAGAATTTTATACATTAAAAAAAAGTAACAATTTGTTGTTGAAGAATTTGAAGTTGAAGAATAAAGCAAACAAATATTTTTTTCTGGGAAATCTTAACAAAAATAATCCCATATATAAAATTTCATTTCATTTTTTTCCCCTAAAAATTCAAATTTTATTAATTTATTTCAAGAATAATTTCTATTTTCCATTAGAGCAAATTTAACCCAATAAATTATGTGAGTCTATTATTTGTTTTTATTTTTAATTTATAAATATCTGGCGTCCTCCGGCATATCAACCCTAGATATACCACACAAGACCGCAGCATGTGATTATGCCGTTGCTGTATTACATTCATTGTGGTGTTGGCTTTTGTTGGCAATAGAAAAATATGATTTATCATGTTTTTTTTATTTTATTTTTTGCTGATTTTTTAGAACTTTTAGTATTTATAATATTTATGAAATCACTTTTTTCATACTAAGAAATTCGAATGGCAAGTTTATACTTTTCTTAGTTGAATGTGAATAGTAAAACTCTTACGAGAAAATCAATGTTTTAAGAATTTTTACACGACTATTTCAGAAGCTGAATTCTTTTGAATTTGTTCTTTGTTTGTCTTATTTTAGAACCGAGCGAAAAACCGGCGACCTCACACATAAATAAGACTAGCCCTGTAACCAGTGAGCTGGGTTTTCTAAAGGATATAGTACAACTATTAAAATTTTACTGTAAAAGTCATCAAATAATTGCATTCTTTTTTCATTGTTTTCTACTCTGTAAGATAATTGGTTTTATTTTGAAGTACCTCATAAATACAAACGAGTACACGTTTAATAAATCAATAAATAAATAAACTATGAGCTTAATCAATGATCCATTGTGTCTTTCATTTTTTATTCACTACAATGAATCTACAATACCTATTATATGTGTATACATTAGAGCTGTTCAAATGTTCATTATCAGTTTCAGTACTGATCATTTTTGTATGAAAATTATTGTAGTCAATACAAAAAAATTATATTGGAAAAAATTTCAGTACCCAATTTCATTAGACCACCACGATTTTTTTTATTTTTTGTGCCACGTCTGATATAAATGTATATTCTACTATCACGCTCATCATATTACTCATACGTTTTGAGATGCAAATTCATTTTAAGTATTTATATTGTTGATTTAATATTTATATTTTCATTCAAATAACAACAACCATCAGTCCAATATCAATTGGCAATTATAGCTGACTATTTTTTTTTTTCAACAAGCAATATTAAAAAGAGCCATCCATCTAGCAGAGAGCATGTGATTGCGAAAAAAGACAACAACAAAGTCTTAATTAATTTTTCTGTAAATTTTTAAAATATATCTCCGCACAAACACACATACACACATATATCGACGAGCTATAGAATTGTTAATATTTTGATCTTTGTGTCATCATTGTGTATAAATGGACAAATACTTATATACTCGTATCGTAGTATTGTACATATATAGAATCATTACATTAAAAAACAATTTCCATATTGAATAAAAAAAAAGTACAATAAATAAATGAACGAAAAAGCGAGAGAGGACAACAATATTTGCAAGAAAGTAAATTGAAAATTGGGTCAATCTGTTGTCAACGCAATTAATACAGTTGTCATATCTCATATGAATATGTGTATATGAGTACATGTTCGTATGAATTTGAGTATAAGTAGTATGAATAATAAATAACAATTCATGTGTGTATACAATGTGTATAAACATGAGTATATACATGCTTTAGTCATAAGTCTTAAAAAACTTATAAATTACAATAACAATCGAAAATTGCAATATTTAACTTATGACATTATAATTATTGTATTGTACATACTACTTCTTATTCGTGATTTTTACAGAAATGACTTAATGTGTTTCAGTTGTAACGTAACAATGAATGAATCATATATGAAGGTGGGTCATCCTTCAAAAGTTGCCAGTATTATTTTATCGATTAGATTGCATTCTAGAAAAAAAAAACACTTTATCTATTCAATTTCTTTGATTTCAATAGTTTCTTCTGGTGACTCTAACTGGATCAATACATTGTTTTAATTGAAATTGCATATGGTTGAATTACATCTAATAAGCAACATCAGCAAGTTTCTAGTCTCACTTTTACATTTACGAATAAGGATGAACATGACTTGGTATATGTAAATACCATTGTTGTGTTTGCAGTAAATCAACAGATGATTAAGAAGAAAATTATTATGAAAATAAACAGAGTTACTCCACTTATTCTGCTTCACAATATCTTTCTGAAGATATACCTTCTTATATATGATAACGAATTATTATGCTTATCGATTGATGGTGAAGATAAAGTAAAAGTTTTGATTGAATAGAAAGACAGCAAAAATAAATATATTCAATTATTAATTGATATCTATTTGTTTGATTTCTAAAGATTACTTCTTCCTTACTATGTAAGGATAACAATCATCATTATGATGTTTATTTTCAACGTGATCAATTGGATCGACTTTATTACCTAAGTGCCTTGGAACTTTCTATTGCAGTTATTTGATTTCTTCTTTCTATTTTTTTTTGTCTTCCTCTCTCTCTCTCTCTCTCTCTCTCACTTTATTTGATTTAAATTTCTGTTCTTCTTTGCTTTATTTCAATGACATTGAATAAATGAAACATGTAGCGAGTTCGAGGAGGGAAAAAGTGTGGGAGAACTTTGTGTAAATTCCAGAAAATTGTTACATTTTAAAAGCAATTGCTTATGGGAAAAATTGAAAAAAAAAGCAGACAGACCAAGATTGTATGAATGAAGTTTCAATAAATTGTATGTATTATAAGTGAAGAAAGGTCATATTGATTGACTTGTCGTTGCCATTTATGGCAAAAGTTATAAATATATCATTATGATTTCCGTTCCAAGTCGTCATCGTTTACTTTTCATTTTTCAATATGAAAGAACAAGAAAAAAAAAAAACATTTACGACATTAACGAAAGCGATGATGTCGATGAAAAGAGAAGCAAGCATATTTTGTCATCTGTCACAGTTTTTGTTGCATTGATAAAACATTTTGCCATTCGTTGTTCAATATTTACTCAAGATTTTCGTATAATATTTTTTTTTATCCATTCAATATTATGAATTAACTTTTTGTGTTGATTGTTTGATGGCAGCAAAGGAATTCATACTTTTATGAGGGTCATTGTATTGATATTGATGATGTGTAATATAAGTACACGATTATGCAAAGCATTGAGTAAAATTGGATTTCTATTGATTTTGTATATATGTACATTAGACTGGCTTAAAGTAGTCAAATATATATATATATATATATATATATATATATATATATATATATATATATATATATATATATGTAAAAAGAAAGGAGCATAAGTTGTGGAAAAATAAATATAAAATTAAAATATTTGCAAATTACATTTACTACAAATAATATATTCGGTCTTTGCATCCGAAAATCTGGTATATTAATTTTAGTTTATGAATAAATAAAAAAAAAATATTTATAATAAAAATAAATAAATGATAATTCGGAAAATTGATAGAATTTGTATTTTTTTCAATACAATCTGGAATGGGTTTTATATATGCACTATTTTTAACTAATATATTGCATTATAATTAAAATTAAGTTTGCTTATGATATGCCATTTTTCAGTGGATTTAGCCAAGCCTGCGCTCCTGTACGCCCGTGAGTGCGCTCAATTACAGCCGTAAATATTCAATAATAGAGTTGAAAATCTACTTTATGACATTCTTTAATTACAAAAGAATGCTATTTTCGACAACGAATTGATGAGCTCCTAAATGGAAGTATTCAAATAAAAACGATGTCTATTTCTCAAGCAAAAGTACTATTTCGAACATATATTTTCAAACGTGGTGCACACAAATTTAATGCTATCATATTAAAACCCAGCATATAAGATTATATTTATAAGCAAACGAAGAAATTCGAAAATGGGTATAATCAGATAAAAACTACACATACCTCTTATACAAAAGTACGATTTCGAACATAGTTTCTGTGACTTTGTGTATGTAAATATAGAGTTATCGAGTTGAAACTTCGTATGTAAGATTATTTCTATATTCTAACTTGACAAGTTTGAGAATGTCCGAAATCGACAAAAAATTACTCCTATCTACCATATAAAAATACAATTTCGAAAATATGTTTTCATACATTTCGCACATATATTTAGTACTATCGAGCCAATAATATGCATATGAGATTATGCTTACATAAAAAATCAACAACAAAGTCGAAAATTTATGATTACTACGCCTACCTACCATACAAAAAAACCATTTTCGAAGATGTGATTTCATACATTTGGCACACAAATATAAAGCTATTAAGCTAAAATTCGATACATAATATAATTTTTTTTTTCTAAATTCAGCTCACTTTGAAATTGACTGTAATTAGACAAAAACTACTACTATCTCTTATACAAAAGTACGATTTGGAATATTTGGTTTTTTAATATTGTGCTAGCATATATAATATTATCGAGTTAACACCCCACATGCGATTATATATGAGTGTTAGTCATAAAACAGTGTTAGTCATAGTGTAGGATATTATCAATATCACAAACGTATATGTATTACATCACATATATTTATGAAGTACGAAAAAGTCTGCTGTTAGTTAAAATATACCAATATGTTATAATCCAAATCCCCTCCAAAAAGAAAATCTCATTATTATCATTTACTATAAATATTTAGATTTTTGATTTTTTTTTTGTGTAAATTAAAATACAAAACTTTTCAATAAGAGACTTTTTATATTGGTCGACCATGTTTTTATTTATGTATATTGGGTTTTATTTCACATGGCTTCCATACAAAGAAATTATATTAATTTTTTTAGGTACTGTGTAATGTAAAGCTCAAAAAAAACCAAGCCGAAATATTTAAAGTCTGCGAATAAAAGAGAAGCATAACTTTCTAAAATTATGTGAGTTTTTGCAAAGCTGAAAATGAAAGATTTAGTGGGTATTGTTGTTGTTGTTGTAGGTGTAAATATGATTTTCAGCTAAATAATGAAATAAATAACATTGCTTATACTATTGAAATTATTTTTATAAACAAATAGATGAATTGGGAAATGAGTGCAATCGGATGAAAAATACTCCGTTAATATTCCAAAGTAATGGTGAATCTATTCGTTCAACTCTGAGTATGACTCAATGGTTAAATGTAATATTCCGTACATTGAAGTACTCCTAACAATTGACGATGAATGGTGTTAAATAAGATTAAAGATTCATGCACAAACTCTTAAGAGCCTTTAAGAATTTAAGTAATGAGATGCTTTTTTAATAAATGAATCACTATCTTCACCTGTAGTAATTTTAATGAATTTTATTCATAGCATTGAATTACCAACAAGAAGATTAAGCACAAACTTAAAGAATTTATATGAATTTATATGCAACAATGGCAATTGCAACAAAAAGAACACAACAAGTACCTACATCAACAATATTCAATCTCTCAAGTGATACCAAACGTTGGCAAATAGTATAAATAGGAGCAACAACATGTTATACTATAGTCGCTATTGTTGCCATTTTGCAACAATTTTTCTATTTTCAATAAAACTGATAAGCTACTACATACAATACAAGCTAACAGTACTGACGCACTTTAGTGATTTGGGACTTTTCCCCCATATCTCGTTCTACTATAATACATATACTCATATTTGTCTATACTTTCATACATCTACTCGACTACTCTTCATTGTATATCATACAATATATTGTGTAAGTATGTAATAAGTAGTTGATGCCGGTGATATTCTACAAACTTGGATATATATTACATTTGCATGCCATACCGAATGAGACTAAATAAACCCAAAAGACGTGCACATTTATGTAATCTTATATATCAATATGTGTGTGTGTGTGTGTGTGTGTGTGTCTGTGTGAGTGTGTAAGATGGCACTAAAAACAGCAAATAATACAAAAGAAAAGAAGAAAAATAAATAAAAAATAAATATACACATACTCAATACAACTCAACTCCAATATATATTGTGAGAGTAAAAGATGAAAATAAAATAATAATAGAAAAAGGAAAATGCCTTGGGGGAAATGGATATGCAAATTATTCATCAATTCTGATTAGAAGTTTCTACCAAAGAGGCAAAGCAAAGTAACAGCAGTAGTAGCAGTAGCAGTAGCAGTAGCAGTGCCATATAATGTAATGGAATGAGACGAGAGTGTGTGTGTGTGTGTGGGATTTTAGTGCACTTTAAATTTAAACATAGTTTATTGATTTGGCACTTTATTTATTTGAGGGAGTGTTTCTTCAATTACACTGCTTGTGTAATCCCACACAAACACACACACACACATACGCACACTTACATTCTTCTTTAGTTTCTTTATCTTTGTTACCCTCAAGGGGCTCACAAAGCAATTCGGTTGTAGTCATTGTGGTGGTGCGGTATGGTAATATCATTGTTCATTGCCCTTGTTGCCCTCATTGACATCATCATCAGTTTGATCATCTGCTGCTGCTGTTCTGTTTCTTCTTCTCGTCGTCTTTCTATCGTTTCTTGACGCCCCCGACATTTGCCATATTTGCTTGCTTATTATCAAGTTTATTGCCAATATACTCGTTCACGCAGATACAGATACACCACATACTTATACATAAGCACTTGTTCACAATTTATATCCTTATCCTTTTTTCAGACGCGCTTATACAATATGATCCCTTTTTTGTATCATACATATACTACACATATCTTATATATTTATTTCTTATTTTGTAGAAGAATTCACGGCACAAGGCGGAAGAAGACAAAGAATTGATATAAATAGACATTTAGCATATTTACGGGACGAACGCACGGCATTGTTGGACGATGGCGGCAATGAGTCTTCCTTTTTTATTCTTTATGGTCTCACATATGTATGTGTGTGTGTATGTATGTTGCCTATTTAATGTGCTAATCTTTTGCATACGTAGACAGAGCAGCGATATGTGTGGGTATAATATGATAATTTTCGCTTTGGTTTCGAGCATAAAATAACAAACTTAATGCATCATGTACATATATCCCCAAACGATGGTACAATAAAATGAAGAGACTACATTGCGTTCCATCAACCCAGTACTACTACCTGACCCCTAGATGTAGGCATTAACATATATTACATACAAATGTATATAGAAGTATTTTATATACATATGGCAACAACAACAAATGCAAATAGATGTAAATAATAACCATGCCATTGTGACCACTTTTAAGCTCTTCAATTTGAATTGGTGATAATATTGATGTATGTTACATATATACTTGTATATGCTCATATTTGTTGTTGGTGTTTTGGGGTAATATTTACGAGCATAGCCCCATAGTCATTGAATGGTTGTCGACTAGTGAATCATCGAGTGGATTATATTGTTGGTTTCATTTATTTATTTTCTTTATTTTTTTTTTGTTTTTTTTATGATTTGATTTTGATATGCTCCTTCTTGATTTGCATATGAATGCATATGAATGAGCCTTCCGCTAAACAACATACATACATATTCCAGATAAAAACTTGATGAGACCAAATGAACTGCTGGATGAAGGGTAATATATGAAGGGTAGTATATGAATATTTATTTCTGTATTAACACGAAAACGAATGTGAAAGAAAATGGAAATGTAATAAATTGTATTTTAGTTTCAAAATTTATTATTATCGTATTGTTATTTAATCGCTGCCATGACTTACACAACAAGCTATTAGACACAATATTGTATTGGAATATGAAGAATAGAAGATTATTTTTATTTATCTATTAATCTTAATTTTTTTTTTTTTTTTTTGATTTTGTTATCTATATTTTATTGCAAGCATATGCTTGTGGTAGTCATTTTCATTTTGTCAATTTGGATGATGAAATGATTTGGATGTATAATAGTATAATTTATGTTAGTATAGTCCTTAAATAGTATATAGCCAATATATTGAATATATTTTTAATGAAGAACATTTTTTATATGTATTATACATGACATTATTCACTCACTCACTCAGCATTCTCGTATTGAGAACATAGTATATTCTGGATTTGAATAAAAATACGAATGTATCAAGTTTTATATTAACTGATTTCAGAACACAATCATATCATATACTAACATTTGACTTGTAGTTTGTCGACAGTTTTGGGGTCGAGTTTGTACTTAGTTAACTATCCCTGAGTGCCTTTGATTAACAATTTGATTTGATGTGAAGAGGTCGGAGAACATCGTAGAAGGCAAAGATATTATACCAAAACATTTAGTTACGCAACGACTGGTACTTCAAATAAATTTACAAACGTTAATGTGTTGTTTTATTTAAAGAGAGATCAGTTCATTTTTTGCAATTAAATTTTTTAAATTGGTTTCTATTCTCTATAATAAACTCTACCAAAATAGTATATACTAAAATTCTGAAAAATTAAATTCTCATGATAAAGTCGAAAAAATAACACACAAATTTATACAAATCCATAGCAAAAATATCAAATTTTTTGTAATTTATAGGAAATAAAAAATATATGTAAAAAATGCAGATTTTTTCACGAAATCCATACGATAGTCGGTTATTGCAACACCTGCTTTTTCTACATTAAATTTGACGAAATAGTTCGAAATCGTTTATATTTCACAGCTTAAAATAATATTTTGCGGAATATAAGTTAATTTAATCATTGAATTATAAAACATAAATATTTTTTAACTAAAATTTGTTATCAAGAGAAACTTTTTTGATTCGCCAGCAATTTTATCAAATGAATTTATCTCATTTTGTAAAGCTTCTTCTTCTTCTTCTTCTTCTTCTTGTTCTTCTTCTTCAATGCTTTGATTTTCCAAACAACTATCAATAGGAGTCATTAGTCAATGAACTCTTCCATTACCAATTGATTTAGCCAATGGCTGTCAATTTGGTTCTTGGTGTCTAAGTAAAGAGATACCTAATCTTTAAAGTGTAAAATATCTCCAGGTTTTTGGTTAATGATTAAAAGGTTGGAAAAATTCAGTAAATAAATGTGTTGAAAAAACTTAAGCGTCTTGTTTAAACAAATTTCTGGTGGTCTGGTGGTGTTTTCGCAAGGTAACGTGTCTAACAGCCTCAACCGGGTGGGGCTAGCGCAATCCTTGTTGAACTCATCGCAATTCAACTCACTGGCTGTCATGTAGTTTGATCTGAGCGCTATGTGATGATACCTTTATTTGTTAATGAGTCATGTAGCTTGCTCTGCTTACTATGTGATGGCGCCTTCATTATTATTAATGGGGGCCCTCCATGTGGCGAACACCGGGCAACGTCCTCCTGGCACCCGCTGGGAGGCGGCTGAACTGAGTGGCGAAAATCTCCTCGGTTAGAGGTTGTGCGTTGGGTTTGGGACCCGCCACATAAAAAATCCCCCCAATGAAAAAAAAAAATTATAGTACAAAAGCGTAATCAAAATTGACCATCAATATTAAGAGAAAAACATTTTTTTTTTGTAAAATTCTGAAGTAAAATTCTTTAGTGCTAAAAAATAAATTTTCTATATAGAAATATAAATCGTAATATTTTTTTTTTAGTTTAAAGCATTTCATTATTTTGTCTCCTGAAGTGTATCAAATTCAGAATTGCACTTCTAACATACTTTTTAAAATTTCTTCTGGCAAAATGTAATTTGTTTGAGAATGAAACAATTTTTTGCATTTCACATTTTAGAAAATATTACTAAATTGAGTTTACTGTACTCACAATCTAGTAAAATAAATCAAATATTTTATAACCAAAGAATTTGAATATCTGCGGAATATATATAAATATATATAAATCTTTTAATTTTTCCTTTTTGATTTTTTCAACAAACGTATATTTTATAATAGTAAATTATTACCGAATCTTCACCAATTTTATTGCACTCCCTACCAAAAGTAGGGGTAAGTATGGTAAGCTTTCTATTACGATAGCTATTTAATTAGTATTTTTCAAGAAATTTCTAAATAAATTATATTTTTTATTTGTTTATATTAAAGACCACACCACACATTATTATTTGGAAATTATATATTTCGCTTGAAGCATCTATGTATTGTGGTAATAAATTTTGTATTCATGAATATAAATCAAAATAATATTAGTACATATACATATATGGAATAGTATTTGATTTTAAAACTATAGCCTCTAGATATATACTTGTGTATAAATTAGATTCATATGAACTAAATACCATAAGCTAACAAAGCTAACAATATCGATTGCTCCATTTTGAATGAACACACTCAAAATCAACAAAAATAAAAATTAATTTATATTGCAATTGTATTGTACATATAATAATAATAATAATAATAAACAAACCAAAAACAATATAAATTTAGAAATGGGTGAACAAATGTATGCTAAATTTGATACAAAAAATTATCAAATAAGTAAACACAATTGATGAATAACAACAACAGCAACGCTATTCATACAATCTAAGTATATGTAGTATACCTAAATATATTTGCAATTCGAATATAATTTATGATAATGATTTGGTTGATTTATTCAATATCAAATATTATATAGAATAGAATATTAAAATAAGTGTACATACTTGTATACGGAAATACGCACCAAATGCCATAAAAGAGCACTTGTATGTACATACATTATAAAATGCGTGCATGTGTATTTGTTTAAAAATACATGGGTATACTAAATTAGAATCGATTTATGAATGCTTGTATGTGTTTATAGAATTCATATACTTTGTTTGTCATTTAAATGATTAAATTAAAACAAACTGACTGAGAAAGTGACGCATATTATTGTAGCCTTAAGCAAGTAATGCGTAAATTGTTAGTATCATATTTCAAACCACATACAAAATCATACACATAGTAGCAACACAGTCATGTGAGATTTGGTGTGTGTGTGTGTGTGTGTATGGATAAATTGAAAATTGGAATTTCTCGCGAATTATTATGTAAATTCGCATCAAAATTGATTTGAATAGAATGGCAACATCGTTGTATTAATTAAAATTATAATTAGTGCAAGCCTTGTGGCATAGCAACAATAATTCCTTTCATATCGAACACACACGTGCAACATCTACTCATATTGTATACAATTTCGTTTTGTAGCTGCAGATGTACTATTTTTTTTTGGAATATCATACATATTCAAGTATTTGTGAATTATACAGACAAACATATATACAAACTTACCTAATATCTCAACGGTGTGTGTAATTTCACGTGGCTCCATCGTTGCAATTTGGCATATATAATCACCAGCATCCTGTGGCACTGCATCACGTATTTGTAAATTATATCCATTGACCATGCGTACACGTGGATCTGGTGTTACTTTAACCGAGCCAGCACTTAATATGGCTTTGCCACGTTTCCAGGCAACAACATAAGGATCTGTAATGAGTACAAATGGAAAACCAACAAATTCGCTTAGTATCGTTCATATGCACTTTTATGAAAATTGCATTAAAATATTTATTATATACATTTTTAACGTTCTTAGCTTTAAACAAAATCATATGCAAAGTTTGAGCCAACACTGAGTGGGTGAGTGGATGCCTCTTATATTTAGTTATTTTATCATCGAACTCTGTCGATTTTTTATTTTTTTTTTGCTTCAGAAACAAGAAAATTTTCGGCAACCTGTTTACATTGTATATTGTTGACGCAGCCACAAGAAGTTCTTCATAGAATATTCATATGATATATTGAGTTATTCTCTTATAGAATTAACGAGGGTGTCCCAGAACTACCCGACCTGACATATAGCTGACGGCAGTAATTTGAAAAAAAAATTACTTTGGTGAAAAGTGGCAATCTTTTGAAACATATATTTTAAATTTCAAGCCGCCACGTTGTGTAGTATTTTGTAAACATGGAAAAAATTGGTCACTATTATATATGTAATTCAATACATTCATTTTAAAGGTCTCAGTCAATTAAGGTGGCCACATCAGAAACGGTTAAGAAAATCCACAAAATGGTATTGGGTGATCGCCGGCTGAAGGTGCGTGAGCTATATGAAATTACAAAAAGTGCTATACATCGTATATTGACTGAAAATTTGGAGATGAAAAAGCTGTGTGCAAGATGGGTGCCGCGTCTACTCACAATAGAACAAAAACAATATCGTGAAGATGTTTCTATAGAGTGTTTGGCGATGTTTCACAGTAATAAAACCGAATTTTTGCGTTGATTCGTAACCACGGATGAGACATGGGTCCACCACTTTACACCTGAGACAATGGAGCGGTCATAACAATGGACTGAAAGAGGAGAATCGTGTCAAAAGAAGGCGAAGACAGTTCCATCTGGGATAGTTTTTATTGATTATCTTCAAAAAGGAAAAAAAAAAATCAACGGCGAGTATTATGCTAATTTTTTTGCACTCACTTTTTTCGCCAGATTTAGCTCCTTCGGATTATTTTCTACTTACAAATTTGTAAAAAATGGCTTGGTGATAGCAGATTTGCAAACAATGAAGAGGTGGAGTCTGCGGTAGTGACTATTTTAATGAGCTAAACTGTTCATTCTATAAACAGGGTATCGAAGCTATAGAATATTGCTGGGAAAAGTGTATAGAGCTAAAAGGATATTATGTTGAGAAATAAAGAAAAATTTTCACAAATTTGTGTTCTTTGTTGGGTCGGATAGTTCTGAGACGGCCCTCGTACCTATTATGTATTAAATATGTATATGGCGATTATTGATGATTATACGTCTATTAAAATATGTCTAGATTAAGTTCGAAAATATTTACATAATATATTGACTATTTACATTACATGAAATTTAAGCTTTGTACAATTTTTTTTTCAACAAAAATCAACTCTATAAACAGGCTTTGAATAAAACATCATATATAGCAATATTTTTGAATTAAACTAAATTAATATTGATATTATTAGCATTACCACAAATGATATATATTCATCTACTAACATTCATCAAAAATACAATTTAATATGAAAATTGTCATTTAATTAAAAAGAAAAAAAAAACAACTTTTCTATCTCAGCCTATATATATGTAACTTCAATTAATATTTGATTATATGTTTGTCTGTCTTTCTATTTGCGTGTGTAAACAAATCAATCAAAAACTTTAAATATAAATTCAGACACATACATAAGAGGCAAGTATATATATAAAGAAATTATTAGTCAGTAAGCAGACTTATGCAATAAAACATACACTTGTAATCTCGAAAATAAGCAATTTGGAAATTTGCTTAAGGCCACACCATTCATATACACAACCATGCATATGCATGTACTTATAATCAAGTTTCGATACTTAAGTATATGCAAATATGTATTACATAAAATATGAATGGCTGGGTGAAACGTATTAGTATTAATCAGTGAATTCTCTTTGAACACATTATCCTTATAACTCAATATCAGCACTATAAATATATGTACGTACATATATGTACATAAGTATGTGGGTATATATTAATTATTTTGCATTCATTTTATATGTGCGATATATCGTTTTCCAATGAATTTCTTTTATGCTGACGATGACATGTGTTCATATATGTATGTGTGCCTGATTGTGGTTGCGGTGTTGACGTGCATGAATTGATGTACGAGCTAACATTTACAGACATATATTCTACATATATTGTATTTATGTACGCATTTCCCATATGTCTGCCTCTAATACTAATATAATATGCATATATATTTATGCATGAAGCTGTGATATATGTATGTTCATTATATGCTTAATAATGGAGTTGTCACGATCTCGTCACAGTCGTATCGTCCTTATTGAAATGTTCTCAAATTGAGCTATTTGTATAAGTTTGCGCACCGTGAGTATGTAGTGAGTGTTTTTGTCGCATAATGAGGTATGTATGTTATTGAAATCAGTTACCTGCGGTAATAATATTGTTCTTATTCTCTGTGTCTATATTCGTTTATTTTTGATTTTTTATAAGAAAAAAGTTAGCGAGATTTAAGAAGCAAGTGGAGAGCTTCTCATCGATTATTCTTTCGCTTATTCTGATGCTTGATTTGATTGTCACAATACACCTTTGCTCACACTTAAAAGGAATTCACGTCGTAAAAGGCTCTTAATCAGTGTTGTGAGCCTTTTAGAGGGAGCAACCTCCTTTTGAGTCATAGCACTATTTGAAGAAAGACTCATTTTTTCGTTATTTTTTCGATTTAGATTGCTTGCGCTATATTTTTGTTTCTTTAATAAAACAAAATATATGGTTTCTATGGAGGAGTATTTCTTGACGCATTCTATTTTCACACTCAGAAGCTGTAAAATGTATAAAACACACTTAGGCAATTATTGCTTTTTGTAAGAGTTTGCTTCGTAAATATTCAGCTGTTAATTTGAGGTTTCATAAATTTTGTTCACATGCTGTCTGTGTATTAATTTCACAAATCAAACTTTTCGTCATTTCAATAAACCTTAATCACAATATACATAATATGTACGTTAGATATGTCTAAAATATGTCTCTGATTTATAAAATACTATTTTTTTTTATACAACGAAGCTATTCAATAAAAGTGGGTGCCGTAGCTCAGTGATCAGTGCGTTGGCCTTCTGATCTGTAGGTTGTGGGTTCAATCCCCGGCTGAAGCATAACAAAATTTAATATCGAAAAGATTTTTCTTTCGGACGGTACCCACCTGCCGGCAAGAATTGGCAATTTTGTAGGCAGTAACAATTTGCCAAAAGTGCTTCTTAAAAGAGCTCTCTTAAGAGAGTACAAAAATTAGTTCTTAATAATTTGAACAATTCTAATATACATATGTACATATGTGTTGCGAAGCAAAGCAATATTAATGTTGTTTTCATTCATCGTCATGACATTCGATTGAATTGAATTTTTATTAAAACCGTTTCTACATACGAATATACGAGTATCATCATTGTAATTATGATCATAAAAATTATTATCATCATCATCATCACCATCATCATCATCATTATTATTATTATCATTGTCATATTTTCATTTCTCAAAGTAGACGATGAAGCCATTGAGGTGTTGAGATATCTTCCATTATTTCGTAGTGTGTACAATTCATCAACAACAACAACAAAAATACTAATAGCAAATACAAAATAAAATTATGCTCAAACTCATTTGCATGCGCTTTACAATTGAATCTATTTGAATTTTGTAGAGAACCCATCAATGTATGAGCTGATATTTTTGAAAGTAGTATAAGTAGATTTTTTTAAACTTTTTTTAACTACTGAAAATATCAATTATTAAAATTTAAAAAATGGACTAAATTTTAAATGTTATTTTATTTATATTTATACCCTGCATAATGCAATATGCATGGTATATTCATTTCGGTCAGATGTTTGTGTCCACTTGAAGGAATCTCCGGAGATATAGACATGGATATATATTCGTGATCAGCGTCGATTAAATTTTCGATTTAACGATGTCCGTCCGTCCGTCCGTCCGTCCGTCCGTCCGTCCGTCCGTCCGTCTGTCTGTCACCTGGCTGGTTCGCACGATAACTTGAGTAAATATTGAGCTATTTCGATGAAATTTGGCATAAGTAATCTATGATCCAAGGGTACGGAGGGGATTGATATTGAGCATGATCGGTCAATAACCACGCCCACACCAAGCATTCAAAGCGACTAACCTCGAAATTTTCAAAATCTTTAACTTGCTATAACTCACATAATATACCACTTGGGACAACAATATTTTGCACATAGAGTTATATTATACTACTATATAACCTCGCCAAAAGTGGGTGAGCCACGCCTACTTTCTAGCGTAGCTCCCATACAAAGTGTCTGTACTTCTTTTAAATTGAAACTGCTGTAACTTCTACAATCTTCTGTCTAGAATAACCATAATTGACACTTAGATTAACACGGCAGTCAGAAATAATATGGCAGAAAATAAATGTGCCACGCCCACTCCTTTTTGGGTGTCCCATACAAAGTTGCGGAAATTAAAAAAAATGTTACCGGTTATAACTTGCAAACTATTCAGCGTAGAATAACGAGATTTAAGGTGTGGATTAGTATTGTACGAGCAACTAGGCTCACAGAAAATGGGCGCACGACGCCCAGTGTTTATCGTAGCCCCCATACAAATTTTAAATTGAAACAGCTGTAACTTAGGCAATCTTATGTCTACAATAACCATAATTGACACTTAAATTAATATCGTAGTCGGAAATAATCTGGCGAAAAATCAGCGTACCACGCCCACTTCTTATTGGGGCTCCCATACAAAGTTGAGGAAATTAAACAAAAATGTTAACCACCATAACTTAGAAACTATTCAACGTAGGACACCAAATTTAAGGTGTGGATTAACATTGAAAAATTAATTGGATTTACTAGAAAGTGGTAAGCCACGCCCACTTTTTATATAGCTCCCATACTAAGCCTCGGAATTATCTTAAAATCCTTTTACTTCGTCAAAGTCAACCATATTTCGGGTGTAAATTAGTAGTATATGCAAAAATTGTTTCTCGAAAAGTGGAAATAAAAGAAAAGTTGGATATTCGAGTAAACTTTTTATATACAAATCTACATATGCAGGGTATAGTTTGGTCGGCCCCAGCCGACTGTAAGGAGATTTTTTTTTTTTCTGATTATCGATAAAATATTAAAGTCATGAGGAAGAAGATATTTGTCTCCAAAGGATTGTGGGATTTTTCCTGATAAGTGTGCTATTTAAAAAATGAAAAACTCTCTTTAAAAGCCATGATCTTTAAAGCATTTTTTCTTGATCGAACTAATGTTTACCTCACTGACCATTTATGCTCCCATCACCTAAACAAATTGTTTTGTTGAACTCAAATTCGAGCAATATTTTTCAATGAAATCTTTTACTACTCATCATTTTAGGATAATAAAAAAAATAATCATTCTTTTTCAAATATGACTCATTTCAATGTAAAGGCGAAGAAATTATAAATCAAATACTATCTAAATGATACACGCACCTATTCAAAAGTACCAATTTACAAAAAAAAGTACTCATATTCAATTGAAAATTGTCTGTCTGATGGAAAGAGTAAGTAAGGATGGTAAGTGATTGAACGAATAAGAAAATGTGAGCAAACCCACTGTATATAAAGCTTCAGCTAAAGCAGAAACATTCAAAGAAATTAAGCTTTATAAAAATTGGCAGCGAAATACACTTTTCTATTGATGATAATGTAATTGATTGTGTTTTTTATTTCATTTTTTTTTTTGCGCACACATTGAATACATTGAAGAATATCGCAAACCAATGTATTGACATTCAACAATATCCATTGCACTTTTCATTGCTTGCATTTCAAATGCAATGCATATACACACATTTTTTTGCTGGAATTTCACAAAAAAATATTCCATCTTGTTTATATGGTATTGCAAAAAGTAAAAATACATTCAAATTATATTTAACTTCCTTCGATGGTATGCATTATTTTATTGCTACGTCTTCTTGTACCATCCACACACCCACGCCCACTTTTAGTTATTCATCATCATTCCGTTCCGTTCTTTTCTTTTTTGCCTCTATTACATAGAAGTACTCGTATTCATTTCAATTTGAATTCCACTCATCACAAGTATTACTATTCAACTATTAAATGGTTAGCGTATTGGAAGTCGCATATGTGCCACGGCATGGCAGAAATTCTTCTGTAAATGTATGAGGATAATGCACTTTATGACGTGTGTGTGTGATGTTGAAAGTCGAAAGAAATTGTCATAGATGTAATTTGAGTGAGATTCATCAGAAATAACTATAACAACAACAAAAATGCAACTTTACATGTTCGTCAAAGAATTTAACATAACGAAAATTTTTATTTTCCTTAAAAAGCATCTTATACTGCTTCGACAACAAAAAAAAATGTTGATTTTAAAGCTAGCAATTTTGAAAATGTTTTTATGCATAACTTTTTCTGTTCTTGAAATAATTAGTATGTAAAAATATCCATCTAAAAGATCATATTTGGCCAACAGGAGCCGATTATAAACCCATGCACACTTTACTTCCATTTTCCAAGATCTGAAATTAGTCTGAGCTGTATTTGAATTATTTTAGATTTCTTGCACGCCAACCGATGCAAGTTATGACAAATTTTGATAACTTCTGGGACTAGTTCCTTTCAGGAAAGAAATTCCTTTGATTTCTTCATGCACGGGTAATAGTAGTTCGTATGGAAGGTGAGCATGTAAGTAGGACCGTCATTCGTTTGTATTGACGTCGGGGGTGGGAATGAATTAAATAGGCACAATTTTTGGAAAAAAAATTCAGAATATTGCATGATTTAAATATTTTATTTAAATTTATAAAGTAAAACGAATTTTATAGGTTCTTAAGTATTTAAATTGTATGGGACATGAGAATGGTTCCTTATCAATAATTCCAATTTTTTTTAATTGACTTCTCCAGTGTTTAATAAAATATATGTAATGAATATTTCAATTAAATATATGAATCAGAGAGATTTTTAAAAACATTTAAGTAGTTTATTTTTTATGGAATTTGGGTGAAGGCGTTGAAAAGTCATATCCATTTTTAGGTTGCTGCTTCAGTATTAAGTAGAATAATGGTATATAACAAATGGTATATTTTAACAAAATATATAATTGCCGTTATGCTTTGCAATTCGAGAGTTTTAAATAATTCATTTGTGCTGCAGATGGGCGTGACAGTCTAGCAATTCAGTTCACATTCAAAATTCTTGCATCTCTCAAGCCAAAATTATCTCACAGAAAATTTTGTTAATTTTCGATAAATTCTTATATATATATTTTAATAATTTGTATAAAGTTGAACCACCGTAGACTTTTGTATATATTAGTGACTGCATGCGTCATCGTCAACAATGTTGTTTCTGTTGTTTCTATTTATACACGCAAGCATTAAAGCAAAAAGTGTCACATTCTTCATTATTATTACGCTTCAATTACAAAAAAAAGTTATGCATAGTCGGGTAACTTTCTGTGTGGGGGTAGAAAAAAAAAAAAAAAAAATGCAAAGAAGCTTCATTGAATGAAGCTTCTGTATGTACACATATTGAATGAATTGAGTTGCTTGGTTGGTTGGTTGGCTGAATAAAATGAATAAAAAAATGTGAACGAGCGAATGAAAGAAGTACTGCATGAATAAGTATTTACAATTGCAAAGAAAAATTCTTATATGAAATGTAAGTATCATATGGTCTTATACCCATACAAGTATTACATCGCCGTACGAGTATACGATTATTGAGACGACAAGTGCAGCATTAATAGCAATAAATTGCAATGATATTTGTTATTATTGAAAAAGGGAGAAAATGCACTTTATTATTCAATAAATGCACTCGTCTAAATATATGCGAATATTATTAATAGAATTTACATACAATAGAATATATTGTAATAAGTATCATCTATACCTATAGGAAACTCATTGAAATGATGGCAAATGAAAGAAAAAAAAAATGTGTCTCGTCAATTTTGTGAAAGCGTCTGATCATACAAATACTTATTAATACCATACACAAACAAGTACGATATTTAATTGCTTTTGCTCTCTACTCTTTTAATGCTCGTTATTAAATGTTACGTATACGCCACCCATGTCTATGTATCAATACATTTTATAATGTGAATTTGTTTGTACTAATTTTTGTATTAAATATATAATTAAGAGTATTTAGGTATGGAGAATCAGCATCGAATATGCCTCAAAGGCTTAAATTTTGCGAGCACGCGTAGAATTTAGTTTTTACAAAGTGCAATATGACGGGCAAGTGGTTTTAGTTATTATTCCGCTTCAGATTTACATAATACAATATTTTCCAAGAATTTTCATTTTATAATGTTTTTGATGCTATTTGTGATATGCTTCTTTTTTAAATGAAATGAAGCAAAAAAATGTACTTCAAAGCGATAATAATTATAATTTCTTAAATAAGTATTTTACTGCATGCCATTAACCTTTAGTTCTTTCTCACACTTTCTCACTCTCTCTGTTAGTCTTACACTTGCTTTAAATTGAAAATAAAAAGCTGGCAACATTTTTTCATCCTCGTCCATATACATACGTACACACGAAAACAAGATGAAAAGCAAACGTTCATTTCAATTGAGAGATTATATGTGTATAAGTATGTACCTACATACGATATCCATACATATACATTGAAAGTGAGAGCAAACATATATATATATATATATATATATATATATATATATATATATATATATATATATATTAAATAATTAAATAAAAAGATTAAATAGCAAGAATTAATACAAGGTTGAGTTGTATACAAATTACAGGATAATAAAATTATAAAGCAGCTTGTAATTTAATTGCGGTAATATACGAGAAAGCAACAAAAAAGAGGCAGTTATGTACATAGCTTATATAATTATATTTTATATACGTTTAATATGCGTCTGTAGCTGAGTAGATGTAGAGGAAAAGGTAATGAAATTAAATAATTACTTGTAATTTTCATTCATCGGATATTTTTAATATCCTTTTTTTTTTATAAAATTTTTGCTTTAAATATCTATGCATTTCCAAAGAGAGAGAGAGAGAGAGAGAGAGATGATAGAGTTCCAAATAAATTATAGTAGCAGGAGGCTGAAAGGAATGTAACTAAATTGTACATTTAATTACATCAACACCCAAAGTGCAATAAGTAACACACACACGCACACACATATAGCGTAAGCAAGTCAATTGACGTGCAGAAATGTCTAGCTCACATGATGATACTTTGAACATATAGTGGCTATTCAGTATATATTGTATAGTACTTTAAGTAGTACAATAGTTACACATGTATATATATGTTCTGCACATGCATGCTGCATGTTTCACTTTCAACTGTCTTGTATTAATTGCAATATGGTAAACTTAAATTGTTGTATGCATTCATGCGTATGTGTGTATATGTGTGTGTGCTTATATGGTAGAATATGCAAAAGGAAATTGGCAAATTGCAATAAATATATGGTACAAGGATATGCTTGTTTCTTCATGAGAGACGGACATATATGCTATAGACCTATATATGTATGCATATGTAAATTAGACTTGTTCAAATTGTGTTTGTATGGAATATTATTACCAAACGTAAACAATGGGAAATCATTATAGGTAAATGTGATATTAATATTAATAATAAAATATTGAATACAATTTAATGGCAACTTCTAGTGCAAAAAAAAAAATTAAATTTGAAAAAAGATACAATTTAAAAATTTTTTCTCCTTAAAACCTGTTATTTGAAGATATTTTTGTAACAGAAATTATATTATTATTGTATAATTATTACTATTATTTTTTATTTTATTTTTGAGATTCCACTAGAGGCGTTTTAACTGAAACACAGTCTAAATATACTAAATATATTATGTGAGGAAAATTGCAAAAAAAAAAAAAAAAAAAATTTATATTAAATTTAAAAAAATATATGTATATACCTGGTTTTTTTTTGAGATATTCCGCTATTTACATTAAAGTTATTTTATTATATTTATATACATTTTTTTAAATCTTACTAAAGACACATGAAGTTATCGAAATAAGTCGCAAAAGGTGTTTGTATGCTAATAATACATTTTTAAGAAGCATTCTTTTGCTAAGCATACATAAAAATACACAATATCCGACCTTCGTATCACAAATTTCAGAGAGATGGTAATTTTATAGGGTTTAATATTTTAAGCAACAGTACTTTGATCTTTGGAATCAATCTTTTCCTAATAAGTAATGCTCTACAGTAAATTTCATTTAGTGTCATCAAAGAGAAAAATCAAAATGTCCAAAAACGCAGTTTAACACCAATATACAAAGTTAACATAGAGTTAACAGCGAAAGGCAATCTTACTGGTGATGTTAATGATCCAATATGCTGCTAAAACTCGATTTAACAGCAAAGAACAATATTACTAGTGATATTAAATTATGAAATAAAAAAATTAATAAATATGTCGCACTTATAAACCCCGAAGGACTCTTTGGCCGAACTTCTCTTGCAGTACTATTGTGCGTGTTAAATTTTGGACAATATTAGAAGGGACCTACTTATTTTAGCCAGTTTCGAATGACAGAACCCTTGTGAGATCACTTTTCTGAACTTTGTCACACAGTTTGTTTAGAAGCTTTTCCATGGCGAATTGTTACTGCCAGAAGAATTGCAAATTGCTTGCCGATAGGTGGGTTCCATTCGAATGAGACGTTAATGAGTTAGATTAAACATTGAATTTGTTTTCGATAGTTCTTCAGAACTAATGGATTCATGCATTTTTTATGAGAACCTCCATAAAGTTCTATTCGTTACCAAATTTGACCGTTAAGCATATTAAGAAAATTTGAACCTTTCTAACGTTAGTACATGGAAATAGCTTTCATTACATTTAATATTACTTAGTTGTTGGTTAAGCTTGTAAGAAATCTTGTTACACTTGTTATTGTTGTTGTTATTCTTGCTGCTGCTGCTGCTATTGTTGTTGTTGTTGTTGTTTATGTTATTTAAAGCGAAACTTGTAATATGGGGGAAATATTGCTTACATGTTAAGTAGAAAAGGAAATTATTTTCCTCTTTTGAATGAAAATAAATCGTTTCGATTGTTGCTGTATGCAATTCAATAATATATATTATAAACATGAGCATGATGTGTATGTATGCGTATTTGCCTGTATGTATAAACAATAGTAAAATGCAGTATATATGTTTTAACATTCGCTACAAAATATTTCAGTAAACAAGTGCAAGGTCCAATATGCGTGCATATATAAGAATAGATTCGGGAGTATTTATGGATAAAGAGTATACAGTATGTAGAAATAACTAAGGTAAAGACATTTTTGTGTAAAAATCCATATGTGATATGTCTGAGAATAATTTCGGATATTCATTATTACATCAAAGAAACTTGGTGGAGTTGCTCTTATTTTATTGTTTTTAATATTCCTAGTATTAGAAGGAACCTATTTATAACAGCCGATTGTCACGAGCGTTGTCACAATTCTATTTCAAAGGATTTTTCATGGGATTTTAGAAGTCACCTCAAGTACTTAAGTTCAACACACAAGTCGCTAAGCTATCACATTTCAACAAAGAAATGTGATAGCTAGTGAGAAATAATAATTTTGAATTATAATTTTATTTAAGAATGTAAGAATTTTTAATTCAAAGAGTCTCATTCATTTTCAAATAAGACAGCATTCGAATAAGCCAATTTCGAATAGCAGAACATTTGTAACAATACTCTTTTAAGAGCTTTTCCATAAAAGTCTTCCGATACCTCATTGAAAAGCTAACGTTCATTGTGTTCATTTTTAAGCTCGTAAATTTTCCAAGTAGAAGAGAGCAAGCAGAGAAAATGGCAAGAAGAGAAATTATGCTATTCAATTCGATGATCTTTCCTTTGTGGGTTAACCATTGGAAATAACTACATATTACTTTACCAACCCCTTTGAAATATTTGTGAAAATATCATGAAAATGTTTAGACATTGTTGCATAACATCCAATATAACTAAAGAAGAAGCATATGAAAGAAGAAAAAGTACAATATTGTATTAGAGTACGTACACAAATGTGAATGGGGGAGAGAGAGAGAGAGAGAGAGAGTGATAGTAAACGAGGTAGATAGAAATACGAACGCATTATCAACAAAGTAAAAGCTATTTTGCCACTGACCAAACATGCTTATATTTGAGTCAGTCTGCTAAAATGCTTATGCTTGTTTGCCACCTACACATACATACATGCATACATACATACAATATATGAAATAAGTGCATGAGGAGCATATATAAATAAACATACATACAAACATTCCCATATATAACAAGCAACATGCATATATCACTAAGTCGCAAATATGTAGTTTTATTAGTTTGCAAAAGCTTTAACCGACTTTTAGCATTTTTACCCTACCATCAACTTATTGCGATAGTAAAAGGGATATAATTTCTAACACACACACACCGAACATACTCACAAACGTAGAGAGCGAGACATACAGAAGAAAATCACACAGCCATGCATACAAATATATGATAGTCATGTGTATATACAATTCTTAAAGATAATCTGAACTCAATCTTCATATATCTTTTTCTATACTTTGGCATTTTGTATTATATATATATGAGAAAATAAATGCATTGCTACTTATGGCAATACTTATGAATGTACTACGATATAACTGCATATGGCAGTATGTGTGTATGTGTGTATATAATGCAAATGTGAGGCCAATATTACAATGTATGTGAGATGAGATGTATGTGAAATATTTGCATGCATGCGTGTAGACTTTGAAGATAAACGACTTTGCGGTTAAACCACAAGTGCAGAATATTGCCTTGTAGCTTGCACTTTGAAATGAAATTATTATGTGCCGAGCAAAAAATACAAATAAAATATATTGCATAGAAAAATCTATATTTTCTTATGATATAAGGTTAATATATTTATATATACCTATCATCATAAGTATTTATGCTACCCTTGCATTTATATCATATCCTTCTGCTCATCATCATCATCATCATCATTAATGATCATAAGTCTTCATAGATGTGGCCAAAAATCGATTTAATGGTAATAAAATTATTGCACAAAGTATTCAATATCCTATTTTCAGAACATTTGCATATACATACACCAACCCAAATACACTTGCGGCACATATAAGCCTTGTAGAAAATCATTGTGTAGTGCATCAAAGTGAGCAATCATTTGTTTCTCTTTGCATTTACTTTTTTTAATGATTCGTTTACCATTGCTTTGAACTAATTGTGAATTTGGAACAAATTTTGGAATTGGTTTTTTTATTTTTAATTAATAATTTGAATAAATTCATTACTAAATAGAGTTTTAAAAATAACATTAAATAAAGCGCAGGTTGTTGATTGGCCTTTATAAAATTTTCCATCGCCTTTCAGTTATAATCCTTTTCTATAAATCTTGCATTTATTTTCACTTTCCAATTTGCTTGTTTGACCCAATTCTTTTTTAATTCTACTATCTACCCATCTACTATATACATTTTCTAAACCTCTAACTCGAGGCCATTTTGAAATAAATTATCTACTGATATGTCTCTGTTTACTAGAACAATGAATTTGATTGTAAATGATTTTCTAAATATGCTACAGGGCATATGCATACGAGTACTACAGCTTCAGGGCAGATGTATGTTGCATATACACAAATACTTATGGACATATGCAGATAGTTATAGTATTGTCTACTTCATTCATTCATTTTAGTTGTTAAAGCCGCAATCGGTATATGTATGTATGTAGGTATATGCTACTTTAGATTTAATGAAACGTTAAATTTGTGTTTTATTCCTGGCAATGTATGTATGTATATATTCGTACTTATGGGTGGTTCAATGCATTATAATATAATATAATAGTACATCATATAGTATAACAACAGTATAGCATCATCTACATTAGCATCATTTAAACCACATTGCCATATTTATAGTGTCATTGTCATTATGAATGTGTATTGGCAAGGACAGATGAAGATTATAAATTTCAATAAATTTCAAAACTTATACGTGCATATTTAGAGAATGAGAATTTACTTCAAATTGACTTTTATTGGCAATATGATAATAATAATAACGTCGTCTAATACAAAATGGGAAAAATCACAATCACAATTTCTCAATTTATTGCAAATTAGGATAATTTTGCTTACATCATTTAAATTAATATTTACTACCTCTAATATTTTTCTTCTTGAAATATTTGCACACATTTATTAAATAGACAATTTTTCAAAAAGTAAATATCTACATAGTACATAGGTACATATTGTATGATTTTGTTGTTGTAAATCTCCTTAAACGATATTCTTATAAGTTAATATTTACGTAGATACGTTTGAAGTAAGGAACTCCTTTTTTGATTTTAGAAAAAAAAAAAAAAATTACCAAAAACAAATACAAAAACAATCAAATACTTGTACACCTACAGTGATTATTAATATATTCAAACACGTGTACATATTCATTTGAAGCATAAGCAGAAGTAGTACACCTATTATAATCTCAAGCTATAATTTTTAATTTTAAATGTAATTGCTAACGATTATTAGCTTAATAAAGCAATGGAATCAAAAGGTGCTTGTAACATGAATTTAATTTAAAGGTTTTGTAACATGAATTTAATTTAAAAGTATTGAGTTTGATATCCAATGTTTTGTCGTTAAATGTCTATGAAAATTTATTGGGCGGAGAAATGAATAGCAAAGAACTATAGTTATGACTCCACTAGGAGACCCCGGAAGTCGTGAGGCAAATTTTATAAAAAAAAACACAAATTTTGAAGAATTGCTACAAATGGGGATATATGATATGAGGATTTATGAATACACTAGGGGACCCCGGAAATCGTGAGGCCAATTTTATAAAAAAAACATAAATCTTGAAGGATTGCCCTAAATGGGGATATAAGAGTTAAATGTATTCGTGGAAAATATTGGGCAGAAAAAATCATTGGTGATCGCCCATATATTTTAAGCCACTAGAAGCGAAACTGGAACAGCTATGAAGTAATCTGTCGATTTTCAGATGGTTTTATGTTCATTTTGTATGGGTACCAACGGAAGGTCGGAGATGAGGAGTAAATATATTCCAGAAAAATATGGACTTCGTAAAGCCAATTGAAACCAGTTTTGCATTTGAAGTGAAGTAAAGTGAAACCAGAACAGCTAAGGGTAATTTGTCGATTTTTATGTCTTTTTGCCTTCATTTTGTACGGAAACCACGTTAAGGGGTGCCAATAAGAGCAGCGTTGGTCACATATTTCCTAGCTCCATGAGACCCTGGGATTAGTAATAAAAAATTTGATAAAAACATAGATTTTGAGAAGTAGCCCACCTAAGAGCAGGGAATAGGGTGCAAGTATATTTGGAAAAAATATTAGAGAGCAAATCTGGATGGTACAAGTAGTAAAGTTCCATATAAGCATTATATAATTATTCGTAAATAATATTTATATTTTGTGTATTTTATTTAATTACATTTTCACTTATTTTGGAATATTCATTTAAGTAATTTTTTTATTAATCTGCCAAAAGTAAATATGAAAAATCCAATATGTAAAGAAGTAAATCATGGAATGATATTAAAAATGAAAGTCAAAAAAAAAAAAAAATTATTGCATACATAAATATTTGACAATCAAAATGAGTAAATATACGATAACCCATCAAGAAAATTTGACACATGTTGACATGGCATCTAACAGCTGTATGTATGAGAACATAGGTACAAGTTATAAGTACAAGCAGCCACCATTACCAATAAAAATAGTACATAAGTACATCCATATTTTGGGCATATCCATGTATTTTTGATAAATAATTTAATAACACAAAATGTATGTAAAAGTTTTATGTGGCTTTGATTTGATTGTGTAGATAATATGTATGAGAAAGATAATATGTGTCTGAATAGGAGCACGTGTTCATATGTGTATGCTAACGCTTGCTTCTATAAGAAAAGTTTTTTTTTTATGAATGAGGAAGAGAACAAGAAAAATATAAAGCAAATAATAATAAAAAAAATCGAATGAAAAAAAAATAAAAATATTTAATACATATAATACTGATGTCAGGCTACTGTTGCCACCATTGATGATGTAGATGCTGATAAATATATATTCCTATATGTATGTACTTTATATATGCAAACATATTTCCATTACGATGAATATTTATTTAATTTAATTCATTTTTTGTTTTTTTGTTTTTTGGTGTTCCTAAATTTTTTATTACTAAGTAACTCAAATGAAGTTGAAATCTTTATTCATTTCTATGTATCTTCATCTTCATAAGCTTTATGTTATTGTTGTTTCTCAACTTCTGGGGTTAATTTTAGATGACTTATAATTCAAGAGGGCATATTCATATGTTCTTGTGTCGTATATTGCCTTCTTTACTTAACGACAGTATGTGCTCCTTTTAATGTATGATTTGAATTGACTTTCATAAAAAAAATCGTAAATGAATGAATGGATTTAAATGAAAATTTTTTATGTGATAAAACACAAATAGCCAAATTTACAGCTTTACTATTTACAATAATTATTTACCAGTATACCAGATATAATAGTTTGAAATTATTGGATGGGCTCCGAATTTAAATGTCACATAATGTTCTCGTAAAGCCTATTTTTAGGGATTTTTTTAATGCTTCAGCAGCGAAATAGTATAACAATAAAAATGTGGAAGTAGTTCGGAAATTCATCATAAAATATATCAAGGTTCAAAAGAATTATTTTGTTGATATATTTTTCTCTAATAATATCTAAATTATCTTGGCAAAACTTGGCCAAAATTTATATCTGATATCAATATTTTATGTAAAAATATGCACAAAAATACGATCTATTCTATCGAAATTGCCATTAATATCTGTTAATTTATTTCTATATATTTTTATACACACTTTTAATTCATTACTGTACTCATATTAATTCAAAAATTTCAATCTTGTAGAGATAAAAGCTTGTGGTTTATTCATTTAGAATTGATTAAATACATGCACATTAACATATTCTTTCATTTATCGTAGTATATATGAATACAGGGACGTATTTAAGTTTCAGGTTACAAAAAAAATGCATTTTCAATATGAACATTTATCGAAAACATATTCTTCGAGTTTCAATGCTAGAAGATATATTAATAAGAGAAGCTCGTCCAAAAAGCCCTTTGGGGCTTATAAGTGCCACATATTTATTTTTTTTTTTAGATATATTAATAATAAGCTCTGTATTTGAGTTTTCATTTTGATCGTTAATTGAAAAAAGAAAAACTTGGAAAGGACCACGACTAATGGTTCACTCTAAATCGGCCCTGTATAAGCATATATGCACGAGCGTGCTACAACAATATCTAAATCTTATATACATTTTCAAGTCTTTATCTTTTTCTTATTTTTCTGTTGTTATTTTTTGGTTGTTGAATTTCACTGTAATATAAGCACTTTTAAATAACGTTTTCAGCATATTATTCCGCCCTTTACTTGTGCTTTTCTCTATATAAGCTTGTGGGTGGTATATGCATAGTATGTACATCGATGTGACATGCGTTACTCATTTCGAGTGATCTTGTTTTAAATTTTATGACTTTGGTGTGTAATAAAATAAGGAAATAACATATACATTTTATAATATGACTCATTCCATTACTTTGGATTATGTTCTTGTATTCAGATAATTATGTTGGTATACAAAATGTATGCATGTATGTATGTGTAAATATATATGAACATATTTAACCATATAAGTATGTAGTAATAAAAATTCTATCAATTATTTTTTACACTTTATTGCATTCACGAACGTATTTAGGTATGAATATATCTATATTGTATTAAAAGAAGGAAATCTCCTTTTTCCTATTTATGTATATGCGGAAAGCAGCTACTTCTATATACGAGTGTGCATATACTCGTACTTACTACCTTTATGGTAAAAAATAGAAACTCGTAAAATTGGAAAAAAGAAGCCATACCAGTAAAAACATGTATATAATTTGTTGTTACCCTCTCAGTATCTAAAATACATATTTATTTATTTTTCAAGTAATAAATTCCAAAATAGACTTTTTAATATTAAGCTACACATTAGAGATGAACAAAAGAAGAAATGTGATCAAAATGAAAATGTAGGATGAAACAAGTAAGTAAATAAGATAAAAAAATGAAGGTATACTCGTATAGTATAATACAACAGTAATGTGCTTATACATATATAACTACATACAAAAAAGAGGGAGATCGAGCAAACTAGAGTGAGTAACACTAAATTG
Organism: Megamerina dolium; assembly: GCA_963854835.1. Lineage (NCBI taxonomy): Eukaryota > Metazoa > Arthropoda > Insecta > Diptera > Megamerinidae > Megamerina > Megamerina dolium. The sequence continues at coordinate 12,859,253 of OY978526.1, read as the reverse complement.
TTTCTATAAATAATCCAAATACAATTTTCTTTTAGAACTTGATTTTCTTTAAATAACTCTACATATATATGCACATACGTAAACACAAACGCATGCACAGATGTGTGCCCAAATAAAAAAAAAAAAAGAAGACATCCTATTGTGGACTCAATTCACTCATCATTGGTTCATATTTACTATGCTCATTCGAGTACAAGCAACAAATAAAGACTACTACTATCATATATATGCTAATCATACTCATCATATTCAACATCCGTTTCCTTTTCCTTTTTCCGTCTAATCGTCTCTCTCATCATCAATTTTCATCTACTACTTGGTTTCTTTTACATATACTTAAATTATACACATATACAGGGTGGTTGATGTACTGTGTAGTTATATAAAATAAATTTATAATCGCGAAGATGAAATAAATTCTTATCATCAAAGTTGCACACTTCTGGTATGAGAAACAATTACCGTCAATTCTTCAATTGTCAGAAATTAATTATTCAATTGCAGTTTGGAGACAAGAATTGCATTTGAGCTTACAACCAAGACGTAAATCAATACAATAGCTTGAATCTCAAGCTTCACACTTTTACCTACTTAAACCGGCATTCTATTAAGTGCTTAACTTGATGGTAGAAGTGTGCATAAGTCAAAGGTCATGAGTTTTAATCAAATCCGAAACAAGCTTAATAAAAAAGAAAACGCTTTATTTTTATATCGGAATTAGCTAGCTACCCTGTAAATGCATTCATATATAGGTAATACATATGAAAAGTTATAATTGAGATAGAGAGACTGAGTGATTTGAAATTAAACCTTCTTATGAGCCCGAAGACCGAAAAAAAAGTTAGATAAAATGAAACAAAGGAAAATATATATAACTAGCAGAGTGAAAACCAAAAGAACAACAGTGTCCTTTTAAAAGTATTCATTTTGAAAGTTGAAGATCCAAATGTATAAATTATAATCCTACCCGTAGACAGACATATGAAAATACATACAATGTTACATACAAATGTACAAATGTACATATATGTCGTATTGTATGGTCATATTAGTAGCGAATATATTATAAATAATAGAAAAATATAAAGAGAAGACGTGAGAGTGAGAGAGTGAAACAGAAGAAAGTATGTTGTTGGGACCAAAAGAAAACTTCTAAGGACATATAAAATATTTTTAAGATTCTTTTCATAAGATTTTATGTGATTAAAGGACAAGTCATAATAATAAGTAGTAGTTTGTATTTAATTGTATTTGTAATACAATACATAGTATGCAATATTATTTATGTACATATATCCGAGTACTGCCATTTCAAATATAAGCACATTTTTTCGGAGAGAGACAATATGTTCTACTTTTCAAAAGGGCAAGCTATTCTTTCAATGGTAAAAGTTGCCACAAATAAAGTCTGAAATGCAGTACTATTGTGAAGAAGCTGAAAAAAAAAATATCCAAGAAGAGTTGTACTGTTCAAAGTCACTACTCTATAGAGATTACCAAGCACAAATATTGGGAGAAAAATTCTAACTTACTTGTTAGGTGTCTATAGTGCAAATAATTTATTAATATATTTCATTTGGGTGTGTGTAAATATTTCAGCGATAAAAACTACGCCTAGCTGCCATACAAAATTGTGTTGTTGAATGTATGTTTTCACGATTTTCGCACTAAAATATAAAGCTATCAATCTGAAGCTTAGTGCATAAAGTTATTTTGATCAAAGAACGAATATAAGTGAGAATAAAGTGTTTGAGATAATTACCACACGTATCTCCCATACAAAAGTATGTTGATGGATGTAGGTTCTCATATTTTTTTGAGAAAAAAATAAAGATTTAATAAAAATTTGATATATAGAGTTAGTTTGATCACATCAAACATATATTCGAAAATGGACAATATTAAATAAATATCACATCTATCTCTTATACGAACATATGCTTCCGTTTATATGTTTTCACACTTTTCGCATGAAAATATAGAGTTATCAATCTGAAACTCAGTACATATGCTTGTATTTGCTAATAAATGAATTAGAATGAAAATGAGCTAAATCGAAGAAAAACCATGCTAACCTCCCATAGAAAAGTATGTTGTTGAATGTATTTATTCATGATTGTCGCAAGAAAATATAAACCTATCGAACTCAAACTTGGTATATAAAGTTCATGTTATCATAGAATCAATATATTCGAAAATGGCCGGAATCGTATAACAGTGACGCCTACCTTCCATAGAAATTTATGCTTCCGTATGTGTTTTTTCATACTTTCCGCATGAAAATATATAGTTTTCAATCTGAAACTCGCTATGTATTTTGCATGGTATGAATCGATTTAATACCATGTCCACCTTTCATACAAAACTATGATTTCGATTGTACTTTGTGCATGAACATATTGGGTTATAGGTCTGTAGCTTAAATATCGTACATAATTGAGACTAACACATGTACTATATTTACGTATTGGTATAACAGTGTTTAGATTTAGTACAAGTGTACAAACACTGTCCTTTTATGTATGATGTATGTAAAGTACGTAAATTTTTTCTCAAATTATGAAATGGAACATAAATGGAATTTCAATTTATGTATACATTTTTTATGGGACCAATATTTGGCCAACAATTGAACGATTGTACATCGAAGTACATATATGCACATATCACATTAGGAGTATACAAAGACGATTGAAAAATGAAAACAACAAAAACAATAAGCTGATAATACGGATACATACATTTTGTAGGCATACGAAGAGACATAAATACCATACTCATATAGGTGTATGTAGATCTGAAGACAGAAATAATAGATTGATGTAATCGTATGAATATATATGATTGTAATTTAGTTATCTGAAAGTAGCAAGCAATCAGCAATTATTGCAATTTATTTAAGAATTGATAAAAGTATGATTTATCTATATCGACAAATTGAATGGCTGTGAAGGCCCAACAAAATGTTGGAAACATTATGAGAAGCTTCTGTGTAACAATATAGTACAATATATTTGTATTTGATATTATTTACTGGATTTAAAAAACTAATACTATGAACCTTTGTGTATATTCGTGTATATATCCTCTCCCCATCCACTGTTTTTTTTTTTATAAAAAAATATTTTGCTCATCTAAGAGAACACAATAAATTTATTTGTATACAAAATAAAGTATAGCATATTCTTTCTGTTACTTACCAGTGTTGGCAACCTCACATGGCAACACTATTGTGTCGCCAGCAACAAATTTAAATGTTTCCGAACGTGATATAAACATAGGCTCATGTTTGCTTAGTAAACTGTTTGTTGCTGACACTGCAATGGAAACAAAAGAATTAAAAAAAAAATGTTTTAATTAATTTAATATCAAATTTGTTATAGTCAGATATGTGATTATCACAATATGTGTGAAAAAATATAAAGTAACAAAGTAATTTAAATCAATTTTTGAGAATTTTTTTCATCATTATTTATGAAAATATGTATGCATATGTAATGCAATTCTTTACTAAAAATTCTTACATTTATAATATAAATTATATCCTTCTTTATATCTCTTTATTACCAATTAAAGCATTTATATGTGAATAGAGCAAATTTCTCAAGTAAATATATATCATTATCTTTTGTTTATTTAATATATTTCCAATTACAATTTAAATCACTATATAAATGCAAATGCATAAAAGTATTTTCTCATTAAAATTTATAGTTATAAAATATAGTATTCCTCCTTACAAATATGTATGTATGTACATACGAATGATAAATAGGTAGAACATTTTCAAATTATTTCAATTTCATATTGACATACCAACACTAACAAAAACCACAACAAAAGGCAATCAATCTAATTTTGAAGAAAATATAATATAACAGGTATGCACACACACACACACACTTACTTGTATGTATGTATATAAATCATTTGGGTAATTATGGTCGACCACATCCAAACACATTCTTAATAAATAAACATATTTCGTATTCACAATAGCTGCTGAAATGCTGTATATTCTAACTTTGAATTTCATAATATAACTGATGGAGTAAATCTCTGAAACAAATTGACACTTTGATATTTATATGAAAGAGTGTATATATATATTCATTTATGTATATGTGAGAATAAATATATTTATTTGTATGCACTTCATGTGGTCATTAATATGTCGAAAAGTTAATTTATTTATACAATATTTGTATATGTAAGCAAGTTCTTAAGTAAGATTGTTAAGATTTAGACCATGATTTTCACATATTACACATATTTCACATATTATATAGATGACAAATAGATTAATGCGCATATATGTATGTATTTATGCACTTAGATGCATATATACATGTATACTATGTAGGTAAAAATTATTGCTTCTTAAAGCAGTACACCTCCAACTCCACAGTACACAATTCGATAGCGCTCAAAACATTTATCCATGGTAAAAATGATAAATCGTTTAGATTTGTATTGTATAAACATTTGTAAAAATATTGTATAAAATATTCATAAATGGAATATTTCAAATTACGAGAAAATTTATCAAAATAAAATAATTAATTTAATACAACTTTACACAGAGAAGAAACACATTATTTGATTATTACTTTGTTCTTTTGATTATTCTGCAATTGTTCTTGAAAATAATATAAATCAAATATTTACAAAATTTATGAACGCCTTTTATATATAAATTGATCTAATAAATATATTTCGTTAGTTGCTGCCTTTTGTTCCCAGAAATATTATGTCCATAAATATTTTTGAATTACTAAACTAAATGAGAATTACAAAAAATCGAATATTTAACGAAAAAAAAAAAAAAACAAATATGAGCTATTCTGTGTATTCACTCAGAGAAAAATGTTTACATCGTCTAGAGAATCCATCATCAATGTTTATAAACACAAATGTTGCGTTGCTTCGAAATAAAAAACCACTGGTCCACAAGTAGTGCATTTATGGACTATTATAATTGTAAGTAGGGTTTCATTGTACTAGAATGTGTATTTTCCTTTATGTCTATACTATATAGTATATGAATAAATTCACAAATTCGATTATATTCTATATAATATTAAGTATTCATTTGCATATGTGTGTGAATACGTTTGTGATTCAATATAACTGTCATCAATAATTAAGAAGTTTGACACATTTTTCAGAGTAGATTATTGCAAATTCTATAAATCAAAATATAAGTTATATATTCATATATATATACATATATATACCTACACATTGTAATGTATATAATTACTAATGCATTTGATTTCAAAAACTATTCAATGTTATGTCACAATTATTGACTACATAATTATGTGTTGCTTGAGTAGCATTTAAAAGTTTATATACATATGTCTTGATGTTTTAATATTTTAATAAATATTAAATTTAAGATGTGTCAGACTCATTTTTGGATGATCTCTGGTAAAGAGAATAAAAAAGTTGTCCTTAATGAGAAATGTAACTTTCAACTTTTAATGCCATAGTTCATCGTTCAAGTTGTAGTAATTGATCTACTCTAAATCACTTTTTTAATCTTAAAGGTTAAAATTCGTGTTGAAGAGCTCTTCATTGTGGGAGACGTCTTCTAAGTTATAAGAAATCAAACTCATCAGCCTGCATTACATAATTGAACTCTGAAAATTGCAAAATTGACAAGAGTGAAGAAGCTCGGGGCAAAGGGATCAAGTCTAATTTGAAGCAACAATATAGAAAAAAACGATCCTCTGAAATTTTTGGGAAGAAAAATTTACCATTTTAGGCAATTTTTCAAATCATTTGCAATTCTTCATGTAGAATCAAAATATTTCTGCTTAATAATACAAATATCTCTATTTTTATTGATATTTAAAATTAAATATTTCAATATGAACATGACATGCACACAATGTATTTTATATTCATGACTCAATAATTAATTTGATGCATCCAAGCAAATTTGTTTAAACAACTTAAGTTCATTTAAATCACATTTTATCATTACTAACTAACTTGATGATTGAGTACATTATTCGAAATATCTTTGGTATAATGCATATTGTATATGATATGTAGTAATAATAAGCTCTTATCATCATCACTCTTCTATGCACACATGAGCATAACTATCTTAGTATACGTAGGTACTATAGTTTGTCTTGAATAATTGTTTATTTCTGACATTTATTATATATGAAATTCTAATTAAAATTGCAATTTTGTAATCAGTTTCTTGTTCTTATTATGTTTATTATTATTATCATCATCAGTTGTCCTATATGTTATGGACATAATAATAATATATGTAGATTTATATTAGTATATTATATATAGGTAAAAGAGAAATTTCATTTGCATTCAATCCACAAATTCTTCTAAATTTCTATATACAAACAATATTATAAACATGCATCAAATAATTTCTTCCTCTTCAATAATAATAATAATAATATTTGTATTTTGATTTGAAAGTATTTTATACTAGGTATTCTCTATAAAATATTTATTAGCTTGTCTAATCATATATTACATAAAATGAATCAAATGTATCAATATTTTAATCTATAACTTTTGATGTTTTAATTGTATTATTTCTATTTGAATTTCTTAAATAATATATGCAATTTATTTTGATATGAAATCGATTATACATATATCACCTCTTATGTAAATATAAATATACATATATACTCCTATCTGCCTATTTGAATTTATTTGCTATAAAATTTAATTCAATTCAATTACAATTTTCTCACTTCATATTCAGGTGATGCATGTAAGTGAAGCATATAATATAACATATAAATAAATAAATAAATTTTCCATATCAAATAAATTGTAATCTAATATTGTAATTGTTTTTACTTTCATTCACTTTCTACACTACTAAAAGTATTTATTCATGTGCTTTGTTAAATGAGGCCTATCTATTTTCTTGTTTTTCTATACGATGCCTTTCGTTTGTTACGCAACCAAATTTATCATTGTATTGTTTTCCTGTAGCAACTTGTGATTTTATTTAAAATTCTTCTCATCCATGAAATACATTTGCACATTATTCTAATGTAAGCTGCTGCTGTCGTACATACAATGGTATAATTTTGGAAAAATATATTGTAAAAAAATATTAAAATATTTGCCTTCGCATTGGAAGCCATTGGAAAGTGTTTTAATGGCTTTTTTTTTTATTTGAACTAAAGAGTCTCATATTTCTTATTTTTTTTTAATTTTTCCATTTATCAAAATCAGAAAAAAAATGCACAAAGATAAAATATTTCTAAAATCAAATGAAACCTTTAGGTATTGACTTATGTTGATCACATAGTGATGAAATGTATATGTTACCAGCCAAAACATCTACCCGTTATATGCTTACATGAATGAAGCACGAGTCACTGTTCGATAATGGGGAGGACATAGAGAATAACTATCTGAAACAATGATCAATGGGTCAGGTGGAAATACGAATATATCAATTGTTACACAATATGTGCTATCTGAAGAATAACTCCCCGGCAGGAGGTCATACCTTTGGAAGAAAACATTTTTCGTTATTCATGAAAAAAATGCTGCTTAACTGATCCTTAAACAACCAGTAAAATTAATTGTATAAGTATGATTCTTGTATTCCCAATTCTATGCCACAGTGCACTGTGCTAAATTTATTTAAAATGCTATTAAAGGACGAAAAAAAAAAAAACAAAACAAAACAGAGATTTAAGTGGAAGGAAAAAAGAAAACAAGCAAAAACAGAAAAAAAAAAACTTTGAATGTTTAACTAAAGAATTAAAAGAAATAAGTGCAGGAAAGCGGAACTGTCATTACGTTTACCTCTCCTCGTCCCAATTGGCTCAACATATAGCGAAAGGGGGGGAAGGGATGTTACATCAGTATGGCTTAGGTCAAACAACAACAACAACAACAACAAGTTTTGCCATTACAAGGAAATGAGCATTTCCGAAACAACAAATAAAAATCGATTAATTTGTACAGACATATAGACAAACAGAGAGACAGTCATTGACAAATATCATTCCCAATCGGCACCATTTCTCTCAGCCTTCTGTCAAGTGAACTTTTACTTTTTTTCGCTTTATTTTTGTTTTCACATTGTATTTTTTTTTTTTTTTCGTTTTTCTTTTCTTGCCATCGACTGTTCACTTTTGCTTCATCACTTTTGCCAATGTTATCTGTTTATATTCCCATATACAATCTACATATTGTATAATTCAGTTCCCATTCTCCCATACTCTATTTCCAACACACACACACACACACACTCAAAAAATGTATACAATTTAATGCATTTAAGCAAATGTGTCAACAGGCCAAGTTGCCCTGAAAGCATTCGCTGCCGTTGCCATTATTTATATGCGTACATACGTATAATTTAACACCTCACCTCATGTGGCAAGTGTAACTTCCTCGCCCATAGACTCAACTAGTTACCTACAAAAATATAGGACATCTGTACTGTTTATGTTGTCCTCTGTGTCCTACGTATTGCTGGTATTTCTGTCGCCATTAAATGGGCACACAAGGACATTTGACACTTTCATTCTCTTCCACTCTCTCCCCCTTCTTCTCTCTCTCTCTCGCTCACTTCAAACGACTGAAGTATGTAGTAACAGACAAATAACAACACACAGCAAAAGAAGCAGAAGCGTAGGACAAACAAACAAAGAAGAAGAAAAAACAAAAACAACTGAAGTGAAGTGAAGAAGACATGCGCTTGAATTGATTCGATTTTGCTGTGGGCACAATAATGAAGTGTCAAATGCTGTTTTTATAAATAAGTACGACTGACTTCTTTACGGCAATGTTGGCAACAACATACTCTAACAAGTTGGATAAATTGCGTAAAAAGTGGGAAGAAGGTACACAACAACGTATAAGATATGGCTGGCTGAATGATGGTGAATGGTCGTAAAATAGATTTTTATCGTAGCACAGAATTGATTTCTATATTCCGATGTATTATTTTTTTTTTGTTCCTTTGCTTGTTGTAACTTGTTTCTTTTTTTCTTTTTTCTCTCCGGTCGGATGCCTTGTTGAGTGTCCTGTCCTGCTATACCATTATTTATATTCCTTTACTTTATGTATGTACTTGTATAGATAACAACAAGAGCGAGAGAGTGTAGAAAAAAAAATCCCAATGACATTTTTTGTTGTTTTTTGATTATATTGCGTGTGTAAATTTATTTATCCTGATTGTGACATTTTAGCAAGCAAAAAAAAATAAATAAATAAAACAACAACAACAACAAATAAATAAATAAAAAATATATTATAATAATAATAAAGACATCAGCACGCACGATTATTGTCATCAATTGATAATAATAATGAAATAATGCACACAACGACAGTGATAGCAATAAGAGCTCGTATCTATTGTGGCATGAAAATATCAAGGCACAAGATGAAGGCGCACGGTATGAGACTTTGCTAATAAATGGTTGCTTTTTTAGATTTTAATCCATATAAGTTTCTATAATTTTTTTTATGAAATATGAGAGTATATTATTATTTAATTTTTTTTTTTTTTTTGAGAATTCTGTCTGCATATAAATTATCAGACTAGTAAATATAATCTATCGCAAAATTATCAAGTATATATGAGTTAAATTTTTGGTAAATTAAATAATCAAAGATTACAGAAGCTGCTGTAGCTCAATGGTTAATAAATGAGCATTTCGTGTCTGCTACATATTATATTATATTATATTATATTATATTATATTATATTATATTATATTATATTATATTATATTATATCATTTATTGCAAAAGTAGTTGGAAAATAGACAAAATAAATTAAACCGATAATAAAAATAATATTTCTTTACGTATTTATGGTCATTGAATTCGAATTCTCTGACTAATTTGATTCGATCATATCACATAGTGGCGTAGACGGCTTGGGTACAAAAGATCCCGTTTGGTCGCAGTGTCCGTAACACTTGTGGTTGGCCTTCAGAGATATCAGCCGTAGGGCTCATATCTTCAAACAGACCTCGGTCTGATTTCTCGTGGTCCGCTCGATGAGCAAGGAGATTGATTTATTGATCACATTTCGTTTCTAACATTAAAAAATTGGTTCAAAAAATTATAAAATATTTAATAAAATACCCAGAATTGCCTCCAAGACTTTTAGTTGTAAGGTCGAACTGCCATAAATTTTCCTCCGCAATATTTTTCCCAAACATACGTACCCGCATATTTAACTCTTAAAAGGGTTACAAATATAAAAAATCGTATTTTTTTCTCAAATTCTTTCTCACTGCTTTCAGAGTGTTCAGAAAGGGATAAAATGTATGACTAAACCACATAAATTTTTACTATCAAACATTTTTCATAAACATACTTACTAGCTGTTTTGATATCTTAGGGAAGCTGCTTTACAAAAAGTAGTTGAAATCTACTTGAAAATCGATAAGTAAATATAAAAGTGCCCAATAATCGCACCTAAGATCGTAGTAAAATGTGTAACCGATGACCTCAATTGTTTTATACCAACATTTTCCTCATAACCGAACATTAACCGCCTAGTTATGGGGATATCTTACAAAATTGATATAATTGTTATGATATATCAACACATTAATTGTCGAAATCTCGGTAATGATTTGTCACCTAAAAAAAAAACTATGTCTTTATGTCTTCACATTTGTTTGTTTTGTTTTATTTCTTTCAGAGCTTCACTTTTTTCAATTCCTTGCTTTTGAAATAAATGAAATGAAACAAACATAAATAAAATTATTTCTGAAACCCAATAGAACCACCATCCATCACCGATTTCATTAAGTATCCTTCATTTGATTTTAAAAAAAATTATGTTCTTTTTGTTACAGATGAAAAACTCCAAAAAAAAGTTAACCATTCTTTAGGATACTAAATAAAAGGATCACAAGCATTTTTACATTTTTATGTAGAAATGTTTGTGAGTATTTTGTAGTACTCCGTGAAATCAGAAAAAAAAATTCTTTTAAAACAAACTTTTTCTTTACCATCATTTAATTGTTCAAACACACAAGGCAAATTTACAATTCCAATTTGTTATTATTGTTTTCACAAATGTTCAAATTTTTCTATATTATAATGATTTCAAGTTCATAGGCTGTAATAGAAAAATTCATTTATATTTTCTATACTCTTTTTGTTTTCTGTAATTTTTCACTTCATTTGATAAAAATAATTATATCGAATTCGCACAGTTTTATTTATATTAGATTTACTTAATTTCTTGCATTTCTTTTATTTGTTTTTATTTGAAAACAAAAAAAAAAATTGTTTTTCCTACAAGAAATTCTTAATAAAAATATCATCAAGAAAATTGAATGCAAGAATAAATTAAAAAAAAAAAAATACAACAAATAATAATAATATGAAGGTAGTAACAAAATCAGGTGCTTTTAAAGAATTTTTAATCTGTTTTAGAATAGAAACAAAAAGAAATTGGTATAAGAACAAAAAGAATAAATACTGTTGACCATAGATTCTTAATACACACACATAAATATTTTAGAGCTCAGCAAGAAAACCGAGAAAGGATATATAGAGAGATGATAACGAAAGGTAAAAACCAGCAAAGAAAAATAAAATCGAATAAACGAGTCTTTATTAAGGTGAGCTTCGCTTGGGGGTATATTTTATGAGTAAATAAATGAAAGAACAAAAAAATCATATTGAATGCCAACACTAAGGACACTAAAAAGAGCACAAAATCGCAAAAAAAAAATTAAATAAAACACCGGCAGAATATACAATATAGTTGCGAATCGAAGCAATTTTTTTTTGTCCTTTATTTACTTTGCGAAATTTTTTCTTTCTTTCTACTTTTAGCACAATCGTGACGCATTTTAAATGTATCACAACACTCACAAATGCGCCAGGATTAAAGTTGAAATCACTTTTGTGTGTTTTTTTTTTTTTGTCTTGTTTAGTTTCATTTTGAACCTAGTTACGCTTAATTAAAAAAAAAAAAACAATTCTTAAATTTGTTGTTTTTTTTTTTTGGTGCTCCTCATCCGTCTTTGCCTGCTGCCTCTTTCTTTTCGGTCATTCGAATAAGTTTACTGATGGGCAAAGTTTTCAAGTTTTCTTACTGATTTCTTCATGTATGTACATGTAAGTATTTACTTTGTAAAAAGTTGAGTAAAAAAAAAAAAAGAAAATAGAAACCAGAGAGGTAAATTAAAAAAATTTTAAGAATTTCTACCTCACACTTTTTCTATATCTATCTTCGTCTCACACACGCTCCGTCACTCTATCATATCCTTCATTAGTCTTTTGATCCTTATTGCAGCAACTTACTTAAACGTTTTTGCATTGTTTTCTCTACATTTTAGCCGCTGATGTTCATTCCGTGCGTGCAATTTCTTTACTTTGCAAAAAAAAAAAAATGTTCTTTTTTTTTTTTTGCTATTTGCCCCTTTTTAGTTTTTAATGAGTTTATTTTTTGCTGCTTTTGAATGTTTCATTTTGTGTAGTTAGATTTCTTCACGAAAAAAAAAATAGACTTATTCGAAAGAGGTCAGTGCTAAGAATTCGCTTATGGGAACTGTGAATAATAGGAAAAAACCAACAACAACAACAACAACAACAACAACAACGACAACAACAGCAGCAGAAACTTTTCATTGAAATTGAAAACTCTCAAGTTAGAGATAAGTAATACTGAGGACAATATTACTTTCAACATCATCTAAAAGTATGCTACACTATTGAGTACGAGAGCGTTATTTATTGTGGTAAAAGAAAAAATTCATTTAGATTGTCAATGAGGTAATATTTATTGATGTTATCAGAAAAGATATTCATTAGATTTAGCGGAAGGATTCCATACTCAAATGAAGTTTGGAATGTATTGTCTTGCAAAGGCGAAAAAATTATAAATAGAAGAGATGCATGCAAAAATATAGCTTCCATATAAAATTTGCAATCGCCTTAAAACTATTTGAAATTACAGATGGGGCATTGCAAATACAAAATCGATGTAATCGCCTCAACTCAACGAAATTCTGTGAATAATAAACATGTAAATATAATGAATCGCATTAGTGGTAGAAAATTTGAATCTCAATATTTGTATAGGAACATGTTTCTGAGATTCATTAAGACGGGACTCATTTCTGTCACTTTCTCTATTGAAGAGCATTTAAACTCCAATTAAAAACTTTCATTTTTATTAATTTTTTTATTTTTTTGTTTATCCAATCTGAACACAATTTCAACTTTTGACAATGATTTGAGCATAACGCTTTGCGACAGGAGCAATAGAAGTTAACATACATAGTAGCGAAAATGATACATATCGTTTGTGTGGTCACATATTTGTTATATGTTTGTCTTAATTTTCCTTCATACTACTACAGAATTTTGTAAAATTAGATTGTCTGAATAATGAGTTCCTAAGGCTATCACAAATTGTAACATATGAACATATGTACATAAAGGAGAGAGAGAGAGAGAGAGAGTAAATAAAACCAGAAATTGATACATCCATACTTGTTGCTTATGGTTGCAATATTTTATTGAAATATGTCAAGAGGTTTCATTTCAGCCAGATAGAAAGACAAGCTGCATTACTGTAGATTATTTTCACTTTCGACTGACTATTATCACCATTATCGTTATTTATTCGCGAGATGAGATCACAAAAAATAAGTTTCAATAATTGCCCAATTGACAGATAAAGCAAACTTTTGGTGTAAAATAAAAAAATGAAACAAACAAAAGAACCTAATTTCTTATGTGTGTGAAATGAAGTGTTAGCTTTTATCACTTTGCATAAATTACAGTGTCAGAAGAATCAACCATGGTAATAATGAACATGACAAAAGTGTCGAAATTTGATTTTATATTCTACTAGCGGATAAAAAAAGTGTTGCCACATTAGCATATTTTTTTCGTGGGAATTTTCAATATGGATTGGACTATCAAAGCCAGTTGGACGAAAAATATTATGTTCATGAAGAGAGTCATAGCAACAAATTAAGCCATAAATCAGTTAATTCATGCAATTTTTTTTCTAATACCATACTATTTAATGTAAACCTCTATCATTTTGCAATCAATAAGTGCCTTTTGAGGTATTTTTTGTTTTCTTCGAATAGTTTCCAGAAGTATCTGATATCTTAGTTGATCGAATATTACTGATAATGAACTCTTTATCGGATCTAATGGATCAAATTGAAAGAGATTTCTAAAAAATTCATGAAGAGCCTGTTAAAACATTTTTTCACTGAGTATTTGAAAAAACATCAAAATTTTAATGTGCGATATTCTGCAAACTGAAATGTATTTCCATAATTTGTGTATTCCTTAGTATCAAACTATGTGAGTCATACTTTGTGATACTTTCTGTACGATAAAACCAAATCTGCTTTCTTTCACATATTTCATGTATCGTACAACATCTCATGCAATCATTATATGGTGCAAATTTGTTGAATATCATTGGTTTCTATTCAGCCACCTATTTGGGTATGTGTATGTTTGTGTATGTGGCTGGATGTGTGCATATAAAATGAACAACAACAACAACAACAACAACAACAAACTGATTCACCATTGAGAAACAGTACTGAATAAAACCATCAACTCCTTGTGAGGGTCTTTGGCATTACAACCAACCACTAGAATCGTCTTTCGATGCTGGTTTCATTGCTGATTCGTTTTGGTGGGTGTCAATGCTGGTGGAAATACATATACTCGTGCACATGCACTTTTGTGTTGTTACCACTGCTATTAGTGATTTAGCTACTGCAGATGGCAACATTTATAGCCAGAATCAGAACCACAACAACAACAACAACAACAACAACAACAGCAAAAGCAATAACAACGAACGAACCGAAAACAATAAATGAATGACGTGCCACAGACTGAGTGTTACAAATTAGTGGATCATTGCTGTTGTTGTTGTTGTTGCTGTTACTGTTGTTCTTATTTTGATGTTTGTTGCCGCCAATGCTTTGCTGTGCATTTCTGCTACAATATGTACGTACATATGTATGTTAAGCTTTTGCGGATGCTGTTACTGAAGCTGATGTTGCGGTTTCGATGATGGTGGCATTTCATAGAGGATTATTTTCTTTCTTCCTCTGTGTTCTCTTTTTTTCTTCCAACCATTTTGTTACTGTTGCATGTCAAAAGCGCTTTTCATGAATATTTCATTTGCAATCACATTGTTTTTCGCTAACTTTTTGAGATTGTTTTAATATTTGCTCGTAAACTTGGATTCATTCTATAAGTTGCATCACATGCATATTTGCTTCTGCACTCAGAATTGTGTGTGCGGGTGTATTTCATTTACGTACGTTTGGCCAAATAAAGTTTGGCATGTTACTGGCATATTGTACGTATTTTACGAGCATGTATGTTGTTGCTGAGTAATTGAGTGAGTAAATATGTATGCATTCTTTGTGAGTCCAATTACATGTTACGTGTTACGAGTAAGCCAATCTGTCGAGTTTATTTCACATACGATATATATATATATATATGAAGGAGAGGTACGAGTACTTGTAGTTGTTTTTCAAATATTATACTTCATTTAGTTGCATTTTTAAGTGAAGCTGGACTGTATATTTCTTCCATTTTTTTACCATTACTCTATCATCTAGTTTATTAGATGGTTAATACTCGAATAGATATGTGTAAGTGGTATCATAACATGTTCATCTCAAGCAGTACGAGCAGGTGTATATGTATGAAAATATATATACATATGTACATATGGTATTTACCACACGTATAGTACGAATATAAAGAAGTCGTAAGCTTATTGCTATTGCTTTTAGCTGATTTGGCAAGTACGTAAATGTTTAAACATGTATTCGGATATCTTAGAGGTATAAAGTGTAATTGATAATTGCAATTTTATTTATTCATTCATTCATTATCATTACTACTATATATTGAATTTTAAAATATGGCAGCTACAAATCAACATGGGTGTTTCAGAGTTACATTTTAACAAGCTATATCCAAATTTTGAAGCAAATGATAGTTAGGCCTGTCTCGACTATTCTTCACTAAGCTTTCAATCATTCAGTATAGACTCTTAGCATTTTTAGGGATATTTTGGCAATTTATCACTCGTCAAGGAGTTATATGGAATGGTGGGAGTGATTTCTTTATTTTGCGCAAGACTTCTTATCAATCAAATAGAAATCCACATATCAAATAGGAATCCACATATCAAATACAGATGTCTCATAGGACATTTTAAGCAGAAAATAGTGACTGCATGTTCGAATCCGAGTAATGATTTTGTATAAGAACTAAATGAAATAGTGCTCGTGGCTTAACCATTTAGTACTAAACTTTTTTTTAATAAATATAGAGCAGGAGTGCCCAAAAGGAAGTACTAACACCAATACATATAAACTTCATTGTTATAAAAATGGAGAAAAAAAAATCACTTGAATAAATACACTGAAAAAAGAAGAGAATTTCATCTTGAAAAAAGAAAACCAAGTAAACAAAATTGCTCCAAATGTCCTTCAAATCTTTCATGATCCTTCCAATAATTATTCAAACTTATTCTGAGGTCAGTTGAAGACAATTTTAATGAAACCTCCAATGATCAGAATAATAATAACAAGAATAAAATACACACTGATTTTTCTCAGTGTTGCTCAATCCACAAATCATATGTTCGACAACAACAAAATCTACTTTGAACATAACTGTATACAAACAAAGCATACAAACATGTTGCCGCTATGCATAAGAAAGAAATATATTAATTCGTACTTCTTTGTAGAGAGTGCTGTGAGTATATATACATAAGTGCATTTACAAAAACAAAAGTGCTTCAAGTGCATAGGCGAGAGCATCTATTTTATAGAGTGTCACATACCAAAAAATGGTATAATATAAAAATTTTGAAGGAGTATATAGAAATCCACGAACAAATCACATCCATGTCACTGTATGGATGCTCTATGAAATGTTAGGTGTGACTTTTATTCAACGAAATATTATTAGGTTACCTAAATATCGTTGTCTCCTAGTAACTCTTAGGATGACTATGGTGTCTTCATCATGATCTGATCACATTTGTGATTTTCTATTGTAGCTCTATAAAATAATGGACGTTGTTTATCCATTTTGTACTCAATTATTTGCTACTTCAATATGGAATGGTCTAAGAAAAATGCTGAAATGGTGCCGCATTGTGTATAAAAGTTAAAGCTATCGATTCTATGTTACTTAGAGAAAAGTGTCTAAAATTGGACAAATAGTAAATCTATATGATATAAATGAATAAATAATATGTATATAATGTAGATAGAAATTCCATTATTTCTTTGATTATTGTAAAGCAGAATACAATTGCATTCAAGTAACTTGTTTGCTCTGTTTAATAGTGAATTAATCTAATATGAACTACTGTCGTATCGTTAACAACTTACATATGTTGTAGTTGTAATACATAATACCATCGTTAACAACATCACTTTAAATAATAACAATAATACTTACTTATAATAATAATATTGAAAATTTTGGCAAATTCAATCAACTACATTTATAAGTACACACACACACACACATTCAATAATATACTCGTATGTAAAATCGAAATGATGAAATGTAACAACATCAACATTAAATAACTTGTCACTTTTTTATAGTCATATAGTACGCACACACATATTTATTTATACTTACTTGTATAACAACAGTATACAAGCACTCAGAAAGAGATACAATAAAACTGTCACCATTTACAGGCATACGTACATGCATACATATATGTAAATGTACATACAAGTTTACCATATATCAGCAACCATGATTCAATGAGTGCCAAAAGTGTTGTGTAAATATATAAATATATATACACACACACGTACGCATACATGTACATTGTACAGATGTTCGGCTGTTTGAGGGCTGCTAACTTCATCCTTTCTCATCTGTCAAAAGGTTTGCTGCTGCTGCTGTTCGTTTGCTACTTAAAGAACATTTGAATAAGAATTCGATTTTATTTATATACTTGTGGGTGGACCAATAAACAGTAACAGTATATAAGAGCTTGCAAATATTATAAATGAAACAAACAAAAATGATGAAGTGGTAGTACAAGGTAGATGGAACAAGAGGTCGTCAACGAGAATATAGCAGATTAAACATACACACTACAACAGTGTTACTACATACTGTCAGTGAGGGTGTCACAATGCCACATACCAATGTCGCCAATGTCAATTTACATACTTGCTCGCATATAGTAGATAGTATGTAGGTAATATGTATTTGAACCCAATACTGTGAGTCAATGAGTTAAACAAGCAATGTACTATATGTCGTGACATTTGCCAGTGTGTTTGCGAAAACAACTGTTCACACATACTGTTTGCATGTAAATATGTATGGTATAGTAGTCGATCCATAAGCAGATGAGTTTACGAGCAGGCAACCGAGTGTAACAGAGTAGAGCGTCGCGTGTGTAATTGTGTGTGAAAAATGTAGAAGGTATTGCATGTCACAATGACGGTGGTAGTCATTGCTTTTACGCGTATGCTTTTGCAAGAATCACAGAATATATGTTTCAGTGACGATGACGATGACGACTATGACGACGACGAGGAGGCACAGTGATTCTTTGCAGACGTAAAATATAATAACAAAATTATTATAATTGAATAACTTTGATATATTGTGATAATTTATTCATCACCGAAAATTTAATTTTAATTATTTCTTTTAGTTAACAAATTCTTCAAATTTAAAACTTTTCATTTCACGTGTTTGGGTCAGAAAGTATCAGTTATGTATTGATTTCCAATAATATTGAGTACGTGAATTAGTAACCGGCCTTTTTAGTGCTCAAAAATCATTTACTTTTAAGAATTCTCTAAAAGCTTGTCATTCAAAGTATTGTCCTTCAGAAACTATGACATTTAACCATCTTTCTGGTAACTTATGGATTCCATCCCAAAAGAACTTCGCCGACTTGACGGCCAAAAACAAATCGAGCCAATTTTTGATTCCGGTGATTGAAGTGAAGCTTATTCTATTAAGGGTGTTCTGCTTGGACCGGATCAAATGGTAATCTGAAGGCGTCAGGTCTGGGATATAAGGCTTGTGGGGAAAAACTTCCCATCAGCTATTAGCAAGCAAGTTTTTCATCGGAATATCAATGTGTGGCTGTGCGTTGTCATGGTGAAAAATTACCGACTCGTGTCGCATATTCCGGCCGTTTCTCGATCATTGTTCTTTCCAACCGCATCAATTGTTGTCGGTACAGTTCTTCCGTAATGGAACCATTACATACATTGACCATCTCGACCATCTTGGGCGAGCAATATCTCTAAATCCTCGTCCTCAAACTTTTTCGACAGAATTGTCGCCCTGCAATTCCGAAAGCAAACGATGACTTTCAGATGCATTTCGGACAATAATGTACGACATCGGTTACTAATTCACCCAATATATTCTGTGAAAAAACTAAATATATTTTTTGTAAGTACATTACAAATTGACATTGACATACGAAATTGACATTTTTATATATACGCTCCCACAGCTTCCCAGTGTACCACTAGAGGGGTAAAACATGAACCAGTTCCCATTAATATTTGATACTCAATATTTTTTCTGAACATACTTACACAGTATCTTCACCCCTTATGGAGGCTTTCATACAAAAAACGCATAAAATCTGCCCAATATCGACAAGTAACTCAATAAGTTTACAAAAAATGCTCCTGGAGCAAAGAAATGTATGACTAACCCTCCTTTAATTTGCCTTTCCGGTATTTTTTTCAAATAAATTAACCCGCTATATCTCATGTAAAGGCTCGCATACAAAGTGCGCGTACAAACACCCAAAAAATGACAAATATGCCTCCAATTTTAAAGAAAACACACTAAGAGCAAATTAATATATAAGTATCCTTCATTAAATTTTCCTTTCCCACATTTCTTCCGAAT
This sequence comes from Megamerina dolium, assembly GCA_963854835.1. Lineage (NCBI taxonomy): Eukaryota > Metazoa > Arthropoda > Insecta > Diptera > Megamerinidae > Megamerina > Megamerina dolium. The sequence continues at coordinate 12,839,312 of OY978526.1, read as the reverse complement.
AAATTAACCCCCTTAGTCGCCATTTAGGGGGATGTTCCATACAAAATTGATCTCTGAATACATTTTTTAACAAACCTCAGTCATCTGATGGACAATTTCGATTTATTCTTTCGTATGGCTATATTATTATATCTATTAAAATATATTAAAAACTTGTGTTGTCACAGCTTAAGATGTTAATACATAGATCTTCTCTGTATGAGTCGTGAGAGAAAACAATGGAAATTATGTATACTGATGATGATCGATGAATTGGTGAATACTGATATACAATTGAAATATGAATTTTCATCAAATATCAATTTTGTTTCATTCTTCATATGAATATGCATCACTGTGCGACAACGACGAAAATGGCTACAACATAAATGAGAAGAAGAACAAAAGCAACAAAGCATATAGCATATATGTATATAACATACAACTGACTGAGTGAGTGCTATAAGTGACAATCATCAACAACAACAACTACTAGAACGACAGTAATGTAATGTAATGTCAGCAACAAGAACAGAAACAAAAACAATAAATATGAAAACAAAAAAAAACAAAAAATACAATATACATTATGCCAGCAGCATCATCAAATACTTATGAGATTTTAAAATCAAATAGCACCTTCGCATATACGAGTAGGTAGAGGCAGAAAATGCGCTTTCATGTAATATTTGTAAATATTTTAGTGATACACACATCTCTGCTGTCACTATTTTCACGGTGGCAGTGATTGTGAAGACAAGTCAATGTGAAAGCATCGAACATCGAAGCATCGAAACAACAACAAAGGGAACAATCAATAAGCAGAAGGCAAATATCAAACACTAAAATTCACATGCTACTACTATTGCTATCCTATATATACTTGTTTATGCAGGCTGCATTTACCGCATCGATGATTTTGTACAATGTGCACCCAACATACAAACTTCTTTCCACCAATGGGTTCATAAACGCGTACATATATATTATTTAATATATGTGGGAGTATGAGGGAACAAATATAAGAATATTTTCGTTGATTTTTGTCTTTTGTGACCTTTAAAAAGTTACTAAAATTTTGCCATATTTCCCACAAATCATCATCACCCTCCAAAAGCAAAACAAAAAAAAAATCTCAATTTATTTCTGTGCACACACACATCGTTCATCAGCGTGTCGTAATTTGACATGCATGTAAATGACAAATGCTTGTAAAACGTTTATCAAATTTATTTATATGTATGTATATAAATTTTATTTGTCGACTAGAGTGCGATGAGGAGAAAAACTTTAATAGGCATGGAAGGTTGTAATGGCATTTTCACATTTAAACTTTATTCGATGTTTTATTTGATTCTTATTGTCACTGTTGTTGTTTTTAAGTTTGCCATATTTGTTGTTGTTGTTGCAGTTGTTGTTTTTTGTTGTTATAAATAGTGAATTTAAATATATAAAGAACCAGAAGAACAAATATTTCATATTGGCTGGAATATATCTTTCGTTTTATATCATTTTTACTATCGCTCTTATTCTTCTTGCTGATTTTTATATAGCATACACATATATAATTTTAATTCGAGCAGAATATGGCTCCTATTAATACACTTATATACTCTACATGAGTCTACAGGGTGTATACATAATTTGAAAGTCAATATTTCAACTGTTCCAGAAATTAATTAAAATTTCTTGTGAAGGAAAAGAAATGATAAATATCTTAAAATATCTAAAGGTAGTACAGAATTTTACAAACTCTATATTACCGCTTATTACCGAATAGTTTTAGAAACCCGGTAATCGGTACTAAATTTCAGTGTATTTTCAATTATTCCTTTATAGCTGGATGACTTAATTGATGGAAAGTGTGAAAACATCAACTTATAGATCCACCGCCACGAAAGTTGTCTTAAAAAAATGGTTATCATCACCCTCCAGCCAATGTGCTACCTTCCATATAAAGGAATTGCTTAAACGTGCTCCAACAGAACGTTCTAATCCATATAATAAATGGATAGTGTTTCATGAAATAATACATCGATTGAAAATTCCCTTTACAACATATGTACAATTATTCATTGAGCTATCTTGGCACAAAATATACTTTAGGCCGTTTTGCTTGATTTTTCTGTCAACCCTGTGCAAATGATAAAGAAATTATATCCACACAACTAAATACTTCTTTCTTGGAATTATATCATGTAAAAGGAAGCAATTCACTTATAATGAAATATATTATTTTTTATCATCTAGAATCATCCGAAAGAAAATGTCATGTCATTCCATCGATTATTCATTGACAAAGCAATGATCTAATAGAGATGTGCTATAATTGATTTTAACATATTTTCGTTTATTCTTTTGAAATTATACACTCAAAAATTACGTGCATCAAATATATCTGCTCTACATCATACAAATTTTTAATGAACTATACGATATATTTTGTTGCCCCTGTGAATTTTCTGTAAAATTTTCCTTGAAGTAATTTCACTTGAAATTTCAAACTAATGAATGTTGCCATATAACTAACACGTGTCACATCACGTGAACATATAACGTGATTTCATATTATTTCTGACTGTTACTATTGATGTTATATGCATAGCATAGCATAGCATAGCATCATGCATAGTTATATGTACGAGTATGTATGTGTATAATGACATTAAAAAGTATAAAGTAGAAGTAATTTCTTGTAGATTCATATGTACTTGTACTTATACAAGTTTTATGTAAGCATATGTTGCAAAGTTTTGCATTTTATTGCAATGGTCATCATCATCAACATCATCATCAACATCATCATTATACCAGTAATATTTTGATAGTGGCAATGTGGCGTATATGCAACATTTTTGCAATTTTATTATTAATAGGTACTTATGTTGGCTCTTGCATGTTTGACTTCTATTCATACATATATACCTACTATGTATGTTTATTTATGTGTGTTTTTACCATTTCTCATTCTCTTACATTTTTTATTACTTTGTAAAATGGTCAAAACGAGCAACTTGTTTCTAGAATGAAGTTTGGCGAAAGGTACCTATATCAAAAATATTTTATATGAATTTATTTGCATCATTAACAATTATAAATATTTGCAACTCTCTTATTGTTGTCATTAAAATACCCTACATTGTTTATTTTGTCGTCGTCGTTGTCGTCGTCATCGTCGTCACGGTCACTATTCTGTTTGAGTTGATTTTCTGTAGCTTTTGCAATAATATCATATTCTGATTGGTACATATTTCGAAGGAAAAATATCTCAATCATAGCATATCATTTTATTATGTTGAATTTTATATAACAGTAACATTATTTTAAAGGCACGTATTACTTACATGTCGTTTTATTCAACATTAGTTAATTGGATCTCTTAGTTGAAGATGGAGTTAAAGTTTTTCATAATTCTTTTCATTAATGCTAAACGCATAAATATGCAAATATTATTCAAAAATATGTTGTATTTTGGTAGAGCATTTTTAACTTATTCACTTCCAAGAAAAAAATTATGGGAAAATAATATTGCCCGATTGCTTATGAGTATTCTTACTTACGGACATGACCCCCATATCAAATATATTGAACTTGTCAAAATAAATTGTCCAATTCTTAGGAAATACAAATTACTTACAATATAAATACAATATAAATTATTTGATTTCAATTTGCCTTTATTATTATTATTGTTGTTCATTTTTTGCCTTGGTTGAACAACGTATACGATAATAATATTCTCATTATTTTTACTTATTCTATATACATCATCGTTGATCACTGATATCATATGAACATAAAGTATGTAAGTAAGTATGTATGTATGTGTATAACCAAGTAAAACAAGCTTTATCATTATCATAATCAGTTTGTAGATGGTCATGCTATTGCTCTCTCTCTCCCTCTCCTTCTCTCTCTCTCTCAATAATATTATAGTCTCTTTGTGACACACGCAAATGCATACAGGCGTACTATTACAAAATAAGAACGAAAAAACGAAACGAAACGAAAAAAAAAACCACCCAACAAATATTATTATGAAATATTTATTTATTTTTTCTGTTTGCAAATAGTACATACCATATATATCTATCTTTACCTTTTCTTTGTATATTTGCTGGGTGTTTTGACCTTTAATTTTATGTAGATACATACACACGAACACACACATATGCCCTATGCCCTATGTCTGCATGTTTTGTCCTTTCCAAGGTTAAATGTCATTATCTATTTTTTTGATATTTTTTGTCAAATTATATTTCCATCATTGGTATTGTATCTTCTGTATGTCTGTCTGTCCGTCTGTCTATTTGTCCATTTGTTTAATTTGCTAAGGAGGCCTACTGTAAGTATGATGACCAATGAACTAAAAATCATATTCTTTTGTTCACAATGCAGCTCGTTCAGCATTTGATATATACAATATATTTATTGTGTACATATACTCGCATATTTTTATTTATTTTCTTCTGTAGCTTTTATTTCCTTTTTTTGTTTTTTTTCTGTTTTGCGGAAATAATAAGAATTTTCATTTATTTTCCTTCCTTCTTTGGAGGGATTTGTTTTTATACTTCATTTTCCAACTTTACTTCTTTTTCGCTTTTTTTTTTCTTTTTCAAAGAATAGCACATATATGTGCTATTCTCATTGTTATTATCATTAAGAAAATCCTTTCATGGAATATTTTTCTACATAATATGTAGGCCTTTCTCAATTATTATTATTATTGTTGTTGCCCTTGTGGCCTCCGTTAACAATAAGTTGGCAAACGCACAGAGGCCTAACAGAATTGCTGTCATATATAGTGGGTGCTTTTTTTCTTTTTGGTTGTTTATATTTTAGAATATAGATTAAATGATAAAGAGTTCATCGACTATATCAATTCAAGTATGATTAATACTCCAAAAGATTTGTAGCCATTCCAATATGCTTCGTCTTGTTTGGGTTCCGGGACACTGCGGTATCGAAGGGTGTCGAATTGGCAGATGGTTTGGCCAATGAGGGCTCTGCTGGTATGCCCATGGACCTTGAACCTATATTAGACGTGAGCTCTGCGTGGATCCAACGATGTATTAAAGACTCTGTGGACATGATCCACAAGACTGGATGGTCCACCTTGAAGGCATATAGGTCTGTCAAAGGATTTATGAATAAACCTGACAGCAGACGAGCGAACTTTCTGCTACGATTAAGGGGGAAGCACCTCAGGATATCAGGATTGGTGTCATTACAGGGCACAACACTTATGAACATCATATTGGCACTATAGGTGTCATCATCTATCCAACGTGCCAGTCTTATTTAGAGGATATGAGCACAACAGAGAACTTCCTCTGTCACTATACAGCTTTTGCACGAACAAAATTTGGATTGTTGGGAAGCGATGCTTTGAGCCTGAACACAGAGTTTAGTCTCTCCCTCTATTCGATCTTCTTAGAATCGTTAAGAGTACTAGGATATTTGAGGCAGAGTAATATTCTCTACTCTATCGCTTCCTTCTATTCCTCTTTTTATTTTCTCTTTGCTTCTATTTTCTTTTCCGTTTCTGGGTTTGGGTATAATGGTTGCTTGAATGAGTGTCTTGATTCTTGTCCTGCCCAACTCTTTCACTTCACTACACTTCACTCATTCCAACAATGAGTGGCAAATTGATTGAAATATGAAGTTTGAATGGAATCCTTTTTATTTGAGATGACAATTTATTATGTATAAATTATTTTTTTAAATTTAAATTTGAAACTACGACACTCTAACAACACCCTTTATAGATGTATTTATAGTTACATGAAATAATCATAATAATGATGCTGTCTACTAAAATATACCATATTATTTGATTGTCCATCTGCACAGAGATGAAATGTATCATTCTCCAAGCGACATAGGCATTCAAGTCTGTCGGTTTTTAAATAATTTATTTTTATTTGACACAATAAGGATATTTTTATACTGTTTTTGAGGATAATGATGGTTATGATAACTATGATGATGATGATGATGATGATGATGATGATGATGTTGAAAAGTAAATATAATAATATGAAGGTTCTGTAGGTAGTTGTTCCCCATATACAGACTAATGTGTATGTGTATACGAATGAAATGAATAGATGTGACTGTGCAGCCTTAGTATAAATTTTGAATCTTAATTTAAAAGGATTAAATTAATGCTGAAACTTATTTAATATGATTATAAATATACGAATATAGAATTTGAGTGTATAAAATCAGTCTATAGACAAAGCCAAATCACCACAAAATGTCTTAGGATAAATTTAGATTCTACAATTCATTTATAAATAGAAAAAATTTTGTAAAATTTTCCATTTATCAATGTCATGTAGGTGAAAGATAATCCTTGCTATCTCTTAATAATTTCATAAATTTCATTAATCAGAATCATGCGTTTATAAGTCAATGCTTTCCAGAAACTTCTATTTCTATTAGTTAAACATAGAGATCCATATGAATATAATAAAGAAAATAAAAACTAATTTGTGCTCAATTGATATTCTGATGATAAATATATTCTTTATTGCAATTTTGTATTTTATTTCATTGAATTTTATTATGATATTTTCCATTGAAAGGTTAAGCACCTATCGCATGCATCATCACAAAAGAAGCAACGCTTTTGATCTATAATATTTGTTCAATTGAAAGAGTATACATTTTGAAAGGGACTTTTATTTCAAATAAAATCATTGTGTAATTTAATCTGCTTAACCTCTTGTTGCTTATTCAACTCTAAACATTTTTTTTTTTTTTGTTCGTGCTACCACCTCTACGATTATAATAAAGAATTGCTGTTTAAAGAATAAATTTTGAAATTACTTTTGCATTCAATATCATATAAAATTTTATAGTTCTCATTGTATTGTATATGCTATTATATGCTATTAGAATAAATAAAATTTATTACAACAATCATAAAAGACATTAGAGATTTTACACTTTTATGAATTCTACTAGGAAGCGAGAAATAAAATCCTCAACTTTATTGTTTTGTACCATATCATTATCAAAGCAGTTTATTTTTCATTGACCTGTATAAAACAAAGAAATTTCTATGTATTTCAAATATCTAAATATAAAAAGCAATGAAATAAAAAATGTGTAATTTTCCAAATGGCCGTAAGGTTTCTTTTCGAACAATTCTATGAATGCAAAAATTCTATTGTTATAAATGTTTAAAGTGTTTTAAACAATAGCCACATCTACCTTAACTCTTTTGAGCCCATGTTGTTGTAATATGTATACTTTAAAATATGCTAAATGGGTTAAATGACGTTAAATGAGCACCTCAGTCAAAGTTCTAAGAATCCCCCTAAATAACCAGCTATTAAGTTGTAATTTTTCCAACAAAATGACTTACATTTCAAATTGTTAATTTTGATCATAATAATAGTAAAATTTCATATTGTTCTTTTTGAAGTACATATGTAGTTGGTGCTGCTACGATGTACCCATAAGTTTTTACATTTCATGCACGAATCAAAAGCATAAAGATATCAACGCATTCACATACATATATATACAATATTTATGTGAATGCATGAACGCACGTGTTCAAAAGTATGTTGCAACACATAACAGCACTGAAAACAACAACATTCATTGTGGCACGTTTTTTCAAAAGTAAAAAATAAAAACCTTCAAATTCCACAAAGTCTCACGCAGAAACGTGAGCGTATATGTAATACATTCATACAGTATAATACATACAAGTATAACAAAGTGTTCTCATTCTCAACATGCAGTCATATAAATAACTTATTAAATACTCATACATTTACATACACTGCATGAACTATTGTACATTATCCGGATACCCAGTAGTCAAAAATATATGCAAAATAAAGAAAATATGACACATCAAATTATGATTATATGAAATTCTGATTTAACGAATTTGACCATAAAAAATAAAATGAACAAATATTTGCTAGAATTGCTATCACTTCTGCCTAAAGGTCTTTCCTGTGTGAAAATATGCTGAAAGATCTCCTGGGATCTCCTATCTCTATACATATATTAATATATATATATATATTAATATATATATATATATATATATATATATATATATATATATATATGTATATATATATATATATATATATATATTAATATATATATATATATATATATATATATATATATATGTATATATATATATATATATATATATATATATATATATATATATATATATATATATATATATATATATATATATATATATATAGCTCAGCCGTAGCTCAGTGGTTAGTGTGTTCGCCTTCTGATCTGTAGGTCGTGGTTCAATCCCCGGCTGATGCGTAACAAATTTAATATCGATAAGATTTTTCTTTCGAATGGTACCCACCTGTCGGCAAGCAATTGGCAATTCTTCCGACAGTAACGACTTGCCATGAAAAAGCTTCTTAAAGAACTCTGTGACAAAGCTCAGAAAAAGTGATGTCACAAGTGTTCTGCCGTTCGGAACCGGCTAAAATAAGTAGGTCCCTTCTATATATATATATATATATATATATATATATATATATATATATATATTTTTTTTTTTTTAAACAAGCTTTTTTATTGGATCTTTCTAAAATTACTTAGAAACTAACAATAAGTAATCAAATCTTACAAACTAAATAAAATTATGTGATATTCCCAAAGTTCCATCACAATTTGTTGAATCGCGAGGTATAGCAATTTCACAGCATATTCAGTGTGTCTTATATACATATATATGAGTTCTTATATTAACACCTTCCAGAGCAAGGAGTAGCCCAGTGTATTTGTCTGTTGGGCTTACAGGAATATAAAAGTTTGTGTATGTGTATGTAATAGTAATAGTTGTGTTGCATTTAAAAGTTTCATTTTGATGATGCACTGCCTTAGGGAATTTTATCTTTTAAGTTAATGCTTTAAAGAGAACGAAAGAGAAAAGGATACATACATATGAGTATATATCGTATCAAAAGGAGCAAAAGAAGCAAAAGCAGTAAAAAAAATATACATGTACTTGGCTGTGTATATGCACTATTAGCTGGGCATAATCATTTGTGACCATTGAAAGTTTTGCAAGTACATAATGTGGTGTGCAAAAAAAAAGTTAAATAATGTATTGTATGTGACATTGAATTATATTGTTGTTGTTGTTGTTGTGTAAATGCACGCAACTTGGAATTTTTCGTTTAGATTTTCAAGTCGATATGAACAAAGAAAATTTTTATTCAAGTAGTAGGGGGACACTGGGGAAACTTGACCAAGTGCGTCGTTATGCAATTGGCAAAATAGTTTCCTAGGAGTTTTGATACATACAAGCGCCACCAAAAATCTGAAATGAAATGTATTGTTTACTCTCATTAATTTTCTTTCCCAATATTTTATCGAAATGTAGCCATGCCATATCTTCACCGTTTCGGAGAAGGCTCTTGTAAAATTGATGATTTTACAGACTTAGCTTACATCGCTTTGCTAGAAACATCAACAAGGATAAAGAATACCACAGACACCTCCTAATTTTTTGCTCTTCCACATTTCTTCTGAAGATATTAACCGGCTATCCTTACTCCTTCAAGGCACTCTCTCATAAAAAATACACGAAGGAATGAGTTCTGTTTATTGCATTAAATTCTTTTGGTTCATTTTATTTTAATTTAATTGAAAAACTTATCAAAACTACCTAGTTTATTCTGCTCCTTCAAATGGAACATTACAATCGCTGTGATGTAAGGAAAGGCTGTACTTTCATCCAGCGACCTGGTCCTTCCATCAGAGGCATGGCCTTCCCCTACGTCGTCGTGCAATGGCTTCCGTTTCAAACACTTTTTTCGCCGGAGCTTCTTCATTCTTCATCTTCATGTATTTCTGATATAAATTGCAAATTTGCAAGGGTTCATATCTAATTGGGACCAAATAGACATAAAATGGACAAAATACCAAACGTTTACATTCTAAAAATTGCGAAAAAGACCTCAATCGCAGATATTAAAAGTTAATATTTTCTACAAATATTTATTTACATTTCATATTTTACATATTTTGCAATTTCTTTTTATTGCGATGTGCACTAAAAAGCGACACCCCAATATTAACAATGCGAACGACATACAAATGCGCACATACGACTAACTACAAAACATCGTCACATTCGTGTTGTGGGTTTTTTATTTACATTCTTATTTTTGTTTTATTTACAGAAATTAAACTTTTTAGTAAAATTTTATCTCAGTTAACCGTTTTCAATTTCTGTTGAGGGAGTGGAATATAATAATAATAATAATAATAATAATAATAATAATAATAATAATAATAATAATAATAATATTCTAGCATTGTTTTTATTTTTTGTTGCTATCGTCATCATTTTTCATCACAATTTGCTGTTGTTTAAATATAGAATACTTTTCACTATGTACTTGTATGTGTAATGAACTTTGCTGCCATAGCAATACTCAAGGTACGTATTGTGAATACAACATTTTGCAAAAATAAAACAACAACCAACAACAATAAAAAACATGAATATCTCCATGTGCTCTACAACGGATGTTGGTGTGTATGTAGTTGTTCTATAGTGTAGTGTTTTTGATCTGGCTGGGATTAGTATTAGTTTTAATGTTACCGCAATTCAGTGCAGCAGCAGCAATACAAGTATTCCAGGCTGGAGTTGAATATCACCATCAGCTGCAGCTGATTATATTCACATGAGTAATTCATGTCTCGTTAGGTCATTTATGAGAGGAGCTGTTCTCAAGTACACATGCATGAGCATGTGATTTGTATATATCATATTTACATATTCATATACATACATACATACATATTGTGGATGAAAATACTTTATGCTTATTTCTATTTCGTTTTCTATTTTTTTATATTCTTTTTTTTTCTGTCATTTTAATCTCTTTTCCTCAATATGAGCTTATTCAGTTTTATTATAAATTTAGTTTTTCATTTCATAAGGTGAATGCATGCATCGGTATATATGTGTTTTTAGTGAGTTTTATATAAAAGCACGTTGAAAACATTTTCATTACCTCTAGTTAGGTAAAATAATCACAGCTATATAAATTGTACAAATGTATGTACTTACACATTTTTGTTGAGGTAAATTTTTAGTATACAGATGTATATAAACAAATATGTGTATACAAGTATATACACATATGTGTATTGTAGGAGTGAATTGCTTGTATATAGTACTAGCACTAGTAGCATGTGCATTGCGAGCAAAAACTTTCAAGAACAATGCCAAGTTATAACAACAACAACAACAACAACAACAATGGAAGTACTCTCAGCACTCAGCACAATTGAGTCGTAACAGGATCAGGTCACTTGTAAATATATATGTTGTATATACATGTTGTATATACCATCTTTTGTTATTCCATGTTGCTGAGAAGTCTATTGTATGACTATTGAGGATAAAAATAGCAATAAATGCTTGCGACCAAGTTTAAAGAATTCAAAAAAAAACGACATAATAATAATAATTATAATAATACAAGTCAGTTTAAGAAAGTAGAAAAAAATCTAACAAGTGGTTGCATTGTAATCCACAAGGGAGGAATAATTTCATATTTACATGTGCATACGTATGAGTCGCTTATATGCAGTTATTATGATCATGAAGCTTAAGGTGACAATCACAATTATTAATAATGTTTATGGCGATCATGATTAAAGAAATTATGCAATAAGATGAGAATGAAACTATTATCGATTATTACAAGCATATTTGTGAAGAGGACTGAAGATGAAACTAATTACACTAGCACGGGTTGCATCTGTTTTTTTAAGGTGGTTATTTTGCGTCCTTGATTTATAGTTTATTATTAAGAATAGTCAAAATGCGATGTTACAAATTTCTTAATTTCGGTATTGACTAATTAATTCACAGAAGAATACTGAAAGTAAAGATTCAAAGCATATAAATATTTTCCTATGTGAAAACAAGCCAAGTTCTAATGTTTTACCAATCTTTTTTAGAGACGTTTAAAAAATTGCTTATACTTAGTCGAAAATATAACAGGAAATTTACAAAAGAAATATATTTTTTACACAATTAAAAATTTTCATTATAGAAAAACAAACACAAACAAACAGAACAAACAAAAACTTGCATTATATTTTATCGTTCCTCTATTTTTGTTTTATTTTGAGTATTTTGCTGATTTTTAATAATCATTCAGACACAAACACATTTTATCTGTTAATCCATAAATATATTACCATAAATTTTATTTTATTTAGTTTTTAGATAAATTTGTAAGAAAAACAAATATTTTGTGTGAAATAAAAAATAATGTAAAAGCAGAAATTCAACAATAAATACACGTAAAGCAAAACAACAGGTATACACAATCTATTGTTAACAAAATTATTATTAATGTTTGGTAATTTGTTGTTGTTGCTGTAGGATATTTTTTGTATTGTTGTCGATATTATAACTATTTTATATTTAACTTTCCATTGAAAGTACGTATGTATATGAAAACGAATTTGGTTATGTACCTACATATTTATGTATGTGTGTATGTGTGTGCGCCTATCAGATAGTAATGCAGTATTTTTGTAATAAATTAAATTTCAATTTTTATGGCTTCATTTGCATTCGAATTCGTATGCATTTCATTGTATATATTATATGTATTTGAAATATTCATTTTATCGAAAGCTTATTCAATGTGATTTTTCTTTTGGGCGTTTTCGATTGTCTGCATAGCAAAATAGCAATATAATTGCATACAAAATAAATAGTATATACAACTATGTTATGTATGTGTATATGAATCACAAAGGCCATGTCAAAAGAAAATAAAAAAAATTATATTAGGCTTTGCAAAAAATGCAATACATGTGTGTGTGTGTGTGTGTGTGTGTTTGGATTTTGATAATAAAATATGATTTTTAACAATTTTTGCTCTTTCGTGAAAATCCAATAATTTGTAATGTACAACACACAACGCACACATACAAATATTTATTTATGTGGTTATTCAAAAAAGGAAACGACAAAACGAAAAATTTTATCAAATTATTTGTAAAAGCAATTTAAGAAGAGGGGGGAAAAAAAATGGTATATAAAGGAATTTATATTTTTTTCTCGATATCTATATTGCACTGTTTCGAGTATTTAAATTCAGACAATTCAACATACGTTTAGCATCTTTTGCATTGAGTTTGTTTATGAACGATTTAAAGTCATAAAATTTGCATGAAACTGTAAACAGATTAATATGAATTTATTTTTAAAATAATATATATATATATTTCTTATCACATATGAGCAATCAATTATTTTATGTATTATTGCGTTAAACCAATAAATGCAATAAAATATTACGCTGAATTTATTGTTCTACCAAATATGTGTCATTTTTAATATCAGTTAAGCAAGTAAATTGCTACATAAAGTTTAAATATAAAATATATATGTGTATCACCTTTCAGGCAAAAAAATTTAATTGTTAACTTGTTATAGATAGTCGTACTAAAAATGTCAGTATTTTCGATAATATTTGTTATATTTTCTTTCTTTTGCTCTTTCTTTTTTCAAATAATCTATCTGATAGCTCTTTCTAAATTGAAATAGTCAATGTATATTAAGTTGATGTTTGCATTTGTTGCATTTGCCCCATAGGCAATGGTGACAGGTATGGCGAAAAGCATATATCTTTTGATGAGAATCACTATCTAAGTTCATTTATCCATTTTATTATACCAATAAATGGATAAACTGAAAAATTGATGCAATTTAATCAAAATTACCGAAAATTGCCATAAAAAACAAGGTCGTAATTAAGGCTTTCAGCCAAAACTCACCAAAAGACAAAGTATTTTCATTAATGTACGAATATACTTGAAAGACCTGACATTTCGTGAACTCGTGAACATTATTGAACTGAAACTTGTCATTAATTTATTGATTTTAAGCATACATATATGAATATGTCGAAAATAGGAGTAATCGGATGAAAATCATGCCTTAGTCCGATACCAAAGTAAGTCTGCCAACATATTATTTTAGTATTGTCCATGGTTATATTATCTTGAAGTTTGGCTTAGATTTTTTATTAAGAAATGTAAATATTCAAGAATAGATGTAATCGAATTAGAATGACGCGCACGCCCCATACAAAAGTATGACGATTAACATATATTGTGAGACTTTCCGGAAGGAGATATAACGTTATTATTTTAAAACTTGACTTGATTTTTTGCAAATTTTAGGTTAAATACATAACTTCATAATGATACTTCATCTCTTTGTAGCTTGTATAAACACTAATCGGATTATAATCAGTATTATAAACATGGTCTAAGGCATAGACAAAGAAGTAGAATATATATGTACATATGTATACCAGTATATGTATTTAAGTATATTTGAAAAAATATATGTAATACTTTATTACTTATTTTCTCGATTTTTGCAATATTCGTAATTTGCTGAAAAGTCACAAAAATATTTTAAATTCATGAATTTCGTAAGAACAATGTTTATGGTATATATTATAGCAACATATGTTATATGATGCTCTGAATACATTTTTAATTCTTCGTATACCTTACTCTTTCAAGTTTATTTTAATTTTATTTCATTTCAAATTTGAATGTACAAAATTTAAATTTCTAATGAAATTAATGCTTTTTAACCGTGAAAATAAGTTTAAATGAGTATGTTTAGGTACTAATAGAAACATGCATATAAGTACATATATATACAAATGTATATATACAAATGTATTATTGTATACAAACCACAATGGATTAAGTAAACTAAATACATATATTTATACTCGTATCATGTAGAAATGTGTACTACACGTTGTGGTACAACGATTAACGCCACTGTAACTACCTTGACAGCTAGTGTATATATATACATATATGTAAGGTACTATTTATAGAAACAATTATTAGGTAACTACCACAACTACTAAATATTTAAATCGTAATTACAATTGCTGCTAGTACGAGCACTACTGCAAATGTTGCCAACCGAACGACTACAAAGAATTCCTTCACCAAGCAAAAAACAAAAAAAAAAAAAATCCACCTAGAATACTTCAGAGAAAGAAAAAAAGAGAGAGAGAGAACGAGAAGATGATAGTGAGAATATATTTGTTTTTTACTTTCATCCCTCTAGGTGGTTTTGTTGTTGTTGATTTTTGTATTATTTTATTTTATTTTATTTTTTTTTTTGTAATTAATTAAAATGATGTTAAAATCCACGAATATAAGCTGAGTATGTGTTTGGTTGGAAATGATGTTATTACCTCACATATTGTAGTTAATGCATTTTATCTTATATTCGCATTCGCATCAGTCAGATAAAAATTTGTAAGTGAACTCAAGTTGCACCCAAACATTTACGCATTACATACATATTGTAATTACAAGTACCCATATACGTGTCAATGTACATGTGCATACCCACTTATATCTGCTTGCAGGTAAGTACGTAAGTATTTGTCGGTATGCAAAAAAAAAAAAGGATTAAAATTTATTTGATGTAAACACATACATATGTACGTATAAGATATGTATATATATAGCCTTGGTTTTTAATTTAAAGTGTTACAAGGGCAATATAAATATGAATGCACATATACAACAATACGAAGAGTACACAGCATCCATGTGTATATGCAAACTGAGGGAATTGAAATACAGAGCAAAATTAAAGCAATGTTGAATAATAAGAAAAGGCAGAGGCAGAATAAAGTATAAAAGAAAAATAACATATTTTGTATATATGAACGACACAACACGACAGTCAACAAGAGAGCACGATGAATATGTAGAATACATTGTATTTACTTCACGCACGACTACACGGCATGTGATAAGAAACATGAAGAGAATATAATTTAAAAATTGCAAAAAGTCATTTATTGTTTGAATTTGAAATACATATACTTTTCATGACCTTCAAAATATGTTTAGTTTGCAAATAGCAGTTTTACCACCGTAACTACTGAACTTATCCAATGTTTTAAATACTCATTATATTCTGCATACATTCTGCTATAACTTGTAACTGTATTGACAAAAAAAACTTGAAAAAAAAAAATAAAACATGATATTCTTCAGGGATTTCAGCTTTCAAACCCATTTTTTGAATATGCAATATAGGTTAATCATTCTACGTGATAATACTGACAGACCATTGACTTGCTATTAAGATGCTCCATCATTCAGAAAGATCCAACACTGCTGTGACATTGTTAAATTATTCTATTTATTCTTAGTGGTAATATTTTAGAGACCTTTAACTTGCTACTGAAATACCCTATAATGGATGTGGAATACTCGTAATAGTAATAATCAAAAGTTCCAAGACTATGGAAGACTTGTTTTCAGATGAATGTTTTTATACGTCTTATGAAATAATCAGTTTTTATGAATATTTAAAGAATTAAAAATGTTAGTTGTCCTACAACTAGATCTTTCTAATGCAAAGAGCTTATTCTGATCACAAAGATATAAAAAATCGACACACAAACTTTGCAAAAATGAATCCATTCCATTTTAGGCTTTTATTTAAAAAGATTTTACACCAGAATTGTTAATTTTTTTATAAAAAATACATATAATAATAAAATAAATTCGTGTGTAAAATTTTCATTAAACAACAACATTTCTCATTTCTACAATTTCTATTCATAATGAATTTGATTGAATTTTCAATTCTTTCGAATACTTGTATGAATTTTCTCAGACATAGTCAAAATTAATTTGCTTAAGAATAAGAATAATATTTTTGGGAATTATACAAAAAAAAAAAACACTCGTACACACACACGCTAACATAACATAAAATCCTTAGTTATATCAATGCTGCTTCATTCACACACACATACACACACACACACACGCACAGATAGAAAGGTACAGGCAATAGACATTATCGTAAAATAGTTTGCAGTACATAAAAATCTATAAAGTTCAGCAGTGAGCCGCATTTGTATGCATATTTAATTTTATCACATTTTACACCGTACAAAATACAAAATCCGGAAAAGCATCAGCATGAAATAAGTACGAATACGAATACATAAACACATTAACATTCACAGGCTTGCTGTGTTCGAACGCATGCAAACAAATATTTGTTTACATATTTGTGTGTGTATGCGTGTATATCGGCATATGTATTAGCATTAGGATGAATAAATAACAACAACAACAACAACAAAAGTACACAATATCAACTAGAAAACAAAGTAAAACGAAAGGGTCAATAACAACACAGCCAGCACACAGCATTATATTCTCTCGTCTCCTTTATTTTATACGCGCTATTACTTTTGGTGTTCTTTTGATTGTTGTTGTTGTTGTTGTTGTTGTTGTTGTTGTTGACACTGATTTTTATTAAAATTTGCCGGTGTTGAGTAAGTACGAGCACGAGTATGTACATAAATAAATAAGGAATAGAAGGATATAAGAAAAAGGTTGCCTATTTCTAAAGTTTCTTATTGGTTTAAGGAATTTTTTTTTTTTTTGGATACGTATGTTGTATATATGTACATATACTCTTTGTTCTTTCATTTAAACAACAAAGACTATTGGCAAATTCTTTCACTTATTCAACCCATTTAATTCTTTTCACTTTTTTTCTCTCTCTTTCTCTCCTTTAGTAATAATTCTTCTACTCCCTCATAGTCTCAATAACTTTAAAAAAGAAAAGTATTTGCGTTTTTGTGATCAAAATGTCAACACACAATTGATTTCGGTATTTTGCTTCTATTAAGTGCCTTCTGTACCTCTTTAACTTGCTTGCTCTTAGTTTGGTTACATAATCTGTGCTTTAAAGCACGTTCTGTTGTTGAATTTTATTATTAAAACACATACATACAACAACATACCATGTATATGGTTTGAATATTGATATTGTTGTTCTGCGTATGATTTTATACTCGAAGAATTTTTCTCAATTTCTCCTGTTTCATTGATGACTATTATATTCGGAGGCTCTGGTTTGTTCAATTTATTAAAGGCACAATGTTATTTCAATAGTACTCTAGTTGTTGATGTTGTTGTTTCTTATTCTTAGGAAATAAAAAGGAAACTTGAAAGAAAAATTATACTTATGTGTGATGCTTGATACCCATGATGCAAGGTAAAAAAAAATAAAGTTGAAATATTTCAATATATTTGGAATGAAAAGATCAATTGGTCAATTCATTTATGGGTTGATGGCACATTAAGTGTATAGAAAAACAAAATTTCTAGAGTACCATGGTATGACGTATGAGTGATTTTAATTTCCTATAACTGCGTAATATTTTTATACCCTGCATAATGCAATATGCATGGTATATTCATTTCGGTCAGATGTTTGTGTCCACTTGAAGGAATCTCCGGAGATATAGACATGGATATATATTCTTGATCAGCGTCGATTAAATTTTCGATTTAACGATGTCCGTCCGTCCGTCCGTCCGTCCGTCCGTCCGTCCGTCTGTCTGTCACCTGGCTGGTTCGCACGATAACTTGAGTAAATATTGAGCTATTCCGATGAAATTTGGCATAAGT
Organism: Megamerina dolium; assembly: GCA_963854835.1. NCBI lineage: Eukaryota > Metazoa > Arthropoda > Insecta > Diptera > Megamerinidae > Megamerina > Megamerina dolium. The sequence goes on along the minus strand of OY978526.1, from coordinate 12,820,784 downwards.
AATCTATGATCCAAGGGTACGGAGGGGATTGATATTGGGCATGATCGGTCAATAACCACGCCCACACCAAGCATTCAAAGCGACTAACCTCGAAATTTTCAAAATCTTTAACTTGCTATAACTCACATAATATACCACTTGGGACAACAATATTTTGCACATAGAGTTATATTATACTACTATATAACCTCGCCAAAATTGGGTGAGCCACGCCTACTTTCTAGCGTAGCTCCCATACAAAGTGTCTGTACTTCTTTTAAATTGAAACTGCTGTAACTTCTACAATCTTCTGTCTAGAATAACCATAATTAACACTTAGATTAACACGGCAGTCAGAAATAATATGGCAGAAAATCAATGTGCCACGCCCACTCCTTTTTGGGTCTCCCATACAAAGTTGCGGAAATTAAAAAAAATGTTACCGGTTATAACTTGCAAGCTATTCAGCGTAGAATAACGAGATTTAAGGTGTGGATTACTATTGTACAAGCAACTAGGCTCACAGAAAATGGGCGCACCACGCCCACTGTTTATCGTAGCCCCCATACAAATTTTAAATTGAAACAGCTGTAACTTCGGCAATCTTCTGTCTAGAATAACCATAATTGACACTTAAATTAATATCGTAGTCGGCAAAAATCTGGCAGAAAATCAGTGTGCCACGCCCACTCTTTCATGAGTCTCCCATACAAAGTCAAGGGAATTAAACTAAAACTTTTAAGCTCCATAACTTACAAACCATTTAGCGTAGGACAACGAGATTTAAGGTATGGAATAGTATTCCACGAGCAACTAGGCTCGCAGAAAATGGGCGCACCACGCCCACTGTTTATCGTAGCCCCCATACAAATTTTAAATTGAAACAGCTGTAACTTCGGCAATCTTCTGTCTACAATAACCATAATTGACACTTAAATTAATATCGTAGTCGGCAAAAATCTGGCAGAAAATCAGTGTACCACGCCCACTCCTTCATGAGTCTCCCATACAAAGTCAAAGGAATTAAACTAAAACTTTTAAGCTCCATAACTTACAAACCATTTAGCGTAGGACAACGAGATTTAAGGTATGGATTAGTATTGTACGAGCAACTAGACTCACTTGAAATGGGCGCGCCACGCCCACTGTTTATCGTAGCCCCCATACAAATTTTAAATTGAAACAGCTGTAACTTAGGCAATCTTATGTCTACAATAACCATAATTGACACTTAAATTAATATCGTAGTCGGAAATAATCTGGCGAAAAATCAGTGTGCCACGCCCACTCCTTCATGGGTCCCCCATACAAAGTCGAGTGAATTAAACTAAAATTTTAAGCTCCATAGCTTACAAATCATTTAGCCTAGGACAACGAGACTTAGGGTATGGATTAGTCTTGTACGAGCAACTAGGCTCACAGAAAATGGGCGCAACACGCCCAGTGTTTATCGTAGCCCCCATACAAATTTTAAATTGAAACAGCTGTAACTTAGGCAATCTTATGTCTACAATAACCATAATTGACACTTAAATTAATATCGTAGTCGGAAATAATTTGGCGAAAAATCAGCGTACCACGCCCACTTCTTATTGGGGCTCCCATACAAAGTTGAGGAAAAAATGTTAACCACCATAACTTAGAAACTATTCAACGTAGGACACCAAATTTAAGGTGTGGATTAACATTGAAAAATTAATTGGATTTACTAGAAAGTGGTAAGCCACGCCCACTTTTTATATAGCTCCCATACTAAGCCTCGGAATTATCTTAAAATCCTTTTACTTCGTCAAAGTCAACCATATTTCGGGTGTAAATTAGTAGTATATGCAAAAATTGTTTCTCGAAAAGTGGAAATAAAAGAAAAGTTGGATATTCGAGTAAACTTTTTATATATAAATCTACATATGCAGGGTATAGTTTGGTCGGCCCTAGCCGACTGTAAGGAGATTTTTATTTGATCAGAAGTCAATCAATAAATTAAAAATAATTCTTTAATAACAAAATTAGGAATTAAGAGTATAAATTGCAAAATATTTATCAATTTGCAATTGAATCTTATCTTTATCGTTATTAATCACTCAGGTACAACATGTCGTATGAGTGATTTTTATATCTTCTACTTTAAATTGTATTTAGCTGTTGAAAATGAGTGTGTATACGTGTGTAAGTATACCGGTACATATGTAAAACTTATACAATCTAAATGTTATAATTTGAAACTTTCAAAACAAATATTTCATTTGCTTAGACTCTGCCTCTGCTTGTCTTTTTCCAATTTTACACTCTATAACATTTATATGTTGATTTTAATTGGAATTTAGATGAACGAAAGAAAAATAAAATGTTTTTAACAATTTACGCACGTTCTTTACATATACTTAATACTTATGTCAATAATGAATGACGATGAATTCAAGCGTCACCATCACCATCATCATCATCATCATCATCATCATCATCATCATCAGCAGCAGCATTTTATATTTACGCCTACAAGTAGACTAATGTATATCTTTATGTGTATATAAATACTTGAATGCAACATACTACGTATAGTAAGTAAGTACTCTGTTTGAAAAGTGGATATGGTAATGATTAGCTGTTATCTTCTATTATTGTATAATTTGATTCGACAGCTATTTGTTCTGTGATACGTGCACAAAATAAATACGACGCCATTTACATTAGAAATAGCAAATTTTGTGTATATTTATTATTAAAATTATATACATACTAGTAAAAGTAATTAACAATCATAACATTTGTCAAATCGATGCAAGTTGAGTGTTGATATTAAATTCATTTCATTTCATTTCATTGTAAACATGCGAATATTTGAATAATATTTATTAAGAAATTATATTATGCGATAACATTATCTCTTAAACTCGTCTAAAAATATATGTTCGAAAGCATACTTTTGTATGGGAGGTAACCGTTATTTACATCAGATAACACCCATCTACAATCTGAAACTTTCCTTAACTAAAATATTAATGGGCACTGAGTTTCAACACGATAACTTAAGATTTGCGTACAAAAAGTTTGAAAACATATGTTCGAAAACATACTTTTTTATGGGAAGGTAGGTGTGATTTCTACTTGATAATGCCCATTTTTGATTTCTATTTTCCACTAGATAAATTATGTCGACATATCGAGTTTCAACTAGATAACTTCATATTTAGAAGCGAATGATGTGAAAACATATGTTCGAAAATATACTTTTGTATGGAAGGTAGGTGTGGTTTTTATGCGATAACATAATTTGTTTAAACTCGTCCATTTGCTGTTAAAAATAATCTAATTAGCTGAATTTCAACTCAATGTCTTCGAATTTACATGCACAAAATCCAAGAAGATATGTTCGAAAACATGCTTTGGTATGGGAGGTAAGCATGGTTTTTATCCGATAGTGTTTATTCACTATCTAATTCATTTTTTAGTAGAAATAACGGCATGTATTAATTTTCGGCTTGTTTGCTAGTTATTTGCAGAAGATGTTGTGATAGACAATTAAAACACAGACACACCTAGCGCTTGTACACTTGCTTGTAATTTCGAGGGAAATGAATCTTATTATGCGCATCGAATTACTCTATGGAATGCCAGAAATGTTGGGTCCGTCGCAACAGAGTACCAGTACTCCATTGAAACCAATTTATGTGCAATGCAAAAGTCGAACAATCCAACTACTTTGTGTCAGGCGTGCGAAAATGATATAATAAGCAAAGGAGAATGTTCTCAAAAGTAAAGAGCTCAATACACGTTTTGTGATTAAATTGTATTTACCAATGTCTTAAAAACTGAAAAATACTCGGTTTACTAATGTTTTATTTTCCAGATGTCCAGATTTAATGCTGTTGTTTTTCTTTTTTTTTTTTCAATACAAAAAAATATTTGTGTTTTTTGTTTTTTTGACATACAACACCCTTTTATGATTGTAATTTGCGTTGATTTTTAAATTCCCAGTAGAACAGCTGCTGTAATGATTCCCCACAACTGCGAGTGTACTATATATGTATAGGGTATGACAGTATGTAAAGGTAAATGCAATAAGAAAATTTACAATTTTCCGTAAAACTACTACATACATACATATAATATGTATTACTACTACCACCAAGAGTTTGTACTACAATATGAATCGTGGCAGCAATAAGAAAGAATGTCTAGAGAAATTAACCTTTTCCTTTTTGGTTTTTTTTTTTTTTGTTGCACATTGCTACTGAAGTTACTTTTTCCTTTTATTATATACCATATTGTGCAAAAGTACTCATACGCTTCAGTGCCAACTTGTACTATAAAGAGTGGAAAATTGCACCAACACAAACATACATACATACATATATGCACTTATTTCTTACGAATACGATGAACATGCAGCAAGTTTAAACTCCAGCACAGCAGCGGTAAGTATTAAGACCAAAATACAAAAGTGAAATATAGAACAGAGTGTGAGACAAGCAGTAGTTAAAGTAGCAGCATTGCGTGCAGCAGTAATAAAATATTAGTTAATACCTTCTTGTAAATAGGTCAAATTTTATTTCCTATATTCTTGGCATGCTTGCTCTCTTTCTCTGTTTCTTGCTGTTTATTGTTCCTTATATTTATTTCAGTTCTTTTACTTCTTTGCGATTTTGTATTACAAATAGTATAACACTTCTCTTGAAATTGCGAAGGGAAGTTGCTATTTTTAATATATTCTGTACTTAAAGAGTTACATTTTTTAATTCAGAAACAATAGTTACATTATTTAAATCATAATTTTTGTTCTTTCAAATTATTCTAAGATAAGAAGCGAGAAGAATAAGAGTGAACTTTACATTAAGGCAAAATCTTAACTACTGGCAGTTGCTGTCGCTTATTGCATATCTCGGAAATCACTTCACCGATAACATCTTTGATTTCACACAGTCTTAGGTGAAGCATTCTCTATGCCTTTTGCTGAAGCACTTTTCTGCAGCCATTTAAACTAAGGGCATTCCAAATGCATTTATTTTAAATATGTTTGGGTATGATCCAAAAATACTTTAACGATTTTTATATTCAATCAACAAATATTTTTTAGTCTTCTTAATCAATATACTCCCTGTATGCTTTAATTTAGTCACTAATTAATGAAAAATTCAATTTAAACTGATGCACATCAATTTTATAAGAATTTCATGAAATCAATATCAGAAGGTATCAATCGTATGCCAAGACTCAAAATTGCATCAACCAACCATCTCAACCAACTAAATCAAAACCGCTAAAAACAATGTTCAACTAAATGAGTTATATATACATGTAACATATACTTACAAGTTGCTTAAAAGTAATTACCTTGTAATGTTATCCCTTTTGCGTTTGCGTTTTGCGAAAATTGCAAAATGCAAACTAAAAGCCACATTGTATAAATTGAAAATCTCACCTCATGATATTAAAGTCAACAGAAGACAAGCGTTATTTAGAATTTTGTATATACAGAGTGTTAAGCACTGACGTAACATAATATTGCAACACAAGTGAAACCAAACGAACACAATGATAGCAAATACACGTAGAGTTGACGTATGACTGAGTTAATGATTAAATAGAATTCACATCGAAGGTGAAGAAAACTTGCATATGTTTTGAAGGTGAAGTATTAATTTACACTTTTAAGATTTTGAATATTAAATAATTGCAAAAAAATGTGTGTGGTTCATCGACACCGAAGTAAGCAAATGGTAATTGAATAATTAGATACAAGTGGGGTATATGCTGACAATATCAAATCTTGTGAAATGCGAAAATTATATAAATTATCACAAGTTAACGCGCCACTGTAAAACAAAAACTCTAAATTTTAGTAAAGTTTTTTCCACAGCTGAAATACATCTTTAATATGGAAAATATTTTTCTTTGGAATGCTACTCACTTGTCGGCAAGCAATCTGCAATTCTTCCTGCCATGAAAAGTACATCTAAAAGAGTTCTGTGGCATAGCTCAGAAAAAGCGATATCCCAAGGGTTCTGCCATTTGGAACCGGCTAATATAAGTTGAAACCTTCTAATACTCTCCCACAATTTTAAAACACGCAACACCACTGGAAGAGGAGCGTGATCAAATTGTCCTTCAAGGCCTGTAAGTGCCATTTATTTATATAATTTTTATACCCTGCATAATGCAATATGCATGGTATATTCATTTCGGTCAGATGTTTGTGTCCACTTGAAGGAATCTCCGGAGATATAGACATGGATATATATTCGTGATCAGCGTCGATTAAATTTTCGATTTAACGATGTCCGTCCGTCCGTCCGTCCGTCCGTCTGTCTGTCACCTGGCTGGTTCGCACGATAACTTGAGTAAATATTGAGCTATTTCGATGAAATTTGGCATAAGTAATCTATGATCCAAGGGTACAGAGGGGATTGATATTGGGCATGATCGGTCAATAACCACGCCCACACCAAGCATTCAAAGCGACTAACCTCGAAATTTTCAAAATCTTTAACTTGCTATAACTCAGATAATATACCACTTGAGACAACAATATTTTGCACATAGAGTTATATTATACTATTATATAACCTCGCCAAAAGTGGGTGAGCCACGCCTACTTTCTAGCGTAGCTCCCATACAAAGTGTCTGTACTTCTTTTAAATTGAAACTGCTGTAACTTCTACAATCTTCTGTCTAGAATAACCATAATTGACACTTAGATTAACACGGTAGTCGGAAATAATATGGCAGAAAATCAATGTGCCACGCCCACTCCTTTTTGGGTCTCCCATACAAAGTTGCAGAAGTTAAAAAAAATGTTACCGGTTATAACTTGCAAACTATTCAGCGTAGAATAACGAGATTTAAGGTGTGGATTAGTATTGTACGAGCAACTAGGCTCACAGAAAATGGGCGCACCACGCCCAGTGTTTATCGTAGCCCCCATACAAATTTTAAATTGAAACAGCTGTAACTTAGGCAATCTTATGTCTACAATAACCATAATTGACACTTTAATTAATATCGTAGTCGGAAATAATCTGGCGAAAAATCAGCGTACCACGCCCACTTCTTATTGGGGCTCCCATACAAAGTTGAGGAAATTTATCAAAAATGTTAACCACCATAACTTAGAAACTATTCAACTTAGGACACCAAATTTAAGGTGTGGATTAACATTGAAAAATTAATTGGATTTACTAGAAAGTGGTAAGCCACGCCCACTTTTTATATAGCTCCCATACTAAGCCTCGGAATTATCTTAAAATCCTTTTACTTCGTCAAAGTCAACCATATTTCGGGTGTAAATTAGTAGTATATGCAAAAATTGTTTCTCGAAAAGTGGAAATAAAAGAAAAGTTGGATATTCGAGTAAACTTTTTATATATAAATCTACATATGCAGGGTATAGTTTGGTCGGCCCCAGGAGATTTTTAAGGAGATTTTTTTGGTTAATTTTACATTGAAGCTCCATTAAGAAAGAGGTTGAGCATGTTCATAGGAAACATTGCGTAGAAAATGGAAGTCAGCTCGACCTTTGACTACTCTAGAATCAATTTACGGGCAGCTGTGAAGTTATTTGTCAATTTTCAGATGTTTTTAAATTCATTTTGTATGAGAGTCCCTTAAAGGATTGATATAGATGCCAAGTATGTTCGAAAAAATATTGGGCAGAAAAAGTTAGTTGAGGTCAGCTTTATGTTTAACCCTCTATAGGCACTTGCTACATAGTGTATGTATGCTCGAAAGAAATTTTTGAGACCAAAATAATGGGTGTTAGCCACGAATTTCACACCTCTAGAAGCGATTCCTGGGTGCTTGATGGGTTATCAGTGCCAATTTTCCACCCATTTTGATCACGATTCGGCATCATTTACCACCGTGCACCTCTACCATAATATGGTTCACAAATTTTTTCCAAAACTTTACAGTGTAGCACCCCAAAGATGGGGTGGTGGTGTGATTATCTCATTATTAATGATCACCTTATGTCACGATAGCAGCACAAATAAGTACACAAATATTGTAATTATTATTATTATTATTATTATTATTACTATCCAGACAACCCATTCAGACAGAATTAAAAGGAGTGAAATTGTTGCGCTCATCTGAAGATGAATAATGATGCTTCATGTTATATGTACACACACCTATTTTGACTTTTTATCCTCATCATCAGGAACATTAGCTTACGAGTTTACAAATTGTTGTATTGTTGTCTTGCTATTCGTATATACGATATTAAAATTAGTCGTTATTGTTGTTAATCGTGCTGTTGTTGCAACAACAGTAACAACAACAACAACATTTTGACACTAAAGCTAAGTGCAATCTTATGTTGCTTTAAGAGTCTTGTCAATTGTCTTCGTCTCTGTTCTATGTGCATACATATATGATTACTTATATAAAGACATATGTACAATAATTTTTATTTTATTATTTAGTATTTCTTTATATTTTGCTCTTCTTCAGCACTTCAACTTGCAACATAAATATATATGTATTTAGTAGATATGTGATTATATCTTTTGTAATTGTCATTGGCGTTGTCATCGTAGTCGTTAACATCAATGTTGCCGCCACATTTTTATGTTGCTTCTAGCAATATAGTATATTAGCGACAAAGTGCACTTTGTTGTTGTTGTGGTGGTGTGTTGTATTATTGCTTGTTGTAATTGTGAAAACGGCACGAAGTCACGTGTTAATGTTGTTGTCGTTTTTTGTCAGACACATACCTATGTATGTATGTATGTACATACCGAATTAAACTGCACCTATATATAAAGACATCATATTACCTAAAATTTCTCTTTATCAACCTATATGTAGGATTTATATTTAAATTGAAATTCAGTATTAAAAATTATAAGAGAAAGTCTTGCAAGATTATTCTATAACCATATCGATATGGGTTATATCTTCTGCTCATGGTCTGATCATCCCTTTACGGTGTATTAAGAATTTAAACAACTTTTTTAATTGTAAAAAAACACAAAAAAAAATATATATATATATTAAAATTCCTTAATCTTTCTAATTTCTTTTAAATCCTTTTTAAATTCATTTCTTCTCTTCTTGTTTGTTCTTGTTCTTTTTAGCACCAACAACTTTTTAAACAAACTATTCATTTTTATTTGTATTTTTACTTGTTTTATTTGACAAATCATTTCATAGCAAATAATAGCTACACAATAATCACACATCTAATATATGTCTGAATGTACCAACAACAACAACAACAACAACAACAACATAGAAGCACTTAGAAGTTGACTTTGCTTGAAGCATTATACCCTACTCGAATACAGCCATTACACTTAATAGAAAATAATATACAAGCAGACATATACAAACCTAAAAAAAAAAAAATTCAAAAACAAAAACATGAAAATAATAAAGTAAAAGCAAAAAAATAAAAGTAAATGAAACAAAAGTTTACCATTAGAAAAACACGTTTCATTCTTTACTTGTTGTTGTTGTTGTTGGTTTTTTTTCTGTTTCTCTCAATTTTTTTCCTTTAGGATATAAACTCACGTATGATGTTACGTACATATTTACACACTGAGCAACCAAACTCTCACTCCAAGTGCCCTTTGAACCATTTATATGTAGTATCGGCCTTTTGTTTAGTATATTTATTCATTCAAATGGTGCATGTCTAGTTTGACTTGTGTGTGTTTTCTTTTTTATGTAGTCCTGTTCGAGAACTAGTAGAGAGGATTTATTTGGGTACTGAAGCTGTCATTTTTCAGTGTCAATGATGCAGGCTCTAGAGGGCTAATATTGTTTTCAGCATTTCCAAAACTAGTAGAAGAATAACTTCGAAGAATCTTGCTATAGCTTCTCTTCCAGTTTAGTTGTTAAATTTTAATTTTGAAAGGACAGTAACGGTGACCAATTTTTCCGAAATTTCTCACAGAATTAAGGTCGACATTTTTTCCTAATAATAATAATTAGAGCATAAGGTCTTTCAGGTCACACACTGCCATTACTTTTGAGTAAATTTGCTTCCCTTGCTTCCCACATTAATTCCATCGTAGACTTATAGCAATAAAAGCAATAATTATATAAAAAGCTTCGAAAAATTGGCAATTTATCAAAAAATATATTGATTTTAATTTCATTGAGATTATTTCATATAACATTGAATTGTATATAGCAACAAAAGTCTAAACAATGTATATTACATGCCAATGTTTGAAGAATTGACATTCTATTTGTGGGATGTATCAGTTACAGTGTGTGTTTGTAATCTATCACTTGAGTCACAAAATTTGATACAGGGTCAACACAACATGATCTGGTATCTAATAGTTTCAACTCTCATATACATTTTTAGAGAGAAATTGTTGCCACTATATCACTTACAGAGAGAGCCCTTCTCAAAATATTACCCATTGGGGATATTCTAGTTGTTGCAACTACGACCATATGTTTGATAGAGTTTTGTTGGAAAACTAAAGAAAAAACGAAGAAAAAAAAAATCTCAACAAAACTTTATGTAGGAAGCTTGGGTATAGAATTAGAGCGGAGAAAGGAAAAAAGAGAAATAACAAAACAAAGAGAACAGTGAAAATTCTATGTAATTGTACTATTTTATATTCACACAAACACAAATGTATTGTATTGTATATATTCTCATGCGAAACAATGCAAAAATTCCAATGAAATTGTAACAAAGCACGTGCTTTAAATGATTCACATACAATTCTATGTGGTTGATATGCGCAACATATGTATATAAATATATATTGTATATATACAAAATGTTTATATTCATATGAGCTCACTTAAATACTTTCTCACTATATGCTTTCTTTCACACTGAGTACGAGTGTATGTGAAAAAATTTGTTGCAAAAGTAATTAATGCAATAACTACACTTTATACAATTACATATACTAACACATATATATATATGAGTACAAATTCATTTATAGCAATACACTTTAGCGCTAAAAGTTTTCTTGTTTTGTGTTGAAGCAACATTACGTTGTACCTACTCGCACATATTACAGAGTAACATTCATTCCTTTTATATTTGGTAATTTATTTGTGCACATACTCTTGTCTCCTGCTATATATATGTAAATGTGTACTTATCATCAGTCACAATAATATTTAATGACGTATTGAAGTAAGAACAATCACAAACTGCACTTATTATCAACATCTTCATTAATAATACATTTGCATATATGTGCACATTTCTACATAAGATGCAATAGATGTGCAATCTCTGCTTATATGAATATTTATATAAATGAATGCGTTTATGAGTGTGTGTGTGTGTGTAAATAGTTTCAATTACAACGCCATTTGCTTGTTAACTGTTTGATGTCGCAATTTTGATTGTATACTCTTCTCCTTGTAGTCAATTCTCATTTTGATATGACTTTTGATTACTTAAATATGTAATGTACGTAAAGTTGGGAGAAACGATTTCAAGTGATGAGTTGTAGAAGAGTCACTACGTCGAACTACATCATGGAGCTGATGTACCAAATGATTGTAATTTTAACCAAAGTCACCACACAAACGGCATATTGCATTCCCATATATTATTTTCATTCATATATATTTTCATATAATTCTCATTAAGTTTATGATGTGAATTATATATATAATCAATCATAAAATGTCTATAAACCAGAACAAATGAAAGCATAGATCTCATCAATTATATAGCCACATGAAATAAACACCGTGTTAAGCCGATAAGATTAACCAAACTGTATATATTTGGAGTTAGCTTGACCCTATCATGTCAAACTGCGTCTTTAATCTCAAGTTGAAAGTTGAAACATTCATGAGAAATGCCCAGAATTGTTGTAGTAAGCTTAGAATTCACGGCAGATCTTTATTTATCTCTATCCATATATTTTATATAATTTCTTCAACTCATGAAAACATTTATTCATTATATTGTATAAATATCAATTTTAATCAAATATGAACAAATAAAAAATTGAATGGATTTACGAAAACGAATCTCACAAAACAAAGCAATAAAATCATTCTACATAAACTTGACAGGTTGAATCTCAGCAATTACTATAAAAAAAAAACTTCACAGTGATTTATTTTAAATTATATCATCGCGCCAGAATAACACAAAACCAACAAATTCATTAAATCCTCTTGATGCTTTCCGTTCTTGGTGTTCAAAAGAAAACCAACAACAACCACAACAACAACAACAAGAGCACTAAGAAGGATGTTGAATTGTCATTTCAAAAGCTAAACTTGTACAAAAAAGAAATTGTTTCTCCTCCTTCCGCTTCTGTCTATCTGTGCTCTGTAAATACTTAAGAAATAAAAAAGAAATTATAAGAAATTATGTTGGGTATTTAATAAACCGTAAAATATGTTCTACTTCCGTTTATTGCTATTGCTATTCTGGTTATTGTGGCTTTTGTCGCCGTTGTTGTTGTTGCTATTCTATTGAGTTTAAGGACAATGCATTACTCGTGCAATAAACATTTGCAGCAATGAAATTCAATTTATGTACGAAAAAAAAAGCAAAAAAGAAAGAAGTTAAAAAAAATGTACGGAAAAATCGTTTCATACTTTTCTTTTTTTTTTTCCTATAATTTTTTTGCTTTATTATTGTACTGCTTATTGTTCATTGTTGCTCTGGCTGACGTTCATATTATTATGCTATATTCTATGCTATGTTATGTCCTTAATAAAGGACAACTTATGTGAGAGAAAAAAAAATAAATAAATAGTCAAGCAAACAAACAAAAGCAAGGAGAAAAAAATTGGAAGAGTAATGGAAGAGAGATAAATAAAGAAAAATCCTTTTAGCTTTTTGTTAAGAAATGAACATAAGAAGGAAATATTTCAAACACTTCCTGTAGCATTTATCCTTTATTCACTGCTTTTTTTGTTTCATTTTGTTTTCTTGGACTTGACTTCAATTGCTGTTGTTCTCTAAGCTGAATAAAAATAAAAGAAGGAGGTAAAAAAATAGTATTAGTCGAGATAGAAAAAAAAAAACGTATAACCAACCATTTGCAAAAGAATTATGAAAGATCAACTGCAGTTGATATTTTTATTTGTATGTTTGTATGTGTGTGTGTATATGTTTTTCAATTTTTATTCTTATTACTCGACTTATTTATGTATTCTGCACTTAATTACTAAAGCTCTTAGTTGAGTGAAATAATAAATAAAATATTAATAATTTTCAAATATTGGCAAAAGGTTCGTACCATAACCACTCGTGGTTCTGAATACATTAAAGATTTCAGAGAATACATTTTTCCTCGAAAGAGAAACTTTCACTGCCGCTGTTGCTGCATGTCAAAGTATGTTAAGTGAGTTTTCTCAAACAAACAAAAAATTAATTGTAATTTCTTGGTAACTTGGCTCATTTCTCAAAGCTTTGCATGCACATTACAACATATGCAGTTTATGTCCACAAATATAAAAATGAGAGCAAAAAAAAAAAGAAATAATAATGGGCGTTGCATACATACGCAACTCTTAACCCACTTTATTTTCTACAATAGCGTTTACCATTTCATTCGTTTTCTATTTTTCTTTTTTTGTTCAGTTGAACCAATTTGAATATACGAGTAAGTCGTAAGTCTACTCTTACCCTACCGCAGCAAAGCCATTAAGTTGGTTTATTTTGCTTTCATTCTTCTACGAGTACTCGTAACTTATGGTTAGGCAAAAGATGAAGGAGAATGCAAAAAAAGAACTGCAATCGATATGTTCGTTTGCAGTCTATTAACAAGGAGTTTATGCGATTGATGTGTGAAATGGAAGAATAACCACAATCGCATACATACATATATGTATGAGTATAAGCCTACTTACCGCTATTACGTTAGCCTAATTACCAAGAGTACTCGCTGTCGCAACCTCTGATGTATGCACATGGCACACATGCATAAGTAGGTTGTTATTCTCATGAGAAACACATGGGTTTTAGACCCAACAAGCAAGTATTTCTTGCGTCTAAGTTACAGACATATAAATACATATGGGCATTTCCCAGAAAATATCAATAAATGTTTTAGAAGGCAGAAACTGAATAAATAAGGTGAATAAAGTGACAGAGAAGGGCCTAACCTCACTCTTTTCTTAGTGAATAGGTATATAGTATACTAAAAATAGTTGAAAAATTTGTGACGTCGATAATGTGTCTATTATTATGGCAAAAATAGTCCCTAGTCGCGGAAATGCCCTTATGCGTTAAATAAATATGTATGTATGAGTACTGTTTTAAAAGTGTCCAACTACAAGCATATCATAAGTATGATAGCTAAGTGTTAAAATAATTAAATGATATAGAAATAACTTGATGAGATCAAATAACATATGTAGTATAGCACATCATCACTTATAGATATCTTATTATATGTAATTAATCAATTTAATGTTCTTGTATTCAGCACAAATTTTCAATAGCAATATTGACACATTTATCGTATCAAAGACTAAATAATGTATACCCGAGGTTTTCAAAAAAACTGAATTGATGAAAATTGACAGCTTCAAGGAGTTACCTCTGGAGTTATGAAATATGATCAACCTCTATTTTGTTCATAATATTCATTCCAAACCCTCTTACCTCCGATCTACACTACTTAGGAGAGTTCCCCTACAAAATTTGTGTTTTTATCAAAACAGAGTATCCTTAGAGCGGCCAAAAATTGAAGAGATTATTACTAATTTGTACTGTTCAATATTTTCCCGAACAATACTTATCCATCATTCCATCTCTTATAAGTGTAACCCTACAAAGTGAATATAAAAATATCTAGAATTAGGCACAACCCCTCATAGCTGCCGTGGGATCGCCTGTGGTAAAGCAAAATGTAGAGTCAATCATCAATCAAATTTTTCGTCTTTAATATTTTATTGAAATATGCTTATTCTCTATCTTCACTATTTTGATGGTCTCCCCTACAAAATTAATGTTTTTATAGAACTGGCCCACGCAACTTTCTGGTTTGCACTTAATCGATCAAATATATCACCGACCCTCCATTAATTTTAGCTCTCCAACATTTCTTCTCGCTTAAAGGAGAACAGTATTGACGCATTCATCAAATACTAAATGATGCATACTCAAAGTCAAAGATCTAAAAAAATTTCGGGGAAAATAAACAAATGACCTCACAGTTTACGATCAATCTCCATTAATTTTTTAACCAAAATTTTTCCCAACTGCCTCACATACTTCCTTCCTATCTTCACCTTTTAAGGGGGTTCCCCTATAAAATGGGTATTTTTATCAGATTGCTTCTAGAGAGGTCAAAGATTTAAACTATCATCGGACATTTTTGATCTTTAACATTTTTCCTGAACATACTTTCTCTCCATTTCATCGTTTATGGTGCTGCCATATAAAGTGAATGTGAAATAATTAAAAATGTACAAAAATTTCATGGCTATCGACGAATTGCCTCTGGAGATGTAAAATGTAAGACCGACTTCTACTTAGATTTTTGGGTTTAACTTTTTATTGGAACATTAAGCAAGTCCCCTATCTTTACTCATTACGAGAGCTCGCCTACAAAATTAATATGTTTATAAAACTCTCTCACTGTGCTTCTTCAGTACACCTACGGGGATCAAATCCATCACGAGCCCCTATTATGTCTGCCCTTCAGCATTTCTTCGAAAGATACTAACTTCCTCTCTCAAGCCATTAAAGTAGCTCCCATACAAAATGGAAGGAAAAAACACATACCTCTGTAAATCTAATTGAGCATAAATAAAAATCGAATCATTCGTCAGAAACGAATAATAAGGAATTGTTGAAATTATCCATCCGAGGATGTGAAATTTATTAAATAAATTTTCATTAAATTAATTAAAAACACGAAAATAAAAAACATAAGTTACCTTCTTTTTTAAAGATAGTAGATATATGCAGTATACTAATACATTTCATCATATTAATTTTTCATTTTTATTTATCTTGAATCGTGCATATTCCGTTTTCCATCGACCTTCATGAGAAATCAGTACCTTAACATATTGCAAATGAACTTCATCATATGATGATGATATTTAATCAAAACCAAGCGCATATTTCACATTTACACACAAAATCACTTATATACACATACACACACATGTGTGTGTGTGGTTGCTAAAATCAATAACTAACCTGTGCTGCATACCAGCAGCATTCCCATCACATTGTATACAACGCAATCTATCAAATTCTATGTAAGACTATATGTTACCATATTGAAGCTGCAAGAAGAATCTTTATTTCGTAAAAGTTCATCTTACATACTCATGCATACTTTTGAGCATCTATGTTACTTTAGACAAACATACAATATAATCATAGATTCCTTACGCAAATACCATCAAGATGTGTAAAGTGAGCTCTAAACAATCATTTTTCACTTCATGAAACTACACATGCTGATGATATCAACAAGCATATGCACATACTACAGTCAGTGTGTGTGTGTATGTGTATTAAATTAATCGTCTGTAGCGAAATGGTGAAAACTAAGCCATAGACATGTCTATATGTCTTTCTTTTTTTTTTTGCATATTTCATTTTCTTCGAAATCACTATAAGAAATCGTAAAAATACAATTTGTGAAACTTGAACAAGTGAAACTATACAAAAGGATTTTGTTATATACCAATATGACAGATACGTTTAGGTGTTATCTAATATTTTTACGTAAGAATTTTGATATGGTTTGATAAGAGAAAATGTGCATATTTGTCATTTCTTTGAAAATATTAAATTAATATATCAGATCAGTCCATAACTTTGTGCGTTATTTTTTCAATAGTTTCTTTCACAGTAGGCGCTTTTTGTGTACAAAAAATTATTCGTGGGAGATAAAGGAATTATTTTTATTTTCTCTGATGTATTGTGCATTCAACAAGTGATTTTAATTGCGGATAGAAGTACGCGTTGATAAAAAATAAAATGGAACGAGAATAAGAGGCGTGTATTTTGTATTTTTTTTTTTATAAAAGTGGCAAAAATGCAACAGCTTCTGCTGCAGAAATGAATGCAGCTCATGGGGAGAATACCGGGAGTGTAAGGACTGCGCAAAAGTGGTTTTTCAAATTTCGAAGTGGTGATTGTGACGTTGTGACGTTGCCCCACGCTCTGGTGGTCCTGAAGTCTTTAACTCTGACGCCTTGCTGGAACTCCTGAAAGCCGAGCCAAGTTTGACAGTCGATATGATGGCTGGAAAGTTTAACTCATCACATGGAACAGTTCACAGACACCTGGTTCAATTGAGCCATTAACTATCTAAACTAAACGCAAAGTCTAGACCGCATACCGCTAGATAGACCGTAGGCAAGCTGAACGAGCTCAGATGGGAGCTAATGCCGCATCCATCATACTCTCCGGATATTGCACCTTGCGATTCTCATCTTTTTCGTGGACTTCAATCCCATTTATGTAATAAGAACAACACCTCAAAAGAAGCTATAAAGTGAAGGTATATCGACACGTATTTTGGCTCCAAGAAGAAACAATTTTTTGAGCAGATAATTAAAAATTTGCCTAAATGTTGGGAAGACATTGCAAGTAATGCAGGAAAATATAGTATTGATTAATAAATACTGAAAACTTATTTTTTATTTATTCTAAAACCACCTAAGAAAAACGCCTGAACTTATGGACTGACCTGATACTTTTCACGTTATATAAAAGTAAAGTAATTCCGAACACGCCCTAATTTATCCCTCTACATATACAAATCGTATAAATACTGTTGTATCCCCAACACCCTTAAGAAGAGTTGACCGTCTTGGAAGAGTGTTGAAATTATTGATCAAAATCATCGTCTCAGTCGATTAAGCCATGCCATACTCTCTGACTATCACCTAATTACATGAGTTCAAGAACTCATGTAGCTAGGTGAAAACCAAGCCCACTTCCCATATAAAAGTATGCAATCGAATGTATGAAAACCACACATACTCTCAAAAAAATGGATTCTGGATTTCTTCCTCACCCAAAATAGTGGAAAAAAAAACAATAATTTACGATATTTTCTTCCCGTGTCCAAATGGGAAAGTAAATTTCTACAGCATTTTTATTTCCATAGTTAGTTATTTTCTTTTTTTTAAATCATAAAATTTTTTACTACTCACAAAACTGACAATGCCCTTTTCCAATTCGAAATCAATAAAATGAAATTTTATTGACTATACGCTGTCTCTGTGTGCGCGTGTGTGTTTGTGTGTGTGTAAGCAAAAATAAATATTATATTGGTGTTAAACCTTTTTCATTTTCATATAAAACACAAACATACAAATCCGAACATAATCGAATATCTACGTCTTTTCATGTTCTCATTTATGTCGTTTTCAGTTACTCCTGACATCATTGTACATACGAATTCTGCTGAATCGTTTTTCAACACTTTGTACACAATTTGTTCGCACATTAGCGTCTTGCAAATTATTCTCTAGAGCATCATTTAACATAAAAAACAATAAATTAAATAAGTAGAAATGCTGAGGCACAAAAGGAAACACCATCAAAAAATAAAGGCCAAGGAAATAGGAAGTAGAAAATAGAAAACAACAGGAAAAAATATTAAATTGAACTGCATATACATTTGTGCCACAATGCGAACCTTCAAATATCCAATTGATATCCTTGAATTGTTTGCTTGGCTGCTATGTATTGTTATTGGTGGTGTTGGGGTGGTTTGCTGACAACCAGCAGACCGACCACAACTAAAAACAACAAGAGCCAAGCAACAACAGATTCCCATACACATATATATGCTATGGCATTTTATAATGCGTATCAAAATGCGCGCCATGCACAAAACACATTCCCACATACATACACTGAGGAAGAGAGAGAAATTCCAAAAAACCAAACACCATTTTCATTTTCCGTTTTCCGGTTTTTGGCTTGTTTTTAAAACAATTCATTCGTCGTTCATTCGATTTTCAAACATGTGAACAACGTTGATTGTTGCTGTTGCTGCTGCTGCTATTGCTGCTATTGCTGCTACTTCCAATTCATTTGATTTGTTCAAATAAAATCTAAGAAAAACAAAACCAACCAAAACCAAGTCAAAGAGTAAGCGGCCACATTGAATCGAATCGAAAGAACGAAAACGAATTTATTTCTTTCGATTATTTCCTCTACAACTAAATACCAATAAATTAAATTGTTTTTTATTTCACAATAAATTTTTATTATTTTTGCCACTTTTATCCTTTCCAATTTTCATGCATTTCCTCCCGCAACCACTACCATCATCATCATCATCATCATCATCATCATAATGATCACAATCAAGCAAAAAACCAGCGCTCATATCCTTTTGTTGGCTTTTGACTTGAACGCTAGATAAGACGACCAATGTCGGATGATTATTGATTGCCACCAAGTGGTTATGGTATCTAATGGTTGCTTGGTAGTGGTGTTGGTGATGTTAGCGATGATGGTGTCGTTGTTGTTATTGCTGCTGCTCTTGTTGTTGTTGTTTCTGGTCGATTAATGTGATGTGCCAGCAATTTAAGGGCGTTTACAAAAGGTCAATTTTATTTCCTGACTTCTAATGTAGACGCACTCACAAACACACACATACACACACACAGACACACATACACACATATGAAAAACCAAAACACATAGAGAAGTCGTCATGAGTTTATGATTCCGATGGCAACATTGCGAGTAATGCTTTTCATGATGATGATGATGATGATGATGATGATGATGATGATGATGATGATGATGTTGATGACGATAATCATCATTAGATAGCAGCTCTTGTCTTCAGAATCGTGCTTAACTTTGTTGATTTGTTTATTTTTTTTCGTTGGTTAAATTTGTTTTAGACATATTGTCTGTATTTCCCTGTAGGGAAAAGAAAAAACAAAAAAAAAGCAATTCAAGACACAGAACTAAAATCTGTCTGAAAATGCATTTCGAAGGCTATAACTATAAAGAAAGTAAATCCAAAAATTAGCATAAAATAATTGAAACTACTTATTTCACAAGATATCTTCTAGTCATGTCTGAATTTAATATTCATAATAAGACCTAAACAAACTCAGCCAAACGTCTACTGAGTTCTAAGTTCCAAACCCATATATAGTACCAGTCCTCCTAGTAAAATGAATCTATATTATGACCAACCTTTTCAGAAAATCTTCTTCTTTCTCCTTCCCAATCTATTTTCTCTTTGATTTTTCCATTTCTCTCTCCCCCTCTTTGTCTCTTTTTCTCTATAAATCTCTTCTTCTTTCTTCTTACCTTATTAATCTTCACTTAAAAACCATTTGAGAATTATTCTCATACAAAATCACTAACGCACTGAATGAAAACTGTATGATAGCATGGAATTATTGGTATTGTGCAATGAACATGCATGTCATTATTGTATAAAATCATTATTAATTATTAATTTAATTTCGTATTTTCAGCGTAAAGAAAAATGCTTCTTAAAGTTTCAAATAATAAGATTGCATTTTTTGTTTCATTCAATTGTATCCACTTGCCACACTAATCTAATATGTAAGTACATACGCAATTTATTGCAAAAGTGTTTTTATTGTTTAGTGCGTGTGCGTATGCATGAGCGCGTGCTTCATTCACATTTCGCACATGTGCACGTACAATCAATTGCTCCAAATAGTCCTATGCTTGAGCTCATATATATATATATATATATATATATATATATATATAGAGAGAGAAGTGGTGGTCGTACATACGATTTATTGTCCATCTCAGCGCTTTTACTAATTTACTTTATTGCGTGTATGCGTATGGCAAAAGTTTGTCCGTTGATATGTTGCCTACTTTTAGGCGTTTTATTGCTTACACTTACTGTTTTTCGACCACAACCGTTGTTGTTGTTGTTGTTGTTGTTGCGCGTAGTTATGTATAGTGTGTTGCTCATGAAGCAGTTTCAACATGTTCATTTACGTACACACACACACACACATACATGTATATGTTTGTGCCACCTCCTGCTGCTATCTTCTTGTTAAATATTGAATATAAACCATTTTATTAGCTTTGAGTTGAGTAGTAAAACCTTCAATAGGTACTATACATATATATATGTAAGTAAGAAGCACATAAAAAATTTAAATAAGAACTTGATGATCGTAAAATACGCACACATACTGATAAACATATATGTAACTATGTATTCGTATACGATGTAAATATTTATGGGAGCAAATAAGGCCAATATTTGCATTGGTGATGCCATGTTTGGTTTTGCCTTCCATCTTTAACTGTTATCTACCACTTGCTGAGGAAGATATGGGGGTAAATTTTCAGCTCTTCACATACACTTCACATACACTACATGCAAGGCATAGTTCTTGATAGCACGCATATACACACAAACACATACATATGCTTGAAATAAATGAGATGAACCGAAAAATGGTACATTGGCATAATGATGGGAATTGCGTTGTTAGGTGTTCAGAGGTAAGTGTTCAATGGTGAGCATGCATATATATGTATGATAGGAAATGTGTCATAGGCAGATTGCCTTAAAATGCAAAGTGACAAAATTATGTTAATATACAAACTCCCTGATGGCAATGTGGGTAATGGCAAACTTTTTTCGATCAAGAATTCGATGAATCACAGAGTGACGTATTTATGCATTACCTGGTAAACAAATAGGTAAGTAGTTGAATTCAAATACTTCTTTTCCAATGAATATAGCGCACATCGAAATAGAAGCTTACATTGGAACATTTTCTTACATCTTCCCTTACTATTGCCATCCATTTTCCCCACTGGTTCAATGCGTTACATACACATACATATAGGCGTTATAGTATCAAATGATAGCTGTCGTCGCCTTTGTCTGTCAGCCAATCTCGGTAAGTGGTTTAGACGCCGCGCCGTACCATAAAAATATCACAACTCCATTCAAGTGCCGTGTAATAATGTTGTCTGTTTTCTTTTTGTTGCTTAGGCATGTTAATTTTAGCGACAAGTGGCACAGCTCACATCAGCAAGGTGGAATTTTTAGCATTAGCATTATTGGCATACACACACACACATTATGCATACTTATTGAAGCTGAAACAAGCAAATTGCAAATCGTACATTTCAATCACTACAACATTCAGTTGAATTGTAAACTTGCCTATATAGTGAATTTGAGCGAAATTCTCACAAGGCAGAAGGTGGCACACGTAATATTCTAATGTATATAATATGTGGTATAGGTACTGTAAGGTACACAAAATACATACATACAATCCTCACACGTCAATACAAGTGTGAGGATTACACATAGTAGATTTAGAGTACTTACATATTAGTTGTATATGGCATATTCCCACTTTTAAAGACGATTAAATGAAAAAATGTGATACGAGCAAAAAAAGTGTAGGGGAAAAAATTGCATTTGCAAATTGGTTTTTCTTTATTTTTGAAATCATCAATTTTTCGCGTTGGAAATAAAAAAAATGTATTTATTAATAGGCACAAGGTAAAAACAGCCAAGTCGTCTTAATGTTAAAAAATGTGAAAATGTGTAGATCAAAAACTAAACATCGAGAAAAATATTATAGTGTACTTTATTTTAAACGTATTTGTTCAATTTCACATTTCCCACATAGCCAATTATACCTTGTCACCACACCAAATAGTCGTTTGTTCATTATTTTTTTTTTTTTTGTCATTTTGATTTTCTATTAAAATTTTGTATGTATGTGTATCTTTTGTACCATTGTATTTTGTATGATTGAATTTTTATGCAAATTTACAATGCACTTCAACAATATTTTCCAGAATAGAATAATACTTGTAAATGTTTTGTTGCAATACTGATGACAATATTGTTATTGGCTCTTACATTCTGTGGTCATATATTGAATATTAATCACTCATATTTAATTTATATATATATATGTTATATTGTAATATACATATTTTGTACTGTTTTTCAAACCATTTTATTTTCTATATATTTTGAATATTTAACGAAATTTATTATTCTTTGTTTCAGGAAAATGTTGCAAATGCAATTAGATTTTTTTCAACAAATTGTTATTTTGCTCAAATTGTGCAGATGTGTGTAACTTTTCGCGTGAGTATGATAATATAATTAATGAAGGATGGGAGGGAGAATAATCGAACTAAAAAGTGGAGATTATAGATTCAGAGATGACATTTTGAATTTTAGTACTTGCTACAGAAAGTCAAATACTGGGCCGGCTACTATTATTATCTTATATTTGATTCATACAATGCTAGATAGGATTTAAAATGTCCTAAATATCAGAGAATGATCACTCTAGTCTTGCGATCGAGTATTGTATTGCTGGTATCGCGCTGCATAACATGTGGTTAACATCCCTGTCAGTTATCAATAGCTGCGATCAGCTACAGCTTATTATTTCTGTGACAATTTCATGTTCCCTTTGCTACAACAACATTCTGTATAGTTTATACATAGTATATGCCAATTTCATCTCACTCTAATTATGGTGGAATAGACGAAGCGTGCATTTCATCGAGATTTTTAAAGATCTTTGAATATGCTTGATAATGCTAATCGTTGCCATGGCTTTTTCTCCATCTATTAGTATACACAAAAGACATTTCACATTATATCTATCAATTTATCTCTCTTTGAGAGGCATGTGCACGAATCTCTTATCCATTCTAAACTCCTTCAAAATTACCATTTATTAAAATCCACCTCAATTTGACTGCAGTATCTTCAAGAGTGCCAATATCTATGTTACATTTTGTGGGAGTTTAATGAAATATATAGAATTTTCCATGATAATTTGGGGTGCTGACTAATTTCAATGATTCCTGTCTTCGAGAAGTTCTACAGATCATACAAAAATAAATTTCTTACAATGTGACGTAAAATGATTTTAATAAATTATTGAGATTGATACAAATTAAAGTCGCCTTAAATGGAGCTCCAATAATATCAATATCAATATTCTAAGGGAAATTTATAGAATTTTCGATAATTCGATAATTCGAGCTACGGGGAATTTTTAATGGTTTGCGTCTTCGATGAGTTCTACAGTTCATGTGAAAATCAATTTCTTATGACGTAAAATGATTTTAACTGATGACCAATGTCAAGTCGTGGGTGTGGATTAACTATAATTACATTAATTTTATCTATCTGCATTTATCTGTATTGTAGAATAATTAAAGCATCAAAAACCAGCTCAATGTCAACGGCAACCTTCTCCGAGTAGCACTTCGAACACTTCTTTATGAAGCTGCAAGTAGATTTTATATTCACCTATCATAGGTGCACTTATATTTATGTAGCCTTAGGTTTAAACCTATTACCATGATTAAGTGATTCTTGAGCGTTTTCTATTAATTCTTTAATCATATTTTATACCATACAATTATATGTATACCTACTTACTCTTGTTTAGTACTCGCATCATAAATTCTATTCAATTGCAAATATTAAAGTGCACTCACCTGTAAATAGAAGAAAAAATAATGCGAAACATTAAGTAATGTGTTATATAAGATTCGAATATGTTTAGTATTGAATTATATATATATTCTACAATATATAAAATGAAAAAGTTGGGAATGGAAAAATATGTTCAATTAATTGTAAGTATATAAAAACCCCAAGTATCATAAATATGTTCTATAATTTTCACTATAAAGAGACATTAACATTAACATTAAATTTGTCATTAAATTTGAATTTAGAATTAAGAAAATTCTAATTTTTGAGAAGAGATTTCTAATCTATTATGCTTGATGTTGCAAACATTTTGGAGGTTCTACTAGAAAATTGTTAGTAAAGTTTCGTAAGATAATGTTTTTTAAAAACCCATTTCCTTCTGTTCGGAGCTAATGAATGTCCAAATCAAAAATGAAATAAATTGCTTAAAGTTTTGAATTTAATTTAATTTTTTATAAATGCTCTTTTAGAAAATAAGAATAATATTCTGAAAGTCACATCCATAATTTTGCATTTATTCAAAAGCATACTCTGAAAAAAAAATGCATGGCAATGGCATTTTATATAGAACAGTTCACTTGCAGTTTCAACAATGAAATGAAGAAACAAAATAAGTACTAGTAGGTGAATAGGCTGCTGTATATCTACTAGTGTAATACAATATATACCTGATAGCATATATAAGAGTCTGTATGCCGCATTTACTCGTAACAACTAGGCAAATAGAGAAACTATCGAAAATGTACATACATTAGCATGTATTGAGAAATACAAAATATTTGCAGCCAGCCATACATATAACACATCAATTGCCGACTGATTTACAGCCAAAGTTACCAAAGTGCTTAACACATTTAATGCTGCTATTTGGTTGGTTGACTTTTTCCAAGTCAACTTCGTTAGTTAGTTGATTTCGCGTGCTTACTTTAACTTACTTACTGACTGCCTGGCACCAGCTCGAATAGTTTCAAATCTGAAATTGCTAATGTCAGGCAGGAAAGTGACTTGTGCGGCAGTAAATCTTGTATTGAGTTTTGTTAAAATAATATATGCTATTGCTATGTATTGTATCAAGTGTACTAGATGCATATATAATAGCAGAAACAGAAGCACCATATATATATATTTGCATTCATACGAGTATACATGAATATTTTATATGTACTCTTTTGGATGAAAATAAAGAAATAATTTGAAAAAAGAAAATATACACATTTTGTTCTGCTTACCACAAGATTTGGCATTTTCATAGTTTTCTTATATTTTTCTTTTTATTATTTTTTTTTCACCCCTTCCACATTCATATATTTTTAATTCTTTCTTAACTATGATGCCACCTTTTTCATGATTTCCATTTCTCTAGCAAGTTGAATAATTTATGCTACCAGATGAAAATGGGGGGAAAAAATGCAAAAAAAAAAAAACAAAACAATTAGAACATGAAATTATATTAATGCTATTTGCACAACATACAAATATTAAATTTGAGATGTATTTATACGTCTGCATATAAAATTGCATGCTGAACGTATTTGGGCGATATAGCGAAGTATGGGTGTATACCACTTTCCTGAAGGACACACATTTCTTCTAAAATTTGATTTAAATGCTGATTATGGCGATACACAGGCAAATATATATTTATCATAGAACATACGCCGTTTGATGGCCAAAAAAAGCATACTTTTTCTAATTTTTTTTTTAAGAATTAAAATTTTATATATGTTCCAGCATCCAGCAAAAGCCTACTAGTACATCTGTGCATAGATAATATTTCTACAAATACTTACTACTCTAACTGTTACATTTTACTGACCTAGTACATTCACCACGTGTATATATGTAAGTGTGGCTGACACGATTAAATATATTTTTTTTTTTCAGGGGACAAGAACAGAAAAATGTAAAAATGAAAAATGTCATTTACACTGAAGTAGCAGATTTTTTGTCCTTCACGGTTGTATGATATATTTTTTTTTCTCTCACCCTTCCCATTCTCTCAGTGCATATATTTCAGAGGCTACGTGCGGATGCTGTAGTGCTATAATACTCTGACTATGACCACCCAACGACCATCCTTACTAGCACTCAGAAGTATGTACTACTCATGTGAAAATATTATGTTAGTGAAAATTTGAAATATGTATCATACATATATGCCTTCCAAACAGTGTTTTATTTCATTTTATCCCACTACCTTAGACATTCACGCGCTCACTCACCCATAATCCATTTTCTATGATTTATGATTATGAAGTAAATTTTAATGGAGCTATTGTTACCAGAGCACACACACATACACACAAAAAAAAAATGAAATAAAATATAAAAATAAAAACAACTATAATTTCACTTTTTTTCCTATTATATTTTTTTTTTTTCCTATTTCCATTTTCGTTCTAATATCCATCGTCATATACTGGAATAATACGAGTATATATAACATTTACATATTTTCATAGAAGAAAGCAAAAAACACACATATGTATATTTATAGTCATGTGTGTGTGTGTTGTTGTTTTTTTTTTTTTTTTAATATTAATCTATGCAGTGACTTTCATTAATTTTAATATGATAACTATGATGATGATGATGATGATGATGATGATGAGTAAGTAGAATGATATATTTGCGTATTTATGTAGATGGATAGTAGATGGATTCAACCAAAAATTTATAATATTTTCTAAATATAATTTGAATTATGATCCGAAAGTTTTTAAAATGCAAAATATGACCCACAATTTATGTTAGAAAAGACCTGTTTACCACATCTTTAAACATTTTTTTTTGGCATATAGTCTTTAGAAAGTTTTCAACAAATATTAAGATCATATTTTGAAAATACGGACAACTCCAATGTACAATTTATTTATTACATATGAATAGATTGAAGGATGAGAGCATGACATAACGCTTATTTACAATACAAATAAAAAATTATAATAAATAGATAAAAGTACATATACATATGTTCTTATTTGTAAGAGTCCGAATTAGGTTGTGATGTGATTTTCAAATCCAAACAACGCAATTACATAGACTTCAATTTTTTTTTTTTTTTTTTTATTATTCCCTAACTAGCAGATCTCAAGTTTATTTATAAATCTTGTCACTACTGTGGGATTGATTTTAACTAGGAACTATGAATCCGTTGCCTAGGTAATTTAGTCTGGATCTAGCCACAACTAGAAAGAACGTGTTCTGCTGTTTCCTGCTCTTCAAGAGAGAGTCGACAGGGATCGTTGTTTACCACACCCATTTTCATCATGTGTATAGTTTGATGTCTTTTCTACTGAAGTTCAAAATAGTATCTATCTTAATATGTTCAGGTTCAATGAGTCTTTTAGACTGTCGCATGCCTGTTTGGGCTCTCCAGTAATCCAGTTAACTACTTTTTTCCTTTTCACATATTACATTGTTCATGAAGCTAGTGTTTACCCCGCAGAAGGGTTCTGAGCCTATGAAAAGAGTATCTGTGCTCTTTTTGGGCAGTAGATCTGCCATTTCATTTCCTGCATGCCCCTCGTGTCCCGGTACACATATTAGAGTCACAGAGTTCCTTTTTGCCCAGACCAAATTAATTGGAATGCGAAATTCATTAGTGATTTAGAGACTTACAATGGACAGACAGATATTGTTCATTTGACTAGGTTGCTCACCATACAAACAATTAAATAAATTCGAGATTTTCTTCTCAGGTATGATTAATATTTGAGAGAAGTACTGAAACTTCAATATTTTTGTTCATAAAATTATAGCAATAATCTTGACTCTTGAAATATTTGCAATATTAGCTTTATTACATAAACAATTTCATAAACATTCTTACCTCTTCTGCAGTGGCTCTTAGTCATAAGTTTGAACTACAAGTTTGATCTGCTGAACAACTGATCTTATACTTTTCCAAAATTCCTATAATTTCTACAATTTAATCAAAGAACCTTAAAGTTATTGTATAATTTCGCTCCAAAAAATTATTTTAATTCTACCGAGATGCTCTATGTTAAAAGTGAGACAGAATTAGGAGGTTTGATTGCAAGCATTGCAAGCTTTTTTCTGATCCACTCTATTGTACATATAGGAATATATACCACATAAGTAGTTACATGTATGTGTTTAACACTGAGAAAAAAAAAGAAAGATTCGTAATAATATTTTCACTTATAATTCTGCATAATTGTGGAGCTATTGAACAAAAATATTGCCTCGCAAAAATATTTCAACCAAATGATGATTCTCAATAGACTAAAAATACATCCATCCACTTCATAAACCAAAAGGATAAACATTTTTTTCTCAGTGTTTATTTCCACATTCTAGTGGGCCTAAATCCATGCTCTTCTTGCAATGTACATACATACGAGCACATATATATTACATGAATACCAAAATGGTCATAAGACCAGTTGTTGGTATATATAATTAGTATTGTGCTTTATAATTTCCGCTATTAAGAAGACGAAGGAAGGATACAATAAAATTTTATTACAAAATAGTAGGGACAAAAATATATTATGATAATAAAAATCTCAGTTCTATTGTGTTGATGATTGTGGACAAAAAAGTAAGTAACATTTGCTTGTAACTAACTATTTGCGCCTAAGTATATGTGTATTTATTAGTTTGAGATTTAATAATAGTATATACATTTATATATAAATTTTTTTATTAATATAATTTTGTCCTACAATATATTAGGTTGTTTCAGCTCTATCATTTCAAAACGTAAAACGAGATAAATCAATTTCAAGCGTTACTTCAAAGAATATGAATGAACTGCTTTTGCAGAGTGATTTTGTAGATTTGTTTTAAACAAAGTCTGTATAAAATAGTAGATACTTATGTCTTACATTTAAATCTGACATTTCGTAGTGAAGCATTTGCTTTTTTTTTTTTTAGTCCATGTTTGATGACTTTTAATCACTTTTATCCACAGTGGGCTGTGGCCATTGCTTCACTATGAATCTAAGCCTATCATACAATAAATCTGTGACGTTCACAATATCGTTCATAAATTTTATTTTACATTTTACAGAATCCTAAAGGAATTATGTACTTGCATGAGTACGATATTTAGTTTATATTTCTTTAAAGGATACAATATAATTAGATAATGTGACTCTTTTAGAATCTCTTAAATTAAATTAAATACGTTTATTAATAAGTTATAAATTTCGCATAATCATTAAAATACTGATACTAATACACATACTCGTATCACTTAAATAGTGAACTCATTACGTCACATAATTGAAATGTGAAATGTATCATCTATCAAAGTGAACAACAAAAATAGATTTCTTTTATTTATTCATTAAATAGAGGCGCATATTAAAATCTTTCTACCTAGTAAGTAATCCTTTATCAGCGACACAATTAAATTAGTCAGGGTCGGGGTGGGGGGGAAGGACTGTGAAGAAAAGGAAATCTCTTTACTACCTGTGTGTGCACAGAAATGAAGCGGAAAAATAAAATTATAATTATATACCACGCCCAATGAACGTTTGAGATTGTGTATATGTATGTATGTATATAGGAGATGAGTATGTAAACAAATAAACATGTATAAATTTCATTATAAAAGTTTAATTATTCGCGTGCACACACAGCAAGCGATATTAGACGACGATATAAGGTACACTATGTGTAGTAATGTATGTAGGTAGCAGCCCTTCATTCTTGGGTTATTGATGGTAATGAAACTCATTACAGAGAATGAAGCTTAAAGACAACAGAAGCAGCGGCAGTGGCAGTGGCAGAAGAAAATATTAAAAGCGATTAACTATGGAAATCCTTTTTATCCTTTCAAGTTCTACTACTTACTCTCCACTCCTTTGCCTTGTCATCGTATACTCATCCCATCACCACCACCAGCACCACCATAATAACATTATACGAATAAATGCAAAAGCCACAACAATAATGGCAATCGACAAAGCACAAACAGACACACTACAAAAGCATAAGGTGAGGCAAATCTTACTATTATAGCTATTACTACGATGTACTGTTACTGCTATGTACTATTCATGCGAATGAGTGTCACATAGTGGCATAAAGGCAATTTTCATATTTCAATGAGGATATTTAAGCATAGAATACTTTACTATCACAGCACCAACTACTACTATTGGTATGTGTATACATATTGACAATATTAGACAAGCCTATAGATATCATATTTAGAATATCTATAGTATACACATTAGGATGTGTTAATTATTGTAGGAAAAAAAATTATATAAATTACCAATACTTCTAAGAATATTATCCCAAAACCCAAAAGATTAAAATCTAAATAAATTGTCAATAATTCACAAGAAAAAAAAAATGTCGGAGAGGGGCAAAATTTATTATAGCTTCAGAGTTTCTTGGAAAAATATACTAGCTATCATCGATAGATTCTTTTTTGTGCAATACAATCTCTTAGTACACAACTTGAGCCGCCCTAATGAGCATACGCACAACACATATTTAGGGGAAACGTCCATTTTTTTATCACCGCCAAATATTTGAAATAAGCTGGGCACTATATACTCTGAAGAGAACCCTCGCATTTAGCTTCTCTTCGAGAAATAGGGAGAAAATGTTACCAAATTTCTCTTTAATTTTGACTAACAGAAATCGGAATGTAATGAACACTAGAAAAGTTTTAGTTAGTAAAACTAAAGTTTTCATAAATAATTCTAAACTTGTTCTACTTTTTTACTTTCACAAAGCATTAAGAAGCTCTCAGTGTAATAAAACCAACTGTCCCAACTTGCAGGCCTTTCCCCCCACGCACTAGGCATGACACGGCTGCTTAATGTTTAAGCAAATTATAAGCAGCTTTTGCTTTAAATACTTCCACACACATACACACACACACCCACACACATGTGTAAGGATAACGAATATTTTTTCTTCAATGTTTTGGGTGTTTTTTTTGTTTTGTTTTGCTTGAAAGCAAATTTGTAAGGATTATATATTTTAATGTAAAAGAGCTACATTTTGTAGTTGTTATTGTTGTGCGGTAATGCGGCATAAAATTGTTGGCAATTTGCTTGAAAATAAAAGCAAAAGATATAACAAGAATAGCAGCAGGTGGTATTGTAAATGGGGGGAAATGCGTGGTAGTTTTCATAGTAAAAGATTTAATGACAGTGGTGAGTTGGAAAAAAAATCTACGTATTGTACATTAGAAAGGATTAAACAATTTTTTTTTTCGCTCATTTGATACAACTGCGTAGGTATTTATGTTATTTGTCCGCACCTATGCATGTTTGTCATGTTTGCGAGTAAACTGAGATTGACTACGTACATCTGCGTTGTAAAGGTTAGCCTTCGAGTCTTCTTAGAGAATCTTAAGAGAACAACAAATTATATAAATACAAGAAAAGAAAATAGCATAAGGATAAGCAAAATCCTGATGTTTTCTGCAATCACTTGCATTTCAATTAAATTAGATCATCATTTTTCAAAAATTAACTAGCGGGACGGTCTGTATATGCACGTTTGTTGTTATTATTTCTGCGGGATATTTTCATTTAAAGCTTTTGTTTTATTAAATCCTTTATTTTTAGTTGCTTTTTTTTAACCATTTGATTTTTATTTTCTTCCACCATAAACCAAACATGCAAAAAAAAAAACGAACAACCTAAACCTGTTGCTATGCCAAACATGAATAATTGCTTACTTAATTAGTCAAAGAGTGCAAAACAAAAAAAAAAAAGGTTTCCAACAAATAACAACAACAAAAAGAACAAAGAACTTTTGCTTCAATGACATTAGATATACCAACACGCATGCAGGTGACAAATAAATTGTACATGTCAAAGTAAGGGAGACAGCAGTGTCAGCAGAACAACAACATAGAAGGAGCATAGACAAATATTCCACAACAAAAAGAAAAATTATAAAGGTCAAAATACCATTAGTATGGAAAAAAAAACGGCATAGAAACAATATAATAATATGCCATTAGGCAAAAATAGAAATTGAAAGAACAAAACAAAAAAATTATCAAGACCACAACAACATAAATAATAATGTAACAAGTTGTTGCTTCTGTTTTGCCGGCACAAGTAAGTATGATGGGTTAATAGGAACACTGTTTGTTGATATGATGGACTTGTAGCATGTTTGTAATTTATTTGATTATTTTTCATGTCCTCTCTTTTTTTAGTTTATTTATTTTATACATTAAGGTGGACAATATTTATTTTTTCGGTGAATTTTCATCTTATACAAAGAGCTGATGTTCGAAAAAAAAATATCAATAAAATCTATTGTAGCTTTAAGAGGGTATTCTGGTCTAGAGCCCTACTTTTTGGGTATTTTTCAACCTAGGATAAAAAAAAATTATAAACATTTTTACTACCCATTTTTTATATAATATTTATTGATTTTTAAAGTATATAAAAAAAATTAAAAAAAAAAAGTCAAAAATTCATCCAATGACAGGCCGGTGAAGTGGGGGTTGCCAGTCAAACGGTTCTCCCTGGTTGACATGATTCCAACCCTTGTAGTGATCTAAATCAAACAAATAATAAAAATTCTCAATCAGTAAAGATGTCGCTATCTCTTGGACCTCGGCCAAAAAAAAAAAATTCACTTGAAAAAAAATTTTTTTTTTTACCCCTGGTTTTCGACTTTTACGAATTTTTTTAAAAATACTTAGAATTAAAATTTTTCAAAGTCCAAGGTCCAGGTGATAAAAAGATGTATAAAGAAGATTCTCACAAAATTTCAGAGGAATCGGTCAGATAGAACTTGAGATATCGTGTCAAACACCGCAACAAAAGGAGTTTTGAGAAAAACGCGTTTGAAGTTTGAGAAAGATTCCAGTAGAATAACTCAGATAATAATATTTAATAGTATTTAGAACTCGAGTCGGATATAAAAGAATTTCTGGAAAGAATGAATCCTCAAGTCACCCGGTAACATCTGCCGTCCATTGTGTGATCACTCCGCTTGGCCGGCTTAGATGACACGTCACAAAATCCGGTGTATCTCCCAAAATAATTTGAATTTTGAAAAATCCTTTTAAGAGCATAAGAAAGTCTAAGCTTCGAAAATATGTAAAAAAAAAAATTTCAATTTTCTAGACCAGAATACCCCCTTAATGAGAATAAAATTGTTCAGAAATTGTATCAATGTCTTGGAGTAAAAATACTGCTGATAGTATAGATAAACAATTACTTAATTTCGAATAGGAATTGCTATAATTCTAATAACAAAGTAATATTTAAATAGAAATTATAAACTTCTTAAATATGATTGTTTAAATTGTTCTTTAAAAAATATGAAAAAAGCAAACTAATTTTGACAAAAAAAAAGGAGTCCATAACATCATAGATATAAAATTCATTTTCAGTTTGCTAAAAAAATATTTCAGACCTTTCTTTTCATCGCTATTTTTTTTTTTTTTTTGCTCAAAATCATTTAAAGAATTTCCTATTTCTATACCCTTTGCACAGTACAAATAATTGAGTCACCCTAGCGTACAGAGAACACATGTTTATTTGCATGTACATAATATTAAAGCACAAAATAATTTATGACTTTTATGCCACTTTGTGAAAAGGTAGTTTTGGCCATCGTTAAATGTGAAAAAAAAAACCAAACAAACAGACACACATACAAATGTAGACATGTTATTATACACAGTATTCAATGCAAGATTTATATAGATGGATATAATAATCGCGCATGTACTTTGATGTACACATATAGAAATATATTAAATTGTATGTACAAATATATATGATCGTTGTTATTGTCATATTTATTGTTGTTGTTGTTGTGGTAGCAGTAGTACGTAGTAAATTGTTATTATTATTACAATATTTATGGATATGCCGATATGAGTATGTGCCTATGTAGCATTGAATATTATGTAAATGAATTTAACTATAGAGTCAATTATAGTTTGTATTATTTCTCAAGTTTGTCTCCGACGTCTTTTACCATTTAATATTTGGTTAATATAATTTTTTTTTATTGTTTCAAATATTAGGAATAATATGACGTCATACACAATCATCTCCTATGAAATTAAAAAAAAAAAACGAAAGTCATTCAAGACAATTAGAATTATTCTTTTCAAATCGTTAGCTAAAGATATAAATGTCCATATTTTCAGATTCGCCGAAAGAAGAACTTTATTATAATAAACAAATCTAAGTGCATTTTCTCAACAAATAATTCGATTTAGAAAAAAAATTGAATTAATTAAAATAGCAATTAAAATTGGAATCCTTAATTGATTGACATCATTATGATTATTATGAATACACATGCTGAAGGACTATTTCCAGGCATTTATTTTTTGCTAAAAAAATTGTAAAATTAGAATAAAGTATATACGTAACTTAGTGAAGTGTAATTTCTTTCACAATTTTAGAACTGAGAATATGAAATAAGAAACAAATTTTTCTCAATTTCTGGATTTTTTACATATACCAAACGTCACTCTTGGTTTCATTGCTTGGAAGTGACGCTTTTGCAAATTCACAATACCGCAGAAACGAAATAAATGTAAATTTTGAAATGGTGTTGTTGTTATTGTTATTATTGTTGTTGTTGTTGTTGTTGTTGTTGTTGGTAATGACGGTGATGGTGATGATGGTGGTGATGATGATGTGGTGGTGATGATGATGTGGTGGTGGTGGTGGTGGTGGTAGTTGTTGTTGTTGTTGTTGATAATGATGGTGATGTTGATGATGATGATGGTGTGATGATGTGGTTGTTGTAGTTGTTGTTTTAAACCCTAGTTGAATCGGCAGACTGAGTTACTTTCTTTGGGATTTTTTTAGAACATACACTTTCGATTTTGTGACATAATTGAGATATTAATGTGGTCCCTTTCATTTTTGCCTTTACTGACCATCTCTTATTTTTATATGGTATTGTGAAATTTTTGATTTTTGCTTCACCTTACTTGAATACTTTCTAGGGCCAAGCAGATTTGTGTATTGTATGGCGTAACAGTAACCATCTATATTTTATGATTTTAAAGTGTTGCATACTTTCAAAGGTTTTTTGATTCCCAATAGCGTTTTCTTTTTCATTGAACATGTTTTTTTTTTTAAATGCGGTCAAATATAATTCACTTCACTGATATAAAGAAAACAACAAATACATTTGTCACGAACAGCGCTGCAAAATCAAAGCTGTATGGCTCGTATTGTCTTTAATCTTACAAATGATTGTTCACAATTTCGAACAAATTATCTCTAACCTTTTTATTTTATTTTTTTTTTTTTTGTTTATGCTTTAATATAATTTTGCTTGATTTTGATGAAATTTCTTACAATTATTTCATGCGGCTATTCATTTTTCTTTCATGCACATCAATACATCTTTACAATACATATTACGTATACGATTTTCATGAATATGTTTTCACTCTTTTTATTTCTATTGCTTTTTCTTTTTGTTCTTCCTTTCTAAAAATATTATAGTAACTTGTTCTTACTTTCATAGTTGTTGTTGTTGAAGTTGCACATACAAATGTATATTAATAAAAAAAAAAGCTCGTAAATAGCTTGTAATAAATTTCCAAAGATAATTTTACACTTAAAATTTTATTAAAGGATTTTTGCGTGCAAACTCATATAACTCATTTGTGTGTATACATATATGTATATGACGATATGTATATAAACATATGTTTACGATTATATATAAATACATACATATATGCAATAGAAATTTTGTGAGCAGCTGACGCTACATAAAATGTTAGTAGTAGTAATAATTTTATTAACTTAAACTGTGTGTCAAGTACTTACATATATCTATGTACATATATGCTGTATGTATATGCTATACATTTTTATTAAACTTATGTTTATTATGACGATGATGAGGACGTTGAGACCACTCTGGTAATAGTGTTTACATTTCTGATGATGTTGATTAGTCATATAAAAGTTATAAAAATAATATAAAAATTGATGATAAAAGGTAAATATTGATATTATAATATATGTATCTAAACACACATACATATACTATACTATAATATTTGGTATAGTACCTACCCTGAAGGAAATGTCGTTAGTAAAATTGAACTAATTCACTATTGTAGTTCTTATGGTACCACATGTTGAAATTGGCAGCAGTGATTCACCAAAAAATCACCCAATATAGTCGACAAAAATTATGACTTGGAGACACTTGGATCTAGCTTCCTCTGGGGTATATGTCTTATTATAGGAGTATGTTATAAATATAGTGTTAATGAACAGCTATTTAGAAGGTTTAACCATATACTTTATATGTTGATCAACATAAGCAACCAATACCATATGAAAGAATGAATTATGTAAATTAATCAAATGTTTATTGTATATTTAAACATACTCGCATACATAAACATACTAAATTTTTAAATTTTATGAGAATAATATTATCATTATTATTATTTTTTTTTTTAATATCGTTGATGCGATATTATTTGTAGTCAAATTAAGGCTGATCATATTTTTAATGCAAGCACATTGTATATGAAAAAAAAATATAAGTTTGAATATAATTCTCCAAGAAAGCGTAAGTTCATAATCACTTTTACACCTTTTATTTTGACAAATATGTATGTCGAGGAATACAATAATTAATTTAACACTTTTTCATATTTGTGCGAGTTCTAATTTGATTTCATTCTCATAGTTTCTTGATGAAATATACTTTGAATTAACGGAATTGATTAATTTCACATCTTTATATACGATTTCTTACATCTTTTTTGTCTATATTTATTTGACTCACGCTAATATATATATATATATATATATATATATATATATATATATATATATATATATATATATATATATATATATATATATATATATATATATATATATATATATATATATATATATATATATATATATATATATATATATATGTGGTACTAAAAGCACCGAAGGGTTCATTGGCCGGGCTTCTCTTCCATTGCTGTTGTGCGTGTTAAATTTGGACAGTATTAGAAGGGACCTACTTGTTTTAGCCGGATCCGAACGGTAGAACCCTTGTGACATCACTTTTTCTGGGCTTTGTCACAGAGTTCTTTTAGAAGCTTTTTCATGGCATATACATATTAGATTAATTTTTACCCAATGACTTAATCTATTTTTTGTTTTTTTTTAGTCTATTAGTGAGCCATTTGGAAGTACAACGAACAAGTTATTTAATAATAATAATCCTCATCCGAATTAAAGTTAGAAAATTCAGGAAATTACAAAATATTTTAGAATTTTTAGAACAGCTTCGTCAAGCTTTTTTAGAGTCTCTTGAATTAATTTTTTTCTAATTTTGCAAATGTACAAACAGTACTATGTATACTAAACTATGTAGAAGTTGATTTTGGGTAACAATAAGAAAAATACTGGACACCATTCAATGTTAGAAAATATTTTTTAAAGCCTCAAGCGATATACAAAATTTTTTAATACCCAAAAATACCCATAAAAATTGCAATAACTATCCAGAGACCCTCCAGAGACTTCATAAACGCATGAATCTAAATTTTAGGATTTAATACTTCCTTGACATTATTTTATTGAAGTTACAAATTACTGATAACTACGTGATATTGCTGAAATTTTTATGATATTGTGAAAATATCAAAAAATCTAAATGTCCAATGCTCATCTTTGAATCTTCAACAAAACATAATTTAATTCATTTGATGCTATTACATATA
The DNA here is from genome assembly GCA_963854835.1 of Megamerina dolium. Classification (NCBI taxonomy): domain Eukaryota; kingdom Metazoa; phylum Arthropoda; class Insecta; order Diptera; family Megamerinidae; genus Megamerina; species Megamerina dolium. The sequence continues at coordinate 12,782,699 of OY978526.1, read as the reverse complement.
TCAGCTCGACAGTAATCGATTACAAATTCAACTTACTCGTAACTCTTCTAGAATACACTATAATTTTAAAGTAAAATTATTTATTTAATTCGACAAATATTTTTGCACTAGTATAAATGAAAATATGCCAACTCTTTTTAATTATATTATGCCATACATTTGCATATAAAACGATTACATACGAGAGTTTATAGAACAAAAAAAAAAAAAAACTTTGCGCAAACACGCATAGTAAGCAACACATTCACAAATATAATGGTGGTGGAAAATGAATATGTAAAAGAAATTATCCCTTTATATCCACACATTCCCTCACATACATACAATACCTTCGCTGAAACTCAACTCTACTTTATGCCAATGCATAAAGTAGAAATCGTTGGTTTTTAATGAAACGAAATTGCAATGAAATGAAAATTATTTAATTGCAAAAACATTAAATTTAATTGCGTAATTAAATTTCCATTTGTGAAAACACCAAACAAATAAATTTGCACATTTATTTCTTAATTTTTCTTTCTCACAGCATAAAAAAAAACAACAACAAACAAACAAACAACAGCAACAACAACAACGAAAACAAAAACAAGAACTACAACAATGACAAGAATGTTCCATGCAGAAGTAATAAATATAAGAATGTGAAGAGTTTCGAATAAAAATACACAGGCTCTCTCTTTCTCTCTCACACACACAATACAGAAAGTCTCCCACAAATACACGTCTATGCTATGTGTACATAATCATATTAATGGTTGCGCACAAGCATCAAATTGATAATAAGCTGATGTTACGTATGCGACACGTATTGCTATTGTTTTTCAATTGCGTAAAATACTCGTATACGTAATTTTAATCAAGAAATTAAATTTAATATTCACCACTACTACTACAACTATAGCTACTGCTACCCCACTAGTACAGAAACAACACAAACAATTGCCAGAGTAGGAAATGAGTGTACAAATGGATTTTTATAAGCGTATCGGATTTTGTTATTGTGATAAAGAGCAGAATATAATGTTTTCTGTTTCTGGTTTTCAACAATTAAAATAAGCCAAGTTTTGTGAGGAAACAGACACACACACACACACTCCCCCGTACAACGAGAGCACTCAAGCACAGTTATGTGTGCTTTCAGTGATAGTGTTGCCATATATAATGATAATGAAAATTTTATACATTAAATTGAGACGATTTTTATTATCCATGACATATCGGTGCATTTATATACTTTATTCCTATTGTCTGAAATTATTTTAGATAAATTTTAAACAAATATTATTTCTCAAAAAGATCAAGGCGAGCTGCTTATAAATTGATCATATGAATGAAGCAAATAATAATTGAGAAATTTACATTAATTGGTTCGTTTGATAATAATTACAATATCTGGCAATATTCTCCTGAAAAATCCAGAGAAAACGATAAACCAAAACGATATCAAGCAGAACATAAAGAGCCTGTATACATACATACGGATACATACAATGTGAATTAAAACATAACGAAAACCATAGTACAAATAATAATGAAAGAAATTCCAACAACAACAACAACAACAACAACATATACATAATAAAAACAACCAACAAGAATAACAACACTATAGAAAATAATTGCAAAACTTTCAACACTCAAAATATAAATGTGCATACAAGTAAAATAGGAGAAAGGGGAGGAGATTTAGAAATTCAAATGAGAAGAAGAAATAGAATGAAATGAAAAATTATTTAATCAAATCATTAGTTCAAATAATTTGTGTATAACATACATATATACGTGTGGGTATTAAAGCAATACATGTAGAATATAGAAATACGTAGAATAATGTGCTTCTCAAAAGAAAAACATCATCATTATCATCATCATCATCATTGTTGTTATCATCGTCCTTTTTGATATAGATCAAATTCTATGTATTACATATAATAATACCATCAGTTTCAAAATGTTTATCTAATTAAAATTGAATATTAAAATCGAATACTGGTGATTGATTTCAGTGGCTACTACTATATGCTTATATGTATATGTATATAGTATATAATGGCATAATAAACCACAATTTGTGGCTAACTCTAGTCCAGATTTCTGTTACTGAAGTTTGACTGCCTGACAGAATTATAATTGTTTATTATTGTTATTATTGATTACTGTCCTGATTAGTACTTACTTAGTAGCGCTACTTTGATGGATATTATAATTAAGAAAGGCATATAAGATGATAGTGAAAGATGTTTTTGGAATTGGAAATGTATGTAACAAGTTTGTATAACCTCAAAAGAGTTGCTAATTAAAAACAAAGAAAAAATGTGTGGTCTGCAAAGGACAGCGCTTTAAATAGCTTACTTTTCATTAATGTTCTAATAAAAATCATAAATATTCATGAAGAATTTGCGACAATTGATTCAAGTGCTCTATATTATACACTCAGAATGCAATTTTTCATCCAGAATCCTAACCGATGATACTTCAATGCTGCTGATAGTCATTCACAGGCTTTTACTTGAAAGGCGAATACAATCTACTTTAAATCGAAAATGCTCTCTTTTAAGGTTCATATTATTGTGTTTAATAAAAAATGTACCTTCCAAAAATTTGAATAATTCGGTATATACTTATAATTATTGTTATTAAATAATACTTATTAATATTCCAACTTATTATTGGTACTATTGGTCAAAATCATATTTTTTCCATTCTAAATGCACGTAAATAATCTCAGTGATAATTTTTGAAATTAATGTCATCTCTATCATTAAATATAATAATAACAAACAGCATTATCATCATAAGTATCATCATTATCTTTTACATCATATTAATAGATACGGTAGCTTTTTGATTGTGATGCTCGAGGCAATAGTAGATGTTAGCCTCAATTTATTTTTGCAGCCATTGGCCATTTATTCTATTCTATTTTATCGTTTGCATAAGGTTTCAGTTGCTTATAAATGTGCCAACAAACAAACAAACAACAAGAACAACAACAATAAAAAAGGTGTCACCCCAAAGGCATCAAATATGAATATTATTACATTTGCATTTCTTTAGAGGTCTACCCAATATGACTAGGCCACAAGCATAGAAGATGAGGGATAAATAGCTAGACCATGATGATGATGATGACGATGAATAAAGGTAACTGAATCAAATGGAAATAAGTTTAAGTCAAAAAGACAAAAAATATAAAATTCCACATAATTTAAATCAACAATTTCATATTTTCTCTTTCTCTCTCTCTCTCTCTTTTTCTCTGTACACGTGTAGGTGTGTGTGTGATAATAAAATACCCCAAAAAATAAATAAATAAAAGAGAATTGCAAAACATGAAACATGTTTTGAATTTCAAACAACAAACGTATAAACAAACAACAAAAGGTAACAATCTCATACATACATACAACAGCTGTTATGACACAACGTCAACAACAACAACAACAATAAATGCGACATGAAATTCCCGCAAAAAAGAACAGTTTTCGATTTAGGTAGCTGTGTACATGTGTATATGTGGATCCTTTTTGGGTGTACGTATTTATTTCTATTTTTGCATATAAGTATTCATGCTACACAACAACAACAACAACAACAACAGCAATATCATCCACAACACTCGTATTTACACACCAGAAAAAATAAAATAAAATATAAAAATTAAAAATAAAGGACAAGCAAACAAGAATGTCCTTTATTTTCATATATGTATACATACATATATGACTGCTTGTATTTCAGGATTCTCATTTATTTCATTTCGTATGAAACATGTGCTAACATCCAACTGGGTTATTTTGAAATAAAACTTAAGCTGGGCATATATGTACAATATATTTTTTTCTTCTTTTCGTTATACAAACATTACGAATATTATAAATATTATTATTATATTTTCAAATATTGTTGTTTTCCATTTTTTCTCTACCACTTTTCACTGGCAAAGAAAACATTCCACATATTTGTTATACTCAATATAACACCAACACCATGTCCATCATTACCACTACCATCACCATCATTGTATCACTCAAAACTGACCATAAATATGACAGCAATCTGATTCAACTGCTGAACATTTGTATCCAGTGTACCCAAGAGTAAAGTGGTTGAACAATCCCTTTTTTGGTATGCAAAGCATATATTTACGAGTATATGGATACTCATATATTTGACTAATGAGTTTATTTTGACCACCATTTCGTTCATTAAACATTACCTTATCCTTTGTTGCAGGTATGTATGGTATGTGTTCGTTTGTTCTTTTGCTGCTTTTAGAAACCTTTTTTTCTTTTATTCAATTACTATATTATTATTATTATTATGTTACTTTCTTTTTGCTGGCCTATTCTTTTTCTTTTTTATAAAAAAAACATAAACAAATCTACGCACCCAAATGAGTGAATATATATTTTTTTATTCTTGAAACTATTGAATTATGGGTTATTGAATGTTTTTAGAATTAGAATATTATATTGAATAAAAACAAAAAGATTTCAAGTTAGAATTCAGAGGTAGATATGCATTAGGCACAGAGTCAATGGATAATTATGAAAAGAAACACACACTTGAGAGTCTGGAAATAATATCATGGCATTTTTGTGGATCTACCTCTCTGAGAAAACTCTTGCCAATGCTTTTATTCTGCTATTGGAAGTCGAAAAGGTCCACCTGTATTCTTACGTCATAACTTGAATGGTTTTGACACGAAAGTCTTTTTTTGGGAATTCTTTCATGGCAAAAGGGATATTAAGAATCGCATTTTGTATGCTTCTGAAAAAGTTCTCTAGCTTCGGCAGAACCTGGAATCGAAATATATAGTAACCTAGTATAGGAAATCCAAATGCATTAGTCACTGAGCAAGCGAAACCATCAGTGCTCATCGACAGAAATAGTTCTCAGAGGACACATGAAGCTAACAGAGAACCTATTCTCCGATTCGTTACTAATTTTTGCCTTTAAAAACTCACATAGTATTCCATATACGATAACAATATTTGGCACATACATATGTAGCATAACATTATAATATGTTTTCTTTTTATACCCTGCATAATGCAATATGCATGGTATATTCATTTCGGTCAGATGTTTGTGTCCACTTGAAGGAATCTCCGGAGATATAGACATGGATATATATTCGTGATCAGCGTCGATTAAATTTTCGATTTAACGATGTCCGTCCGTCCGTCCGTCCGTCCGTCCGTCCGTCTGTCTGTCACCTGGCTGGTTCGCACGATAACTTGAGTAAATATTGAGCTATTTCGATGAAATTTGGTATAAGTAATCTATGATCCAAGGGTACGGAGAGGATTGATATTGGGCATGATCGGTCAATAACCACGCCCACACCAAGCATTCAAAGCGACTAACCTCGAAATTTTCAAAATCTTTAACTTGCTATAACTCACACAATATACCACTTGGGACAACAATATTTTGCACATAGAGTTATATTATACTACTATATAACCTCACCAAAAGTGGATGAGCCACGCCTACTTTCTAGCGTAGCTCCCATAGAAAGTGTCTGTACTTCTTTTAAATTGAAACAGCTGTAACTTCTACAATCTTCTGTCCAGAATAACCATAATTGACATTTAGATTAACATGGTGGTCGGAAATGATATGGCAGAAAATCAGTGTGCCACGCCCACTCCTTTTTGGGTCTCCCATACAAAGTTGCGGAAATTAAAAAAAATGTTACCGGTTATAACTTGCAAACTATTCAGCGTAGAATAACGAGATTTAAGGTGTGGATTAGTATTATACGAGCAACTAGGCTCACAGAAAATGGGCGCACCACGCCCAGTGTTTATCGTAGCCTCCATACAAATTTTAAATTGAAACAGCTGTAACTTAGGCAATCTTATGTCTACAATAACCATAATTGACACTTAAATTAATATCGTAGTCGGAAATAATCTAGCGAAAAATCAGCGTACCACGCCCACTTCTTATTGGGGCTCCCATACAAAGTTGAGGAAATTAAACAAAAATGTTAACCACCATAACTTAGAAACTATTCAACGTAGGACACCAAATTTAAGGTGTGGATTAACATTGAAAAATTAATTGGATTTACTAGAAAGTGGTAAGCCACTCCCACTTTTTATATAGCTCCCATACTAAGCCTCGGAATTATCTTAAAATCCTTTTACTTCGTCAAAGTCAACCATATTTCGGGTGTAAATTAGTAGTATATGCAAAAATTGTTTCTCGAAAAGTGGAAATAAAAGAAAAGTTGGATATTCGACTAAACTTTTTATATATAAATCTACATATGCAGGGTATAGTTTGGTCGGCCCCAGCCGACTGTAAGGAGATTTTTTTTTTTTCTTTTGGCAATATAATATTTTGGAATTTTTAATCAATTTAAATCGCCATAACTTAAGCAATCTTTTATTTAGGACAATCATATTTGACATGTAGCTTAATACAATAGTGAGTAAGAAATGGCTAAGCCACACCCTCTTGTTAATGCAGTTCCCATACAAAATCCCAGAATGTTTATAAATTCTAAATTCTAAACCATCATAATTATAGAGGGAAATAATTTTTAGAGAAATAAATCAACTATATCTACTCCTTAATGTAGCTCCCGCATAAGATTAGGTAATATTTTTAATTATCAATCACCTTTAGGGTAGCCTCTTACATATACGACAATCGTATTTGAAATGTACCTAGTCAAGTCATAAATATTGTTACACAAATAAACGCATTCATTACGAATGCAATTATTGGGCGCATCCATTTCATCTAGACTGCGATTTGACAATTGATATTTATGCTTCATTACCACGTAAAAAGTTTTTGGCATCGATTGTTTACAATCATGAAATCGGAGACCCGAAAGCGATCAAAGCGGCGAAGAAACAAATCGACCGAAAACCGTTGCGAAAACAGAAAATCTTGTCGCGGGAAATGTAAATTTCGCAAAAAATCATGTCCATGTAGATTTGGGACTCAGCGCGTACAAGCGACACACTGGACACCTGCTTGCTGCCGCATTGAAGAGAAAACGAAGGCGAAAAGCGAAAGCGTTACGCAGCCGTTACGATCACAGACAAATCCTGTTTACTGACGAGAAAATCCTCACCGTAGAAGAATCGTTCAATAAACAGAACAATCGTGTGTATGCTCGGTGATCCAGAGAAGCATTCCAACTCATCCTGAGGATCCAAAGAGGCCCTTGCTCTAGCTCACAAGGCAAAAACGACTCAACTGTGGCTAAAAACCCATATCACGGACTTCATATCAACGGATGATTGATCATCTGGTAGTCCAGACCTCAACCCGTTGGATTCCAAGTTGTATTCCGTACTAGAGGGCATGGCTTGCTCTACTCGACACCAAAATATTGAGCTAACCCTTGTCCATACAGTAGACAATTTCCCCATGCATAAAGTGCGTCTCACTATCGTCGCCAGATCGTCGCAAGTCGTGCTGGAAGGCAAATGGAAGTCATTTCGAAGTCATTTTGAATAATAAATATGATTTTTTTTTTCATATGAGAATATCTATAATTCATCCATTCTTTTTACCTTATTTCATATACCAACATATATCTAAACAATACAATATGTATGAAATAACTCAATAATTGAATATTAAACAAATGAATGAAAATAAAACCAAAAACAATAAACAATAGAAATGATCAAAAATTGAAACGAAAGCAAAAAAATCATAAAACAATAATTGTTCTTTTTATATCAAAATGGAAATAGTAAAAGCAAAAATAAAAGGCATTAGAAAAAAATGTCCAACAAATCGATGTTAACGAAAAGCAAATATCAATATGCATACATATGTACATACACATATCTAAGCAAAAATACTAACATCCCATTATGAATATAATGAAATGAAAATATGCTCAATATGACATTGCCTATGATTCAATGGAAAATGAAACTCACCAGGTGGGTATAAATAACTATTGTGACTGTCCATAGGGAGGTATAACGAACGAGGTATTCATTCGAACATTCAACATTCAAGCATGTGTTATTGAACTGTAAATGGACATAAGTGAATCGAATGAATGATGTATGAGAAAATTACAATAAACAATAACAGCAACAAAACAGAATGTCGTTAGCAATAATACTGACAAAGTAAAACCGAATGAATACAAAACAACAAAAAAAAAAGAATTCCACAAGTGTTTGCAAATCCATACACATACACATACATACACACACATACATACACCACGTTTGAGTGAGAGACATGCAAGAAGAACAAGCAAACAGTTGTATAGAAGAGTCAAACCGAACTAACTAAATGGGATGACATCAGTCCAATACATACCAAATATGTTATAACCCTCCTTATGTGTATGTTTACAATGTTGCAGCCAATTTAGAAAAGTAGAGAATCAAATATTTGAACAAATAGTTACAGATACAAATATTCTTTACATATATTCATATAAGGTATGTAAATATGTACATATGTATTTACAAATGAATCAATAGGTTATTGCAAATGTGTAGAAAATGAGAAAAAAAGAAAAACTAAAAGGATTTCTATTAACGACAACAATGTGTAATAGTGCTAAAGGTGATACTGACTGAAGTAAAGGACTTGTGGATTACTAACATTTCAAAGAATACCATCATCATCATCATCATCATCATCATCATAATCATTAGTAATATGAGAATACTTTATTATATTATTCGTATTATTTGCTATTAATAAATAAATGAAACCATGAGTATCCTTACAACGATCACACGAAAATCAACTAAAAACCAAATTGATTTTAAAACCATTCAAAATATTATTGTTGACTCTGAATGTATTTGAATTTAATTAAATAATTCTTTAGCAAATTATGCACATATTTCTACTAAATATTCTTTCATTCACAATATGTATATTAGAAGATCTAAATTAAATATGACCTAATACAAATATATATACATTTCTATAATGTATTTAATTTTAATAAAGCACAAATACTCATAGCTATATATATGAGTATTTGTGAACAAACAAACACACATACACACACACACACGCTTATATTGAATTTTCATAAAACCACTTATGCATGTCCTTCAGACAATTCAATTCAATTTTCCTAAGTTGTTGCACAATTATATTTGTTATGGTGGTGTTTTTTTTTTTCTGTGTGCTTTCAAGGCATCATTCTCTCTTTCTTGGTTTTGCACTTTGTTCTATTGTTGAATACTGCTTTTGTTGTTGTTTGTTACAAGTCAGAAGCTTTTAAATATTCTACTACCTTAGCTATTCGCATAGCAAGTTGACAATTTCAATTCAATTTATTCATATTTTCTACCATTTGCATTTCATCTGCAACAAGGTATATTTTAATTTTATACAAAATTTGAAATGCATACATTATGAAGGGAAAATAAAAAAATCTCCTTACAGTCGGCTGGGGCCGACCAAACTATACCCTGCATATGTAGATTTATATATAAAAAGTTTACTCGAATATCCAACTTTTCTTTTATTTCCACTTTTCGAGAAACAATTTTTGCATATACTACTAATTTACACCCGAAATATGGTTGACTTTGACGAAGTAAAAGGATTTTAAGATAATTCCGAGGCTTAGTATGGGAGCTATATAAAAAGTGGGCGTGGCTTACCACTTTCTAGTAAATCCAATTAATTTTTCAATGTTAATCCACACCTTAAATTTGGTGTCCTACGTTGAATAGTTTCTAAGTTATGGTGGTTAACATTTTTGTTTAATTTCCTCAACTTTGTATGGGAGCCCCAATAAGAAGTGGGCGTGGTACGCTGATTTTTCGCCAGATTATTTCCGACTACGATATTAATTTAAGTGTCAATTATGGTTATTGTAGACATAAGATTGCCTAAGTTACAGCTGTTTCAATTTAAAATTTGTATGGGGGCTACGATAAACACTGGGCGTCGTGCGCCCATTTTCTGTGAGCCTAGTTGCTCGTACAATACTAATCCACACCTTAAATCTCGTTATTCTACGCTGAATAGTTTGCAAGTTATAACCGGTAACATTTTTTTTAATTTCCGCAACTTTGTATGGGACACCCAAAAAGGAGTGGGCGTGGCACATTTATTTTCTGCCATATTATTTCTGACTGCCGTGTTAATCTAAGTGTCAATTATGGTTATTCTAGACAGAAGATTGTAGAAGTTACAGCAGTTTCAATTTAAAAGAAGTACAGACACTTTGTATGGGAGCTACGCTAGAAAGTAGGCGTGGCTCACCCACTTTTGGCGAGGTTATATAGTAGTATAATATAACTCTATGTGCAAAATATTGTTGTCCCAAGTGGTATATTATGTGAGTTATAGCAAGTTAAAGATTTTGAAAATTTCGAGGTTAGTCGCTTTGAATGCTTGGTGTGGGCGTGGTTATTGACCGATCATGCTCAATATCAATCCCCTCCGTACCCTTGGATCATAGATTACTTATGCCAAATTTCATCGAAATAGCTCAATATTTACTCAAGTTATCGTGCGAACCAGCCAGGTGACAGACAGACGGACGGACGGACGGACGGACGGACGGACGGACGGACGGACATCGTTAAATCGAAAATTTAATCGACGCTGATCACGAATATATATCCATGTCTATATCTCCGGAGATTCCTTCAAGTGGACACAAACATCTGACCGAAATGAATATACCATGCATATTGCATTATGCAGGGTATAAAAATAAATAAAAGCAAAAATTGCATGAAAATACTCATTGCACTTTAGCACTTCAAATAAAATATCATATCATATTATTCTCAATGGAATTTCATGTTGTTTAAAGTGAGATTAGAGTAATTGGAAAATATTTGTTATAATACTGTCTTGGTTGTCAATTACTCTTATTAAAAGTTTGAGAAGATATTAACAAATTTTTCTTCGAGCGTATTCTTTGCTGCAATTTTCTAATGAAATCTTTCAGCTTTCTTCAGAATTTCGAAAATATTTATATAGCAATTATGCAACTCTTGTTTTTAGATTGATTTATAGCAGTGCAGGCTCCACACGAATACTGAAACATCTGCATAAGTGTGTGTAAGAGAAAACGAAGTAAGTGCTTGTCAAGTGGTGAGGAAGCATTGCAGCATATTGTCGTTTAGTTTTGTGGTCATTATGAGTGTGTTTTTTTTAGCATGCAACTGAGAAGCGAAAACATAAAATCGTGCTTACGAGGGCGGATTGATAAAGAAGCTAAAGATAAAGAAGTACGAAAAATGCAGCACAAATACTAAAATTTATTTTTTTGAAATTGCGATCTGTCAAACGTCAGCTGTTAAAATTTTATCCAAATTCATCGATTAGTTTATTTGTTGTAGTTGTTTGAAGTAACCAACTTTTGTGTTTCTTGAAAATGGAAAAGAGCGAATTTCGTGTAGTGATTAAACACTATTATTTGAAAGGGAATACGGCGAAAGAGACAAAAAAAAAGCTCGATAAACATTACGGTGAGTCTGCTCCGTTAGATTACATGGTAAAATATTAGATTGCTGAATTTAAACGCGGCCGAACAAGCACTGCAACAATACCATCAACAGGAAGGCCAAAAGAGGTGGTTACAGAAGAAAATATCAAGAAAATCCTCGATATCGTTATGAATGATCACCGAGTCAAGTTGCGTGAGATTGTTGAAATGGTAAACATCTCATATGAACGTGTGTTCAACATTTTGCATGAACATTTGCATATGAAAAAGCTATCGGCAAGATGGGTGCAGCGTTTGCTCAGTGTCGAACAAAAACGAGTTCGAGAGACCACTTCACAGCGGTGTTTGGACATGATAAAGCCTAATCCTGTCGATTTTTCGCGTCTATTAATAACTGTTGATGAAACGTGGGTCCACCACTACACACCTGAAACCAAAAATCAATCGAAACAATGGGTGGAAGCTGGTGGAAGTGCTCCGAAGAAGGCGAAAGCAGTGAAATCGGCTGGGAAGGTTATGGCCACTGTATTTTGGGATGCACTCAGAATATTGCTTATCGATTATCTTGAAAAAGGATCCACAATTACAGGAAAGTATTATCGTGCATTATTGGATCAATTGAATGAGGCAATCAAGAAAAAACGACCACATTTAAAGAAGAAAAAAGTTCTCTTTCTTCAAGACTACGCACCGGTTCACACAGCATTAGATACGATGCTAAAATTACGTGAAATACACTTTGAATTGATTGATCATCCACCTTATAGTCCAGATTTAGCTCCTAGTGACTTTTTTCTGTTTCCAAATTTGAAAAAATGGCTCGCAGGAAAAAGATACAGCTCAAAAGAAGAAGTGATTACCGACAGTAACGCGTATTTTGAGGGGTTCTCGAAATCGTATTATTCAGATAGTATAGTAAAGTTGGAATATCGTCTAAGTGTGACGAAGTAAAAGGAGACTATGTTGAGAAATAAATGGTTTTTGAAAAAAAAATAATGTTTTTTTCCTACTTAGGTAGCTTTATTATCAATCCGCCCTCGTACACATAGTTAGCGTAGATGTAAAAACACGAAAGCAAACTACATAATGTGCATCGCTTTGGTCGGCACTGATTTATAGCACTAAACACATACAAAAATGTTTAGTTCAGTTCGTAATAAAATGCACAAGGAATATATAAAATTTTAACATTTTAAAAGGCAAAAATTAACAATTTAATTTTTATTGAAACATAATCAATATTTTCCTATTATTTAATAGGAAATTTAAAGGGAATCGCTCGGATCTTCAAATCATTCTATTCACACAATGACTCTGAAGGGGTCAATGCGCCACAGAATGCAGCTAATATTATAATGCCCGTATAGAAAGAAATAATAGCCTGTGTCAGATACAGACATGACATTAGAGCAAGGACAAACTCCTTGTTCATCAAGTGGACCACGCGATACCAGACTGAAGTTTGTTAGAGGATATGAGCCCTACGGCTGATACCTCTGAGAGCCAACCATAAGTGTTACGGGCACTGTGACCATACGAGGTCTTTCGTACCCAAGCCCATCTACACTAGAATATCTTCTATCTTTTTGATAAAAGATAGAATTGATCTTGTCGAACTTTTGATGATTGAGGCTGGTGCTAGGAACCTCAGCTGAAAGTGTTTAAGGTGAAGCCTGGCCAAGGCCGGGCATTCGCAAAAGATATGGATCGATGTTTCATACTCCTCCAGACAGAGTCTACACTCCGTGTCAGAGGATAATCTCATTTTGTGGAAGTGGTAATTTAACCAGTTATGTCCTGAAAGATAGCCGGTTACTAGGTGTAGATTTGTTATGCTAAGACTAATTCTGTCAAAAGCTGTATCAAAGCTGATGAGGATTTTCGCTTGGCTGAGACCTGTCGAATTTATCCATTGTATTTTGTATTTGTCGTGGTAATGTTTTTCTATCATAGCTTTGGCCGATGCCCAGATTATACCGCAGAAAGGCTCTTGGCCTATCAGTGAAGTAGACGAGCCAGCACTCGCTAGTGCGTCCGCCACTTCATTGCCCTCAATTCCGTTGTGCCCCGTTACCAAACACGACGTGACCTTATTTTGCATAGAAAGTTTTTGTATGATACGGATGCATTCGGTGACTAATTTGGAAGAGAACTCCCATAAGGAGAGAGATCTGAATCTTTATCTTTTTGATAACTAAATATTGAATTATATATTTTTAAAATTCCGAAGCTCTCAAAATCGCCTTTCGTTTTATATATTCTTCGGCAAATGTGCTCAAAATTATCCATATAGAATTTCTATGGAATGTCAAAGTTTGACTTTTTTATTGCATATATAAATGAGTTAAAAATGTTTTATTTAAATAATTACATGAACTTGAAAATATTAGCTGATACAAAATATACTTTTTATTTTTTGTTTGTAAAAGAAAAGTAATAAATCTCAATTTGCCTTATATTCATTTTAATTTCTCCAATAGAAAACTCTCTTTCTCTCTCTCTATCGTTTCAACAGATACTATTTATTTAATAATAGTTTTCAAACTTTATCACTTAATGTCACCAACTCAAACAACAAGTAGCACTTAAATATCTAAATGTTCACCCGAAAGAAGAAGTGCATTTATTTACATTTATTTACACACACACACACAGAGAGAATTGTATCAACAATATCAAAAAAGCAAAAGCAAGCAAAGTATGTAATAGTTCTCATTTTAAATAATGTAACAAACCATCCGTTAAATTTACAAACTAACCTTTAAGCTCATCTCTCACCTTGCTTAATCTGAACACTCTCACCACCAAATAGTTACGATATGCTCATCTTACCATAAAATACAATGCAGCTTAACTCGTTGCACTACCATTCAACTTTGTTTATATTATGGGTAATTATTTAATGGTCACCCGTTACGCTAACATTCAATCCATCGTATACCATGGACGTTATCGTCGTCGTCGTCGTCGTCGACGTCAAGCATTAGTGTGGCATTTGTATGTAAACTTTCCGAAATTCCCTTAAAACCGGAAAAGTTGTATGAGTTTATCTATGTAGAGTTGTATATTTTGTATCATCGCTGACTTTAGGCATAGTTATGTTTGTTTGTAATAGTCAACAACAACAACAACAATAATGATAATAATAATAATAATAATACAAACCATCTAACTCTTACTATACTATTCACAAAACCTTCCAAGAACTAAGGCACCAACCACTATGGAGAGAGTAGACAACAAACAAACCACATACACATCCATACATACAGCGACTAACTGGACAAAATTTTCATTTGAAAACTTTTGCATTTGCAACAAATGCAACATTACGTACATTGAAAATTTTGTTACGAGTGAATGGGGTGAATGGGTGAATAATATGCGCACAGTAAGTTAATGGGTTCATCAAGGAAAAAGATACAACATCAAATTGTATAGTATAGGAGAGACAAAGCGGTTTGTATATGACGTAATTATATAAGTTTTTCACTTACGTCAAATTTTAGTCGACTGGTGTTGGCGCCTACATACACCAATTAACACCTTGTAAATTGTAAATACAAACAGACGTGTAGTCAGTTTATAGTCGTCAGTTTTGTTCTTCACAAAAAAATGCATATAAAAATGTTATAAAATCATCAACACTAACAAAATAACAGAGAATAAAAAGTAATAAAGTTCATGCAACCTATATTACACCCTCACAATATTTTATTTTACTTTCACCACTCACAACTTTACGGTTGAGCAGGAAATCATGCTGCCATACAAATCGGTATGTAACCTTTGCGGAAATTTAATATAGTTGAGTTTTTTAAAGTTTTCGAATTTATGAAATTTATTGAAAAATTCTAACAAATGCAACATATACAAAAACAAATAATTTAATACATTTTTATGACAAACATATAAGATCTAGTAAAAAGAAATCCATTATTGTTGCATTAAATTGAAGGTTTTATTTAGCATAATTATAATGATCCGATTTAGGTCAAATATGCACCGTTTTGTTCGATAACTTGTTGCCATTTTGAAGGTAATTTCATAATGTCACTCTCATAGAAACTCTCATCCCTATTGACAAAAAACTGGGATAGTCGATTTTCATAGCTTCTCTTGAGGCGTATTTTTCACCAGCAAAATCATTCGCCATAGGCGGGAGCAGGTAGTTATCACTTGGTGCCAGGTCCGGATTATAAAGTGGATGCATAAGAACCTCCAAACCAAGCTCCCGGAGCTTCTGGGGAGTCTCTATCAATGTGTGTGGCATGGCGTTCTCCTGATGGAACACCATTCCTCTCCTATTGGCCAAAGCTGGCCGCTTCTGGGCGATTGCTTCCTTAATTTTTGACAGTACAGGTCCGGATTAAGCGTTTGACCTTAGGGGAGCAGCTCATAGTAGACGATTCCTCCCACAAAACACATTGCAAAACCTTTCTGACCGTCAATCCTGGCTTGGCCACTATTTGCGCCGGTTCACCGCTATTTTACCACGACCGTTTTCGCTTGAGGTTGTCGTAAGTGATCCGCTTTTTATCACCAGTACCCATCCGCTTCAAAAATGGATCGATTTTGTTGCGATTCGCATATGGAAATTCGGACCAAGAGGTTTTTTACGTTAACTCGTGTGGCACGCATACACCGAGCTTCTTTTTGTATCCAGCCATATTTAAATGGTTCCAAACGGTTTTATGTGCAATGTATAGCTGCTGGGCAATAGAAACAGTGCTTACATAACGGTCAGACTCGACGATTTCCATAATTTTATCGATATTTTCGACAATTGGCCTTCCAGAGCGTGGTGTATCTTTGACATAAAAATTACCGGAACAGAATCGACGAAACCAACGTCTGGCTTGCATTTTTGTTTTTATCGAAGAAAAACTGTAAAATATGGCGTATTTTCTCTTTACTGGTGTCCATCTTTGATGCGTGCTCAAACAATACTGAGTCAAGCAATCACAAAACTGCCTGAAAAGTTTATTTAGTACGAAATCCTATTTTTCTAATGCCATCTAGCGTAACCCGATCGCACTTATACAACGCGATATACAGATTACTAAAGCCATCTATTGGAAAAATAATGGATTTCTTTTTACTACACCCTAATAATTTGGTGAGCTCGTGAGCTCATGTACATCTAATCGTTCCTAATTTAAAAAAAGCGATATATTATTGATTTTTCTGATTGATTTTTATGTACATTTAATCCACGATAAAATAAGAAAAGAGCGCAATACAATTTTTTTTATATTTTTTATGTTCTTTTTCAGAATCAATTTCCCTTAAAATAAATAACAATAACATAATGTATAAATAAATCTTATCGTAAATGTCTCAATTTCAATATTCTTGTTTACCTGTTTACAGTAGAGTGTGTTTCTTCTTCTTTTTTCTATTATGCTGTTTTTTTGTTTTTTTAATATTTATTTATTTATTCCAGAGCAAGCAACCTTAGCAGGTTAGCCAATCAACAAATCTTCACATATATACCTACATGTATATTTATATACACATACATAGATGAATATCTTGTTTATTTTCTCGTCTAGACGTAGTTCACTTAATGTTTTTTGTTTTTTTTTTTTTTTCTTTTCTTTCTTTCGTGTACAAATTTATTATTCATCATTTTTATCATTAGTAGAACAATCATAATATACTTAATCAACATGATAATAATCATTGTAAATATATTAATCATTGTCCTCATCAGTTCAAGTTAATATTTACCATAGTCCTGTGAGATTATAAATTTCTGAAAATTAATTTTTTATTTACTCTACTAGTAGATTTATTTCAAGATTCTCTCTCTCACTCTCTCTTTTTTTTTGTTTCACTTTTTCACTTTCTCACTCATTATTTCTACATTTAGAGATTTTCATCTATGCATTTAGTATTGCAGAAGTAGTATTTGCCTTTATTTATTACGTACTTTACCATATACATTATAGCTTTATTTCTACCTTGAGTTCGTTAGGTTTATAACAAAAATATAAAAATTAAAAATTATAATCCTAAAAAAAAAAAACAACAAAATAAAAAGTTCAACTCTGCTGTTCGTTTAATAAATGTTTTTTTTGTGAAATATTTTCTTAGCCTTTTCTTATTTTTGTTTTGTTTTGCTTTAATGCGCTGTTCTTATACTTCTTGGCCATGAATATTATCCAAGTTATTCAAAAGCATTTTATATTTTAATTAAATTTTCAGCAAGTTCTCTTTGTAATAAATGTGTATATTCAATTTTACAATTTTTGTTTTTTTTTTTGTATTTCTTTATTAATTTCTTTTTCTTTGCACTTTTTGCTGGTGTTTAAGATTTTTTTATTTCTTTCAAGTGTGCGAAACGATGATTTATTTATGAAGTAAACTTTACAATTGAACTTCTATTTTGAAATTATATGATAATTGATAATTCAATAATAATTCGAAAGCTGAAACAATTTGCGAGGATATAAAATATTTAAGCATAAATTATCGCTTTCAAAAATATAAATGTCCATAGTGGATATGGAGTTTCTACCATTCTACCATTATAATTTTCAATTAAAGCTTATGTAGATTAGCTTCCGGATTTAATTTATAAGGTCGAAAGCGAACATCTCGTCTCAGACGTATGAATCCATGAACCTGATATGACAATAATGTTGAATGATTTATTTGCAATGTCACATTATACACAAAAATAAAATTCCAGACATTCGTCTAACTGAAAACAGGTAGCAGCAGACAAGATACAATTATGGAATTCACACAACGTGCAGAAGTACAACACATACACAAAATTCACAAGATAAATTATGTTTCTTGCCTGGCATGCAAAAGTGGTTTGATGTGTCGAATACATAGGCATTTGACTACCTGACAATACATACAACAACACAATTTAATTGCAAATGGAGAGATTCATCAACTTAACAAATAACAAACACGTACACCCATACCTACCATGGCATACTTAATTCGCACAAACAGTAGATGTGCACGAACGATGGATACGGATACAGACAAACACAACAATAGTCAACAGTTGGAGAATGAGAGCATAATGATGTTGTATCATATAAGAAACGGAAAGTGAAATCAAGCCAAACATTTTGGACAATTGAATTTGACAATTATTTGTTATTCATTTATGAGCTCAATGTCAATAATGACCTGGGGGTCCGGAATCGAATACGAGTAAATGACAAAATATGTGCAGGAGATCAATGAACAGCACTGAAATAGCACTGGACATAATAGTGCAGATTGTAGCAATAGTTGCTCATATTTGAACATATGAGTATACAATATATTTCAAAATAACTTGAAACATATAAAAAAAAACAGTGCACATATGAGTGTGTGTGCTTCCTGACATTTACTACTGTCATTATGGTCACACAGCATGTTGTCTTATCACCATGATATTATTGCGTGTTTTGTTTACAAATGTGCTCTTTTCCTTATATATATATCGTATTGTATTATAGTTAATATTAACTACATGCAGACACAACTTACACTACACCCCCCATACATTATATTCACCCTCAAAATTCAATGAATAATTCTCATCACATATGCACCTACGGTACTTGTACTTGTATTGTATATACATACGTACATATAGATGACAACAGATTTGCTATTTCACACTTTGTTTTGTAGCAATTCAACTATTAATATTATAGATCTTATTGTTCTTGTATATGACGCACTTAATAGACTATTGCATGTATTTACCCTCTTGTAATTTTTGCAATTTTCATATATCGTATACCCGTCGCTCAATTCTACCCCTATGTGTTACCATAGCATACATACATGAGGTTGTATTTAATGAGGCAGCAGGATTGATTGTAATCCTAAGAGAAGGGTGCATATTGGAAGAATACATATGTTGTCAATTGAATGATTTGACATAAAATGTGATTATAATTATTGTTGTTTTTGTAATTTTTATGATATTTTATTAATTTTTTTTTGTTACAATATTAATACTAGAACTAGAACTACACTATAGATCGGACACTGCAGAAAAATCGGTACAGCGAACCATGGTCTGGCAACTACTATTTACATTCAAAATCAAATTAATTCTCCAGCGTCAAAAATTAAATAGAAACGAATAATGAAGGTAATATTTGTGTGATTAATAAAAATAAATTTCCTTTTCGAAATTAACTCTAATATGAGTAATAATATTCCACTTTAAGTAGAACTAAAAAAAAAATTGTTTTCATTTGGCGTTCTTCTAGCTTTGTGGACATTCAAAATGTTCAATTTAGAGTTTATGCGCTAAGGATCATGTTGTTCTCTCTCTCCTTCTCTCACTCTCTCTCTCTTTCTCTCTCTCTCTCTCTTGCACTATTTAAATAATGGGCTTTCATCTACGAAAACTTCTACGTGTGTTTTGTCTTTGCTTGTCGATGTTTGGAAAGAAACAGTCAACAAGGATGCAAATAAAACTGCTGTTTTCAACTTTTTGTTGAAAAATATTATTAAAAGCAGCACATCTAAGAAATGCAGCACCTACATAAAGGAAAGAGGAATACTTATGTGCAGGTACATAGGTGGAAAATGAGAGAAATGTCATCGATGACTGGAATATTATTTTAAGACAAAATGTAAAATGGCTTCTATCAAAGGAATAATAAGAAAATCTGATTTATTTTCTTTAACGTCAATATCGAAAATGGGCCGCAAACCTTTTGCTTATATTCAAAAATTAGACGTTCCCAAAAAAGAAAATCTGCGGAGTTAGCAGAAAATCATTCAAACAACAATTACATTATGCTTGCTTCGCATTACTTTTACGGCTGCTCAAAAGGGAGGCAAAGTGAATTTAGCTTTGTTACATTGAGAACAGTTTATCAAAATACCACGAACGAGCATAAACTAAGAAAAATACTTCAAAATGGATCCAATGATGAATCCCCCATTACGATGGTTGCAAATGAGTCTTTCTACGACATTCTGACGATATTTGATATTAGGAGATTTAAAAAAAAAAAAACATGAGTGCCGGCAGGTGGATGTCAGTAGAAAAGAAAATAAAGCAAACGTTTACAAATGTTATTATGTCAGACATGTGAGTGAATTATTGACTTGTCAACGGACTTAATCATCACAGCCATTGAGTCTAAAAAAGTCGAATTTTTTGGCTCTGACTCCGACAACGCCTTATTGGATCTGCAATTTTTAATTTCAAAAATCTGACATCAGATTCAAAATCAGCGACCTCGAAAACCCTGGTATTAAGTTTCAAATCAATTTGATTACTTCTCGACATTTAACCAGCAAATTGTAGTTGCCAGACCATTTAAATGCAGCAGAGGTTTGAAACTATAAATCTTATATCAAAATTAAACAATTAGTGTTGCGCAAATAAATCTAATACTTCATTTTAACTATGAAATCATTAATAATTTCAAATATAGAAAAGCCATTCGAATATCACAATATGGAAGTCAGTCTTAAAAAAAATTTTTTTTAGCAATCTCATTGAAACTATTTAATGAAGGCTTAGAATTCGGATACTATTTATGAAAAGAATGCTACTTCATTTCTGTTAGTTAATATATGTAACAATAAATATAACAATTTAAAAAAAGAAATTCTCGAAAGAATAAAGGTTTCCAGTGAATTTTCGAGATTATGAATATAGAATAGTATTTACTCGATAAAACCAAAAAACGTTGATCTGAGAATTTTGTTATGATCATGTTGGTCATACATTTGTTCAATGTAGAGGTAATTTCTTTGCAGCCATGGGATTATTTATCGTTTTTCGGTTAAAATATTAAGAAATCTTCAAATTTCAGTACTTTCACTTAATTACTCATAAAAGCTTTAATCTGTATTTATATATATTATTCATTGATATCTTATTTTCTTTCCAAAAAATACAGGCTCTTCGTAAAATTTAAAATATATTTTCATTTTAACGATTTTAATTATTGCCAAAGCATAAAAATTTTCAATCGATTTTAGATGACTAAAGGAAAATTTAGGATTTTTTGGTGAAACCCACCATCATCACGCCAATATGCCTTTTTATATATTTTTACTTCAGAATTATGAGCTGGCTGGCTAGCTTTGGATCAAATTATTTCCATCAACTATGCTTGACAAACTTCAGATAATATGAAAAAGTCGATCAAACCATAACAATTGAATGAAATGAGACTAATTTTCCCCCGTGCTTTTCGTATTCTACATACATTCACATCCAATTCAAGTACACAAATGATATTACAATGACGGACGAGTACTACAAAATAACGATTGTAAGCTAATGAAGCGTGTATATCGAATGTTTGTTGTCACATAGAAGGTACGATGTATATATATTGCTTGCAAAAATGAAACAAATAAACAGAATGGTACATATTTGTATTGTTCGAATATCTATTCGAGATTTATTTGGGTTCATTTTTTTTTCAAATATTTCCATTTTTTTTGTATTTTTTTTTTGTATTGTTTTGTTCATTTCTTTTCAATATTAAGTGTGCAATTGGGATTTAATATTGTTAGAGGGATTCCTTCTATGCCTGGCTGGCTGGATTACGAATTGGTTACAGTGACGATGATGCGGATGGATTTGATTGCATTTTTTTTTTGTCAAACAACAACAACAACAATGATTAGTGCTCTTTACTCTGACATTGTTATTTTGTATATCTTTTCATGGGATTTTTTTTTCCCCTCACATTCAATTCTATGGCTGCATATACTCATATATATGTGTGTATGTACATAGTACTCGTAAATCCTTTACTGCATTGATTGACAAAGTACCTTATGGTGGTGATGTATTTATTGCGTCAACTTTATGTGTGTGTCTATGTATTTATGTTTCGAGATACTCGTATAAAAGCAATACACACATAAGTAGTAGTACAGTACTACTACCCTCCAATCATACTCAAATCTATATGTACCTTTATACATACATTTACTTCTAGATTTATTGGGTTTAGCTGGGCTCAAGACGAAAAAAAAAACAAAAAAAAAAGATCGTATCATTTTATAAGCCATCGAAGCCAAAGCTATTGAAGCCGTTGGATTATTTCCACTTAATGGTTTAATTGTGAAATGAACGAATGTAAACACAATGAAATCGATGGTGACAATATATCCCAAGTGTGTAAGTAAGTGTGTCTCGTCTCTATGAGTACGTATGATTAGAAATTTCCAAATGAAATTAGTGATTGATGCATATAAGTAAACATCCACACACCCTTAGCACAAGCTGGCACTGCAGACAAGGCATATATTTACATGTTAAATGATTTTGAACACAAGCGTCTGCTAAAGCTAACGCATTAATATTATAAACAATAATAATTTTGATTGTCACATATGTTTACCTAAATGTGATGTGCCCTGTGAAGAGATTAAGGTTATTCTGCGTTGTCATTCAAGTGAAATGGAATGAAAGCGGACATATTTAAATGCCTTATTAGATGGACCGATGGATGGAGAATGATGCAGTGGCATCATATGTTGTATATTTAAACAACAACAACAATTCCTTAGGCTAATTTGCATTCCAAAATGTTCTTCCATGCATTTGAGAGCCACCTTAATGTACATACAATGATTATTAGTGAAAATATCAAAAGATAGAATTCTAGACTTGCAAAATCTCATTAAGAGAATTTTCATTTGTGTTCATTATGTTAAAAAATACCACCAAGTAGCTGCTTAAGTATTTCTACTTATCAAAAAAATCTGAAGTTATTAAAAAATTGCATTACTTTTAAATTAATATTAAAGAAAAAATGCTCATATATTTTTCTTAAATCCACACAAAATTAATAATAACAATGTGGAGATAATATTTCTCAGAAACAAGAAACAAAAGAAGCAACCAAAGCAACACTGATTATAGCATAGTAAACTCATTAAAGGATCATTTTCAATAATGTCTTGGTGACTTTATATTTTAATTATTGTCGTTTTCGTTTTCCTGTAATTTTAATACACACACGTTGGTTATAAAAGAGCTTTTTATTTTTTTCTTCATTATACTTTAAAGAATAGAATGAGCATGTATAGGTTACTTATGCACACATACATATACGAGTATGTATATCCGGAGATTGAAAAGCCTCTTTGTGTTTTTTTTTCCAATTAAACTCTAAAGTTAATTTCATTTTGTATGTAAAAGCAATTTTTATTTCAAAACTTTAACTTAGTAAAACGTAAAGTATGGAAAAATATGAAGGAGTCGAAAGAAAACTGGGAGCCTTCTGAACTGATGTTCATAACTAATTTGCATAAAGCCATAATATTCGCTAACTTCTTTTATGAAATTCTAGAGAAACGCAAAAAAAAAAGGCAACAACAACATTAAAACAAGTCAGTAACAGAGAAGAACGAACAAAAAAAAAATGGCACGCACACTTACACAGCCCTACATAGGAAGTGGTGGCAGTTCAAATTGAAAGAAGTGTGGCGGCATCCATAAAAAAAACAATTTTTAATGAAAATTGATGGCAACGAAGAAAAAACAATGAATAGAAAAAATGCCAACAAAAATGTCTACTAAATTGTAAAGACGCTCAAAAGACAATAAGTAGGTACTATATAACCAAGAAAAGGGAGCGTCAAGCAAAGGAAAAAAGAATGAGAAAAGAGCAATCGATGTTTATGGTGGGTTTGTCGAATGGGGTCGAACGATCCACTAATGTCGCCATTGATATAACTAAAGTGTGTGCGAATTATATAGAAGGAGAATTTAAAATTATAATGAGTCTAAAGGTGAATAAAGCTGTGTGCGCCGATTGTCTTATACATAGAATGAAGAAATTATGAGTTTTCAATGTGACACGCAAAAAAATAGAGGAAAGAAAAGAAAGAAAACAAACATTTATTGTGCAAAATGAAGGACTGGCTAAAATGCCAAGCCGAAAAATAAGTGTATCACCCTTAAGTATAATATAATAATGTGTATCAAAAAGCATAAAAAGAATCCCTTTTGACCCAAATACACATTTAACAAGTGTTGCTGTTGCTGCTGTTGTTGTTGTTGGTGTTGTTCATATTGTTGCAGGTACAACTACTACTTTTTCATTGCAATGAAAAAGATAATGTGAAAAGTTTTTTTTTTTGCGAAACAAATATATACTTTTAGTTTTTTCCTTTGTGATTTTCGATACCATCGTCATTTATGCCGTCAACGACAGTGTGCTGAAAGTGGTTAAGAATGAACTAAAAAAAATGTATGTTGTTGATAAAAATAGCAAATAGGTTAAAAAAAAATAAATAAAAAAAGGATGAAATTTAATATGCCAAGTATTTAAAGGTTGTAGGATTTTATTTTTTTTTTTTTTTTGGAGTGTCATACTTTGCAACACAAACTCATTTAACAACATCAATTAATCTCCCAGCCAACCAAAATGTCAACCATAGGTTAGGTTAGGTTATGTGGCCGTTTAAATGGGCCCATTTAAACCAATAATTGGCCCATTGTGTGCCTTCTGCGTGCCAAGGCGGGTCATCTGCAGAGGAAGTGGTAAACACTTTACTTCTCTTCCTCGTCCTGGCAGCTACAACAAAAATCGTTGGCCGGTAAACCAAGCCTTGCAGCATGCCTACCCACAAGCCAGTGACTCGTGAGTACGGCAACTACATTACTGTTAGTTTTCCTACTCATTGACAACAGTGAACGAATTCTTTTATTGTCAATAGTTGGCCAGCCTTTTCTAGTAGTAACACAAGAGCTCTCATCACGCCATCTTCTGTTGGCTATAGTGAGTTAATGTTGTGTGACAAGAAGCTTGCATGTTGCGAGCGGAATTCCTGCTTGATCAGATGGATAGATCTATGGCAACCTAGTGCCCGATCTCGCCAATGTTTGTGCCTCACAATTCCCTGGAATATCCCTATGCCCCGGTACCCATATAAAGTGTACTTTGTAGTGCTCCGCTAGCTCGTTACGAGCTGAGCAACATTTAAGGGCAAGTGCCGATTTGGCAAACGTTCCTACGAGAGATTTAATGGCGACCTGACTGTCGGTGCAGATAGAATCATCTTTGTAAGATATTGTATTACAACGAGGCAACATTGCCGCCTCCTTTGTAGCCATAATGTCAGCTTGAAAAACACTACAAAAGTCGGGTAATCGGAACTTAAGCTTAAAGGGTAAGGAATCAGAAAAGACGCCACCTCCTACGCTTCCCTCTAATTTGGAGCTTTCTGTGTACAATTGTACCGATTGAATTCCAGTTTCGTTGACAATATCCCTATTACATTCAGCCCATAAGGGTATATGGGTTGAGCATCTATTGTCAAATCATGGTATGGGAATGGTATAGTCTTTGAAAGCCGATATTCTGATTGAGCCCAGCGTGTAGTCATATTTTGACTAATTGCTGATATAAGTGCTCTCTGCTTACCAAATAGATCCACAGAGAGTAGATGCAATAGCGAGTAGAGTGCATTTGACGCGGTGGTACTTAGAGCACCTGTTGTCAACACCGCAACATCGCTTTTCGAAAATCGCACTATTTCTGTTGTCAAAACTCAACTGTTCTTTAGCGAACTTTATGTTTGATAGGGCAATGCATGGAGCAGCTCATCCTGGTACTCACATACCGTAGTGGATTTACCATTTCCCATTAACTTTTCTACACAATTCTTTTCATTTAATAAATTGATTTGATTTTTTTGAAAATTTATTCGTAAGCAGTTCTTTTATAACTTTAACTCGAGTTTCTCTATTTTCTATTTAATTGAAAAAATTTTATAAGCCAAGCCCCACTGTAATTTCATTCTCAACATATTTTGGATATAAATTGGATGTTGTTATGAAAAATGTATATCTTGGTGTGAGTTTATGTAGGAGGTCGCAAGTAATTTTTCTTTTTTTTTTTTTTGGTTTTCTCTCAAATCTTTCACTAAACTCATTCAAATATTATTTTTGTCTCAAAATGATGGGCTACGGATTGTGAAAGACAAACACCAAGCACAACAACAACAACAAAAAAAAGAAAAGAGCAAAACAACACAGAAAGTTTTATATTTTTTTCGTCCATCATTCTACTTGGATTTCCATGTTGGCACTAGTTCTTCCATACTCCAATGCATTTTATCTGTTATAATTTACGCATCAAAAAGAAAAAAATAAATAATAATAATAATAACAATAATAAAGAAGAAGAAGAAGAGGAAAAAAACTTTTAGAAAGAGCACTTATATCTGTGATTTTTCTTGAGTATTTTTTTTTTACATTGTTTGTTAAGTGGATTCATAAAACTCATATTCTCATATTATGTTCCAACTGCGCCGCTTTTTGCCCAAGTATCATATGAAATTTCATCTACATCTTCTTCTTCTTCTATGATGCTTCACAACTCGTACCAAATAATAATAAGCTCATCTAAACTTCTTCAGTTCAGAAATGTGAAAATGCCATCAAGTAGCTAACCAACGAATAATAATAAGAACGACGAATAATCGCCGCCGTAACAATCAACTGCCATGCTTGCTGCAAACTCAATAGCAGCTTAGAGTCAACGAATCATCATCAGAAGAACAATATGTATATGAAAATACGATAGTAAGAAGTAACAGCATGTAGTGCCAATGACGACAATAGCAGATTTGAAAGAAACGAAGAAAAAAAAAAGAAACAAAAAAAAACCTGAAAATGAATCTCTTGAATATGAAATGAAGCTGGTCAAATGCGTTGTGTCAGCACAGGACTAATTCTCGAATAGTATGCAATCAACAAAAAGAATGTTTGCTTTTGCTGGATTGCTCAACTTATGCATAAATACACCGATACGATGGCAGTAGCAGCGGTAAAAGCAGCACACACACACAAAAAATGTGAGGCAAAAAAATATATGAGCTGCTACTGCTGCTTATTGTTGGTATAACTGTTGCTATGTATCTCTTTATTTTCATTCATCGCCAACTTTAATGAGCTTGAGCTATGGAAAAACTTCTTATTCTACTTACACACCACCGCATGTGTACAAATATCAGATGGGCGGGGGGGGGTGGGGGAAGAAGTAAAAGTCCTCATTTGTCAGTACATGGCTCAGATGCATCATAACTGCTCGACTATTGTTCGATATGCTTTATTGTACATTTTACAGATGAGACCCAAGCTACAATAGAAAAAATTGAATATATTGATATTTTTCCCATGAAATCGTGAGTTTCAACTACGCTAGGGGAAGAGCTCAAAAGCAATCGTGGCTACGTGTGGAAGAAACATTGACAATTTTTGTGTCAGTGAAAATTTTCAATGAAATGGATTCTGAATGAGCTCTGACAAAAGACTATCAGCTCCTACTTGATAATAAAATTCTTCGAATTCGTTTAATTTATGCAGATCTCTTAGAAGAGTGTTCAAAATAAATTTATTACAAAAAAAAAAATTGAATAGATTGGATTTCCATTTATAATTCAATACTGTATCACAATGGAAATTAGTCACTTTTAAAGCATTGCTTTAATGTATCAAATGGATTAAATATTATGCAAAAAATTATCATTGAAGCGAGTTGAAGCTACATAGGCAGTAGCAAAGTCAAAATTGACGAAAAAAATGGCTATTGCAGAGTGTTTTAATGAGACTAGTCGGGACTTGTACTTCATCTGGTGATATCCGGTTGACTAAAATATTAATTCTTTTGAAAGCATTTAGAAAATTAAAAGAATTTGACTGAGAAGTTGTCATATATCTACCGTGTCAAGTATTGCACCGTTGGACTACAATTAACTCTCCAACGCACTATTGCTACTGTTTAAATGACTCCAAAAACTGCCTCTCAACTCAATCAAAAGTTTTTACTTTTTCCCCAAAGCAATATTTATCTTTGCCGCTGTTAGATAATAGTTGTTGTTGTTGTTGTTTGTTGTTGTTGTTTCTTTATTATTCTAATACATACAAGATTCATGACTAAGACTATATATATATATATATACTCTACTAAGTACTATGGCCTAAATTATTATTGCATTCATTTGAGTTTGGCGGCAAAATTGTTGCTTAAGTGTTTTGATATTGTCAACAATAAAATGGTATAAACAGATTTTTATCATAAAAAGATTATTTCGATAATATCATAATGTTGTTACTCTCAGAACATTCTCTCTCTCTCTCTCTGACACTGTCTATCTCTGTGTCGCTTTAAGTAGCGCTACTGCTGCTGCCATTATTATTATTATTATGACTGCTAGCAAACCACTTAATTTGGTCATTTCTTTATTTGGTACGTATTTTTTAATAAATCAACATAATAATTGCTACTTAAAGCTTATGATAAGATGTTGATATTTTGCTGCTATTGTTCAAGGACCATCTTTCTTTTTTCCCACCCTCCCAAAATGTTGCGTTGAAGGACTTTTGGCACTGCAGTAAAAATTGCGCTTAAGTTGGTTTAGGGCAAAGGGGCAGTCGTAACTCAATTTGTTGAATTGTTATTTTTATATATACATTTTCTTTTTTTTTTTTGTATGATATTGTGCAATATAAAATTTTTTATTCGAGCGAATAAGTTTGGTGAAAAATGTGATATAATTTTTAAAGAAAAAAAATGCATTTATCTCTGTTGATTTATTTTGTATTGTATTATATGTATTAAATGAAAGATTAAAATGCAAAAATGCACTTAAATGAAAAACAAGTGAAACGAAACAAAAAAAAAAACACTCACTCACTATCTATCAGCATTTCTACATATTTTGTTTATGCACATATTTAAGCAAAACCGACCAACACAATATACAGTACAGTACAAAATCTGGACTCGAACAAGATTACGTCCAATGCAGAAGTCAACTGAAGCATGAGAATGATGTAGTGTGAGTGAAATAAAATGAAATAGAAAAATTAAAATATAGAATCACAGATACATACATATATATGTGGAAGCGATAAAAAGAAAATGAATAAATATGCATAAATAAATTCCTAACAACAACAACAACAAGAACAATTCTTCAAGAAGACTTAAATCCATAAAAATGTATGCATAAATACTATGTACCTATGTACATTACTGTGTTAGCCCAGCACCTGCATCAGTTCAGTATCTATGCAAGTGAGAGTATCTACTCGTGTATCCCCACCTAAACGTATAAAATATTCGTTTTGCATCTTTTTTTTTTTTATTCGCGCATATATAAATGGTGTTTTGTTAGGGTTTCCCAGTAGAGATTAAAAATAAGACAAAAAAACTCCCCATCAAGTTTGACACTTCCAACATTGACATGATATAATAATATTTCGACAGGTTATAGCGCCCCATTGCCCTATTTTATATGCAAATATTAAAAGCCAATATTCGTTAGAAACTCTGATTGTTTAACCAATTCTTTCCAGTAATTTTAAAACGAAAAAATATTCTAAAAAAAACACCCTTTTCATATAAAGAAGTTTGTGTGTGTGTGTGTACCTATGCCTGAGTGAATGTTTTGCTCTTGAATGGATTTATACAACATGCTTTTCGTTGTCATTCCAAAACAACAAGAACAACAACAACAACAACAAGAGTAATAATACCATCACAGGAAGAACTACACACAAAAAATCTCATGCAAAAAAAAACACATACATCCGAGTACCGTGTAATACAACTATCACTAACACTATTACCATTACTACTAAGAGTACTGATACTATTATGCTAGTATACCGCCCGTATAGAATAACACATGTACTTATACAAATGCAAAGAATAAGTTAATCCGCTTGTCATGTCCAAAGACTTTACGATAAAAAAAAATTTCAAAAAATATATAAATCAACGAAAACGACAAAGACAAGATACCAATGGAAAAACGACTAGAATTAGAGGAATAGTATGAGAGAGAGAGAGAGAGGAGAGAAATAGAGAGAGAGCGAAAGAAATAATATACCTTAGTTAGTAGAAAATTGTACAATATGAAGAAGAACAACTAACTATTATGCTTCGAAAAGATAAAATGGAAAATAAAAATTATTATAAATAAAATAAATATGTGGCACTTAAAGCCCCAAAGCTTCTCTTCCATTACTGTTGTGCGTCTTAAATTTGGACAGTATTAGAAGGGACCTACTTATTTTAGCCGGTTCCGAACGGCAGAACCCTTGTGACATCACTTTTTCTGAGCTTTGTCACAGAGTTCTTTTAGAAGCTTTTTCATGGCAAGTTGTTACTGTCGGAAGAATTGCCAATTGCTTGCCGACAGGTGGGTACCATTCGAAAGAAAAATCTTTTCGATATTAAATTTGTTATGCATTAGCCGGGGATTGAACCACGACCTACAGATCAGAAGGCGAACACACTAACCACTGAGCTACGGCACCCACCAAATAAAAATTATTAGTATCTGGAAAATGTTTAAAAGGTTTCAGAAAATTCTTGAAATTATTTCGAATCAACTATATCCGCAAGTAACTACGTTCAAACGATAGAAGATTCGTAACGAAAGTGAAGAGACTTCCAACGATTTTTAATTCAAACAATAAAACGAAAATCTCAAAGTCCTACAAGCGTCAATGATACAGTAGGTAACAACATTACTGGCAATTGGCTAGAACTTAGAGCCACCGACAAATTTATATATGAGGACGCGTCAGAGTGAACCATTTACTTGGACTGTCAATGTCCTACAGTCTTTCATTACAGTTTCACTTTTCTTCTTCAAGAAGGAACTCACTCACAGGATTGACTGATATAAAAGTTATTGTATTAAAAATCTTTTTGCTCTTCATTCTTGTCTTTTTCCTTGCCTCTATTAGTTCACTCTCTTACCTTTACAGATCAAAGACCTTTTTTTCCCGTATATCTTTACTTTTCACTAGAAAATTGTTATTGTAATCCAAAGATTGCAATTAGATAATTTTCCATTAGATTAGATTAGATTGGTAAGGGCTAGACAATTACTGTCTATGGCACTACGTCCGACTCGAACCATTGTGACAGACCCGAGTTGAAAATTGAAAGAGATTATATCCTCCTATTTTCTGAAAAAACATTTTGATTCTTGTGAGTTCAATTTCAGATAGATTAGTAGTCTATAGTAGTTCCTTCCCGAGGGTTTGTTTTCTCACCCGGATAAGAGCTGGGCATTCTCTGATTAAGTGTATGGATCTCTAATCTTCCTCCATACAGAATCTGCATATTTCGCTGTCTGTCTATTTCAGACGGGTTTTATGCTTGTTTAGTAGACAGTGTCCACTGATTATACCTGTCATAAGTTTTAATGCAGCTTTATTGAAACTCAAAAGGTATTTTGAGTTTTTCACCGAGTACTGCGGAAAGAAAGCTTTGGTACATTCCATACCAATAGTTTTTGACCACCTTGCATTTGCTTTGGTCATATATTCTTGTTTGATACAATTTTTGTAGTGAGCTTTGCTGATTCCCAGGATTGGTTCGGTTCCAAATGGTTGCTTTTTAGCTCCCTTCCTTGCCAGTCTGTCTGCATTCTCATTACCGTCATAGCCACTGTGTGCTGGAATCCAGTCTAATATCACTTGATTCCCAACTGATAGTTATTGGAGAAGATTGGCTGTCTTCCAAAATAATCTAGAATAAAATGTTGACGAATTCAAGGCTTTTATTGCAGCTTTTATTATACGGACGAATTGATTAATAGTAAAGACTTCCGCTTTAAAGACGGTTGCTAAACTACCAAGACTTATTGACATTCGGGTATTGGGACAATAAATTTCAGATCCTGTGCCTTCTTCAATCTTGGATCCATCCATTTTTCATTTAAATAATTTCCAATAGGAATGCAATCGGTTACCAGTTCTCGGTGATAGACATCGATAGAATTAATCTACTGTGTAAGAACCAGTTACTGGCGAATCTGTCACCGAAATAATTAGTTTTCACATTTCTTTATCCAATATAACTAGACACTCAGTCAGCCTCCACCAAAGTGTCTGTCTCTAATATAATCCAAAGTTCAACTGACGAATGGTGGGTTTTGCCATTCTCATATTAACTTTTATTCTCTACATATATGAAGCAATCAGCCCGGGAAAAGTGAGTGCCTAACTCCCAAATTTACTTGTAAAATGTAAAATTGTTAAAAAAAAAAAAATAGAAATGTACAAAGGACATGGATCGTATGAAGTAGAATATATGGGATAAATGCATATCTACATACATGAGCATATTAAACGAGTACTAATACATGTGGATCCATACAATTGTCCCGTCGTGCATATTTTATTGTAGTAGCAATAGCATAATATGTGCACAGCCATATACTCCTGCTGATTTCAATTGTTTGTGGCATTACATGTACTAAATTCGCATGTGATTTTCATAGCTTACTGATAAAATGAAAAGCAATTGCAGCATACTCTATTACAATAAAATAAAATTGAAATTTAACAAGGTAAGAATAAAAGACGAACAACTAAAGCATAAAAATATATTACAACAAAAAAGGAAGACTATGGTCAAGCTTAAGAAAGCTTTACAAGTACTTAAATGTGTGAAGGCAAGATAAGTGTATACATATTGCTATTATTTGTATGAACATTGCAATGAGAATCGCTAGAGCATTTTGTGCGCTCTCATGCCAGAAATATTCATAATTGCAATTTGATTAATTTAATTGAACAATCTACTTGGGCAAGTTGAATAATTGTTTATAAGAGACTCTTTATTGAGCAAAAAATTTTGGCATAAAGCCAAATTCTTATAGGAATCTACCTACTATTTCTTTTTTTGATTATTTTCTTTTGTAATAGAAAAGAAAAAAAAAACAAAGAAAATGAAAATATTTGCAAAAAATCATTCTCACCAACTTTTTGAAGAATTACCATTTGATTGCGCCGTAAGATAGCTAAAAGTTCAAAGTCTCTAATCGACAAAGAGAGACAGATAGAGAGACAAAAAGAAAGTAAGCAATCTGACAATCAATCTAAAGTGTCTGCGATGAAATTACACTTGTTAGCAAAGTCATAGTGTTGGTGGCATCAAAGAAGAAAATGCAAAAAACATACCAAAATATTCTCAAGGACGTATGAGACAAAATACAAATGAGCAAAAACTGAACAACAACAACCAACAAAAAAAAAAACAAACTTTACAGACAGGCGGCATAGAGAAGCAATCAAGAACTCAGCTAATATCTGAATCATTACTTCAATGAATAAGTAAATGACTAACTTTATACATACCAACCTACACTTATAACAAAGAAATTTAATATACAAAAAAAAAAACAACAACCTAAAAACAATAAAAGCAATAGAAAATAACGAATGAGAATCAATTTTCCCACAAATAGGTTTTCCTTACGTTAATGGGCGTGTATAGCAAGCATTGTCACTCATATGTTTACACATGCATATAAATACAATCGCAATAGATTCGTTATGTGTATCATTCGAGCAAAAAGATACCTGAAGTATGTTCAACTCAAATGAAAGACAACAGCTTTAAAGAAAATAATTTGCCTAGCAATTTTAATAACTAAGAGTATAGAGCGGCTAAACATCTGTGAAGGATATTAGTCGAGCTTGTGTTACCCTATTGTAGTACACTTAGCTAAGGGAAAATTTTGCATGATTAAAGTGTGGATAAGATTTCAAAAATATTATGACCAATATACCTAATATATTCAATAAATATTGTTCTAACAGTGAGACCTCAAAACTACTAACTAAGATGATCATAAAT
The DNA here is from genome assembly GCA_963854835.1 of Megamerina dolium. Taxonomy (NCBI): domain Eukaryota; kingdom Metazoa; phylum Arthropoda; class Insecta; order Diptera; family Megamerinidae; genus Megamerina; species Megamerina dolium. The sequence continues at coordinate 12,748,625 of OY978526.1, read as the reverse complement.
TATTATACAAGGTGTGATCAAAAAGCAAGGTTCTTCAACATTTATGTTGTCCCCTTCAAAAAAATCCCCCTTAGATATACAAAACTTGTGCCAACACTTTTTCCAATCCTCGAAGAACTTCTGATAAGCATTTTTTGGTATAAAGCCTTGAATTCTTTCAGCGATGTAATCTCCTTTATCTCCCCAATTGTTGCAAATCTCCGTGCTTTTATGAGTCTCTTCAGTTTTGGGAACAGGAAAAAGTCATAGGGGGCCAAGTCTGGTGAATATGGTGGCTGAGGCATGATACTGATGTTGTTTTTGACCAAAAAAATCACTTACAAGCAACGGTGTGTGAAGTGTATGCAAAATACATAAATTGTTTTTCCACAGTTCCGGCCGTTTTTTCGTATTGCTTGACGCAAACGCCGCATAACTTCAAAGTAATACTCCTTATTAACCGTACGAACTTGTGGTAAGAACTGCTGATCCACTAGGCCATGAAAATCGAAGAAAACAGTGAGCAAAACCTTGACAGGCGAGGTTCGTCATTGACATTTTCTCGGCCCTCTTGGAACAGCTTGTACCACTTATACACATTTTCTCTTACTCAGAGTAGACTCACCATATGCCACTGTCAACATTTTAAGAGTTTTAGAGTACTTGATTCCATTTTTTACACAAAATTTAATGAAAACTCTTTACTACATTTTTTATCGACAGCCAAAAAAATCATCGAGTACACCAAACACTTCTAACCATAATAACCTCTCACAAACAAACAAAGAATGCTTTATAGTGGAGACTGTGAACATATAATCGTAACGAGTGTACTAATACAACAACACCAACAAATTTGAAATTTCAATGTACGGAGCCCGAGAAATTCAAAAAGTCACCTTGCTTATTGATCACATCTCGTAAGTGTACCTCTTGTGAAGTCAATGGACAGTAGTAGTAGTAGTAGCAGTAGTAGTAGTAAATTTGATTTCTTCTTAAAAAATTTTGCTAAGGTGGTGGCACAATTTTATAAACTTCATTTTAAGTATTCCCAATAACGAAAAGAAAAAAAAAGAAAGTCCAATGAAATAAAAAATTTATCAATTTTTGTGTACATATAAATTGTGAAAATCTTGTCACCAATGAAAATGAATAGCCATTGGTGGCAACTTATGCTTTGAGTAGTTTTATTACAAAAGAAGAAGAGAGCGAAAAAAACATGAACAAAAAACACCAAATAAATGTATTTTATATATACTCATACATGTATATATGCTGCAGAATATTTCAACACACACTCGCATATGTCTGTAGTTTAGTTCTTGTTGGACACAAATGTGTATGTGGTTTTTCAATTTATTTGCACTTTAAGTGCTGCAATAAACTCTGGACACAACTGTCATCTTATACATTCATGGTAATAAAGTTCTTTTCCATTTCTATTCGTAGGTACTTAATCCGCCATCACTTCCAACCTCACTTTCATAACAAACACACGTCGTATGTAGTACATATATTCCGTATTGTGTTAACTTGGTTTGTTAAGTTAGTTGTGTGTGTGCGTGTGTGTGACTGTGTTACAATACACTTCTTAAAACATACATAAATTTCATATTGTGGTTAAGCTTTCATGTACCATATATTGAACGCAAATATGTATAAGTTCAAGCAAATTATGATATTCTCTTGCATATAAATATGTCATCTATTCTGAAATTTATGCCAATGGCAAAATGGTGTACGAGTAATTCGTATAATAAATGCGGTGCAAAAAATGATAGCAATGCTGAATGTAGACGATGGCAATACAGTAGTTTCAGTAGTGATACACATTACTTGTACTTCAATGAATGTTCAAGTAAAAATGAAGCTATAAGGATCCCAAAGAAGACAAAAATAAAACAAAATCAAAAGAAAGAGATTATCCAAAGAAACCATCAACCCACTTACTCAATCATATATGTAAGTTTGCATATATCTCAGTGTAATATATTGAATATGATGCTTAATTTGTTTCACTTTGATCTTAATATTGTAAGTATATAGATTAGAGTGACTCAAAAAAGTGTGCGATATATAACAAAATATTTCTCAACTCTGCTTGAGTAACAGAGAGTAGTTTGATTTATCGACTGAAATATAAATTTTAGAATTGGCCCTTTTTATTATATGAAACAAATATAAAATTCTCATATAAAACTAATGCATGTTTTCGAAACAATGCTTTTTTTTACCATGTGCCCAGAAATTTTAAGGGTCTAAATTACATACTATGATACTCTTCGAGCTATTAACTTCAATATAGCTAAGGTATTATGCTAAAACTCGTTGTATAAAATTAATTTTACCAACAAAAAAGCCATTTCGAAAATTGAAATCCTTTTAATAAAAAATTACATTTATTTTCCATGCAAAACAGTGTTTCCGAAAACCATTTTTAGTCTTTATGCATATAAATATTAAGCTACAGCGCTCAAACTTAATAGATAATATTAATTTTATCAATAAATTGCTTTCAATACGAACGTGATCGGTTGAAGATTACGACCACGTCCCATACAAATCTCCATATTCGAAAATATTTATGACTTTTTCCAAGTAATTAATAAGTTATCGTACTCAAACTTGGTATATATAATTATTTCTATATACAAATTCATAATTTTAAAATTGAGTGTAATCCAAATAATATGACAGCAACTTTTCGTAATTTGTTTTCGAAAATATTTTCTCAGATTTTGTACAAGTAGAAATGAAGTTATTCAATTGAAACTTAGTATATGAGATTAATTTTGTCAGTCAATGAATTACTTTCAATATGAATGTAATCGGTTGAAGATTACGACCACATCCCATACAAATGTCGATTTTCGAAAATATTTTTTATGACTTTTTCCTAGTAAATAATAATTTATCGAACTTAAACTTGGTATATAAAATTACTTCTACCTACAAATACATAATTTTAAAATTGAGCATAATCCAAATAAAACTACAGTAACTTTCCATATAAAAATTTGTTTTCGAAAATATTTTCTTAGAGTTTGTACAAGTAATTATTAAGCTTTTGTAATGATCAAACTTGGTGTATCAGATTTTCTTATTAATAAATAAACAAATTTAAAGATGGATGTAATCGGATGAAGATTACACCCATGTCCCATACAAATATCTGATTTCGAAAATGTGTTTTCTTATTTTTGGTTAGTAAATTTTGAGCTATCGCACTCAAACATGGTATGTAAGATTAATTTAATCTATAAATTTATAATCTTGAAAATTACCATAATCAAAATAGAACTACACACATCCCATACAAATGTAAGTGTCGTGAAAAAATTTGTTCCGCCCTAATATATGTATGTATGTAGATGTGTTTCTCTTCCACTACGTCTACCATCGATTTTCTATCGTCTTTTCACTTTTCTTTCGATTAGTCTCATAATTCGAACGTAAGTAAATCGTATTGAAACTGAATGAGTGAATGCATGCATTACTGCTTGAATGAGCGATAGCATTCTTAATGAATGAAGATAATGAAAAAGATACCTACATATATTTACATATGGATATGCGATGGTGGTATGGTTGTAAACTTTGCTAATAACTACTTGGAAACTGGTGTTAAATTTAATGGAAGAAAGTTCTTACAAAACGGTTTGAATGAATGCACTACCACACGATAGATTTAAATTGCCACACTTTCGTACATACGTTTGGGAATATTATCTGATTTGTTATTGGTGTTGTTGGTGTTGTTGTTGTTGTTGTTTTTGTTGTTATTTCTATTAAACACAATCGTCACCATTATTATTACGGCTATTGCATGCTCTTGCTTCTGTAATTACATAAGTACATATTACATAGATACGAACAAGTACTTATATGAGTGTCTGTTGTATGTGTGTTTGTCTATTGGTTAGACTAAATGCTATTTATCTATCTTTCTCTCCATCTCTCTTTCTCCGTCTCTTACAATCACTTCATCTTCATGTAATTTCTTCCGTACTCCCTGTTCTTCATAATTACAGCATATGCGTGCAACATCATATACATACTCGTAGTTACATAGTACTAATGGGGGCATGTTACTAATAATTTTACAGTTCAATGGCATAAGTGTATTCAATAGAACATTTATATGTAACTACACATGTACGTATGTAGGTAATATTTACAAGCACGCGAGCACATATACAATCAGTACTTGAAATAACTACATGTTCTATTTAACTACTAACTCTACTTAAGGTACACACACATACATATATATTTCTATAGTGGTTAATTAATACTAACATAAATTATCAATTTAGTAGCAAAGCAAAGCAAAATGGTAAAAGCTCAAATGGAGCAATAGTTTATTATGCAATTGAATTGAATTTGTCGTTTAGTTGGAGTAAATATCATATGATAGAGTAAGAGACACACACACAGAGAGAGAGAGAGAAAGACAGGGAGAGCATATTTGTCGAACAAATTGTTTCAATTAAATGTGGAGGAGAAATTATGATATGTTCTATAATAAATATATATAAATGTATGCAATTAATTTGAAGTACCTTTCAATTAAAAATAAATTGCAATTATTTCATTATACTTTATCCCATGGATAATAATAAAGTTGATGAGGGAAATATGTATTTGTAGTTTTAATCGATGGATTATTATTTGTAACATGACTGACCTAATTAATATGCTCTACTGTATGCACATAATATAGCACATATACGGTACTAATCTGATTAATTCTTAAAATATTGTCTTGGGCATTGACATATGAACTAATAAATTCTGATACAGTTTCAAAAATTGTTAAAAATATATTCGATTAATATTACTAGTGCAATTGTCCCATGAGTGAAGATGCATTCTTAAATCAAAATTACTTTTTCACATAAATTGATTAGAATTTTCGTAATATATCGTATACTGAATATAAAGATTAATCGACCAGAACTCTACCAGAGTATACGAAGTAAAGTTTCAATTTGATATTTCCATAAATTTCTTCAAAATACATGTTGTACAATTACAATTACAATTATAATACAAACATTTTCTATTAAATTCACTCCCTCCACTCCCACGCTACCCCTTGAGTGTTAAAGCGTATGGCCGACCTCATTGATTTTTGATCCGCAATAATTTTTCTGAAGATACTTACTCCCTCTCTTTATGCTTTTAGTGGAGTTCCCTTAGAAAGTTAATAACAACAAGGACTCACCTATAGAGGTAACACAAGTATAACACCGACACGGATTAGTTTTATCTTTCCAACAATTTTCATAAATATACAAACTACTACCAGAACTACTCGACCTGACATATAGATGGCGGCAGTAGTTTGAAAAAAAGTTACTTTGGTGAAAAGTGCTAACCTTATAAAACAAGTTTCAAGGCGCCTATTATTATTATTATTATTTTTTTTGAGCCTTCGAAAGTCGACGACCTCAGTGAATTTGTAAACATAGAAACAATTGGTCACCGTTATGTAATTCAATAATTTCATTTGAAAGGTCTCAGTCCAACAAATATTAAAGCCGAACTAGATTCTACTCTGAGAAGGGCTGCTCCTTCATTTACGATCATAAAATATTGGGTGGCAGAGTTTAAACGAGGTCGTAAGATCTGCCAAGACAAACACCGTAGTGGTCGACCAATTGAGGTGGCCACGCCAAAAACGGTTAAGGAATTCCACAAAATGGTATTGGATTATGTTGAGAAATAAAGAAAAATTTACCGAAATTTGTTGTTTTCTCTGTTAGGTCGGGTAGTTCTGGGACCAACCTCATACTTATGCCCTACCAGTATCGCTTAAGGAGTCTACCATACAAGAGCAAAATAAAATCACCAAAAAATTGAGAAATAATCCCATAACTGTTCAAGCATAACTTCTGAAGAAATCAAATAAAAATTAACAGCACATGAGAAAGTAAAAAAAGGCGAGAGTAGTGTCTTTATACATTAAAATAATTAAGAATTTCTTGAAAACTATGCTCCAATCACACCACAAACCATTAATTTATTGTCGATCATTTTAATACAAATTTTGTTAGACCAGTGTGTAACAAAACTAACTGAAAACAATTTTTTTTAATCAATCAACATTTGAATCACACACTTTTTTGAAATATAAATTTAAGTTTCAAAGTACTTGCTTGATTCATAACCTTTCTTTGACGCTTAAATTTAAGATAATTAAAAAAATTAGGATATTCTAATCTACAGTGAACTACCTCAAAATAGAGCACGACCTACTGAAACTCTATATTGCATTAATTGGCCACGACCTTCTATGGTTTTTAATTGTGCATCAAACTTTCAATCAGTATGGTGTTGAAGCCATGAAAAAGTTATTAATTTATAAATATTACTAATATGCAACATATTTACCTAGATTACATACATTACATACATACAAGTGAAGACAAAACGAAATTACTTTATAAAGTCAAATAAATAATTCTCTTCTACTACGTACTAAATATGTTTCCAGTGTATAAATATACATACTTCATTATTAGGTAGGTATATTAAATTATTTTGTGTGCAGTTCAACTATAAATATATGATATATTAACTTGTAGGATATTTATAATTTCTGTTGTTGCTGTCATTTATATATTTAATTTGATTAATTTGTTTTTAATTTAATTTCACATAGATAATAAATTAACTTGTATAATGAACTAAGTAAACAATGTTATTTATTATTATTCTATTTTTTTTTATGACAGTAAGCATTTACCTACATGTTGTACAGATTTCTATATAACGTATGTATTCACACGTAGAGTCTTGTTACACAATAACAAATATAGAGTAACAAATTGAATTAGAGACAAAAAAAACATATTATGAATGTTGTTCATTCATATATTAATATACTGATATTTATACAATATAAATATATATGTACATATACATATGGTAAAATATATAATCGTATACCATATACACTCTCACACTGATATTCATATACGAGTATGTATATACATATATATATATATATACATATATATATTAAATATGAATACAAATCAATGAAGAAAAATCGAACAAATCATTTCGAGCATAGAAAAGTATGTATATTTGGATACGAACGAACACATACACAAACAAAATCTACCGGAAATAGACCATCAACAACGAACGCAAAACGATTGGCGACGATGACGATAGCAGTCATCAACATGTTACTTTATAAGGAGAAAAAACTGAAATAACAAAAACAACAACAACCTCAAAAAACCACCAATATCAAAAATAAAAAAGCGACAAGAAAAAGAAAAATATTATCCATAATATGATGAAGATAAATATGAATGCATACGCATATAGTATCTACCTACTCGTATATTTGTTTGTTCATACATATTTATATACTTAACATATATCTATGTACAGATTAGTGTGGTTCAACAAAAAAATTATACATGGTGTACATCTATTTTAGCTGAACTTTCATTTTTAGATGTTGTTAAGGACATCTGCAATTTAATCCTATTTTTACAAATCCGACTTTTCATATATTCGGAGTGAGATGTTTTTTAACACAAATTTGACTAAACTTTTTAATTTTTTTTTTTGCAATTATGAACTAGTCTAATGCATATACAAATAATACAGCAACATGTTCACTCAATCGCTTGTAAACCATATCGCGTACTAAAAGCGGAAATCGAATTTTCCAATAAGCGATACAATGGTGGAGACACCGTCATCATCATCATCATCATCATCCTCAGCATCAATCACATGCAGGGTCAATCAGAATATATTTTATATACTCTTACGTACGTACAATATACGTATATGTAGGAGATATCTATAAGCATTGAACATATATTGGAGTAGTGAAAATAAAAAAAAAAAAAGAAAATAGAATGTATAAGGATAATGTTGTATATTAATGATGATAATAACTACCACGTATATGGTGATGATGATGATGATGATGATAATAATGAAGCGTTTCTTTGAGATAAATGAAAAAGAAAATAAAAATAGGCATGAAGAGACGAAGGATAAAATACTGAAGAAACAATAAAGCAAATGCCAGAAAGACATAGAACAAGCTAAATATGCTAAATATATGTATAAATAAGGAGTATATAATGGGTGTTTCTTTTCGAATGGTAGAGCTTGGGATCAAGGTAGCAGTTATTTGGTAGGCTATAGATGAAATTTTCTTTTGAAAGTTTTGATCAATAAGCAGTGAAAACTTACACAGTCACATAAGAAATGTATAGAAGTTCCTATGGAACATATTTGACAGTAGAAATTTATTTCATAGACTATTTTGACCTAAAAAAAAACATATTTTCTTATAATATTTTTTTATAATAAAAAATATATTTAATAGAAAACCACAACCAATTCTGATAATGCATTCAACATCAGTATTGTAAAATGTATAAATTTTACTAGTTTTCATCAGTTCGCTAGGTACGTGGAACAAGGGGTATAAGGAACAAAACCCTACTAATTCAGACAAAGAAGTTTATATCATGATAGACCAGATTGCTAAATTGTCATTTACTCATTTACAATGTTAAAGTTAAATCATGTTTTCGTTTTTTCCAGGAAGAACTTTATTTGTTTGGTCTTAAGCATAAAGAACATTATATTCTGACAATCACATGCAATAAGTTTGAAATGAAGTATGGATATATGCATATTCGAACTTTCATCAATTCACCTCTTCAACACCAACTTACCTATCATAACATGAGATAATAAAAATACTAAACTATAAATAATCCACCATAATAAGGACAATATTAAACTCCCAAATGTCTATAGCTACTAAATAAGTACATAGCTACTATAGAATAGCGCTCATAACAATGTTGTAGTTGCATTCATATTCCATTGTACAATTCGACCTAATTTTGAACTTGAAGCATTCTCGATGACATTGACATTAGCCGTTACAATACAATAAGAACAATAACAACAACGTTTGACGATATCATCAACAATGAGAATAATACAATGACGTGAGACGCATAAAAATTGTGAAAGAGTACAGCTACGAGAAAGAGAGACAACGACAGATAATTAAGCAAATGTTGAGTAAATTTTGCTAGAAATTTGAAGATAATTTTGAAAATGTAATGATGATGATGATGATGATTATGATGATAATGATGATGATGATGATGATGATGATTATGATGATAGTAATGATAATAATGATGGTGGGGGTTGTGGTGAATGCACCTATTTACACTTGCAGTGCGATTTAAAATGACTTCAACTCGTTGGAATTAGTCCTTAGCTGGCTAAAGATAATACAGTAAGAGTCAGTTGCGTAAGTGATTCGCTAGCACGGATTTTTGTAATATGATTTTTTCAATTGTTTATTTTTCGAAAAAAAATTTGGCGAAGTATTAGTAATTTGTTAATTTTTTCTTTTTTTTTTACACTCCGACACACTCAAGTAATAATAATATGGTAATACAGAGAGAGAGAGAGAGGGAGAGAGAGAGAAAGAGAGCAATTAACTACATCCAATGAAAAATATTAAACCAAATTTCAAATCAAATGAGACCCAGCAATAGCTTCCAAAAGAACCAGTGGCGATCTCATTACATCACTAGTTCCGCTTTACTACAAGATTGTACATATAACTCTCACGGTCCATATTTGCTATCAGATAGAAATCCAACTATTGCATATTAACATTATTTCGCAGCTTCCACTCCGAATGATCTATGACAAAATATTTACACAAAAGTATCGATTGATAGGCACAAAAAGCTACAAAACTTTTTATTGTATTTATTTATAGTTTTTTTTTTTTTTGCATTTTCATCATCGTCTGAGAACTTTTCCTGTTCGTAGGAATTTTCAATATTACCAAAGCAATCAAGTGTGAATTAATGTATTGTATTTACATATACATATATAAATATATATGAGTGTGTGTGTATGGTTAACGAAAGGAGACGATATTAAAAGTTTTTCAATATGGTTTGCAAATATATGTTGCATTGTGGTTAGTAAATACACAAATATTGAAAGTTACTAAAAGACGGCGGGATGATTGAATTGGAAACGAGCATTGAGCTGGGTTGCCAAGATCAAGAGAGATTTCGATTAAAGAATAACAAACAAGCGTTTAAAATACCAAATTCAACATCAACAACAAAACAATAACAAAGAACAAATAAATAAATGCAAACATCAAGTATAAAACTCCTTATCGAGGCACTATTTCTGACAATTTTTCTTCTTCCCTCTTCCTTGCTGCCATATACAGCAACAAATAATAAAAGTCAATTTTAAGTTCTTAGCTTTGTGTTTTTGTATTAAAGTTTCTGTTACTTTTTTCTTTTTCATTCACTCATTCAATGGCCTTTGTGGTGTCGACAAGTTTTCTTGACATTTCTTTCTCCCTACTCATATGTGGCGCAAATTCTCATTCTCTCATTGAAAGGCAAAATTATATTGATTTATTTATATACTCGTATGTGTGATCATTGATGTAGTTAAGGTCCTCAATAGCTGTTGATAGTGTGATACCACTTATGAGATTATGACACATACTTTCTCATGGTAAGTAGTGGCTTAATAAATAATTTCTTTGACATTATGTCGTACCATCTAAAATGGTTCCTTTTTCAAACATTCCTTAGAGCTTAAGCGATTCTTCCATTAATTAAGGTCGAATATTCGGTTTTTTAGACTCAAAAATTATACAAAAATATGTGTAACTCAAATATTCCCAATAAGCGTCGTATGCAAAAGCAACAATTAACTAATTTGACTCTTCTTGGAATACAGGAATATTAATTTGCTATAACTTGTCAGCTTCTCTCAGACAAAACAAAAAAAGAAAACTCAAGGCAAATTAAACAGAATTTTCTTAATGTTACAAACACATATTTTATGTACAATTAAAATCTTCTACTTTGCCAACATTTTCCTTAACATTTAATTCATAATAATATTTATGTATTTATAATCAAATATAAATGATTATGCATGCAACATTATGCGAATTTTCACTTACGCATACACATATGAATGTATACATACCACCATGATTAAAAAGTTCCCGGAATAAGCACCGTGTGGTGCACCCATTGTTCCAATTTGAGTTCTATTTCATCTATCTCTGGGTGTTTTGGCGATTTTTTACAATTTTCAATCAATTTCATGCAAAAAATAGACCATGTTGACGTCGCAAAAGGCATGATTTGCGAGGCTAAATCCGATCCCACATTCATCAAAAGGATCACTACTGGAGACGAGATGTGGGTTTATGAGTACGACAGAAAGAGACCGGAATTGTGGGCAGAAAACCTCGTGGATTTTGCACCATGATAACGCACCGTCGCACAGTGCCATCATTATTCGTATTTTTTTGACGAAAAATACAACAAATACCATCCAACAGCCACCGAATTCACCTAATTTAGCTCCCTGTGACTTCTTTCTGTTCAATCGAGTTAAAAAACCATTATAGGGAACGCGTTTCAGCACGGGAGAGGAAGTAATGGAAAAATCGCAGGAAGCACTGAGATAGATGTACTTTTGGCTACGTAACTTTTGCAAATGTCAAGCTATGATGATAAAATTTAGAAGGAATATCAACAACAGATGTACTAACTTATCAAAAAAATAGAACTCAAATTGGAACGATGGGAGCGACACACGGGCGCTCCGAGAACTTTTTGATCAAGCTGGTATATGGAATTCTTACGAAATTTAATCTCATTCGAAATGTTCGTATGAATGAATGAATGAGAAAACAAAACGCATTTGCTATATTTCAATTTAAGCTTCATAAGTTCATAAGAAATTATATCCCACATGATTAAAGTACGCACTTTAGAGATTATTGTGATTTCTTTTTCAAAAGACTACATAATTCGTGGCATACATTCATATGAAATGTATTTTACATGTGGAAAAGTGGAATTGGATTTATAAAATCAGTTAAGACTGTTTAGCTGTTAGAAGATGCGACACAAGCAAAATGAGTTGAAGATTGGTGTCCTTGATACTTATTATAATCGTAATACATCTTTGAATGGTTGATTATAATTTGTCAAATGTTGCTTGGCAACATAAATAATTAAATCGCAAATCGCATTTAAATATTTGCATCATTGACAAACTAACCTGAAACTAAATACCTCAAAAATATTGTTTGGTCTATGAGAATTTTCCACAAAAAAAAAACTCTTGACTTTGGCATCAAATGCAATGCCAAAGAAGATGGTGGTGGTGGTGCCATCAAGCAACTAAATAAACCCGGTAAATTAATGTTAAAGATGAATATATCAAAAGTAAAACTCGAACAATTAATTTCTCTAATTGCTTTTCTTTTATGTTGCACGCTCAGCACTAAGTATTTGAATATAAAATGTCGTATAAAAAAGTTCGTGTACAGTGCGCGACAGTATAAAATAAACCTATAAAAATTGAAATGGATTAAAAACGGACAAAGAATGAAAGATGATGATGAAAGATGAAAAGAGAACAAGTAGTCGTAGTAGTTGTAATAATAATAATAATAATACGTAATGTTGCCAAGATATGAAGTATGAAATTGAATGAGAGCAAGAAACAAGACATTGATAGTGCGAATGCAAATGCTGTCAACTGAGTAGCGTAAAAGTTGAAGATGGTAAAGGATTAGTAAGTACAATGGTACAGTGACAGTACAGCTACTATCACATTGTCTTTTTTAGTGAGTGAGTGAGAGAGTGAGTGAGTGAGTGCATTCACACAAATAAGCTCTTACACTTGTCTGACATTTATGCATCAGCAAACGAACAATAGCTACAGGATAACACTAACACTAGCCACACCATCACTATCAAACAAAGTTAACCAATTAAATTAAAAGCAACAGTAAGTAAAATGAATGAAAAAAACATATATATCACAAAATTTCTTATTTCTCTTATTCTTCATTCCATTATGATATGGTTCATTCGTCTATTGAGTATCCTTCTAGTTCAGTGGTAAACCATTTTAATATTCATATCGTGTTGAATTTGCTATGTGCACGTATTAGTTGTTGTAATTGTAGTAGTAGTAGTAGTAGTAGTAGTAGTAGAAGTAGTAGTAGTCGTGTAGTAGCAATTGGTGTAGCAATGTATCTATGAATAAACGAAACGTTTAAAAAATGATCTACCATAAAGGAAACCTGCTAAGAGCTAAAAGAAGATGAATAAGACGACGACGACGACAAAGTGGAAGTTGCATAGAAAAATTTTAATTTAATTTTTTTTTTGTGCATTGCACCAAAAAAAAAAAAATTGAAATGGAAATAAATAAATTTAAAATCATCATCAAAACAGCAACAACAACAACAATAACCATTCTATGTTGTAGTGAAATTCAATTACAAATGTGAATGAAAAAGAATTGCAGCCGAAACAAACAAAGTCGACAAGGAAAAAGTACTAAATCAAGAAGAAATATTTAAATATTAGACTGGAAAATATTCCAAATTATAGTAGCACATTGTAACGAGCATTTTTTAAGCATTGGCAAAAAATATGATATACTGTAATTTGTGAAATTTCACTAATGATGTTGTAATTTGATATTTTTCTTACTTTGTATTTTGTTTCACTCTCTAAGGAGCATGAACGGCAACAACGCGTTTATATTTATTTCTGATATTTTTTCAAAAGTTTTCAGCTCACAAAACCAATGAAGCCTCTGCAAAATTTTATTTCTTCATTTAGCGATCGTTTTCAGATGAGATTTTGTCTAAGAACTTAGAAGTTTATTACACAGGGACTCTAACAGATTTTCTTGATTAAGGACGACTATATGACTTTATTCGACCATCAAATCTTGAAATAACAGTCATACTGAAATGTGGCACTTTAAACAGAGTCACCAACGCGAACATGATGGAAAATTGGTTGAAGACGAATCAGTCAATATAAGCTCTGCACTTTATTACATCGGTTCATGACCATGAAAATAAATAAAAATGTGGCACTTATAATCCCCGAAGGGCTCTTTGACCGGGCTTCTCTTTCATATCTATTGTGCGTGCTAAATTTTGGATAGTATTAGAAGGGACCTATTTACTTTAGCCGGTTCTTTTAGAAGCTTTTTCCATGGAAAATTGTTACTGCGGGAAGAATTGTCAATTGCTTGCCGATAGGTGGGTACCGTTCGAAAGAAAAATCGTCTCGGTATGCTATGCTTCAGCCGAGGATTGAACCCACGACCTACAGATGAGAAGGCCAGCACACTAACCACTGAGCTACGGCATCCACTCAGTGGTTCAAGACCATTATTTGAAGCCAACTAATATATATATTAGATACTTCCAAATGCACTACAAATTAAATATCATTTATACTGGAGGAGAGTCACTGATATTTCGTTACACTGTGCAATAATGATAATTTTGCAAAAAATAATGATAATGATGGTGATAATCATGATGATAATAACGCTGATGATTCTTTATACTAATGGTCACGTCATTTATGTAATTGTTGTTGTTGTTGCTGATTCTCAAATCAACAACATCACCACACTAGCGCCATCATCGCCATCCCCATCATTATCATCATCATCATCATCACTCGTTGAAAGCAAGTGAAAAATATTAATTTATTTTCAAGTAAATAACAATTTAAAATATGCACAGTACATAGTCTTGTCAGCAGCCACAACAACAACAACTGTAATACATTTAGTCACAGAACGTACGTAGTATTATGGATAGAGGGCCCATACACACACACAAAGTATTCATGGAGGATTTGTATTGGATTATATGTAGATATGTTGTAGTTGCCAACGCGACAAGCCCACACTTATAGCCAACGAAATAAGTATGTATTGTATGCAGCAGAGAGAATGATGAAAAAAAAAATTATACTGAAATGCACAGAGAACAGAACAGAAACGTTCAAAGTGAATAATGAACCACAAATAACTTTGCTGTTGCTGTTGCTTCAGTTTTGTTAATGTTGATTGTTGCTGCTATCGCCGTTGTTGTTGTTGTTTTTCTTGCTTTCAGTGGCTGTTCTAATTGCTGTTCTGTGTTGTTATTGTCGTTGCTGCTGCTGCTACTTGTTATTATTGTTATGACTAAGTAAAATGCTTCAGGACATTTGCTGTCCGCTGCTGTTTATTGCAATTGCATACTGCAATAACGTCAGCTTTTTCATCTTGGTTTTTTTTTTTTGGTTTCCCTTTGTATGCTCTTCATCACCAACCCTTCGTTTGTGGCATTTGTCCATATGCAGTAACCATGGATCGTCCATTTGCAAATGCAACTATTGCTGCATATTTGCATTCGCATTTAGCATTCAATTTGTTTATGCCACCACTCATTCTGACACACACTCTCTCTCTCTCTGTCTCTCTCTCTCTCTGTCTCTCTCTCTCTCTCACTGCCGCTAACACTTTAACTCATATCCTACCAATTTCAACCAGTCTCATGCCTCATTACATGTGCGCGTGTGTGTGTATGTGTGTGTGTGCATGTGTTGTTATGCATTTGTCTGTTTGTCTATTTTGTGTACATATATTTACTGGTTTCATTTATTATTGTTGTTGTTGTGGCAAATGATGAAGTGCAAGTTTAGACCATATACTTATACCATATTTCACTAACAACAATAATAGTATTGTAACAACAATGCAAACGCATACATAAATTGCAATATAGCAAATACGAAGCGTAATTTATTTTACTGACTTAAATTGACAGTTGGTTGGAATAAATAAATATCAACCGAATTTACTGTACGCAAAAGAGAAACAGAGAAACAGAGAGAGAGAGAGAGAGAGAGAGATTAGTCCAAACAAGCAAAATTTTAGATTTCCATCATTACAGTTAATATATTTGCGTTCCCTACAATTATTTGTCGATTTGTAGCATTAATATTGCAGAATTTATTTTGATATTTCATTTGGTCGACGTTATTCTTAAATTTACCGACTTCTTCACATGTTTATTAAAGAATAAAATATTATAAATCATATATTTGGCATTAAATTTTCCACAGAATTAAGGCCTAGCTTGTATTTCAGTCCAATGGATCTCACGGTGAACGAAGGCAAGACGAAGTACCTAGTATCAACAAACAAAGAGTCCCAGAGTCTTGGACAGCACCTCATAACTACGCGTTTGAAGTAGTGAATTACTGCATCTATCTTGGAACTAGCATTAACATCAGTAATCACGTCAGCTTGGAGATATTGCGAAGGATCACTCTCGCTCACTCTTGTTAGCAGGTGTTACTTTGGGCTAAGCAAGCAATTGAAAAGTCAGGCACTCTCTCTCGAGCAACGAAAACCATACTCTACAAATCTCTTATCATGCCTGCCTTTGCATATGGCGCCGAAGCTTGGACAATTTCCACCTCAGATGAGAGAACGTTCGGAGTATTTGAGAAAAAAGTCTTACGCAAGATCTTTGGACCTATTTGCGTTGGTGGCGAATATCGAATAAGGTACAACCATGAGCTGTATGAGCTGTGTACCGACAACGACATAGTAAAGCGCACTAAAATTCAGCGGCTCCACTGGCTAGGTCATGTCGAGCGAATGGAAGAACACGCTCCGGCTAAGAAGGTGTTATATTCGGAACCCGTCGGTGGATGGCGCAGAAGAGGAAGACCTAACTTCCGGTGGAAAGATCAAGTACTGAGCGCTTAGAATTTCTAACTTTCTGAAGTCAGCTAGCGAAGGAAAGAGCTGGCTGGCGAAGCATGCAAGATTCGGTAGATAAATCGATTTTCGGTTGTAATGGCCACATACGTAAGTAAGTAAGTAAGTTGTATTTCAGTTATTCTATATGCTTAGATAGATTCATAAATTTTGCATAGAACATTTTCTCTTGAAAATTCCAAACATTTTCTAATCCGAGGTAAAAAGGCTTCAGCACCATGTGTAAACAAAATAATATTGGTAGACTTTCAAAGCAACACTTGCAAAGGGTTAAAATGAAAGTGCTTGATTTCCCAAGGACTTCGTAACGCTTCCACATAGCAGTTTGAATCAATTGTTATAAGTAGGTTTCCTATTGATCTTTTGGAAAAAATTCTACACAGTTCAAAGTTAAAATTAGGCAGCCTTTGAGCTGCTGGAAGGCAGATATTTCATGAGCCATACCAATACAGTTTGAAATTGGCCTTTAGAGAAAAAATGCAAAAACTTTATAATAGTTTGCTTATAAAATTTAGAGTATTATTTTTATTTTCTATCACCTATATGATATTTTTTTTAGATGTACAAACAGCTTCGAGCAGGATAATAATTTCTTATCTAAAATAGCTTTCACAAGGCCTTCACGAAGCAAAAAAGCGAAGTGGAAATATGTAGTTTCTACAGACACTTATCGAAGTGCAATGTATTACATGGATTGTAGTATATTTATCATTCTTCAAGGAGGAGATCGACTTTTCAATTTAGTCCAGAGTAGCACAGGTTTGCAAGAATGATCCTTCAAAATATCATATATCCCGGTTGAGGTCAATCTTGGTGATAATGTTAGTCCCAAAATAGGCAAAAGCATGTACAAATTCAATAGTGTAGTCGGAAACAGTGGCGAGTGCTCCGAGACGCCATTGCTTGAAAGTTTGGGAAATTGCCTTACTGTGGTCACTAAATTGAAGCATCGTTTATGTGTCCAAGTTCAAGCTAACTAACTGAACCAATTTTATCAAAATTGGAACTTTTTCTGCAGCATAGCACGTAAGATCAGAGCAAGGCCGTATTTATTCAAGATGAGTAATATACGAGCGAATAACGTAACACAACGCTGAAGGCACCAATTTAGAGACCCAGCTTGAACAACTACAAAACTTAAAATATATCTTATCAAGGTGTTGTCTCGTTCGTAACTCATCTAAGCCCAAGTTAAGAAATTTCTTACATTTGGAAAAACTGTTATTTCCAAAGAGCTAAAGTGCAGTTAACCGCAATCAAAAATATTTCCTTTGAATAGAATATAAATATTTTTACAAGTAAATTTCATATTAATGTGACTTACCGCTTTGGAACTGCTTCGATATCAATAACAATATGCTGGTAAACATTAGAGCGTGTAGAAAACGTTCCAATTGCTGTTGTTGCTGAGTCCAACGTCCAACGCAAATGCGTTGAGTTACCGTCGATACTAATCCGCAATGTTGTTGCATTTGTTGTTGTGGTTTTTGTTGTTGTTGTTGCTCTTGTTGCCGTGGCAATGGCAATACTGCTGCATCACCATCGGCATAGCAAGCAATTTCATGATGTGTAGGTGTTGTTGTTGTTGTTGTTGTTGTTGTTGTTCTTGTTAGTGGTAATGGTGGCGATGGTGGTATTGCTGATGTTGCTGGTGGTGGTGTAGCATTTGTTGCTGTTCTCTTCATACTATCAATGCCATCAACAATACTATGGCTAATGCTGCTAACGGTGGTATTAGTATTGTTGATATTGTTGTTGTTGTTGTTGTTAGTGTTGTTGCTGGTGATATCTGTTGATGATGGATTAAATTTGTTGTTGTTGTTGTTGTTGTTGTTGTATTGCTGCATCACCTCAGCAGTATTAGTATTATGCATTGCTGCATTTGTATGAATTGTTGTTGTGGCAGTCGTTGCTGCTGCTTCTGCTGCTGCAGCCACTACTGTGTTAGGTGGCTTGAACAGCATCTGTTGTTGGCAATCATATTCTTGTTGTTGTTGCTGTTCGAAATTTTTCATTTTAGCAAATTTACTATTATTGTTTGAGATTTTATATGTTTTCAACTGTTGTTGTTTTTGTTGTGCTTTCATATAATTTGCCATTTGTCGAATGCACGTCATTTTAATTGTTGATCGTTTTTTTTTTTTGCGTTTTTGTTCTTTGTTAAATAAAAATTCACATACAAGCGTATAGATGTTAGGAAAAACGATCAAAATGATTTATTATTTGTTTGTTTTTGTTTTTTGAAATTTTTTTGAATTTTACAACCTTGCTGCTTTTAATGCTTAAACGCGTTTCACGTAGTTTCACGTGCCACAGTTACAAACTACAATTTTTAAGTGCATTGAATTAATTATTTGCAATTGCAGCAGCAAAGCAATGTACAGCAAATAAAGTTTGTATGATTGCAGATGTTATTGTTGTTGTTGTTGTTGTTGTTTTTGCGATTCGGAATTAACAAAATGCAAAGTTTTGTGGCAAAAACTACGTCACTCCCTACTTTTCGCCTGATGTAAATTTTTTTTAGTCTCTCTCTCCCTCTCTCTCTCCCTCTCTCTCTCTCTCTCTCTTCCTCTTGAAGCTCTTTTTCCTTTGATCTTTTTTTTTTCTTTTTATTTATATTTTTTGTGCTTTGTCGCTTTTTGAAGAGCGCACTACCAAAGTATATCACGAAGGATGATATTGGTTGTGGTAGAGATTTGTTTAACTCTTTGCTTGTTCGTGAAATTTAAATTTTAATTATACCAAATGGATTTCTGTTACCAAATAAAAAACGCTATCCAACTGTAAAGTAACAAATTTGAAAATTTGTTTATTTTGGATTCGATTTGTTTTGCTTGTTTTTCTTGTTTTACTTTTTATCGAGCATTAGCAACAACTCCATGCATTTTGTGGTACAATTTTAATTTAGTTGCCAATTTCTTTATTTGATGATATCGTTGCAAAAGACCTTGATACTTCGAAACCCTATGCACGTTTGCGCTAGTTCATCGTCTTTCGCATTCACTTTCTCCTGTTTTATTACTGCATCTCTACAACTCGCCAAATCATTTACACATTAACAAGCATCTCTGTTTGTGTATGTCATTAATTAATTAATTATTCTCCAAAATCTATTCGTAACTCGCAACTACCTTAAACAGCACTATGTTGTATGTCCTTCAAAATGTACGAAATGCAAACTCTGTAAATAAAGTGAATGAAAAGAAAAAGTTTTACTATTAATTTCAATTGCATTTCATTTAAATACAAGATGGTATTACTTAAAAATCGTATCGATATAAATCAAGTTTTGAAGGGCATATGTATGTTGCAAGTAGTTTTGTCCTACATTTGTACGTGTACGTACTCATATTTGGGTAATGTAAAATCTGTTGCAAGGTTTACTTAACCAATTAAATGTCCAAAGTTATCTGCACTCATTTTTAAATGTATAACGAGATTATACAACAAATCAAGTACATAGTTGTAACAAACCTATTTATTTAGCCATTGCAACCAACAATTGACTACACAAATACCTGTAGAACATAAATAGTCTTGTCATAAATCCACGATTTTTCTATTTGTATATGCATAAATTGCCAATTTCTTGAGGTTTCCCAAAAAAAAAAATGCATGAGCTAAAAAATGGTGAGTGTAAGTTAGAGTTAAACAGTGTCGCGCCGAGGTCAAAGTTAAGAAAACAAATTGGGTAAATCTACAAATGACCCTACAGCTGCCCAGGAGTCACTCCTAGAGGGGTTAATATTTTGTATCCAATTTTTTTATATACTTACACCCTTCTCCATCTCGTATGGGGGCTCTTCTGGAAAATTTATATTTTTATAAAATTCGTTCGCTACGCTCCTAAGAGTCGTCCCTAGAGGTTAAAAATGCATGACAGACTATCCCTAATTTTATACCTTTAATACCACCTTAAAATTTTACTTATATTTAGTCCTCCAGGGGACTCCGGAGGTCTCTAGGGTGGAAAGTTAACGTTTTCATCAAATTTTCACCTTAGGGACTTAAAATATATGCCTGTTCCCTATTAAATTTTTTATCCCAAAAGTTTCTCCAAGCATTCTAATGCCCCATCTTCACAACTTAAGGGGCGTCCTTACAACAAAATTATTCTAAAAACACATCAAATTCGACAAATAACTCAGGAATCAAAGCTAGCACACTAAAAGACTAACATAATTATACTCTATCTGTATCATCTAAAGGGGTTGGCATACATAAATGAATGTGATAACATAGAAGAATTGACTACTAATCTCATAATTGCCCAGAAGCCGCCTTTAAAAGAATAAACTATAAGGCTAACACACTTTAATTTTACCTTCCCAATATTTTGCTTCTAAACCTTTATCTCCAGCTCTTAAGAAGTCTGCCATACAAAATGAAGGAAAAATTATTTAAAAATCGACAAATAACCACATAGTTACCCAGAAATCAGAAACTTAGTGAAATCAGATGTAAGGCTTAGATCATACCGCTGGTCTCTTAGTGAGGAGTCCCCTATAAAATTGATTTTATCTAAATTTTATAACACGATTTTCTAGCTACCAGAGAGGTATCCATTACATTCTTACTTATGTTGCCCACATGTTGTTGGCAAGAGTTGTCTAACTCAATTTTCATTGCACATTAAATGTATTGTATTTATAGTATATCGAGCTCAGGCATTATTGTATTGTATGCAGATATTTTATCAGGCACTCTTAAATCATTTTCTTGTATACCAAAAGCTAATCTATATTTGACCACCACTTTTACTTTTCACCACACCTTGCCATCATCACAATTGGAATGACCAAATTCTTTGGCAGTTACAATAACATTTATTTGGCAATTTGTAATATGTATGTTTTGTTTTTTTTTTTTATGTTTTGCACAAGTATGTATGTACGAGTATGAGTAAACATATGTGAGAGTTGTCCAACCTTTTTTTGGTTTTTTTTTGTCCTTTGAAATGCATTTTTAAAGAGTTTTTAGCTACGCATATATTTTATTTTATTTATTTATATTTACATTTCACTTCTACACTCCAAAATTATGTCCCACAATATTTTAAAAAATAATTTTATATTTTCGTTATTTTGTTCAATTTCACACCTGAGATTTTGGCTCAATGTGTAAATCGTATATACATTTTATGTTTTATGTGTTATATTTTTGACAATAAATATCTCTGAAAGGTTGTTCGATAAATATAAATACAATGACACATAAACGATTCAAATGTAATTTGAAATCAGATGCGCTTGAGAGTTAAAAGTATATTGCACTCATGAAGCATAATAGTGGGTTCATACTGTTTAATTGTATAATTTGACACAACTGAGAAGTCCAAAAAAGTCCAAAGTTTAAAAATCAGCACATGCAATTCCACATATTCACTTCAACTCACCAAATTGTTTACCGTGTATAATAGTTGCACGTGGAATATATATATGCACATAGATAGAACAAATATACCGACAAGTATTTGTTGCATACAAATGTAATGTGCTATAGAATATTTATATAAATATAAATAAGAGCACATACATATGTTCATATTAGAATAGTTTTTATTTCAAATCTATCCATCTGTCTATTCGTTTTTTTTTTTTCGATTTATCTCTTTCTATAATATTACATGCCTTACATTTACAATATAGGTAAAATTACTTGTACGAGTGAGGAATAAGAATTTATGAAATTGCAATCATTTTCAATGATATTGCTGATCTATTTAGCCTATAGAAATATACATCGTTCGTATGTTATTGAGATTACTCAAATATTTGCCAAAAATACTAGTTACATACAAAACCATATGGTTGGCTGTATTCCATCTCTTATTAATGCAGCTAGGTTTTTTGAAAAATATCGTATTAATTCAGAATTTCTACTAAAACTATTTGAGTAATTTTATTACAGAAGACTTTTTAAAGCTTTGATATATGACCTATATGAAAACATAAATTTTGTAAAAGAATCACACGAAGGAATACAGATAGATAGTAAGTTTAAGGTGGTTCAATGTGGTTTTAGTCATATATTTTGACTATCTAGAGCCAATTCCAAAGCAGCTGCCAGGATTTTCGTCGATTATAATCCTATTTACTTGAACTTTGACACAAGCAGAGTTTTTAAGTGATCAAAATACGTATGAAAATATATATTTTTTAAATACCCTCTAAATACACAATTTTTTCCGAATCGTATATGCTTGTGCTTGGTTAAGTTTTCATATCTTGAATTAGTTTTGAGGGCTAATTTCTGTTTTTAAGCCTTTATATAGGTAACAAACTGAACTTATACATTATTCCGAGTATTGCCCATCGTTAGCTATTAATTTTCACCCATCTTTCTGGCAGCATACGTATTACGCGTCAGAAAAAGTCGACCAGTTTTGAAGCAATCCATAAATCGACCCAATTTTTGGCTTCTGCGTAAGCATGGAAGTGCTGTTCCTGTTTCCAGACCATGTGTCATCGATTGGAACATATGGATATTCCATATGATCGTTTTTCCTTCAATGCTCGTCTCAAAATGCATCAATTGTGTTCGATAAAGGCCATAGGTAATGGTTTCATTCGGTTTTAGCAGCTCATAATAAACAACAACGAGCTGGTACTACCAAACGGAGAGCATAAGCTTGTCAAAATGAATATTCCGCTTTGGCGTTGATGTTGAGGAAAACTTTTCGCAAATATTGTTTTGTTGACTCAAAGGTCGACGTGTTCAAAACTCAATAATAATTGATTGACTACACTTTGATGAAATGACAAATAGTGAAAAAAATCCTAATAATATTGGCGCTTTAAAACAAATATATGTAGTTATGGCATCTAATGAAAATCGCTCAAAACTTATTTAAGGCCTCATAGAATTTTGAGTCAACCAATCTATTTCTTGGATCTGAGAATTGAAAGAATTTATTCTTTATTTGTATTCGCATATACGAAAATACATGTATATATAATTTTGAGTGTATTCATGTATATTCTTGAACGCTTGTTTAACGATAAGATTATCACAATAATGTGGTATGCTTAGAAGATATTGACGCATTGCAAACCAGCTTTCAGATCTACTCGTACAGGCGAATAGAAACCATAACCCTTGCGCATACACTCGAAAATATAATAAACGACCATTATAATAACACATGATTGAATCAATATACACAAAATATATACAAATATTTATGTATGTAAATAACAACAAAAGAGTATATAGTCTATATCTAGATTTATGTACATACTCGTATATACTGAAATGTATCGATAATATTGTATGTGTGGTATTTATATGAATGTGTGAAATCTTTGCGTTGAAAGCACGCAACTTTAATAGAAATTGACAAGAAAAATTAAATAGAATCCTTTTCTTGGTCTACTTCATTGGCAACTTTGTATATATGCATGTGTATATATACACGCATAAACATGTTGATATCTTAAACGCATGTAAAGATATAAACACAGATTTGTACCTACAAAGAAAACCATAAGAAGAAACTGAAGCAGAAGAGGAGAAAAAAAGATGATTGATTTCATGTAGATCGAAAGAAAAATTAACCATTAAAATATGGAAAAAGTTGTTGCCCATGTGGAAAAGTGGTAACGAAACAGATGAAAAAATTATGATGAACGAAAATTGAAAAACCGTAATAATAAAGAAGAGGAGGAAAACAGAAGAAAAATATGGTAAAGAACAAAAAAAAAAAAACATACACACATACATCAATACAAGCATACATATGTATAACCCAAATTATCATATTGTAAGTCGTTGAATGAAAGGCAAGGCAAAACAATACCAATCTATGTAGATGGCAAAGGGCGTAAACCAACATCATGCATACACTTATGCACATTCATTTTATATAC
Source organism: Megamerina dolium (assembly GCA_963854835.1). Lineage (NCBI taxonomy): Eukaryota > Metazoa > Arthropoda > Insecta > Diptera > Megamerinidae > Megamerina > Megamerina dolium. The sequence goes on along the minus strand of OY978526.1, from coordinate 12,724,101 downwards.
AAATATGTATTTTGTATATGAGCATATCATGCCTACTACATGTAGTACATATACATATACGTATTATGAAAAACGACATGCCAAGTTAAGGATGACATTGATGAGATGAAGCACATTGTATGACTAAGAACAGGAATAAGAGAACAATAGAAGAAAAATTCAAAGTAGTATGAATATACATATAAATGATGAAGCTGAAAATATGAGTAAAGCGCTTATATTCGAACCTATACATATATCTAGTAGGGTGCTTGGGAGACACAAAAATTACCAATTATTACAATTATTATAGCACAAAACTGTCATTGAGACCCTGTACAATTCAAAATGTATATATTTCATTTCTTATACAGAATAATCACATCTACATAAAGATGATCCATGGTATCGGTTGGCTCTACAGCATTTTTACTTAGAAACTGTGATTAATTCTTTCAAAAAACAAATATTTCATATTTATAAGGAAAAAATATACTATTTGTGTGATTCTTTCTTTCTTCAATTGGAAAAATTTTTTTGTTTCAAGATTCATACAAATTTTTTTGATTAAAAAATTACTCCAAAAATATGGCTTCATCGATATATTTGCTTAGGAACATTCTTAAATTTATTTGAATGCTACAAAATTTTGTGGAATAGTTTAAATTTTCCACAATTTGTTAAATTTCAGCCGCAATTTGTCATTTTTCCCTAAAAATCATCGAGAAAAATTGCCTTCTGCTTTACATACTGTCAATAATCAATTTGAACCACCTTAATATGTATATAAAATAGAAAATATTAGCTGGGCGTTTAGTGTGGCTGTCGAATATCTTGTCATATAAGCTCATATAACCCACAAAAAAAAAAATAGGAAAACACAAAAAATAATAATAAAGCAACCAAGAAAAAAATGCGAAAATTTAAGCATTTGCCATAAAATAATTTATCAATTGGAAAAATAACACATATATACATATTCATATATCATAAGAGCCACATGTACATACATATTCAGTAAATATGGGAGAAATATGTGAAAGGGATAATAAAAAATAAAAATAAATAATATGTGTACATACTCGTATAAATAATATCGATGAATTGGCTATAAGAACGATGATGCTATTCAATGAAGTTATATAGTAGAATGTTGCAGTTATTATGTATAAGTATTTGTGTGCATGTGTATGTGTTATAGCTAAGAAATTTATGTGTAGAATTTTGGTATTCACCATACAGAAAAAAAATAAATAAATGAAAAAGAAATAGCAAAATAGAAAATTATTATTATTATGGCTATCGATATAAATAAACCCATTTATCCATAGAACGATACAGGGTAGAGAGAGAGAATATTGGGTTGTGTTAGAGGTGGGGCAAAAATTGCTGTAGAAAATAATGCTAAAAAAAAAAAGAAAGCAAACAATAGGGAGAACAAAAAAATACATACATATTAGAAAGATTATTAGTAATAGCCCAAAGGATGTTGTGCAGCCAACGAAAGGATAATAAATAATTGAACATTGGCGACAATATCGATGAGTGTGTTATATAGCGCGATGACACACACACACACACACACACATTTTTTAGATAATAGCAATTTTACACATTCTTTCACTCTTGACTAGCTTCTTTTTCTTCTTCTTCTTCTACTTCTTCTATGTTCAAATGAATTTTAAATATTTTTACACATAATTTCATACAATGAATTTACGCCAAGAGAGAAAAAGTGCCAGAAGAAATTTTAAAATGACTTGTAGTTTATACAAAAAAAAAATATTCTTTCTTATACAATGTACAATAAATATGAAGTGGAGCATAGAAATTGCGTATAGATATGTGACCTTCTTTCTACAAGAATTAAATCCACATGAGCAGAATGTAAAAAAAAAATAACAAAAATTATTGAAAAACAGTATTACAATACAACAAAGTATTTATAAAGAATATAACAATAGGCCAATGTTGAACTATTTAATCAACTTCTATATGCGACGAATGGAATCTGAAGTATGCTAAATCCCACTGTAGAATAAGAACCGGTAATCAGCAAGAAATCCTACGATTGGAAAAATTCTTCAGTGGTGGATCCTTCCTTTGAAATTTTGGCCTTACTGGCCTAACTGAGTTTATACTCCCTACCAACGTAAAGATCTCGCAAAGGGTTTCTTTCTCGAAATTAATATTCATTTAATTCATAGACTTCATTTATTTATAGAAACTAAAAAATTACCAAAACAATTTCCCATAACTTCAACTTAATTAACATGACTCAGCGATATTTATACATTTAATTCATAGACTTATTTTCTATATAAAAACTAAAAAAATGACCAAACAAATTTTGTCATAATTTCAACTATGCTCCCCAAGTATTATCGATTAAATTTTGTCTATTTTCTAATGACATTTAATCCAGTCCCAAAAAAAAAAAAAAAACAAAATTCAATATCTAAAATGCTTAAGTTCAAATTATGTAGAAGAAAGTTAATCATGTAATTGACAAAAATGAGAATAACAAATCAATGAGATGACTGGACTCTTAAAAATTAATTACACACACACACATCTATACGAATTGACACACACTCACACACACACACAATTCACATAATAGCTCAACATTCACATTCAACATAAGAAATTGAAGAATACTTCAAAGGCATTACACGATGGCAACTGTGAACAGGAAACATGATGATGAAACATGCTGATGAAACTTAAGCACATGTTGATAGTACATATGTGTCCAGCTATGTACGATTGTGCTGTTTGCAATACTTTGCAATGACAGACCACCAAGAAATGCTACAAATAAGCAATATCAATGCATCAACTGTGCTTCAGTGCTTCAATGCTTCAATGTTGTGCTTCTTTGTAAATATTCTGTCTGTATCTGTTTGTCGTCACAGTGATAAAGATGATGACCGTAATGATGATGCCGCTTCTGAGCTAGTTGATATTGTTGTTGTTGTTGTTGCTACTGCTACTACCACTACCGTTGTTGTTGTTGTTGTTGTTGTTGTTGTTGCTATTATTATTTTTGTTGTTATTGTTTGATGACGACGTTGAACGCAATGGCGAGAAGAAAATTCAATTTTATTATTCGTCCAAGCAACAACATATGCAATTTGACAAGTTGAAAGTAATTAGCCAATTGCATAGAGCATGATGTAACTACTCTCATGCTTAGTCGTTACATGCAGAATTGCGGTGAAGATAAATGCAACAACACGCTGATGGCGTATCCGTGAATATATGATCGTCGCTATAACAGAGACGTTACGAGTATCATTAGTAGCTGTGCTAATTGATGATGATTACGATGATGATGACGATGATGATGGTCAGAATGATGATTATGGTGTTGAATGTTGATACTTTTGTCACTATTGTATGGCGGAACAACACAATGTACTCAAATACAAGTGTAGACGAGTACTCATAACGGTTCTGACTCATCTCTTACCATTTGCAACATCTCTTACACATGTAATGCTACCCTTTAAGCTAGTTACGATAATAGCAAGTCATTGTTATTGTTGTTGCTGTTGTCTCGAATTGTCTGTGACTGCAATCAGAGCATCTGTTTTTGGTAGCATCATTCCTAAATGTATGTGTGCGCTTCTATTGCCATCGCATATGCACATCACTTGAAATCATCAATTTGTGGTGCACTACAATGACGATAACGTTGACGATGCAAATGTATATGATGATAATGATGAGGATGATGGTGATGATGTTGATGTTACTAGTAATGATTGTGACAGCAGCAACGATAGTTTCAATTGCATCAAAAACTGACTACACTACTGACTGTTATGCCCATATTAGAAGCACATGTTTGTGCATGCACGAATATGCGCATGGGTTGGTATGAATTACTCCTTTGTGCCTTTGTGTGTGTGTGTTTATACAATGCCAATAGTAGACATTCATTTACAAAGATATCTATGTGCTATACATATTCGTGTGTCTGTGTGTCTGCATATGTGTGTGTGTGACTTTTTAGCATGCATTCAATTAGTTAGTTAGTTGATATTGCAAAAAGCATATGTACGAGTAAGTGTCGCTTATTTGTTTTGGCTTTATTGACACTTTGAAATGTATGTCAATAACGACATACTACAACAACAACAACAACAACAACATGTTCAATGTATATCTTCAACACATACGCACACTATAATGATCATTCAAGAAAGAATGAGAATTATTGTTCTAATTGCTAATTAGATTTTCTAAAATGGATCATATGTAGTTAATCTATGAATATGAAAATAATCAATTGTGCCAAAGTAAAATTTTGAATATGAGCATCTATGTATCTGCAAATTGACAAAAATGACAAAATTCTCATATATATAACTTGAAGTAATATTTGTGAAATTTTTTTGAAGCACATGGACACGGACATTTCTCACTTTGTATGAAGATAACTGCTTTGTGTTGGGACATTACTTTTCTCTTTGATTAATGAAATGAAATTATTTTTCTAATGCCTTTTTTCTTCTTTTCTAATCAAAGATTATTTGCTGTACAATATATGAGTAAAGCCCATACAAAACAGACCCCACCTGAAGGACCATTGTATTCTTCTTCTATAGAGATATCCAAATTATGCATTTAAGTAATATAAATCACAACAACAATAATAAAAAAATAGTTTCAATTGTAATTAAACACAATATAAATAATATATGTCTAATATTGTAGTTGTGTAATTCTGTAAATATCGAAATAAAAGGATAAATAGTAAATAATAATACAAACTGAATACACCCTCACAACAAATAAATCACAAACCATACATATATTTAAAATATTTGCTACAGCTCCCTATTTATCTGTCTATCTCTCTTTATCTACCTTCCAATCATCATACATTTGTGGGATTAAATGCATAAAATATCTACAAAATACTCTGGCACCAGTGTATATACACATATGTATGTATTTTTTACCTTCCATTGGTGAATTATGTAAAGTACACGAAACAGGTTAGCCCACATACTATGTAGAGTTACATGCTATGTACATATGTTGTCAATCAATCCAATTCAATTCCCCATACAATTGTATTGCAATGACAAAACAACAATGAGCAAAGGAATTCTGTAGCATACATATATAATCGACAGTGGTATAGTTTCGTTTATAAGCACACCAAATTTTTGCAGTTATTTATTATTGTTTTAATAAAAAATTTACAAAGTTAAAACGCTTTCAAACGCTTTCATTAGCTCCAAATTGTAGCACAGGAAATTTTGAAATGCAAGAATCATTTAAGATATTTGCAGTGATCCTCCCTCCATTCATCTTACGATTTATGTCACCTATTCCAAGGAAAGCCTGACGAATCACATTTTTGTCTCAAAAACACTGTTGTCTACTGTTACCTATTTGAAGTCTGTGTAAATCCAATAAGGTAGGATCTATATTAAATTTTCTTATGGTTGTTGGACTCAGAGACATACTTTAGGTTCAAAACGGGGTGCACAATAGACCCAAGGACGCAATTTAATAATAATACCTTAAATAAAAATACCTCTTTGAATACTCCTTAGCAACAGGAAGTAACACCGAAAGGTTCTCGATTCGGTCGTCATTAAGACCCCATTCTGACAGCTCATGTAATTCAATATTTTCCGCAGAATCCATTCTGTAATTGTCAAAAAATGACACTAAAATTCTGGATTCAATAGTAAAAATTTGTCTCGAGAGGATTTTAATTTTTCATAAAATAACAAATTGCCTTTCGACAACCCGGCGTGTTTCTGGGTCTATTTTTGTGGTAATAAAGCAAAAGAGAGATGTTGTCATGAACGGTCTAATATTGAGATGTGTAAGAAGATGTGACATTTCAAAACTCCTATGATGATGAAATGTCATTGTTCTTTACTCTGTCAGGCTGATGGCAGATTTTTTTTGTTTTGCTCGTCACAAATTTCATATTTTAAGAGAAATGTATGATTTTTATTTTCTGCATTACGATTTTGTTCGTCTTATTTTTTCAATTTCTTTCAGTCCTCTTTTAAATAATTGTAATAACTTGAGCCAATCAAAGTAGTAATTTCTGCTTTTTAGAGGCCTCTTGGAAGCTTTTGTCGCTTCACTCAATTTTGCTTTATAGCGAACTCTTGTAAACAAGTTTGTCTATGGAAATCGTTTCTCATATTGAAGTGGCAATTGGAAACTACAGAATAAAAATTTAGTTGCAATGGCAATGAATCACAATCAAATATTTAAATATTTGCTCCAAAAGCTGATTATTTTATAAGAAATTATTATGACTTTCATCTAGAAGCCCCAATTCTTTTCGCAACTTCTACTGATCCGTATACAGAAGCGTTAATATGCTTAATAAGCTTTAAAAATGTAGCTTCTTTAATTTTCTACAAAGCTTCCAGATATTTTCGTAGATACCTCGAACCTCCATATGGAAGCATTATGGAAGCCTCATTAAAGCAAGCATTTGCTTTTTAAGCCTAATGTTGGGTATTGTCATTGTAATAACTCTTCGAATAATATTTCTTCGTCAAAATTATATTTAAAATATATTAGTTTTGAAACTAAAACGAGAGTGCTTATAATGTCTTAAAAAGTGTCACGGTAAAATTTGAAAATAAAATACTGCTGCAAATAGAAAAGTTGCAAATACAAAAAAAAATACATCCATAATACGAATGTCAACTTTTAAATATTAAATACTTTTGAAAATCGAAAAAATAATAATTTTTCACTCTACGCTACTGTGCTTACATATCGTATTTATATATATATATATATATAGAGAGAGAGAGAGAAAGGTATATAACGAAATAGCAAGTAAGCGAATTGTGTACTTGCATTTTGTTATTCTAATTCTTTATACGTAATACGATTTTGTCTCAATCATTCATTCATTCGATTTTGAAAACCTATACATACAAAGGTATACGTCTATGTGTACATACATTCATATGCAAAATATTTTCCATTATTTATGACCAAATATTTGGCATTCCATTTCAAAGTGAAACCAAAATCTTTTTCTGATTTTTTTTTTTTTTCTTATATGCAGAGTTGGCACTGAACTTTATTGGAAAGAAATCAATTTTTCATGGTTACATTTTATTTTTTTTTTTTTGCACCAAAGAAATGTCATCATATTCTGATGCTTTGCAATATATGCAAGAAAAACTATATATAAAATATACAAACTAAAAGAAAGAAAAAGAAGAAGAGGAGGGAAAAAAAACTATGTCGAAAATGTCAAGTGAAATGTAGTGATTTCTAAAGAATAAATGAACCTACAACTGAGCAGTATTCAATTCAAAGTTAAAACAAAGGAATAGAATAGAAATACAGAGAGAGCAAGAGAGTGAAAGAGAATATGTAGAATTGAAATTGAAATTGAAATTGAAATCTGTTCAACCAGCATGTGTTTGTCTCCAAAAGTTTTGAATATTCGCCAGTGTTGCCAAATGCAATGTATTACTGGTGCTGTCGCTGCTGGTGCTTCCGTTTGATTCCGATGCTAATGATGGTACAATATATGGAAAAAGTTTTGTGATTGCTTTGACGCCAAATGTCAAAAAAAAAAAAAATTCACATTTTCCATGCCGTTTATCGACTTGACACCGATGTGTATAATATTTATTATTTGTGAAATGCACAAAATGTCGCATATAATACATATCGTATATATATTCCGATATACGTGTTTGAGTATTATGAGTACATATTCATAATCTATATCCTATTGGTGTCCTATATTTGTGTCACATGTTTCTTTTTTATTTTTTTTTATTTTTGTTTGTTTTGTATTGCCTTGCCTTACTATTGAAAATAAACTTTTTTCATTGAGATGCTTTATAAAATGCAAAAGTTTTATGAGTAAACTTTTTCGTTAAAGCAACAAAAAAGGTGATGGGATGAAGGGAAGAAACAAACAAACAAAAAAATGGAAATTATATTTAGCAGAACATTACCTAGATATTTCGTTTCTTTGTTGTATACAATGCCCTTGAAACCTAAAAGTTTATTTACATTTAACAATATTTAACAATATTTTCATAAAAGATTTTTAAAACGTATCGACAATACCTATTCATGAGAGTTTAGGTGAGTATTTACTAACCAGTTAATGTGTTAAGTTCCTATACGTAAAGTAGCCGTAGCAGATTGGATCCGAATTTTACCCAATGTGATGCAGAAAAGTTTAATGACACAGGCTACTCAGAGTCAAGTATTATAATATTTATATTTACAAGTTATTTTTTTTTTTTGTGCCGTAACTCAGTTCTTAGTGCGTTGGCCTTCTGATATGAAGGTCGTGGGTTCAATCCTCTGCTAAAGCATAACAAAATTTGATATCGGAAAGATTTTTCTTTGGAACGGTACCCATCTCTCGGCAAGAATTGGCCATTTTTCCGTCAGTAACAAGAGAAGCTCGGTGGTATCACAATGGGCACTTCTGGCCTAAGTGTATCCTCTCAGACAGAGGGCAGCCACAATAACATAACCTAACCTTCATTAAAATAGTAGATAACATGCTTGATCTTTGCTCTTCAGAGCTTAAGTATAATATCATTAAATGTCTCTGCATCTCTCTAAACAATAGCATCGAATAAATATACTAAAATGTATAAACATTCTTATGACTTTAATTTTTTTATTTTTTTATTTTTTTTATCTTCTCTTTTTCGAATTCTTAATTAATTCTGTATGTATTTTTTTTTTCTTTTATTTTACTTTTTCATCAACATCATTCTTTTTTGCCCCACTCCCCCTCCTTCATTTGAGTTGAGCAAAAAGTAAATAAAGACCGAAAAACAGCAGCCTAATCAAGACATTGTCAATTATTTCTGCCACATGTTACACACTATTACACATATAACATTTCCTTCCTTCCTGATGACAACCATCGAAGCGGAATAGAGAGCTCTTCTATAGTCATTTCTTCATGCCATTCATTATATATACTGAATATATTCACACATGTATATGTATATACATATTGTGTTACTATATATGTATGTATATGTATGTATGTATATATATATGGATGTATTTAGAAGTCATTGCAATCCATTCATCTCGCTCACATCTTGAAATATCCAGCAGAAGTATAAGAAGACGATATTGATGATGATGATGATGATGATGCTGGTGATGATAAAATATTTCTGGCAACAAATTCGCACACAAATTCTCTCACAGTCGATTTTCCAATAAGCATCACTTAGTATTAATTTATTAGGTTCATTAACTCGTATCCTTAAAACTCAAACTCCCACAGCTGCTCTGTTCCACTGAGAAAGTGTTGGTATGTATGTATGTATAAGAAAGAACATTACAAAAGACAATGACCATTAGCAAATCCGTTTCATTCATCTAAGTGTAATGGCATTTAACAAAAAGCAACAACAACAAAAAAACAAAAAAGAAACCAGAAACAATAACAAAAACTACAACATGTATATCACACAAGTTAGTTAAGATTGTCGTCATTTCATTTCAACATTGTCCTCCATCACCATCACCATCATCATCATCATCAGCACCATTTGTAACTCCCATATCCAACTTGAAAATAATACTGCATCAGTAGCGCGACATCATTTAGCAAACTAAAATAGGCTTAAACTACCAAATCAAAAATTCTGGATAGCAAGAGCAGAGGACGGCTAAAGCAAATATAACAAAAAAAAAAAACAAAGGAAAGTTTACTTCAACGCAGCCACGCTTCAGTGAGTAACAATGAGCAAGACTAATAACGACAAATGTAAGCTTTAGAGCAGCAATGAGGGGGAAAAGGAAGAGAAATCGATAGAGGGAGAGAAAATTAAGCATCATTATCAAACGACAGGCAGTCCTCATTATAGTTGGTATGTATTATGAGCTGACAATCCACTTAGATACATATATATATAATATGGCCTTGAAAACTCTAACATCGCCTCTTTGTCACCCATTCAATATGGCTTTACACTTAAATAATAACCATGATTTTTCTATATTGTATCTACACATTGCTTTCACATCTATGTACATCATTTTCATTTGTACACTTATTCTGTTTTTTTTTCATTCTCAGTTTCATACAGTTTACTTTCCTCTCTATCCTAAGCACAATGTCATCATCTTGTCAGACTAGCCTCATACACATACACATTGTATATATGGATAATCGTAAGTACACACACATATATACATTTAAACAATCTATAAAGCCTTATATAAGAAACAAGAATATCAGCAATAGCAGCTTCACAATTCACACAAAGTGAATTTAACGAAGCATTACAACAATGGATTTTCAACTTATCCATAGTTTTGGATTCATATTTTCGTATGTCTGTCAAATCATTGGACCGAATAAAAATGGTCAAGTTTGGTTTTCGTTTTTTTTTTTCTTTTTTATCTAAACGCTTACTTATGGATAATAGAACAAAGCACACTAAAAAAAAATAATAATAATCATCATAATATTAATACATATTAGTTGTGATATAGTGATGATTATGATGATGATGATAATAGCTAGTGTTGATAGTTGTAAGCACTCATGTTATATATGTATGTGCCTGATATTTGTTTTCAAATGCCTCCAAAAAGAAAAAACAGAACAAAAGAAGAACAAATCGAAGATGATTACAACTCGAAGAGCTAATGAAAAATGAGAACATCTCATCTTTTAATACTCCTAATTTAGAAATAATTATAGTAAAGTGAATAAGCCAACAATTTAAAGAGATAATAATCGAAGAATCGATTATAAACATCATCATCATCATCATCATCATCATAATCATCAACATTAATAGCAAAATCGATGTTGATTAAATCATCATAAACAAAGTCGATGAAATGTTTTATCATAAAGAATAGATTGAAGTTGTATGTTTAAGCAAAGGTACTCTAATGCTACATCAAATGGAAAAAATGGTTAAAATTAGGCAAAAATTTCAATACGATTTGTGTTACTTTTAAACTTGCACTTTTATCACCTCTTAATTCTAGTTTTGCTAATGTAACTCAAGGTAACGATATTTGGAATATTCCTTATAATTTTTCTTTATTAGAGCTTATCACAAAATTTTGCTATGACCTGATATATTAGCCAGTTTTGGTATTGATATTGATATTTAATATATCGAAGAATCGAATCAGTTCCTTCTGGGGGAGCATTTGACGGTCTTAATCTTCTAGTAGATATGAACTTAGGATTTTTTGCCTCCTGTGGCCTAGTGCATCATAGGTTGTAATTAAGTGTTCCATGGACTCTTCCTCGTCACAATGGGATCTGCAAGTACTTATATTGGATATTCCTATTTTGCGTAAGTGTTTATTGCATGCGGAGTGGCCTGTTAGTGCTCCGGAAAGTAATCTAAGACTCTTTTTGTTTAAGGTGAGAACGATGTTTGCTCTTTTGGCATCAAAGCTCAGGGATTTTTTAGAGTGGTTGAGACCACCAAAGTTATTCCAATATTCTCTGATTTTATGTTGGATCCATTTCTTGGTATCTTGTTTTATGTTGTTCTTATTTGATCCAAAGAAGTGGGTTGGACCGATAAATGACCCTTCAGCCATTTTTTTTTGGCATAAAGGTCCGCCATTTATTACTTTCGTGTCCTCTGTGAGGACTTTTGATGTGAATGTGTAGCTTTTAAAAGCTTTAAGGACTGATTGACTGTCTGAGAGTATTTTAATTTTAACTCTTAGGAGAGGATTTCCACAGTTTCCATTATAGCATAAAGCTCTGCATGGAAAATTGTGGTGTCCACACCTAGTATTATTGATTTGTGTGTTCTAGGTCCACTATTCCCTCTCCTACACCCTGAAGTGTTTTGGATCCATCTGTATACCATTTTTGCGAATCGTCAAATATCCATGTTGGGCAAGCGAAAAATTGAGTACTGTAGTCACTTGTCTGGGCCATGTAACATTTCCGACCTTGTTTACGATCTCTAGGTGTCCACTCAGTTTTAAGCTAAGGTTTTAACAATTTAGGAGTAATATTGTTGTTGTTGTTGTTGTTTACAATGAAAGTGCCCACAAATAAGTGTCATTCATCATTCTGAAGACATCACAATACAATATTGACGAATTTAAGAGTTATAAAAATTAAAAGCATCTACTTAACCTCATATTAATATTATTGTGGCTTCAATCTGCTGATCTCACACCAATTCCTTACTTTATATGGATGGAACCTTCCGGTAGTTGAACAGTTATGTAGGCCAATAGAAATCACCAAAAATTACAACATGTTATCTTTTTGTTTAGAGAAAGTTTTTCGTATGAAATTGGAGATAAGAGTTAGTTGAAAAATCTCTCATCAATATTTTGACCGATTTTTGAAACATAGACCTAAAAATGGGTGCCGTAGCTCAGTGGTTAGTGTGTTCGCCTTCTGATCTGTAGGTCGTGGTTCAATAGCCGGCTGATGCATAACAAATTGAATATCGAAAAGATTTTTCTTTCGAACGGTACCCACCTGTCGGCAAGCAATTGGCAATTCTTCCGACAGTAACTACTTGCCATGAAAAAGCTTCTAAAAGAACTCTGTGACAAAGCTCAGAAAAATGGATGTCACAAGTGTTCTGCCGTTCGGAACCGGCTAAAATAAGTAGGTTCATTCTAATACTGTCCAAAATTTAAGACGCACAACAGTAATGGAAGAGAAGCTCGGCCAATGAGCCATTTGGGGCTTTAAGTGCCACATATTTATTTATTTTTTTTAGACCTAAAAATAAATCGACTTTATTTTATCTCACAAATCAGTTTTTGTGGCCTCAAAACAGCTATTGGTCACCAGCTTCATAATTTATGCAATCGTGACCCTTGGATGATTCGTCTGGTAAGTGGGCTAGCTAATTATTAAGAAAAACAGGATTTCCATATTACGTTTTCAGACCATTTGTAATTTTCACAAAATTTTGGAAAATGTAGAAATAAATTTATTATTTTTTCAATGCCACAATTTTTTAAGGGGTTGAAAACATTAAAATTACTATATATTTGTGACCAAAAATACAAAAATTAATTATATTTGTGAATAAAATGCATCAAAATATTTTATTTTAATTTTTTTCGGAATTATTAATAGTTCCTCGTAAGCAAATGAAAATCATCAACATAATTCTCGTTTAGTTTAAAACAGCACAGCAAGAACTTATGATACGCATTTATTGATGCCTCCGCAAAATTATTCTATGGAAATAAATTTCGTCTAAAGAAAGCAATCCATATGCTCCTCGATTAGTAATTTGTTAAAATTATTGATTTTGAAAATTATTCATTTGGGACATTGAATAAAATAATAAATATAATTAAAAAATTGAAAATGATGACATTTTACGCTTGAATAAATTGAAATTCCAGAATAAGATCATATTATTCGATTTCATACACACACACAAATACATTTGCATTCATTCATGTGCATATCAATAAAGATAAATATATATGTATGTGTGTACATTCGAATAAATAAATAAATATTTGAGTAAAATTATTAAATGCTATGAACATGAACACATTTTCTATAGGTATTGACATACATACTTGTATATTACATATATATGAATGCATACATTCATATCATCATACTCACACGTACGCGATGAGGACAAAAATTATTGAGAAAATATTTACAAACGAAATAATATATTTGAGTAGAGAAAAATATATATGTTGCGTACGAGTATACTCATAGTGTGCGTGCCGAATAAATGTTGTATTCCAATTATTAATTTATCAATAGCATATTATTATGGTTCATACATATATACATCGATATATATATATGTATATATAATAATATAGAAATATATTGAAAGGAGCAAATGCCAATTGAATTGGCTATGGTAAATAGTGGTCAAAGTATATGTATGTCTGTGTGTATGTATTTAAATGAATTGTGGTAACATATTTGTTAAAAGGTACAACAGAGCAATAACAGCCAAATTGATGTTATACCCATCATCATCATCATCATCATCATCATCATCATTACCATCATGATTATCGTCCGTCGCATTTTTCTTTTCATTTCTGTTTCGTATTACAACTACGTACCTATATACATGAAGCTTAGCGACCAAACACTGGCATGGTATGGCATTCATCGCAACATCATACGCCCATGATGCTGTGTACAGCAATGCCATAATATCACATACACCCAAGTATTCAGCAATGACAAGCAGGCATTTCAAGTGAAATAGGGCCCAATATTTGGTGCTGGAATCGAATCGACTATCGTCAAGTGATGTCGAACAATAGACAAGTCATGTCCCAAGTTCTTCTTCACATACATTCATTTCTCACGATGATGTCGAGAATAAATATTGAATTAAATACATTCGTACGAATATATAAAGTATATATATTCAATCATATGTGTGTATGATTATAAATATTTATATATGGTACTAGAGTACAAATACTAACGCATGCCTACAGTAGCTACTTCCAAATATATCCGTTACTTTCTTCCAAATTCTTGGCTACCAAATTATATGCTTCTCAATCTCAAATGCCGACTTTAACCCAATAGGAAAAACGACGCTGTTAATGATGATGCCTTATAAAAACGGTATGTCAATTTTATGAAGATATGCCATTGTGTTCCATGAATATCCACTAGGTGAATAGAGAGTCATTCAATAATCATTAACATTTTCTTTTACCACTGCAACGTCTTCACACAATATAAATACTAATACCGAACAGTAATCGACCAAAGACATCCAGGTTGTACTCAGGGCGTTCTGCAGAGATCGAAACAAATGCTAATCTAAAGGTGCAAGGTCCGGGCTATATGATGAATGTATCAAAATTTCCCAACCAAGCACACGATTAACGAACTAATTAGTTCACGAGAAAATAAGTCATAGCTCCTTTAGTATATAGAAAACTCCTTACCGGAGGGGCCCAACATTGTATCGAGAAAGTGCTTTTACCAATAATGTCAAATATCACTATTTAAGTGAAAAAACTTAACAACGTTCTAGTAAATTTTAACGCTTAGAAGTAAGCCTTCTAAGTTGATCGTTATCCAAATTTTTACAATTTCCACCTTTTAGCACCAAAATAAAAAAAAAAAATCGAAATATTTTTATAATTCACGCACTATTATGATATGGGTATCAAACGAAAGGGAAAGTTCATAGCAGTTGAGTACAAATATCACTTTCAAATTTTCGTGAAGAAAAAATGACAGAAAATAAATTTTAAAATTTATCCTTGAATATTTTCTACAAAAAAAAAAACAAATTTCTGTTAAAAACTGCCATTTTATCTCTCCAACACAATTTTGAATTTCGTCCGTTTACTACATAATACCGATCAACTCAGTAGGCTTGTCCCTAACTGACAATATTTACTAGAACATTGATAAAAAAAAAATTTCATGCGAAAAACTAGCACAATGTAATTAATGCAGTTAACGTCAAAATTGAGCATCTGCAAAAATATGACTATTGTAAAAAAATGGATCAACAAAAACCAAAAAAAAAAAAAAAATTTTTTAAATATATGATTGCCAAAAAAAAAAGTCAAAATTAAAAAAATTGTTAATTTTGGTTTTCTTTTTGTCTTTGAAGTCAATCTAACGAACTTTTGTTGATGAGTTGCACACATACAAGTATAAGATATAAATAAACTTACACACGACGCAGGCTTCATTATTGTCACACGCGTAACATGTTCTTCAAAAATTTATTTGCACAATAATAGAATGACGTGATATAAAAAAAAAAAAAACATTGTAGATAAATTTACAATACGTGGGTATGTAGGTACTATATATAGAAGTATCCAAATGAACATGAGCATATTCAGCTGCTGATGCATATGTCATAAACTTTTACATACGTAGACAACGTATGTAAATACATACATGTACGTAGGTAGTCTCTGTGCCTTATTGTATTTTGTTTGTTCGACTGTTTTCTTCTTCTTCTTCTTCTTCATCTTCTTCTTCTTCTTTTCTTTGTACTTTTATCAATATTAAATACAATATGCTGTTGACAGTTATAAATATGTATGATATGCATGTTGTTGTTTTAAACATTTACCATACCTCGCTCTTTTAAAAATTTGTACGACTTCCTTGCCGCTAATTTAAAGGTAGTGATGGTATCATTCTATTTGAGAATTTTTCGAGAAGCATTTCAAGTAGGTACATATCTTATATACAACAATAATAAAAAATCTGGAATAATAGCATCATGCCTAAGATTTGAGCATGAGATCGGCTTAACTGTCATCATATTGAAGTCACTGCATATTAACATAATACGTATAAATTCAAACATTTAGAATTAGAACATGTCCTAATCCATATACTTTTTTCTCCTTTAGCACTCCTAATTGGAGCATAGAGCCTCCACCAGGCTTCTCCATCGCATACGATGCTGGACTGTTGTCCTAGCGCCATCCCATGTGATGTTGACCTTCTCTAATTTTTTTTGGTCATCCGCGGCTTCTGCTTCCTTGCGGGTTCAATTCGAGCTACATTCTCGTGTTGCTTTCTGGCTCTTTTTTAGCGTATGATTAATCCAGCGCCACTTCCTACGCTTAATCTGGTTCAGTATAGTTTCCCCTACTCCATAGTGCATCGTTGGAAGTAGTGTAAGGCCAGAATATTCTACATATGATCCTCTAACACTTGTTGACGAAAGCTTGAAGTCTCTGCGTGATGGAGTTCGAGCTCAGCCATGTTTCGATTCCGTATAGTAGTGTCGACTTCACGCGTGCAGAGAATATTCGCAATTTCGTGCGTCTGCCAAATGCCGTCCTTGCTTTGTTCAACCTACAGTTAGCATCCGATTCAGCTCTTCCGTCTGTTGATATTGTGCAACGGAGGTAGCAGAAGCTTTCAACGAAATCAATCGCAGAGCCGTCAATCATAATATGGCTTGTATTGGAGTGGTTCATTCTTATGGCTTTGGTCTTTGCAATATTCATCTCAGGTCCGACAGTGCGTGCCAGCGCCAGTAGAGAGAGGCAAATATCATCAGCAAAGTCCAAGTCCCCAAGTATGTAATCATGGCTAAAGATAAAAGCAGTATATTGAAATGTTAGGTTTTCATATATCATTCACATCAAAAAGTTTATTATTTGGCCTACAAAAAATACGCTACAATATTCCAGACGAATTTGTAGTCATTCACTTTTATCTCAACGCCGCATTAATGTTGATGGACTGAAGCTTAAATATATTAAAATTATAACAAAATTTGTTAATTGTTCTGCAAATTCTAAAAAGAAATATCTCATGAAAACACCCTATATCATCTATACTTATACATATCAATATGTTTAGTATTTATAGAATGGAGCAGCCTTGATCTCGTAATGACTGCTATTTCATTTTGTTTCTGCCCTCATTTCCTTATTGATATTTTCTTGGGCCTAATTTATGGTCTAATGATTTCCGTTGTTATCTTTTAAATCAATTTTTCTCCCACTCACTTGCTTTCTTTTCATTATGTAAAGGTTGATTGCATCGATAGTGATACTTAATGAGCTGCTTGCTGCTTTATAATGGATATAAGAAATGACAAGCAAAACAAAATTTCTACTCATCTTAATTCAATTTACTCTTACTTCTTGCTACCAACAATTATTTTCTTTTTTTTTCCCCCCAATTTCTTTCATTTTCACTCACTTAAATATTTTACAATTAATAAGCGTAGAGAATCACTTAAAATAATTAAAATGTTTTATATTGTGATGTTCTTTTTGTTTATTCATCTAACTAGTTTCTATACAAAAGTACATTGTTCAATCAATACGTATAGGAAGCAGACGGAAGTTCAAAGGAGCTCAACATAAAAGAGCGGAAGTTTGTTAAACATAAAATTGGTTTTCAGTGTCTTTTTAATTTTGTTGATTATTTCTTTGTTTTTAACGATAGGAGATTGTTTTTTATTTTACGTTAACATTAAATGATTAAATGCTTTGCTTTATGCTCATTTATTTGTAGGCATCAATAATAATTATTAGTACATAATTCGAATAATAAGATTTTCTTTTTTGCTTTTAAAATAAATATTTTAATTTATTCTCACAAGGAATGTTCATATTTTAGATGAATTAAAGATTATATTCATTTAAATACTGTTTCAGCGGAGAGCGAGTGAGAATGCCAGTGGGCTTGCTTCGATGTGGTGCACTTGCCTAAAAGTCTTGGTGACGTGGTAGATGGTGGTGATTACGTTGACTGTGGCCGTTGTTGTTGGCAATAATAACACACGGACACTTGTTTTTTTCCACTTTTATATTCTTATATATATATTTAATTAGTGTTTAATG
Source organism: Megamerina dolium (assembly GCA_963854835.1). Lineage (NCBI taxonomy): Eukaryota > Metazoa > Arthropoda > Insecta > Diptera > Megamerinidae > Megamerina > Megamerina dolium. The sequence continues at coordinate 12,705,801 of OY978526.1, read as the reverse complement.
ATTATTTATTAAATTTAAAGCAAATGTATATTAACATCGAGAGGGAAAAATATCGCGCACTGTTCGAGAAATTGGGACCTTTTTATTTCTGTTTATAATTTTAATTTTTAATATTTATAAAAACACGCACTTGCTTTTAATAGGGAGTTTATATCAACAATAAAAAAAATATATAAAAATGGAAAGTGAAAAGTAAAAAGAAAAGATCAGGAGAGCGAGAGAGAGAAAAGTCGGGAGAGAGAAAAATAGCGAGACGAAATAGAATTAAATTAGGATTGCTAACCCTTGGAAACTTTATACGGGCAGTGCGCGACACACGTCTTCTGGCGTAGACATTCCGCCCCCCTTGCAGGGATACTGCAAAAGTAAACGTGTGAGAGAGATGCCGGTGGGCTCACACCTTGGTTGAGTTGATGTTCCTGCTAACACAATTACCGACTGCTTCTTGCTTTCTGAAAAATTAAAATTGTGTGAGAATTAATTGTTCTTTTTAAATAAGAAATAATCAATTATAAATATAAATCTACTTGGGCATGTGAGATTGTGTAGGGATGTTGTTGTTGTTGACGTTCCGCTGGCGCTTCTTCTGTTGATGATGTTATTGTGGATGAGGCACTTCTTTTGATCCACATATTAGAGGTTGCGTTAATGTGGTATCCATCAGTTCGTTCATTTCGGGTGATATATTTGGCTACTGTCGTATTTTCCAACATCAAACTATTGCTGTCAATACTTGATGACAAATCTTGATGTTGTTGTCGGTGATTTTCTTCTGTTCGTTCTGCTTTATTAACTGATGTTGTTATTGTTATGGTTGATGAGATGGTGGTGCTGCAAATACTTGTGGCAGTTGTAGTATTCGCATTAGCACACTTTCCATCAACTTCCAAATTGTAAAGCCTTTCGTTGGTGGCCAATACCATTTTTCAAAATGTATGTTTAAATCAAATTTTAATGAATTTCTTCATTTTCGTTATCGGAAGAAATTTCGTATTGAAACGAAAGAGAAATGTATGTGTATCACAAACAATTGTTTTTTATTTAATGTATTTTATTTCGTATACAAAAACGTTTCTATATATATGTACATATATATATAAACATGCACTAATTTAGTATTGCACTAACTTATTAATATTAAATTGACTATGTTCCACAATTGGAACTTTTTAAAGAAATAACTTTATACAAGAAAACTACGAGAAATAAAAGAACAGAAATTGCGCGCACTGTTCTTGTCGGGAAAAAAATATGTATATCAGAAAAAAAAGAAGAACAAGAATCACGAATCGACTGCTGACTTATCAAGTCAGAGTTGAATTCGCCTTCTATAAAGGTGCCACCAGACAGTGCGAGTGACGCAATAGACAATAGGCGTAGACATTCCGCCCCCCTTGCAGGATTACTGCAATGGAGACGCAAAGCCTACACCAGAGAGGGAGAGGTAGGGAGAGAGATGAAGGGAGAGATAAAAAGAAAGAGAGGGAGAGAGAAAATAGAGTTAATTGTCTCATAAAATAAAATTGAGATTAATATAAAACAAAAATTAAATTAAAATTAATATAAAAATTAATATTAAACGGGAGGGAGATGAAGGGAGAAATATAATGGAGATAGAGGGGGAGAGATATAGAAAAATATAAATAAATTTTCCAATTAAAATAATTCAAAATTAATGCTGAACATAAAATTGAATTAAAATTAATTAGTAAAATTATTATTTATAAAAAAAAGGGAGAGAATTTAGGGAATGTATTACAAAAAAAATCGGGATAAATTAAATTATAATTGAAATAATGTGGAGATAAAGTGAGTGAGAGGGAGAGAGAAAGTAGGAATTATAAAATTAATTTTGTAAGTAAAATGAAATTAAAATTAATTTTAAATATAAAATTAAATTAAAATTAATAAATAAAATAAATTAAAATTAATATTAAATATAAAATTAATAACCAAATTGAGATAAATATTGAAATATTGAGATGAATATTAATAACAACAACAATCAAAAATAGAGAACTTAAAAAACAGTAATATTTTAATAATAATTGTTTGGGAAAAAAAAGGGTGAGATGAGAAAGGGGTGATTATAAAAATCGAGATAAATAAAAATATAAATGTTATAAGGGAAGCAATAGAACCAGTCAGCAGTAGAAGCAGACATCAGATGTTCAGCAAAGAGAGGAAGGAAAAAGAAAAACCCCTGGGGAGGGCTTAATGGCCATTCGGATGCCTGGGAGCACTGAAATCGACCGGGGTGCCGATTCAGTCTAAGGCGGGGATGCCGCTCCCATGGCTGGCTGACCATCAATTCTGTGGCTGACTGGGTTGCCGAACACCGCAGAAAATCCGAGACCACCCTGCCAAAAAAAACCTTTTGGGAGGGTGTTTGGTCATATCGCGCCCACTGTTCATGCACTACTTTAATTCGCTTCATTTTTTTGCTTATTTCTCTTTATACTTAACTCTCTTTTAAAATATGTACATTTAATATTTATTTTGTGTATATACTAGTATACCTTTATACATAGCGGTACTTAAGTTAATTTCTTTTCTTTGTCACTCAACTCAAAATCATTCGATGGTAACAGTTAATTTCCAATGAATTTAAAGTATATAAGCACATAGTGCAAAATTTTATGAGGAGAAAAATAAACGGATCAAACACATCGAATCAAACCAAACGTTTTCTTGTTCATCATGAATTTGGCGACCGTGACAGGACCTGTTAGACACAGGTCTTGTGAAAATTAATAAAGACAAGAATTTCGTTATTTGGTTTCTTTTTACATATTGTTCGGCTTTGGATTTGAATTATTTTACCACGTACTATTGCTATAGATTGCCAGTTTGCAGTTACCACTGCAATGGAACCACAAAATACATCCCAATCGGACGTCTCGTCAGACGAGCAGATCCAACTCGAGTTACTTATTCAACAACGAGCCATGGTAAAACGCAATCTACTCAGTATTAAAGAAAGATCTGGATTTGAAGACATCGAGTCCGACGCTTCTATCCTCGAATGTCGCCTGCAGATCGTAGAAACTTATTTTCAACAATTTTCAATACAGGCGAAAATTGAGGCACTAAATCCCTCTGACTTGTTCAGGGTAGAAATTGAAGAAGTCTACATTGCGGTAAAATCAAGAATTCTTTCGTTGTTGAATACTTTTAGGAATCGCCACGCGTCCATGGAATCTAGTATGTTTAACGCTACAGGGTTTGGAGTAGCTACTCATCAACATCGGTTACCCAAACTAAAACTACCAAAATTTGATGGCAAGTATGCAGATTACAAACGGTTCATTCGCACGTTTTCGAATATGGTTGACGAGGACCTTACCATAGCTAAGGTGGATAAATTTAACTATCTTCTAGACTGCTTGTCTGGACCAGCATTAAGTGTGGTGGAACCCTTCCAGGTAACAGACGATAATTACCCGAAGGCTCTACAACGGTTGAAGGAAAGGTATGATAATAATGTGTTAATTTTTCGTGAACACATTACTTCATTATTTGAAATATCGTCGATGAAATTTTCTGATGCTGCAAATCTTCGTAACATTATTGATACCGTAGCTGCAATTCGTGGTTCGCTTCTCTCAATAGGATCGGAAAGCGATGTTATGAACTCGATACTAATTCATATTGTTTTATCCAAAATAGATGCAAACTCAAAAGCGGCTTACAATCAAAAACAAGATTACGATCGCTTGCCTTCGTGGGAAGATTGCTACCTCTTGCTCAGTCGTCACTGTCAATACTTAGAGAGCTGCAATAAGAGAGAATCCTCAATGCCAACTCATCGCGAAAACAAGGTAGCTGGTAAGAGAAACACTTCGCTCGTTAATGTAAAATCGATCTGTCCACATTGCAATCACACAGACCATAGCCTTAGTAGTTGCCCAACATTTTTGGCACTACCTATATCCGAACGTTTTGATTTCGTTAAGCAGTCTAGAAGCTGCATAAACTGCCTACGTAAGGGACATCTAGTGTCAAGATGTCCATCTACATCTCGTTGTCGTATATGTCATCAGGCTCACCATACACATTTGCATTTCAACAGTGGTTCCGCTTCTGCACAGAAAACAGCTCCATCACTTCGAGAACCACAATATATATCGCCATCGTCTCCAACTATCTCGCAAGATCCATCTCAGTCTGCAAGAATCAATTCTGCTGTTTCACTTATCGCTCGTTCTCATAAAACAGCAATTATACCAACCGCGCTTATATACATCAAAGACAAGTTTGATTTATGGCAACCAACTCGCGCTTTACTCGATTCAGGATCCGAAATTAATTTCATTACAGAGGAAACAGCAAAACTTTTACAGCTGCAACGCTACTCATCAACTAGGGAAATCTCCGGCATTTCCAATATTCGTACAAGTTTGAATTTTGCTGTTAATGCAACCATAAAATCGCGTGTTGGAAACTTTTCGCTAACATCAGAATTTGCAATAACTAAATGCATATCTGCACAACAACCATTCGAATCAATAGATATCAAGCGAATGAACATTCCTCAGGAAATTCAGCTAGCCGATCCTTTGTTTTACAAACCCCAGCGCATTGATGATCTACTGAATACAGAAGTATTTTTCGAATGCTTTCAGGATGGCAAAATTTCTCTAGGCGAAGGATTACCATATCTCCGGAACACCTTATTTGGTTGGATAGTCGGAGGATGCTGTGAAAATTCCACCATTCCACGCTCTTTCATGTGTAACGTAGTTGCTGCCACAAAAGAAGATGACCTAAATTCAATTCTTCAACGTTTTTGGGAAATCGAAGATTTTACGCAGCCAGAACCAATTCTCTCTGAAGAAGAACGTCATTGTGAGGTCCACTTTAGTGAAAATGTGCAAGTACAACTGGACGAACGTATAATGGTTCGATTACCATTTAAGGTATCACCTACCACTTTGGGTAATTCGTTTGCAAATGCAAAAAAGAGGTTTCTATCTCTAGAACGTCGTTTAACTCGCGATAAAGAATTAAAACAAATGTATTCCAATTTTTTAGAAGAGTATGTATCCCTTGGTCATATGTCACTGATCAAAGATGTCGACTTTACTAACCCACACTACGTGATTCCACACCATAGTATTCTTCGGCCGCAAAGCACAACTACAAAATTGCGTGTTGTATTTGATGCCTCTGCACGCACTTCGACAAATGTTTCGTTAAATGATATTCTCATGGTGGGAGCTACCATCCAACCTGAGTTAATCATTACATTGCTTTCGTTCCGCTTACATCCATATGCTATAACAGCCGACATTTCAAAAATGTATCGGCAATTTCTTGTAGATGAACGAGATCGTCGGTACCAACTCATCTTGTGGAGAAACGAAACCAATGAGCCATTACAACTATACCAGCTTCACACCGTCACATATGGTTTAGCTGCCGCGCCATTCCTCGCAATTCGCAGCCTATTTTACGTCGCTGAACTGAACAACAACACCTACCCGGTGGGAGCAAGTGCTATTTGTAATAATTTTTATGTAGATGACCTACTCATTGGTGCAGAAAACATGAACGAATTACAACAGCTCAAATCAGAAATTGTCAAAGTTTTACAGTCAGCTGGTTTAACTCTTACAAAATGGCATTCGAATTGTGAAGAGATGTCCGACTTACCATCCACAGAAGTTTCACTAACATTTCACGAAAAACGCATAACCAAAGCTTTAGGCATGTCATGGAAACCATCAAGGGATATATTTTGTTTTCGTTACGATTTACCAGACAACCAAATAGTTACAAAAAGGTCTGTACTGTCAACCATTGCCAAAATATTTGATATCATCGGTCTGTTGAGCCCAATCACCGTGCGCGGAAAAATACTAATTCAGGAAATTTGGATACGGAAATTGACATGGGATGAAACGCTACCTTCAGATTTGCAATCCCAGTGGCAACAAATCAAATCGGATCTCAGGTCTATCAATAAAATAGAGGTACCAAGGTACGTATTCACATCGGCGACTAATAAGTGTGAAATTCACGGATTTGCGGATGCATCTCAACGAGCGTACGGTTGCTGCATCTACACCAAATGCCAAATAAATGGCGTATACAAAACTGCTTTACTTATTTCAAAGTCGAAAGTGGCACCTATAAAGGCACAATCCCTCCCCAGATTGGATTTGTGTGCATGTTTACTGCTTAGTCGAACATGGCAAAAAATTAAAGAAAGGCTTTTGAACTACATATCAAATATTTATTTTTGGACAGATTCGGAAATCGTTTTGCAGTGGCTTAAGATGCACTCATCAACACTGAATTGCTTTGTAGCAAACCGAGTATCGATAATTCAGGAAAATTCCAAAGGAATTGTGTGGAGACATGTGCCAAGCAAAGAAAATCCTGCAGATATTGTCTCACGTGGATCGAGCGCTGGTGAGCTATTAAATACAATTTGGTTTAAAGGACCTAAGTTTCTTTCGCAGCATTATTCCGAATGGCCTGTCGGCAAAATAGAAATCAGTATGGAGGCTAATTTGGAAGTTCGTCCGACAAAGGTGTTTAAATGTAGCAATAATACCAACGAAGAATCCACTTTCTGTTCAATAATCAATCGAAGCTCGTCATATCATCGTTTAATTCGTACAACTGCATATGTTTGTCGCGTGTTTAATAAGACGCCTGTCAACAGGAACCTTTTACCCTCAGATGTGCTGCACTTGCCACATACAGAAATGGAGAATTGCTTTTGGAAAATCGTAATAGAAATTCAACGTCTGGAGTTTACTGCAGAAATTCAATGTCTGCGAAAGCAACAACCAATAAGATCTTTTATTCAAAAGCTAACACCATTTTTACATGATATGGAACTCAATGGAAACACGTTTTCAATTCTTCGGGTCGGTGGACGTCTTTCAAAGGCGCCAATTGCATTTGATGCAAAATTTCCTGCGTTGTTGCCAAAGAGTCATCGCTTTACGAAACTTTACGTGGAGCATCTTCATAGGAAACATTTACATGCCGGCCCCAAAATTCTGATAAGTTTGCTTCGAGAAAAGGTGTGGGTAGTAAATGCTAGAGAATTGGTACGGAAAGCAGTTCGAAACTGTATCCACTGCTTCCACTACAAACCGAAATTGATGGGGCAAATTATGGGCGATCTTCCAGCCAGTCGTTTGCGAAGTCAGCGTCCCTTTTTAATCAGTGGGGTTGATTTTTGTGGCCCATTTGCCACGTCATATCGTATTCGTGGCAAGCCACCATATAAAACATACCTAGCAATTTTTGTTTGCTTTGCATCCAAAGCAATCCATGCAGAGTTAGTTTCAGATTTATCAACTAACAACTTTGTGTTTGCTTTGCATCCAAAGCAATCCATGCAGAGTTAGTTTCAGATTTATCAACTAACAACTTTGTACTTTGTCTTAAACGTTTCGTAGGTAGACGTGGGATACCTCAGCGTATATATTGTGACAACGCAACGAATTTCGTTGGAGCCCATTCCAAACTTAAGGAACTAAAACAGCAACTTTTCAACGAAGCAGCAGTTGAAACCGTCATCAACTACAGCAACAAAGTTGGATTTGACTTCAGTTTCATTCCCCCTCGCGCGCCACACTTTGGTGGTTTATGGGAGGCGGCGGTCAAGTCGATGAAAACAATTCTAATAAAAACCATTTCCAATGCTCATCTTACTTATGAGGAATTGCAGACTGTCGTCGTAGAAGTGGAGGCAATCTTAAATTCCCGTCCACTTACACCACTATCAAACGACCCAAATGACGGCGAAGCCTTGACGCCATCGCATTTGTTGATCGGAACATCATTACTTTCAATGCCGGACCACCACCTATATATCGACCGAACATCATGCTTAACTCAGTGGAAGCGAGTAACATATTTAAAACAGCGCTTCTGGGAACTGTGGTCACGCGACTATATATTAAGCTTGCAGCAGCGTTCGAAGTGGCTGACTCCAGAACCCAACATCGAAATCGGACGTATGGTTCTCGTACATGAAGACAACACACCACCGCAACAGTGGCGTCTTGGCAGAGTTATCAACGTGATTCCCGGTTCTGATGGTAAGGTGCGAGTGCTCGATATCAAAACCGTGAAAGGAAACATACGACGTGCAGTACACAAGGTCGCTCCATTGCCTATTTTGGATTGAAACGAGTACGTTCAATGGTGGGAGCATGTTTGGTCATATCGCGCCCACTGTTCATGCACTACTTTAATTCGCTTCATTTTTTTGCTTATTTCTCTTTATACTTAACTCTCTTTTAAAATATGTACATTTAATATTTATTTTGTGTATATACTAGTATACCTTTATACATAGCGGTACTTAAGTTAATTTCTTTTCTTTGTCACTCAACTCAAAATTATTCGATGGTAACAGTTAATTTCCAATGAATTTAAAGTATATAAGCACATAGTGCAAAATTTTATGAGGAGAAAAATAAACGGATCAAACACATCGAATCAAACCAAACGTTTTCTTGTTCATCAGAGGGCTTAGCGGACATTCGGATGCCTGGGAGAACTGAAATCGACCGGGGTGCCGATTCAGTTTAAGGCGGGGGTGCCGCTCCCATGGCTGACTGGTCGCCAATTCTGTGGCTGGTTGGGTTGCCGGGAACCACAGAAAATCCGAGACCACCCTCGCAAAAAACATATTCCTCGCTCCCTCCCCTCTCTTCAACCAAGGTTTCGAGCCTATCCGGCTCGAAGGACCAAAAACTGTGTACCAACTGTGTACCAAGCAAATCTTGCCACCCCAGGTACGTACATTCCGTGCGTTTTATGTACCCACATACATATAACCCGTCATCCCGATAAATTCAACAAGAAGTATTTAATAACATTGTTGCAGCACAACTATTGTTGGATTTCTTAATTTTTGGCTACATTATTTATGAGTACGTCGTACGTACATTTTATAACAATTCCCTCTTAAACATCCCGATAACTTACAGCGAATCTCTCGCTGAGTTAAATATTCCATTCTGCTTAGTAAACTCTCCCATATAGTTGCAAAAATTAAGAAATTACATCATATATATTGTGATATCATAGATATTGTTTTGCCGACGGCAAAACGCACTTTTGGTTGATCTATTTTGTTTTTATTTCCCGCTCATGTTCTTCTTCTCATTATTGAAAGTGTTGTTAAATGGTATATGTGCAAAAACAATACCCGAAATCATATCCCACATATTGCACATACCATTTACATAAGTACATATTGATAAGAGAAGAGAGAAACAATGTTTCAGCGGAGAGCGAGAGAGAATGCCAGTGGGCTTGCTTCGATGTGGTGCACTTGCCTAAAAGTCTTGGTGACGTGGTAGATGGTGGTTATTACGTTGACTGTGGCCGTTGTTGTTGGCAATAATAACACACGGACACTTGTTTTTTTCCACTTTTATATTCTTATATATATTTAATTAGTATTTAATGATTATTTATTAAGTTTAAAGCAAATGTATATTAACATCGAGAGGGAAAAATATCGCGCACTGTTCGAGAAATTGGGACCTTTTTATTTCTGTTTATAATTTTAATTTTTAATATTTATAAAAACACGCACTTGCTTTTAATAGGGAGTTTATATCAACAATAAAAAAAATATATAAAAATGGAAAGTGAAAAGTAAAAAGAATCGGGAGAGCGAGAGAGAGAGAAAAGTCGGGAGAGAGAAAAATAGCGAGACGAAATAGAATTAAATTAGGGTTGCTAACCCTTGGAAACTTTATACGGGCAGTGCGCGACACACGTCTTCTGGCGTAGACAAATACTAACCTATTAATTTCAAATAATTTATATAAGCTGTTAAGAAGTAAGAAAAAATTTTTTCATTCACTGCACTAGTTCTCAGTTAGTTTATTTGGAAATTGTAATAAGTCTCAATATTAATATGTGTTACTTTAATAGTTAATTTTGTGTAAGTTTCCATAGAAATGAGTTGTGCAAACAAAGATTAAGCAAAAAAATGTATTTGAAACGTGCACAAGTTAACACATCCTTATATGTATTCGCACTAAGCAAAAATCACATTGGCAATAAATATGTGCTTTACAGTTGTAATAGTACTACTAGTAAATATATTATAATAGTAGTAGTAGTAAAATAACCTTTAGTTTGTTGGTTCGTTGGCTCTGTTAACAAAATAATAATAAATTCACAAAATAGCATGTAATCCATACTACCCTCCACACACACACACACACACCCACACAAACACACACACATTCTTTCACGTACATACAAGCATGCATGAAATGCATAAATTTCATTAAACTTTGAAGCACCCCAAATGGATTTACCTACTTGTCGAACCCATCGACTATATCGACTACTTTTACAAACTTATGCACCAAAGCAAAATGCATACTAACATTTACTCCATCAAAATATATGTACATAGGTATGGTATATACATATATTGTATATATATTATTGCATACAACTCAAATCCCTAAGCAATTTTTTAAGATGTTTCATGGCTTTTTTACGCGCTGCTGAATTCACACCATTAAGAGTGCATATTTGTTTGTATATTTCTGTGTATGTGCGACTGTATGTGTGTGTATTTTTTTATTCTAATTTTTCTTGTTATTTTAGGTTGCATTACAACAATAAAATCTTGCCTTTCCACCAACAAGCAAGCCCATCACCAAGTACTGGCAATATGAACACATTATTTTGCTTCAACTCACTTACTCATTCACTTCACACCATTCCTGCAAACCCTCTTCGTTGCAGTGCTTACATAAATTTACTCCTGATTTCGGTATTCACCAACGCAACGCTGCCAACAAGTATGAAACGAATGCAATGTGCAACATAAAACCAAAAACAACAAGCAGAGCGCAACACTTGACGAGGTACTATGTAAAAAAAAAGGAACAACAGCAAAAAAAGGCTACAAATATCAACAACAACAACAACAACAATGAAATGGAATAAAAACATTGCAATATATAGAAAAAAAAATAAAAATCCACCAAAGTCACTGATCTTGTGTGTGTATCGTATCGTATGTGTGAGAGAGGGTTTGTGCGAAATGCACATTAGCATCATGTCACTGACTTCCAAGGGGAATGTACAAGGCCAAAAGGATACATATTGTAGAAAAAATACACTCACTTCTTATCCCCTCACATTTTTACCCTACCCACGTTTTGTGTCAATGTTCCACTTCCCTACGAAATGTCATTAGTCAGCTGGCAGTGTCGGTAGTGTAGTTTGGTTGTGGTGGTTCCTTTTGATGAGTGTTTGTTACACGTTAAATGTGCAAATAGAACTAAAATAAAAAAACGAAACAACAAAAAAAAACAGCAATCGAAATTAATGGCAAAAACAATAATCAAATTGCACACACCCACACAGAGACTTATGCCCTCTAATATGCAACACATAAACGCAAAGACTCACCGAGTCAGAGTTTAAAAGTAGTAATTGTATGTGCCAATTGTTTTATATTAAAAATAGTTTTTGTTAAATGTTAGTATTGTTGCACACGTTTGGAACATAGCGTTGTAGCTAACTACTTACTACTGCTCAGCACCCTTGTAAGAGTAAATAGTATCCTAATCTTATATATAGTATAATATCCTTCACATATCGTGGTTCTTTATATGAAGGGTAAAATGGAATTAACGTTTTGCTTAAATTAGATTTTTAGACAATTCTAAATATTGCTATACTCATGATGAACCCCGACCCATTTGTGTGCAGACTGCGTAGCCAGAATTTGTTAATATTTGGTTTTTTATAATTATTTCAGACTTGCTGTGTCTCCATATCCTAAAAATAAGAGCTCCATATTTTACTATTTTATGTTGATTATTTTCACAAAAATCAAATTAACCCAAAAAAAAAAAATTTTAACTTGAAAAAATATAATCAATTTTAATTATAATTCGTAGTGGAAAAACTATGACAAAATATTTTTATATTTGTATATGCAAAATCACTTATGTACTTTCATAGAAACACTTCTTCTATCTATCTACTTTACTTATACTCAAGAGCTTAACATTTCATTGCAATATTTATATAAAATTTTGTTGCAATATGCAACAGACATGTATTAACTATTACAAAAATTATTATAACAACAACATCAATTTCTTTTTTGATCATATAAATCTACCTTTACATAGTCAAACACACACACAATCACTTTATACTCTGATTGGTGTAATGCATTAAGAATAGCTTCTTTTGGCACGTCTTTATTATTATCATCATCATCAGCATCATCATCATTTAGATTCTTTCTTCTTCGTTCTTCTTCTTTCTTTACGTCTTAAATGCATTTATATTTTGAAGTAAAAGTAAAAAAAAAACAAAAACAATAGTTATGAAAACAATTCAAACAAAAGAAAAGACAAGAAAAGGCATTTTATATTGTGTCATAAATCATATTCAAAGCACACATACATTTGTATGTATGTACCATTCATTTAAATGCATTTGGACATGGAAACTTTATATATTTAAGTATACATAAGTCTATGCTTATGGATAATACAAATAAATATATATGAATATTTGTGCATTTTCATATATTCATTGATGGTATTTAGCTTTAAAAAAAAATATGCTGCGACTGAATGCTTATAACTTACAATCATGTATACAATGTATCCTTACACAAATAAACGATCAGACTTTTCGAATACTTTAATATTGAAAATTCGTATAATTAAATGAAACCATTTTTCGCCATACATTCATTCATAAATAATAAATTTAAATTCATATTTTTTTTTCTAAACATTTTCTCTCAACTAAATACAATATCAATTTTTGCAATGACAAAGTCATCTAAATAAATTAATTAAAAACGACAGTGACACACAAATATGCAATGTCAAAATAAAAGGAACTATAAAGAAGAGAAAAAAAAACGATGTTGAGTAAACTGTCAATTTCAATTCGAAAATATTCAAATATGTATGTCTGCAAAAAAAAACACAAAGCTTTAGTATTCTGTATTAACACCCCAATCTAGTTTACGATTCTTCGGAGCTCTGCAGTCTATTGCTTCTAGTATTTATTTATAGTTTGATTATATATATGTTTAGGACAAAATGGAATATTTTTAATTTCTACTTGTTCAAAATAATGCAATGAGTCACATCATAGCAACGCAAACGAGTATATTCAAATAATATAAATCCAATGTCATTGTCATAGTAAAGTAACCATTGCTACAGTTGGACATCGACCTATACATATATATATATTCGTAAATTCACACATGCATATAATATGTATTAATTTTATATATATAACATATATGCTCACTTTTAAATCTATGAACATGTAGTTATGATCATATGAAAGAAGAGTGCTTGTCAAGTTAAAGTCAATTAAAAATTATACATTTCGAATAGAGAAAATTCAATATGATATATAAACGTACATATACGAGTATCATACATTCAACAGCATGTCCATACTAAAAGGAATCTAAGGACATAACAACACAGTGATGACAAAAGTAGCAGCAGTAGCAACTGCAACAATAAGGATACGAATATCTATATGTACAATTGTAATGGTTCAATACACGTGAGACTAGATTTGAACAATATTTTCAATAAGTTAATTTAGTTAAATTCTATGAAATTCAAAGTAAATTTTATCATCAACAATTGACATTCAATTCAAGTCAAATAGCCCATGTGCATTTAAATGAGTATTCTAATAATGTGATATTTTCAAAATTTCATAATCTCTGATGTAGATAATTAAAATTGAAATTTTATTCGAATTTAGCATTTCAACAAGAAGATTAGTAAGAAACTTTATTTTAATTGAATAATCAGAAATTTTGCACAATTGAATTAAAAATTATGAAATAATAAGTATATAGAGTATTGAAAAATATTGAAATGCTTTGAAAGCGGAGAATATATTATATATTTGATATATACTTATATAGCATTTTGTTGCAATCGGGACCGTCTTGAATACATTATATATTCTAAGCAATATCCGAGATCTCACACGATACTATCCAAATTAGTACTGACTTGATTAAACACACTAAGGAGAGGTGGTAGTTATGGAAAAATCTATAATTTCTTAATCAGAAATACTACAATCTGAGACAATTTAGTAATGCTTGTCTGTCTGTCTCTCTAAAAGTACATCTGTTTATTCATCTGCCAATGTGTTCGAACGATAACAGACATATATTTATATTGTGATCGAGCTGAAAATTAGTATAAAAGATTATGTTCACTGACGAACGGACGAAACGAACGGAAGAGTTTTTAAATGAACAAAATCGGTTGAGAATCTCACCTACCTCCCATACAAAAGTATGTATTTTATGTATATTGTCACACTTTACGCACTAAAATATAAAGCTATCGAACTAAAATTTGGTGCATGAACTTAATTTCACCACAAAATCAATATAATATAAAATGGGAGTAATCAGTTAAAATCCATGCCTACCTCTCATACAAAAGTATATAGTTTAACGTATGATTTTACATTTTAGTCACGAAAAAATTAAGTTATCAAGTTGAAACTTGGTACATACAATTATGTTTACCAAATAATAGACATATTTAAAAAGGAGTTGACTTGGATAAAAACTACCCTTACCTCCCATACAAATTTGTGCTTCCGTGAGTATGATATATAGGATGAATCAAATAAAAACCAAGCCTACTTCTCATAAATAAAAAAAAAAATAAATATGTGGCACTTAAAGCCCCAAAGGGCTCATTAGCCGAGCTTCTCTTCCATTACTGTTGTGCGTCTTAAACTTGGACAGTATTAGAATGGACCTACTTATTTTAGCCGGTTCCGAACGGCAGAACACTTGTGACATCACTTTTTCTGAGCTTTGTCACAGAGTTCTTTAAGAAGCTTTTTCATGGCAAGTTGTTACTGTCGGAAGAATTGCCAATTGCTTGCCGACAGGTGGGTACCGTTCGAAAGAAAAATCTTTTCGATATTAAATTTGTTATGCATCAGCCGGGTATTGAACCACGACCTACAGATCAGAAGGCGAACACACTAACCACTGAGCTACGGCACCTACGGCCTACTTCTCATACAAAAATATATTCTCGGCTGTATTTTACGCACGATTATTTTCAAAAACATATGAGCACGTATTAGAATAGGTAGTATTTAATGAAACTCATTCTATCGTACTATTTGCATATCTTCCATGATCTAGGTTATATTTGAGCTTCAATATTACTCAAGTTAAGCCTTCATAAATGTTTTATTGTTTAATTTATTTTCATTTCAAGCAGATATTAATTCGAAAATATACCTACTTCTACTTTTAATCAAAATCATAAAATACACAATTATATTTATTAGTAAGTATGTATATATATATTTATGATATACACGTTCATATGATTATAATTAAACTTGTATGTGAATATTATATATAAGGTTAGCATTTCATAATAATTTATTTGTTTATTCTTTTGTAATTCTTTAAAACATAAATATTAGTAAAGTAGAAAAGTAATGCAAAATGAAATGAATACCGAATAATATACGTTCATATATAAAATAATTCCAAAATACAATATTATTTATGATGATTTCTTGAAAACACGTACTCATACACATACATATGTGATATTATTTATTACCAAGTAATATATGTATAGGATATTTGAGTATACACACACACACACACACACATATATGTAAAAGCATAATTTTCGTGTTATGAATTATAATTATGTATATTTGAACTTTGCGTTTTACTACGCAATAAATTTGTTGTTTTTGTTTTCACTTTTGTGACTTGACTTGACTTGACTTGACTTTCCGTGAAATAACTGTATATGAAGAAAAAATTACAATGGAAGAAAATCGAATTGAATTTTCAAATTCAAAAACTAAACTTAAAATACTCCTTTCCAATTAAAACTTTAAGTTTTTATATATTTTGTCTATTTTATGTGTACTTTAGTTTAGAAAATCTAGACATTTAAATTATATAAATTAATAAAATCGATTGAAAAAAAATAATATTATTCAAATTTCGTTTAATATATTTTATTTGTGTATCTGTATATTTTTTTCTGTTTTTAAATTAAAATTATAGTTATTATTAACATATTTGAATCAAACTGCACTGCATAAGCCACAATTAATTAAATATTGCAACTAATTAAATAATACTAGATTTTGTGATAAAAAATAAATACAACACTTATATGAATTTAGCTACCTAAAAAATATATACGGTAAATTAATATTACATGTATTTTAATTTAGTATTTTTTTCCATAATATATGAAATGATTTAATTTGATAACATAGTAATTTAATATCAATTACTAAACGATTATATATTTAATTAATAATATATATAAACCAAAAAATGTGGTAGTGTGGTCAAAAAATATCATAACTCATAACTAACTTCATAATGAAAATAATATTGAGTTGTCGAAAAGTCATGAAGCATTTTTGAAGTGATTGTGGGAAGCTCATTTATTAATTTGTGATATAATTACGAATAATATACTACATTATTGCATTTTTTGATCAACTCAATTACTTGAATTTAGAAATTTAAATTCAGCAAAAAAAAATAATAATAATAATTACAAAAATAGCTACACTGAACGCAAAAGAGTTATGGAATTCCTAAGAGTAATGAAATTCCTTTAACACGACAAAATGGAGTGATGCCATCGTAGACATATATCATACATTCCCATTGAGAGGGGGGGCAAGTTCGGTTTTTTTTTTTTTTGCTTCATAGCACAATATAATCCAGACGACATTTCTCTGACGATATTTTAGACATTTCGATATCTAATCATCCGCAAAAGAAACATTAAATATTATATATAAATATTACCCAAATCATTACAATAGACAGATAATATTTAATAATACACATGAGATAATGCATATTAGGTATTTATTTAAAAAAAATGGCAACACATTTTCATGATGGAAAATAACGTAGAATAACAACAACAACAACAACAAAATAGAAATCAAATGCTAACAACTTTTTGACAATCTTACTTATGTCTGTTTTGTTTGCTCTGCCTGCCTGCCAGCCAGCTGTTGCTGTCAATATGTATGAATAAGAAAATATTGTCTCGACAGATTTTCAAAAAACAAAAACGAATAAACGAAGATAAAATATTTTTTTTTTCAGATCAATCCAAGAAGAAGAAGAAATTAAAAATCAACAAAAGCAATGTCAATGATAAAATAATCAAATATGGAAAATTTTTCAAAATATATGAAAAGAGCAAAATGTATACCAAAAAATTCCGATAAAATGACATTGAGTAATTTCTATAAATGTAACAAGCATCTTTTACAAACTTCTGAATACAAGGATGATGTCGTCAAATGATAGACAGCAAATGGAAATTACTTTCAAACAATATCATGTCAGAAGATGTATGGAAATATGGTGCATTGACAACAATGTCCAATGTTTTCTTTTTTGTTTTGCAGAAAAAAATAAATTATTAAATTATAAATATATTCAAATAAAATACCAAAATTTTTTCTGTTAATATTACTTTTATGGTTAATTCGAGATAATTCGGAGTTAAATTTCTTTATGTTTTTTGTTTAGCATCAAAAGACTAATTAATGCCAATTGATTAGCATCAGTAGGCAGTATAGTCACTAGGTGGACAATAAATAATAATAAAACAATAACAAAACAACAACAAAACAATAAACAAACAAAAACAAAAACGATTACAAATATTTCCTTGCGTACGTCTCTTCTAGTCTCGAAACATTACAGTACATCATGTCGTATGAAGAACATTTAATTCATATCGATATTATATTTTTCTACTATTTTCTATATATTTTGTAGAAATGGCAAGACAAATTGAACATCATAATGATATCACAATTTCTAATATGTTTCATGTATATTCAAACTAAATAATAAATAAATTTGTAAGTTAGACATACTACTGGGTGGATATGTACTCTTTCGAGTCTCGAAATCATATCATATATTAGAAATTGCTGCAAAGCATTTTTTAAAGTGATTCAATTCATTTAGGCTTTATATTTATTTGATTACATTTCTTTTATACTTATTTTTATTCACAATGAAAATTGTTAACCGAATATTCAGACCTATTGATCCATTTAATATTCCCATTTGTTTTTTTTTTTTTTTTTTTTGAAAATGATTGATCATAAAACAATTTATAAATAAACTAAATATAAATCCAAACATGACTATTTTTTAGAATTTATTGCTTTGGTAATCATAATAAAATTCCTCGAGTCATCATAATTATGCTTACCATCTAAATGATGAGTAGAATATAAAACGCAGAGCAGCAACTAAATAATACATAGTAAATAAATTTGTGGAGTCTCATCTAAACATTCTAAACATTTATATGTATTTTCTTGTAATTTATTTGTTGAATATTAAATTTGGAAAAAGAGAGATACAGGAGGGGAGAAAAAAAATGAAAAACACTCACGATCAAATGACACACTGACACACACACACTATAGTTATATAATCGCAGCTAGCTAATAAAGTTTGTGAACGCGCCGATGTGAAAATTTCATTGTCGACATACATCTGTTAACATAACTTAAGAGACAACATACACACCAACACAACAGTCACACAAACACTAGTAAACCAATTTCATTTCATTCATTCAAAAGCATACATCTAAAAAACATTCGTACAAAAATCCAAACATGTGTCAAAATGAAATGGAATGAATATGTATGGATAGTATATAAATACAAATGTAACATATATCCGTATATAGATAAACATGTATTTATATGATATGTACATGTGAGCGTGTGTTTTTGTGTATGTTGTAAGAGCGTGTGTGTGCATGTGTAACAAAGTGTAAAATGAAGAAAACAGTAGTAGGACAACAACAACAACAAGCAAATTGTGTTACGAAATACAATTACGTGTCTTGTTTAAATAATGTCTCTCTCTCTCTCTCTCTCTCTCTCTCCACACATCGTTGTATCAACAGAAATCTCGCAGAAAAGAAGGAAATGGTAGAACGATAGCCACAAAGCTGGAAGCAAGAAGTGCTGATACAAACACTGATATGTGAGGCAAAGGCATATTATACTACTATTAGAAAAAAAAAAAAACAAAATATGTATATATATATATTAGTAATAGTAAAAAGAAGATGTGGATTTTACAAGTTCACACAAGCGAAAGATTTGAAAATTTGTTACTACCAGATTGTATGTAGTTTCATTAAAATTGGTAAAAAATACATAAATACTATAGTATGTACATATTACATAAAGGTAAATAGAAAATAAATAAAAAAAGAAATCATATTTGAATTAAAGGAAGACCAGTTGATTTCATATCCTTTCATCAGAATTGAAATTAAAATTTCATAAAAGAAATGATTGTTTTTGCAAAGAACCTTGGATTTAGTATGCAGAGAATGCAGAGAGGTACAAATTTCATCTTCAAGCAAATGTAATGTCGTAAGATTTTTTGCAAAAAACTAACTCGAAAGGGAAAAATGTAATGATGGTTCAATGTAATGATTTTTTTCACTTTAGTCCACGAATCAAAATAATATTGTAATTGGCAAAAATTGTTGACATTGCAGAGACATTGCGAAAAAGGAGGAATTATGTTTGATCATTTTTCTCACTTTAGTTCCTAAACTAAAATCTAAGTGCCATACCATCTTAGAATATACCCATCAATGTTAAAATTATTAAATTTGTCGGTATTATCAATGATGCTCGAATGATAATTCTATAGTAGTCATTGAGGGAATAAGAGTTATCTGCAACTTTTTCAGCCAAAACTTTCAGCACTGACTAATCTGACTGACTAATTGTCTTTGGCAACAATTTTGATATAAATCCATTAGTGCTATGCTGACAGACACATTCCTAATTGAGCCTAATGTATTTAGATTAGCTGCAGACTTTTGAAAGAGTTGGGCTCTTAAGTTATTTTCAAAAAATACAAATACCCAGTTTCTTATTACACTGAATTCTCTTAGATATGTCTCTAAGACAGCTCTGAGTCTGATTAATAGTATATTAGATCTCTATGTCGTGCAAATAAATTTCAAGTTCAGCTCTTTATACCATCGGCAAAGGGAGAGTAATGTGTAATCCGAAATTACTTCAGTTACATTAAAGAATCATAATTTCTTCAAAATATGAGTACATAAGAAAGACATTGTCAATTTCTTTTTGTGTTGAATCTTAGGTCTTACAAGGATTCCACAAACTTAGGATTGACTAGTAAACTAGTTCGGTTTTCAGTATTTTATCGTTCTTCTCTATTTTCTACAATACGTCAGTTTGTTCCCCTTCGCCATAAAGTCTCAATGATCGTATATTCATGCCAACTACGTCAATACCTTAATCGATTTATTCATCTAAAATCTTCGCAAAATTCCACATACTGTATGCCTCTGGTAAATTTCTTTCAATCACAAGCAAACTGCATCTCTGCGTTAGAGACCGTTTTAATGAAGCTTTTAACAAGTTCCAAACTTGCTGTGTTCCCTTTTTTCCCCCCAAACGTGGCATGCATACTGTGATGTCCATCGTATATCGTGTATTCCAATCGCACTAAAAGCACATATTTTACATAGTCACTAAAGAAGACCGCAAAGCATTGCGACGACCTTTAAGTCACAACATATTATTATGAAGATTTGGCAAAGGAAGCAATCGGGGCAGCAGTAAAGTCACATGTGAACATCATGATATAATGTCCCAAGCATCGAATCATCATCCTCAAAAAGAGCTGAAGTTATATTTATGAACAAAATATAAAAGAATGCATAAAAAAGTTGCATATTTCAAGGGGTCATATTTGTTTTTCTATTTTCTGAGGACTTTACATTCTTTGTATAAAGATTTTGTCTGAGAATGTCCCTAGTGAATTTTTCCAATGAATAATTTCCTAGAATATTTTAACCCTCTAGCTACCTCCTAAATGTTATTTTATTCAAACTTTTCCAAAATGGGGTCAAAAGAACCCTTTCGTTAGAGAGCTAATGGTTTAAAATGTTCTACAAAATTTTTCCCATTAAAATTTGGCCTAAGAATGCAAAAAGTTTTTGGAGGTTTTACTATATGATCTTTCGTCGTGAGGTGGAACCATTTCTTCACCCCACAAATATTGTGTCACAGTGTAATCAATTTATGGATGCTAGTATCCAGTACGATCTCTGTTATGTTCTTCCCCTTGCAAACTTAAATAACTTAAACAATCATTTAATTTCCATCAACTAATCCAACTACTTGATAGCTCCCTCATCTAATCTAAATGACGACAAATTTTTAGATTTAATCTCATATACGAGCTCATTAAAATTTACACTTCCTTGCTGTCTTGCTGTCTCATACATAATCTTCATTATAAATATTCAATTCCATATTTGTAGATATTTTTATAGTAGAATATCTACATAGTTATATATTTTAAAAACATATCATTCAGTACAAAATAACAGCGGCAACATAATGACTAATATAATAATAAGTGGATTTCGCTTCTTTAATGGTTTTCTTTTTTTTTCACAAAATTGAAAAAAATAAAATAAAATAAATCGTGCATAGGAATTTCTTTTATCTATCATATAGTATACATGTATTGTACCAGTACCAGTGGCGTATTTTTCAAGTACCATATTATCCATATGTGTATATGTGTATGAGTGTTTAAGTGCATGCGCGCATGTAGAAATGTTATGTGGAAAATTGCTGTTGACTTACATTTCCGTTTTCAGGTCAAAGCGCGTTTCCCTCATTTATAAAATTTCTAACAAAACAAATCACTAACTAAGACATGCACTGAGCAAGATATTTATGCATATATACGAGTATACATATAAGGAGGGAGAAAATGAAAGAGAGAAGAAAGAAAGAGAGAAAGAGAGCGCTAACTAGCACATTGTCAGTGATGTCCTTTTGGCTATGGAAATGAATCTACATATACATAAATTTAGATTGTATGCACTCTAATACGACGAGTAGCTATGAAAGATTACGTTGTGCTAGAGTAGAATGTATACGTGTACATATATGGGCAAATGCATAAACGTTCTCGGCTATAATAAATAATTTCCATGTAGAAACGGATGTGTTTGTGTGTAAGTGTGTGTGGATAAGTTGGCAAAATGTTGCACGTGAGTGTGTACGTATGTATATACATACGTGTTTTCTGCTGGGGAATAGTTAAGCGTATATATATTACAATAGAGCTTGCAGTCGTACAGGATACGCGAACGGAATTGTACGTATATATACATACATACTTATATGCATATACATAGTACAAGTAAGGTACTACCACTTGTATTTGTACTTTACCCACTTTTCCGGATGACAATGAAATTACGAAGCATATACAAATGTATATAAAACAAAAACGGATAAGATAGTAGCAGAATCTGTATAAGATGACAAATTTCAATTAAATAGTACATATGTACCTACACCTGTTATACGAGTATGTACATATATATAAATGAGTAGCTGAGCAAAAAAACTGCATAAATGTGTTGGTGAACACTGTCATCCATCCAAGCCAAGTTATTATTTATTTAAATTTAGAGATGAAAGGGGCAAAAGTAATGTTTTTCCTTCATGTCACTCGTTACACCATTCAAACGACTAAGTAATGGGCAGGGCTAAAAGAAGAAACAAAACAAAAATGAAAATGGTTCAACCTTGTTCAGTGAAATATTGTCATAGAAAGTGACAAAGTATATAGATAACGAAAACAAAATAACTACACAAAGCAACACAAGCTTACTTTTAAAGGATACAAATACAAGTGAAGTTATTTCTAGTAGAGTTCGTATTGTTCTTTATAAATATAGGGTCGCAGGTCGCAGGTCGAATACTACGATTTAGAACTATAAGTTTAAAGCACACTTTACCTTCATAATTGAAAGCTAAGATCATGAGATAATTTTTTTCTAATGAATTCTTTTCATTTAACTACGGAAAAGTGTAGAGCTTCGAAAGTGTAAGGTGTCTTTAAATTCTGCACTCAAAGAGTCATGAAAATATTGAGTTTGTGTTGCGTAAACAGTCAAAACGAGAGATAACAGGTATGGAAACTACATACATACTATTGATAAGCTTCATCGTGCGAACCAATTTAGCCATTTATGTCGATTTATTTATCTCTCTGTCTGAAAAACACCGTTATAATGAAGCAATTTTGCTGAAAATTAGTATATGACATTATTTTTACCAAGACATAGAGGATTTCAAAAATGGACGGAATCCGTTAAAAACCACACCTACATCCCATACAAAAATATGTTTTCAAATGTATAATTTTACATTTTGCAGACGAAAATATAAAGTTACTAATCTGAAACTCAATACGTACAATTTAATTTACTAACTAATAGATATATTTGAAAATGGGCGTAATCGGCTAAAAATCACACTCACCTCCCATACAAAGGCATATTTCCATAGGTATGTGTTCGCACTTTTCGCATGAAAATAAAAAGCTATCAAGTTGAAACTTGGTATATATGATTACATTTACTATCGATTGCACAAGTTTGAAAATGGATATAATCGGATGAAAATCTCAACCACCTTCCATACAATCCTTTGCTTAAATATTACTGTTTTCATAATTTTCACTTGAAAAATTTAAGCAATCACAGTGCAACTTGGATCATGCTAGTATATTTATTAGTATATAAACTAGTGCGAATATGGGCGTAATCGAATGAAAACCACGCCTACTTCCCATACAAAAGTATGTTTTTGCATATGTCTTTTCATATTATTCGCACAAAAAATTACAGTTAAGGTTAGGTTAGTTAGGTACACATGATTATAATAACTAACAATTTTGAAATTATTGAAAATAGGCAAAACTAGATTAAAATTTCATCTATCTCTCATACAAAAATGGAAGCATTCATATACATATATGTATATTGTCTTTCCCAAACTTTTGATAATGCATAGAATTTATTTTATTCGTTATGAATGCAGCATAAAAAATTAATAGAGTTTTCAAAAAAAAAGAAAACATTAATAAAACAGCATACATATTTCAAATTAATTGGCACTTTAATTATTTTAAAAAGTCAAAAAATACCAGGTATCGTATGGTATATGAGCTTAAATTAATTTCATGCATATTTTTTGGCAAATAAATTCAACTAACTCTCTATCTGTGTCTAAATTTACCTATTTTTTTCTCTATATATTTCTATATTTCTCTCTTATTCACGACAAATGTATACATACACATACATACATATATTATATAAGTACATACTAGAAAAAAAAGTATATCACCCAAATGCAGAATAATAAATTATATTCACTTGTTTTTGCAATCATAAACTATCCATATAATTTACTCACACAACTCGCAGAGCCTGTAGTTAGTATGAGCGTATTTATTTTAGCACTACTACTACTACTACCTATCTACATATATATATAAATTAGTACTGAGTGCATACAATATGCATGTGAGCATACACTAATCCATAACTATTCTATATTAATATGTGCGCGTATGCATATGAAAAATTATTATTATTGCCACTGATAAAATTTATATTATATGAGTATGTGATTTTTGACTGCCAACGGTACAAAAAAATTGAGTATTAAAGAGCACCAATATGAACTTAAACCATATATTGAAACAATAGTTAAAGGTTCTTTGAATATACTCATACTCATACTCATACTCATACAATATACTCATACGACAATCAACTCCGTTATATAAATATTAATCAGAAATTAAACGTAATGGCGATAAGATCAAAAATTCGTATATTGCTTGAAAATATTGACGAACGTCTCAAATAATCACTATATATATAGATTTCTTACAGGCTTCTTCATATCCTTACACCATTACAGCAGCAGTAGTTCTGAATTGCAAATATTTAATCGCAATTTGATAGTCTATAAATGTGCTGCAGTGAGTCCCTTATTATATAACAATTATCATTGGAAGGCAAACCTAGTCAAACGTATGCAAAATTACCAGCTGTGAATGCATACCAGAGTGAGTTGGTTGCCTTTTATGTATAGGTACGTATTCTAGCATTCTCGCACAAAAAAAAAAAACAAAAATTAAACACTTTAAATATGTAATGGTACCAGTATCCACAGCCAAGTGCAAACGCAAATATAAATATATTCACGTATCTACTATAATGAATACAAACGCATAATAATATTGCGTCTATTAATGAGTGTTAATGTAATGGAGTCATAAACCAAAAAACAAACAAAAAGAGAAAATCATGATGAATGTGATAAATGCGTGTGTGCATTTTTATGCTCTGTGCCATTTTCTGGTGATTAAGTGCTGATTACTTACATATGCGTATACGCAACCATACATATGTATATATGTGCATATACTCATTGATGTACTCGTATGTATGAAAAATACACACATAAACATAGAAAGGGTAATAAATTACTCATACCATTGAAGGGCTGCTGTTATGTGGAAATATATGTGAAAACATATCAGTTTATCATGAAAATGTAATATAGAAATTAATCAAGTCTCCAACAACATTGAGAAAATGTGTACGTATGTAACCATAAATGAACCCAGTAGGGAAAATATTACCAAAGTTCAGTTCAAATTGATAATGCATTAACCACTTTCCTACATGGTATGTGCGTATTTCTAATTTTTATGCAATACACATCAACCTTTCCAACACCAGTCGTTTCGGCTTCTAATGCATACTCGCATTTAATATGATTTCGAATTCTATGTGCACAAAAGCGTTAAATTCATTTAACAAATGACCGATATTTACAGATCATTGAGTGAATAATTTAAATCACCTATGACTGCTAAAAGTTCTTTGTATTGTAATATTTTGTTATTGTTTTAAGTTTTATTTTTAATTGCAAACGAACTATTCCTTAACACACTTTGCCCTCAATTTGGTTCTCTTCATTACGAGGTAACTCTTTGTATTTGAGTTGATTTTCATGTTCATTTACTTGTATATTTCTTTTTGCTTTTGAGTGTGTGTTTTTTTGTTTTCTTATTTTATTTTTGTTTTAATTGTGAATTTATTTATTTGACTACTCAAATACAAGAAGCAAAGATTTGAGAAATGAATAAATGAACAAAACTTTAATTTAAAGTATTTCGTATTTGTTCATTACTCGTTCATTGTGTGTGTGTGTGCGTTTGTATGTATATTATCATTGGTAGATACGTGTCGTGTCTGCAGCAACAAAACATACAAGATAAAGCAACAAAATGGAAAAACAACAAAATGAAAAAATTAAATAAAAAAAATTGAGAACAAGAACACAGTAAGGAAATATCCTTAAGCTACTTTGCAATTAGGTTTATTTTTCATTTCACTCGTTTGCAGGCGTTTGCTAAAAATTCTATTTCTTCTCCTCTTTTTCGCCATCTTCTTCTTGCTACATTTTATTCTTCTTCTTGATTACTACCTTCTCCAAAGACTTCTTCAACTTTTTCTCATGAGCACCTTGTGCTTACATACATTCTATATATTTCGTATATAGAATAACACCAACAGTAGCAGTACATTTCTTCAAAATACCAACATTCGTACTCATATTAAACACAAACATACAGGAGCAAAAATCTTTCTATTTTTCTTTCTATTTCAGCAGTTATTCTTTTTTTTTTTTCTCTTTCACTTTCTGTAATGAAACAGTGTTTCTTAACCAATGTGACAACACATTGAATGACAAATAATTTCAATAAAAGTTAAATAATTGCTTGCAATTTCAAATTAAGATAAAATTTTCAACAGGTGGCATCACCAATCAAAATTTCAACTAACATTTGGCAAAAGTGGAACCTTTCACCAGATCGCTGGAGAGGTTCTGGAGAGAAATGTCTATTATTCAATACAATCTTGATAATCAAACAGAAAAAGCAATGGACGATATACGTACATACAACGTTATACGTCCTATATATCAATATGTTGTGTAAAAGTTGGTCGCAAAACAAAATGCCATATAAAGAATCAATTATTTTCAACATTTATGCTGTACACTGGTTAAAGCATATAGCATTTGGGTCGCAAATCGGAAAAGTGCTACAATTAAAATCAATTGTTACAGCGAAATGCCATATAAAATGCGGCCGTATAGCAAGGTACGAGTATGTATGCATTCAATTCATGCATGATATTCAAATTACTATTAGATTCGCTAGATTCGTGGGTTCTCGTGTCTAGATACTGATATTTCTATATCGAAAAAGAATCGTCCAAGACGACAGAGATTTGCACCGAATTCCGAAAACATTGATGATGGCATTTGCCTATTTTGAGAAGCTCCAAAAATTTTCACTATTATACTAAAGACCCAAAAATAAATTTAGAAACCTTGGTACGTCAAGAAAATAAATTCTCTAAATTTTTTGTTCAAAGCTTTTATCACAAAATTGGGGTAATTATTTCACTTTGATACAAATTTTAATATATTTTAAATTTTATTTGTCTCCAATATTCTCAGTGGGCAAATCCAATATTATATTTGGGAAAGTCACTAATTGAGAGCATTTCTGAATGTGACTAACAGGAAGAACTTAAAGTGATATGGAAATCGATATTTTTTAAATAATTGTTAAGAATTACAATCTTTGTTAGTATAAAAACAATAGCATTATAATTGTCGCAATTGAAAAAGATTGAAGCACTCATAACTTTTGGTTGGAAATACATTGAATGAGTGAGTTATAAGGTGAACGGGTGAGTGCATACATATGTGAATGAATGAGAGTGCTCATCAAGAATTTTCAATTCGAAAAATTCTCCTTGCAAATACAGAAAAAAAAGCAAAATACATGAAATGAAGACATCATATGAAAATTATTAAATAAACACATGACAATTTACTTTAATTTAATATTATATTTTCTTTATGTATATATGTAGCTATATCAGCTGCTGCATCTTCACTTCACTCCTTCTTCATATTATTATAATTATATTCTCACTCGTTTAATGTGAATGTATAGCTATTTTCTGTTGAAGTAGGTATTAAATATAATACCAATATATGTACAATTTCGACAATACATATATGAAAATTAGCGTGGGTCGTACTGATAATTTGTATATAGAAAAAGACAATGACATATAGAGGAATGTGATACAAATATTAAATATTTTATAACACTTGATGAGTAGGTATTATAGTTTTACAAAAAATTGGGTACTATTGAATGCTTGATTTCAGAATATCATACAATTTAAAATGATATGAACTCATAAATCTGCAAAATTTTAAAGAATATATTTTTTCGAAAAATAGCGACATTAATAAAAATAATTGTATTTTTATTTTACTTCATATATTCAGCTTATGAGAGCATCATCTTTATTTCCTTTTATAAAGCACAATAAAATAACTGAGCTACTAAAATATTTAAATCAAACATATACATTAATTTGGAATAATCCGTAGTATATTTCTATTTTATTGTACATCTTGTAGGCCAACAAATGTGAGCCTACCTAATACTATATGGTATAGATTGCACTTATATGTATTCTCTCTCTCTCTCTCTCTCTCCCTGTCTCGAGCAATTACAACCACATCGACAACACCATACATTACCAGCGGTTAGCCGGAAGGATTTTTTCTGTTTTTTATTATACCCTGCATAATGCAATATGCATGGTATATTCATTTCGGTCAGATGTTTGTGTCCACTTGAAGGAATCTCCGGAGATATAGACATGGATATATATTCGTGATCAGCGTCGATTAAATTTTCGATTTAACGATGTCCGTCCGTCCGTCCGTCCGTCCGTCCGTCTGTCTGTCACCTGGCTGGTTCGCACGATAACTTGAGTAAATATTGAGCTATTTCGATGAAATTTGGCATAAGTAATCTATGATCCAAGAGTACGGAGGGGATTGATATTGGGCATGATCGGTCAATAACCACGCCCACACCAAGCATTCAAAGCGACTAACCTCGAAATTTTCAAAATCTTTAACTTGCTATAACTCACACAATATACCACTTGGGACAACAATATTTTGCACATAGAGTTATATTATACTACTATATAACCTCACCAAAAGTGGATGAGCCACGCCTACTTTCTAGCGTAGCTCCCATACAAAGTGTCTGTATTTCTTTTAAATTGAAACTGCTGTAACTTCTACAATCTTCTGTCTAGAATAACCATAATTGACACTTAGATTAACACGGTAGTCGGAAATAATATGGCAGAAAATCAATGTGCCACGCCCACTCCTTTTTGGGTCTCCCATACAAAGTTGCGGAAATTAAAAAAAATGTTACCGGTTATAACTTGCAAACTATTCAGCGTAGAATAACGAGATTTAAGGTGTGGATTAGTATTATACGAGCAACTAGGCTCACAGAAAATGGGCGTACCACGCCCAGTGTTTATCGTAGCCCCCATACAAATTTTAAATTGAAACAGCTGCAACTTCGGCAATCTTCTGTCTAGAATAACCATAATTGACACTTAAATTAATATCGTAGTCGGCAAAATCTGGCAGAAAATCAGTGTGCCACGCCCACTCCTTCATGGGTCTCCCATACAAAGTCCAGTGAATTAAACTAAAATTTTAAGCTCCATAGCTTACAAACCATTTAGCCTAGGACAACGAGACTTAGGGTATGGATTAGTATTGTACGAGCAACTAGGCTCACAGAAAATGGGCGCACCACGCCCAGTGTTTATCGTAGCCCCCATACAAATTTTAAATTGAAACAGCTGTAACTTCGGCAATCTTATGTCTACAATAACCATAATTGACAGTTAAATTAATATCGTAGTCGGAAATCATCTGGCGAAAAATCAGCGTACCACGCCCACTTCTTATTGGGGCTCCCATACAAAGTTAAGGAAATTAAACAAAAATGTTAACCACCATAACTTAGAAACTATTCAACTTAGGACACCAAATTTAAGGTGTGGATTAACAGAATGGAATAGTATGGAATAGTATTGTACGAGCAACTAGGCTCACAGAAAATGGGAGCACCACGCCCACTGTTTATCGTAGCCCCCATACAAATTTTAAATTGAAACAGCTGTAACTTCGGCAATCTTCTGTCTAGAATAACCATAATTGACACTTAAATTAATATCGTAGTCGGCAAAAATCTGGCAGAAAATCAGTGTGCCACGCCCACTCCTTCATGGGTCTCCCATACAAAGTCGAGTGAATTAAACTAAAATTTTAAGCTCCATAGCTTACAAACCATTTAGCCTAGGACAACGAGACTTAGGGTATGGATTAGTATTGTACGAGCAACTAGGCTCACAGAAAATGGGCGCACCACGCCCAGTGTTTATCGTAGCCCCCATACAAATTTTAAATTGAAACAGCTGTAACTTCGGCAATCTTATGTCTACAATAACCATAATTGACACTTAAATTAATATCGTAGTCGGAAATCATCTGGCGAAAAATCAGCGTACCACGCCCACTTCTTATTGGGGCTCCCATACAAAGTTAAGGAAATTAAACAAAAATGTTAACCACCATAACTTAGAAACTATTCAACTTAGGACACCAAATTTAAGGTGTGGATTAACATTGAAAAATTAATTGGATTTACTAGAAAGTGGTAAGCCACGCCCACTTTTTATATAGCTCCCATACTAAGCCTCGGAATTATCTTAAAATCCTTTTACTTCGTCAAAGTCAACCATATTTCGGGTGTAAATTAGTAGTATATGCAAAAATTGTTTCTCGAAAAGTGGAAATAAAAAAAAAGTTGGATATTCGAGTAAACTTTTTATATATAAATCTACATATGCAGGGTATAGTTTGGTCGGCCCCAGCCGACTGTAAGGAAATTTTTTTTTTCTTTTTTTGGTGCGTAAAAGGAGAGCACACATACATAAGATACCACAAGCTCAAGCACACATTTTAATCAAAAATGAAAAGTAAAAGAAGAAAAATAAAAAAAAAACATGAAAAATGAAAGGAAAACATTTTCAGAAAAGAAAGAAAAAAAAATTCTAAAATAAAATAAAACCATATACGAGTATGTTCGCATTTACGTACACGCATACATGTGTTGTTCATAAGCACAAAGAAAAAGGATGTCAGGATAAATTATGTTAGACAAGTTGTCTACAGACACTCACACTCACACATAAGCTTCTCCACTATACGCATAATATTCATACAAGTACAAGTATTGTACTACTAATAATATGATAGATAGATGTATGTATGATACTATAAATGGAGCTAAGTATGAGTGTGATGAAAAATGGAATTTTAAAGTGGATAAAATGAAACTAAACGAAATGAAATGAAATCAAATCATCATCATCATCATCATCATTATTTATCATTACCTTCATAGCCATTCTCTTAATTATAGTAATTATATACTATATTATTGAAAAACAAAAAACAAAAAAGAAGAAAAGTTTTAAACATTTACGAGTACTTATTACTTAAATATGAATAATACATAACTAAATATGAATATATGCATGAGATGGAATACCACAAGTAATGTGAAGAAATTAA
Source organism: Megamerina dolium (assembly GCA_963854835.1). Classification (NCBI taxonomy): domain Eukaryota; kingdom Metazoa; phylum Arthropoda; class Insecta; order Diptera; family Megamerinidae; genus Megamerina; species Megamerina dolium. Next base: position 12,674,256 of record OY978526.1, on the reverse strand, counting down.
TTAAGTAGATAGGCAGGTATATAAAATTTTAATGGTATAGGTACTGCTTTCGAAAAACTTCTGATACTGATGATAGTGATGATGGAAGTGAATGAAATATAATGGAGATAAAATCAAGTATGCACTCAATGGCAGCACTTTTCATTACAACTCAAAGTAATATTTAATAATATCAAAGGTCCATTTCACATCACATACTTAACCTGTGATGGTAAATGTGATCCATAATAATAAAAACTTTAAGAATGTGTTAGAAAAAGTTCCCTCAAAACTTCTCAATTCGATCCTGTAATTTATTTAACACAAACAACATGTATACCCCCAAATGTTGCTTAATTGAAATGTGTATATATACATATGAATGTATATATACATATGAATGTATATATACATATGAATGTATATAAACTAATTTGAATAGAAATTGGAAATATCGATTACCTAATGAAACATGTCAATTATGATAAATCAAAGGTCTTTTGTACAATTGAATGAGTTCAAGCATATACATGAGTTGCAGAGGACAGAAGTTAATTAAAATTTAAATTTCAATGCATTCACAAAAATCTTGATATAAATTCAATTTTTTGTTGCTTTCTTTCTTTATTTTTTTACTTCTCTCTTCTTCTGCAAGATTTGTTTTTCCAGCCTTATAATAGGCAGCGAAGTGTTGATCAATGTAATGATGATGATGATGATGATGATGATGGTGAGGCCTTTCATAGAGTTTTTATATGTTAATCATCTTCTTAATTTCATTTAAATACATTGTATGCCTTTTCTTTCTTTTTTTTTCTATTTTTCTCTTATAAAGAATTACAATTTGATTAAATGCACATTTCATTTTACAATCTTCAACCAAAGTCAAATATATATACAATACATATAGTATCTAAATAAACAGAGTAGAAAATTTGTAGCAACATCTGCCTGCATTAGTGCTGTTTAAATTTTAAGAATATGATTTTTCTCTTTCAATTCGTTGAATAATTTTCTGAAAAGATTTCTTGCAAAGAATATTGAAGAAGTTTGTCCAACGATCTTCTATTTCTTTCAATGGATTTGAATATATTTTTTTTTTTGTAAAATCCATTCCACTTTGTGATCACATCTAATGTGTATGTACATCAAAAAAGAAATCAAAAGCAATAATATGAAAACATAGAGAAAGAATTAGTTTGGCGGATATTCAATTTACAATGCTCAAGTTCTAAGGCATTTCTTCAATACGAACGCTAAATACCCAATGGGAAAAAGTTAGCATTTGTAAGAGAAGGCAAACTATGCACATCATTATTATGCAAATTATAAAATGAAACGTAAAATGCTTCATATACTTTGTTCACTGATTTGCTTACAATGTTTTTTCATGAAAAATAACTTCAGTGACTTCGGTACTTTTCTACTGGGATAAATTTACGTAGGTACAGTGTGTGCAGTCAATTGACATAACCACAGAAATTTTAATATTGAAATGAAATCAGTTTAATTGCGGCACAAATAGAATAACCACAAACACATCCTCCTCTACACCAGCTTTACTTCTATCTCCAGCATTGATGATGATAAGAAGGGATATGTATGTAATAGCAACAACAACAACAAAAATAATAATAAAAGTAACAAGCAGTTGTAGTACAAAGTGTATCTCAAGGCAAAATGTTATAAATACTTTGATGTGAAACGCTTATGACAACACCAGCCCAAGCAGCATCAGCAACACCACCAATACAATCAAAGAGCAAAGAGTAATGTAATGTTAATAGAAAACGATGAACAGACAAGAAAAAACAAGAAGAAGATGCAGCGGAATATGCAAAATCATAGCATAAGTGAGAATATGAAGAAATGAAGAAAAAGTAAACAATATATACGAACGATAATAGTGTTGTTGAATGTAAGTGAAGATGAATACTGAAACATCAGCAAAATTATCTTCATCTTCTTCTTCTTCTTCATCATCGTCGTTATCATCATCTTCGTTTCATATGGCAAATGCAGCAACATTACTAAAAACACTCAGCAACAACATTAGTATTAGTATCATCCTCACCATTCTCATCATCATCATCAACTGAGCAACACTCTGTCAGCAGTCAGCAACACTAACTATAGTAACAACACACTGATTGCAAAACTAACCGCCAACGGGAAATGAATCGTCTACAAACAAGCAAAAAATGTACATTAATGCTTTTGGTATTTCTATTTTTTTTTTACCCCCCTCAACAACGACCAAAAAAGAGAAATGAGAACCAAATAAAAGGACAGTAGTAGACTCATCGTAATAATAAAGACTAGAGGATATTCTATTAGTTTTGTCTGTTTGTTGTTTGTCTGCCGCCTATTTGACTTTTTCTATTTACACATCTAAATATACATAGATTGATTTGATTACTTTTAGATTACACTAATGGTTAGTTTCATAATGTCATAATCATAGTCATGCACACAGTGTGCTATTTGTAATTTATTCAATCACTCAATAAATGTATAATCATGATAATGATGATGGAATATTATAAATATTTCGATGTATTGATTAAATTCAATTAAGCCAAATCTATCATCAAAGAGAGCTCTTGCTAAAGGTTTAAAGGTCTTCAGCAAGTTAACCTCCCAAGTTTCTAAACTTTCGTAAGTTTCGGTACAATAAAAATATGTATAAAATTTTGGAAGTAATTGCTTCTATTGGGCTTCTATACGAAATGTGAGTGGAGGCTCCAAACAATACATTAGGCATAGATGCTATAAAGTCTTTTTTTCTCCATTTTCACTTCTCTCGGGAGCATAGGGCCTCGACAAGACTCTTCCATCGTACAAGGTTCGGTGCTGTTTTCTTTGCGCCGTCCCATGTTGTGTTGACATCAGCTAGCTCGCGCAATATCGACCTATTCCAAGTATTTTTTGGTCGACCGCTTTCTATATTTGATTTGCTACAGAACGGGTTCTTCATTCGTTAGTCTCCACAGCGCGTCGTTGCTGATGGTGTTCGGCCAGAATATTCTACAGATGAAGCGGAGGCATCTGTTGGGTGGCTTAACTTAGCAAAAATTTATTTAGAGTCCTCCGTAAAATTTTGTTTATCATATTTTTTTAAATTGGAAGGAGCTTCGGCAAGTATTTCGCAAAGAACTTATCCCATAAGAGCCCTGAATACCATTACAATGAGAACCATTCATTGTATTAGTAGCTTTTGCATATGTAAGGTTTGAGAAACCGTCAAAAATCATTTCGTGATTGTAAGCGGCTTAATGAAGCACAAATTAAGGGTTAAACTTCATGACAATTTCTGTCGTCACTATAAGCGCGACGATAAAGAGAAAGCTGACTTCTACTGTGGACGTCTGCATAAGCTAATTTAATATAGGGCTCTTCTATATATACTTTTTCTATCCTCTTGAGAGTTCAACTTTTCTACATAAAACATTTATACACATATCAAGTGTTGACTCTCCTTAAAGGTACTTGTCATTTGCGGTGAATTGAATTTAAATGCAATATTTCAAAGCGATATGTGGAATAGAATAAACAAGCATATTATGTCGTCTTATCAAAAGCACTGCGCGTCTACTGTGCTTCTAAGAACTTTAGGTCCAACTATAAATTGAATTGAATAATATTCTTAGATTTTGCATAAAACCACAAGCATCATAGAAACAGAGAGGTTATATAGATGTAACTAAGTGACTACAATCACAACAACAAAGATGAGGTTGTTTTAATAGAGAAATAAAAATGGAATGTAATCTATTTAAAATGTACGACAGCAGAAGAGGTAAAGACACCGTGATTGAGAATCATTTCAATGCTGATTTGTATATGATAGCATATTTTTTTGTACGATGGATGAATGAATGAGAATGAGTACAGTACAATGCAAGCAAGCAACATTAACATATTATTTGCTTTGCACTGCTTTGCTATGCTTTGCTTTACTTTGAATGTCATTCCTGTTATTGAGCTTTAGAATTTGAGAGAATTTTAATTTAAATAAAATCAAATACAAAAAAAAAATTGCTTTATTTTTTTTTCAAATGAATTGAAAGATTAACAAAAGCTTGTGAGTAAGAGAGTGAGAGGAAGAGTTTGAGTAGATTTCCTATTTACAGCCAAAGCTTGACATTTAAAAACCTCATCTCCCAAAGATGTATATTGAGTTGGGGAAAAAGTATCGTCCTTTGATATACCCACACTGTTGAACGAATGATACCAGCTGCATATGAGACGACTCTACTTTTGACAGTTAACACGTTTATTACACGTTTGTTGAAGTCGATGCAGTGTGCAAAAAGTAGCTTGCTGCAAAAGTTATGGGAAATTTTAGGGGAAAAATTCAATATCTTCTAAAATTAAGAAATTATTGATCATATTAAGATCTCGTAGAATAAAAATGCTTCAGTTGTCTTCAAAACGGAACTATGAATCAAAAACATGAGAATTTCAAAACATTCTCACATGAAATAATAAAAGTATGTTTAAATAAAAATCCCTTTACTTCCAGTTTTACTCAGTAACATCCGATAATTTTTCCCCAACTTTTATACGTTCTATACTCATATGTCCGCATACGTTTAAAATCAATGCACTGTCAAATGTATGATGCCTGTAAACGTATGGAAGTGTGTACGTATGGGAATATCCATCTCTATATGTATGTATACAAAGTGTACACTGTACAACATGGATAAATGTTCATAACACACCCATTGCTGATATTTCAATAGATTTATTTATTTTTTAGAAACTACACACATTGACTATAAAAGAATAAATTCAAAAACGAAAATTTAAAATAATCCTTACATAAATACATACATACAATATATGAAAAGATAGAAATATTCCAATATGAAAAAAAAGCAAAACAAGAAAAACAAATAAAATAAAACCAAAAAAATAAAAGGCAAAGCAATTCAATGCAAAATGTTATTTTAGTGGCGCACTTAGCATTTCCTCTTTTCGTATTCATAGAGATTTTGTATGTAAATACATAACAGTGTGTGTGTGTGTTGTTTTCGTTTCATTTTGCAACATGTTTACTTACATACCAACAACAACAACAACAACAACAAGAACAAGAACAACAACAGAAACAGGAACAACTGGCCTCATCCATATTGGTTACATTTATTTAAACAGCTTTTTAAACAGTTGCGCATGGACACACTAACACGAAGCTTAACGCTCACTCACTCACTCACTCACTCACTTACTCAATTTCTCCACATATCACTCTCAGTCAGCCAGATAGTGTTGTGATTTAAATGTATGGTATTCATGTAGGTACGAGCTATTATTTTTTTTTTCTCTTGTTTGTCCATGCACATGGGCTTACAATAAATGCTTTGAAAAAGGATTTTTAACATGCTGTGTTATTGCATAGTGTAATATAATAGCAAGAGTAAAATGTGTAATACACACTACCTTACAACACGCAAATGTACACTTTCATATATATATATATATATATATATATATATATATATATATATATATATATATATATATATATATATATATATATATATATATATATATATATATATATATATATATATATATATATATATAAAAATATATATACACACACAAACACATAATATAGGTGTGCATGTTACAAGTACCTACTCGTATGTTTAATATCCTTTGCTTTTAAGTAAATCAAATATGGGTTTTTATTCGAATTTTCAATCTCTTCTTTTTTTTTTTTTCTTATTTTAATTTTTATTTTATTTTACATATTTCTATGTTTTGTTTTTATTCAATTCAATTCAATCCATTCACCAACAACCACCTACTATTGATATTTTCATGATGATGATGATGATACTCGTACATATGTGAATACTCATATATTTAATGTAATAAATCACAGAGAGATTGTTACTTTGTCATGGCGATCGATTTTATTCAAAGTGAATAAAAAAGAAAATATCACCTAAAAACAGCCTAAAATAGAAATTTGTTAAAATGAAAATACAACTCAAATACAAAGACAAAATATCGAAGCGATCTAGTGTGTAATTACTTTTTCCAGTAAACTAACTACAAAATTATTTCAACAAATTTGCACAAACTTATTGCTTTGATGTCTCAAAAAACGGCGCCTTCTCAATTCTCCCTCAAGTTTATTTTCTTTTGTAGTTAGTATTTTAGCTACAGATATATTGGATACCGGGACACAAGGGTATACAGGAAAACGAGACTGCCAATCGAATTGTCAAAGAAGGCGTCTCCGATATCCAAACGAGTAACATACCTATGCCACTATTCACGACTCACAATAATCTAAACTCAAGTGCGATATGGAAATCAGCAGAAAGGTGGAGAAGTATGAACACCTGTAGGACTGCCAAAATAATGCTTGGGTCTCTTAACAGAGTCGTCTGCAGAACCATGGTTGGCGCAATCACGTGACACTGCGTCACGGCATCCCAAGCTCACAAGATAAGTGATATAGAGCACGACGGATGCTGGAAATGCAAAAAGCCACGTGTAAAGGAGACTCTGGAGTATCTGCTATGCAGCTATCCAGCACTTTGTAGAACTCGTTTAAATTGGTTTGGAGCCCCGGAGTTACTCAATATAGCTGAAGAAGCGGCCTCAAGCAAGATAGCACTCTTAAAATTCGCAATAAAAATCGAATTATTTAAAGATCTTTACAACTTGTAACTAGGTCTAGACGTTTTGGTATCACTAAGGACCCATATAGGGTCTAGATGTGACCTCATCGCGGAGGTCTGCCAGTATAACCTAACCTAACCTAGTCATTCATCACGAAGCGCTACATAATTCAGCATCAGATCGAAATTACTTAAAATATATTGCAAAAGCTCGTGTTTCGTGAACGGAACGTATCTTGAGCTACGAGGTAATTTCGGTCAATATGACCGCTCAGCCGAGCAAATAATTCAAATATCACTTAAGTGGTTCGGTTTCTGATCGAACAGCTCCTGTAAGATACAGAAACTTGCGTTTAATCGCTTGTTATAGTTCATGAAAGAATACCCAAGTCTCTCGATTTCCCATCTTTCATAAAATATTGGTTGTTGAACTTTGTGAATTTTGCGAACTGACTTGTTGGTCTCAACTTCGTGAATTGATGAAGCAATTTGAGCCTGCAAGACTACAGAGAGTTTCGATATCGTCTACGCCAGAACGCAAATGTCGTGCACTCTCAAATGATTAATTTCTAAATTATGATTTCCAGTGTGTTGACAACCCTTTCAACTCACCCCCACAGATATGGATAAAAATTTCAGTAGAATTTTGTGGCCGAGAAACATTCACATGACTTACAAAAAGGTCTGCAAAAACTTTATACTTCTTCTCAAACGCATTATGGGATTATACGTCCGAAATGAGTGTAACTAGGTGATGAGATTTAACGTATATGAAACTTTTTTTCAAATATACAGAATCACCAATAGACCCCCAATCTCAATTCGGTGCTCCTGTATAAAATTGATATTGATGTCCTAAAGAACATACATTTTATAGGGGAGTAATTCTAACGATCGGAAATAGGGAGGCAGTATAATTACAAAAATGATTGGGGCAGAAGAACTAATAAAAGTCGGTCATACTGTGCATTTTCTGGATTTATGGTTATTTTTCGATTTTTAGGTGCACTTCAGTTCGCTTTATAGGGGAGCTTTTCTAAATAATAACGATAGAGATAACGTCTGAGGCTGATTTTATTGGCCCTGACCACGTTTTGCCACTTCCCTCTGAAGCCATCAAGACCATAATTAAGAACTGAAGTGCTTCAGTCCATCTTCCATTACGAATATTGCTAAAAGCTCTGCCCTAGAAGAATTTCATCTGCGAGTGCATATTCAATAATTCTCAAGACAACCTCTCCAATAAATTTTCTCCACCCTTAGAGCCTATGAGATGAGTATTTATTAAATGAAATACATATAACAAATGGATGTTTGCGAAAAGCATACAAACAACAATGCAATTTAGTCAAAATAAGATTGTTCGTGCAATAAGCTTCAAGTACTTGTATGTACTTGAATTTAATCAGAATATAATCTAAATGCAAATAACTAGCACAAAAATAAAAAGCAAAACTGGCGCAAAAAAAAAAAACTTTAAAAGGTAAAGTATAAAAGACCAAATTTGTTTTCACAGAAACACACAGGAACAAGGTTTTGTTTTAGCCACGGCGGTGGTACATAACAAAAAAACTTATACCACACACACACACATACACTCATCATATGTGATTGTAAAAAACAATCATCTGCATATAGGTAGTACAACAAATTTTATGAGAAATAAATATACGACTACCTTCAAACATATAAACAGACATATACACACACACTCATACACAGCAATGAGCAAGTGAATGATGATACAAAGGTGTTTACTGTGAAATGTTTGTCTGGCTGTATATGTTTTTGCATATATGTAGGTTGTAGTGGTAATATTATATTACATTCCGGCTGGTTTTTATTATTTTTATTATGATTTTCTTTTTTCTTGTTTTTATTATTATTTTTTTTTTTTTTGTTTTTTTGTTTTTTACCATCCATCTACTTCTTCTTTGGTATTTTGTGTTTTGTTTATTTTCGCGTAACACATTGGAGAATTACTGCAATTACGTTAAAAGCAATTTAACAACATACACACACACACGCACACACATACACTTGCGTGTAAATGAATGAATGGTTTCTAAACTGAACCCCCATAAGTTGTTAAGCGTCTTTGTTTATGAGCTCATATGCAAATGCATCTGGTATGTGTTCGAGTTGAATTGTACAACAAAAACATACTCATGCGATACATGTGTATGACTGTGATTGTATGCAAAGTGTTAGTCACTTCACACACACACAACTGGATTCCCTGGAAATTTAAGTAACGACTTGGCTGCCGGCACGATTACCAGCAACAACAACAACAACAACAACAACAACATCTAACCGCAATACAACAACTACAGTAACAAAAATTAATAGCAGCATTAGCAGCAGCGGAGGCATTGGCAGCAGTCAGTATTCAGACGAAAAACCCAACGAAAAGGCGACAAGTTTGTTGAACTGTGTGTGTGTGTGTGCGTGTGTGATTTTGGTTGATTTGGTCATACAAAGATTTGCTCTTCGTGCATTCAAACGATTTTACCTTTTTCTGATGAGTTCACACTCAACAACAATGCCTCAAGCACATTTACCTATGTCTGTGCTCATATAACGAGGTGCTTTACTAAAATTCCACCATCCATTCTCCTTCTTATATATATATAAGTATTATATAAATACTTTAATTTCAATCAGTCCTGCCTGCCAACCTGTCTGTATGAGTATGTCTGTGTGTCTGTCTGTCTGTTTGTCTACCCAGATTTCATACATTCTCTTCATTACATTACCTTTTCAAAAGACTCATTCTTCTTAAGTTGTTGTATTGTTTAATGCATTTAATTTGATTTAATGTATATTTTATATAAAAATGTTCATACAAGGATGTATGAATGTATGTACATATGTATCTCCCTGTAGATTTCTATGTACTTACTATGTAAACCAAAGAAAGTTGGTGTTGCGCCACGAATGAGTGCGTGTCTTTGAAAAAGTGTAAAAATTTAATGCTTTTAAGTTACATAAACAACACATTTAAATAAATTGAAAAAATCATAGACTAAAATGAAATGGAATAACACAGATGAAACATTTAGAAGATGAGGTGAGGCAACTATGCATATCCAATTCCAAGAGGAATAAGTTACAAAATTTTTAAATTGCAATTAACTCAAGTGTTTGAAACTTAATTTGAGCTACCCTGCTTTTGTCATTAAGTTATGTGTCAAAATACCTTAGAAGAGTACTCACTCTATAAGATCATCAGAGACAATGCCAATGCCTCCCAAACTCACTCTGTTTGCAAGAGAATTATGTCAGTTGAGCTATCTGAAGAGGAGCTAATGAAGTTATGAAGTCAAATTATTCAACATTCGACATCCTCAGAAAGATTTTTGGTTCTAAATTTCTTGCAATCAACAACAGCGCATTCAACAGTGCTTGATTTTAGTTCAAAGAAAAAAATAATACTGTTCGGAATTTTTCCAAATATTTTAATATCGTTCGAATGGCCACACAATAAGATTAAGTGTAGAAAGTTATTTCGCGGATATGTTCACCGCAACTATTCCATAGATATTCCACTGTTTCGGTCATATTCTTGATGACATTTTGCAGTATGACCTCCGGAATGGCACGAATCACCGATGTAATATTGCTTTTCAAGTTTGGAATTGTCTTCCGATCATTCACATCGACTTTATCCTTCGAGTAACGCCACAGATAAAAGTATAACGGTGTCAAATCGCATGATCTGGGCGACCAATTCACATTACCGCGACGGGAATTTGCGACGCAAAAAGTCCAAATTGAGGCGAGTTGTGAGTGGTGTAGTGCGGTCCTGTTGAACCCACATATCGTCCGGACCCTGAGCTTTAACCTCCTGCACAAAGTAGTCCTCCAGCTCAGAATTGACATTTTCGATGCTTCCGTTCTCATCTTCGAAAAAATATCATTATAAACTGCACCAAACAGTGACTCGCAGTGGCTGCTTGACAATAAGGTGTGGGTTTCCCGGGTGTAACCTCAAGTCAATGAGGTTGCGGAAGTGGTCAATTGGGGCGAACGATGACGAAGAGACATTCCGGGGGACTCGACAGCAGCAATATTCTCAGCACTGCGTGCATTCTGCACTCTGGTTGGCTTCGAAACCTTAAATGCGAACCCAATTTGATAAATGTTCACAATGTTCGCACAATTGTTTCACTAATGTGGTGATTGCGACCCCATTTTTCGTGAATCGATCGTAACGTTTGCACTATCGACTTGGAATTTAAGATCCAAAAATCTATGATTTGAATGAGTTGTTCTTTCGTATAGCGATCCATAACTAAAATCCTATAGTGTCACAATGGCAATGACATAAAATATGGAGGGAAAGTGTCGATAATGCAGATTTTAATCGATGAAAAAGTACCACAACTATTATTGGAACACATACTGTATATTCTTTCGAGGCCCTGTATATAAAATGCAGGTCTTTTGTAATAAAAACGCCAACATTTTTTCACCATTCAAAGCACACATAATAATTTTCATAAATCAATGCGAACATTGTAGCATCGATAAATGATCAATTCTTATCGTTTTCAACAATACAAACTGGCAATAACATTAACTTGTCTATAACTTGTTTTCAATAATCACAAATGAGGCACAAAGAAGAAATATCCGAAGCATATAAATTGTTACCGGGTTTTTTTTCCAAAAGTATATTGATGATTCTAGCTTTCCAGTTATTCAATGAGAGTCAGTCGATCAATAAGTCAATAAAGTAAATCGTCCGTGTCTTAATGACTTGCTTGCAGTGGAAAATACACAAGTGTTGTATGAGAATACTATCAACAACAACAAGAACAACAAAAACAAGAACATGAATCAAGTATACGTAAATCTTGAATGAGGCGAGAAACTCACGCACTCTTGGGTGCGTGTATGTATACGTTTGCCATGTATGCAGGATACCTGAAATTAAAATGGCAAAACATTTACCCTCCATTAACAGCACAAATGATGCCGATATTACGTCTATCTCTCTCTAGTACTTACGACTGTAAAGGGTGTTTTGCAAATGTTCTGACTTTTGACTTTGACATTTAAGGGCAAATTTGGTAATTTTGCAATTTTTCCCATTTTTTCAGAAATCTGTGACCGTAGCGACGCACCTTCACTTCCCGATAATTTTATATTTTATTACTATTCAAAAATGGTTGTACGATTTATACAGAGACAGTCCAGAAACGTCACATAGATGAAAAAACTTTATAAAAACATTTCTCGTACTATTGATTTTGGTACGCACTCTAGGGAATACAACATCATTGTACTAACCCCACTAATGCCCCATAATCAGAGAATAAAATAGTTTAGGGATCAATTTGTTTAGCAAAAAATATGACAATCATTGACGTTGAAAACCTATTAATTCATATGCTAAAGACTTGTTTTATTAAAAAAAATTTTTTTTGAGTATCTAGATGATCACTTGGCTGTACCAATTCCGCAAATAAATTGGTCTCTGGAGGTTTCCTTTTCTTGATTGAAGTTTGTTGAGTATAAATAAGAATTTAATTGCCAATTATTGCAATTTTTGTTATTAAATCCGTTTTGGAAAGCATAATACCGACGATATTGACATAATCGGTATCAACTCGCGAGTAGTCAGTCCGCATTCTCTGAATTGGAACGAGAGTCACGTCGAATGTGTCTTACGGTGAACGAGGGCAAGAGGAAGTACCTAGTGTCTACAAACAAAGAGTCCCGGCGTCTTGGACAACACGTCACTGTTAATGATTACATTTTCGAGGTGGTGAAGGACTTCGCCTATCTTGGTACCAGCATCAACAACTGTAATGACATCATCCTGGAAATCGTGCGTAAGATAACACTTGTTAGCAGGTGTTACTTTGGGCTGAGTAAGCCCTCTCTCGATGATCGCAAATCACACTCTACAAGTCCGTCATTATTCCTGTGCTAGTATATGGCGCAGAAGCCTGGACAATTTCCACCACGGATGAGAGGATGCTCGCAGCTTTGCGAGAGAAGGGTTCTGTGCAGGATCTTCGGACCTATTTGCGTCCATCAACGCACGAACGTCCATCAACGTACCGAATGAGTTACAACGATGAGCTGTTTGAGCGATACGCTGACATTGACATAGTCAGACGAATCAAAATCCAGCGGCTGCGCTAGCTGAGTCATGTCGAGCGAATGGAAGAAGACGCTTCAGCAAAGAGGGTATTCGATTCGGCACCCGCTGGAAGACGCAGAAGAAGAAAAAGACCACACCTCCGTTGGAAGGACCAAGTGTTGGGTAACCTGACGGCGCTTGGAAAATCCAATTGGCGCCAGCAAGCAAAGAACAGACAATACTGGCGCCGCATTATACTATCGGCCTAAATCGATCATCTGTTGTTATGGCCACATAAGAAGAAGAATACTTTGAAAACAAAAACACCCTTTTACATATTGTAGGTTAGTAGTTATTATTATTGTTCTTCGTATCATACTCACATTCACCAATTGACCAGAACATACGTAATTACGTACCAGAAAATATAGGTACAAATACAAAGGAGGCAATAAAACGAACAACAACAACAACAACTATAATGGCAGCTGATGTTTGTCGGCGAATCATTGCTTGAGTTAAAATAAATTGCTGAGTATTAAGTTAAATTGTAAAAGCAACGCAAATTACTTCAGACATTCATTTATTCGTCTAGCAGCAAACATAGTGATGCACTAAATGAATGAATGAATAAATAAATGAATGAACGAATGAATGAATGAATGAACGAATGAATGTATAAAGCAAAAGATGAGCATAATGATCAAGCGAGCCATCAGTGAGCCACCAAACATCAGACAATATTCAGCAAGCATCCAACATTCAGTATGAATGGCAATAATGATACAATTGCTATCTCCACTATGTACTATATGGTAGCTACCTTCGTATGTATTAAGTTTACGCTGGGGAATTTCACATTATTTTCCTTTGCTATCACTTAGTAGTGCCTCCCCCCTCCTCCCTCTCCAATTCATCGCTCTTCTGGTATATTTTTGCACAATCAACGCAAAAAGTGTTATGATTCAAAGCCGTTTACAGCACTCAACCATGCTAAAGGAATAAATCGTGCTAAGGAAGTCATCGTTATGAGCCGATGCTATTGCGATACAAATGAACGAGATTGTTATATGTGTACGTATATATGTATGTATGTATGTATGAATGTATGTGTGATCAAGCGGTAATCAATCATCAATTACCGTTAAATCCATCAGGAATTATGCGTTAAATTGATTGAAAGCCTTACTTGAATCTTCGGTTTTTGAGTGTATATGAGTGTGTGTGTGTGTGTGTGTGTGTGTGTATGTGTGTGTGTGTGTGTATGTGTGTGTGCTTGTATGAGTTGCGAATTCACCCCAACAATAATAGCGATGCCAGAGATGATAACGGTGGCAGCATATTTATGATGCGTTACAAGCCAATCCAAGCAATAAAATCGACAAGTGAATAAATGCTAAAGAAGAATTTGTAATGTACATATATATCTGTGTGTGTGTGTGTGTTTTATTTAAGAAGAATATATTGATTACTTTGTGTATGTATGTATGTATTGTATAAGCAACACCAATCATTTCTCTTTGAGTAATTTTTATACTAAAAGCTCATAATTTGTTATACTTATGTATATTTTCGTCTCTCTACAATATTCCATACCATACGATATGTAATGATGTAAATTCTTACATCAATGTTAATGATGGGCTTTATAAAATCAAAAAAAAAAATAAAAACAGAAAAATGAATATGAAGAATATTCAAATAAGCAAAAAATATAAAAGAATAAAAATAAACGAAAAATGTATAATGAAATGAATTATGATAAATATTGACAAGAGTTGGGGTGATTTTAATGATTTATATTGTAAATTAAAAGTGTGAAAAGTAAAAAAATATTGAATGTAGCTTTTTTATATCAAAGTTGAATCAAAAATATTTCCATTAATCGATTAGAAAGAATACATTTTTTATATCACAAACATTTGTCGAATCGAGTAATACTGAAAATTCACTCAGTCACATATTACTGATTGTGTTAACTACTCAATCACCACCTCATTGATAATTGTTGACATTTAGAATTGGAAATTAAATATAGCAATAAAGTTGAGCCTCTTCCAAAATTTTCAAAATTAAAAATTTTTAATACAAATTGCTTAATTATATACGTTAGCCTAATGCCAACATCGATTCATTTCGAAATATTTAAATAATTAACATTCGACAATACTTTATTCAAAAAAAAAAAATACTCATTAAATTGAAAATAATTTCAACATCAAACACTTTCTATTTTTTTTTTTTTTTTGTACTTCAATTCCATTGAGCTTTATGTCTGACTGCCATTAGTAAATTTGTTGATTTGTTCTCCATGGAGTATATACATTATATTATACATATGTAAATATATAGATTCATTTCACAAAAATGAATTATTATTATTACTAAAAGCTAGTGGAATACTATACATATGAAGGTAGTTAATGACATTTGCTAATTCTATGGAAATTTTACTGAAATAAAATAATAATTATGCATATTTCATAATATATATTAACATGTGAGTTAAGCCGTATGTAAAAAAAAAGTTTAGCAAGGCAATTCCGAAAAAAAAAATATTTTTTTTTTTGCCGGACGTTGGGAAACGTAGGGTCACCTATATTCAGCAACAAAAATCTTAAAAATAAGTTTAAAATAGTTCGGCTAGAATAATTGCAATACTTCCTTTGCAAAAGTTTAATGATTTTTTGCGAATTATAATTTACTGGCATTAGCGTGGTACATTAGGGTAGTAGGAACTGAGATTTGGTGAGTAAATATTAGAACGGGGTACTTGAGATAAATGATCTTCAAAACAAAAAGATGTGTCACCTTGGGACAAAAACATTGATATATCACATTTCAAAATCCGACTGTAAATGCTGAAGTTAGCATGAAAAATGTTAAAAGGTGACCGCTACGTTCGTCCAAAAAAAAAAATTTTCTTTTGGAAATGCCATGCAATATTTCTTCATATTAAGGGGTGTACGGCGAACTTATTTTTTTCTTTCCCTGTAAGGTGGTACGGCCTAATATGCATATATTATATCATAACTATTAATTAATTTGTATAAAATAAATCTTCTACTTTTTGAACTTTAAAAAACACTGTAGTTTAAATTATTTTCACATAATTCAACATTCAACACTCAAGCAATTTTCTCATATTTTTTACATGTACGTCTCAGCGCAAGCAAGTACATAAATGCACGTACAATACATTTAGGTGTCAGCGAAGAGTAAGTAAACTTTTAAACACTATGACAAGGAGACGTGTTAAATTCTGTGTACTTTTAGTTTGTTGGCTTATTTCACGATAACGATGTCTTCTTCTATTTTTAAACAACTTAAAACCATAAAAAAGAGGGTCTATTTTAGCAGGAAAACTCAAAGATTTATCGTATACAAGATTCTATTTAAAATCAATCAATTTTTCTGATCTATTCAAATAATTAATAAGGTCTCATTTATTTTCATGCCATTATCAATAAATTATTTATTACATTTTTGCACTTTTTTGGAAGAAGATTCAACTGTTTATTATTTCATATTATTTTTTTTTTAGTATTTTTGGCTTCTTTGAAGCCAAAATATATATGTTACACATAACATGTAAGCACCATTATTTAATGCAACACTTTTGATTTCGTGTTCAGCTTTTTGTGCGATTTTTTGTTCAAAACACCTTTTGATTGGCAAGTATGCCAGTATAACATATGTGGCCACATTCCACACACACACACACACTCAAAATGAGAAATAGAAATGACTGACTGACTACCTTATACACAGTGATGCAGGAAAAATATTGTATAGAATCATTTCTGTTATAACTATTCGAAAGATTTGTATAGGTTTTCATTGTAGATAAATACATGTGGTGAAACAAGAAATTGAATTGATTTGAATTGCATTTTGACATTGATTTTCGATGTTACACGTCAGTTGCAATTTCATAGATAACTTGTGCTTTCATTATTCTTGCGTGCAGCATCGAATATATGTACGTGTGATGAGATATGAATAAATGCAATTTTTATTTGACTTCTTAGAGTGTACTAGACTTCTTTCATGTTCTTGTTAGCAATACAAAATTGCTCTGCTCTTAAAATCAATAGACATAGCTTGTCATACATTGGTAAATACAAAATTCCTCTAAATAAAAATTAAAGTTTAAGTTTAATTTATAGAAAATAGCATAGTATAACAGCAGAACTCATTTAAAATTTGTTCATGGGAATAATTGTCAATTAATATTTAATTACATTTGGAAAAAACCGACATTCATGGAACAAAATCAAATGAATATCAAGTCAATTGGGAATTTCTTCAATTGTTCATTTGTTCATTTTCATCTTTAAGAAAGCAATAGCAATTCTTATAGATTTGATGATAGTGTTATTTAAATTCAAATATTATCAAATTTGCTTTTGCTTTTAAAGCTACCTTTAATCTGAGAATGATCTAAATCTCATTCCATCTACTAAACAACAGATTAAATATTGAAATATTGCAAACATAATATAAATCAAAAGTGAATAAGAAAATTATTCTCCATGGTTATATCAAAAGCATACGAGTGTATATACTTATAAATAAATAATAAATGCGTTAAAGACAACGAAAAGCTCAAATGTACACTATATGCCACCTCTATCGTTCATAAATGTATGTATAATATTCATTCTTTTTATATACTCCGTATATGTACATTCTTGCTTCGATGATGTTATTGCTCCTGCATAGAAGAAAGCTTCATAAAAATATCTTGCAAATAATACAAATATTTTACTAGTTTTTTTCTTGCATTTTTTGTTTTTTTTTTTTACACATTTTCTATATATGCGAATGGATTCTATACATTCTATACACTTCATATACGACAATAACGACGACTAGGACGATGACTATGAGTAGATTGAGTAGATCTAAACACAATCGATTCACAGTTTCAGCACTCATAACATAACACACACACACACACACACACACACACACACACACACACACACACACTCTTACGCATGTACTCATACATACTGTCAATAAAGAATAAATATTAATAAAAATATATACACTTGTACTATATACATACATACTATGTATATTTATATATACATAACATATGTAAGTGTGTTAGTTGTATTATGATAGAAAAAAAAACTAACAAAATTGTTTAAAATACAATAATATCTAACAACAACAACAACTACAACAACAGTAACAACTATAGCAATGGCAACTTTGCAAATTGTAGTAAATATTAGCTTGGAAATATGAGAATAATATACTGAAGGGTCTATAGAGGTTGTGGAACGGAGAGAGGGTGTTATTACAAAAAATAAATAGTTTCAACAAAACCTAATAGTCTAAGAATACAATAGATGCAACGACTAGAAACTACATATAAATGGCAACAACAACAACGAAACGAAATAGTACCACCAACGACAGCTAACAATGAATGGAATTTATATATCGGGCATATGTACATAAAAAATGTTACTACTGCTGCTGCTGCTGTTGTTGTTGTTGTTGTTGTTCATAAATGTTGCAGCAATAGCAGCAACAATGACATCAACAATAATGGCAAACAACAAGTAAGAAGAAGACGTAGAAGAACAAGAAGAAGTAGTAGTAGAAGAAGAACAACAACACACAACAAGCAGAAGCAACATACGAGTATGTACCTACAATATGACACTCATATATACTCGTACTATGTATTGCAGTATACATTGGCACTTTAAAGCCATCAGCATCAAGAATGAAATACATTGATTTGATAACGAAAAAGAATAACAGTTGGATGAAGAAAATAAGAAGATGTTCATTCATGTAGGTAGTATTCGCAGTAGGCGCTAGGAAAAATAAAATGTTTTTATATATTTTTATATTAAATTTTTTGATTTTTTTTTTAAGAATTAAAATTATTTTTAGTTTTATTTTTTATTTTTTTTTTTTTATTAAAATTAATTTTTGAGTAAAAAAAATAAAAATCAAACAATAACTTTTATTTAAGATTTAAAAAAATAAAAATCTAAACATAATTTTTATCATTGTTCAAAAAATTTTAATTACAAAATATTCATTAAATTTTGATTTTTAAGCATTGCTTATAAGTATTACGCTTTTAGTTGTTTTTATGTAAACAAGCAATTTTTTTCTAAAAAAAATACGCATGAGGCGCATTAAATCAATTTTGTTTATTTCACAAGTAATTCTTAAGTGAAAATATTTGAATTTTCAGTGAAAAAATACTATTTAATAATTTCTTGAGGTCAAAAATTGATTTTTTTTATATTTATTTTGTGCTAAAAACACGCTATATGACGTTGTAGTATAATTTCTTTTAATTTCTCAGAAATTTTTACATGAAAAATTTCTCATTGATACTTTTTTTTTTTTTTGTTACGAGAAAACCATTTTTTTTATAAATATTTTGTTCAGAAATCAATTGAAATACTTAGATTTATTTAATTTTCTTCTAACTTAATTTTTATTTTGCCTGAGCCCTTTGCTAGATAGACTAAAGTACAATTTTTATTCTTTTTTATATATTTTTAAGTGAAAAATTGCTATTTTATATTTTCTTATGACAAATCAATTGTCAATTTGTCCATAATAAATTTCTTCTAAAAACGACGCTGAATAACACGTTTTTTGGGAGAAGATAGCCTTTTCCTATGCTTACTTTGTTCTAACCTCACTCTAGATTACACTGCAGTAAAACTTTTATTAATTTTATATATCCTTTTTCGTTAAAAATTAGTAGTCTATAGTTTCCGGTGTGAAAAATCAATTTTTATAATTTTTTTTGTTCTAAAATTAATTTATATTGATATTTTAAATATTTTTAATATTTATTTTTTTCTAAGCCCAGCTCTAGATGGCGCTGTAGTTAATTTGTCATTAATATTTCATATAAATCCAAGTTAAAAATTGATATTTTATACATTTTTCTGTGAAAATTCAATTCAAAAAATTTAGTTTTACATTTCATCACGATTTACTTACCGACCAGTCTCTATTGTAACTCATACTAAAAATCAACTACAGGAATACCTAATTGTATTGGAAGTGTCACTGCAATCGTTTGGGACGAACAGCACGAATATGTATATTTGATAAGGAAAACTCTATGCAGTGGAAACACCAATACAACAGGAACTTCAAATAATACAACAGTACTGTATCCAATAGAAATAATAATAAGAAGATAAAGCAATACAAGCAGACGAAAGCAAGAATGCAGTTTGTGAATGATAACGGCAGGACATTGTCACTACGAATGAAATAGTGGTGCAGTATTCGATCGTGTTGTTGTCAGCAGTCGTCGTATATTCATACACAACATACATATTTTTTAAATATTAAAAACACACACACACACACACACACACGAATACACACCCACGTACAATAGTAAGAAGAAAATTGAAAAATGTGAAGAAAAAAAGAATCAGAAAAAGGATGCAATGAAATCACAAAGTTAAGAAAATGTAATGAAGCACAACACTGGCAATAGCAGTATAACAGAGGCTTCATTGAAAATTCAATATGTGAATGTGTTTGTATGTGTGCGTTATACTATTGAGCTTATGCAAGTATGCGTGCGCATTTGATTTTTTTTTTCACTTCGCCATTCTTTTATACTTTTTGAACGTTTTTTTTTTCTAAATTGAAAAAGAAAATTCAACACAAAAGTCAACGAAGCGTCAAGTTGTATGGCAGCTGCATGCAACTTATATAAATGCAATGCCATTGCTGCTGTTGCAACCAATGCAACAGATTTATTTCTTATTTTGATTATTATTATTATTATTATTATTTATTTTAAAGCTTTTCACAGCAATATACAATTTTCAATTTCCCACAGAACTCCATTTTTAGCTTACTCATGAGATATAGCTATATGTAGTAGTATATGCATTTCTTTTGATTTCGTCTTTTATCCTTCTGTCTTTCCTCTGTTGTATTTCTTTTTAGCTCAACTCAATTTAAACTAAACACATCTATACATAGATACAAGAATTGTATATGGTGTCTCCTACACATCTCATACAACATTCATACAACAAGTCAGCTAGTTGCATGTAGATACTGAGATGAGCATACGTACATGCATACAGGAAGGACAACACGATAGACAGGCTGCATATGTGAGATCAAATACTTAATATAGCCAATGATGAACGAAACGTAATGGAGATAAACAAAAAAAAAAAAAACAAAAAATAAACGCTGTAGAGAAACGAAAACGGAAACGTTTGGGCGACAAGTTACAAGAAAACCTACATTTCAAGTCAAGAGTCAGTCAACATCTTGCGAATCCAAGAGATGTACGTGTGTGTGTGTATGTGTGTGTGTGTGATTCTGTAAGTGGCACGTAAGCATACATTTTTTAATGTGTTGCAAAACTGCATCTTCAGCAAAAATAAAGACAGTCTGTCAGTCAGTCAGTCACTTAAACGTTGTGACAGAAAACAACGATGAATTGAATTTCTGCTTTTATTTATTTTTATTTTGATTTCTTTGAGAATTCAATTTAAATCGCCATAATCGTAAGTTAGCTGAAGAAAATAAATAATATGTTAAGAACATCATTTTAGCTAATAAAGATTTCAACTTAAAGTAATTCCCTCTGTTCCATTTTAGATGATAAAAATATAATTTGACTTATTTTGAGGATACAGAAACATTTGCCAGTCATTTTATCGATTATAATGGCCAAATAAGTAAATAAGTAGAACATCCCCTTATACTCGTATGTATAGGTACTTTTAAATATTAATCATAAAAAAAAATGCACCCACAATGACAGGCATTTTAAAAATATTTCTTAGTACTTACATGCGAAATTCACATGTTCCAATAAGATAATCAAACACTTTGCCAAAAGGACATACAATATTTATATATAGAAAATTTAAGTGAGCAAGCCTCATACGCAAAAAAACTGCAATTTAATGGTAATAAATCAAACTGAAGGGCACAATAAGAAAGGGAGTGGAAATTTGTCAAGCAATTTTAAAAAATGAATCCCTTTGCTTTTGGAATAAAATTCATTTTTTTTTTCTTTCTACCTTTTGTGAAATCAAATGCAAAAATATATTCATACACATTATAGACTTGCACATACGCTTATGTATATGTGTTTATATGTAAAATCGATTGTATTACAACCAAAATCGTGCACAGCCTTATATATATACGAGTATACCTACATAATCCAACACATACATGGATGTTGGAATGTCATGCATGGCTTACTTTTGTATTTTCACAGATATAAAACACATTTTTTACGCATATCGCATGCTTTATAAACGACAATTTACAAAACGATGATGTGTGCATATAACAAAGTTGGGTGGCTGATTGTATTATATATGGTACTCGTAGTATGTACGATATGTATGTTTGTATGTAAATTGAAATTAAATAGTAATGACATAGAAATTGAAATTGAATTTAAAAGCTCGCACACACACACACACACACACACACACACATATGACTGACGACTTGATCATGTACATTAAATTTAATTTAATTTAATTGCAAAATAAAATAAAAATTACCTAAAAATATTGCAAAATAATTAAATTAAATATATTTATTTTTGCCAAAAATGTGGCAATTTTCTTCACATTTTTCTTCAAAACACTTAAATTGCTTATATACGTTACGTACTTAACCACTGCTATTTTTTCTTCTCAAGAATTAAGCATCTTTAAATGAATTTATCTATACAATATGTGCAACAATGATAAAATAAATCGATATACACACACACACTTACATATGCGCAGTAAACCAAAATAGCCAGAAGCCATTATACACTACTTTGTATACATAAGTACTTCCACATGCACTCGTACATAAAAAACAATAAAAATACTCATATATGTATATGCAAACACATGTAGGTACACATGAACAATACATAAACGGAAGCAATTGATATCAAAAAAGAAGGGTAGATTACAATAAAATGAACTTTTTCTTCTTCTTCTTCTACAATATATGAAAAATATATTATTGAACAACAATCAACACAGTGCTGGATTACAAATTTGAAAGCAATAATGTATATTTAAGTATGTGATCATTTGCAAGAACCTAATCATCATTTTAGTATTAAGGACTGAAGTCCTCACAAGAATATAGATTGATAAAGTGGTGATGTGAGGGAAGGTCAGCAATGTTTGAAGACGCTGTATTGGAGACGAAGATCCGTGTCAAATTCAAAAGGAGCTTGCTGCATCTTTGGAAGGGACTCAACAAGACGTTTCACAGCATCTAAAGAACATGGTGATAATCCAGACAACGGGAAAGTAGGTTCCATATGAACTGACACCAAGCAATATCGAAAGCCGATTTTGCATGTTCCCAATGCTGCTTCAATGGTACAAAGAAGTCTTTCTTGAATCGTATCGTTATTGGCGACAAAATATGGATAGAGGTGATTTTTGAAGAGCTTTCGGATTTGATTTTAATAAAAAACACATAAAATTTAGAGAAATGCTGGAGTCGATAGAACGATCTATGTTATTCAATGTTTAAAGATGATTTCACGTAAATGTTGAAAGCGTTTGAAATGTTTCATACGCTAGATCCAATTTTGGCATTTTGGCCGGTATCTCACGAATAAATTCTTCAATATTGGCTTCCGGTGCGTCAACCATTGCGGACTTGTTGCAATAGACATGAGCCTTAACATAGCCCCATAAAAAAGAGTCTAAATGCTTTAAATCGCACGATCTAGGCAGCCAAGTGACCGGCCCCAAGAGCGAAATAAACTGTTCACCGAACTCGCCACTCAATTGGGCAATGCACTTTCTTAACCGAGCATGAATTTTCATAATAAAATTCAATAATCTGCAAGCGTTGTTCATTTGTAACTCTATTCATGGTTAAATTATAAACCAAACTGAACATGTTTGCAGGAACATGTTACACGAAAATAGCTGAGCTGCCAAAAATAGTGTTGCCAAAAAACAAATTTGCACCCTGTATTATGGCAACCTTAAGCTCAAAAATTCATATGTTGGACCTGGACAACCAGCCAAATCAACTCCAAAGCCGAAGATCCATAGTTCGAGAGTGATGCTCAGTAATTGGTGGGTCCAGCAGGCTATGGTGTAGTATGAGCTGCTAAAACTGGGTGAAACCATTAATGAGGATTGTTACGCGACAACAAGTCATCAAATTGAAGCGAACATCGAACTAATTGGCAACCAAACACGATTCACATGTTGTGCAACCCGTTAAAACGTATATAGCAAATAACGGCTGGGAACTCTTATCCCACCAGTCGTATATCCCATATATTGTCCCTTCTAACTACCACTTATTTCGATCAATGGAGATTACCTTGTTCGGAATACGCTTCACTTCAACAGAAGGTATTAAATCTGGGCCTCAAAAGATGAGTGGTTCTATTGGGATGGAATTCATGCGCTCCCTAAAAGATGGGAAAAAGTTCTAACTTCCGAAGGAAAATGGAATCCGAAGGAATCAAATATATTGCAGCAATTTTTGAAAATAAAACCTCAAAGTCAGAATAAAATAAAAGTAAAAAAAAAGTAATTATAAAAATTCTTCGAACAAAATAAGGCCACAGTTGATATTGCTCATCATAATCCGGCACTGCAATGCGCACATATATGTTAGTATGAACGAATGGTTAGTGTTGTCCTTTTCAAAATTCGAATATGCATCATATAATAAAAGATTATAACTATTACATACGAGTACATACGAATTGGGAGAAGAAAGTAGTATAAATTCTGTACTAGTAGAAGGAAAATAAAGAACATAAAAGGTAATACACATTTAATAATTGAATTTTATAATATTTAGTTAAATATTTATTCATATCATATATGTATAAATATATATTTTAATTGAAAGCTATGAATAAATATGAAATCATAAATATCATTGCTATCTTGTGGACCTTTGTCCATTCATACATTTATATTTTGGCAGGAATTTTCTTTCTTTTAAAATTAAAAGGATTTTATAAAATGCAGCAAAATATATAATCCTAAATGTGTTTGTACAATGATTAAAAAAAAAAAATAATCAAATAAATATAGGTACAAATATAAAATTTAATAATCAAACGAAGATAGAGAGCAGCATGACCTATCATAAATTATTTTATATGTGTATATGCATATATATGTATGTGCTCATACAATCATAACCGAAATAATCTATCGATCGACACGTACGAAATATGAAATGTGTGTGTGTGTGTCTGTATAAATGATTAAATTCATAGACATGTACTGATATCAAATTATTAAATTTCAATATAAAACTGTGAGATTATTCAACATATGCAGTTGTATAAAATTGATAAAAATTACACACCATAATATCGCATATGTCACACACAAGGCGAGACATAACATAAATTAAGGTTCACAAAATCGAATAATATATGCATTATACTAGCTAGAAATATATGTACTTATTTGTACAAATAACTTTCACATACATTATGTTAAAGTGGTAAATATTTGTAGCTACTTAACATACATACTCATACACATGTACTTTGTAGATATACTCCTCCATATAAAAACGATTGTGTACATGAATTCAATCATTTGACATTATTCAATAATGTCAATTGACATGCACTAAGCAGTGATGTATTTGTTCTTATAAACAGAAAAATTCATAGGGTTTGTAAGACACTCACTTACAACAAAAAAAACATTACATTGGAGATTTCTGAATATCATTCTCATATCTTTTACATATAAGAGTATGTTAAGTACTATAACCTTAGAAAGTTATTCAGCATATTAACATTATTATTGAAATGCATGAATAATGACAGATTAAGAATTATTTCACACTACTTAATACACGGTTTCTTTCCCATTACACATACGAATGTGGTCACCACTCATATGCAAGCGATAGCAATGTCATCGTCGATGGCATAAGCTTAAAGCAGCATTGTCATGTCATGACTATGTAAATAGGGTTATAGGGTTTCGAGTAGCATATCTATCCACTATGTTATTCCACTTTCTTGTGTTATGCTTATGGATGAAATTGCAATAAATGTTTCCTATTGTTTATGATGTTCATCTGTTTTATATGCTTTGCCCTTGGCAATTTGATTATTTAATTTTTATTTTATTTTTTCCAAACAAATAAATTTCATTTTATTTGTTTTTAGTTTATCCCTTTTATCAACTTCTTTCGCTTTTCTCTTATTTGTCATGCAAAAAAAAAATGAAAGGGGGAATGATTCAGCATTATTTTGCAAAATTTTTAATGGTGACGAAGGCTAGGTTTGATTTGGTTGCAACGAATATTCGCTTACGCTCACTTTGTTGTTGGGCCAGACTATGCGCATTGTTTTGTTTCAGTGTGGACTTTATCAGCATTGTATAGCGCAAACTATAAGAAGCTTTCGAGATAGCATAGTAAAGGGACTGTCTGGTTGTCTAGATGTTACTCAGTGAAGAACTACCGCTCACTGGGCAAAGTGTTGTCATCACGGTGGTTGAATGTCTTGCAAATAATTTGGCACCATATACTTTAGTGGATCTCAATAGAATATGAATCTATTAAGTTTTAGATAATTTTCAAATTGAAATCCATTTTGTAAGGTAATTGGCGCAATTGAATAATTGATTAATTAATTTCAAATTAAGTCCGAATGAACTAAATTATAATGCGAAGCACACATAAAAATTAGTTTTTACAGTTGCAGATGATAATGGAATCAGAATGAATTAATGGCGAATTTTTTTGCAATGATGTCGAATTTTTTTGCAATAATGTCGAAAAGTTTTTAAATGTCAAAAATGGTTTTTCGATATTATTGCAAACATTTTCAATATCGTCAAAAAAATTTTTTATTAAATTATAACACAAAGTACATATATAGATAAATTTTTGCAGTTGAAGACGTTAACGGATTTCGAATGAATTAATGTCGAATTTTTTTGCAATGATGTCGATATTTTTTTCAATAATGTCGAAAAGTTTTTAAATGTCAAAAATGGTTTTTCGATATTATTGCAAACATTTTTGTAGTTATGTTGAAAATGTATCAAGAATGTCGACATTATTTCAAAAATATTGCAATCTAAATTTTTTTCGACAAAATTATAATGCGAAGTACACATGAAAATTAGTTTTTCCAGTTGCAGACGTTAACGGATTTCGAATGAATTAAAGTCGATTTTTTTTTTGCAATAATGTCGAAATTTTTTCCAATAAAGTGGAAAAGTTTCGACATTAATGTAAACGTTTTTGTAATTATGTTGAAAATGTATCAAAAATGTTTCGACTTTATTTCAAAAATATATGCAATATTGTCGATATTTTTTTTCGACATTAATTGATATAGCCAAGTTTTCTATGAAAAAAAATTTGAAGCTCAAATATTATTAAATATTGAATGCATCATATTCCTTCTTCTATTCCTCTCTCCTCTATTCCTTCTTCTATTCGAAATTTGACATTACGACTGAATATATCTAATATTGAATAGAGATCTGTTCACTAAATTTTCCTGCTGGCATTGAAGTGATAATTATCATTATATTTATTTTCTTTAAAAATCTTTAACATCCACCTCAAAAATTTTATAATTCCAACTTCTCCATTGAGCTTAGAACGAAAAAGTATATAAATCAAAAATACGAAAATTTTGTGATTTAAATGATATTTCTATTTTATTAACTTATATTGATATCAATTGTTTTCATAATAATTTATATGCAGCTTATTTCCTCTCATTCATCTCATACGTCATAAGAAGAATCAGATTTGACCCTCCACACAAAAAAAAAATCAAATAAAAAAATAAAACTCCCAGCAATAATCAAAATAAATAAATATGAAAAATGTACAACAAACAAATGAAACCAACAAAAAAAAAAACAAAACAGAAATATATAGAATAAATAAATAAATAATAACCATAATGATAATGTCAATATTAGTCGCTTGAATAATGTAAATGGCAAAATAATACAATATGTACATGATATGGATGCGATATACTGTAGTGTATATAAATACATGCATACAATACTAACTATGAGGGGGGATGATGAATAGCCGAATAAATGGGCGAACGATGGAATGAATGAAGAATAAAAATGTAAACGCGTGGCATGGCATCAGTGCTAAAGGCAATAAGCTCATAGCATAAGAGGGTGAGAACAATGTGAGAGCAAGGACATTGACAATGGTAATGTACTTTGTGGGTTTTAAGTCGGATATTAAATAAAATAGAAATTTGTCATTCAGTTCAGCTGGAGCAAACGTGTGTGAAGGGACGGACTATGAAGGAATAATATAGTTAGAATATGACAATACAAATTCCTCTTTGTTTGTAGTCACTCTCGATAAAAATAAAGCAAAGCTCCTATATGATGAAAAATACCTATTTTGATTCTTATTTCATATTTCACATTTTCTCTCCCAATGTACATACATGTCCCTTGGTTGCCTTCAATTATGTGTACTCGTACATATTATTTTCGTTTATTAATAGTCATGCTTACTTGTCTTATTTTACACACACACACACACACACACACACACATCAAAAATATATGAATATGTATGTTTTCTATTTTCTAAAGAAAATTATTATGAAAAATTACAAAAACGTGTAAAAATAAATAAACAAAAAAAAAAGGGGTGATGACTGACAATACAAAAAAGTCAACCACCCCAAATACTAAAGGGAGAGAATTCATTGTGGAAAAAATAGAATGAAATACAAAAAACAAAAACTAGACTGATAAATACCAGTCAAGGTAAAAAAAAAATGACTAACCACAAAGGATATCTTTATATGCGAGTGAATGAATGAGTGTATATATAAATGTGTGTATGTGTGTGTGTGTGTGTTGATTGATAGCATGCCTATTAGTAGCATAAGTACACTCGTATGATTATGTGCGCGTGTTGATGTCATATGTCAAAGCGTATCTTTTGTATGTGCGAACTTTGTCATACCACCTTTTGATGCTCACTTGATATTTAATGCTTCAAAAATTCGAAAATATCCCTCTTTTACTTTACCTTGTGCCACTTTTCGAAGCCAGCCACAAGGACACTCATATTATAGATGCTAAAAAAAAATTTGATGTTTCGTTTAAAATTGCGTACCAAAGTGTCAGTCAAAGTATTGCTTTATTAGCACTTTTATCTAATTTGAGTATCCATTACTCAAGTAAATGACTGAGTTACTGCATGACCGTCAAATTACCAAAACTGACTATTTCTTTTTTAATATAATTAATTTATTTTAATTGAAATATTGAAATATATATGTAAATATGTATAATATATTCAAAACACTTGGCCACATTTACTACATAAATTTTTTTATTCATACCGTCTGAAGGTCATGCCCAAATTTGTGAGTTTGTGTGTTTCTTTCTTTTCCTAGACTTGTATGCTCGTAGTATAAATCAAAAATTTCTTTTTTGTAGTTTATTCATGAACGTATTTACTTACTTATACTTCGACTATATACCACGACACGATAAATGAGTAAATAAAAGTAACCTTCATCAATTGAATTCAATTAATTACCTGTAAGAGAGATAGAAGAGAGAAAGTAGAAAAATAATAATTAGTTTTTTGTGAAATTAAATATTATTTATATATATATTAATTATATAAAAATGATATGACCATATTATATAATATTACTACTATTACCACGACTAATTTTATTTGCAAATTAGACTAAATAATTAAGAGTAGTGGATTTAAGTAACATAGTAAATGCTTCTTTTGCATGTTAATCAATCATATTTCTTTTTTTAAGGATTTTATAGGGATTGTATGGTATTTTTAATTTAATTCTAAGACAAATAAGCGGCTATTCCAATAAGCCAAAATTTATTCTATTTAGTAATTGAAAGTAAGTCATGTTGATCTTCATTAAAAATGTCCTGAAAAAGAAATATCTAAGATGCCTTATCTATTAAGAAATAGAGATCAACTATAATTCCATTAACAAAAGAATTATCGCCTGAAAAGTTTTAGTTTTCGGTCTCAATCGTCTCAAAACATTAAATTGGACAGATTCTTTGTAAAATCTCATAGTAATCAAAAAGAGAACGTGACCTTGGAGCAAGGACATAATCCTTATTCATCAAGTGGACCACACGAAACCAGACCACATGAGCCCTACGGCTGATACCTCTGAGGGCCAACCACAAGTGTTACGGGCACTGCGACCAAACGAGATCTTTTGTACTCAAGCCCGTCTACGACGCTAGAATCTCCTCTACCTTTTTAATGAAATATAGAATTGATCTTGTCGAACTTTTGATGATTGAAACTGGTGTTGGGAAACTCAACTGAAAGGGTTTGAGGCAAAGCCTGGCCAAGGCCGGGCATTCGCAAAAGATATGGATCGATATTTCATCCTACTCCAGACAGAGTCTACACTCCGTGTCAGAGGATAGTCCCAATTTTTGGAGGTGGTATTTTAAACAGATATGTCCTGAGAGACAGCCGCTTATTAGGCGTAAATTTTTTCCGCTAAGACTAATTCTGTCAAAAGCTGCATCGACTCTGATGAGGGTTTTCACTTAGCGGAGACATCTCGAATTTGCCCATTGTAGTAGGTATTTGTCGTGATAATGTTTTTCTATCATAGATTTGGCCGATGCCCAGCTTATACCGCAGAAAGCTTCTGGGCAGAAAGGAAGTAAGCATTCGGTGACTAGTTTTGAGGAGAACTCCAATGAGGAGAGCGACATTTGATAGCAGCTTGGCTGTCTGAGTAAAAAAGAATTCGCGCTCCTTTGAGCCCTTTGACATGTAGGTGACGCGCACAAGTAGTCTGGAAGAAGAAGTCACTCTTGGTAGAGCCAGATTATCAAGGGAAGCCTAGTTTAAAACAGAAGGGCGGCAGTAATCTATCGGCATATGCTGTTCCACCTTAGATTTGGGTTTGTGACTAATGTAGCCGCTCTCATAATAAAGAGTTCGTTGTTTAACCTTAAGTGAAACCAAGTGTATTACTATAATCCACCAAATACTCATCTATCATTTAGAATTAGAATTAAATTCTTTTGAATTAATAATAAAATTATATTACGCATTACTACTAATATGGCATTATTTTATAATTCTTATCATGGACAGAGTGAATAAAATTCAGATAATATACGAATTTGTAGAAATTTCTCTTCCAATTGAAAAACTTTTGAGCATTCCACAAGCAAAAAATAATATAAAAAAAATAAATATACAAAGGTACCTAGTAGAATACTATATGAGAGTAGAAGCAAAAAGTAGAAGAAAAGTAATAAATTTATTAAAAATCATTATAAATTAAGTAATAATGGCAGTTTACCTTTCTTGAAATTCTTTATTCACTTTATCCGTGAGTATATATTGTTTCTATGCTCCTCCCTACACTCTTACTCGCTCGTCTACATATTTAATATGAAGCTACATACTGTAAATAAGCAAATGGAATGGGAAGACAATATTAAATTGAGACTGACAACTGCCTATTAATGACTTCAATGTGGTCCAATAATATTCTCATACGTATGTGTTTCAAAATGCTTTCACAAAAACTTATGCAACGAATACTGGTATAAGAATGTGTATACATTAATGTGAAATGAAGTGAGGTGGTAGGTATCATCAGTAGTACAAGTAGATAGAAGCAAATCTTAATGTTATTGCTGTCGCAGCATTTTAGAAGAGCAACAGCAGCAGCAGCAGCAACGGCGGCGGCGGCGGCAACTTCAACAACAATAACAGCTATTTGCTGCTTTTAATGATGTAACATAAATTATTATATTGCTTTTTTATTTTATTGTTTTACTCGCTATTGAGTTTACCAAAATGAGTGAGAAAACGTTTTCAGAATGAGTCGTCGTCGTCCTTCTCGTCGATACGCTCGTTACTTTTCATACTCTTACATACAGATGCATATGAAGCAAGCTACTCATCGATGTGAAATTTTATTATTGTTTTTCTGTTGTTGTTGTTGTAGCAGCATTGTAACGTAAAAGCCAAAAATGTAATTTCATGAGTTTTTTTATGTGTTTTTAACACACACACACGCACAAACACATTCATGCACATACATCATTCGTCGACGGTGTATCTGTAAATGGGTCTCTGTGTGTTTTTTATTATTTTTCGCTTTGCTTTGAATGAAATAGCGCTGATATGAGGTGGTATTAGATGAATGGTTATTATTGTTAAGGTTTTATGCTACCATTTCCGTTTCCTAACAGCATTGATCATGACAATGGTAGTTGTAGTAGTGAAGTTGGTGGTGTTGGCAGTGATGGCAACAGCAGCAGCAGCAACAACAGCAGCATTAGCATTTTTATTTTTATAACAATCTATGAATTCACTGAGTGTGCACTTTATTATTATTGAAACGTGTTCAACAGACCTATGAAGTACGAACGAACGAACGAACGAATGCCCGGAACTACAGTGGCTGGCACGCAGGCACCTGTAAGATTTGCCACATAAACGTCTGTCCATAATTTGCTGTTGTTGTTGTTTTTGGAGCGAATGAACGCTTTGAGGTCCTTCAAATAAATTACGCCCACTTTAACAGTCGCTTTTATGTGTGTGTGTGTGTGTGTGTGTGTGTGTATGAGTAGCATTACTTTTACATATTGTTTTTACCTAATGAACAACCCCTACCCAATTATCCATCGCCCTTGTCCTATACTTTTCACACAATCAGCATATTTTGCACACTTAAGTTTTATGTTGAATAAAATTGTTGTTGGTTGTTGTTGTTGTTGTTGTTGTTGTTGTTGCAGCTGCTAATGCCGCTGCTATTAATGTTATGATTGCTGTTGTTTTTGTTGTTGTTGTTGTTGTTGGCATTGCTGCAAATCTTCTATGAAAATGGTGAAAATGTAATTGCTAAACGAATTTTAATGAGCTCATTTATTTGACAAAGAAATTATTATGAGGCGCTGACTTGTTAAGTGGATCTATTGTTTGTATGTATCTACATTAGAGTGGTTTAAAAAACGGTTATTTACACTCCATGTAGGAATAATTTCGAAATGCCATCTCCCGGTACAATTTGATAGAAGTAGGGGTAAATCAGGATAAATCTGTTCCAATTTGGAGTACGCTTAATTCATCCGAATCATATTTCTAAATATGGAAAGTGATGAAATTCTAGAGTGTCAATTCAAAAATTCAATCCACATCATATATAGATTTTGAGCCATTGAATTTTACATATGGGAGCTTGCAGATTATTAAACTTGCCTGACTTTTGATAACCGACACTTAAAATTTGCAGCAATTTTAATTTTTACCATCCAACTTTGAACCACTCTAATGTGTATGTATGTATGTGCGGTTTTTATTGTAAATATATACATTTATATATAAATGCATTTCATTAAGGTAGTTTGTTATATATATATTCTCTTTCGTCACTATTGACAGTCAGCATTCTTCTTCAGTACAGTAGGCTCATATTCATCAATTTGAGTTTATTGAGCATACCCTGAAGTGCCGTATGAACAAAAAATCAATGCATAGAAATCTAACAGTATATATATTATAAGCTTCGAAGGTATTATCCTCAAAAAGAAAAAAAAACAAGGAAATAAATTCGCTATAAGCATCTTGAAGTATTGTTTGACAAAATTTGGGATGCTTCTTCTTTAATTTCTACATTTACGAAATATCAGCTGTTAAATTCCAATATTCCAAATTGCTGTACCGAAGACCTCATGAGTATGTTTCCAGTTCCTTAAATTCTATACAAATCAATAATAATTGGTCCCAAGTACAAGCAAAACGTAGGAAGTTCTTTTATAAAAAATTCTTCTGCTCCCATGCAGTAACACTGAAATTTTTAATGAGTTCGATTGACGAAGTATCGTTTAAAGCAAGCTTTTGAATTTCTTCAAAAATGAATATGCTTCTAACTATGATTCTTTATGGAACAGTAAGCGAAATTTGTCTCTGTTTCCGAAAAACGTCAATATTATAGAAAAAAGGGAAACCTAAAATTGATCAAATATATTCATATTTTGGTGATAAGATTTTTTTAAAGTTCTAAAAAGCGTAAAGTTTGGCTGAAAACTAAAATAATTATTTCTCCAGCTTATTCGGAGTCACAGAATTAATCCGAAAGCATTCTACTTGGACTTTTCCTAATAATAATCATGTTTACATCATTTTGAAGGTCCGTCTATATCTCGCTATAAGGCCACTCTTTATACTACATTTCGCTACAGCGGCCTGACAATTTTTCGATTTACGTTCCACAATAATTCGTTATATTAAAACCTCTGTTCCTTCAAATACTATCCACTATGCATTACATACTAGTTCCTTCATTCATATTAAAATTTACCTTTGTCTCCAACTTGAAAATTAGGTTTTCGCTTTTTCTTCTTTTGTCGCATCACACACATTTAATTAAAAAATCAACTTCACAACAAAAGCCCTCATTTGTACTGTATTAGCATTTGCGCAGATTTTGCACAATTCAACGTGTAACAATTATTTCATTTAATATATAATAATTGTATACGAGTACATACAGAGATATGATAAGCAATGGTCGCTCTTATTGTTGCTTGGTTTTAGGTAAAAGTGCCTCGTTGGTCGCTTAATGAAATATGTAAATATATTCTAATAAGAATTTGAAATTATTCTTAGTAATGCCCCGTATTACTTCAGTTTGCTCCCTTTTGAAAGGTCAAGTGGATTTACATTCTATTAATATATTAATATCATCATTTTGTATATGTGTGGTTGTGATTTTCTTGAAATTAATTATCATTGCTAGTTTTTAATTACATTTTTTTTTTTTTGTTGTTTTTAATCTGATTATTTTTTTAAATATGCAAGTTATTAATATAAATGATTTCATACCAAAAATTATATAAATTTCATACTTGTATGTATGTATTAATTTAAAAATAATAAAAAAAAAAAGTTTCCATTTTTGTTTTGAATCAATTAACAGAAAAGAAATTTAAAAAATAAAAATTCAAAAAATCTGGGAAGCTGCAATGTGGCATATCAAATACACACTGGTACATGGTACATGCTTTTTTAATAAAATCTTATAATCCTCGCCTGGCTAAATGTGACTGCATATGTATGCGTTAATAATCCTACTGGTAAATACAAATATCAGCACGAATTCGTATGTAGTATTTTTGTATGTACATAAATTGCAGGCAAATAACTTGATCTCATATCGTTTATCGACGTCACAATCACCATCATAATCATCATCATCATCATCATCGTCGTCGTCAATAGCAATGAAATCCAACTACCAACGAGACAAATATTTAGTATATACTCGAATGTATGCATATTTTGATGCGATGTGTATTAGATTGGGTCGCTGCCTATAGAAAAATTAAGTACTTGCATGTGAGAAAATTTACAATTGATTCGTGAGTTATAGCATTTTGTGTGAAGCAAATTTTGTTATTGAAAAAAAGGAAATGGATGAAAGTGAACTTCGTATTTTGATAAAGCATTGCTTTTTGATTTAAAAAAAATACAATGGAAACCAAACAATAGCTTGATAAACATTATCCGCACTCTGTTCCATCGAGAAAAATAGTAGAAAAGTAGATGGCTGAATTTAAAGGTGGTCGTACCAGCACAAACGATGCAGAATACAGTGGACCCCCAAATGAGGCTGTTATTCCAGACTGGAAACATTAAAAAAATCCACAAATTGGTTATGAACGATCGCAAATTGAAGGTGCACGAGCTAGCTGACATTGTAAAGGTATAATTTTACACAAACATTTGGGTATGCGAAAGTTCTGTGCAAAGTGGGTGCCGCGTGAGCTCACAGTCAACCACAAACAACAACGTATCGATGCTTCAACGGAGTGTTTGGCTCTGTTAAACCGCAATAAAAAAAATTCTATCGTCGATATATGACAAAGGATGAAACATAGCTTCACCTTAAGGTTAGGATAGGTTATGTGGCTGCCCTCTCTCTGAGAGGACACATTTAGGCCAGAAAGGCCCATTGTGATACCACCGAGCTTCTCTTCCTGTACTATTGCGCTTGTTAAATTTAAAAAGCATTGGAAGGAACCTACTTATATTAGCCGGTTCCGAACGGCAGAACTCTTGTGACATCACTTTAACTTAGTTTTGTCACAGAGCTCTTTTAAGAAGCATTTTTGCCAAATTGTTACTGCCGGAAAAATTGCCAATTCTTGCCGGCAGGTGGGTACCGTTCGAAAGGAAAAATCTTTTCGATATTAAATTTTGTTATGCTTCAGCCGGGGATTGAACCCACGATCTACAGATCAGAAGGCCAACGCACTAACCACTGAGTTACGGCACCCACTTTTGCACACCACAATCCACAATAGACAGTCGACAGCTGAGTGGACAGCAGTCGACGAATGGAATCCAAAGCAAGCAAAGACGCAACAGTCGGCTGGTAAGGTGATGGCGTCTTTATTTTGGGATGCGAACAGAATGATACTCATTGACTATATCCAAAAAGGAACCATCATCAACGGCGACTATTATTGTAAACTTTTGGACCGATTGAAGGCTGAAAAAACGGCCACATTTGCAAAAGAAAAAAGTGTTGTTTCACCAAGACAATGCACCGTGTCACAAATCGATGAAAACTATGGCAAAATTGAATTAATTGCACTTCAGATTGCTTCCCCTCTCACCGTATTCTCCAGTTTCGGGTCCCAGCGACTTTTTCCCGTTTTCCGATCCCAAAAGAATGCTTACTGGAAAGAAATTTAAATCCGATGATGCAGTAATCGCTAAAACTGAGGCCTACTTTGACGACAAAGAGAAATCGTACTACAAAAGTGGTATCGGTAAGTTGGAAAATTGCTATACTCATTATATCGCCCCCCAAGGCAACTGTGTTAAATAATAAAATCGAGTTTTGTCAAAATTTTGTTTTTTTCTTCATACTTTTCCTACGGACTTATTGAATGGCCTGTTTTATAAGCAAATTCCGTGGATTCAGATAATCTTTTAAAACAGTAACTGAGATTTATCGTCAGTAGCAACTCTACATATCAAGTTTCATCCATTTTGGAGCAAAAGTATATAAAAGTATGTCAATCAAATGACAAACAACACTGAAAAATTGCTAAAAATTAAACTTTAACGTGAAATAAGAGCAAAGCTTTAAAAGCAAATACATCAAAATAAAATTAAAAGAAGGGGAAAAAATACAAATAATAAAAATCAACAAACAAACAAACAAACAGGCAAACGGATGACCGATAAAAGAAAAAACTAAAAATAGAAAAGAAACAGCGGAAAGAAGTCGCTGATGCAGGAGGCGGCATCCACAAAAAACCAAAAAATCAAAATACTACAAAATATAGAGGCGCGTAAAATGTTCTATGATGAGATTTCAACCTCTCTTTTTGTTTTTGTTTGTTTTGTTTTTGCATGAAATACAACCTATTTCTTTTGCTCCTATTGTTTTGCTTCTGATTTGTAGTATGATCATATTGCAACTGTATGCAGTTGTACACAATGATATGAACAGAAATATTGAAAACAATATGAAAACTACAAATTTAACAATGCGTCCATCCAAACATATACATTGTAGTCTAAAAAAAAATATATATATATATATATAAAATATATATACAGTATATATATACATTTATATGCTGTATATGTAAATATCGTTATTGTTGCTGCAAAATTGATAAGTACGATAGGATTTCTTTTATTTCATTGCGCACGCATTTTTGCATGTAAATTCAATTCGATTATATTTCGATTCAATTAATTTAATAGAGCATCCGAACACAGATATATGAGTATTGTGAAATTTTATTATAGCAATTCTCTATGTATATACACATATGTTTATATATACAAATATACACATGTGTATTAAGGTGGGTCAAATTTTATGAAAAAAAATTTCATAATTTTATGCATTTTTCCACAAGAAAACCAAATGAAATCACAGATTTGAAGGAGCCTAATTTTAAAATTTTTTCAAAAATTATAAAAACATAAATTCGTTATGGCAATCACCCTAGGGGATGATGTTAGAGGTGAAAATATTTAGAGGAAATATTGACAAAGGAAATACTAATAGGTGTCAGTCATATACATATTTTATTGGTCTAAGGACTCCTGCTGGACGGCTACGAACGGTCATATATCATATCGGTCATATAATTCATCACCGTAAGGCAACATTTTAGGGCATCTTTATAGTTATTTGCCGATTTTGAGATGTTTTTACATTCATTTTGTAGATTAACATTTGGAGATGGAGAGCAAATATGTCTTGAAAAAATGTTGAAGAGAAAAAATTAATGGGTTTTTGTTACACTTTGGATACATTACTAGGCATCTATGTGATTATTTAACCATTTTTAGATGTTTTTACATTAATTTTGTAGGTAAGACCCAAAGTACGTTGAGCTGTATAATTTTTTTTTTTTTTTTTTTTTTTTTTTTTTACAAGCTTTTTTATTGAATCTTTCTAAAATTACTTAGAAACTAACAATATGTAATCAAATCTTACAAACTAAATAAAATTATGTGATATTCCCAACGTTCCATCACAATTTGTTGACTCACGAGGTATAGCAATTTCACAGCATATTCAGTGTGTCTTTTCTTTTTAATCGACGATGCCCCGTGCTCAGCAACAATTGCCTAGCAAGGGGATTCGGATGACTGTGTAATTTTTGAATGTAGCTTCTGCAAGACATTGCAACTTCCTCAGAAATTGTGGGTACATTTAAATCTCGATGGATGTTAACGTTCCTCATATACCAAGGCGCGTTTACAATAATTCGCAGACACTTGGATTGTATTCGCTGCAATTTTTCGATATTTGAGGGAGATGCGGTGCCCCAAAACTGAATACCATAAGTCCAGATTGGCTTCAGGATTGCTTTATATAATAGCACTTTGTATTCGAGATTCAACTTTGATTTTTTGTGTAACAGCCACCATAACTGATTAATTTTAAGCTTGATCTGAGTTTTCTTTGCCTCTATGTGATTTTTCCAGGTCAGCCTTCTGTCGAGGTGAATACCCAAGTACTTTGTTGAGGAACATTGTGGAACTGATTGGCCATTAATTTTAAGTGGGGGACATGTATCTGGCCTTAGCGTGAAGGTTACATGTACGCTCTTTGATTCATTGACTTTTATACGCCATTTTGCTAGCCAGATTTCGAGAGAATCGATATGAGTCTGCAGGAGTTTAGTAGCTTCTATGGGGTTAGAGCGAGAGCACAATATTGCCGTATCATCTGCAAAGGTCGATATAAATGTATGATTATTGCTGGGCATATCTGTAGTGTATAAGAGATACAGTAAGGGGCCCAAAACGCTTCCTTGAGGAACGCCAGCGTGAATATCCAATGGATTTGTTGTGTAATCCTTGTGATGTACCAGAAATTGTCTTTTCGTGAGGTAGCTACTAAGCAATGAGGAGACATTTGCAGGCAGTAATAGTTTGAGTTTGTAAATAAGGCCGTCGTGCCATACTTTATCGA
This sequence comes from Megamerina dolium, assembly GCA_963854835.1. Taxonomy (NCBI): domain Eukaryota; kingdom Metazoa; phylum Arthropoda; class Insecta; order Diptera; family Megamerinidae; genus Megamerina; species Megamerina dolium. The sequence continues at coordinate 12,635,009 of OY978526.1, read as the reverse complement.
AAGCTTGAGTGATATCAAGAAAGACAGCTGAGCAATACTTTTTTTCTTCAAAAGTGTTCCTTATCAGAGTTACAATGCGGTGGACTTGTTCTATTGTGCCGTGCTGTTTTCTAAATCCAAACTGATGTTGAGGAATCAGTTGGTTGAGATTAATAAATGGAGTTATATTCATGACAAGTAGCTTTTCGAATACTTTAGAAAGTAGAGGCAGGAGGCTGATAGGTCTGTACGATGCAACTTTTGTAGGGTCTTTCCCTGGTTTTGCTATCATAATAATTTTGAAGTTTTCCAGCATTTGGGATAGTGTTTAATACGAAGGATAGCATTGAAAATGTGCATGAGATGAATTACTGAAGCCGGAGGTAGCTCTTTTATCATTTTACCTGTATAATTTACCATTAAATTTTACTCCCCAAAATATCCACCAAAGAAACTTGTTCGCTACCATCATTCCATGCATCCCAAGAATGGACGGGTCTACGTCCCGGAACCACTCGACCAAGTGGTCGACCAAGGTTTATTCAACTCATCGGAATACGGAAATGCTTTATTTTGTTCCCGTACAAAACAAAGCATTGCTGCTACAACAACAACAACAACAACAACAACCATCATCACATAGAAAAATGAATATTATTATTATTATTATTATTATTATTATTATTATTAGAGGGCTGTATTGCTCTGCGACCCTAGGTCTATTGTGCACCCCATATTTCTCTAAGTCCAGCAGTCTCTAAGTCTGAAGTCCCTAATGGACTTCAGCAGATTTTCCGATATTATAAATTTCCCGAAGTTTTTCTTTCTTGTGTGCATAAGTGCTGCTTTGCCCTCAATAATTCTTTATTTCGTATGCTTTGAAAATTGCCCAAATTTTTCTTTCTTTTCATTAAGCCAGGTCGTTTCAAAATTTAACCCACCTTAATATATACGTACAACATTTAAATATTAATATGTATGTATATTAGAGTGCATTGGGATGAATAGTTCTAAAATCAAAACCGAGTTCCGATTTTCTACGAGAAAATTGCTATATAAGATAATTCTAAAATATGTGTGGAAATTGACAAAATCATCAACCTGTATCATTGTATCATATATTTGGCTTAGTGATGATAACCCTAAACTTTTTTATACATGCCTGTAAGAAATGTCTACATACCGACTTCCTTAAGGTATTGCTAAATAATCTCACCATACTGCTACAAATCTTCTCCTCAAAAATCGGAAGCTCCTTTATGATTTTAGAACTATTGTTTCTTGGAAAAATTTTCTTTGAATTCTCCGTAGATTACAATTTCTGCTATACACTTGGTCGGATAATAAAATCGATGCACCCTAATGTATATAGCTACATTTATATTGCATATTTAAATAGATATATTGTAGAGTATATCATAAGATAATTTAATATCAGTCTTGATAAAGTGCATATGTATGTATGTATGTGTGTACTTTATACCACACATATACATGTGTAGCATCAAGACAAAGCAAGCAATAAAATTGCAAATAAGTAGATTAAAAAAGAAAAGTGAACGAAAGAGATAGAGGGAGAAAGAGATAGAGAGAGAAAAAGCTAGAGATATAGAGAAAATTAGTAATTCATTTAAGCATTCCAATAGAGTGAATTCTTAGAATGAAATTTGAAATAGAATTTGAATGATGGCATACATAAGAATTGATTAAGACAATTGACTAAGAATGATAATAAAATTTGCAAAACTACAAAACATCCTTCATCTGAACAATTCAGAGTCTTACAGATATATTCAATATTCCTTTGACAATTCTGAATATTTAGAATTTCTTCATTATTAAATAATTAGAAAATAAAAACGTAAAAAAATATATTCTTCAACTTATATTTGTTTCAAGATACTGCAGTAAGTAAAATAACATATATGTTCAGGTGCTTAAAATTTTATATATTCAGCTATTTTATTGGGAATTTAATATAATGAAATATATGCATTTACCTCTTCACCGAATAACATAAAATCATCAAGTGTAAACTATGTGGACCAATTTCAACTTCCCTAAACCAAAACTTAAAAAATAAGTCTACTTTCGTCTTCAATAAACAACTATTTTATGGATTAAATGACATCAACATATGTTGTCACTGATTTTGTCATACACATGTATGACTATGTGTATGTAAATTTCACATTTCACAATATACAAATTCACAAATATGAAATCAATTCCTTTATACATGCAATACTATTAACTATTTGCGAAACGAAATGAAATATAAAAACATATTATTCAGTCAATAAACTAGAGCAGGTGTATTTGGCATAAACATGCTCACTAAACACACACACCCATACACACACACACACATATATTCAATACATATTTGCATCAAACAATCATTGAAAATAAAATGGCAACAGAAATATGTGAAATGAAGCAACAATTGTCACAGCAAGTCGACTATCAATATGTTGCCGCCATCAAGAAATAACAATAGTAAATATAATGCAATATATTGGAATATCAACTCGTTTGCATTGGTACTATGTAGTACATAGTATGTACTCGTATATCTACAACTTAATTGGCAACACCTGATGATATTATTATTTATTGTTCCGATTGTCATTGTATCATGCAAATGAAATGTATGGGGGGGTGTGTATTAAAAAAATATCCTTACAGTCGGCTGGGGCCGACCAAACTATACCCTGCATATGTAGATTTATATATAAAAAGTTTACTCGAATATCCAACTTTTCTTTTATTTCCACTTTTCGAGAAACAATTTTTGCATATACTACTAATTTACACCCGAAATATGGTTGACTTTGACGAAGTAAAAGGATTTTAAGATAATTCCGAGGCTTAGTATGGGAGCTATATAAAAAGTGGGCGTGGCTTACCACTTTCTAGTAAATCCAATTAATTTTTCAATGTTAATCCACACCTTAAATCTCGTTGTCCTAGGCTAAATGGTTTGTAAGCTATGGAGCTTAAAATTTTAGTTTAATTCACTCGACTTTGTATGGGAGACCCATGAAGGAGTGGGCGTGGCACACTGATTTTCTGCCAGCTTTTTGCCGACTACGATATTAATTTAAGTGTCAATTATGGTTATTCTAGACAAAAGATTGCCGAAGTTACAACTGTTTCAATTTAAAATTTGTATGGGGGTTACGATAAACACTAGGCGTAGTGCGCCCATTTTCTGTGAGCCTAGTTGCTCATACAATACTAATCCACACCTTAAATCTCGTTATTCTACGCTGAATAGTTTGCAAGTTATAACCGGTAACATTTTTTTTAATTTCCGCAACTTTGTATGGGAGACCCAAAAAGGAGTGGGCGTGGCACATTGATTTTCTGCCATATTATTTCTGACTACCGTGTTAATCTAAGAGTCAATTATGGTTATTCTAGACAGAAGATTGTAGAAGTTACAGCAGTTTCAATTTAAAAGAAGTACAGACACTTTGTATGGGAGCTACGCTAGAAAGTAGGCGTGGCTCACCCACTTTTGGCGAGGTTATATAGTAGTATAATATAACTCTATGTGCAAAATATTGTTGTCCCAGGTCGTATATTGTGTGAGTTATAGCACGTTAAAGATTTTGAAAATTTCGAGGTTAGTCGCTTTGAATGCTTGGTGTGGGCGTGGTTATTGACCGATCATGCCCAATATCAATCCCCTCCGTACCCTTGGATCATAGATTACTTATGCCAAATTTCATCGAAATAGCTCAATATTTACTCAAGTTATCGTGCGAACCAGCCAGGTGACAGACAGACGGACGGACGGACGGACGGACGGACGGACGGACATCGTTAAATCGAAAATTTAATCGACGCTGATCACGAATATATATCCATGTCTATATCTCCGGAGATTCCTTCAAGTGGACACAAACATCTGACCGAAATGAATATACCATGCATATTGCATTATGCAGGGTATAAAAATATATATGATAGGAGTAAATATAAAAATTTACAGCTATATAAATTCAGCTCTTATTTCATTTCAGTATGAATGCATATATATATGATTACAATTTGCCGGCAGAATTTGTTCATTCATTTGTTGGGTATTCCAAACATTAGAATCTGTGCTAAGCAACCATAACTAGTGAACAAGGTGCTCCATTTACCATAAATGGCTATTAGTTCAATCTCAATTTGATATTGCTATTGAAATTGGTCAACGGGGAGTGTAACTTTTTTGTAGCATACTTTAAAACGATGTGCCATACAATATAACCCAAGAGGATATTACCAATAAATGTTGTAGTCATTCGTAACTCCCTCTGTGTAGCATAAATCGTAGGTGCTCTCATATCTATCACTATTTAAAAAAATATCAAAATACGAGAATTACAACTGCTTTTTATTTATACGAGTAGTTGCAAGTTTCTATGAGCTACTGTGTAAAGACACGAAAAAAAATAACAATACCACATTGAACGAAAAAAATGTGATAAATTTTAACAATGAAACATGTACAAAAAAATTAAAGAATTTTAATAAAAATATTTGCAATATCCATATATTGGGTATTCAATTGGAAATGCCATGTTGCTATTATAACCACATAGGACGAGTACACTAGCGTACACATGTATGTATACTCATTTATAGGTGAATTTTGTTGTTGTTGTTGTTGTTATTGTTATTTCTCTTGCCACATAACAGCAATATTGATATTATTCCTTTATCATTTCGCTTTTATTTGACAAGCATGCTTATTTAGCGTATCTACCACATATTAAAAAAAATTTTTTTTTTTTTCATACAAAAAAACAGCAGCTATAAATACATAGAGCGTATATAGTTATCTTGAAAAAATACTTTCGCAATACAAGTAGCATCAGCAGTGCTGACAGTGGCCGTATTAAATTTTGGATAGTTCTGAAAGGCATTTAAATACTTATACTACATATATGGAACGGCAAAAAAAAAAACACCTTGTTACATCACTATTTCTGAGCTTTGTCACAGAACACAGAAAATTGTTATTTTTTATTTAATTGGATGAGACGCAATAATAAACAAATTAATAAAATATAAATAAAAATGCATAGTAAAATCAATGCCAATATTAATTGAAATACATGTTGCATATACATGTTGCTGTGCAAAATGCAAAAGAAGAAAATAAAATTGAAATGGCATTGAATTAGAATTTCAAAAGAATTTTAAAATATATATTTTTTTGTTCTATTTTATTCTCTCATATTTTCAATATGATTCAATTTAATTAGAAGGATCTTTTTTCACTAGTCTCTCATGTAAAAATTTCCATCAACATTTTCAATTCACAATGGGTTTATTTTTCTTATTTATATATTATGCATATTTTTACTACACTTGGCAAAATAATTTATATGCATTCTATTCATGTATAGCAAAAAGTTTAAATATTTGAATAGTACTGCTAGTAACTTTAAAAGTATTTGCATATGTATATTGTAAAATATATTGATATGATAAACTCAATTTTGTTTGTATGTAAATTTTTTCTCAGTACAATATTGTTGTGTACCTCCAAATGTACAAATACTGAAAGTGAAGTGGAAGCAATGATATAAAAAATTATTTGCGAATTTAATTAAATTACATATTTGTAAAAAATGAATAGCTATAGTTTAGTATAGTTATTAAAATATTTTCTAAAATTATTATAAAAATTATTATTCTAATGGAAATTTTTATAAAAGGAATTTATTAGCACTCACACTGATGCCGACCGAACAAGCGGGTAGTCAAAACAATTAACATAACACAGCCACACAAGAAAAAGAAAGCTATCAGACGGCACCATATGCCGTATTTGTAATTGTTGAATTTGAACTCTGCATTCAAACTCACTTTGACTCGGTCGAATCGCATTTTGTTTCCAACCAACTGAATTAAAATAGAATCGACACACGAAAAAAATATAACCTATTATCTAGCAGACAATATAAACATTTCTATACGCGTCCGGCATTCGGATTCAGTAAATTCGAATCCAAATTCATCCATATCGAATTTTGTTGCTAACCTCACAAAAATGCAGAAAAGAAATTAAGAAATCAATCATTTAACCAGAATAGTCCGTAGAAAGAGTTAAATATACTACCGTTTCTACTAAATTATTCTGTTCAATTTGTTTTTTGGATATAATTAATCCCTATGTCTACTTCTTAGAGGGGCTCCCCGTACAAAATTAACGTTCCGCTCTTAGCGCTTTCAAGGTTGCCCTTAGGGTAAAATATATTGCCCACCCCGACTCATATTTGTTACCCAAAATTTTTCCTAAATACACTTACTTCCTTTACTCCTTAGGGCGGCTCCCCTACAAAATGATCTTAAAAGCATCTAAAAATTTGTAAATTATCCCATAATTGCCTAGGAACCGTCTTTCGAGCTGTGAAATGAAAGAGCGGCCCCAATATTTTTTTCTTCTCAATATGTTTTTTTCCTTATCTAACTAGCTCTTGTTTTTAGTTCTTAGAGAGGATCTCGTACAAAATTGATATATTTTTCAATTTCGCTTCCACTACTCCCAGGTTGGCACTAGGGCATAAAGTATTGTATATGACCCATACCCACTTATTTTTGTAAGCTAACATTTTTTCTGAACATACTTTTATCCTATATTTCCTGTCCTTAAGAAGGCTTCCCTATAAAATAAGCTTAAAAGCACCTCAAAATCAATTAATTACCCTATAATTATCCAAGAATCGCTCCAAAGGTTGTGATATTTACGTGTGACCGCCATTAATTCTTCATCCTCCATGTTTTTTTTTTTTAATACTTAACCGCGGTCTTTACTCTTTAGAGAAGCTCCCATGCAAAATGAACATGTTTAAGAATTTTGCTTCAAGACTGGCCTTGAGGAGATAAACGATATGACCAAAACCCATTCATTTTTGCTATCCAACATTTTTCTAACCATATTTAGTTCCGATCTTTATTCCTTATGCGATCTCCCCTATAAAAATAAACTTTAAAGTACGTGAAATTAAACGAATAACTTCACAGCGGTTCAAGAATAGCTGCTATAGCGAAAGAATGTCTCTAAACCGAGTCCCGTTAGTTCTTCCTTTCCAATTCCTTGGAGATATACTTGTCCGCTATCTCCACCCTTTAGAGGTTTATAGTAGTAAATTTCATAGGAGAGCTCTTAGAAAGTATTCTGTCTCAAAGGAGAGCTGTGGGTATACACCGCTGAAAATATCGAAATTAAAATGAACATAAGAGAGCGAAAGAGAGTGGGAGAGCTAAACTATTTTCTCGCAAACGTACATGTTCATACCTTTTATATGCGTCATCAAGGTTGAAATATAATTTTTGTAACAAATTGGCGCTAAAAAGGATCACAAACACACCAAAAAAAAAAAAAAGACAAATAAAAGGAAATTACATTAATTAAATTATGTTCAATGAAACTGCTCCAAATAACAGCAGCGATAATAAGAACATTATGTAAATTGTGCTTGTAGCATTTTCGGTGGAAATAATTTTCTACACAATGAATTTTTTGTTTTTCTTTTTCATTTTATTTTTGTTAATAGTCGTGAAACAGCTGACACATGTTAATTAAATTGAACACACAGCAAGACATACAAACACATATATAATACATATGTATTGTATATATCTTACCAATTACACAACTACTTACACAATTTGTTTTGTTTTTCATGTTTTCAAGGTTTACCATGAAAAATGATGCGTACAATAATATCATATTATACATTTATGTTGATGTGTTTGTGGGCGTATGTGTGTGTGTATATAAATATTTATAATAAGACACTGACACAATATACCGCATGATAATGCAGAACGGGTAGAAAAATATGTTTAAATGAAAATGAAATATTCACAATGAATTTGGACAGATTTTCTTTATTCTCATTTATATACCATTTTTTTTTTTTGTTTTATATTATTTTTCCTCTTTTTTTGTATAATTTCGGTTAAAATATGTTTACTACGTGACAAGTCTGAATCTGATATCACATACCTACATACATGTACATATAAATATTTCGATTATAACAGTTGTTGTGTGTTTCTGTGTCTTTTTTTTTTTTTTTTGTTACTCTTTATTATCCCAACTCCCACAAGCACAAGCCTTCATATATGTATATCCACAATTTGCACCCTTTTGTTGCTGGCATTATACTTTTGTAGCGTTTGAAATGAATAAATATGTACATAGATGGACTTGTGTACATGTGTGTGTGTGTGTGTGTGTGTTTGTATGGCTTTACATTTTGCTTTAGCAGCATAATTAATGAAGACATAGTGTAAAGCAAAATATCACTTAATCCCTAAGAAAATGCCCATATTTATCGTATGTACGTAATACAAACGAGTTGTACCTACGTGTGTATAGGTATGTAGGCGTATGTTGGTCGATGTAAAATTATGAAACCCTTTGGTTGCAACAGTTAACAGAGTTAACTATTAAAATATTCAACAAGCACACACAAGCTTGTACAACATAATGTCGTACAACATCATGTACCGATATATACATATTATATATTTTAATATATGACAACAACATTGGGTAACATTTGTTTGAATTAGAATTGAAAGTGTATACCTCCGACAATAAAAGGAAAGGAAAATAAAAACCAACATCACCAACATCAACAACACTATCACCACACAACAAGCAACAGCAACAACAACAACAAAAATTGCAAACAAGCAAATAACCAGTGTACGAGTACTTGCCATCATCATTCCTTCATCAACTATACATAGAACACTTATATTCAACACCTTGGAAAAGCAAGAGCACTACAACATCGTCATCAGCATCGGCATCATTATCGTCGTCCTCAGTCTTGTAAAGCTTCTTTTAAAAACGAACCTTTTTCCTTTCGCACTTGATCTTTTGTGATTTTGCAATGTATCAACATGTATACACACACACACATATACTATACATAGGCTTTGCCATGTTGTTTTCCAACCAACCAACCAACCAACCAACTAAACAACTAACCAACCAACCCACCAACCTAAAAATGAAATTCATTTGTATGCGTATTGTGTCCTGTTGAACATTCTTAATTAGGTTAAATCTACTCAAGCCATAAGTAAAGTGAAAGCAAAAGAAGAACAAGCAAAAGAAGTGTATACAAAATGAAAGAAGATAAGTAAGAAATTGGTGTGAGAATATTACGTATGTATAAGCAACCGCTGATGAAACACGCCAGATTCAAGCAATCGTCATCCACCTCAGCCATAGTGTTGATGGTAGGTAGGAGCTCAGTGTACCATTTTGTAATGATGACTAGTGTGTGTTTTGCATGGAATAATTTGTGAAGAAATGTCGGCAAAAATATACACACACACACACACACCGAATGGCTTGGAGTAAGAAAAGAATCGAGCTCTTCTTCTCTCAGCGTAGGTTCTCAGATGTGGTATAACAGCATTAACGATATAGAAGCTACTATCGCTTCTTTTTCTAAATAATTTTACTATTTTATCTAAAGATAGCGATGCAGGTCCAAGAAAACAATTTTCCGTCAAATTATTCTGACGGATTTTCAATAGTAGTCAAATTTTATTAATTTTTTAAAATATATAATACAATAATTGATTTTTATTCCTGCGAAAAATAAAAAAAAGCTTATTTTCCTGATAAAAAATTTTTGAGCAAAAAAAAACTGAATAGTAGACTTTGATAAGGCCAATATTTTTTCCCCATATATTATTACTATACACACCACACTGCCAAGGCAATATAGTGTGACACACACACACACACACACTGATGCTTACAATCACTAACACACACAAACAATTACATTTGCAATGTAAATCCTGAAAATGAAACAATTACAAAAGTTTATATGTATGCGTATAGCATACATTTAGGAGTGAATATATTATATTGTTCTATATATATGTATGTAGACGTTGTAGCCGATGAACGTAGACGGATAAAGGGAATGAGTTTCGCATTCCTAAATATAATGATTCTAAGGTGAGTGAGATGATGATGATGATGATGATGATGGCGGCAGCAGCAACAGCGGCATTTGTTGTACTCACATATTTGATATATGTATATACAAGATATAGTCTTGTCTTTATATGAAAAGCGGAAGAGCCCATTATACTATCTAATTCTTCTTCCCTTACATCATCGTGCTTTGCAGTTCTCTGCAGCTTCCCTCTTGCTTTGTATTATTAATCGCTTTAAATTGTATTATACAAATACACAAGGTGAATGTATGGGGCGTTTGGAGTTCTATGTGTACTTATTTCTTCTACCCATTCATTCACATTAAAGTGCGAGATGGTATTAAGTTAAAATGACACAAATTTCTTCAGATTTCAAGCAAGTAATAGTGTAAAATATATTTCAAAATGTTAAGAAATTGTTGCGAAATAATAAAAGTGAAAGAGAGTAAGAGAGACACCAGGAACCTAAGCAACTAAAGGCTATAAGATATAGAATTAGCCATGATACTTAAATGCTAGAGGTGCGTTAATAATGAAAACTTATTGCTGAATAGAAAGATAGATAGATAGATAGATAGATACAGGGTGATTTTTTAGCAACTTTCTTTTTGGCAACACTGTTTTTGGCAGCTCAGCTGTTTTCGTGTAACATGTTATTGTCAAACATGATCAGTTTAGTCTATAATTTAATCATGTATCGACTTACAAACAAACAACGCTTGCAAATTATTGAATTTAATGCACTTCTTCCATTTTATGGTCAGTTTGGGCGACCTTCTGAGGCGGCTATTCGAAATCTTGTGATTAAATTTCGCACCAAATTTCCATTATTTGATATTAAACCACCAACACGCAAACGTAGACAGAAGAAAATATCGCAGCAGTATCCGCCAGTGTCATTAATGGCCGTAAATTATCTGCTACTTCACTACGTGGAAAATTTTGCAGAAGGATTTGAGTTTAAAACCTTTTATAATACAGCTGGTGCAAGCACTGAAGCCACACGACCTATCACAATGGCTAACTTTTGGTCAATGGGCGCTGCCAAAGTTGGATAAAGATCCAGCTTTTTTTATCGGAAAATTGTATTCAGCGACAAAGCTCATTTCTGGTTGAATGATCCAGAAGCATTGCAAGAACTGTCAATGCATCCCAAAAATTTCACTGTTTGTTGTGGATTATGAGCCGGTGGCATCATTGGACCGCACATTTTTCAAAGACGACGCAGGAAGCAACGTTACTGTGAGTGGCGAGCGCTAAAATTCGATGATTACAAACTTTTTTTGCCCAAAATGGAAGAGCTGGACTTGGCTGACATGTGGTTTCAACAAGACTATGCCACATGCCACACAGCACGCGAAGCAATGGTCCAATTGAGAGGCGAGTTCGGTGAACAGTTTATTTCATGTTTGGGGCCGGTCAATTGGCCGCCTTTAGACAATTTTTTGTGGGGCTACGTTAAGGCTCATGTCTATATAGTGTGAGAGAAAATAAAATTAGGTGGACTTGGTGTCAAATACACAGTATGTCTATTTATGCAAAAATACAAAACTATCTAAAAACCAAAGACTCGAGCTCTGGCATATTTACACAGCCATTTTTGGACATCTGCCTATGTATTCCCATACCAATCCCATATAAGCCTGCGCAGACCTTGTTGTACCAGTTAGCGTCAAAAAATCTCTTTACCCCCAGGGGTTAAATATTGATGACGGGATTGATGGGTTACCCCTAAGCATATATAATTACTGCCAATCCCTTATGTAAATTTGATATAAAGTCTAGACACGTGGTACAATTTATGAAAGATCTATTTGAGAACATATAACAATGGAAAATTACAAACTTATTAATTTAACTAGTTATGTGTCGAAAATCTATTAATAAACTTATTGTCCCAAAATAATATTTGATCACTACTACTACTCGTACTAATGAAATAATGGAATATCAAGGCTAAGACAATTGGCCTGATTCATAAATAGTATTCAAGGCTTCAAAGGTGATCTATTTAAAAACAATATTCATATGAAACAATAGCCTACGTAATAGTAAAAAAAAGTAGATTAATTAATGAATGTGTCAAAGGCTGATTTCTTTTGAAAAATTCTTTTATGAATATTCATAATTATCTACAAATTGCAGAGTAATGAGTACAAATATGAAATCAGAATTAAATAAATTAAATACTTTCAACAAGCAACCGTTCGTTTACTCGTCCAAAGAGTGAGTACAGTCGAGTCGAGTCTCAAGTGGTATGGCAAACACACACATAAATATATTTGTGCACATAAATTATGGTCACTGATGATGCCATCATTTGTCCCTAACAACATATTATACATATTTTGAATATTATTATTATAATTTTTGGTTTATGTGAAACCTTTTCTTTTTTTCTTTCTTTTTCCTTCTTTGTCGTTTATTTAAGTTGGTCTTATTTCATTTCATTGTCATATATTACAAAATGCGGCTGTGTACTGTGTGTACTGGGACCTCATTCATTTGCATAGTGACAGCAAAACAAATTTGTTTCAAATCTTTTCAATTTGTTGCTTTATGTTTTAATATAAATGAACTAAAATTTAATTAAGAACGCCTCATATTTTGTTCCATCTCTCCATCATCATCATCATCATCATCATCATCATCATATTTTCGCATACTACAACTGAATCGGCGCTCAGCTCCATTTTAGTTGGCCATTTCATTCTTGCCAACAATAACAACAACAACGATATGTTTTGTGGCAAACAACAAAATTGATCCACAAAACGAACAACAGTTAGTCAACTAACTAACTATATATCCACTCATATGTTACAATTCAGTATACAACTGCCAACTGTCCTAGTTTACCATATAATGCGTGAGAATTGTAAGTCTACGCTGTCGAACCAAACCAAACCGGCATTCGTATCTGTCTGCCAACTTCCGCGTATATCATCATTCATCATCAACCTCATTGTATCGTATGTACAACAAACTAATAGAACCCAACAGCAGAAAACTAGCCTGCCTGCCAACTTGTCAGTCAAATCGGTCTGTCAGTCAGTTAGTTTCATTGCGCAGCCAAATATTATATTATTGTACGAGTATATGTATTCAAGCAGCTAGTTAGTTAACCAACTCTCTGTATGCGTGTTTGTGTTTGTATGTGTAAGTTTATGTCTTTTCACATGTCCTTTTTCTATTTTTGTTGTTGTTTTTTTTTTTTTGTTTTGTTTTGTTTGATACGTAACATCCTGTGCGATAATATTTTGGAAAATGTATAAGCTATGGCATGCCAACTACTCTATATACCCAAAATGTTAATGGCAATTGGAGAGGCTCTTTTTAAATTGAATAAAAATATGCTTATGATGCCACTTGTCTCTGAAAATATTTCGTGTACATATTCATGTTGTTTTTTTTTGGGGTATACTTGAAAATTGTTGTCCTTGTTTGAGCATCAATTTAGATGCTGTCATTGGTGATGCTGCTTCCCTGCCACACCCCACTAAATCCTATCGAGTTACTCAACGACTGACAAAGCATGTTGCCAGGCGGGTTAATATTTTGTTGGTCTAGTCTATGTCGTTTTAGTTTTTGATGGTAGGAAGCGTTATATTTTAAATTTTGTTGGTATTCATTTTGAATTTGTACAATCATGTTTGCTTGGGTATCTTCATGTTTCTCTATTTCTCTCTCCCTCTCTCTCTCTCTCCGCTTATCTTTCTATTTCATTTAAATAATATTATTTTAGTAGCAGTTTTAACAAAAAAAACCAGCTCCTATTCATAAATTCATCTACACAATTTAGTTGCTCATTTATTTACAAATATTCTAAATTGTAACGGAAATATGAAAATATGACTCTACAAATATTTGTTAAGTACTACACTTACACATAACTATGCAAAATGTTTGTGAATTTATTCAGCAATATAATAATCATTTATTTGTCATTTTTGTGCGCTATATATTTAAAAGTATTCTAATTAAAACTTTCATAGAGATTACTAATACATACAATAGCGTGTATTATAAAACGAAGGGACCTATAGGGAAATTTTGTAAAATTTTCAATTATTCAATCGATCTTTTTGTATTGGAAACTGTTGGAAATCCCAAGGGCCAAAAAGATCTGTAGAGATTTTTTTTAACAGCTATTATAATAGCCGAGTACTGCTGCTCACTTTGTCTTCATACAAAACCTTCAATTTTTGTTGTTTTAAAACATTTGTATTTAGAGAGCAATTTTATAGAAGAATTTTTTTTTTTTGTAATTAATAAAAACAAAAGCCGTATGAGTAATAATAATTAAAAATAATTTTGCGTCTAAAATACATAGACGAATTGATCTAGAAATCCGACCAGACACGGGCATCTATTTTTAATGCCGGAAGAATTGCCAATTGCTTGCCGACAGGTTGGTACCGTTCGAAAGAAAAATCTTTTCGATCGAAAAATCCTCGTGGGATTGAACCCACGATCTACCCATTTACCAAATAATAAGAGCGTTTAAAACAGCTATGCCCTTCATTCAGTTACGCAGGGTTGATTAAAGAGTTTTCCTAAAATGCATTTTAGAATGATATTTTATGATTAGAAAAAAATTTCAAGACAAAAGTGTATCTGTTAATCTAATAAAAGCTTAAGAGAATTTGGTGTCGAACAGACTGAATGAAGCCCATAAAATAAGCTAACACTACGAATTAATGGCAGTTATGATAGAGGTAGAGGTAATAAGGTGATCCCTGACGGCATAATGGCATGAATCAGATCCTGTTTGCAAACTTAAGTCAGCTATGTTAAGAATTGCAGTACTCAAAGCTATTTTTGGTCTCGTTCTGGATCGATGTTATAAAGTGCTAAGCTCATTCTACTTAATTCGTCAACAATCTCAAACATGGTAGTATAACAGCAGCCATCGATTCCGCAAGGACCCAGAATCCATGTCAGGGTTATTGTGTTTAAAGAGGAACTGGGTGTGTCTACTACCTATTTCAAAAGGTAAATTTCCTTTTCTACATAATTTTTAGTACTTAAAATTGATACTTATAATTGCTGACGAACAATTTGAAAAATCATCATTTAAGCCAAAGTGATGATAATTGACTATCTTCTTTTAGGTGTATATCAATAAATTCGCAGAGTAATTTTATTCTTTCGTTAAAAGGGATAGTAAAAAAAAATCTCATCTTTTGATTGAGTAATTTAAGAAATTAACTTAAAACAAATTCTCATATTAAACCGAATCGTTTCAATTGAATTAAAATTCATAAACACATTTTGCTATTATAACATCATCTATAACCAAATTATCAGTTAAGTTAAATCTATTTAAAGCTGTATGTATTTAGAATTTAACAAAAAAAAAATTATGTTTTTGATTGTTTTTCCAATGAAAAGGGTACAAGCCTGTAGAAATTTCAATTGAAGATATTCTGCCAAAATCACCTTTTTTGCTTTTGATTTTATTTCCCGTTTTATTTTTTTTCTTCTTCTTTGTGTAACTTTTCTTTTGATTTTTTTTTTACAGAAGCCCCTTTTTTCATTTTCATTTTATTTTTTTTTTTTTTCTTTTTTCTGACGTTCATATAAAATATACATTTCTGACTTTTAATGCGAAACTAATTGCTGACAGAGTTAAATTGTATAGGAGAGAAAGAGAGAAAATGAAGAAAAGGAAGACCCATCTCGTAAATATCAAAGAAATATGCATTTATTATGATTCCGTTTGAACAAAAAATTATAAAAAAAAAAAATAATGAAAAAAACAGAAGCGAAAGAAAAGAGCAAAACAACAAAAAAGACAGAAAAATACTAAATCTGCGGGTTTCTCGTATTGTGTTCACACACACATACCCACACACAGACGCACACATACACTCATTTCGTACACTCTCGTTGGTACAAAAATGTGGTAAATTTTCCAATTCAAGCAATTTGTGCACACAGCACAAAAAGGCTTACACATTAGCCATATTTTACGTTGCATATGGTCGTATGTACTCGTATATGTGTACATATTTGTATATGTGTACAAATGAGCATATGTATGTGTGTGTTTTACTGAAAATTATGTCAATGTGTTCGTCTGTGTAACTGTGTGCACTAGTAGTGGAAAAGTGAATGTTTGCGTTATAAATTTCAATTTCAAATAACTATATGTTTGTGTATGTTTTTATGGAATAGATTGCTCTATAAAATTCGGGATTTTCCTATTTTACCATAGTCGTTCGGAAGCAGTTTGTCCTGTTGGATCCCACATAATTTGACTGAAGCTCACAATAAAATATGTGTAACGAAATGTTCAAGATCAACCATTGTCTACAAAACTGATCCAAGTGCTCAGCATTCCTAACTCCTGAGACTGTCTGTCAAATTACAAAAAAAAATTGTTTTTAATTAAATTCCCCAATCCCGATACTTTTCGAACAAGCCTCGCATATATGATTTTTGCGTACCAACTACATATGACTACTCACACAGGCACACATAACCACAATACATGGTAAGTGAATGTTGTGAGGTAGACACGCCGTATATGCGTAACGAGTACTACATACATATCTCATAGTATATTTAGTAAGTGTATGTATGTGTTTGTATGCATTTTATCCATTTAATATGTTGGTAATGTCGATTACGACTGCATCGTAGTACTTTAGTCTTCACTACTATAGTCTACTATATGAGAGAATGATACCTAGCACTAACACTAATACAGAGTCGTATGAAAATGTATTTGTATATATGTACATATATACTAGTATCACATATTTGCTTTCTAATATTCTTTTGGCAACAACAGCAGCAGTAACAACAATTGTGCCAGGCATTGGCACCATGAACTAAACTCGTAACCCAAATTTTAAGTGGATTACAAATGAGAGGTTCTCTACTTGCGTCATTTCCTTTTTTGCGTCTTTTCTTCTTTTCATGTTCATGAAAGTAGATACTATGGCACTCACTACTCATACACCTCCTTCAATTGGCTTATAGTTTTTGGCAATTTTTGTGTCTCTCTCTCTCTCTCTCTCTCTCTCTCTTTTTCTTCATTTTTTCACTTTGAAGGTGAATTCACCTTCATGTATGTGGAAAGTCTGACATTATACTCATAATATGTCGCTTGTATTATATGAATGTACATGTATATAATACATAAACACACATATTCTTAAGTATGTGTGCACATACTGCTGCAGGTTATAGAAGTGATGCCAGTGCTGATGACATTGGTAATAATGATGGTGGTGGTGGTGGTAGGTGGTGGTACACGGTACAATATTCATTTTTGTCGCATTATAAAATGGCTTAAAGCAAAATGTTGATGGCGCATAGTGCATTATATATTAAGCACACATGTATAAGTATATATTGCTATTATTCCCCCTCTCTCTCTCTCTCTCTCTCTTACATACCAATTTCTCACTCACTTAACGCCTCTAACCAAATTGAATTAGTTTATAAAGTTCAGAGTATGTGATAGGTATATACTTCTGGCAGCAGATTTTCATTTATTTTTCTTGTTTTTTTTTTTTTTCAAATTTAAATGTTCAAATTAATTTCATAAAATTCATTATCATTACAATATTGTGATTAAAACTTAGCCATACTACACTTTTGCAGACAAATTTACATTAGAGCATCATATAACTTATTATATGAGAGTTGAAGGCTATGTATATAAATACTAATCACCAAATCTGGCCGATATTGGAGGTAAGATAGAAAATACTACTATTAGCCTTTAAATGATACACATAAGATTAACAAGCTGATGGTAGTTATTAGTATGATGCAATGTTTGATCAGTAGACATATCAGCAGAGTTTACTTGTACCACTTGATCACTGCCCAAATCTGCAAAATCTGGCCGATAATGAATGTAAGATGGGAAACAATACGGAAGTCTGTAATTTGGGAAGATTTTCTGGACAAAAAAAAATTCTCTCTTGTCGACTTTCATGCCAGAGTGAGCAAAGAAGGTACCTTTGGCTCCACAGCCAGAATATTAAACATCCACAAGAAGCTCTCCGATAATAATCATGATGATGAGGGTGATCAGCTTCGCCGTAGCATGAAATTTGGTATTTATATAACACCCAAGGAGATACAGAGATTTTCTACTAAGCCAGAATCGATTAAAAATGGATATGATAAATAAATACCAGGTGTACAAGCTTAAATCTGCTGTTTTTCGGTAAAAAAAAAATACATTTTTTTTCATAGAAAGCCAAAAATTAATTTTTTCAAAGTATTTGCCCTCACTAGCTAAACATTTTTCCCATCTCTCGGGTAATTTGTGTATAACATGCCAAAAGTATTCCTCATTTTTCGAGACAAACCACTCGTCAAACCATTTTCCGACGTCTTCATACGAATTTAGTACGGATGGAACTAGATATTATAATATAATAATTAATAGTACAACATGACTTTATTTTCAAATGAAATTTATTATTACTTCTCTGATTACATTTCTCTATTACTTAATTTTAGAATTGATTAACATAATTCTTAATGAATATTTATGTGATATCTACTTATACTATGAAGTTACGTACACCTCTATATGAATAGATTATGAAGAAATGAAATGACAAACAAAACGCAACAACATCAGCAATATTTGTTGAATTGCATAAAAGTTTGTAAATTTAATATGAATTATTATGATGATAAATTCATATTTTTCTATTAATTTTCTATTTTCATAAATATTAATATTTATATATCGATGACACATACGCACATAAAAAGAAAAAATGTTTCAAAACAAAAACAACAAAACTCTAATAAAACGCCACAATGAACGGATCTAATAAATAAAATTCATCATCATCATCATCATCATCCTCATCATTGTACAATCATTTGCTCTGTGTGGCCTTTTTCGTATACTTTACACAGAAAAGAAACTTTTTATGATTTTATGACTATTTAAACTACTTTAGATGTCTATCATAAATACATGTTTTATTTGATAATAATCATATGCACGCAGTAACACACACACACACACATATACACACAGCAGCATTACATAAATATGTAAATATAGAGTAGTAAATATTTATAACGTATAATATGACTGCATGAATAATCAAAATATATACCAAACAACATATATCAACATTATTATACAATATTACCCAAATTTATATAGATAGACACATAACATACATACACAAATGCAAAAGCATAAATTAGCAATGTACCAAAAATATGGATACCAAAAAAGAATCCCGTATATGGCAAAAGACACATGAGGTGAGGGGTTGATTTTTAAGAGTTTTTCTTTTCAAATCGACATAAATGTGCTGCTGCTGCTCTCCTTAGAGAATGTATACTTTTCGAAAATGCATATTTTATTACAATATTTAGGATATCATTGGCAGACAAGTTAAAGGCGAACATAGAATTACGTGCACATATGCATACGTACTCTTATGTATATGTCCTTTTAGAAGCCAACCAAATGAACAAACGACCAATTGATCGACCCCTTAATCATTAGCATCATTATAAGAAAATAACATCATTAGAAAGTATTCAAATAACGAGCGATATTTGAATACTTAGTCGCTGTTATGATGAAAAATTACGGAATGCCGAAATAAACCCAAATTTACGATTACATATGAAAGAGCAAAAATGGAAAGAGAATGATCAGAATTTATGAGTCTATATACAATATTTTTTTATACACAATATTTTGTATATATGCATGTTGCAATAGAATAAGCATGTAAGTATACATTTAATATATATTCATAAATATTATGTGTAACATTAATGTTACAACATGATATAGAAATGAAAAGCTTACTTTTTTTTGTGTGTGTATGCCATTCGACCAAAAGGATAAAAGTTATTTGACTTTCGAAAGGTACTTATTTTGATTCAGACACATGTCAAATATACACAACGATATATAGTATGGTTATATAATTTTTTTTTCTATCATTTCATTCAAATATGATATCGAAATGAAATATATTTCCAAGGTAAATGAATAACGAGATGTGTTACAAATAAATTTGTCAATGACATCAGCATAATATCCTCAAATACAGACATAAAATACAAATTGACTTGATGCTTTGTGACTAAAAACAAAGTTTATTTGATAATACATTTATAATCGTAAATTACTATTATTTGTTTAATTTAATTCGACGTGTAATAATGTGTAAAATACCGAGTAAACTTTTAAAGATTTCATTTTCATATTAACAACACTCTTTCCAGCAACAGTTGACAACTTAACAGTTTGCAGTTAATTTGTTGTCAGTTTAGCTCATTATTTCACCATAAATCGATTAATGAAAGAACAATGCTCAAATCGTAGTTCAATTTGCGAAACTTATCGTATCCCTTACTATGACTATTTTACTATCGACAATGATATTCTTCTTATAGCTCATTATCATCATCGCAACATTTTGTTTAACATTGATGCTCAACATTTGTGCTGCTACATCAGCCAAAAAAAAAATTGCAACATTTGGATGTCTCATAACAATGTTGCTGTTTGGCATAATTAGTGAACTAGTAGTTTCACTCGTTCATATACATATTCCTACAAATATAATGGCAGACAAATCAGTAAAGTGATGAAACTTCTTTCCGGCCCTTAATTGAATTTCATTAATATGGCAGAGCTTTAGTGTCAACACTCAATGTATATTGAAATTAATTTATTAGAAATATAAAATGCAAAATCCGTAGTGCGCAATTGAACTGTGCATTGGCTTTCAAGTTTATGTGATTTAACATATCTTGTGTATGCGATTTATGGTCATAGTACCCCGAAGTGGATGCCGAATGTAGAAAAGAGATTTTAATAAGCGAAAAATTACACAATTGACAAAAATGCAGTGAAAATATCAAGTAATTATTGAATTGAAGTTTATTGATGAAATTTTGTACCCAACTTTGTAAGCCTCTCACGTATCGTCTCTATATAGGTAAAATATTTGACCGATCTCCATTTTTTTTTTTTTTTTTTTTTTTTGGCTCCCCAACAAAATTTTGTGTTTTTATAGAAACCAAATAACACTGAAGCGGTGATATTTATGACAAAGCACCACTTATTTTTGCCCTCTAACGTTATCCCAATACTTACTCATTCCCTATCTCCATCTCTTGTGGAGACTCACATACAAAATGAACAAAAGTCTGTCTAAAAATCAACAAAATTTATGTTTTTATAGAAACCTACTGCCCCTGAAGCGGCGATATATATGACTACGCACCATTCATTTTTGCCCTCTAAAGTTATCTCAAAACTTACTCATTTCTTAACTCGATCTCTTGTGGAGGTTCACATACAAAATGAACCAAAATCCGCCTAAAAATCAAAAAACATCTTCATAGTTCATAAGAGATAAAATTTCAAACTGATCGCCATTAATTCCCCCCTATATCTAATGCTACTACTAATTCCTAATTGATTTTTTCATAAACGACCAGAAATCAAAATAGCTTGATTTAAACATTTTCAACGATAAATACATTTTTGAAATGCTGCGGTCAATTATAAAAGCATCTGAACTATATTAACGAAACAAATAAAAAGATTTACTTAAAATGTGGATATACCAAAAGGCCTTTTAACATTGACGATATTGGCAAAAATAAAATAAAATAAAAAGATTTGCTTAAAAATGTTGATGTGAAAAATTAATGCCAAAGATCTTCTCAATACTGAAAACTGCACTAAAATATATAGAAAGAAAGACTCCAAACATCTGCCATACGACCATAACCTTCATTAACCTTGATGAGAAATTTATATTGTACAATTAATTCACATATAACTTTTTTTCATAGAAAGCTATGTAAAAATCAAAATAGGAAATTATATTAAAAAAAAAAACAAAAATTAATGAAATAAAATATCTGCTTATTACACCATTTATGTGTGTTAACTTTTATGTGCTACAAATATCATGTTGCTTCCTATTTATGGTATCTACATGCAAGTATGTACTATTGAAGTATGAATAGTATAACATAAGTATGTGTGTACCCTATTAGCAATGTCACATCATAAACATAAACATAATTCTATACTTTGAACTATTTTTTTTTTTTTTTTTGGTAAATTTGTTCACACTTAAATACGAGTAAATAACTAGGTACATAATAAAGTCATATAAGTAGTTTATAGTTATAGCATTTTGTATGTCAAACGAATATTAAACTTTTATTAGTAGGTACTTTTATGTGTTCTGTGTATACATATATGTGCTGTTTTATTAGCTTTTTTATTTTCACGGTAAATATGTTAATATTAACACGTGCATATAAACATATTCACATATGCTCGTAGGTACGTACCTATACAAGAACTACTACATATATATAGTATATATTTATGATTATATGTATTCATATGTAAATAATAAATATAATACATATTTGTTTCAAATAGCCTACTTTGTTTGAGTAATATGTAAGCTCATAGTAAAATATTTCATATTTCACCACTGGCAGTCAATTACTTACTGTGATATATATGTATATATATTAAATCATAAATATAGATACAAATGTCCTCATCAATATGTAAATAAGCTGTAAGTATATGTTATGTATATTTATACGCAATTTATGTATTTGGGCACAAAACTCTTGTAATTAGGTTTTCATCGGAATAATAAGTAGTACTGATTAATTACAAGTTGAATATATTCAAACAATATACATACTAAATGTAATTTATATTAACTATGTTATATGTAGTTGATAAATATTGTAGATGCACATGATATTACCATGATTAAAAGGGCAAGAGTCACAAATAAGTTGAAGCTTCTGGCAAATTGAACAAAGTAATATGAATTTTGTTGCTTGCGTACTTAAAACCTAGTGACCAGTATAAATTGCAATATAATATCCTTAGCAACATTGGATAACTAACTATGATCTTTAAAATACAAAATCACTCCATACAAATAGAAATCGAATAGAAGAACCCTTGACACAATTATATTAGTATGATGGGCAATACATTTTAAGTGCATTAGATCAGTCGATTGGATAAAAGTCAAGAATACTCTAGTAATGCTTCAAATGAATATTTGCATATGCTCAAAATCGATGCAGATAAATATGACGATTTAGTTGCGAATTCATAAACAACTTGAAATATTGCATTTTATATAATATGAGTAGTAGATTTTGTAAAATCCAATATATGATACTCGTATGTACATATGTTCATGCAAACAAAATGCAGTCATAAATAAATTCCATACAAATAGAAGAATTTACAAAAATTATGTGTGTATGTAAAATGAATACTGATGTTACTGATGCATGTTTTTTTTTTGTCTTCACTATCAACGAAATACTGTATCGTTCGATAAATGCACATGGACACAAATGCACATGCACATGGACACAAATGCACTTGTAGAGAACAAAAATGAATCATATCGATGCACAGTGTGAAGTCTTATATGGAAAGAGCGCTTAAAATTGAATTTCTAAAGAATCAAGAAGTAAAGTGCTTTGAAAAACAAAGAATTAAAAAAAATTATTATTAGAATTTGTATGATCTTTATGCTAGTGAATAATACACAATAATCGAATAATATATCTGACAATGCCAACTTTTTCTAATTTTCTAATTAATTTCTTTCGATAATTGCATCATAAAAGAATTATTTTAAAAAATTCTGAATTTTCATCATCGACTTACATATATGGACGATAACCACTGTGCGACAATATCAACAATAGTAAGAGCCATAGCAACAAAAATGTATAGCAACATATTTTCATGGTGATGTATGTATATGCAATACAAATTATTAACATTATCGCTGCATGCTGTTGCTAGTGAGGGCGTGTGAGACAAGACTATGTACATTAGGGAGAGGGGGGTGTAAAATAGATATAGAAAAAAAATCATGACAAATCGTATAGCAAGATAAAAAGAAAATACTGCTAAGGTATAATTTTCATAGAAATCAGAAGTCTATAATCAATCTTACTGTTATCACTATAAATGTTATTTAAAATTATTTTTTTACTTATTAATAAAAATTCAAAATTATCAATAGTTTCTGTAGTTGACACGTCCTAATTTGCATATACATATTTAAGAGTTGCAACAGTCATAAGGTACTGACAAAGATATAATATTATTAATGATGATGATGATGATGATGATGATGATGTCAACTAGAAGTGAAAAAAAAAATTCGTCAAAATCTACTAAATAGCGAAAAGACATAGGAACTATGATGCAACAATAATGTCAATGTTGAAGATGTACGCTTGAACAATATTAACATAACAACACCATCAGTAGAAGTGGTACAAAACAACAGCAGCAGCATTAACATCACAAAATAAGAATTGTTCTACATAAACATTAACACTATTTTAGTGATGATGTTACTATTATGTTATTGTTGTTGTTGTTGATGTTTAAATAGTTGGTGCAACTACGACCAAGTATATGTATTGATATATATATTTGCAGCTATTATCATGATGATGTTACAAACATAAGAGCTATCACTGTTGCATTTTTGTATAGCAACACTTTCTATGCTCCCCAATGCAATATATACATCCAATATATGTATACTTATATCAACAACTTCTGTGTTTCACTTTTCACTTTATATGTATACATGGAGGCAAATGTAAGCATTTATATTGTTGTTGTTCTTTTATGTGTATATTTAGCTAGTATATTTGTATTTTGTTGTTATCACTACTATTGTTCTTCTGCTTGCTTTTCCCTTGTCAACATGCAAACTGAACTCTATCCTCACTCAACTCAAGTTAACATAGCTCCACTTGATCTCAACTCACTTATGTGTGGCACAGTGACAACTCTTCAACGCTGATGACAACATATGTCATAAATATTAGTGATTGTTTGTGTACTCATGTAGATACATATATACAAGTATGTATGTATGTATATGATGTATATATTCATTTTTGGGCAATTGTATCGAAATGTGTGTTCTTGATGTTTATGTAGTGAAATTGTATATTTTCATATATCTATGTTATAAACAATCAATTTTTCAACTAGAAAGAATGAAATGGTAGCATTTTCTTAGCAGCTAATAATTTTCGAGGATAGATCCAGATTGATATTAGCACAAAAGCGAATATTTACTTGGATAGACTTGAAATTGAAACCAAATTTTTGAAGCGCCTTACAGTTGTATAGCCACTCCATTGAGTAAGCCTCATATACAATAAAGAAAAACATCTGAGGACTTTTTTCGCAATACGATAACCATATGACTGTCAAATAAAATATCCTGATTCTCAGAATCTCAGACTTCTTATTGAATTTCAATAATACCTTATACATCCATACAAAAATCTGTGATCCTCAATTTCGATGATGATGATGATGATATCTGAGCCATTGAATTTCAAGCAATATTATCTTTCTAATGGAATGGAAGTTTTACTCTCAATCACACATCCAATGAACAGGGAATCATCAGTAGCATGAAAATTAATATAAAATACAGCGGTAGTAATACGATACGAATGCAATGGGAAAAATAATGAACCATCTAACATAACAATTGCAACGCGGACGTGGAATATATATGATATTTTCTGTAACAAATCAACACATGCCGCACACACACACACACACACACACATAAACTCATGCAATCATATGCTTTGTTGCATTGTGAAATTCAGTGATTTTTACAACCAACAAAAGTTGTTGATCACCATCAACAACTGGCTGCAAAACAATAAACGCATAAACGAATAAAAATAAAATCCATTGCTTATGCATACAAATGTACAAATTTTTAGTAACAACAGCAACAACTAACTATTGCCATAACTAGAGCGTACAAGCAATACCAATATATTCAAGCATCATCAAGAGCAATCATCAGACAGCAGGCAATACAAATTTCAATCCTATGTAATATGCATTTTATAATGGCAATTGTGTGAACATATATGTATTTGTGTGTGTGAGTATTATACACATGAACACGCACATCAATGAATATATATGCATATTTGTTCATACAGTTGTGGTCATATAATTAGGTATTATTTGGAATAAATTATATCATAACAGATTATTATTATTTTTATCATTTGCTTTATTTTTAACAACATTCTATGTATAAAATATAACTCAAAAGTATGACTATTGTATCAAGATAAAATCTACATACATTGAAATGATTATGTTGATCACTTCCCTATAAACAAGTATCAATTTTGAGTTATTTTGAACTATTTAAGAGAAAAAATAGTGGTGGAAATGAGTGAAATATAATTAAATTTAATATAAACTTTTTATCTCTTTAACATTTTTCCAAAATATTTATTATCTACTTTCACTCATCATTGAACAGAAAGGAAATTTTCGAAATCTAATTCATAACCCTAATTATATGACCATCACTGTATATGGTACATACACTCAAAATGTATTCAAACAAATTGACAGGCAACGACGTCATCATAAGTAACATTGGCAACGACTGCAATTGACTGAAATTCATCAGCTTCGTTTTTTTTTTCATTTTCGTTTTTGCAAATGTTATTGTTATTGTACTAGTTGTTGCTGTTGTTGTTTTGGTGATTATTATTATTATTATTATTACTATATTTTGCAGTCATAGCTCTAGCTACTAATGTTATTGTGTGTAGTTGCTAGTTGCTAGTTGCTATTGCTATAACCATTGTTTAGCATTTTATTTGTTACGCTCATGCAATGAGCCTATAAATAAACCAGTGTGTGCTCGAAGTGAGAATAAAGTAAAGTCATATCCCAAAACAAAACAAAACAACAACAACAACAAACAGCCACATATATTTTTGTGATTGCTGGGATTACTTCATTCTTGTTATTGTTGTTTTTACAATGATTGCCACTGCTGCTGTTGCTGCTCTCATACTATGTATCATCACAGTTAGTGGCGTAATAAAGCTTAGAGCAACAATAGAAATAGGGGCATTAGAAGCAATATTTATGAGAGCAACAACAACAACAACAACAACAACAACTATCGAATGAAGCAACGAGAAAATACGAGTAATAGAAAATCCAACAAATATAATGCGTTTGTGATTTTATGAGTTACAATATCATAGTGATGTATATATATCGTACCTACTCGCATACAAACAATAATAATAGTATAAGTAATAATAATACCAACGACAAGTGCCATTATTATTACGTGATTATTTGTAAAGTTAGTATAAGTTAGTACTAGTTATATGTATATGTGTATGTAAGTGTGTTAAATTTGTGCCGATGTGTAAGCGTCAACAATAATACTCTATTAATGTATTTTATTTATTATTAGACCACACAAACGTATAAGTGAATCATCAAGAATGAAAACTTGTCAAGAACTAGTTGTAGAAATTTATAAAATTATATGACAAACACTTCAAAGTTGAATTTGCAATTAAATGAGTACATTTTTAATATTCCGTCATTCTTGTTTTCATCTTAGATTATATATAAAAATAAACATAAACATTTTTGAAAGTGAATTTTCTTTTACAACTC
Source organism: Megamerina dolium (assembly GCA_963854835.1). Lineage (NCBI taxonomy): Eukaryota > Metazoa > Arthropoda > Insecta > Diptera > Megamerinidae > Megamerina > Megamerina dolium. The sequence goes on along the minus strand of OY978526.1, from coordinate 12,607,504 downwards.
ATAAAAAATAATAAAATTTTATATATATGACCTTGAGCTGAAATATAATTACAAACATCTGAGGAAAACTAATATGCCTTTGTACTTTGATGCTGTGTATTAAAATATTGGAATGATTTTAACTAAATTCGATTGCCAATTGCCAAGAATAACTATCATGTTAATATACCTACCTACTTATACAATACCATATTAATATTTCATATATCATATATAGAAAATATAATAATAAACTATGTATGTCCCTACACTCTCATATATGCAATAAATTTCTCTTCAATCGATGGCATTATTTTGATATTCCTTCACACACAGTTCCAATCCATCCATTATGCAATTGTACTATTAAGAAAAATTCAAGTATGTAGCATAAACTGTGAATAGAATCATATAAATAAATCGATTACAATCATATACACACACATACATACACTTATGCACATCTGAAAAAATATTCGAATATGTTTCTTTATAAAATAAATATATATATATATATATATATGTATAAAATTCAAACAATATCTGGCATTCAATGCACATTCAAATGATATTTCATATAGCATAAGCAAAAATATAAATTTATTGCGACACTTATTCAAAGCACGAATCTACATACAATATATATCCTACATATGTATGTGTTATTGTACAATGTATACTATATACGATATAGTATTATATTTCTATGAGAAATCAAACGATATAAAAATGATGAATATATTGGTTTTTTTTTTTATCAAAAAAAAGTTGTATCATTTCAATGAAATATAAATACATATACAAATAGTCACACATATTCTCATAGAATGAGAAGCATATACATATGTACGTCATATATCCATGGATATCTCTGCTCAAAAGCACTCGTACGTATATCATATCAATATACTATTTGCCATTTATTTCATAGAAATATACTATATTTTTGCCAAATTCACATATTTATAAGTATAGAAGCATAGCAATGAAGACGTTCATACTCAATACAAATGAACATGAAAGGATAACGAAATAACGATTAACATCCATATGCATAGAAGAATATAAACTTTTAATACAATGATGATGTATTCAGAAATCCAATCGAGTAAAAAAAAAAATATATATATATTGTAATAAATACAAAGAATAAAATTCATATCGATTCAAATTGGCAAAAAAAAATTTGAATTGAATTTATGCAAAAATAACCCCAATATCACATCCATAAATTCAGCAACAAATCATTATCATCATCTTCCAGTAATGCTTTAGTAATGCTTTTTATTCCATGCAGCAACTAATTCAGGCTATGACAACTACTCTTCTTGATTCTCTCTTCTTGATGTCATAAGTAGTATATCAATTAAATGTTACGAAACCTACACTAACAATCTCATAGTGCTTTTGTGGAATTTTAAGGATCTATTTTCTAGCCCTACCAATACACACATAAACCTCAGTTAGATGGTTCAACTATGATATTAATAGATTCGTCCAAGGCTCTAGCGTCAAATTATTGACATTTTTGTTTTCTGATATAGCACTTGAAATGCTATATCTTTATTTAACTATACATAAAATGCATAATAATATATTTTAAATTTTTAAATACACTACTATAAATAATAGGAAACCTAAATCAATTTTCTTCCAATGTCAATGCACTAAGTTGACTCTATGTCGATATGGCCTATAATTAAGTGCAATGTAATAAACTTTTGATCACACAAGGAATAAAATAAAAGCACAACTAAATATATCATTATTGTCCATACAATGTCTTAGGAAAAATTAATTATCATCATCAGCATCATCAGCATCATTATCACTATCAATATGGATGAGTATTAATAGCTTTGACCATAAGAATCTATAAAATGTCAACAACATTAATACGATATAAAGGAAGAAAGAAAATAAAATAAAATAAAAACAAATAAAAATTTCAAACACTAGTGTCACCAACAGCATCATCGACCATCATCATCAGCAGCAGCATTATCATCAACACCAGTCAACCAATACAGCATATTGATAATAAATGTCAACTCAATTAAAGTGATGCTAAAATTAAATTTTCTTTTTGCCAACAATAAAAAAAAAAAAAAAACAAAAAGGGAAAATGTCACAAACAACAACAATCATGAAGAAAGCCACAAACAAAAAGTCATCGACATTCTACCAATCAATCGACCAGAAAATGTGCGAAAGAAGAATTCAATTCGATTTAGTAAAAGAAGCCAACAAAAAAAAGGGATTCTACTCTTTCCTTACATCATATCATATACTCTTAACTACATACTTACTAAGCGTATTCGTGCCTGCTTCAATGGCATAAAATGTTTAAGGAATGGATGGCATTAATGAATTTCCTTTGGTATGGTCTTATTGAAAATTCCTTATACGCAGCACATATCAATAGCCTTGGCAATGGCAATAAACCAGCACCAACAACAACAACAACAACAACAACAACAGCTGTCAAAAATGTGACACGCACATGACAAGAATTATTGATGATGAATATTGAAAGTTGAAAGTTTGCAAAAGAAACTATACAAATAAATGGCACCGAAATGATCAAGAATAATAGAAAAGTAGTAGAAGAAGAAGAAGAAGAAAACAAAAAGAATATACTCAAACTATATCCATACGAGTGATGGCAATTAAAAAAGGCTTAAAACGTATTTTTGGTCACATTATGATTTACTGTATTGTTGTATGTGTAAATAATAATGTTGCTGATGATGATGGCGGCTGAAGTTTGTTTTCTTTTCGTTTGATAAAGGGTTCAATAGAGGAGAATTCATCAATCCACACACACACACACACATAAAAAGGGATAAAATACATTAGAAGCTTATAATGATGATGATGATGACGATACTGGTGGCGAAGACGAAGTGATTATAAGTGTTTTTGATGAGTTACTTATGTGTTTACTTAAGCGCATGATTGTCTTTTAAAAGTCTCATGATTTTCTTTTTTTTTTTTTTTGGGAAATAATGACAAAACAACATTCGATAGCGTAGAAGAGCTATATAAGAGAAATTTCAATAACCTATTAAATTTCCGAAATGCTTTTGGATCATAACAAAAATTTCAAAAAAAAGCAATAAATTCTGTTTATTCAAATAATTTCCCTTTTTTTTTGTTAATAAAATTCCTAATTAATTAATTTTTTTATTAATCAAATAAATGATTAATCGCAATTTCGAGGCCGGTTGCAGACTACGCGATCTGACATATAGATGCAGTTTGAAAAAAATTACTTTGGTGAAAAGTGGCAACCTTATAAAACATATGTTTTAAGTTCCAAGGCGCCACGTTGTTTAGTATTTTTTTTTTTTTGTTTTTTTTTTTTTTTTTTTTGGATCCATCAAAAGTTAACGACCTCAATAAATTTGTAAACATGGAAAAAATTGGTCACCGTTATGTTATTCAATACTTTCATTTGAAAGGTTTCAGTCCAACGAATATTAAAGCCGAACTAGATTCTACTCTGGGGGAGTCTGCTCCTTCGCTTACGATCATAAAATATTGGACGGTTGAGTTTAAACGAGATAGTATGAGCTGCCAAGATGAACATCGTAGTGGTCAACCAATTGAGGTGACCACGCCAGAAATGGTTAAGAAAATCCACAAATTGGTATTGGATGATCGCCGGCTGAGGATGTGTGAGCTAGGTGAAATTACAGGCATTTCAAAATGTGTTATACATCGAATATTGACCGAAAATTTACCAAAATTGAAATATTGACGTCGTGAAGATGTATCAATAGAGTGTTTGGTGATGTTTCACAGTAATAAAGCCGAGTTTTTGCATCGATTCGTAACCATGGATGAGACATGGGTCCACCACTTCACACCTGAGACAAAGGAACACTCAAAACAGTGGACTGAATGGGGAGAATCGTGTCCAAAGAAGGCAATTCCATCTGCAGGCAAGGTTATGGCGTATGTTTTTTTGGGATGCACGTGGGATAATTTTTATTGATCATCTTCAAAAAGAAAAAACAATCAACGGCGAGTCTTATGATAATTTGTTGCAGCATGTTAAGTGATGAAATTAAAGAAAAAGGCCGCATTTGGCGAAAAAGAAAGTGTTGTTTCATCAAAACAATGCACCAGTTCACACATCCGCTATTGCGATGGCCAAAATCAATGAGTTAAAGCTCAAATTGCTTCAGCACGTAACTTATTCGCCAGATTTAGTTTCTTCAGATTATTTTTTATTTCCAAATTTGAAAAAATGGCGTGGTGGCAGAAGATTTGCCAACAATGAAGAGGTGGAGTTAGGTATAAACAGGGTATCGAAGTTATAGAATATAGTGTATAGAGCTAAAAGGAGATTATGTTGAGAAATAAAGAAAAATTTTCCCAAATTTTCTGAGTTTTCTTTGTTAGGTCGTGTAGTTCTGGGACCGCCGTCGTATATCTTAATCGCATTATTTTATTAAATGCTTAACCGTACAGTCTTAATAAAAAGTATATATTAGTTAACCTGAAAATATTGTCGTAATATCAATTCACTATTTTCGCAATAGAATATTCCCTCTAATGTCTCATTTTCAATTTTTTTTTTTTTTTCAGTACAATACCTGGTCTCACCTTATGCTTAATTTCCATATATTAATCCCAATGATATTTACTATTGGAAGAAGTTCTAAGTCATAGCCTAAGAATTCCCTAAAGAGCTTTTGTGTCTTATATTTTATCTCAAAGATTATTTAAGTATATTTGTACATATATTATTTATTACAGAATATCACACAACATGTTGTATTGTGTTAATGTATAAGCTTAATGAGCAATTTTAAACATTCATCTCAACTTGAAATTAAATTTATGTTAAAGCTAATGTTAGTACATTTCTTTCTAAGTAATTCTGTAGAATATAATTGGATATACACAAATGCATAAACTTTTACTCCTTCTGCTGCCACTCTCTCTATAATATTTTATTCTTTCGGACTTTATGACTTTCGGCGACTTTAATAATTCAACTGATTAACTTACTATTCCCAATGCATCACAACATGAACACATTTCATGCTCTCAAGTCTCAATTTCACTCAACTCTCAACAATAAGATAAATAAAATAATAATAAAAAAAAAATGTATATGTATAGAAACAAAAAGAATAATAATAAAAAAAAACAATGAAAAAAAGAAATAAAATGAAATCACCAAAGGGACCACCTTCATTTCATAGAAGAAAGGGTCAACTTAATGTCGCCAACATTCGAATAGAACAAATACATACAATCGAGTAAGATGAAATAGTGGTTAACGCATACACATATACATATGTAGTTAGTATATAAATATTCAATACATGTACAAAAAGGGGTTAAAATTTAATCGCAACACCAATCATTGGGTTTGCCATACTACTGCTACTGTAGTACTTTATATAATATTATTGTATTTACTAAGTAGGTACCTAGACATATTTGTAAATATGTACGACTACTGTTTATGAGTTGCTTGACTAATGCACATTAGTCACATATTGTTGCCCACTTGTCTTCAGCACTCTTTCGCCAAATACGATTATTTTATTACTATAACTAGTGTGTGTCCTTTTTTTTTTTGTAGCCATTACTACTCACAATTCTTCAGCTACAATCATAATGATGATGATGATGATGATGATGATGGTTACAATTATGACGTGGACAACTGACACGAACACACATAGAAAGGGTAATTTTTAGAGTTCCATTGATATTATTAATGTGAATTATTAACACACACACACACACATGCAAAATAATCAAAATTATTTGCACTTTAGTTTCAGTACGAACGAACGGTATAATGAAAAAAGCACCCTCTATATTAAATTCATGCGAGACATATTTCCATTGTTAATATTTGACTAATTTCATTACGTTTGGAATGTTGCGATGATTTCATGCAATTTAAACGGTACGTAATAAACCAGCCAACTACTAACTAACTAACCAACTAACTAAATACACATATACATATGTACGCGCCTTCATCTACCATTCATTAAACCAAAAAAAAAAAAAACAATAATAATTTATACTATACTGTCCTATAGCATGGCATAAACATTGGCTATTTCTATGACGCTAGTATATGTGTCATCTTATTACTTGACTCCCTTATTTGATTGCTGTCATTACAATTGCTTTGTTCTGCTGCTGCTACTGCTCCACCCTTACTTAAGCTTTTAGCATAATTGCCTATTGACACGGGACTTGAGAATTGTGTTGAGGTGAAATAACGCGAAAATATTTTTATTGTGCAAGATAAATAAACTTTTCTAAAAATACCTACTATTACTACGAGTATATTGTATTGTACATGATATTGTTTTAAGTCAAGTTTTATGTGTAAATATACATACGATACGATACGTTGTGTGTGTGTGTTTAATGGAAATAAATTAAATGAAAAATAGCATCGTAGCAAGCACCCTTAGCCTAGTTTAGCGCATTCTCAATGTACTTGTATGTAGTAGAGCGAAATGAGCAAGCAGTTGTTTAATTCTGGAATTTTAAGTGTTTTCTCGTGTACAACATCATTACAGCGCCAGTACCCCCGTTCCGCCGCCAACAACCACCAACCCACACTCATATCAATTCAATCTGAGTCGATTGTAATTTCAAGATTTTCGTTTCGTTTTTTTTTTTTTCTTCTTTTATTATTTATTTATTTTGATTAGAATTTTAAGCAACATGCAAATAAATTCCATACAAATATACACGCAAGCATATGCATTTTTTTGTTTGTTTGTTTCCTCCATTTAGACTGATTGCTGCTGGTGACACTTTTAAAGTGAGACAGGTAGAGAGTGAGTAAAATACGATTGGGGTAGTCAGCCATATACTACGATTAACTAACTGTTTTATTAACTGTTAACGCAAGAGAAAATTTTATTTTTCCATTCAATGAATGAAATGAAAATAAATATAATAATAATCCAGATAATATTCATAATGTGAATATATTCAGATAATAAGAACAATATAGACTGATTGTATGGGTAATTTAGAAAATGGTTTATATATAGTGTATTTCATTTTTATTAATTAGGAAGGAATATATGTATGTACTTAATGAGTCATCATAAAAATGTTATAAATTTTATCAAACATTTAGGGATTTATTGCAATTTTTTTTTTCTTCAATAAGAATATCAGTATAATTATAAATAAACAGGGGAAAAATAAAAAAGACATTGTGCTCGGCCCACAAAATATTAATAATTGCATATTTAGTGATTTCAATGATTTGGTTTTCTCTACAGAAAATATATATTCTAATATTCTTTTTTGTTTTTTTTTTGTTTGATTAGTAGACGTGGTTATAATTCGATTACACTTAATCATCAAATCATCAGTTTATATATAAAAATAATATTGGGTGCAGGGTTTCAGCTTAATAGCTTTATGGTCAAAGTACGAAATCCTATATTCAAAAATGTTTTTTCTATGTAAGATATTCATTCGATTATGTCCAAGGTAAATCAAATTGGGACTCAGACGATCCTTAACAGGATTCATTGAATAGCCTGTTTGAGCGTAACGGGAATGATGAGAACTAGCCCCACAACAGCTTTAGGAATAATCACAAGTCTCAATCGTCTACACCTTGTGGTCAAGAGGATAGCAGCCAGTGCATCCATAAGGCTGCTCTGGCTGCTATTCTGAATTCACCTGAATTCACCTGAGTTCACCTGAAAGAAGGCAACCCAAAAGTGCACGTTAAGATTCTAGACGTAATCTGAAATTCACCGGGCCTCACGGTCCTCACGGATGGATAAAAAACATATATTCCCCGGAGGTCCATGCCTTAGAGCTATCTGTCAGAGAATGTCTCGAGAAACCAACATATACATTCTCTCAGACAGTCAGGCAGCGCTAAAATCACTAATGAATTTCTCGTTCCAATCTAAGTTGGTCTGGGAATGCTTCCAACTTCTCAATACCTTAGCAAAGAGGAACTCTGTGACTCTAATATGGATACCGGAACAACAGGGGCATGCAGGAAATTAAATGGCAGATTTACTGGCCAAAAAGGGAGCCGACGCTCCTTTCATAGGAGCCCAGAACCCTTCTGCAACGTAAACCGTAGCTTCATGAATAACTTAATGTGTGAAAAAGAAAAAGGAGTCTAACTGACTACTGGAGAGCCCAAACGGGCATGCGGTAGTCGAAAAGATTCATTGACCTTCCCTGAACACATTAAGGTAGATGCTATCTTGAACCTCAGCAGAAAAGACATCAAACTCTACACTGAACTATTAACAGGTCATTGTAAACTTAATTATCACATGATGAAAATGAGTGTGGCTAACAACGATCTCTGTCGACTCTGTCTTGAAGAGCAGGAAACAGCAGAACACGTTCTTTGCAATTGCTCAGTTGTTGCTGGATGCAGACTAAATTACCTAGGCAACGGATTCATAGTTCCCAGGGACCTAGTTAAAATCAATCCCACAGCAGTGACAAGATTTATAAATAGTCTTGAGATCTGCTAGTTAGGGAATAAGGCTGCACGAAAGATCTTCAGGTCGCGGTACTTCATAGCCTTAATAATTAAAATAATAAAAGTTGTCAGTTTGTTGGTTAAGGTAATCTTATATCCAGAGCTTCAGCTCCGTACTTCTATTTTTACGTGCACAAAGTCTGAACAACAACATTTGAAAGGTACTGGAATAAATGATAGGAAAACGTGTTTTTAATTTGATTACGGTCGATCTCAAATCTCAAAAATAATCTTATGCGCTCAATTTCAGTTCGATAGACTCAAAGTATGAAAGCCTATGTTCAAAAATGTGCTTTCATATTGAAGATATGAGTAGTTTACAATCGGATATGTTAATTCTGCAAATCATCCATTTGCCAGTGTTTTCTGTGCAGTGTCTCAGCAGGATAGTATTTTATTTATGTGCTTAAAGTACTAAATTCTATGTTCGAAAATGTACTCTGGTTTGGAAGGCTTACACAAGAGCTTCGTAGTATTATCTCTACGTGCACTAAATCTGAAAAAAAAATACGTTTGGAATGCAATTTTGTATGAGAGGTAGGCATGACTTTAATTCGATTGCCACCATTCTCTAAGCCATTAATTTTTTTATAGAAATATTTTTATATGATAAATTTCAGCTGGATAACTTGTTATTTACGTGCTAAAAGTAAGAAAACCTATGTTTGAAATTGTACTTTTATATGGGAGCTATTCGTAATTTTCATTCGAATTTGCTCATCCTCAAAGTCATTTATTTATTGGAAAAAGAAATTCTATATGCTGAATTTCAGCTCTATAGCTTTGTATTTACTCGCTTAAAGCCTGAAAACCTATACCTTAAAATGCGCTTCTATGTGGAAGACAAGCTTAATTTTCGTTCCATAACAGCCATTCTTCAAAGGATTTGTTTGGTAGAAAAAACAAACGTTACGTACCAAGTTTCAACTTGATAACTTGAAATATACATGCATAAAGGCTGAATATCAGCGTTCAAAAAGGTTCTTTTGTACTAGAAGAAGGCGCACTTTTCATTGTATTGCTCATTATCAAAGTCCGTTTTTTTCCTAAAATACTTTCCACTTATACACCGATCACTACTTTCGCTCTAGGAAGAAGAACCAATAAATCACATTCTATGTTGCTACGGGGTACTTCTCTTCACAAAGTTCTTTAATCTTGGTGCAAGCATTTAGTGTTTACTTCGTTTGCTTTGTAATTCAGGATGATAAAAAAACATTCACTACGTATGTAAGTAATAATTACAATGCACCTTGTTAGCCTAAGGTGAATTAATGCAATCAGCACTTTTGAATAATTTTTCTGTAATACAATATATAAATACGATACTTTCAAATTAATTACACTCACTGACAACAAATTACAAAAGAATTATAATTTGATGCCAAAGTAAATATTACAATTTTAATGAAAATCATCAATCTCATTCCACATACAACAACAACAACAAGTCGTATGTATGATATACATAAATGACACTCAAGCTGATTACGATTTTATTTACGAGAGTTTTCTATATAAAAGTTTTACCAACAATATATATTTCAAAACGCTGATGCATACGCTTTAACACACACGTATCAAAATTGATAAGCTACTCATTCGTACAATGAAAATGTTGCAAATACAAATGCAGTTGACAAAATAATGAATAACAACAACAACAACAACAACAAGCAACAACAAGCAACTGAAATGGCATTATAAAGTTTATCTTTTTATTGTTATAAATATTCACACATATATATATATATATTGTATGTATGTGTGCGTGTGTGTGTGCATGTGCTTGCATATAAATGTATGAATATTTGCAAAATATGTACTAAAATTGTGTTAAGATATGCATTTACAACAACAATTTATTATCAGAATACTTCTCCGTTGACTGCTGTTTGTTGGCAATACAGCCACAAATGTAATGCCAGCACCAATGACAGCAACAGCAGTAAAAGCAACAAGAATAATAATAACTGCATTGCAACAACAACAACAACAACAACAACAACAACAACAACAACAACAAGTGAAAAGTGCATATTAAGCAATATGACAGCATGAAAGTACAATTTATGTGATTTTTCAACTTTCTGCTGCGACTGTAATTGTGGTTGTGGCAGCTAGTGATGTAGAAAGAAATATATTATTTCATGTTAACGATTAACCGTAGCCGTAGCTCAGTGGTTAGTGTGTTCGCCTTCTGATCTGTAGGTCGTGGTTCAATACCCGGCTGATGCATAACAAATTTAATATCGATAAGATTTTTCTTTCGAACGGTACCCATCTGTCGGCAAGCAATTGGCAATTCTTCCGACAGTAACATCTTGCCATGAAAAAGCTTCTAAAAAGAACTCTGTGACAAAGCTCAGAAAAAGTGATGTCACAAGTGTTCTGCCGTTCGGAACCGGCTAAAATAAGTAGGTCCCTTCTAATCCTGTCCAAAATTTAAGACGCACAACAGTAATGGAAGAGAAGCTCTGCCAATGAGCCCTTTGGGGCTTTAAGTGCCACATATTTATTTTTATTTTATTGTTAACGATTACTTTTGCAATTTTGCACAAAATATATGCATTAAAATATTGTTTTCAGAACTCAATTATTGATTAAATTGACGGCTCTGACAAAATTTAATCGAATATCTCTTTAAATATTGTAGTGAGTGTTATATTTTAGTAAAATATCTCAGCAAAAACTATTCTCACTCAACATTTCTATTATCTGTACATCATAAGAGGGTTAAATTTCTTCCATATTTGAAACAGATTTTCGTATGATTTTGTATAATAATTTTAAGTAACTGAATACTTGATCAACCAAGTATCGAATAAAATGGTAACCGGTAATCGGTATATTATTTGCAAGCACTTTTATGCAACTCTGACGTATGTTTGCTTGATGCTTAACATTGCAATGTTGCACAAGCGAATCGTAATTTGTAATGCGAACACAATAAAACTAAAAACGAGATAGGGCTGATTTCAAAAAAGATATATACAAAGTACGTGCGTATATAAATATTGTATTAGAGTGGTCCATGGAACGATGATGAACAGCGTATCACTTTAGGTTTAATGTTGTTATTATTTTTTTAATGCAACGGGGAGTCAAAAAATATTGAAATATTAAAATTTCAATATTGGGTGCTCCATGAGTTTTTTCTTTTTTAATAAATTTCTTCAAAATAATTTTTGTTTTACAGAAATTTGGAAAATTGTTTTTTAAATTTTTTTTTTAAAAATATGAAATTTTGAAAAAATAAGGGGTACTTTATGGTGTAAAAATATTTCATACTATTTTATTTCTCTTTAATATGCTACTGCTACTATTACAATTTCATATAAAAGTATTGAAATCAAGTCTCAAAGTTGTGTAGAAATCATTCAGCATACTGTAACCTAAAAGTTCATCGAAATAAGTAGCTACATTTAAAAGAAAAAGTAAATATTTTACAATTATAAATTTTTTTCTCAATTTCTCATATGTCATATTCATTTTTATCTAAATCATGAGGATTTAAATAAGAAAATTAAACGAAATTTCCAGATTAATTCATTAAGAATTAATTTATTTAATTAATTTGAATAAGCAACTTTACAAATAAAAATATTTCTCCATAAACTTAATACAAAATGACTTTTGTTGAACTTATTTCGAATAAATATTTTTTTTATGCAATTAAATAACCAAACCTTTATAAAACGTGCAAGTTTGAGTGCCGACAAGCAAGGAACCACTCTAAGGAATATATAGCATGACCAGAAGACATGTATATATGTACTATTGTAGTTTCGCATAGGAAATATTTATGTATAAAATACAATATAACATGCAACAATAATAAACATGCCATCAACGTCATCAACGTGTTCATTTATAACTATTATCACTCGTTTTTTTAATATCATTTTCTTCTTAACTATTATTCCAATGCATTTTTATAATTACTATTTTGTAAGAATCATACTTGCAGTATATCATGGATTCTTTGTTAAAAATATTGTCGCTCGTGTTTTCTCTTTTCATCGCTTCTCCTAAGAAACAAACAAAAATCATCATAAATCAATTCTCTAAATTTATAAAATATATATAGAATATTTCAGACTTTCGTTTAAATATCATTTGCATGTAATATTTTTATGGATATGGTTGTTGTTGTTGTAACTATTGTAGTTGTTACTGTAGTTGCTGTTATCATAATGTTATTTGACTATTTAACTTATTTGTATGCAAAAGCACGCAAGCACTCACGTATTTATATGCAAACACATACATATTTCAATATATATATGGGTGTGTGTGTGTGTGTGTGTTGCAGTCATCCAATGTTAACTTTGTCATTTTGTTCATATCCTTCCGGTTCAAAGAACGACGACACCCAAAGAACGATGACTTATAATGACTAGAGCGGCCAAAAGCATCAGCAATGTAACAATAACAACAACAACAATAGTAACAATCCCCAGTCGAATTGCATGCTGACAACTGCAACAACATCCAACAACAACAACAACAATCTTAGAATAAAATATTGTTTAAAGCGCGCAAATGTGTATGTGTATGCGTGCATATTCCTTTGTTTTACGTCCATATAAATATGAAAACAACAATTTAAATTATACAACAACAACAACAACAAACAAAATGCAAATAAATATGAACAGAAGAAAGTCAAGATAAAGAACGAGCTATACGTAGCATGGAAGAGTATGTGTCGTAGACGAAGCGAGTAAACGAGCACAAATGCCGCTCCATAAGTTTTTGATAGTATGTATTTAATTATGTATATGAACTGAACCGCACTTTCAAATATTTCTGCACTATTTTTGTTTGTTTGTTTGTTTCATTGTTGTTACTATTATTGTCACTGCACTAAACTTTTTATTACATATACGAGAGTACATGTACATACTATGAACAAGTCCCCTACAAGCCACACTGATGTTGTTATTGTTGTTGTTGTTGTGTTGTTCTTGTTACTCTCGCTGTTGTTATTCATTTCTTCTCGCAAAGCAAGAAAGCAAAATAATATTACCGCACCTCATGTTGCAAATAATTTATTATACACATGTATACGAGTATATGTATACTCATATGTATATATGAGAATAACAAACTTTATACATGTTGCTGGCACTGGTGCCATTACTGCTGTTAGTGCTAATACTTGTATGCATGTATGCATGCTTGTAATGCCTGTCTGCTTGTACGTACAACATGTCAAAAACCGAAAAACCAAGCAAAAAATACAAAATACACAAACAAACAAAAAAAAAAAAAACATCAAAAATAATGCAGCTATATTAGTTATATGTCAGCAACGCATAACGATGCATGCATATGTACAATATGTACGTATGTGAATGCCTGTGTGCATACAATTTTCAGTACATAATTTCGTTTCATGGAATTTTAATTTTTATTCTTTAGCTACGCTTTCTTTTTTGTTTTTCTTCTTCTTCATGTTATGTTTCTTCAGAAAGACTACATTGTTGTAGTGAGTTCATATAATGCACACTAACACAAGTGGGAAAAATGTGTAAAAATGTTATAAAATATTTATACGTAAATATTAATTTTGCAATAACTCACAAACACATCCAAACATAAGGACATGTGTGTTTGTGTGTGTGTGTGTGTGTACAAAGTTTCAAAATATGTATATACAATACCAATATACGAGTGTAAAGATACAAGTGAAGTGAAAACAAAAATCATATTGGTAGCTTCATCATAAGTTAGCAGCTTAATTCATTTTTCTCCATGCTTATTTTTTTTTTTTTTTTGCTTTAATATATTGTATTAATGCAACATCGGGTATGTGTAATGATTGTAAATTTTATATATGTTTACACTTAAGTATGACTTCATGTTGGTATGTATTAATTAATTCATAGTTGTCCAAACCGCGATCCAAATCAAGTGTTAATGCTCGTAGTATCATTACTGTACTATTATAGCTATTTTGCGTAGATAAAATTGCATTCTGAATTTATATTAAAAAAAAAATAATATATTTAAATAGAATTGTAAGGTAATTAGAATTCATAAAATTTAAATTACTTCAATATGTACTTTTAAAAGTTCTAAGAAAACTACTATATGCAACCACTTGCATTTAGTGACAATTTTTGGTAACTGGTATATATGTTGTATTGCCTTATATCGGCTCGACCGCCAGTTCTTTATAATCTTAAAGAGGGGCAATAATAGCTGTGTTTTACTTGACACTCGTACTTAACGAATGGATCTCACGGTGAACGATGGCAAGACGAAGTACTTAGTATCAACAAGCAAAGAGTCCCAGCATCTTGAAGAGCACGTCACTGTTGATAACTACGCTTTTGAAGTAGTGAAGGACTTTATCTATCTTGGACCCCTCATTAACACCAGTAATGATGTCAGCCTTAAGATATTGCGAAGGATCACTCTTGCTAACAGGTGCTACTTTGGGCTAAGTAAGCAATTGAGAAGTCGAACCCTCTCTCAAGAAACGAAAACCACACTCTACAAGTCTCTTATCATGGCTGTCCTAACATATGGCGCCGAAGCTTGGACAATTTCCAACTCAGCTAAGAGAATGCTCGGAGTTTTCAAAAGAAAATTCCTATTCAAGATCTTTGGATCTATTTGAGTGGGTGGCGAGTATCGAATAAGGTACAACAATGAGCTGTACGCCGGCACCGCCATAGTAAAGCGCATTAAAATTCAAAGGCTGCGATGGGTATGTCTGTTGAGCGAATGGAAGAACATGTTCCGGCTAAGAAGTTGTTATATTCGGAACCCGCTGGTGGCCTAAATCGATTTTTGGTTGTAATGACTTACTTAAGTAAGTAGTAGTTAGCTAGCTCCGACCATATTATATGGTTTGGCCATATGCCAATCCAATGTAATAAAATAGCAAATGCAAATTCCTGAAGAATACCAAAGAAAAAAATATGGGGCACTTAAAGCCCCGAAGGGCTCTTTGGCCGAGCTTCTCTTCCATTACTGTTGTGCGTGTTAAATTTCGGACAGTATTAGAAGGGACCTACTTATTTTAGCCGGTTCCGAATGGCAGAACGCTTGTGGCATCACAAAGAATACCAATGACTTAAAGAAAAAAGGAAGAAGCTATATGATATGTTCGTCACTTCATAGAACTCACCACATATTTTAGTGTCTGCAAAATTCATTGAAGGGTAAATTGATCAGAAATTCTTATAAAATTGCATCTCGTTGATTTCTTTGCCAAAGGAAGAAAAACATTTTAGCACTATATTGCTTAATCATCCTGTTGCAAAAGGTCAATCCTTCAATATGGATAATATTATGGATAATATATTAATAGTATTTTTACTGAAAGATTTAAGATTTCCGAATATCGCCGAAAAATTTTATACATTAATTAGTAAAATTCTTATTTCTGACTAAATAGACTTCAATTTGAGGCTTAAGTTCTGCGCAGTTTTGAGCAAAATATAAAAAATTGATCATATAATATTTGCACTATATGTATTGAAGTACACATTGCACGTATTTAACGTAATAAATTTAAAGTATTTAAGAATATCCTTTAAGCTTTGTTCAATTGTAATTGTTTATTGTATTTACTTGCTTATGCCTGCAGACATTAATACGCTCATTCGAATATTACCCATCCCAAACGATGATATAGTAAAAGAAAAAGTTTTGTATAAAAATTTCAGCACACACACACACATACACACACACACACGCGCGCATAGTCAAAGGAGTTATTATTATCAAGTATGTACATAAATGTACATTTATAAGCATATGTGTACATATTCTTATATAAACGTATGAATGTGTAAAAGTATTAACTTGGCTTGTTAACTTAATGAAAGCTTATTTTAAACAATTTATGAACGAGCAAAACAAAAACAATTTCCTTTATTTTTGCAAACTTGCTCTTATATACATACATATTGTACATATGATACATATATTGTAGGTACTTACTTGCAATGCAAAAAAAAACAAAAAACAGCAATAAAACCAAAAACATTAATACTTAGCAACAATATTAAAATGTTAGCAACATCAACACCATAATCATCATCAACATCGTCGTCGTCGTCGTCGTCATTATTGTCACCATCATCACTGAAACCTTGACAAAATGTTGCACAGGCTCAAAGAACGTTAGTGCGGTGGGTAAAAAAGCGAATATATGAATTATTCAAAGGCAACAATATAGTAACATCATTATACCATGTACATAATTTATGCTTATAAATATGTAGAATTATTAACGATAAATTAAACTTTATAAAAAAAAGCAAAAAGTTAATATTAATGTTAATATTTTACGCTATGATGATGATGTTCGACACGCACGTTGCCAAATAAATTTCACAAAGTTCTGGATGATGATGAGGGTGATGATGGGGAAATTATAAAGTTGTTCAAAAATATTCACGCATGCAAATATTTAAGTGCATCAAAAAGTATCGTATGCATGTGAATGGGATTCTGACATACACAAAAAAAAAAATAATAATCATCATCATCATAAATACCTACGTATACTAAACGTAAAACATTTTCAACTTTTACTTTGTTCAAAGCAAAATAGATCTACATAGAGACAGAGAGAGAGAGAAAGAGAGTAAAGTGAGTAAAACGTGTTTTTAAATGTTGATTACAAAGTCAAAAGTTATATGCTCATACTCACAGGAGGACGAAATTCACACCACATATGTAGTTGCTCACAATGATGAAAGACTTGCACACATGTAGTTGATCACAATGATGAAAGACTTGCAATTTTACAAAGCTCGTATTACAGAAAAATAATTTCAATATGCTTTCAATTGCATCGAGAGGTTAATGATTCGATTAATCGCTGATGATTAATACAAATATAATTTTAATATATATTTTACAACTTTTAATAATCAATTTTACCAAAGAGCAGAGTTGCATTTTTGAAACTTGTTTAAAAAAAACATTAAAATGCGATATACTTTCATATCAAATTTTTACTGAGTCTTTTGGTTTGAAGTCGGTTAAAAAGGAATACATAAATCTTTGATATATATAGAGTAATTATTTTAAATGCTAGTAATTCTGTATACATAGTACACTCGCTGCCTATGGTTTAATACACACAATATGTACACAATAGTTTGTCGTCAAAGTTACAAATGTACAATAGAGATTACAGCATAAACAGCTTTGTAACAAACATGAATACAAATGCAAGGAAAGGAAGGAAATCAAATGTGATTCATTGCCCATACTCACGATAGGTGGAATATTTGATTCTCAACAAATTGCATTTAAAAATCAAAATACTATACGCACACTCAAGGCTATTTTCATCAGGCTAAGGGTAAATGAATGATATTTTATGCTTTAGCTTATATAAATATCCAACATCGATCAATTCAAAAAGCAACAATATACAAGTATGTTATATTTATAGCCTATTTTAATTATGGAATTAAATCTAGAAAGTTTTCGCGTCAAAGTGTTAAAGTTCAAATAAATGTATTCTGTGCTCTAATTACAAAGCAATAATTTAGTGCTTTGATAAAATAAAGGGGCAATATATTAACATGTTCTAATTTCTCTATAATGCAAGTTAAATGAAGTCACCCAAAGTCACTTGACATTGCCTAAAATTAACGAAAGTCACCTAAAATCACCTTAAGTCACTTAAAGTCACTTAAATTCCCTTTCAATTAAAATCAATATAAACGAATGTATTTCCTGGAATCATTGATTCGTTATTTTTTTAGTAATGTTCCTTTTGAGTTAAGGATAATGCAATGTTTTAGGAAAGTTCTGAAAATCATGACTGCTTTGAAATTTCTTAGCCACTAGAATTCACTTGGAGCCACTTAAATTCTCACTAAGTCATATCAAATCACTTAAATCTCTTGTAATCATTGTCAAGTTCACATGAAGTCACCCAAAATTAATTGAAGTCACCCAAAGTTAAATGTAATCACCCAAAGTCACTTGAAATTGCCTAAAATTACCAAAAGTCACTTAAAATCACCTTAGGTCACTTAAATTCCCTTTCAGTTAAAATCAATGTAATCGAATGTATTTTCTAGAATCAGTGCTTGATTATCTTTTTAGCAATCCTCCTTTTGGATTAAGGGTAATGCAATATTTTAGGAAAGTTATGAGAATCATGACTGCTTTCAAATTCCTTAGTCACTAGAATTCACTTGAAGTCTTTTGAATCCTCACTAAGCCACATCAAATCACTTAAATCACTTGTAATCATTGTCAAGTTCACATCAAGTCATCCAAAATTAATTGAAGTCACCCAAAGTTACCAAAAGTCACTTAAAATCACCTTAATCGAATGTATTTCCTGGAATCATTGATTGGTTATTTTTATAGTAATGTTCTTTTTGGATTAAGGATAATGCGATATTTTAGGAATTTTATGAGAATCATGACTGCTTTGAAATTCCTTAGTCACTAGAATTCACTTGGAGTCACTTAAATCCAGCCTAAGTCACATCAAATCATTTAAATTACTTGTAATCATTGTCAAGTTCACATGAAGTCACCCAAAGTTAAATGGAATCACCCAAAGTCACTTGAAATGACCTAAAATTAACGAAAGTCACCTAACCTTAAGTCACTTAAATTCCATTTCAGTTATTTGGAGATAATTATAAATTGACTTTCTGTGACTTTATGTGTGCTTGTGGAATTTCAAATTATACGAAATTTCATTTGACTCTTAGTGGTTCACCAAAATTTACGTTCTCAAAACATAACATAATTAGAAATAATATTTTTTGTGTATCATCGATTTGGTTATTTATATCGTACAGCTTCATTTGGCGATAATGGAAATCAATCTTATTTTTCTTCAAAATGAAGTAATGGGAAAAGCAATTGACCTTCAGAATAATCACTTTAAGTCACTTAAACTTAATTAAAATTTGATTTCATGTAATTTTTTGAGAATTCATGTGTCTTTAGGTGACTTGCATTCTCCGTACTTCTCTGTCATCCCACACAGTTTTGGTTACTGCTGTCGTTACGGTTTTAACATACTCGCAAAGGAATAAGAAATAAAAAATAGTAATAATAATAGTAGTAGTAATAATAATAATAACAATAATAAATATTGGCTCAAGAATGAAATGCAAATATTTAAATCACATCTATTACACATATGTAAGTATTTGTGAATTTCAACAAATTCTTTCAGCAAGTCGTTTGCCTCAACTACGAAAAAATAAAATCCAGTCCCACACTAACCACAACCTTTTAATTACGATACGCTTAAATTGCTAAATGCACGCACACACTTATACAAATTAAAATTCGAAATTCCACAATAAAATTAATTTGTATTTATTTGACATTTTGGCACAACGCAAAGAACATTAGCGTTCGCAATAACAACGACAAATGGTATACTTTAATTATTATGACATTATAACGATTTGATTTAGAGTTACATGGAGAGAATGTAAACAAACGAGGAAAAGAGAGAAATACACACACACACTCATACACCCACGCAAACATATACACAACACAACACACAAACATATACGATCATAAATAAATGAGATTTTATGCTTTGTAAACAATATTACACCTATTTGCAGCCAACTACCAACAATCAGAGCTAATGAGCGTCCAAACAAACAAACGCAACCAGTTAATGAGAATATCAATAAAGTGAATATTATACCATGCCAAAAATGGTTGGATAGAACCAAAATGAACAAAATTCCGGCAAATATAAATGTTGCCAAAAAAGAAAATCAAAAAAATCAAAATTAACAAACACAAACAGAGACAACACTGTCAAATGACACATTTACGTACAAGCATTGGAATCTAATAGAGCGATTGCACACAAACGAGTAAAAATGTTAATGGTGGAAACCCCAAAAAAACATACACAAACAAACGAACAACACACAATAGTATCCGTTGTCGTATTTTTGGACTTGTTTGGCAGCCAGAATGAGCAACAGGAAACTGCAAACAGTCAAAGGAGACCATCAGCTACAACAACAGCAACAACAAAAACAACAATTAATTGTGAAAAAATGCTAACTACACTACCAACACCATCACCATCACCATTACCATCAACATCATCATCATCATCATCATCATCATCATCAACGTCAAAAACCACCAAAAAGAAATAAGGTGTAAAGGAAGGAAGGAAGGAAGCACAAAAAAAAGAACCAAAAATAATAATAAGTAGACGAAGAAAAAAAAAGCTAATTTGATTAATGGAAAAACGCTGCGGTTAATTAGTAAAGGCAACAAGAACAGAACAGAATAGAAGAGTCAAAGCAAAAACAACATTAAATAAATGCTATACAACAACTAATTGTGCTGGCATGATATATGTACATATAATATACCTGTACATACATGCTATACATCAAAATAACATACATTCACACACACACAAACCCAAATGCAAAAATGGCATATTAGCTAGCTGTTGAATATTCGATATACATATTATATGTATATACCAGCCATACAAAATACATGAACTCATACAACATGTATAGTCAACATGTGGTTACCCAGTAGGAAAAATTAGACCTTTAAAATATAGGATTTAAATCGATAATTTCATTGCAAATATACGGTACAATATATATCATAAGAGCCGAAGCTCAGCCTTGCAGGCCTACGGCTAGTGTCCAAAGAATAGTTGAAAACATATCTTTGTATGAGAGCTAGGTGTGACTTTCATCTGACTCTGCTCATTTCCAAACCAATCCATTTGTTAGCCCATGTAATCATATATATCAAGTTTCAGATTAATAATACTATATTTTCATGAACAAAGAGTGCGAAAAAAGACATTCGGAAGCATAATTGTGTATGGAAGCAACGCGTGGTTTTTATCCGATTCACTTTATTTTCAAATTTTATTTATTCACTACTAAATATAATCATTTGCATCTAGTTTTAACTTAATATCTTTGTATTTTTGGGCACAAAGTATGAAAATACAAGCTCAAACACATACTTTTGTATGACAGGTACACGTGATTTTTATCCGATTCACTCTATTTTCACTTATATGTATTTGTTATTAAATATAATCGTTTCTGTCGCTCTTCAGCTCAATAGCTTCATATTTTCACATGCAAAGTGTGAAACCATCATGCGGAAGCATAAGTTTGTATGGGAGGTAGGCGTAGTTTATATCCGATTTAAACTATTTTTTGTTATCTTCCTTAGTTGGTGAAAATAATTGCTCATGCCAAGTTTCAGCTTGATAGCTTTATATTTTTGCGCACAAAGTAAAAAAACACACATTCAAAAACATACTTTTGTGTGGTAAGTGGACACAATTTTCATCCGAATTAGCCCATTTTCAATTATGTCTATTAGTTAGTAAATATAATTGTTTGTAGCTAGTTTCAACTTAAAAACTTTATATTTTGAGCTTTGTTGAAAGTATTTAAGCTGGATTTTAGGGCTCAAAGACATCAAAGTAGAAATCGTATAGAAAGCTTTCAAAAATTACCATCTAGGTATTTTATATGCACAAATTATATGTGTATAGGTATATTGTATATTGATATATATATGTACATGTGTGTATACTAATATCATAAGTATATTATATACATAAGTATATTGCAGTAAGCAATAATTCATAAGCAAAATATGTGAGGAAAATGTGACTATTATAAATAAACAAAGGTACACAAACAAACAAACAAATGACTAAGAGTAAAAGAGAAGACGCATCTAATACATGATGGTAGCGCAATATATATAATTGAGTAAAATATTATAAAAAATACTAAACATATACAAAGTATGGTGAGAAATGGTCATAATGGCACTATATTGACAATAATAATGGTAATATGCACGTAAATAGTGATGTTGTACGGTGCTGGGAAAACAATAACAAATAAATATTAACTAACATCAAACACACAACACCTAGATTAACTTTAATAATAGCAAGCAAGCAATAGTAATGACAATAATAAAATGCCAGTAAAATCATAATAATAATAATAATAATAATAATAATAGTAATAATAGCAATAAAAATAACAAGAAATAATGAACCAGTAAATATGCTCATACTATGTAAAAAAAATCTTAAATATGTATGTATGCCATATAACTCCAGTGGAGCATTATATATTGTTGTTGAAGCTAATTTTTTAAATGAAACATCTATACATTGTGATGCCTTATTCTTATTGTTATCGTATACATATACTCATTGTATTTTTTACATTTATAACATTTGCTCAGCTAGTAATTTTCTTCTTTGTTGTTTTTTTTTTTTTGCCATAGCTAGTATTGTTATTATCATGCTACAAGCACTTATACATATACTCGTACACTTGTAATACATATTACTTAATCGACATTGCTGCTGTGCTCTCTGTGCTAGTACAATTTTTATGAATGAATTGTGCGATACAAATTAAATGCGTGCACTTATATTTCATATGAAACACACAATAGAAATAAGAGAGAGAGAGAGAGAGAGAGAGAGTGAGAGAGCGTGTATACATTTTATATTGATTAAAATAATGCTCGTACCAAGAAATCAACAATACTTTACAATTTATATACAGGGTGATATTTTGGCAACACTGTTTTTGGCAGCTCAGTTGCTTTCTTGTAACATGTTACTGTCAAACATGTTCAGTTTCGTCTATAATTTAATCATAAATCGACTTACAAACGAACAACGCTTGCAGATTATTGAATTTTATTATCAAAATTCATACTCGGTTAAGAAAGTGCTTTCTTGTGTTCAGCGACGAAGCTCATCTCTGGTTCAATAAATAAGTGAACAATCAAAATTGAAGTATTTGGTGTGAAGAGCAGCCATAAGCATTGCAAGAACTGCAATGCATCCCGAAAAATGTGATGTTTGGTGTGGATTATAGGATGGTGGCATCATTGACCCTTCTTTTTCAACAACGACAAAAGCAGGAGCGTTACTTTGAATGGTGAGCGCTACCGTGCGATGATTACAAACTTTTTTTTTTTCCACAATGGAAGAGCTGGACTTGGCTGACATGTGCTTTCAACAAGACGGTATCACGTGCCACACAGCACGCGAAACAATGGCCCAATTGAGAGGCGAGTTCGGAGAACAGTTTATTTCACGATTGGGGCCGGTCAATTGGCCGCCTAGATCGTGCGATTTAACGACTTTAGACTATTTTATGTGGAGCTATGTTAAGGCTCATATCTATAGCGACAAGATCGCAACCCTCAACAGTTGACGCACTGGAAACCAATATTTGTAGAAATACCGGCCAATATGTTGGAGAGAGTATGCCAAAATTGGACTCAGCGTATGAAACATTTGAGGAGCAGTCACGGTCAACATTTACATGAAATCATTCCCAAACATTGAATTATATAAATCGTTCGATCGACTCAAATAAAGATTTCATATATTTCTCAAAATTTTATGTGTTTTTGCTTTTGATCAAATCCGAAGGCTCTTAAAAAATCACCCTTTATATATAGTATATTTATTGTTATTATAAAAATGGAACTATTAAAGTTACAAATGTTGTGCCTAGATGTTAAATCATTGAAAAACACACAATTTCCATGAAATAAAAAGAAAATTTTCTATAGAAAACTGAATGAAAAACCGTTAAGCAAATATTAGCATATACTTACATGAATGAATTTGAGTATTAGTTGAGTTTAAAATCTTTTCATCTTTATGCCAAAAATGTGAAATCTATTATACGCATTGCGTTATCTATATTCTCTGAAACAATTACAATAGCTAGTTTCACCACATACCACCCAATGGTTTACTTTCGTCATCTTTTTCATATCATTTATTTGATAATATCTAATATCAATTTTCTACAATTTTCTTCAACCAATTTTATTGAAAAACTTATTCAAGTTTAGAAAAGTACATAGAAGAAATTTTATATTAGTATTTTATGAACATATACAGGGTAATTTCTGAACATCACCAATTAACTTTACTCTGTCTTTAAGCATTTGTTTATAAGGAAGTCTGTTTGATTGTCGGTTCAGCAAACTCTGAGATAAGCAGCTCTATGGCAGCATCACCTGCTTGATATCTTAACTATAGAAATTCTTGTTATTGTAGCACATCGTGCCCATCACTATTTTGATGTATCAGACCTGCTTTTCCTCCCATATAAGAATAACTCTATTGAATATATTTTCTTAAGAATTATTTCCTGCTGATATTGATTACCCATAGATAAAGCACCAACTAAGAAATGCTGAAAGAAAATTGTGTCAGACACCCTGCATCCTTCGTTTACATATCAATTAATAGTTGATAGTATGATAATATTTGAGAATACAGTATATAGAGATCAAACAATTTACTTATGCTTTGCTTTAAATTGAGATTTAGTTTAGCCATAGCAATTGTTAAGTTTCACTCTATTGCTATCACACATCAACCAAAAGACCAACCAACAACAACAACAATAAACCAACAAAGCAACCATGCGTCCAACCAAACAAACCTACCAACCAACTAACCAACCATAGAATCAACGAACCAACCAACCATCCATTTTGGTAATGTTAAATGATTCGTAACATAAAAGTATACGAACGTATACATAGAATGCAGAACTGAACGCACGAGCAATTTATGCTCTAAGTTTCTATATGCGATGGCACTGCTTGTATTGATCTGCCTCCATGCCAAGCTCTCTCTGTCTCTCTCTCTCTCTATATTAGTTACTAGTCCTTTTGCGGTGATGATGATCAAACTTTTTGTTATTACTTTTCAATTTTATTGATTTCATGTGTAGACAAATATTTATTGATTTAAGACAAAAGAAATAAAAAAAAAAACCAAAAGTAAAACTTTTGCAACACATGAAAAAGGACACACACACAAAAAGTTACAAATGTAAATGGAAATGAAATTTTTTAAATAATAATAATGATAATGTTACTTGTAAAATTCTTGTTGGGAGAAAATTTTTAATGGATTATTAATAAAATCTCTTTTTGGTTTATTCACACACACACACACACATACATGCATGCATGCTTAAATAAACACATTTAAGTACTCCAATATAATTTTCGTACTTATGTAAATATGTTTATTAAAATTTATAATATATACTTTAAGTAGATACCAATCTATGTACTTACTCGTACTTCAAGGGGAATAAAAGTTGGCGCACTTGTATTGCTTTAATCAAATTTTTTCGCGAAATATTTAGTTGCCTATGTTGATGTTGTTCTTGGTTCTTGGTAGAATGAAAAACAAACAATTTCTTCGAATTTATGCTTAAGTATTTCATCAAAATTCCTCTACCAACAACAATATTGAGCCGCTTGCCTTTAGGCGTAGATAAAAGCGAAAAGCAGCAAATAAAAGTGATAAGCGTTATGAACAAATCCTCTTTAGATTTAAATTCCTTCATAAAATTTATACAAAACTAATATTTTTGAATAATTATCCACGCATGATTTCTTCTTTTGCATATTCAGCTTTAATCTGAATCAACCAATAAAATCCAGTACCTGACATCGAATTGAACATATTGAGATAATGAAGGCACGCTTGCTAATCTGGAGTTCCGTTGATAGGTCCAAGTACTATGCTTAGTTATGATGGCCAAATAGGTAACAAAAATTTTATTATTTATCTGTCAGTAATTTTTTATCTATTGAAAAATTGGCACCAGCTAGCGAATGAAAGAGCTGACTGGCTAAGCATGCTTGATTCGGCCTAAATCGATTTTTGGTAGTAATGGCCACATAAATAAGTAAGTAAGTAACAAAGCTATTAAATATATTATTTCTTATTGCTTTAAATTTTTCCAAATACCCAATATTTTCTAAATGAACGAACAATAAGATCAATATACAATGCATACCCTTCATATATCTTTAGTAGAAGAAAATATATTCAAAACAGAGCTGCACAAGGTCATTTGGCAAAAAACTTGGCCAAAGTTCAATAGTAACAACAACAACATAAAGGCCATAAACCACAAATAGCTGAGCAAGGATTGCTAATTAAATTTGAAATATCCTTTTCAAAGAGAATGTAGTATGTATGCATGTATGGGTATGTCATTTACATACGAGTATATAAATTTATCAATTCGTAAGTACTTTGTACTAATTGAATATATATTGTATTAAGTCAAGACATCATCATCATCATCATCATCATCATGATGGGCTTATGGGAATAGCTCTCAAACTATCGACACCACAATTTGTTAGTTATGATGTTGTTAGTGTTGCGAAGCTAAATTTCTCAAATAACATCTAAATTTCTTCATATGCATGGTATCCACACTTATAGATGGATAGATGGTAAGGGTTAAAAAAACATTCAATGAACTTTTGCTAGCAATGCAAAGTAATGACACACACACACTTACATTGGTTTGGAAATTATTTTAAAACTCAAAACATCTCATTTTCATCATCATTTGGCCGAAGAGTATTATTCTCTAAGAATTCTGTTGGAATTTAATCAATCAAAATAAATAATTTTGATTCTACTTGCTATGCTCTGTTTGTGTCCTGTACTGGAAATTTAAGTAAATAATATTTTTATTCCTGATATCATTGTGTATAAATATTTTAATTGTATTTTTCTATCATTTTTATTAATATTATTATTATTATTAGTAAAAGGCAATCGATCAACTTTATAATAATGATAATAATAAAATACAAAATATTAAGTCCTCTAACTACTATTTATTGTTCTCAATCAATTTATCTACACTAAGTTATTGTAATAAACTTGGTGGTGTCCATAATTGGCATTTGCTTATCAAATCCAAATATAAAGAAACAATAATTTCCGTTCTCAGTGTGAATATCATAATTCATTTGTAATTTACTTCATCATCTTCACATCATTGCCAAATTGATAAAGAATACCAATACAATCTCTGTCTCTACTAGCACATTTATTAACCCAAAGTAAGCCATAAAAAAATAGGAAAAATAAATAAATTTAATATTGTGACGTCATAAATTTCGGAGTAAAAAGATGCATAGATTTTTTTAGATGGCAAGAATTAATCAAAATTATGCTTGTACTTTACAATAAAAATAGTTATGTTGGTTCTCAAATTTTGTGTGAAAAGCAGAAACTATTTACAGTAGCAAAAATGATGAATGATAGAATAATCAGTCAACAGAGCTCAAAAATATATCACAAAATCTAGAGAAATATTTAGTACTGTATATGCCATAATCAGACGAATTTTTTGATCATGATGATGATGATGATAAAGAAATTAAAACTTACGATTCCATTGGTCATTATACAGAAAATTTGATGACGTCATATACAATTTCATATAAAATAATCTCTCTGAAAATTTTCTAGAAACTTTTGCACAGTATACTAAAGGGTTATCCATTTTGCGGTTTCAAAAGTAAATGTAAATAAAATACATATAAAATATTTTTTATCATGATATTTCTTTTTTATTATAAAGTTTGAACGTTGACATTATGTGTGAAATACTACATCATTTAAATGACCACCACGCGAATTGTTGCAAGCATCGATTCTTTTGAGGTAATTTTCGACCACTTTTTGACACATATTGGGCGGTATCTCAGTCATAACGTGACGAATGTTGGTTTTTAGGTGCTCAACAGTTAAAGGTTTATCTGCATAAACACGGTCTTTCGCGTAGCCCCACAAAAAAAAGTCAAGCGGTGTCAAATCGCATGATCTTGGTGGCCACTTGATATAGCCACGACGAGAAATTACGCGGCCAGAAAATTTCTCTGGCACCGTCTTGTTGAAACCACATATTCTCTAAGTCGTATTCTTCAATAGCAGGCAAAAACAAAGTCGGTTATCATATGACCATAACGCTCCGAATTGACGGTGACACTCGTTCCATCGTCGTTTTCGAAGAAGTAAGGTCCAATCACACCTCCGGACCAAAGAGAGCACCAAGCAGTGACTTTTTGTGGATGTAGTGGCCTCTCTTCAATTACTTGAGGATTCTCAGAACCCCAAATACGACAATTTTGTTTGTTAACATACCCACCGAGTGAGAAATGTGCTTCGTCGCTGAAGAAAATTTTGTTCGAAAAATCGCCGTCCACAGCCTGTGTTTCAAGCACCCATTCGACGTATCTACGACGTTGTGAATGGTCAGCTGGCTTCAGTTGTTGTGTGAGCTGGATTTTATATGGATGTAGGTGTAGAGATCTAAATGCAAAATACGCCATAATGTGCCGTAAGACAGTCCTAATTCCTGAGAACGACGAGGAATCGACACATTCGGGTCTTCGGCAACACTTTCACTTACAGCAGCGATATTTTCGGTGGTACGAGCGAAACGATGATGCACAGGCCTTACAATATCTGTAACCGATCCAGTCTCTTCATATTTCTTCACAATTTTGCCAATTGCTTGCGTAGTTGGACGATTATGTAAACCATAATCTCCTCTTAAAGCACGATATGTGGCTGTGGCAGAATCACCATTTTTGTAGTAGGTTTTTACAATTTTAATGCGTTGTGCGATAGTAAAGCGATCCATTTTCGCAAATGTCAGACTTTGAACTGAAAAAGAAAGAAGTTGTTTTAACAACTCAGTTTGACAGATGTCGAATTCTAGCCCTATACTTTTGAAACCGCGAAATGGATAACCCTTTATAAAGTTTACTTCACTTAAAGGTAAATAAATTCTTTCAAAGTGTTATTGTATAAAGAAAATTGAAGAAAAAATCATGCAATGTGGTACAATTTCAACTATAAGCGAGTTAATAAAAGATGGTATATTTTAAATAATTTAATCGTTACAATTATTTTCAATTTTCAATCATCATCATGTTAAATATTGTAAATATATAAATTGTTTTTCTATACTACCAACTTGGGCACTCCTTCCTCAAACTTAATATTAAATTATATTCTGAACGTATGGTATACGATGTAGTAGGTACTTGATTTCAATTCTATTTGCATTCCATCAGTATGAATAACAACAACAACAACAACAAGAATTAGAACAAGCAATAAGTTTCAATTTGTGTGACATGAATTATTAATTAAGTGTTTTATAAATTCCGCATTTATAATTACTTACCATTATGGTTTCTATTTTCGGTTTCAATTCAAATTTCCCATACACCGAAGAAGGAAGAAAAAAGTATAACAAGATGAAAGCTACATACAATATAAAGACGAAAGTAAACTTTTCCGCAATCATATTCTCTCACATTCCAAATATAATATTCATTCATTGTATATGCATATTGAAAAGTCTTGTTTTTTCGAAAGTTTACACAAACATCTTTATATCGAATAAATATTGCAATTGTAACAATTGTGTTGGACAGCGAAGGAAACCAGAAACAAATGATAAATAAATAACAACAACAACAACTACAACACGAATTTATAATGCATGTGGGAAGTAATGAATATGCATATATAAAAGTACAATATTACAGAAAAAAAAAAATGGGGAGATCACTATGAAAGGATTTATAAAATAACTTATACACATTTGTATAAATAACAAATATGAATATAATGTTTACAAAATAAGCGGAAGAGGATGATTTGAAGCAAAACAATTACATTAAATTGGCATATTGTTATTTTAATATATATATTTTTTACGATATGCATTTCTTCATTTTTATATGAAAAGTATTCATGTTTAATTTGTTCAACTAGAGCCATTTCGACCTGCTTTTTGATTACGTCTAATATTGATAAAAAGATCCTTCCATGTTTGTATTTGTAGAGCATTTTAAACGCTTTTCATCGTATTTTTTAACCATCAGAAAAATTGCCAATTATTCAGCGAAAGGTTTAAATCAGGAATTGGATTGCCTTTCTAAAATAAATGTTATGGAATAGGTCGACCTTAAGCCCAGTACTAAATATTGCTCATAGTACCCTTAAGTATTCCGAATAAATTGAATAATGCCTGCAAGTATATATAATCAAATGTATCTGCTAACTAGATCACATTTACAATTATTCATTATTTATTTTAATTTCCCCTTTTATTATAAAATAAAATAAAATTATCAAAATAATTATTATAAATAAAAAAAAATGGTGTGTTTTGTATTTAATAGCAATCAATAAATGCATTTATATAATTTCCTCAATGTAACAATACACTTGTGATTAATAACAAGGACAATATAAATATACATGTGAGCGCAATGTATAAATTGTATATAGTATCTCGTTGTATGTAATTTACTCTATAGGAGTATGCATAAATCACTGAATTAAACTAAAAAAAAATTATCATAATTTTATATAAATCAACTAATCAGTAATAAATGCATGTTTTATGAACACTAAATACTAATTTGGAAACTGATTTGTGCACATCAATTAGTACTTACAGTCAATACATAATCCCATAGGTGATTACCATCGGACATTAAGGTATATATTGTAATAAAAAATTTATAATTTATTCTTCAATCCTATGCTTTTCAATCTTTAACCCAATGAAAAGATTACCAAGTCAATTTAAGAGTTCCGATTCTTTGCGCATTTGCTTTAACCCGTAAGTACTATTCGTCTTACTGTCCATAACCGAAAATTACTGAAGAAATATTCCTGTTGCTGATTATTTTAATTTTTTAATAAAATTTTCAATTTTATCAAGTCATCATCGGCCATTCCTTCTTTAAATATGAAATTGAAGTGCATATATCAGGTGTAGTAAAAAGAAATCCATTATTTGTCCAATAGATGGCTTTAGTAATCTGTTTCTCACGTTGTATAAGTGCGATCGGGTTACGCTAGACGGCGTTAGAAAGATAGGATTTCGTACTAAATAACCCTTTCAGGCAGTTTTGTGATTGCTCGTATCAGTATTGTTTGGGCACGCATCAAAGAAGGACACCAGTAAAGACAAAAAGCCTCATGGACCGAATTTCCATTTGCGAATCGCTGCTGATTCGACTGTCTTAGTTTTTTGCCAATAGGAACGAGGGTTTCTATGGGAGTGGCATTATGAAATTACCTTCAAAATGGCAACAAGTTATCGAACAAAACGTTGCATATTTAACCTAAATCGGATCATTCTAACTATGCTAAATAAAACCTTCCATTTAATGCAAAAATAATTTATTTCTTTTTACTAGACCTTATATCAAATATGAGTGAAATATCATTTGTTACAAAAAAATCAAAATTCTACCGAATCTATGATTCAGTCAATAATATAATGCCAATGGGAATTTCTCTTATGCTGTGTGTAACGTTTACGGTTTATGTTATAAAATCACAATCATTTAAAATTTTATGTGACAAACATAACTCATGTTATTTAATCAAATATTATTAAAAACCTTTGCAAATACTACAAAAACTGATTGACCCTGGTTCTTCAGAGCTATTTGTGGTGACATGTGTTGGAAACTATTTTCAAAACTTATAACCCATAAGATTATGTACTGAATAAAAAAGGATTGATTTTAAATTATTTTCTGAAATTAAATTAAATTTATTTACCTGTTTTAGTGTTGTATTTTTCAAATATCCACCCGTTTCGAGTTTTGTTTTATAAATGGCTTTTGTGTCTAATCAGATTAATCTGTGGAAAATACAAAAAAAAAAGATGGCTTTTATATTATTGCAATATAGTATATGCATATTTATTAAAGAAAATATATTGTTTAATATAAAATTAATATAAATTTTAGAGAACACGACAGTAATTGGCTCACAAGGAGTTAAATTTATTAATTAATTATTTTTATTTTCATTTTAAAAGCACCAAATTATAAAATGAAATGAGAAGGTAGCTTCTCTTACCATTCTCAACAATCTTTTTCCATAGTTATGAAACAAATTATCATAGGAATAACAAGAATTTAAAAAATAATAATAATTATTCAGAAATACTATTATCAATCAATATTAACCACCACCAGCTAACATGATACCTTCAAAATATAGAAACATACTCGACATTAAAGGATATTTATGCAGAAATCAATTCCTCATGTTCCATATAAAATAATTTCTTGTTCGACATTTAAAATAATCGATTTTTTCTATGAAACTCTTCTACAATAGATACGTATATATATGTAAGCGTATACGTGCAGCATAAGTAGATGATACTCAAATGTACTCCATAACAAAATTGCTGTGGTATTTTTTTTTTTATTTTTTTTCTTTTTTTGCCAGAGAATAAATTGTAGGTACAATGTTGAACATAGTGAAAATTGAATGAGCATTTCATGATACATCACTGGACAAACGCACACATATAAAACTCTCCACCACCCCATCCCCTCAACTCAAGTACAAAATACTCAAGAGCACTAGAAACTTGATTTGAAAACAGCATGAAATTGAACGAAAAAGTTTATACTACTACATAGATTTACATATACATATGAATACTATGTATAATAGAAATAACTATATGTATTACTCACTACTAACAATACAGAGCTTGAATGTGAAAACAAGTGTTTGGTCGAATGCAATATACTGCAATGGGAAATTATGCTTCAAAAATATATATATATAGCAGTGATGCAACACAACCACAACATTATAAAAGTGGTTAAAAAATGGTTTTATTTTATCGATTGCTTCTGTTTTGGTTTTAGAGGATTTTTTTTTTTTTTAATTAATTTATATTTTGTCTGTATTTACTTTCTAAAAATTGTAATAAAATTAAGTGTATGCAATTTTTATCTTTAATTAATTACATTTCAATAGTTTGATCGTGATATTTTAGAATAGAAAACAATTTTTAATTAAATGCAGACTGAAATGTATTGAAATATTTCCTTCAAAACAGGAAAGTATTCAAAATATTTGTGGTTTTATGAACGATCGAATTACAAGAGAAATATAAATATATATCCTTGGTGAGCTACCATTCCAGACTTGTTATGCATGAGTACAAAATCAGACTTATAGACATTGTGAGAGGTTTTTGAGGCAAAGCTTTGGAACATTGATTATGTCTTAGAGTGTTGTGATTTCAAGGGAGAACTTAAGAAATGTCTACTGAAATTTGTCACTAATATTTGTATTCTCAATTAGATTACTTATTCTGGCTATTCAATGCACTGTGACGTAAAAGATCTTTTTTGCGCCTATTGTTCAAGTAAAACAATTCTAGAGTATTTTTGAATCTTATAATTGCTATGGGCGTGATTTTACCTATGTGGTTTGAAATCAAGATTCCATTACCTAGGTAACCAAGTCTACATCTTGCCACCGCTGGGCAATTGAATAGAATATGTACCGATGTTTGCTTCTCCTCATGACGGAGTCGACAGGTATCTTTTTCTACTTATTTTCTTCATATGTTAATTGAGTCTACAGTACTCACTAGCTCTGTGTAGAGTTTTATGTCATTTCTGCTGAGGTTAAGAACAGCGTCCACCTTAACATCTGCGGGATCAATAAATCCCTTCGACTGCTGCATGGGCCGTTTGAGCGCTCCAGTAGTCGAGTAGATCCCATTTCTCCCTTTCACATATCTTTCAATTATCTATACCAATATTTTATAATATTGTAAAAATGTAAAGAATCAAATTTTAAATTTTTTTCAAAATTTAATACGATCACACGACCTTTAGAATTTCTAGTGCCAATTATGATTATTACTTTTTATTTATAAATTTTTTTATGATTATTATTATTTATAATTTTTTTTTTTTGTATATAGTTTTTCCAATGTAGATTTAATTAAGAATTCAATTAAAATGAAATTGTACTATGCTGAAATTTATTATTATTGGCATAGAAATGCATACAATATTTTCAGAACATCACACCACAAACACCAACATAATGAAAATCTGCATACATATACATATCAACTTCATCATCAGCATTCACCAATTTAACCATAACCATAAAAATAAATTTCCAAAAATTACAAAAAAAATTTTACATAGAAAATATAAAATTTTCAAACATGCAATATTTTCAAAAAAAAAAAAAAAATTAAATTATACAGGTTATTCTCACAAAGTGAAATTAAAAAATAAAAATATTGAAAAAAATGAATAGCAAGAAAACCCCAGAAAACTGCAATGAAACATATTTAAACTTTTGCCACACTTCAACATCAACAATTTAAAATATACAACAATAATAATAATAAACACAACAACAACAATATACAATAACCAACAACAAAAAGGAGAAATAAAAGCCGCATCCGCAATCACTAAAAATTAATTTCAATTTTATTGCATAAAAAAGAAGAAAAAAAGACTACCAACATGTATACAGCAATGGGTGGGTGCGAAAGAGTGAACATGAAAAACCAAAGATTAAAATAAAATCAAAATATTCAAGATTGAAAGAGATGGAAAAATATGAAAAGTCACGCTATGAGTAGTAGATTTATACAAATATTTATGTATTACATGCAACAATCTTCTAAGCAACAGCACTAATAACTGCACTATTATCATCATCATCATCATCGTCATCGTGATCATGAGCAGTAATAACCATAGCTAACAGCAATTTACGCCTGCAAATTACCACAACACACAAAATTGCTATGCTCAACAAAAGCAATTGTATTACATACTATCGTCTCTAATATTGTATGTAGTAGTGGTAGTAATATTAATAAAAATTATAGAAAAAATTGAAGAAAAAAAAACTCTTCATTTCAACTACAAGAATTTTTCTATAAAATGAAAACTTTCACGGAAATCAAAACTTACACCAATGTAAAACAACAACAACAACAACAAAAAGATGAAAAACCGCCAAAACCGACATCATAATTTATCATAACGCAACTGCATACACATACATACAACATAACTGAAACCAACTGGTCGGCTGAATGGCTGGTTTGAAGCATGCAAGCAATCAAACAACCGACCATCTGACCAACCAAACTAAAATCTAGAAAACAAAATGTATAAAAACAACAACAACAAAAATAATAACCCAGCTGCAATGAATATTGTAAGTTTGAAAAGCCTGCAGCAGAGTTCGTTCATACGTTCGTTCGTTCGTTCGTTCGTTCATTCGTTTATATGGTGTAACATACGTACAATGATTACATTGGTAGTTAAGTGGTAACAATTTATTACAATATCAAATAGATTAAATTGTTATTAAATTAACAACAACAACAACAGCAAAAGAATAATTCAAAAACAGAATGCAGCAATAGAAAGGCGGCAATAGAAACTAAGTAATATCAGATGTTGCTCACAATCAGTTGCAAATATTGTTTTATAGAAATTTATATGAGTGGGGGTTGTTACGTCTGAAATACCAAATGATTTTTAATATTTTGATATACAATTTTTAATTGTGTATGAGTTAAAGTTCTTGAGCAAGGATCAACTATATTCTAAGATGGAGAGTTCGCGCTTAGAATTGCTTCTTGAAGAAAATTTCATGAAAATTATAACTTCTTCTTCTTCTTCTTCTTATGTGGCCATATTAACCGATGATCAATTTAGGCCGAACATAGAATACGGTGCCAGTCTTCTCTGTTCTTTCGCTTGCTGGCGCTAATTGGATATTCCAAGCACCGCCAGGTTACACAACACTTGGTCCTTCCAACAGAAGTTTAGTCTTCCTCTTCTTCTGCGTCCTCCAGCGGGTGCCGTATTAAATACGCTCTTCCCTGGAGCGTCTTCTTCCATTCGCTCGACATGGCCCAGCCGCCGGAATCGGATCCGCCATCAACGCAAATAGGTCTGAAGATCCTGGGCAGAACTTTTCTCTCGAACGCTCAAATCATCCTTTCATCCGTGGTGGAAATTGTCCAGGCTTCTGCGCCGTACGTTAGGACAAAAATAATGAGGGGCTTGTAGAGTGTAATTTTCGATCTTCGAGAGTGGGCTCGACACCTCAATTGCTTACTCAGCCCAAAGTAATATTTATTAACAAGAGTTATCCTACACATGATCTACAGGCTGACGGCATTACGAACTTCATTCGACAATAATTATATAACAAATATTTTATTTGATGCTAAAAGTTCATTTATCGAAGTATTAAATAAAAATAGAAATTTCAGGACTCTCTCTTATAGTAGGACAAACAAAATTTCACTCAATTAAGGATGTTTTTATTAATCTTGAAAAATGGATCAAACTTTGGAATTTTTTCAAAAATTTTATTATTATTATTATTATTATTATTATTATTATTATTCCTTTAATATTAAAACAGATGTGAGTAAATGGGCCATCTCTAGAGACTTCTTGATTTCAATTATTTCAGAAATTATATTTTGCGGTAAAGAAAGATCTTTGTGAAGACCGTCTTAAGTATTCCAGCAAGGATTTAAATGTGGTTCTAGTTAAGGATAAGTTGTGGGTGCCGTAGCTCAGTGGCTAGTTAGTTGGCCTTCTGATCTGTAGGTCGTGGGTTCAATCCCCGACTGAAGTATAACAAAATTTTATATCGAAAAGATTTTTCTTTCGAACGGTACCCACCTAGCGGCAAGAATTGGCAATTTTTCCGGCAGTAATAATTTGCCAAAAATGCTTCTTAAAAGAGCTATGTGACAAAAACTAAGTTAAAGTGATGTCACAAAGCTTTTGCCGTTCGGAAATGGCTAATATAAGTAGGTCCCTTCAAATGCTGTCCAAATTTAATACTCACAACAGTGTTGACAGAGAAGTGCGGTAGTATCACAATGGGCATTTCTGGCCTAAGTGTGTCCGCTCAGAGAGAGGACAGCCACATAACCTAACCTAACCTAAGGATAAGTTCCACAAAGATGCAAAAGTGACATAGTAAATGAGAAAAACTGAAAATGAATACCAAGACTGTTTTACGAATACTGAAAAAAATCGGTTATATCGAAGAAAAGCAACCCTAACTTTAAATGTTTGGTTCGTTCTACATACTTGCAATAAAATATTTAATTTTCAAAGTTTCTACGAATAAAGGAAAAGTGAAATTACTTTTTATTAAATTGTACGTAATTCTATTTAATCAGGTAAACATTACATTCAACTACATAAATGGAGAATTGAGCTATATAGGGTTGACAACTACTTTATAAGTTTTAAACATTAGTAAGGCCAGAAGTTCAATAGTAAAAATAGAAGTACAATTAAATAAAACTGCTGAGTAAACACTATGCTATTAATTTTAATAGAATTGTCTAAACATTTGTTACGCTCATCATTGTGAAATGTTAATTGATGCTACAATTAGTTCACATTACTTCATCAGGTCCAATAACTGAAGCTACAATTAAAGCTAATACCACGAGGAACATAAAGCTTATAATATACATACATAAACTCTCAAACAGAATGGCTAAATGGAAAATCTCTCTCTGTCTGCAAAATTAAAACACAAATTTCTCGTAAGACATAAATTTTTCTCATCAAAATTGTACTTTGCTTCTTTTTACAATGTAATAATCACATAATATTGAGAAAAAAAAACTAGATTTTACCAAAACGTTGTATGAATTAAAATTTACTTATATACTCGTATAAGAAAATATCAAATATTTTAAATAACAAAATACCCAACTCAATTTTCAAATAAGAAATATCAAAAAAAAGAAATAAAAATTCACCAACAAAATTCAAACAATCCAAATCAGCTTCACATCACATTACTTCAATTACATTTCCAATGTTGATGGAAATGGAGTGAGTATTAAAATTGTAAAATTGTAAGTATTATTGTTCTGGTATTATTGTGCCAGTTCACTTCAATTTTTATGGTTTACGTGACCGAATGTGTTTATTATGATTATGTTTGGATTTTATTACGCATTGTGGAAGGGCACAAAATTGAGCAATTATTTTTTATGTAATCATAATTTTTGAACATTTTTAAAGTAAGTAATTTAATCGACATCATAAAGAATTTGGTAAGAAGATTTAAACCATTTTCCATTTTTTTTTTTTCATATTTTCTGAAAATAAGAAATTTTAAACTATAAAATTTTATTTTCTAATTTGTCTGGGATTATTATTTGAGAAAAGAAAACAGTCTTTACTTTGCCAAATTTATGAATTGATAAAAACTTTCAATTGCATTTTAAACTCAGTATTTTTAAAGTTTCCAATATGAATAAAAGCACACAAAATTCTTTCAAATCTGTTTTCATAGTAATTTCGAAATTTGTACCTTCTTACAAAAAAAAAACAAAAACTAGAATAATCTCTAAAAAAATATATCAACTTTTTGTTTAATTTTTCGGATTTATTTTGAAATTTTCCGACTTATATTTTTAAACAAAAAATGTAATTTTATATTTTGTTTTTATTTTTATTTTTATTTATTTATTAATTTTTTTTTTTTTTTGGTTTTTATTTATGTATTTTTTCTTTTTTTTTATGTTGAAATTTTTTGTTAACATTAACATTTGATATCGTGTAAAAAAATCATAACTAAAGGGTGATTTTCCAACCAATAGATATTTATATGAAATATTTTTAACATCATTTCGAGCACCATATTGAACAGTAAAAGGACTCACATATAGTTTAATTTAATTTAATAATTCAATAGAAAGTACGTAATCAGACTAATTATTTCAATTTTTTTTTTTTGTAAAACTGCTCTCTTAGTGTGGCTTAACTCTTCCAAATTGGCCAGATTTCATAAAAAATGAAAAAAAAATAAATAGCACTTTAAGGCTTGCGAGTATAAAATTACTAAAATTTAGTGTTTAAATAATTTTTTTATTTGCTGGCGCACACTTTTAGTCAAAAGTAAGATCTTCTTAAATTTAGTATCGGATTTTTGGTAAAATTTTATATGGGAAAAATGTTCATCAAACAAATTGTAACTAAATTTAAGATCATCTTAATTACATTTTATGTAATCTGTACATAAAATGTTCTAAGAAAAAGTCGAAACTTTCACTTTGGGCATCCACATCTATATAAAGGATTATCCATTTCGCGGTTTCAAAAGTATAGGGCTAGAATTCGACATCTGTCAAACTATCGCACAACGCATTAAAATTGTAAAAACCTACTACAAAAATGGTGATTCTGCCACAGCCACATATCTCGCTTTAAGAGGAGATTATGGTTTACATAATCGTCCAACTACGCAAGCAATTGGCAAAATTGTGTAGAAATATGAAAAGACTGGATCGGTTACAGATATTGTAAGGCCTGTGCGTCATCGTTTCGCTCGTACCACCGAAAATATCGCTGCTCTAAGTGAAAGTGTTGCCGAAGACTCGAATGTGTCGATTCCTCGTCGTTCTCAGGAATTAGGACTGTCTTACGGATCTACACCTACATCCAGATACGTCGAATGGGTGCTTGAACAACAGGCGGTGGACGGAGATTTTTCGAACAAAATTTTCTTCAGCGACGAAGCACATTTCTCACTCGGTGGGTGTGTTAACAAACAAAATTGTCGTATTTGGGGTTCTGCGAATCCTCAAGTAATTGAAGAGAGGCCACTACATCCACAAAAAGTCACTGCTTGGTGCGCTCTTTCGTCCGGAGGTGTGATTGGACCTTACTTCTTCGAAAACGACGATGGAACGACTGTCACCGTCAATTCGGAGCGTTATTTTCATATGATAACCGACTTTTTTTTTCCTCCTATTGAAAAATACGACTTAGAGAATATGTGGTTTCAACAAGACAGTGCCACATGCCACACAACTCGAGCGAATATGGCTTTATTGCAAGAAAAATTTTCTGGCCGCGTAATTTCTCGTCGTGGCGATATCAAGTGGCCACCAAGATCATGGGATTTGACACCGCTTGACTTTTTTTTTGTGGGGCTACGCGAAAGACCGTGTTTATGCAGATAAACCTTTAACTCTTGAGCACCTAAAAACCAACATTCGTCACGTTATGGCTGAGATACCGCCCAATATGTGTCAAAAAGTGGTCGAAAATTACCTCAAAAGAATCGATGCTTGCAACAATTCGCGTGGTGGTCATTTAAATGATGTAGTATATCACACATAATGTCAACGTTCAAACTTTATAATAAAAAAAAAATATCATGATAAAAAATATCTTATATGTGCTTTATTTACATTTACTTTTGAAACAGCAAAATGGATAACCCTTTACAAAAAATTGTATAATTTTCAAAATCAACGCATCCAAAAAGGAACACCTTTTAAAATGACACCTTACATTTACATTTATTTTTGATTCTTCTCAATGCATCGCTTAATTTATTTAATGCCACAAAACAATTAAAACATTTAATAAATCAATTGCCAGTAGATGCATATCAGTGTAGTGAAATTATCGGAAATAAATCAACACAATCAAAGAAATAAATTCAATTCGAAATTGCATCGAACATGCAAATCAAATTGAATCAAAATCAAAAATAATAATACAATCATCGAGATTGTAATCGGCTGCAAAATGTGAAAGGAATAAAACTATTTTCCATAAAAATGAAATAAAACACACTCACACAGATATATAGTAGAAGTGTATGTGCAGCAATATATTGTACCACGCAACCCATCTCAAGCAAGTCAATCAATTTCAAATCAAAAGCAGACATTTTCAAAAATTTTAATGCGACACTTTGCATGCAACACACACAGACACACACACCTACATTTATCCATGCATACATAAATGAATAAGAATAACAACAACAATAATAGTAGCAACAATGCTGACAGCGTTAGCGATAGTAAAATCAAAGCACGAAGCATTCGTATGTGAACGAAATGAACTAAAATAATAAAATCGCACATTATTAAAGTCAGCATGATAACATTATTACATTAATATTATTATCGTTGTTATTATGATGTAAGGAGGCAAAGAGGCTAAACACACGACAACAACAACAACAACGCCAACCAACATAGTCTTGCATACAATAGATAAAGCAAATTGTGGTGTTGGCGGTTAAATGGTGCGCTACATATAGTACAATCGCATATAATCTAAGGTATGAGTGTATGCTTCAAAGTGTTTGTGTATGTGTATGTGTGTGTGTGTTTGTAAAACATTAAAATATATGACACTTTTGCATGCAAAACGAAAATTTAACCTTTTTATATTTGTTTTGGATTTTTTTTTTTTTGTTTGTTTTTTTTTTTTTCATTTCTTTTTGTCAAACGACAACAGCAACGGCAATAAAGACGACTACTACCCTTCAGCGATATAACGTGTATACGTATACGTATGTGTACGCCTACTATATTATTACGAGTGTGTATTATGGCAAAGCATATGCCATATGCCATCATAAAATGAATGCTGAAAGGCCATCAAAATAGCATATAACGATGTGCTTGAGTATGCTATTGCATGTGAGAAAATAAGAGTGGGACTGTGTGTGTGTGTGTTTGCGCATGTATATGTATATGTGTGAGTTTGTATAACATACAAATATAAACAAACTACTACATTGTCCTTTGCAGATGATGACAATGATGACGACAATAACGATGACGATGAAATCACGGAAATGCTATTCAATTTGTGCATATTACAAATCAATAAAAGAGGCACTTCATACGATTGTATACATACAAATATGTATATATCCATATTAGACTTGTTCAATAAATGTATGCAATTATTAATTTCTAGTTTTTAAATATTTTGAAAATTAAATTGAATTTGCACGAAACCAAAAATTGTGATGAAATTTTTGGAAATTCTTCTAGAAAACATAAGAAAATTGTTAAGGATATTTTAATGCACTCCTCAATATTTATGATAAAGTAAAATTTTTATTTAATGCAGTATATTTAGTAAAAAAAAAGTTATTTTAATATAAAATTGTCTGAATTATATGACATCAGCAACAAAAAAAATTTTTTAGAGTTTTGGAGCTTCTTCTAGAAAACTTCAAAAAATTCTTAAGGATATTTTTAATATATTTATTTTTTATTCTTAATATTAATTTCTATATTTAATATAAACGATAAGTTGCTAAAATGCTAAAAAATTAAATATTTTTCAATTTCACTGCAAAAATCTGAATTATTGTCTTTTACAGCTTTTTGTAATACTCTCAGAGCATTAAAACAATTATATTATTAGAAATTCAATTCCATTTTTGGACAGGACAAATGTATACACCCACCTAAGTATGTGAATCTATAATGATAACATTTCACACAAGAATATATACACTCAATTCTAATGTAGGTAAATTGACTGACTGTAGGCAACAGCTGGTAAGCAGACGGTAATTTTTAATGATCTACTGACTGATTTAGTACTTTAATGTATATACATTAGTGTAAGTATATACGTACATCTTGTACGTCGATTCAATATACTAAATATTTGCTTCTATATATACAAATATAAATACAGGGTGATATTTTAAGAGCCTTCGGATTTGATTTAAAAAAACACATAAAATTTAGAGAAATATATGAAATCTTTATTTGAGTCGATAGCACGAACGGTATCTCGCTAATAAATCGATAATTCACAGTTATCAACAACACTGGCGGATACAGCTGCGATATTTTCCTCTGTCTGCACTCTACGTATGCGTGTTGGTGGTTTAATGTCCAGTAATGTAAATTTGGTGCAAAATTTAGTCACAAGATTCCGAATAGCTGCCTCAGAAGGTCGCCCAAACTGACCATAAAATAAATCGCCCTGTATATGCGAGTATTTACACTTATATCCCATCAACAAATATTATGTAGGTGCACCCAGATTAACGAGTATGAGAGGACATTTTGGTAATTTTTTTTTTGTTTTGTTTTTTTTTTTTTTGTCAAAAATGAAGATATTTGAAAAATCACTGTTCATTTATCCGTCACGGGATTTTGCAAAACAAGACTGTAATATAACCGGCTGGATCTGATGTTGTCTGAAAGTATTTCATGGTTGATTTTCTTGAAGAAAAATCCTTTTAGTGAACCGTCTTTGAACAATCCTTTTTTAAGGAAACTCTTCATATTTCCGTCTTGTGCTTACCGTACCTGTAAGATTTGCGCAAAAAAAATTGATATTAACAACAGGAGATAATTATAAAAATTATTTTATTTTTAAACATTCATCGGTGTTGAGTCAATTTCATGTAACGATTATTTTCAATTATGCAATGGTGCATTGAATTTGCGGTTTCAGTCAGGACAGCTCAAATTTCCTTCATGGTCTCAGCGTATTTAAAAATATCAGCCTTAAACAGACTGATACTGACTCCGGCAGAGATCATTTTACTTAACTATTTCTAAAACTTTTATGTACAAATTATTAAGCCGCCGTGGGATTTTTTGATAAACTTTCGAATATCAAAATTGTGATTTCAAATTTCAAGATAGTAGCTAGGAGAACAAACTTTTTTTCCTGGATATTGCCCATTTTTCGACTGCTTATTAGCAAAGTTGAAGTAAAAATACATAGAATCTCTAAGAAGGCTCTTACTTCATTTGTCTCTTAATATGAGAGCTGACAATTTGAAATTTTTACATTTTTCTATCAACTTCGATGTCATTAACCAGCATTAACCAGTTCCAAGACATAAAATTCATTAAACATATCATTTTTGTACATTAAAATCTGAGCACATGTCATTAAAATGTACTTGGCATCTTGAAATTCAACTGCTTCCGTTAATATAAATAGGTAAGATTATATTTATAAAACAAAAAATAGTAATTGTAACAACCTGTTGCAAGATGTTTATAATAAATATTCTTATGAAAAAAAAAAAACCAGGTGAAAGGCAACTAAGTAAGTAAGTATGTACAATACAATAACGTAAAAGAGCCGCTTGTCACGTTGTTGAAAGTATTCACACATAACGTACAATTGTTACTGTTGCTACTTACAAAGGACTCGTATATAATTTTAACACTTTTATAACCTCCTGTTGTTTTGTTATATCATTATAACATTATTACTTGTACCATCATACTCATATGTATACAAAGCTAGTTGCCATTATAATAGGTAAGAACAACAAGAGCAAATAGCCTTGTTACCCGAGGCAATGTCAACAATAACAATAGCAATGGTAACAAAATTGTAACAAAAGTGAATTTCACACGGCGTTATATTCATTTGTTTTACTCAATCTCATCATCAGAGTCATCATCATGAACAGTAGTAGTTAGTAACAGTAGTAGCAGCAGCAGCAGCAACATTGTTAAACTGTGTCACATGATACTTGTGCATAAGCTTTGTCATTGTCAACGATTGCAATACTGTAGCTGTTGCTGCTGTTGGCGTATGTGTATGTATGTGTTCATTTTAACATACCTCTTTATGATAAGTGCGTTATGAGCAATTTTAATATATACCTCGAAAAAAAAAATGTCTTTATATTTATAATATTCCTTTTTCAATATTACTATAACGACGACACACAGCAGCATAGCATTACCATAGCAACGCCAGCGCATAATAAATGTTATTTAATATTTCTTTTTTTTTTTTTTACTACAATTGATACTGTTGCAGTACACAGGTTCACCATTCAAAAC
Organism: Megamerina dolium; assembly: GCA_963854835.1. NCBI lineage: Eukaryota > Metazoa > Arthropoda > Insecta > Diptera > Megamerinidae > Megamerina > Megamerina dolium. Next base: position 12,562,627 of record OY978526.1, on the reverse strand, counting down.
GAGTACATATTCACAGAGATGTTCTCTTGTATGGGGTAAACATGACGTATACGCAATTTTATATGTAAATACACATAGCCGTATTTATTGAAATACACTGATGTATGTGTGTGTGTGTGATATATCAACATAGCATAAGCATAATATTTGACATTTTATTTTTACGCTGAACTTTGTCATATCACTTTTACAATATGTACTTAATATGCACACATGTATTGTAATATTCATGTGTGAAAAGGGTTTTGCACCCCTATAATATGTGAACAGACATACATACAGGCAAAGTTTTTGCATAATTGTTATTAATGTAAAGGCATATTTTTTCATTTTTTTAGCATAATTTATCTTTCTATTTTATAATTTAATATGTTTTACATTCTCATGCGAGTATTTTTTTTTTTACAAATAATCGTTAATAATAAAATATACTCTTCATACTCATACTCATACTCGTCAACATTTTAAGTATGACAAAATGTTGTGACTATTCATAATTTGTATATTATAAATACAATATTTTGAGGAAATTCAGTGTTTGAGTGCTTCTGAATTTTGAAATCATATAAATTAAGTTATTTACTCTTTATATGTTTCATACAATTTTGTGTTGAGGCACACATCGGTAAAGTAATTTCTTAATTAATTAATTTCACAGCAATGCCAAAATCTGTCAAAAATTAGAATGCAATATTCTGAATGAACATATTACCTTTGCCGGATCAGTGATCAGGAAGCTTATTGATCAGGTCGACTGAAAAAGGGAAAAAAGTCCAGCTCTTCTATGTATCCAATAAAGGTTAGACCGATTTTGCAAATCCAGAGTTTAGGTTTGCCATTGCATGGTACAATATTTACTAAATGAATGAACAAAAAATTAATATTCATAGTATTTATATCATTATAATTCCAAGATAACTTCATGCATTTTATGGTCGATGCTCATATATGCTAGTACATATTACTCATCATTCGTGAATATGATGAACTGTATGGCCAAACCAAATGATCGCCATTGTTCAGTGAGCATTATGAAAAACCCAATTGAGCAAAATATTTCAAATTTTATCCACTTTGTAGAACACTTGACATTACATTGCATATTCAAATGATTGAGGAAAATGTTCAGAAGGGAAATTTTCAAACGAAATGAACCAGTCAACTAGCCACCTTCTTCAAGTGATTTGACAGCTTTGTATCATCTTATTGACGTATTAAACAATACCAAAATTGATAGAGCAGCGATATTAGATCATTGTGATGCTGCAGTTTATGTTTCCACATTTCCTCCCATGTACCATCTTAATATTCGCATTAAACGTACAAGAATTCCTAACTGGCATTGAACCAATTTTTGGTTAAAGAGTAAAATTAAAATTAAGAGCATTTACACAGGAGAAATTCAAAGTTCATCATACTATTGTCGGAATCTGTGCTCAGTATTATCCGGGAGTGTTAAAGGCCCTATAAGTATTATGGAAGCAGTCTGGCATATACTCGAAAATTTATATATCGAATATTGTGGTGTATCTTAGCTTAGATATTATTTTTCAAATATTCAATTTCAATATTCAATACCTCAAAAAAAAAAACACACACACACACATATTCTCCTTTGAGTCCCTTTGAAACGGCTCAAATAATTATTCAAATCGATCAAAATCTTTACAAAAAAAAGCAACAAAAATGAATAGTTATTTCATTCTAAATAAATTGTGCATAAAAATCGATTAGTTATTATATAACAAAAAATAGAAATTCAACAATAATAGAACATAGTACAAAGAAATCGTTTTTTTTTTTGTTTTCAATTATTTGTTGAATGTTATTCAACTGGCTGGCAAAAGTAGAAATAAAACACACACAAAGAAAAAAAAAATAATCCATAAAAAAAATATAAGTATGAGTATAAAAGCCGCTATGACATAATTGCAAGCATCATCAAATGCCAAAAAGTTTATAAAATACATTAAAAGAGGTCAGAGGAATATAAATATAGAAAATAATAATATCGCTTAAAAGCCGATATAAAAGCATCATCGAATGATGAAAGACTAATACTAATAGAATGCATACACACACACACACGCATGTATATAATATTCGTATATATCGAAGCCAATGGTAAAATAAAAGTTCAATGCACTCGATTGAAATGACCTGTTAGTATACGCGTTGAGTATGTATTTTTATTTGACTTTGTAGTAGAATAAATATACATATAAGCAAAAAATTTAACTTCTCAAAATATCAAAGATGAAATCAAAAATAAATACACAATATTCATTCATTTATTCGTTCATTTTCCTTTTTGGTTTTCTTCTTTTCTTGATTGCTCTGCCCCTTTGGTTTTTATTTTAAGTAATATACTTAAACAATAACAACAACAACAACATTACAACAGCAAACATTACTACTACAACTACTAACCAAGCACGGATACATACATATTTACATATTTATGTATATTCTCAAACTCACTATAGTATACTGTACTCAGAATTTATATGTATGTGATAGTTAGCATAGCAAAAATTTCAATAATTCTGTAATGCAAAATAATAATAGGGAAAAAAATCTGATGAGTAGCGTAGCAAAAACAAAAACAAAAAAAATGTAGATACAGAAAATAATCAAAACTTATGCCGCAAATCGTTGCAAGTATATATATACATATACATACATATATGTTAATACTCATATCTACTCGGATCCGTATCCGTAAAAAATCCACAATACAAACTAACTAACTACACTTAACTGCTTGACATAAAAATTGTATTCTGTGATTCTGATCTTCTTTTTTTTTTTTGCTCATTTATTTTATTCCCTTTATTCCTTTTTCTCTCTTTCTTTCTGTTTATAGAGTTTTTACACAGTCCTCTTCTTTTTTTTATATTGTTTATTCGGATTTTTATAGTTATTCTACGCTTTGTTTTATAATTTTTTTAACGGCTATTCTCTGGCCATTTTGTTTTGAGTATTTGTGTGTGTGTATGTGTTTATTTTATAAACTTTTTATTTTTACATACTCATTCTGCAGCAATTGAATTTTACAATGCAAACTGCTACTACTACTATTACCACTACTACTACTGCTACTATGACGATGAGTACTATTACTACGTTAAATGCATATTATAACTACTGACTTGAAACGGATTTTTCTTTGTCAATATGTATATTGGAAAATAAAATGAAGTAAAATATGTCATCTAAGTTCGGTCGAGAGCGAATAATGAATAATAATAATTCGTAGCCTGTAAAAAATATATAACCATATTTATTAGACTATCAATTACTATAAGCTTATTCCACAATCATAAGCCATTGTCAATTATAAAGAAATATTTACTTGTTGGTGATATTTTTTAAAGATCTCTCAACCTTACGCTTCAGTCATTCACTACGAAACCAACTTCTTCGACTTCCACCAGCATATTTCGATCTCATCACATTCTTAGTTCTTAGGTACGGAATCGACGAAACCAAAATTGCCCATCATTGGCTGTTACAGTATCAGGACCATAAACAATATTCACATTTTCAGCTGTCTGACTTGCGTTTTCGCCTTTCTCGAAGAAAAACTGTAAAATATGGCGTATTTTCTCTTTACTGGTGTCCATCTTTGACGCGTGCTCAAACAATACTGATTCAAGCAATCACAAAACTACCTGAAAAGTTTATTTAGTGCGAAATCTTATCTTTCTAAGGTCATCTAGCGTAACCCGATTGCACTTCAACAACGCGAGATATAGATTACTAAAGCCATCTATTGGAAAAGTACACCTAATATTTATGCAGAATTTTTTCATTTGAATTCGAAAAATCTTACCATTAAAGAAAAATACATATACATTCTATTTAGAGAACCACAGTGCACCCCAATAAAGAAGAACGTTGGCAATATCACACATTGGAGATATCACACATCTGTCTGTCTTTGAGATTTCCTTCAAAAACAGAAACAGAAACTGGAGAAATATTCCAGATACTGCAAAAGCTATTAACGGCCATAAAGACGAAATAAGTTAGTATTAAAAAGTATACATTTCATTCTTCCTTTCAAATATATGCTAGTACAAGTACTCACATAGGCTCATCAAAGCAAATTCAAGTTGCTTAAATCTATATTGTACTTCAACCTTGCATAGCTCTAGGTGATTTTTTTTTCTACACATGATATTAGACAGGTTAACTAAATATGCTTGTTGTCCTGCTAGCAATATTGGCAACTTCATCAGTATATTTTTAATGTATTCTATGTTTTAGTTTTACTCTATCATTTGGTTAGTTAGTTTTTTTTTTTAAATCAATTTTTATCCCTTTCCATCTCTTTTTTTCTCTGAATTGCTTTAAATATTTTATTTGCATTTGTGTTTTGTATTTACACTATTATTGTGGTTGGAAAACAATAAACGTTTTCCTACCTACATACTTTATCCTATGAACATATCCACTTACTACTACTATTACTACATACTTGTGCAACTAACTTGTATATGTATATGTATGTATGTATGGGTGCCGTAGCTCAGTGGTTAGTGTGTTCGCCTTCTGATCTGTAGGTCGTGGTTCAATACCCGGCTGATGCATAACAAATTTTATATCGAAAAGATTTTTCTTTCGAATGGTACCCACCTGTCGGCAAGCAATTGGCAATTCTTCCGACAGTAACATCTTGCCATGAAAAAGCTTCTAAAAAGAACTCTGTGACAAAGCTCAGAAAAAGTGATGTCACAAGTGTTCTGCCGTTCGGAACCGGCTAAAATAAGTAGGTCCATTCTAATACTGTCCAAAATTTAAGACGCACAACAGTAATAGAAGAGAAGCTCGGCCAATGAGCCCTTTGGGGCTTTAAGTGCCACATATTTATTTTTTTATTTTTATGTATGTATAATCGAAGTGAACGAGTCATTGGTAGAATATGTATCGATTCAATTATTATCGCTTCAAATGGTCGTTGTTGTTGTGACCATTGTGACCTCATACATACTATATATATATGTATATTATAAAAGCTGTTGTTATTTCTGTATTAGTAGTACCTACAATAATCGATGGTTATTATTGTTAGTTAACTATTAAAGTTATTTTATATAAGTGGTACTTGGAAGAGTTTTATTATAATGAAAATCATCGTTTTAAGCAATTCTAAATTAATAGTTATAGTTATAAATTAATATATAAACACAGTGCTTGTGTATACAAATTAAATGTGCCTATTGTACTTTCAAGTTGTATTTTAAATATTTAATATTTTTTTTTTCTAAACAAAATTCATTGATTAAAAAAACATTTGTTTTCATTGTTTATATATATAAATAAATAAAAAAATTTGAAAACTTTGCATTTTAACACATTTGTAGCTAAATTATTCATTCATCATAGCTAAATAAAATTTCATTCGTTTCGTTTGGTGAAAATGAATTTTCATAAATAACTTTTAATTGACTTACTTACTACTAGTCAACTAAATATGTACATATATACAATTTAGTATACACAAACCATGATAGTAATTGCTTTTCAAATAAATCATCGCATAACTCGCAAGCCTATTTCAAACACTTAACTGAATATTATCATGTAACTACATGAATATATAACTTGACTTTTCTCTCTCTCTCTCCCTTTCTTTCATACACATACAAATTCTAACATTCATTCACTCATTCAGAGGCATACAAAATTGTTTCATTTGATATGACAGCCCGAACAAATTGAGTGACAACAGTAATTTACGTGACACTTACAGAAATGTTGTTATATTGTATGTAGTAATGGCAAGCTAACAAATATTAGTTAGTTTAAAGACCAGACCATCATCATAATGACGTAGACAAATAATATAGAAGTAACGATAGGATGACATAATCCCCAAAATAGCATTAAAAATATCATCAATAATAAATTATGATGAGCAACACTTTAACATGATTATATTGTAAAATTATATTGTACTTACGTATATGCCAATTTGTTGAAATTCATATATTTATAAGTATAAGTGCCTAGTATATTAACAGCAAGGAAAACAACAACAACAACTTAAATCGATAAGTAAATCAAAAATTATTATCATCATCCTGGGCAATAATAATAATAACAACAACAACAACAACAGCAACAAACGAGTGTAAACGAATAATTACAATATTCGAGCAACAATTTTCAAAAAGAAAAAAAAACAGCAACAATCTTACTACTTACATATTAAATAGAATGATGGAGGTGAAAGATGTCCAGTAGGAAAAATCTGTAACCGTAATTACGAAATAATTATTCTGCAGAAATTCTAAAGAATTCAAAATGCACATGGGCAGTATGCATAAAATGGGCCGAATGGATCGTATTTTCAAACGTCGATTACTTTGTAAGGTACGTGTCACATTTGAATAAATTCTATTAATATTTAAAATTATTTGGAATTGTTAATATTACAAAAATAATATTTGAGCCATTAAAGCACTGCTTATAGCTTCCACTACAACAACAACAACGAAGGAAGTAAGGTGGGTCGATTTAGGAAGGTATAAATTGAATAAATGGCTTTTTATTTTGATCTAAAAGTTATTAAATAAAAAATATAAATATAAAAAACATTCCACTGATCAATTCCTCCTGTTCCCAATGCATCACTCTAGTTTGCAGTATGGTAAACCAGAGTAAGATTCAACTAAAATCACATTCAAGACAATAATTTCTAAAGTAAAGTAATGCAAATTTTTTCAAAGTAGTTATTATGCATTATGGCATACTTTCATTTCCCACTGGGTACGATGTATGAACGAATGCACACACATATACACTACCCAGACAAGCAATAAGTATTTTATACCAATATTTGTTGATAAATGATGATGTCGGCAAAAGCGGCAGCAAGCAATTTAATAAATAACAACAACAATAATAACAACAACAACAATGCTAACAATTTATGCCCAATACACAACAATGAACTAGCAAATACGGAAGCAATCATAATTAAGAAGAAGACAAAGTATATATACGATAGGTACTACATATATACAAATACAAATAGATGCAGATAAAGAAATATAGAAGATATATATATATATATATATATATATATATATATATATACTCGTTATTGAAATGTTTGGAAATCTTTTAGGTCAACAAGGACAAACAAGCAACAACATCAACGATCGATTGCTTCATTGAATAAGTCCCCAATGTGATCGAATGAATGAGCCAATGAAATACAAATAAATAAAGGAAAATTTGTATATGTGTGTGTGTGTGTGTTTGTGTGTGTTCTTTGTGCAATAAATATTGTATTAAATTTAATTTTGAATAAATATACATTGGAATGGTTTAATATGAATAATGGAATAAACTAAAGGGAAATATAATGCATATACTCGCATACACAATAGGTGGTAACCATAACGTAATTGCTTATAAACCAGACAAAACAAAAAAATTTGTTTTTATTATAACCACAACAACAACAACAACAATGAATAATAACAACAATACTAATTAGTATTGTACCATACAAACAATAAAAAAATGACTGGCATTAAAATGAAAGCCTAAGCAGCAGCAATATACCTACTAAATGAAACAATAACAATTGTAATGCTAATAATTTCATAATCATCATCAACATCATTCCGATTATCCTGTTACTTAGTCATTAAATATAGCATAGAAGTTGAATTTATGAAAATCACTAATCATATCATGGCAGGTGCCCGTGTGGGTGCAAATGAAGTGTATACAATGTATAATATTTAACACTGCAAGACATCGAAGAAGAAATATTTTAAGCCCCACATGTGGTAATGAACACAACATTTTGTTTCATTTACAAAAATCAATTTATGTAGCCTTAGTTATGGGATACGGACATATGAATATTATTAATAATGGAATTTTAGATTTGATTATTTTTTGAGGTTTTTCAACCACAGCAACAAAAATGCATGAGATTAAAAATTGTAGATGCCTGATAGGTATAAATGGCATAACATTCAGATAAAAGTTCATCAAAATGAAAGGTAAATCGACAATTTACACCACAGGTGCTCAGAGGTATTCCTTCATGCACTCTTTAATTTTTGTTTCCCAAAAACATTCGTAACCCATATAATCTTGGAATTATTTTTCAAATTTTTTGGTCCAAGTAATTTCCCTCACATTTGTTCATTTCACATGCAACTACAACTACAACAACAACATCTATTCACTCCCACTCAGTACATTACATTACAGATTCATTACAAATTCAATTAAACTAGAGTTCATTTATGCCACTGTCCACACACACACAAACACACATTATGTATATGCAATTGCTTAATGCCAATAATTCTAAAAATCTGTGAATTCACACAATGTACCCCTCCGCCTCATAATAACTACAATACAGAATGGGGTTAGGTCAGCCAACAACAAATGCTTCAAATATTCAAGAAGACAAATGATTAACATTTCACATCACATCAAAATGGCAAACAAGAACAACAACAACAACAACGACGCGTTTATCTGACATTTGAACAACGATTGACTTGGACATCTATTAGACATAATCATGGCAATATAGACAATTGAGACAGACAGGCAGAGTCATTCAGCCATCATTTCAGTTGCTTTAGCATGCAATACATATTACTTACATTGTCGTATCATGACTTCGATTTTTCTACTTTACTGTGTTGTTTGTTTAAATGTACATAAAGTTAACATATTGCATATATTATATTCTTGCAAGTACTATCTACTCTGCCCACTCTGCATTTGCTCGTTTAACGTTTAATGACACCAGCGGAGGGGAAAAAAAAACTGACAATTTTACGCCAATAAGTGGTAAATGCTAGTGACATGCTTGAGCAGGCGACTTGTGCTAACTGTTACTAACTATAGAAGGACAAAGATGGAGAATCAAGAAAGGAATAAAAAACGTACATAGGGTGATTTGATTATTGTGAGAAAAAATTATGTATATTTACTAATAAAATAATATCAAACGAACGCATATTATCACCCTATAGATAATATGTATGCATATTGATTCTCACAAAGAATGATCCGATAGCGATAACAATGCAAGTGTGGACTTAAATATGCAAATTTGAATACAACCAACAGTGTCGTTGCGTAAAACTGCATGTGAGTAGATTGTAAAACAGCGACATGAAGTATGTGTATCTATATGTATGTATATGTTAGTACGAACGAACCCAATTTACCATACTCAAAGCACACTTATACATACATACATACACAAGCCATATACACATCATACTATCAAGAAGACAAGCAAATATATATTGAACACTTTTTTAGACGTTGACGTTTTGAAACCACGACAAAACGACCTGAAAACTTTGGTCAAAAGTTCTCTGCCAAAGCAATAAATTTAAAATACATAAAGACAAACTTAACCAAAGGGATGAACAAATAGGAGGACTAAAAAGCAATTTATTTCAAATGCAATGAAATTAAGAGTGGAGGGAGTTATGGAAAATTTAAAAAAAAAAAGAAAAAACTACAAAATAATGAAATTTTATATGGGGCACTGTGTAAATCGCTACATATTTCTACCATAGTATGAGGGTGTGAGAAGAAATTCTATAAAAAAAGAAAATGACAAACAAAGCAATGTCGATATCGGATCAATACAATTGATATTTCGAAAGGATGAAACTGCACTCAATGTAGTTTAAGAAGCCTTCTAACTGAAAACATTTCATAGATTACATCAAATATCATACACGGATTCCAAAAACCAGAAATAGAGATTAATTGTATATCGCATCATCATGTGAGGTGAGTCTTTAATTTAATACCAAAAAATATGTCAATATATTCCGCACCGAACTTTCAATGCTCTCAGTGATGAAACAATTCTCTAACGAACAATGCCTTCTTTGGAAAAAATCCTATGGTAATGATCCCAATTAAACCCAGCAATTAGAACGTCAGTGATGTATTAAATTATAGTATTTTCCCAAAATAGATAACATCATTCCCATTAGACTGTGTGATTCACTGACCAACTCCACAAGAATTAATCACAAGTAATCTACGCTGCCCCACGAGAACCCACAATTTGCGCCAACTACCATGGAATAAGTCTCCTGAGCATCGCGTACAAGGTCTTATCCTGGGTACTGTCTGAAAGATTGAAGCCCATGCTCAACAACCTGATTGTGCCTGATTATCAGTGTGGTTTCAGACCTGGTAAATCTACCATCGACCAGATTTTCACACTGCACCAAATCCTGAAGAAGACCCAAGAAAAACAGATCGACACACACCACATATTTGTTGATTATAAAGCCGCTTTCGATAGTCCGGTAAGGGATTATCTCTACGCCACAATGTCTGAGTTCGATATTCCTGCAAAGCTCATTCGACTTTGTACAATGACATTGCATAACTCCCGTTGTGCAGTGAAAACTGGGAAGGACCTCTCCGCATCGTTTAGTACCGAACGGCGTTTCAGACAAGATGATTCGTTATCGTGCGACTTCTTCAATTTAATTATGGAGAAAATAATACCAGCCGCTGATCTACGATATAATGGCACTATCTTCAACAAAAGTGTCATGCTGTTGGCGTATGCCGACGACATTGATATAATCGGCATGAACATGCGAGCAGTCAGTGCAGCATTCTCAGTGTTGCAAAGAGTCGTGTCTAATGGGTCTTATGGTGAACGAGGGCAAGAAGAAGTATCTAGTGTCAACAATCAAAGAGTCCCTGCGCGTTGGACAGGAAGGTCCTAAGCAAGATCTTTGGACCTACTTGTGTTGGTGGCGAGTACCGAATAAGGTACAACCATGAGCTGTACGAGCTGTATGCCGACATTGACATAGTAAAGCGCATCAAATTCCAGTGGCTGCGCTGACTAGGTCATGTCGAGCGAATGGAAGAACACGTTCCAACTAAGAAGGTGTTATATTCGGAACCCGCTGGAGGACAACGCAGAAAAGAAAAACTTAAGCTCCGGTGGAAAGACCAATTACTGCAGAACCTGACGGCGCTTGGAATTTTTAACTGGCGCCAGCGAGCGAAGCACAGAGATGGCTGGCGAAGCATGTTACATTCGGCCTAAATCGATATTCGGTTGTTATGGCCACATAAGTAAGTAAGTAAGTAATCTACGATGCATAATATTCCTCTAATTCATTTAAAATATAATAGTGCCAAAGTCTATGCAACACTTCCTATCCAGCTCTACAAAGGTTAGCCTGTGTGGTTTTGTGCAACAATATCATTAAGTGTTGAGCCATATTTTCCAGTTGCAATGATAACCTATGAATTTGGTGTATCTTTGTGAATATCACCGAAAAAAATCAAAGGTAACTATAGTAGAAAAACTTTTCCTGAGGGTTCATAAAAACTCAAGCAATATTCAATGTGGATGTGCATCAAAATCAAATGTCAAACACTCGCATACATGTAGATGCATAAATGCATCCAAATTGACATAGAGACAAACACAGAAAATATCATCAAAATGTTGTGCACGTATTGAATGTCGCGATGATGCTTCATCTTGTTCGTGGCTTTTGCCGTGGCTGTGTGTTCGCGGATGCTTTTGCCGCTAACTTATATCTATTTCCTCGTTAACTAGTGCATGCCATTTCATGCATATATTTCTGTACATCCTACAGTGGAGTATGTGAATATTTTATATGCAAGAATATAAATGCATTCCATCAGCAGTCACACACACACACACACACACACACTTACAAAAAAATGTAATATCAAAATGCCAGCAAAGGCAACTGTGGTGGTAAATGCCAACAGCGGTGGCAACAAGAATTGTCACAAAGCCTGAGACGTGCCTGAAGCAAGATATGCATGAAAGTGGTGTATGTGAATGCGCTAAAATGGCATTAAAATTGCAGCATTAAGCAAAAATAACAAAAAAACAGAGTCCCAGTTAAAAGGGTAAAGCAAATGAACGAACAAAAAAAAATAGTAATAATAAAACTACATGCGGCACAGTAATGTCATGATTGACACATTTCAAGCCATGCATCGATAAATACGTACGTATATATATGTGCTCTTTCCTGCGTCTCATATATATGTGCATATAATACAAACGTATATGCTTCGCCACGTACAAGACAAAATTCAGTACATCCCATGTGCAATGGAATACACACACACACGCACACATAAAATAACAAAAGCTTAAATCACAAGTAAAAAAATACCATACAGCAAGATAAATAGTGAAACTACAAAAAGGGAGGCGTATTACTACTTTCTCTTTATCTCTATCGCACACACACACACACACAAACACACTTACATCGACATAGAGCACATTTCAACGAGCAGGCATGTCAAGGATTTGTTTACCAAAGTCATCAACCATAACAGCAGCAGAGAATACTTACGTACAACAGACATTAGCATGACGCTCTGCATTTAAGTGCTGCTGCTGCTGCTGATGCTGCTGCTGCTGCTGGTGTTGCTGCTGTTGTTGATGCCGCAACAAAGCAACAAATTTGAACAGCAGAGCACAACAACAACAACAAAAAAGTGTACAATATAACCAACCAACGTTGACACTATTGAATTTTATGCCAAACTAATTGACTTGATCGTTTTTGGGGTGACGCAAGAGCGCGTGCTGTTGATGAATGTTTCCGGCTTCTTCAACAACGACATCGTCTTTATAGTCATCAAGGATTTTGGCTTGTCTGTGGGTGTGCTGTGGGTATATGTGTGTATGGGTGTGTGTGTGTATATTTCAGGTGCATAAGCAAAACAACGATGACATAACAAATTATGGAGGAGAGCAAAAAAAAACAAATGGCGACCATAAACAATGCAATGAATTACTCGTAAACCGAAAATAGAAATAGAAAAGTGAATATTTTGTCCGTCATAAAGAAATATTGAAGAATTTAGTAAATTTAAAGCACAAAAAATATGAAGCAAATTGAAAATTAGAGATTTGCAAGTTCAAGCTATAAATTTTATGAGATTTTGAGATGTATTTGATTACAAAAAATAAAAAATAAAAATGTAACATTATATCAAGGTAGTTGGGGAAATAATTCTCTATCATAGAAGCTCTGAAATATATTGCCGAAAAAGTCTATTAAACAATTTTTACAATCTTCAATTTATACCGACTATCACGACAGGAAGTTTTGCAATGTTTATCAACAATGTTAATCACTTAGTGCCAGATTCACACTTCGTGGTGGACGGCACAAAAAAAAGTTTCCTACAAAGCTACCAGAGTTTCTAGTGCGTCACTATAGACATATGTGGCCTGGCATTGTGATGATAGAACACAACAGTTTGTCTATTGGCCAATTCTTGACACTTTTAGTCAATCATTAGCTTTAAAAGTTCCAATTGTTGACAGTAGTGGTTCGAATTTAGTGTTAGACCATATGAAAGCTTATAATTCCAATCCAATCCGAACAAATGCTCAAGAAAACCTTCCTGACAAATAGTCGTTGTTTGACCATCATGTGAGTCACCGCACCGTGAGTTGACCATGATCATTTTGACAAAATATTGTCAAATGTGACAATCCACAATCACAATCACAATCACAATTCGTTTAAGAAATTGGTAACTTTATTTCAAAATTTAATCTTGAAAGCGAAAATTTTACTCAAATATCTCTTATTATGAATCTGACTTTCTAAAATATTCAAGTTATTTCAGATTTTCAGAAAATTTTCAACAAACGCATGCCTTTTAAAATTATAATTAACGAAATCATTGTTACTTAAAGTTTACAATAAGATGTAAATTGCTAAAATATATTATTTCCATTTATGTATTTTTGAAAAAACATATTTATAAAATTTTTGATTCTGAAAAAATATCAATTTTACAATATCTTGCAAACAGAAGCTGTTAATCAAGCAAAATGATACAAAATGCACATTAAAATTAGTCCCCCCAAAAAAAAACAACATCTGATGCTGAAGTAAACGAAAAAAAAACATCATTGTCATAATCATCATCATCATAATCATCATCATCATAATCATCATCATCATAATCATCATCATCATAATCATCATCATCATCATAATCATCATCATCATAATCATCATCATCATAATCATCATCATCATAGTCATTGTGATATCACAACATTGTCATCACTATCATTTATTATTCATTATTCTCATCATCATCATCATCATCATCACTATTACGAATATTGACATTTCCATCATTTTCGCCATTATTCATCCATCAGCATAAACAATACTAACAACAACAACAACAACAATCCGAAGTGATCAATATAGTGAATATAGAGTGAACAGTATCACAACAATAACTATATACACACACGAGAGAAACTGAACGAATGAATGAAAGGCTGAAAGAAAGTTTTCCGCTCCAATTGAGGTAATTTCAAAAAATACATACTCATACATACAAGTAAATTTGTATACGCATGAAATCATCATTGTATCAAAGAATTCATATGTGTTGTTATTTTTTCAGCAAAATTTTTTTTTTCCTTTTTTTTTTTGCATTTGTATCATCAACCAAAAAAATAGCAAATATAGAATGAAATAGTAAGAGAGAAAACGCGTTAAATGCACAATTGAATGGAAATTGTTACCTTTCGATTGAGAGTAGTGACATCAATGTACACAAACAAACACATTCATACTTGTGTGTGATATAAATAACATACAAACCGAATGAACATATAAGCCTTGTTAACGAGCAACTGCAACATATGCAGCAATGAATATATTTGCTTTGTGATTGCTTTATATTCATTTTATATATATATATCTCTCTCTCTATACCTTCCATACTCTTTGTTTGTCTTTGTTGGCACCATTGTTAAACTGAATTTATCGTTTGATAACAATCCATCATCATCTATGCATGAATGTTACTATAATTACAAAATTGTTCTAAATACTACCATATACATGGAACTCTGTACGAGTATTGCCTAACAGCAATTGAGCCAGCACTTTGTACACATTGATGATTCATAGTATGGCAGCATGCATTCAATTGACAGAATTGTGTTTTCATTTTTATTGGGTGTGTTCAATTGGCTGCGCTTCGCTTTCATACTCATAACTCCATATTCGTGACGCAACCATCATTATTTTGCAATTAATTTACTTTTCGCATGTTGAAGTTTGTTTGTGGTGCTCTCTGTCTCTGTGGTGTCTTTTTGTTTCGTTCGACCGTCTGTTTGAATATCTCTTGTTTGCTCTATTTCTTTCTCATATCGTCTCACATTTCGCCCCTCCGCTTTCTTTTTTGTCAATACTCGTGTATTAATCATACAAACGCAGGTACCCACAGATTAAATTGGCTCCAAAAAGATCAAATTGATGATGGCCATCCATTTTCTGTAAATTGATTATTACTTCTGATAAGGAAAATTGTTTGATTTTTCATGTAAAAGCTAAGTGATACTAAAGTATCCTCATATTAATATCGAATTGAACAAAATCTTTTTCAAATTAATTTAAAACTTTTTGTAGACAAAACTCAATGATACGAACAACTTGAAATTATTGCATACAAGTCAGAAACACACTAATGCATATAGATTATAATATTGAAAGCGACTCATTCGCTTTCGTTTACATATCAATGTACAATTTATTATCATTTTTCGTACACTCTTGTTATATTCTACTATTGTTACTATTTAATAAATGCATATACAGAGTGTTCCAAAAGTTTATGTACAGCTGTTCGAAATTTGTATACAAGTTTAAAGCTGAGCATGTTGTGTTTTGTTATACGTAAAAGGGAGATTCCCCGTTCTTGTCCGTCGATTTGTCTTCCTTTCGCTTTCGTTTTTATATATTTTAAACTTACTACCTCGAGATTTGCATTCAGAAGTGAGACTTCTTTTATAGACTGCTTTTATAGGAGCATTTTTGTGTCAATATCAAAAAAACAATTTTGCAATTTTTTTGTAATTTTTTTTTGTATTTCTACAATGCAATGTTTTTCTTCTTATTTCATATTTTTATGCAGGACTTGTGGGTGCCGTAGCTCAGTGGTTAGTGTGTTGGCCTTCTGATATGTAGGTCGTGGTTCAATCCCCGGCTGATGCATAACAAATTTAATATCGAAAAGATTTTTCTTTCGAACGGTACCCACTTGACAAGCAATTGACAACAGGGTCTTCCGACAGTAACAACTTGCCATGAAAAAGCTTCTAAAAGAACTTTCTGACAAAGCTCAGAAAAAGTGATGTCTGCCGTTCGGAACCGGAAAAAAGGTAGGTCCCTTCTAATACTGTCCAAAATTTAACACGCACAACAGTAATGAAAGAGAAGCTCGGCCAATGAGCCCTTCGGTGCTTTAAGTGCCACATATATATTTTATTTATTTATAACAAAACGATTAAATGCATCTGAAAACTGACAATAGCAAGAAAATCAGACTGTTTTAAAATACATTAAAAACCGCCCTTGGAGTCAGCATACATACGTACGACCTGTTAAACCCCTATTAACTGAAAAAAATATTACGGACCGAAAACAATTTTGTACTCGGTTCATACGAGAAGCATTTACTACGGATAATGAGTTAGGCCGCAAGTAACGGTGTCGTGTACTCTTTATCGACGAATCGCCAGTAGAATTGTTTCCCAAGCCTAACCGACAGAGTATGTGAATCAGAACGAGTGACCCAGAATGAATTAAACCGGTATAATGGCCAAAGCACCTGTCGGCAAGCAATTGGTAATTCTTCCGACAGTAACAACTTGCCATGAAAAAGCTTCTTAAAGAACTCTGTGACAAAGCTCAGAAAAAGTGAGGCACCCAAAACCAAAAGAATAGAGACCAGCTTATTTCCACAGTTAAGCAGATGAATGGACCTCTATCACTACCGACGACGTACATGTTTTGTGCGAAAGTTTTCGATGCCGATTAATTGCTTGTCACACAAATGAAGGGCTTAGTACGAAATAGTCGATTTTTATATGTCTAAATACTAATACATATGCTACAAAAAATATTTTTAAAAATATGCTGTACAGAAACTTTCGGATCATTCTGTATAAAATAAGCAATAATAATTATAATTGTATTGCCATTTATTGCAATTATTTTTGAACTTTGCGTGCAATTCCTCATCATCATAATGATGATGATGATGATGATGATAATGATGATGAGCATTTGAAAATTGTTCGCAAAACATTGAAAAAAAACCTACGAGTAAATAGTAAATACGAAAAATTCATATTTATGACAGGTTAATTACAGCTATTGCTGCCAATGTTGCTGTCATAGTAGTAGTACATAGTTATTAGTGATAGTAGTGGAAGCTATTATTATTGTTGTTGTTGTTGGCATAAATAAATTGTTTTTCATTTTTCACTGTCATTCTAATAATTTTCACAATAATCATGGTGATGATAAGAATAGCGGTAATGGTGATTACAAATAATATCGTGCTGATGATATTTGGTTGTCTGTCTGTGTTTCTTAGTTCGTTTGGCTGCTTGATTGGTTAGTCTTTTGACATTGCTCATCGATTCAGTCATTGCTGTGGTTCATAAATTATAATTTAATTATACATATTAGTCAGTTTGTTATAGATTACTTTGAAATGATTGTAAATCTTCAATTGATTGTATGCAGTAGGTACTTATGTACAATACAATATAATTTGGTTGTACAGTACCCAATGATAAATATGCGAGATTATAATCATCAAACCAAAGTACTAAATTATTACTAGCAAATTAGAACATTTCGTACTAAATTGTCATATTGGTTCTTGTTATACAAATACATATGTCGAAATGAAAAAAGTTATGATATAATACATTAATTTATCATGACAATCATTAGGATATAAAAAAAAATGAAAAAATGAATTATATGTTCAGAGACATTATTTTTTATTATCAGACTTAGGTTTTCAGACTTAGTAAAGACATTCGCATTCACATTATATTATATTATACCGCTTGATGTCTGATTTGAAAGAAAATGCTTAATAAGCTCTATAGTCAATATTACCTGAAATAAACTTGCTGATTTGAGATGCCAGATTGTGACTGTGTGCCATTCCAAATAGAAAAGAAATATTCAGAAACCATCATTTTAAGTAAAACCAAATGAGAACAATTAAATTAGTCTATTGCGACGAAGAATAGAATAGAAGAATAGAAGAATAGAAGAATCTTTGTGACAATCCATAAACACAAAAATTTTAATACTTTTTGTTTTATCAAATCAATTTCCCAGATTTCCACAACTCAATCGCTTAGCATTAGACCTGAAATTGAATAAAGATTTTCATACTTTTTTTGAGGGGTGACGGGGTTAGGTCTTTTGAAAAAATTTCGTACAAATTGATCGAAAAAGTTCAAACGTAATTAACTAGCCACATGAATATTTGTACAACATAATTTAATTTAATTTACTATTCTCTTAAATGCCCATATATAAACACTTTTATATCACTTACAATTAGCAAAAGATATCATCTAATTTGTAAAGCATTTAGTTTTAAAAGTGTTTCAATTATAATAACGCAAGCCAATTTAAGATGATACATACGATATACTAATTTACCATGATTAATAATACATATATAGAATATATGAAAATATGTACTACTGTTAAATTATAGTCTTCACCAAAAAAAAAAAACAACAAACAAAAGTGATTGACTAAAAGATAACACGCATATTAAATCCACACACGCAAATGTGTGTTCGAAGAAATTGAGAAACTCGAAGAAAAGAAATCACAAATCTAATTAAATATGTTTGGGTATGCGTGTGAATATCTAAATACATATATGTATATGTATTTGGTTTAATTCAAACAATAATAATTTAATTTCCTATTAAATATACAACTAATGCAACAACTTCTTCATTCCATTCACCTATCTATCCTACTCTAACTATGAAAAAAGTCATCATCACCGGCACATGTAAAGTATTAACCAAGATGCTTATTAAACCATTAATTAGGTACAAAGCACATGCCGACAGCATATACAAACACACAAACACATATACACACACACAGTTAAATCTTGAATTTATGTGAAAGAAGCACACGACTATGATTTTAGTTATTGCCTTATCGTCATTGCTTTTGACCAGTTTGGCAACCAATTTTCATATATCGGATTACCACCAACAACAAAATTAGATTTTTTTTTGCGTGTTCTTTGGAAAAGGAAAAGAAAACAAGAAAAATATATGCATATAAATGGTAAGAATAGGACCACAAATAACATCCAAAAAAAGGACCAAAATTAACTAGCAATATCTTATGGCGCTAGCTAAACGAGGCAAATTGCTTTATTAAATAATATGTATGTGTATGTAGGCAACCGAAAATACGTGTGTATACATACACATATATGTATGTATTTGGATAAAATCCAAAAATCATATAAACGAATATTTAAGAGGTATGAAATTGAGCTTTCATCCATTCGTTCATTCATTCGGCGCATCAGTCAGCAGCCATGGCTAATGAAAACTACACATGTGAAATGAGTATAGACTCTGTAGTATTTCCAACGATGATACTTCAAGCTAAGAATACTCATATGTATACGTATACGAATATGAGTGAGAATAAAACCCTGTCAGAGGAAATGTCATAGTAATATATGGACAGCATAGAAGAAGCATAAATATAGAAATTCATAGACATAGGAATGGATAAGTACTATTGACATATATACAAATGTATACAGATATATGAAATATTATTGGCAAAGAAATATGAAATAGTTAAACTTCTACTAGTGACTAGTCGCAAAAGAAATCATCGTCAATAACACGTACACATATATATGGAAAAACACTTGTAATATCCCCATGAGAAATTGAACAAAATACTCGTATACTCAAGAATGCTTACCTTTTCGCTTAACGTAAGAGTTTTCAATAACATCGCAATATTAACATTTATTATAGTGATAAGCATACCATCTTGATCAAAGAGTGCCCGGAATAACCTCCATGTGGCGCTCTCATTGTTCCAATTTGAGTTCTGTTTTTTTTTTTTTGTTAAGTTGGTACATCTGTTGTTGATATACCCTCTAAATCTTAGCGTCATAAATTGACATAACAAAAGTTACGCAGCCAAGAGTACATCTATCTATCTATCTCTATGTGTGTTGACGATTTTTTACAATTTTCAATCAATTTCATACAAAAAAGAGATCGTGTTGACGTCGCCAAAAACATGATTTGCGAGGCTGAATCCGATGCCACATTCATCAAAAGGATCATTACTGGAGACGCGATGTGGGTTTATGAGTACGACGGAAAGAGACCAAAATTGTGGGCAGAAAACTCGTGCAATTCAAATTGGAACTCGAATTGGAACGATGGGAGCCCCACACGGTGGTTATTCCGGGAACTTTTTGATAAAGGTGGTACTTCATTGCTATGTTTACTTCCCTCTTCCCTTGCCATTCTATCACTTTCCTACTGGGTTACAAGATGCTCGTACACTCACATATGCAATATATGTATAATCTAAAACTATGTATGAATGTACATTGAATGGATATTTTGAACTTTTTTAATTTTACTTCCCTCTTCCCTTGCCATTACTATCACTTTCCTACTGGGTTACAAGATGCTCGTACACTCACATATGCAATATATGTACATATAACCTAATACCTTATATGAATGTACATTGAATGGATATTTTGAACTTTTTTAATTTTTCTAGAAATATTCGATTTCAATAGAATTTTTTGTTAAATAAGTTTGAAGTTCAAATTGGCAAGACACCACAACTTCTAATATTATTTCTAAATAATGCTACAAATATTATACATACTATACAATCCAACACTTCAATAGGGCAAGACTATATTGAGTTTATTCTTCCGACCACAGTCCACAGCCTGATAGACACTAAAGCACTACGACAGTGATCTCCATGACAATAACTTACTGTTGAAATTGGAGCCATACGTATGAAAAATTTAAAATTATAACTTGAACTTATTGCATGCGGTATTCAACAATTTTTAGATGCCTCATTTTAATCTCATCTCACTACCAAAGGCATGCACATATGTATGAATATCCTTTAACATATTTTTTCTTATGCAGCATGGCAATAAATGGGACACATTCATAATACCAAAGAGTATGTATTGTAAATAGCATGACATTCATGGTTGAATCACTACATACATATACGAGTACATGAAGGCATACTGACACACTTCCTGCTAACTAACATTTCTCCAGTTCACTTTTCCTCTCTCTCTCTCTCTGTCACACTCTTTTTAAAATAAATATTTGGCACCAAATTTATAGACGATATATTAGAAATCTATGTAGTATCCTGCTGTTGGTGCCTCTTCATATGGTATTAGATACTGAACTCTTACATATATACGAGTACACACACTCACACACACAAAGTCCTCATACGTAGGTACACATTTAGGGTTGACTAACTCAATGACTGCAGCAAAAAAAAAAAAAATCTTTTACCAATAGAAGTCAACAACGATATACGTATAGTACAATTTATATACCATCTTAGTATGTTTCCAAATAAGGATGAGCACGAATTGAACTTTGCCACAAAAGTTCGATGCAATATGCTTCTAAGTCCAAAAACTGAAAACACATAGTCTAAAAGCATGAAGCAAATAAGCACGTCCAAACCTTTTCAATGGCGTTTCTTGTCTCTGGCACAAGCAATAGCTCGCTGGTGAGACCATTGTAGCAACAGTATGTTGCAACGAGTCAATACCAATCGCAATGTTTGTTCATCGTCGTAAATTTTCGCTTTGTTATCGATAGTCTCAAATGTGCCGCTCTATCCACTTGCACACAACGTACAGATATTCATTCACACTCATTGTACAAGTTTCAAGTTTCGACTTTTAAAACTTCATTCAAAAATGGAACAAAAGAAAAGTCTAAAAATCCAACATACAGACACTGAGCTACTGAGATATTTATATATACACACACACACACACATACGAGTATGCATACAAGTCAACATGCATTTTGGTTGTCCTTTTGCACATCATTTGGTCCTGTGTGTCACTTTGTTCATTGTTTACATTCTCCATCTGCTAGCATATACAATATACTGAAGGTTAGATAGGTACAATATATCGTTTTAAATTCTCTACGATTTAATAGTAAATTCATTTATTTTTCCACTTGAATACAATGCAAATACTACTAATACTTGTTGTTCTTATTTTGTGGTATGCTACGTACTATTGAAACAACATTTCGAGTATCAAATTGTAAAATCCACCAACACACACACCTACAAATATCTACAATACGCTATAAATCTGCCATTGTATATTAACTTGGTTGACTTGTAAATAGAATTGCATTTTGTTGATATTAATTTTATTGCATTGACATGAAAATATTGAGTTAACCAAATATCGAAATAAATGTACAATATTTAGCACTTTAGAAGCTTATTTAACATGGCATAATTCGATATTTGGTTTAGTTTTGATTTCTCAAATTTATGTTACGTGTTGATATCTTTGACTCTAAAAATTCTAACAGCGTTCTTAACTTAGCATGGATGTTATTGTACTAAAACTAGTTTGATAATAGATAAAGTAGAATGGATTTCCAGCCTCCCCGCAATATAAAAGTATGCAGCATAAAATGGAATTTACTAATGAACGGAATAAGTTTGAAAATGACCGAAATTCGATGGAAATTAGTTTCGATACATACGCATAAGCAAACTATGCAACTGAAACTCGGTATATAAGGTTCTTATATTTTCTAAAAAATAAAAGAATTTAAGGATTGATAGAATCGGATAAAAACCATGCCTATCTCACATGCAAAGTATGTTTCCGAAAGTTGTTTTCACATTAAGCGAACCCAAATTCAAAGCTACGGAGCTGAAACTCTTCGTGTGAGCTTATATTTATTTGTACGCAGACGAGTTTAAGAATGAGGAAAATCGGCTGAAAAGTAAGGCTACCTCCCATACAAATGTATGTTTTGGAATATATGTTTACACATTAAATGAACCCAAATACAAAGCTACGGAACTGAAACTCGGCGTATGAGCTCATATTTATTTGACTACAGAGGAGTTTAAGAATGAGTGAAATGCGATGAAAATCAAGATTAGCTCCCATACAAATGTATGTTTCTGCATGTATATTTTCACATTAAGCGAACCCAAATACAAAGCTACGGAGCTGAAACTCGGCGTATAAGCTTATATTTATTTTTATACAGATAACTTAAAGAACAAGGGCAATCAGATGAAAATCAAGGCTACCTCCCATACAAATGTATGCTTCTGAATGTATGTTTGCACATTAATCGGACCCAAATACAAAGTTACGAAGCTGAAACTCAAGATATAAACTTATTTTTGCTTATATACATGCAATTTCAGTAACCGCTAAAATCAGATAAAAATCAAGCCTACCTCCCATCCAAAAATATGTTTTAGAAGGTTGGTTTCCACACTAAATCGACCTAAATATGAAAAAATGAAGCTGAAATATTTATATTCTACCTATATTTATAAGCTAAATTGGAAAGTATTTTATTGAATTGGAATCGAATGAAAACTACGACTATCTCTCATAAAAAATTACGGTATGTTGCAGAATAAATGTTTGCAGATTTAGCGCTCGAAAATATCAAGCTATAAGTAGCACTGAAACTCGGCATGTAAGATTGTATTTACTTAAAAATGATCAGGTTTAGAAATGGGCAGAATCAAATAAAACCCACGAACTATTCCCATACAAAAGTGTCATTTCAAAAGCATGTTTGTAGATTTAGCGCACAAAAATATCCAGATATACGATTTAAACTGAGCACACAAGAATCTATCAATCAACCAAAGACATTTTCTAAAAATTAACGTTACAAGATGAAATCTACCGTTACTTTTCATGCAGAAGTAAGTTTTTCGAACATGTCGTGTCTATTTGTCACAGCGTAAAACGTCTATATTTCTGTATAATCGAAATAAATTCCTGTTTTACTTTTTTATATGAATTTCAAAGTGATATTGATTACGTTAAGCTTATTGACTGTTTTAACAAAATAATTTTTCAAAAAATATTGTTCCTGAAAGAAAAATCCCATACGAATGACTTCAAGTGAGCATGTACTAAAAATGATGTGTACTAAATTATAAAGTCTAAATTAGAAAGTAAACAGAGTAGTTTTCTACGGAAAAAATTCCATTTTACAGTGTTAGCATACGAATTAAAATAAACTAAAATATTCAATAAAACTTACAATATCAGACAATCATAATCTCTAATTTAATTTAAATTAAATTATTCTAGCTTGTACTAAATACATATATATTTTTTTCGGTTTTAGATATACTTAAATACATATAAATAAATCAAACAAAATAACACCAAGAAAAAAGAACTTCAATAAATTAATTCATTGCAATCCACTTCCATATTATGTTTGCAGACAAATATTTATGTTAACTGCGCTAAATGGAAGAAATAAAAACAAACGAAAAAAATAAATAAATAAATACCCATTTCAACACATATGCCACGACGTAATTTTATATGAAACCACCAACCACCAGTACCATCACCACCACCGCCACTACCATCGTCTGGTACTACATTCATACATACATAGCCATATATAAACTTACCATATAAACGCACATAGCACATCAATTTTATAAAATTAATTTTTTCTATCTATCTCTGTATCCGTTACTGTAACAGTGTGAATTGCCACAAAATCCTGCCAAACCCACAGAAAACAAAAGGAAACAATCGTGAGGGAGGAATAGGAGGGAGAAAAAACCAGAGAAACAAAACAAAAGAATCGTTTTGAATAGTGGCAAAGAAGAGAAGAATGTTCATAAATATATATATACGATATACTATTAGTAGGTATAGCTATACTTATATGGAAAATGTTGGTAACAACACATTTACACACCATTAAATACGTAGTTTGCAAATACACTTACGTATATCTTCATATGTGAGCATGCAAATGTAATAAGAATAAAAAGGGTGAAGAAAGGACGTGCCATATATAGTATATACATGTAAATGGACACATATTCCATAGAGGAAAAAGTAGTAGCAGAGCGAGAGAGAGAGAGAGAGACGAATATAAATATATGTTAATGAAATGACATAAAGTCACACAATACCATATCACGTTACGTTACATTACACCAAAAAATCGTACACGTTATATGAGAAACAGTAGTACAGAACATAATTATGCTTGTATATGTATATTGATGGTTGATATTTTGTTTAAATGTACATACTATAAAAATGATAATAGCAATAATAGCAATAGCAATAAGAAGAAGAAGGCATTTCATTAAGAATCTCACTAACGTAAAGTAACTAACTTTTCTTTGCGCTAGTACACATTGTCAATATAAAAAATACAACTTGCATTTGAAGCAGTGCAATACGATCAACATAGATGTATTTACTTACACATACGTTTGCTTACGTCGAACTTAGTGTGTATTTGTATTAAAACAAATCAAGCCAAGTCATACCAAACCAGACCAGGATAACCACATAACGATGTGTAACGACAACAATGACAACGACGATGACGATGGTGATGATGATGATGATGATGATGAGGTGGACGATGCAGCATAAGAGTTGCTTCGTTTTTCCATTATATTCCTTTCTATTTTTCAAATATGCTAACTAACCACGAACCTCATGTTTGTATACATACCATATCTATGGATGTGTACCATTGTTTTGTTCAACAGGGTGGCTTCACTAAATTGACACATAATAGAATTGAATTTTTTTTTTAATTACCAGTGATTTTCTTTAAAAAAAAAACACGATCATGGTCAATAATAACTGATGTGCGTACTTTAATCTCGAACGGCATTATCGGAACCGCAGAGTATCAATACTGACTAACAACCAGGCAGCTATTAAAGCACTCAAATCTCACCAAGTTACATCAAAACTGGTGACGAAGTGCATTGAAAAGCTGAACATTCTAGGCCAACTCAATCAGGTGTGGATTCTATGGGTTCCGGGGCATGTAGGGATCCATGGAAATGAAATGGCAAATAAACTTGCCAGGAAAGGAGCATAAACTTCATTTATAGGACCCGAACCATTCTGTGGATTAGGATCGGATAACATCTCACATATTATCAGGTAAGAAGAGGATAGACAAAGAAGATTATATTGGGAAAACATACCGGGGTTATCACACTACAAAATAGCGCTAGGGATATACAACCTAAAACGCTACGAGGACTGTATAAATCTAATGAAGAAAAACTTAAGTATCATTATGGGATTATTAACAGAGCGTTGTAGAATGAATGAATGAATGAATAAAAATGGGAATTTTCTCATATGCTCTTTGCAGGTTCTGGAGGGAAGAGGACTAAATCGCACATCATGTGATAGGAATTTGTTCCGCCCTGATGCACAAGAGCAGAAAACAGCAGGGAGATTTCGTCATACCCGAAGACGAACTTAGACTCTGTGAAGTAGGCACAATACTACAATTCATCGAGGGAATTGGACTGAGAGTCAAACTCTAGGCCCACGAAGGGGCTACAATAGATCTTATAGGTCGCAGTGCGACATCCCCTCAACCGCAATAATAATAATAATTCAAAATATCATGTGTCCTATTAATTTAGCTTTTAATACATTGGCTAATATCAATATATTTTCATTTCTAAAAGAAGAACATTTGCATAAGAAAATACTTTTTAAATTTTTCTGAAAATATATATTTAGTATTGAAAATTTTTTTTAAATATTGGGGCACGGAAAATGAAATCCATTATTTTTACATTTATTTCAAGATTTAATCTAACATGTTTCAAATTGTCCAATTTAGATCAAATCTGCACTAATCTATTGCCATTTGAAGCATAACTTCATAATATTTCACTCTTAGAAGCCCTGGTCTCTATTTTTCACAATATTTTTTCGATGCCAATTTCTTATCACTAAAGAAGTTTTGCATTGACAAAAAATTTAATAATCACTTAATGTTAGGTCTGGACTATAAGATGGATGAATTAAAACTTCCCAACCAGTTTCCAATCGGACACTGTGATTGTCTGTGGCCTGACGTTGCCCTGATGTACCACGACGCTTTTACAGTTGGTGAATTCTGGCTGCTTCTAGTAAATCGCTAGCTGCAAATTGTTAGCTTGTTAAAAATAGATGATCAAATTTAGTGTTTGACCATCTAGAAGCAGCTCATAAAAGATTATTCATTTTCAGCGGTATCAAAAGCTTTGTGGTTGTTAGTCTTGGTTTAGCCCCCCTTTGAACTTGCTCATCGCACTTTGCTTATGATCATTTTCACTCAATATTAGCATAAGTGATAGATTTCTGGTGGACACATATTTAAGAAATGTGTTGATTTCGTTCCATTCAACTAAAGCTTTGCATATGGAAATTCCTGTCATCACGTTTTTTTTTTTTTGCACCAACTGACATCCAAACATTGAACTTCCTTTTGGATTTTTGCTTTGCTTTAGTACAAAATTCCATTTTTCCAAGTATCATTAGTCCGAATTTCTTTAATCACTACTTTACAAGATATATCATAACAGCCATTTAGAGATAAATAATACATCTCTTTTTCCCCACCATACGTCATAGAATACGAAAAAAAATCAAATAAAACAGTCCTTTGCTCAAAAATAAAATTAAAATAAATTCATCACATCATCATAGTCCCGAAAAACCTTCCTCTGACAATGCTGCTCATTGGTGCCCTTACTGATATGAACAACAAACGATAATGTACAATTTTATAATTCTCAATTAGTTTATAATGCGATACTCTCAAGTAGTAAAGTAAGGTTATTTTGAAATAAGTGTACAATATAATTCTCAATTAGTTTATGATGCATTATTTTAAAATTAGATTATATTATCGAAGTAACATTTAAATTAAAGTAATTACAAAAAAAAAAACAATACGTATGTGGTATCAAAGTTTTTAACATATAATTAAAAGTTCTGTCTGCCGGATATACTCTGTAATTTTTATTTGTGTTACTGATTAATTCATTTCTAATCATATGCTCGTAATAAATTACTAAACCTGTCGTAATTTCTCACAATAAAACATCCTGTATATTATTAGGTTTTTTTTTTTAATTTTGCATTCATTCTATTCCATTCCAAGCAGTGGTAAACATTCTATTCCAATGCTGGCATATTCATTTCTTTTGTACCTTTTGCATATTGATATGCTAATCGGTAAACGTGTTCAACATGTGTAGTGCGGCGTTAATGGCTTTAGGATATAAAATATAATGTGTATTCATACTACATAGCTGTATATACATATGCATGTGCGTGTGTGTGTGTACGGCTAGGTGGTAATGTAGCAATATGTAAATATGTATTCAGTACGCTCATAAGTATGACGGGTATATAACATGTAACGCCCTATTAAACACATTATTTTACTTTTATAGGTAGCTGTGTTGGTACATATGCGCATCGAATGAAAAAAAAAAGTAAAGATCCACATATTTGTAATGTGCATATATACATATGGATGTAGGTAAATATGTATACCTCAACACTATGAACATATACATATATGTATATTTGTATATCTGATTATATGTACATAAAAGTACTCGACAGTATATAGCTTCTCTAAATATATAATATATTGGTACATGAGAAATGATATAATCACTTTCGCTTGTCGTTCGTCCTTTGCAGTAAGTACGAGTGATAACTGCGTTAAACTAAAGTACCCTTAAGCACAATAGGGATTCTATCATATCGTACGTGTATGAGGGTTTGAATTTGATTAGATATATATATAGGTACCATACATGCATGTGTTGAATATATACGTATTACCAATGCCACCACCACCGCCATCACCGTCGATAGCATCATCACTATTGGACACTGTGTCAAGCATCAATTGAAGTTGAGTGCTTCTCAAGTATCACAATGCTTTAATTTAATCGATTAACACTTGTGCAAAATGAATTTATATGCGTATGGGTGTGTCCAGTGTTTATTTGGTTTGTCACTTTGCTAAATACACACACATAAGCGCACGCAAACAGGTGTGAGAATAAGCAAACATGTATATGAATGTACGTATGTGTGGATTTGCAAATGTAATCTAGAGTATTACACAAATTAATATGCTGGTATGTATGCTTTTTTTTTTTTTGGTCATAATGCTTTTTCTCTTACACCAACAACATACGAACGCATGTATGTGAGTCGCATAAAATGTAAATATGTCATTTATATGTCAAACATGATTACTTACCTAAGTAGTTCGAAGTACACATGTACACACTTAATGACACCCAACTAAATGTCCTAAATCAGTTAGTAGCTACATATGTGCATGTACTATACGGTATCCATGTTGGTATAGCACAAACCAATAGTACAGGTACACACTAAAATATGTATGTACGTATGTAGGTAGTATAAAGTTATAGTACTTATTCCCATGTGTAGAACCACTTTTGGTATTACTATGAGATGGCCCTTCAGCTATGATACATACAGATACAATATCGGATAGCATTCATATAGCACAACAACAACAACTAAGCAACGGATGAAACTATGATGAATGTACGATGGAATGTAGACAGGTATCATGTGCCTAGCTCACATCATTTTGGAGCCACAACATCCACTTTGTGTAGTCTTATGTATACCGATCCCTTGAGTGATCACGTAGCACTCGTAAGCCAATACGTATATTGTGTTGGTTGAAGGTTATTGCTGTTCCTTTTTTCACCTCTGATTCACTACATACGATACAACCGGACAGTCATGACTAAAAGCCATTGGCATCAAGAAAAACGCATTCGCAAAATTAACCATACCATAAGATCCATATGTTAGAATTCGTATTTGGAGTTTCTGTGTTATAGGTGACTACTACTGAATACTATTTACTGACTACAATAGAACGCTAATCACATGAATTTATCAGTTGGATAAAGTGTTTATTACATTGGCATTTCGTGCGTAATGAATTTTTAATGTATTTGTGTAGTACAATACGACTCTATGTAAGCACTACATATGCATATGGTGTTAATTAATGAAATACTTAATATTGGAATAGTGATGGTGATTTCTGACTTGCAACAGGATGGGTCATGGTGGACAGGCTTTATTAAAAAATGCTCTTTTGTGGGATCAGAAAAGTGACAAATATCTGGTACAATATCTCTGTGATACAAAATTAATTGTTTTTAATTGTTGGCAAAGCTTTTAAGAACGTCGAAAACTTATTTAGGAAGTAGATGATGTGCCAAAATATTGCCACTATTGTGAAAAGTGTCTAAGTCAAAAAATATAAACACATCAGAGATGTTGAATTTATGCAAGGTGATTTTTTTTCAACTTTCTTTTTGGCAACACTGTTTTTGACAGCTCAGCTGTTTTCGTTTAACATGTTACTGTCAAACATGTTCAGTTTGGTCTATAATTTAACCATGAATCGACTTACAAACGAACAATACTTGCAGATTATTGAATTTTATTTAAAAAATGCATGCTCGGTTAAGAAAGTGCATCGTACACTTATCCCATTTTATGGTCAGTCTGGACGACCTTCTGAGGCGGCTATTTGGAATCTTGGGACTAAATTTCGCACCAAATTTACATTATTGGACATTAAATCACCAACACGCATACGTAGAGTGCAGACAGAGGAAAATATCAGAGCTGTATTCGCCAGCGTTGTTGATGACCGTGAATTATCGATTCGGCGCCGTTCGCAGTTTCCATTTTTGCGAAATGGTTTTGTGTATAAAACCTTTTGAAATACAGCTGGTGCATGAATTGAAGCCACACGACCTACCACAATGGCTACCTTTTGTTGAATGGGCACTGGCAAAGTTGGATGAAGATCCACTTTTTTATTGGAAAATTGTGTTTAGCGACGAAGCTCATTTCTGGTTGAATGGATACGTGAACAATCAAAATTGCAGTACTTGGTGTGAAGAGCAGCCAGAAGCATTGCAAGAACTGCCAATGCATCCCGAAAAATGCACTGTTTGGTGTGAATTATGGGCCGGTGGCATCATTGGACCGTACTTTTTCAAATATGATGAAGGCAGGAACGTTACTGTGAATGGCGACCGCTACCGTGCGATGATTACAAACTTTTTTTTGCTTCAGCAAGACTGTGCCACATACCACACAGCATGAGAAGCAATTCCCCAATTGAGAGGCGAGTTCGGTGGACAGTTTATTTCACGTTTGGGGCCGGTCAATTGGCCGCCTGTATCTTGCGATTTACCGGCTTTAGATTATTTTTTTGTGGGGCTATGTTAAGGCTCATGTATATAGCGACAAACCCGCAACGATTGACGTACTCGAAGCCAAGATTGAAGATTTTAATCGTGAGATACCGGCCGACATGTTGGAGAGAGTATGCCAAAATTGGACCCAGCGTATGAACCATTTGAGACGTAGCCGCCGTCAACATTTACATTAAATATTAAATTATATAGATCGGTCTATCGACTCAAATAAAGATTTCATACATAGGGTCTTAAAATATCACCCTGTACTATGCATAAATTGTCTTAGAAATTGAAAAAAAAAACTCCTATGCCGCTTCATTACCACTTCTCGTAGGAAAATGAGGGCGATTTTATTGAAGAACTTCATATTCCATATGAAATTCATTTTAATATTGGCTGCTATGCTAACAAAGCAAAGCACAATTGAGCCTACATGAAATTGTAGAGAAGCTAAAATTACATCTCTATCAAGACTAATTCAATTTGACCTTAAAATGAAAACTTTTCATCAATAGGTGGCCCTTTGTTACCAAAATTTCTATCATACATATGAAGTAATTGTTTCTTCTCCTTGGTCACACAATATTAAGAAAAATTTCTTTAAATATAATACTTGTCATGTAATTAATCTAACATAAATATTCATAAAATCATTCAATTGCTATTTCATCGTTTCTTTACCCTCTAAAATGAATAATATGAAGCCACTCTTATAAAGAGTGCATTCATTCATTATAACTTACTCACGCCACATACACATGCACAACTCTGAAGTTTCTGTATCACAGATTCTTTTAATTCAATCCATATTCACTTCACAACAGTATAATAACAGCAACAACAACAACAACTACTACATGAATGAAAAATTCTTCATCGTCATCGTCGTCGTGGAAATGATTCAATAGCATAAAAGTAGATATTGCAATATCTACTCACCATAGCATATAGTCGTCCAACTCCAATATGTACGAATATATAATATGTATCTCATCAGCTCTTATCAAACTTCCATCACCACATCATCACATACGTACATTCAATCAAGTATGAACAACTAAAACCTCAAGACTCATTCAAAAATGTATTAACTTCCTTTTTTTATTTTCATATAACACGCACGTACACGCATAAACGCATACCCATACAAAGTTGTGTAATGGTCGTAGAGGAATGGTTGACACAACCGACAGCGACTAAGTAGTACAATAACAGTAAATTGTAAGAAGAAAGAATCTAAGAATGTTGTTGAATGTTTTTCTTATTTTTTTCTATTTTTATTTTTTTATTTCTTATTTTCTGCTTTGTTAGCGGCATATTAATCCCTAAATCTACGCAAGCAACGACCAACTAAAAACAGATTGCAATGTTATAGCAACAGCAGCAGCAGCAGCAGCTAAATCCGCAGTCATAAGGCACACCCAAAAGTAAAGATATACACAGCAAAAATATTACAGTTAGTCTTGCTATTATAGCCGACCATTACACATTCTTCCAATTGGTGTTGCTCCATTATTTTCATTTTCATTTTTTTCTTTTACTTACTTCCTTTCCCGTCTGCTTATTTTTTGTTTTTGCTTTTTTTTTGTTCACCATAAGGTTCTTTGTATGCGAATGCATGTAATATGGCCATCTAATAGCCAATATTTCTCAAAGTAAACGTACAATATGTGCATATAACCACATACTGGGGATGGTTGAAAAATTCATTGGGAGGAAAAGGGACAACACATTTATAGTAGTTCAAAATATGACTATAGATTTTTATAATATATTCTCGTTGATATTGAAAATATTGTTTTGAAGCGATTGCCCCAAAACTATTTCGTAATCCGTGGAGTGGTTTTTCAGAAATCTTTTAAGGCTCAAAAATGAATAGAAGTCAGTTAGTAATGTCACTTGAAAACTACTAATTTCCAAGGAGCATCATCAAACTTGCAATAGTGGACAGAAGGCGAAAAAAAAGAAGAAACAGTTTCAGTACCAATAAGCTATGGATCAGTTAATAAGCTAATGAAATTCGCATGAATTCTATGAATTTTTCAAACAGTTGACTATACAATTATGTGTGTGTGTGAGTATTTGTGTGTTGGGGATAACTGCCTTCACGTATATATAGGCACAATTTAGTGTCCACCTCTCTACTTACGCTACTAAAATCACAAATTGCGCCTATGTGAACATCATATATCGCGCTCTTTGTTGCCTTCTTGCTCTCCCTCCTATCTCCTTTTGTGTAATGCTGTCACAGAATAATAGAGAAATTTTATCGTTTTCATTACTACATTCATTCCAGAATTTCGGATTATTTTTTGCAGTTAAGTTGATTTTTCCTTAGCTCTTATTACATATAATTGTATGTGTGTGTGATGAGAATAACTTCCCAGTGGGAAAATCTTAGTAATGAAAGGTAAGTAATCAGAAATCATATAAATAAAATATTAGGACGAATTTTTGCATTGCAATGTCATACAAAATTGGCACATAAAAGGTGGTAGTAGCAAAAGGAATTTTAGAAAAAATTTAATATCATTGTTTACCTGTTCGTTTACCAGGTAATGCAGCAATACGTCAGTATACGCAATGTACCCATTAGTCATTTTCCCAATTGGGTCTATTCGAGCGTTACTTTCACTGCTTTATTATTCGATAGACACACACACACACACATATACAAGTACATACATACATATAAGTACATTTAAAGAATATTTGAAACGTGCGAAAAACAACTGCAAATTCAGCAACGCTTACACATATGAACCTTCACTCCCATATATACATATATGTATGTATATATGCCTAAAAAAATATATTTATATATATATATATTTTTTTTTTGACTATACATTATCCTGATACATCATCCATGCCTATCTTTTAGTGCTTTTTTATTGTTGTTCTTGTTACTATTATTTTATTCTACTATATTGCTCTTTGGCTTTTATTTTTATTGTATTTTAGTTGTTAGTGTTTTTATTACAAGCGCATACACATAACATATGTGTATTATATAATACGCGTATATATGTACGTATGTGTGTACCACCATGTATCAACATAAATACCCGTAAGTGTAAAAAGGAAATTTTCTATGTATTCTGTAATATGATGGAATTGTGTATCTAATCATGTTCGTCACTATTAACCATTGCTATAATTACTATTGTATTATTCACTTCAAAATACATAGTAGGCAACAATTAAATTCATATTATCATTTCGAGATATTCACTAATAAAGTCATCAAATCATTGTCTAATAATATTGCGATGTAATTACAAAATTTTGATTACAACTGTCAACAACTTAAATAATCAACTGGTGTTAGGTGAGAGAGAGAAAAAGAGAGAAAATAAACACAAATCACACTAATAAATGATTCTGACAGTATAAAGCCAAGCTTATGGCAAGTAAATTTGACATCTCATTATCATTGGTTTTGTTGCGTAAACTTTTCTTGTTGTTTTGTTTGTTTGTTCTGATAAACTTTTTACATTATCATACAAATCTTTTCATCACCATATCGCTTTGTCTCTCACTCTTTCGTGCTCAGTTTTATGTTCAAATCTTTGTTATTCATTGCCTATTCATACCATATGCATACCATATGTAATTGCAAACATATTCACGTATTGATTACAGTTCATTATTATCGTTGTTTTGTCCATTGTTGTTATTATGGTCCTTAATGTTGTAGTTGTTGTTGTTGTTATTGCTATTGTTATTCCTTTTGCTGCTAAATTTGCTTTAATTATTATTACCTACAATCATTTGCTTAGTACATGTAATATTCTCTCAATCCACCAATTTGGTTATTTAACAACCATATTTCAACACATAAACAAGGTTCTTCTGAAATAGCCCTACATAGCAAAGATGTTTTTAAGAACTGTCTTAGAAGAGTTCCATGTATTTGAAATTGACTTGTAAATGATCTGCCATCGACTGTTTTCTCTCTAAAAAGTCTCTAAAGTAAATAGCATTCAATAGGCTAGGTAGGCTAAAGATGACTGAAGAGTCACACAGAACACTCATTGAAGACGGCCTCACACATGATGTATGTGAGGCAAATGACATCAGTATTTTCACAGATGGTTCATTAATGGATGGCAGGGCGGGTGTTGGAATCTTCTCTAAAGAGTTGGGACTGACATGCACTCTGAATCTGGGAAGATACGTATCGGTCTATCAAACAGAAATGCTTGGTCTAATGCATGCGCTAGACCATCTACTGGATGGAAAGGTGCAAGGTAAGAAAATTTTGCTAGCACTCGATAACCAGGCGGTGGTCAGGCGACTTCAACAACCTACGATGTCTTCTAAGTTGGCGCTCGAATGTGTTCAGAAACTTAACGAGTGTGCTCGTAGTAATGCGATTACTCTTCTATGGCTGAAGGCACACATTGGTATAGAACAAAATCAAGCTGCAGATGCCATGGCTAGACAAGGATCTGAAGCTGAACTTTATAGACCAAAACCAGTAGTTGCTCTTAGCAACGGGACGGTGAAGGCAAAAGTCGAAGAGTAGATAAAGAAACTCCATCTCATAATATGGGAAAACTTATCCACTTATAGACAGGCAAAGGCTTCGTTGAGACTATCAAAGCTTTGATAGCGCAGCGAATCGAAACCGTTTAGGACGGTGAACTCTAAGCTGGTTGACTGCATTCATAACTGGGCATGGGAATTTCAGGTACCACCTCAGCAAGATGGGTCTTGCTGAAATGCAGGATGCTAACATTTGCAGATTATGCATGGAAGAGGCAGAGACAGCGGCGCACATAGTGTGCCAATGTCCTGCATTGGCAAGCAGGAGGATGTCTACACTGGGTCGCCAAATTAATGATGAACTCGAAATGTGGAACATACCCTACAAAGACATGCTTGAAATAACGCGTGATGTTATTATGTGGAAGGAAGTAGAAGAATTCTGCAACCAAACAAATAATTAACACACGATTTGAGGGACGAAAAGGGACCCATATAAATGGTCTGATTCGGCTAATCCCTAAAATATATATATTAAATAGCATTCAATAGGTTTTAATGCTGCTTTATTAAAATGTGTTAATTAATTAATTAATTTTGAACATCAAAATTACCCTATGAATATTTTCACTGCTTAAAAAATTTGAAAAGTTATGAAAACGTTTTCAAAAGAGCTCTCTAAAGAAATAGTAATAAGTATTACAAAGAAATTTAAGGCACACACAAAGATTGGAAGGGAAATTTTCGATCTATTTAGGTTCTTCGGAGCAAACTATAAAATTTATATTCGTATAAGGGCAAAATACTAAATGACTCTTCAGTCAAGAAGTTTCGTAAAGTTACTAGAAAGCTTGATCCTCTTGTGCCTTCTTTAAGATTATTAAAAATCGGGTTTCCGAACTTCAATACCATTTTAAATGTACAACTTTTCGCATTAACTTCTTGAAAAATTCAAACGCAATATTCCAAAAAGGCTTTCTTTAATATATTTTTCTTCCAAAGATTATTATATCAATGATTCGTAGATGACTTCTCATTCTTGAAATTGTTTCCCCATTTCAATTTGGTTTGTTAAATTGTTTTGTCCATGTGGGGCAATTATTTTCACTTGCTTACTACTTTTCTATATCGCTTGTTGAAACTATTACATACTGCTGCTACTACTACCATACTGACTACTTTTGATTATGATCCTCTTTCGGACCATTTTTATGTGATGGTACTTTTTTTTTTTGGCAGTGATTGTTATTATTATTTTTATAGTAGTAGTAGTAGTAGCAAAGTTGTATATTACACTTTGATTACATTAGTATAACATTTATGTGTATTGGTTTTTGGACTTATTTCTACTCTATATGTACATTTTACATATCCATACATATCTCTATGTTTCTTTGTTTCTTGTTGATAATGTGTGCTTATGTAGGCACATCCTTAATGTTTAATTTGTTTGTATATGTGTATGTATGTATATGAATATATAGTACTTTTACATCTATCCAAATACAATTTGCACTTTAGCACGTTATTTCACAATTGCGATGATATCTTTATTGTTTCTTTTTTGTTTCTGTTGCTTCTATTAAGTTGGTATAAATGCTTGCGACTAGTATTATTGTAGGTATATGAATAAACACATACCATATATATAGTAAGTATGGTAAACAAGCTTATCTATTTGTTGCTGTTATTGTTATTTGTTATTTTGGTGTATATTAAATATGTACGAGTATGTATTATGTGGTCTAATTTTAGATAATCAAAAACGATTTCTATTTCGATGCATTTTAATGAGATTTAATTTGTTTCTTACAATAATCATTCATTGCATGAACACGCCATTTTGATGATGATGATGATGATGTTTTTTGATTATTCGATTTTGTTGTACATATACATATAGTATATATGAACAATTTACTTAATATTCTTCTTCTATATCAAATGAAGTCTGTAATGAATGTACATAAGCATTTTAATACTAAATAATGTGGTTGTATGTTATTTTGCTAATTCATGCACATCATCCACCCATTCGTTGATATTTTTATTTAATGAAAGATCAAAGTTCATATTATAATGAAATCATTTAATTATTTTCCATTTTATCACCAGACATATCGATTGATGTCATTATATCAGCTTAATTCAAAAGTTCGTGCCTTTTTCTTAGGTGGTTTTAAAATTAAAATAAAAAAAAAGTTTTCAGTATTTATTAATCAATAATATATTTTCCTGCATTATTTACAATGGCTTCCCAACGTTTAGGCAAATTTTGAATTCCCTGCTGAACAAATTTTTTGTCCTTGGGGCCTAAATATGCGTCGATATTTAAATGGGACTGAAGTCCGCGGAAAAGGTGATAATCGAAATGTGCAACATCTGGAGAGTATAGTGGATGCGGCATTAGCTCCCATCCGAGCTCGTGCAGTTTGCCTAAGGTCTGTCATGCGGTATGCGCGGACTTGCGTTGTCGTGGTGAAACAAAACTTTGCATCTATTGACTAAAGACGGGGGATTTTTTTCAAGTGCTTCATTCAGTTTGGATAATTGATGCCAATAATAATCACCTGTGATCGTCTGTTTTGTTTCCAGCAGATCAAAATAAATGATACCGGCCATATCCCACCAACAGGAGGCCATCTCTAGGGATTGGTTCTGATGTTTCATCTTTATATAACCACTGGCGTTTGTGAAGAGGATTATTGTAAAAGATCCATATTTCCATAATAGGGTTCAAAAAAAACTCTCATTTTCAAGCTGAGGACACACATTCACTCTCTGCTGAAGGTTTGCAATGGAAAGTTTATGCAGAACCTATTTTTCCAGCTTTGGCACCTTGCTCAATTGAACCAGGTGCCTGTAAACTGTTCCATGTGATGAATTTAACCTTCTAGCCATCATACCGACTGTCAAACCTGGCTCAACTTCCACGGGTTCCAGCAAGGCGTCTGAGTTCAAAACCTCAGGACGATCAGAGCGTGGGGCTACGTCACAACATCACAATCACCACTGCGGAATTTGGAAAACCACTTTTGCGCCGTCCTTGTACCCATGTTATTCTACCCATGAGTTGCGTTTATTTCTGCAGCAGCAGTTGTCGCAATTTTCCCACTTTTGTAAACAAATATAAAATATGCCTCTTATAGTCGTTCGAAGATTCCATTTTATTTTTTAACAACGGGTTTAAATCGCGATTAAAATCACTTGTTGAATGCACAGTACATCAGAGAATATAAAAATAGTTCCTTTATCTCTCACGACTCATTTTTTGTACGCACGACCTGATACTATGAAAAACAATTTTTCAAATTATGCAATCGTTATTAAATTGATGAAGTCCAAAAGAGACCAAGTTCAAAAATATTTATTTTCTACAGTACGTATTAATCACGATTATAAATGTTTTGGGTGTTTTATTTCTTTAAATATTCAACCTTCAAATGACTCACAAATATTATAATTCATATCATTGCATTGGTCTTTTCCCAAATGTAAAAATTAATTTCATTTCGCTGTGCAAATTAATTAATTTAGAAATTTCTCATAGAGATGAAGGATGGTAAACAATTTGAATAATATATTGACTTCTGATTAAAATCTTCACCTTGAGAATAAGAAATTCTTCCTATTTCGCATTGGAACCATATTTTCACTAACTTACTTTATTCCACACATAACACCTAAAATTTATATACTCGAGCCAAGTTGTTAAAGGAATAAAACCGATGGTTGGTCAAGCGTTAATGCGTTAATGCATTAATGCGTTAGTGCGTTAATGCGTTAGTGCGTTAATGCGTTAGTGCGTTAATGCGTTAATACGTTAACCAGTAAAGTACGACACCCACTTTGGGACTAAATATTCACAATGTTTTCACAAAGAATGATCAATTTTGACTCTTAGCTTCCATTACAAAAATTTACAATAATTTTTGTGCCCAACATCTCGTCATTTTTACGTAAATATATACAATATTAATAAAATCTCACCCTGATATTATAGATCTCATCTCAAATATTCCTTTATTATATTATACATTTATGTATGTTAGCTTATTTTTGTTTCAACACTTATCTTTCGAAAACATAGAAAAGTTTGAAACAAATATTTTCGTATACTCGACTACACACCTTTATGCACAAATCAGGAATTTTATTTTAGGTTTGAAAACTTTTTTGAAAATATTGTATCTTTTTAAACATTTGGTGATAGCAAGAAAAAAAAAACTCTCCAAATACCTGAAGATATGTACACAAATAAAAAAATGTAAATGCAAATTCTACAGGTGGTGCTCGTTCCATTTCGTACGAGTAAACAAATCAGCAAGCTGGTTGATGAAGTATTAGAGACGCTACTCTCGGTTAAAATGAAACTTTCTTAATGTTTTCTTTTACACATAATTCTTGTTTTTCTTCTACTTCTCATTCTGTTTGTTTTAACTTAATTTTTGGGTGAATATGCAAAATAATTTTGAGAGGAAAATAGAGACCCAACAAACGAACGATTGAACAATCAAGGAACAAATTATTTCAAAGAGGTCTGTTGCAAAAAAAAAACTTACCTTTCTTGTGATGATTTTAAAAAGCATTGAAATGAATTGAAATTAGAAATGTTGGAATTTGTAACTCATGAGTATCGTAAAATTCTAAAGTCTTGCAAACAAATAGTTTTTTCGGCCTCAGAATCTAAGAAGGGGATGGGGATGATAATCTCATACCTTTGCGTAGAGAAATAAGTGAGAGGGCACATATTGCGATTCATTTGAAGGCATCAAGTCGATTTGTCAAAAATCCTACTCTACTAAATTATATTTAAATGCTGCAAACAAATTGGAGTAACACCAGTGCCGAAACCAGGCTTCTATGAATCTGAATTTTAGAAAAGTCGAAAAAAGTTGATCTAACATAACCTATTTTAAAAATAGGTGGAAATAAATGTAGAAAAATATAATCGAGAAATATAATGTATATATATATAATTTTCGGAGCAAAAATGGCATCAAGTTTATAGAAATCCCATAATTAAAAGTTTTAACTTTTCTTTTATAAAAAAATAAAATAAAATTTTAATATGCATAATTTTTTTCTACACAGTCCTTATAACGTAATTAAAAGAGACAAAAGTGAAAGAGTTGTTTAGGAACAAAATTTGAAGAAACAAATAAAAGCGCACACCTTCAGAGGGGGAGAAGTAAAAAATGAAAACTTTTTAATCATTTTATGCATAAATCATAACAAGAAAAAAAATTAAGGAAACAAAATATACATGAATACAAATACAAGTGTAAGAAGAAATAAAGAAGAGTAAGAATGAATTTTTTTTTTTTTTGTTTATAAGTATCATCCCTGCCATTTCCAGGAAAATAT
Source organism: Megamerina dolium (assembly GCA_963854835.1). NCBI lineage: Eukaryota > Metazoa > Arthropoda > Insecta > Diptera > Megamerinidae > Megamerina > Megamerina dolium. The sequence goes on along the minus strand of OY978526.1, from coordinate 12,521,468 downwards.
TAACATACATACTAAATATCCTTGAACCATACTGACAAAGATACAATACAATACAACAAAATAACAAAGTCTCATATGCCAACAGCAATGCCATCGCAATCATTGTCATCATCATCATCATAATCATCGACATTAACATCAGCACCAAATTTGGTGTATAACAAGCAAAAAACTTCCGGCCGCCTTCTCGTTACGAAAACAAAACCAAAATAAAAAAATACAAAAATGAAATAAAATATTAAATGTGTTGGTCGGGTGCGATGGCAAATAAAAAGTATAACAATAACAATAATTTAAATAATTCAAATGTTTAGATAAAGACATTCGGCTGCAATAAACAAACAAGCAAACAAAAAGAAAGTAAGAAAAAAATGCGCACACTTGCACCAGCCTACACACACACACACTTTGTAATACAAGTAGGTATCACAAGCAACACACACACACAAACAACACCAAGCGGTTATATTACACGACCTTCATCTCCGCCTCCCAATTACATAAGCAAGTAGGTAGATATAACAAACAATTTAGCTCGGAAACTTTAAGTAGATGAAAGAGAGGCACACAAACAACAACAACAACAACATATATAAACTCATAATAAAAGTAAGACTAACAAAAAAAATGAATATTCTTTTTAAAAGCACCTGACATAAACATTTCCTACTCAATGTGTAAAAAGCCAAACGCCAGCTCTTCACCACATCTTTGCTTTGTCCACACTTTGGTGTTTTTTTTTCGCCTGTTTTTTGCATTAAATGCTATATAACAATAACAGCAGCAGCTGATGATGAAAGCGGTATAGAAAAAGAAGAAGAAGAAGAAGACGAAAATAAAAATGAAACTGTAAACCACTTTGCGTAGCACTTTACATATCGCAATGGTAAAATGCGCTGACTGCCTGCCTGCCACGCATCAACACAAAGAAACACACACACATACACGCTAAGATAGTAACAACAACAGCAATAAGTGTGGCCATTAAGGGATGCCACAAAATAACAACAACAGTAACTAGTACTACTACTACATACTACTAGTGCTAGTAGCGTAACAAACAACACAAACAAATTCACAAGCGCCATACACATACAGTAATGGTCGGAAGAAAAAGTACTCGCAAAATATAAAAAGATCAAGAAAAAAGAGAAAAAAAACTGAAAAAAAAAACATTTTCATAAAGCCCACTCTCATCTCTTTCATCCACACACGCACATTGTGCTATGGCTGATGAATAAATGTGCATATATACCACATTAGAGTTGTTCAAACAGTGATGCAATTAATGAGTTTTCTATTAAATTCTATCAAATTTTATGGAAATTAACAAAATGTTTTTTTTTCTAACTAAATTCACTGCTTTTTGCGATTTTTTTTTTTTTGTGGTGAATTTTGAAAATTTTAGTAGTTTTTTTTTTTTGTTGAACTCTAAATCGTTTCGGAAAAAGCAAAAATCATCAAAAGAAATTCTTTAAATTTTTTTACACCATTCCAAGTATGATATGTAGAATTTTTGGGGTTTTTGGAGAATTTTTTTTGTGGTGATTAAATTTAAAGAAATGTAGTTTTCTTACAATTCATTTGAATGACTCAGTTTTGGCAAGAAAAATTATTTTAATTTGTTTACACCATTCAAAACATGAAAAATAGAATTTTTAGAGATTTATTAAGCAATTTTTATGGTTATTAATTTCAAAAATGATGCAGTTTTCTTAGCTGACTAATTCGTTTCTAAAAAGAATATAAATAAATTATTTAAATTTTTTTAACTACAAATCTCAAAATAAAATTTAAAAAATAATTCTTCGAAAATTTTTATTACATTTTTGATATATATTTCAATTTTTTTACACCACTTAAATCATAAGAAATTATAATTTCTTGAGATTATTTGAGAAATTTGTTCTGGTTAATCATTTTGAGAAAATGCAGTTTGGCGAACCACATTCCCATTTAAAAAAAAAAAGAAAAAATTGTAAGGATTTTTTCACACGACTCAGATAGGAAAAAGAAAGACAGAATTTTTGAGATTTTTGGAAAATGTTTTACTAGTCATTTATTTTGAAAATGATGTAGTTACCTTCTCTTTAAGCCATCTAAACTCGTTTCGGAAAGCAAAATAAATGAAAATATTATTTCTGCCCATAAAATTAAAAACATAATTTTCTTAACGGTATATGAGGTAATAGACTATTGAATTTTTTTTTACACTTATATTACAAGTACTGTATTATACTTTTATATAATTTGCGAGATAATTTAATTGTCATCGCCACTCTCAGACAAATACAAATACCAATTCAAAAATATCTTCACAGTATAATTTTGCTTAAAAACCTTTCAACGCATCGAATAAATTTGAGTTCAATTTCCTCTAAGGCTCTTTAATATGTTGCATATATTGCAAAATTCAATTCATGTTATATTTCCCTTACTAGAACTTTAATACATAGAGCTTTTAAAAAATTAGCTGCCCAAAAAAAACGGTTTATTTTCAAAATCTCATAAATTTTTTGCGACCAGTCTGATATACCTAGTAATATGGTGGATGTAGTGGAAAGTTGCTAAAAGTCAAGTGAAAATAAACGAAACCGCTTAAAGGTATTTATCCCAGCATGAACGTTTTCAACGCTTCATACCTTCATTCATTCATTCTTGCATTCAAAAGACACACACATGTAAATGTGTACATGCTCGTATGCATTAACTGCCACGCGTACGAATGCTAATATGGCTACATACACACTCTTAACACCCACTTAGTTTTTCTGCATCTTTAGCTTACTCATTTCTTTTTAGTTTCGTAAAGTTTTTAAACTTATACACACTCTCATTCATGCTGCACATGTTATTTTTTGTGCTTTCGCTTTGCTTTTCTTATTGACATTTATAAGACACGTCTAATTTACGCCAAGTTTGAATTTCTCAACATCATTAATATGATATAGGTACCCACAGATGCCAATATTATTTCATATCCTTGAAATACATATAAAAGTACTCACACATACAATACAATACATACATATGCAGTTCAACTATTTATTGTATATCAACAACCAAACACATTTGGTACGCTTGTGTACATTTTGTATACATAATTAGCCAATTTGGCATTATTAGTTCACTTAACTGAAATCAATTTTAATTAAAAACAAAATTTTCCAACTACCATGAGCTTATACATATTACATATATGTGTACATATGAATACAAGTAGTATACATACATACACACAAAGAAATCAAAAATTCATATTATAAACTACACCAAACAACAATCATGTACCCACGTACGTGCCTACCTTATCTACGTATGTATATATGTTACATGTATGCATTATTTATTTCATAAACAAACAACTAACGTATAAATACATATACACGCCTATATATCATAGTATGTCTATCAACATACTTAGTATATTATATTTTCATTGCACTTGTATACATATTTAATTTGAACTTCAACAAAAATAATAATAATAATAATAATAATAGTAGTAATAATAAAAATCATGATAATAAAAATCATTTCACCACACTCATAAGGATAATTATTATTATTATTATTATTATAATTATTATTATTATCATCATTACGTATATATATACTTATACATAACATACTTTATTCTTTAATAGTGTAGTTATAAATACGCCTTCCAAATAATAATATCTAATATATATGTACATAAATAGTATTAAGAATAATTTGTTGTTATAATATGAGTACAATGTTAGCTCGTTAGTTAGTTGGTAATATGAATATGTAATAGTAACTAGTACATACACAAGACTTTTTTACTGAAGTATTTATGGGCGAACATGCAAGCATGCATCATTTTAATGCTCATGTTTCAACCTCGGGAAGAGAAAAATAAATAAAAAAATAAAAAATTATAAAAACTTATAATTAAGACAATGACACTAAACACTGTCTACAATGACACGTTAGTAATATACGCGTAAGCAACATTGTCGTCTAATACCGGGCAATTATTGATTTTCACATCGAATTACAAGAATGTATATATACACAAATTTATTGTACCTTTAGAATGAATTAAAAATAATATTATGCAATATGCATGTATTAGGGACAAAAAATTAAATAATGGAACTTTTTTTTTTTTTTGTTTCTTGATATATTGAAATGCAGGCTCATTTAGCTCAAAGGCACTTGTTTTAAAATAACAATATTCTTTACCATCGCACAAGCACGAATTTTAAGACATTTCTAACAGGTAGTAACTTAAGTTTTTTTTTTTGCTGCATGAGATTTTTCTTTAGGGATATTTGTGATTTGACAAATGAGAATTGTCAAACTGTGTGGACATTTCTGTTCAAGAATATTTGCCATTTCATCATGAATTATTTAACTCGAAAACAACGCTTCCAATTTGTGAAATTGTATTTTCAAAAAAATTATTCTGTTCACAAAGTTCATAGAGCAATTTTTGCAAAAATTTGTATTTAGTGATGAAACTCATTTCTGTCTGAACGATTATGCTAATAAACAAAATTGCCGTATAAGGAGCGTAGACAATTATCAAGCTGTTATTGAAAATGAGCAAAGAGCGGCCGTTACGGTGAATGGCGAGCATTATCGAGCTATGCTAACTGACTTTTTGTTTCATAAATTGATCAACTAAACATTGACGACATTTGATTTCAACAAGATGTTCCTACATGCCATACAGAGCGTGCAAGAATCGAGTTATTGCAAAATCAATTTGGCGACAATTTTCTTTCGAGAGGCGTTGCTGTTAATTGGCCTCCTCGCTCGTGTGATTTACCGCCTCTTGGCTGATTTTTATGGGCTCTGATAAGTCATTGGTTTATGCCGAGAAGCCAGCAACTCTTGAAGCGTTGGCAGCCAATATTCAAGCCACCATTGACAAAATACGGCCAGATTTATTGGAAAAAGTGGTTCAAAATTGGACTGCTTCAATGGAAATCATATTTAAAAAATGAATGGCATTAAATTATCTAACAGATTCAAGTAAAAAAATCATTTCATTCCAATAATATTTCCTTCTTTCTTATTTTGGTTCAAAGCCCTTTTAAATGAGTAAAAAACCAAAAATAGCACCGCTTGCTGACAAAAATTATCCCAAATATGAAGAATTAGTAAATATGTGGCACTTATAAGCCTCAAATTGAGCTTCTCTTTCAGTATTTTTTTGTGTGTGTCACCAAATATGATGTCACAATTTGTTTGTGGTGTTAGGGTAGATCGATTTCTCAACAACTTTGAATCAGACTTTTGGATTTGCTTCAACATCAGACTGAACAAAGAAACACACACAAGAAGGAATCACTTTATTACTAACATGTAGATATGTCATAGTACAAAACAATCGTAATCAAAATGACACACACACACACACACGAATGCAATGATATTATCATCAGCAAAATCAAACGTCACGTAAGGTCACATGTTCTAATTATTTTAATTATAGAAATCACGAAGCAAGGACTTACATATGTAATACATACATTGATTGATCTACAGATAAAGGTAAAAGTAAAAAAAAAACGAAAAAAAAAACAAAAAAACACTTAATTTTCAAGATTTAATTCAACTGTCTGTGCAAACATTTCATTTCATTTAATTGAAAGCATTCATTCGCTTTCACGCCACTACATCAATTACATAGATCATATTGATAGAAGCCGAACGAACATATCTCCATATGTCACAAAATGAAATACAAATCAATTCATTTTATTTATGGATATTTTCATTTGATATTCCACATAATAATTTATGCATATGTGCAAGTGTGTATTAAAAAATAATTATAATAATGATAATGATAACCGCTGTTCCATTCCCCATAGGATTTTACTTGCTTATTTATGTATTTGCTTAAATTATTATTTTCCCAACAGTCACATATATTATATATTTATGCACATTTCAATATATCCATACTACCAATGTTTACCAAATGACCTAACTTGCTCATTCTATGTGACTCTATATGACTATATCCACATAACTACATACATATATATTACCTATAGTTATTTATCTCTTTTTACGATACATGCGTGAACACATTTTAATTGCACCGCTAAATGGAAAACATTATAGCCGCGTTAGTGTCAATCAACAATATTTGTATGCAAAATACCTAAGCAATTTATATAACTCTGTTGTACCTACATATATCTATGTATTTACGGTGTTATAGGTCCGTATAATTATGAAAATAGAAAACAAAACAGAAGCATGATATTGTAGGTGGTGTCAACTTAACAGCTAGTCAGTCATTAAGTCTAGTTGATAGTTGAGAAAGTGGCAATATGTATAACTAGTATGAGTTGCATGTACGAATTTTACAAACACGGCTCTATTTAATTTTGGGCTAATAACATACTTAAATGCGTATGAAAAAGTGCCCTATTGTTTAAAGTTGCTCATTTTAATCAGTATATTGTATTTGTAGCACATATCATAGGATTGCTATTTCACATTCATAGTATTCACTTATTTTTTGTAAATGAATACTTTTATTTATTTATTTGATTCATTAAATTTGCTCAATATTTACAAATGAAAATAACTTTTAGAATATTTGTTTTTATACTTTTATTTGACAACATAAAAATGCCTTTTCAAATTATATACTATTTTGTTTATTGGAATTATTTAGGTTGCATTTATGAGATAATATATGTTATGTAGATGAAGCCTACAATATGTTTACCAATACAAATATGTACATATTATATATAGTCTAAAATCATATGCATTTGCCAATTGTCATTGTGACAATGCATAAAATTTATTTGTTCAATTTTCGATTTGCAATTATGCAGTTGCAATTTTAGTATTATTATTATTATTATTATTATTATTATTATATTTTATATTATCTATTATCACATATATGAATATAAATATATATATATATATTATATATACAATAGATGCTATGCGTGTATTGCAAATGAAACTACAATTATTTGTTACGAATATTAGCCAACAATACTATTTGTGGTTGTTCTATATATATGTATTTATAGTTGTTCATTTGTGTGCAAAAGCATTTCAATACAATACATAGTATCATATGTACACAATGTATCACATATGCATACATGCTCATATATTTAAGAGTATATTGTATAATATTAGCAACACCAGGTAATAAATGCTTTCATAATATTCGTAAAATTGTCATTTTGTGTATACATACAAGATGTCATCATTCATGCTACATGATGTGTGCAGCATTTATATTTGCATCATATATGAGTTAGTCCATCTGTCCGAAAAAATATATTACGTTTTTAGTACATAAATGTAAGCTGCAATTATTAGTTATTCTTAAAGGAATTTTTTAACTCAAATAGCCGTGGTAGGTAGATAGGCAAGGGAAGGCTGTCCCGAAAGGGCACATTTAGACCAATATAGGCTCTATCCCTATAACTCGCTAACTTATACCAGTTTGAGCTTCAAATAAAGCCTGTGAGATCTCTTAATTTTGCTGTTGAAAGGCTTGAGAGGCTATTTGAGTTGTAGAAATCCAGATGTAACATTTGCCTACGTCAAAGTGCCGGGCATGTACACATTAAATGTAGGATAGACTCCTCTTCTACCTCGTCTCTGCAGCGTTTGCAAAAGTCATGTGTTAGGTGGCCTAATCCTATTCTCCTAACATGTTTAAAAATGTTTATACAATTATCTATTTTGACCACCAATGTGGCATTTTTGAGGGTCATTTAAAATAACCGACTTCATATACATATATACATATATAAGAATGATGCAAAAGAAGATTGCGTCCATCAGAGAGAATTTTTCTACATGTGACGTCACAGTAGTTCAGCCGCGAAATGACGTCACATAGCGAACGAATTGAAAAGAAATATATATGCAATGCGGAATGCAACCTTTGGAACTAATGTGACGTCACATTCTGTCAAATTCACTGAGAAGAAATTAAATATTAAATTAAACTCTTATTTGAGGATTTTCTATTAATTTTTTAAGAGCTCGGAATATGAATTTTGTTACGAAAACTAATTACTATTTGTTTTATTTTTCTTTCAAAAGGTTTTTAGGCTTATTTTCAGCACATAAAAATATCGTTCGCAGAGCTACTCTTGAGCATTGAATTTGGAGAATATTGAAAGAAATCTACGTTTATTAGTCGATTCTGAATATAAGAACAGCTTTCCAACAGTTCGGCTACAATTGAAATCAATAATTTTAACACTTCTTTTGACAGTCAATCGATTCAGTGCCCCTATACTCTGAAGGTCAATAAACTATCCATTAAGACTACAAGGAAATAGCAATTTTTGTAATACAATTCATATCCCGAGCTCTTAAAAAATTAATAGAAAATGCTCAAATAAGAGTTTAATTTAATATTTAATATTTAATAATAAATTCTCAGTGAATTTGACAAAATGTGACGTCACATTAGTTCCAAGGGTTGCATTCCGCAACGTTTACATTATTTCCTTCAATATGTTCGCTGTTTCCATATAAAAAATTATATAAATGCGAGTAAAAGCAAATATAAACAAATATCATTAAAAATAAGAATTTAATTTTTATTAATTAAAAAATTTACCCAAATTAACTAGCGAATCTCGAATTTGCGCTCAACAAAAAAGTGAAATATTTCGCTTCTAATGGAACAAATACCAAATACTTGAAATGAATCTGCCTTATCAGATGCTCGTTCACAACACAACACAATAAGTTTGTAAAATATTTAAAATATTGGTCTCTCAAAGGAGTTCGCATTAAAACCATTGACCATTCAGCAATGCCAACATGTGAAACTTGTACAAAATGAGCAGCTCGTAATACTTTTAAGCAATTAAAATTAATTACTACCAACATAATTTTAAATGATATAATACATGAAACCTACTTACCTACCTACCTACGTTTACAATGATCCTTCGTGTGTGACATAAATATTTATATATACGAGTATACACACAGGCAAATAAACAGATAAGATACACAAGACCGCACACACTCTCACACAAACATCATTATACTGTAATGAATGCAAAGGCATTGCTTTAAAAGCCTTCAGACAACAAACACTCTATTCATACACTCAACGGACAAGTCGAGTGTATACATCAGTGATGGCACGTATTAATTATTCAACTGCAAATAATTGCAATGGCAATGATAATGATAATGATAATGATAACAACAACAACAATAGCTATAACACTGACACCAGCAACATTCAATAATTGTGTCACTCATTAGTCTAATTAAGTATGGTTGGTTGGTGGGTCAGTTGCATTATAAAATAGTACAGGTACACGTACCTATACATGTACATACATACATATATACTGTGTGCGTGAACAAGTGTCAAGGTACGCAGGTATGCGTGTTAGGGTATTAAATCAACCAAAAGATTATTATAATATAATAACAGGTAATAGATAATAGGTAAGAAGAAGTAGTTTTTGTGGAAATGCTTCATGAAATATTAAGTTTTCTCTTTGTTTGCACACTCTCATAAATATGTATATATGCATACATAAGTATATGCTTACATAAGTATATATTGTATGTATGTGTAGTATATGTACCTGTGTAATTCAAAATTCAAAAGGAAAATATATAATTTGTTTTGTTTTCTATCGTTTAAGCTTCTATTTATTGTATGCTTGTATGCGTGTATATAAATGTGTTGATATTTATAAATGTTAAGGATTTACATATACAAAATATTATCATTTGTCTGATTATTTCTTTAGTTTACTTTTGGGGAAAATTACAAAATTATTTAATAAGAGATTAGCTATTAAGTATGTATGTATTGTATTTTTGTATATATTTTAAAAACAATTAAAAAAAAAGATTATAGCAAAGAAGTACTTATTTTTAATACTTGTACATTTTGTACTTGATGGGGGAAAGAAATTAAGTAAATAAGTAAATATTATACATGCATAATATGCATTTGCTTGAGGTTATTGCTCTTTTATATAATATTACTTACATTTACTTATAACATGTGGTCATATAAATATAAATATTGTGACGGTACATATATGCTTTGCATATAGCAGGTACTTATATTTATATGACCACATGTTAGAGTGAAGAAGTGACAGGGCAATAACCTTATGCACTATAAAAATATTAATCCATTCTGCTGTTAAAATGTTTATATGTTGGAGCCATAACTTAATTCGTGCGGTTTTTTTTTCAATATTTGTACGTTTAATTAAGAAAAAAATCTCCTTACAGTCGGCTGGGGCCGACCAAACTATACCCTGCATATGTAGATTTATATATAAAAAGTTTACTCGAATATCCAACTTTTCTTTTATTTCCACTTTTCGAGAAACAATTTTTGCATTTACTACTAATTTACATTAATTCTAAGTTATGGTGGTTAACATTTTTGTTTAATTTCCTCAACTTTGTATGGGAGCCCCAATAAGAAGTGGGCGTGGTACGCAGATTTTTCGCCAGATTATTTCCGACTACGATATTAATTTAAGTGTCAATTATGGTTATTGTAGACATAAGATTGCCTAAGTTACAGCTGTTTCAATTTAAAATTTGTATGGGGGCTACGATAAACACTGGGCGTGGTGCGCCCATTTTCTGTGAGCCTAGTTGCTCGTACAATACTAATCCACACCTTAAATCTCGTTATTCTACGCTGAATAGTTTGCAAGTTATAACCGGTAACATTTTTTTTAATTTCCGCAACTTTGTATGGGAGACCCAAAAAGGAGTGGGCGTGGCACATTGATTTTCTGCCATATCATTTCCGACTACCGTGTTAATCTAAGTGTCAATTATGGTTATTCTAGACAGAAGATTGTAGAAGTTACAGCAGTTTCAATTTAAAAGAAGTACAGACACTTTGTATGGGAGCTACGCTAGAAAGTAGGCGTGGCTCACCCACTTTTGGCGAGGTTATATAGTAGTATAATATAACTCTATGTGCAAAATATTGTTGTCCCAAGTGGTATATTATGTGAGTTATAGCAAGTTAAAGATTTTGAAAATTTCGAGGTTAGTCGCTTTGGTTGGTGTGGGCGTGGTTATTGACCGATCATACCCAATATCAATCCCCTCCGTACCCTTGGATCATAGATTACTTATGCCAAATTTCATCGAAATAGCTCAATATTTACTCAAGTTATCGTGCGAACCAGCCAGGTGACAGACAGACGGACGGACGGACGGACGGACGGACGGACATCGTTAAATCGAAAATTTAATCGACGCTGATCACGAATATATATCCATGTCTATATCTCCGGAGATTCCTTCAAGTGGACACAAACATCTGACCGAAATGAATATACCATGCATATTGCATTATGCAGGGTATAAATATGTACAATAGTATTATTCAAAGTATTGTCCATCTGAAACTATGACTTTTTCCCCATCTTTCTGGCAATTTGTGGATCCCGTCCCAAAAGATGGCAGCCGACTTCGCAGCCAAGAATGAATCAAGTCAATTTTTAGTACACTGTTCTAATGTGAACCTTATTCCAGTAAGGGCGTTCTGCATCGATCGGAATAAATGGTAGTCGGACGGGGCAAGGTCTGGGCTATAAGGCGGGTGAGCCAAAACTTCCCAGCCGCTGTTTTCCAAATAGTTTTTGACCGGTGTTGCAACATGAGGCCGAGCGTTGTCATGATGGAAAATTATGGACTCATGTCTGGTCGCATATTCCGGGCGTTTTTCGGCTATTGCTCTTTTCAAACGGATCAATTGTGTTCGGTAGCGTTCTAGTGTGTTCGATAGCATGGGGTTGTCATAATGGATCCATTTTTCATCACCAGTAGCAATCCGATGCAAACATGACTTCTTTTTGTGGCGTTCCAGCAGCATTTCGGACATGTAAAATCGCCTTTCAACGTCTCTCGGCTTCAGTTCATGTTGCACCCAATTTCCTTGCTTTTGAATGTATCCGGCTGCTTTTAAACGTTTTTAAATGGCTGCTTGAGTAACACCTACAGATTCTGCAAGCTCTCCTTGTGTTTGGCAACAATGTTCATCGAGTAATGCTTCCAGTTCTTCATCTTCAAACTTTTTTGGCTGCCCAGGACGTTCTTCGTCTTCAAAGCCAAAATTACCACTTCTAAATCGTGCAAACCACATTTAGCACATTCGCTCAGCTAGAGCATGTTCACCATAAACTTCGACCAAAATACGATCACTTTCGGCAGCAGTTTTCTTCATATTAAAATAATGAAGAAGAACTCCCCGCAAAAACACTTTTCCAGGCACAAAGTTCGAACAATGGAACGATGGAATAATAATCAAGTTACGCCATCTCTTAGCAAACCGCAAGAATTCAATTATAGATTCAATCAAATTAAGAGTATGAAATAGACTACTCAATATTGAAATTTAAAATTTAAGCTATTTAACCACTGAAAAAATCTGATTTGATTAAAAATTTATATTCAAATAAATGTAAATTAAAATGAAAAATTATATAAAAAAATATGATTATTAATGATGACACCATTTGCAGCATTGCAGCACCAGTCTTGATATGGAAAATGTTGGGAGATAGAGAAGATGTTTGTTTTTGGGCTATACATCAAAAATGTGTATAAAATCTTTAATATCTTTAATATCTTCTTTATTCATTTAATTTCCATTATCAGCATTATTGTTACCAACATTATATTTCAACGATTGCAAATATTATTAGCATTAAATTAATTATTTAAATACTATGGAATAGATTTATAAATATTTAACTTGGTCTTCTTTTGCGAATTTCTTATGAACGAAACTCCCTAGTTGACAATACGCATAACTCGGCATAACAAAGGTCATTAAATCTAATCAACTTCTATATTGTGCCCATTGAAACTTTCTCATTCATTTTGCTATTCGTAATATTTCAAAGAAAAAAAAAATCTATTTTTTTTGCTTCTCAACATTTCACAATTCTACTACTTCTACTGTAGCATGCAAAATCATTGTCATATCCCCATCTCTATTGTATGACTTCTTCTATTATTTAACAATTATTTCATTTGAAGTTACCATACTGATACATACCATCAATGCAACCTCAAATTGTAGTTACATTATTAAAAATTAAGGTACTCGCAACATATCTTATTCATACAATTTTCCACAATTGCTATTCAAAATAGAAAATGTGGAAAGAACGAAGGGAAATTTGTATATATAATTAACATTACTCAAACAGTTGAAACGCTAAAGTAATTATTTATTTATTTATGTTGACATACTTTTGTAGATAGCTTCTGTATTTTTTCATTTTTTTTTTTTTTTTGGAAAAATCATAACTTTTCGTAAGTGCATAAAATCCTTTTTTATATTCATAATATGTATATGTAACTGTGTAAGAGCACAGATGAATTTTAGCTCCTTTTTGGCATAATATGAATAGTTGATAATGGTTGGTTGATTTCTTAGTCCAGCATATATATCAGCATAATGTTGGGTTATCGAAAAATTTTGTCGAGGAATTTTTTATATGAAAAAATATTTATATAATATCAAAATTTCATTGGAAAATTGTTTGCCATTTTCAAATTACGTATTAAATAGCATAGATTTGAACAAGTCATAGTTCAAGCAGCTTCAATGATAAACAACGATGCTCAAATGACATAAAAATATTAACATTTTCCAAACCTTAAAAATTCCGACATTACTTTTCCAACAACCCAATAAAATATAAACATTTACTGAAACTATTATTTCCACCAAAAAAAAAAATAGAAATAAAAAATAACGCATCATTGTCGCCATTGTCATTATTATCGTTGTCGTCGTAGTCGTCGTCGTCGCCGTCGTCATAATGTGTCTGAATTTATTGGGTCATTTGAAAAGGTACTTTACTAGTTCCCATTCTTATTTTATGTATATTTTTTTCTTTTTCATACTCTTGTCTCTTTTCTACCTCATTCTCCTTGCAGGAGGCAACATCTATCTATCTATCTATGTGATGCTCTTCGTTTGTATTTTTTAATTAGTACACCAATGAACAAAAAAATAAAAAAATAAAAAAGTAATGAACAAGAGACCAATGCAAATTATGGCTAAAAGGCAAAACGGCATTTTGTAAAAAAATGACGGCAGCCAACAGCAGAAAATATACCAACGGTACCGGTCTTGACCAGGCAAACAGTTAGTCTGTCAGTCAGCCAGATAGATAGCCAGTCAAGCAGTGAACCATCCATTCAATATCTCTTATTATTTCGGTTTTTATTTTACAACGTTTTTCATATATTCGTTGCTTTTGCCCATATTTATCCTTTCGGTAAAATATACGAGTTCGTATATATATGTACATATGTATGTATGTATATCTGAATATTTTATACATCATATTCGCATAGAAAATAATTTTCATTATTGTTCATGAGAATTTGCATAATATTGTTCATAATTAAATTTTCCACTTCATTTGATTCACATCGTTCTCGCGAGTTTCGTTATTTTTTTTTTTTTTTTTGTTTTTTCTTGGTTTTACATTTTATTATTATTTTCTCTTATATACAGGAGGTAGCATTTAAATATGCATATTTGTGCATACATGCTCAAGTGTGAGATATCACAATTAAATAATTCCGTTTTTTTATTAATTTTTTTTTTACTAAATTTTTTTCTTTATTAAAATTTATTATTTGCGAGAAAAACCCCCGTTTTTAATTCCATTCGAACTGTTACAAGCTGAACCATAAATAAGGATAACGCGCATTACGAGCATGACGCTGATGATAATGTTGTGTGATGTAATATTTTGTTGTAATAACTTGTTGATTTCATTTTTTTTTTTTGTTTTCCTTTATTAAATAATGAAAATTAAAATTCAATTTTTTACCTAATTGAGGAAAAAAGTAAATAATTTTTAATTAAATTTCTTAAAAATGCATTTGAAGTGATTCATTAAAACAATATATATAATTAATTTCTATTTGAATAATCTGCAATACATACATGTGTTTATAAAATATATACATTAGGGCGGATCAAATTTTTTTTTCCACCAAATTTTATAACAAACATAGAAGTACCGATGGTTCTAAGAGCTGAATTCGAATCCGTGATTGATTTGAATCGGTCGTGTCACATTTCGTTACTACACTCACAGAAATATTGAATATTGAAGAGTTCATTAAATAACGAAATGTAATTCATTTCATTTTTTAACCTTTCCTCTCCAGCATTTGATCCGAAAATTGCTCGAATCTCCACAAAATTGGCATTTAATAAAATTCGCTTATAATGTTCATTTGTGTCTTTACTCCTTATAGAAATCACTCCTGAAAATTGAACCTAAATGTTAATTAAAATCGACAAATACATCATAATTATCTAGTAATTGCCCCTAGAACCCGAGAAATATATGTCCCTTCATTAATCCTTTTGCCTTTTAATCTTTTTCTCCAAATACGCTTATCTTGTCCCATATTTCAATTCCCTAAAAGCGAGTTTAGGAGCAAAATTTTAGATTATTTAATCAAAACAACCCCGAATATAGCGAACAAAAACTTATTTTCCGCGCGCATACTTCCAAGACAGACTTTTAAACAAAATTTTATAAAATTTCCATTTCTAAGTGATGTGAAAAAAATGTTTAAATTTTATAATAAATGATTTTCGATTTGCAAAAAAAAAAAAAAATAGAGAAGTAAAATTTTTTGTATGCAAAAGAATTTACTCAAGGACCACTCCAACATAAATGAATTAAAAATTATAATGCATTTTAGTTTTTATTGTCAAAAAAACAATAAACTTTATATTACAATAAATTACTGATTGTGTAAATATTTATTATAACATAATCAATCAGCAAGTTATTGTAAAATTATCTTTGAAAATTGCATAAAATCATAAAATGAATGTTAAAGAAAATACAGTAATGTAGCAATATGCATTTTAATAAACAACAAAATAGAAATATTCTTTTGTGAAATGAAAAAATGAAAAGATAATGATGACTATAAAGTGAAAAATTAATAAGAAAATTCTTATTTAAATCAAATTCTCACTACTCATTGTTGAACAAGATGGTAGTATGTGTGTACGACTGATAAATTATGATGAAAATTTACTATGAAAAATTTCATTGGAAAAAGAATTTAATATACTATTTATACATATATATGTATATTTGTATGTGTGTGTGTGTATAGTGCAATGAATGAAATAGTATATATAAGTGTATGTGACACTTTATTCTCATTATTTTTTTTTACATTATTTTATTAAAAAAAATAAAGAAAATCTCAATGGAAATCATGAACGTAGTATAACAATGAAGTTTTATTGTATTTTGTTTTTTTTTATTTATTTACTTTATTTTTATTATTTTAATATTCATTTTTATTGTCGTCATTTTATTATTTATTTAAATTATTATTCTTCGTATTGATGTCAAACACACTATTGATTGTATGTGATATGTCCATACAATGAGTTGAACGTGTTGTGAAATAAATAGGATATTTTATTTTTGATTAATATTTTTTTTTATTAATTTCAAATATATTGTATTTGTTGTATAAAAGTTTTAAATTTCAATCGTTCGCTACTATTTTTATATAGTAATTAAAAGTGAAATTCCTTTTTAATTTGTACTATCATATTTCACCTACCAATAAAATGCAGGCATTAAATTCAGAGCAGCAAGTAATAAATTAATAAAGTGATGTTTGTTATAATTTCATAGATCTATTGAAATGAATTGAAATAAAATAATTTATGTAGAAGTTAAAGAATTGTGATATATGCTGCATGAGTAAGCTTTTGCGTATTTTTTTATAATTTTGTATTACTTGTATATACCGTAACGAATGAAAGGCATTATTGCCTTCGCTGAGCTGATGAATATATCAAATGTATTAGGATGAATCGCTTCTTTACAATATCCAAGAATATTGCCAATCACATCGAATAACAGTACCTAAGTATCAATTGAATGTATCAGTATGGTAGTACACAAAAAAAGTATCTTCGTGCAGCACTGCCATATACAATATATGCATATATAAATAATTAATTAAATAAATGCAAACATTGAAAAATAAATATTATAAAAATTAATATAGACATACATAAAGAATATTATTTATGAAAACCTATATATTTGAGCAATTACATTTACAAATTAATTAATGAGCCGATGGGAAAAATAAATTTAAATATTTAACTGGCAAAAACGAAATTAAAGAACAAACAAATTATTTAAAAAAAAAAAAATTACTACATTCTTAATAAAAGAAAACAAGTAACATCTCAACATTTATCATCTTTTTGGCAATAGAAAAACAAATAGGCAATTTCAGCTTTTCATCTTCTTAAATCTGTTATTAAAAATAGCTTAGGTTTGCGGGTTGCACTTCGAAAATTGCCTTGGCATAGATAGTTGAATTCAGCCAGAATCTGAAATGCAATAACTCAGGGTTCTAAATATTTAATTTTCATAGTTGTATTACATTCGCTGATAGACACAATTAATTCCATTAAACACATCTTAACCAATGTTGCCATCACAACCACATTACATTTGGGTTTCTACCAAATTTACAAATTCCTTAATATTTCACAAAAGCCGTAGTCCAATATATATATTAAATAACATGTAATTAAAATATTAAATATTCCAAACTGAAAAATTTTAAATACATATATAGTATTAATTAATGATTTAATTTCCTATTAAAGCTAATATTATATTAATTTGTAAAAATAATTATACATATATATATATATATATATATATATATATATATATATATATATGTATATATATATATATATATATATATATATATATATAAAGCAAAATATATATGTATGAGTATGTAATGCTACTATAACTTTAATATTGATTACAATCAAAATGTTTATCATGAAATTATCATCATTATTATTGCAAAATTGCAATGCCGACACCAGCATAAAATAATAATAATAATAATAATAATAATAATAATAAAAAATAAATGAATATCTAAAACATTAGTTGCAATTACAGGTAAATACATCTACATGCATATATGTAGGCGCGCTTATCCGATTAGATATGATAATATGTGGATGGATCAGTATCATGACAAAAAATCCATTTTTGTGGTTCTAAAAGGGTTAAGAAAACACATTTTTTTGACCCGAGAACGTTTCAAACTAGGGATGAAATTTTAAAACTATTTTTTATGTATGGGGAGCAATCCACCTTAATGTACACTAGGCATATGACTTTTCAACTCTTTTTTTTTGGAAAAATTAAATATACATGGCATCATACAATGAGCTTTTATATATAAAACCGTTGTATGATTATAATTTTAAAAACATTTTCAAAAACCTTTCGCAGTAATTAAATTGAAAGGTATCGAACACACTTGTTCATACTTCATATAAACTTATTCATAAGAACCTACTGATGTATCAGGTGTACAAGCTTAAATCCGCTGTTTGCTCGTAGATGGCGTTAGTGAGCATATTGAGCTATTATCCATTGTGCATCCTTTTTTGTTTTATGAGTTCGACACCTGTTTACATCAATTAGTAGACATCATCAGTGATTTTATACAACAATATACATTTTTCTTCGTATAATCATGACTAGTTTCGTGGCAGAAAAAGAGCATATGCGGGAAGCTCTACTTTTTTGCTTCAATTTGAAGAAATCTGCTGCTGAGTCGCATCGAATGCTTGTGGAGGCCTATGGTGACAGTGCGCTATCGGAAACGGTTCAAAGAAGGCCATTTAGACTTGAGTGACAAGAAGCGTGAAAATATACCCAGAAAAGTTGAGGACCATGATTTGCAGGCTCTTTTGTAGGAGGACGGCACCCAATCGCAAAAAAATGCTTGCAGAACAGTTAGGTGTTACTCAACAAGCCATTTCCATACGTTTACGAACCATGGGGAAGGTTCTATGAAAAAAAAATGTGTTTTTTTTTTACCGAAAAACAGCGGATTTAAGCTTGTACACCTGGTATATTTGAAAATATTTAAAATATTGAATAAAACTTGAAGAAAATAGTGATCCCTGTGAGAAGTTTTTTTTTATTTTGACAAATTAACACAAAAACTTTATCTTTGTAGTTTTTCATGATTCCGCAACATCTAATAATTAGTAGAAATTCTCCCAAAAAAAGCATATGCCTAATGTACACATTAATAGGCTATTAGAGCGCTGTTAGATGGAAAGAAAGATGATGATGCCTCACCCACTGCTTGGTATATTTTAAATACCAATATTTAAAACATCATGAAAAAACAAAACCTAATATTTCATATAGCTCCCATACAAAATGAATTTTTTTTTTTTTTATTATTTGTGTTTATAATTTAACAATGATTAACATTTGTAACAATAATTATAATTTCTAATTTTTTTTCACAAAAAAAAAATAAATTGCAAGTTACTTTCTTCTTTCTATACGAAACATCCTTAACGTTTATATTTATATGTAGTATATTAAAATACAACAAAATACAATACAACCATATAAAATTATATAAATAAAATTAAATATAATAAACTATAACAATAACAATATAAATTATGACAAATTTCATTAGGCAACTGAAAGTGCATACAATTATTTGTAATAACATAACAATAATGATTGCAACTGACTGTTAATTATATTAATATGGAAATTCATTTTACTGTTATTGTTGTTGCTCTCATAAATTATATTACAGCTAATGATTTTATTGAATGACAAATAATTTGAAATATACTAGTTGATTTTTATATGAAACTAACCAAATGAACAAGCAATTTGTGGTATTTCCTTTAAATGAGTCATCAACTTTAGAAATTATTTAATAAGGATGTGTGAATTGTATTGTAAAGTTTTCTGATTCAACATACATGTAATTTAATAACCCCCACGAAAAACAAACAAACAAACCAAAACAAATTGTGACGAAGGTATTTGTTGTCACTTATTGTAGACTAAATGTTTTATATTTTTGATTTATTTAATTAAATTAATTAAATCCAATTGCTCAAACTTTAAATATATAAATAACATTATTATATTTCATATAAATATATAATTTCACTTAAATATTATTATTAATTTTTATAATCATTTATATTTATGAAAATTGCAAATTTATATATGAGTGCATTTTTTATTTAAAATCAAAAAAAAAAAAAAGAAAATCAACAAATTATTAAATTTAATTCTTTTAATTGCAACTTTTTAATTTACATAATATATAACTACATATGTGAATACAAAAAATAGCCACCATAACTTTGAGTAGTAGCGAATAGAATATCGAATGACATAAATTAATGAGCCACAATAATAATAATGACAATCTCAACAGTAGCAATGGCAGTCAATGGTAGTAGTAGTAGCATTATAATTTGTCACACAATTTGTCATTTTTCACAAACACATTATATATACATATACATATATATACTTATTAATTAATAAGCATTTATAATTATAATGATTATTAAAATATCACATGGCGTTAATCATAAGTCGTTATAAATAGGTGCGTGCATATATGTTTATGTACATACAATCAAATATCAAAGTATGCATCTGGATTAAACTAATGGGAAAAATCGATTCAAAATTTACTATATTTCAACTAAAGCATAAGTTTAAAATTTCAGTTGCTACAAGTCAGTATACTCTCTTATATTCCAATAAAATGTATCAGAGGCAGCATGTTTTACTAAGAGATCTAAATTTTGCTGTAGCAAAGTGCTCAGGAATTCCAGTTAATGGTATTTGAATTAATTCATATATTATCCTTATAATTTTAATGGGACTTTACCTCTGAAGCACACACCTTAACATAGTTTAGCCTACCCCACAGTTCGGAAATAATTTTCATATTTTGTTTTAGGTATTTCGTATATTTATACATTTTCACCGTTTTCAAGTTTGTGGTAAAAGCAATGACTAAACCGTAATTTCGAAAAATAACTTTCATTATCAGATATTTAGAGATCTTGGAAACATTTTACCAAAGAACATTTTTGGGTTGCCCCAAAACTAAAAGAAACACGGTTGATCTTCCTTCAGAAACATTTCCCCATCAAATTGGAAAGTCCACCAGGGAAGCACAAAGTCATGAGAAAAATTTTCATAATATTCAATCGATTTTTAATCAAAAAATGTTCAAAGTTAATTTTTTTACACGTCACAACAATTTTACAATGAAAAACAATACTGTCCTAATATACATGCTCTAAGTGTTTCTACTTACAATCTTGAGATATTTCTTGTAAGAATATTACTAGCTCATACTGCTTCCTATAAATTCAAAAGAGCCTGAAAATCCTTCCAGGCTTAAAAATTAACTCTTAGAAAATTATGAAAAAATGCAATTTTCACAAATGTAAAAATAATCTTCGGGGTAAATTTAACTCGAAGACAGCCACAAAAAATATTTACAGTGTTTCCTTCACACAATAATTTTTCCACTTCTTTAAGATATTTTGAATATTTTCAAATTTGCAAAAATTACAAAAAAAAAAAAAATATCGCTGATTCAACAGCTTCCAATGAAATCTTCACTGAACTATCAAATTTCGGTTCTATTGTTTCCGAAGTTGAAAAAAAGGTACATTTTCGAAAATTAACATTTTTACAGTTTTTCTCATTTAAATATAGAAATAATTATTTTTTTAATTTTTTGATTATAATTTCTCTGTGCCAGAATGTCATTAAAGAAGAGTTGTCTTCTTTATAAAATAGTTTGGATAATTTTTTCGACACCAAAATTATGAAACAAATAATAACACAATTTAATGAATTTATTTTTATTTTTATTTTTTTTTTTTAAATTAAGAAAGTATTAGCTACGAACTGTCCCAACCTATAGCCTATTCCAACCAATGTAACTGTCTCCTACGTAATACGTATTGTATAATATTTGTCTCATATGTCGTAAAATTATTCAATGAATCATATTTATTTAACCCATCTATATTTATGTTGCACATATCAACAGATAAATATAAAATAATCATCATAATAATAAAATTGTTTCCTCAAATCCCCAACAAATCCTTTTGCATTGATTCATATTTTTTGATAAAATGTTGCTGTTGTTACTGATGATAATTTTCACATGATTAAAATTAATATTAAATTTGAAATTTCTTTTTTTTTTTCTTTTGTCTCTAAATTAATTCAATATTATTATTTTTTTTTTTTTCATTTAAATTTCTTTTATATAAATTTATTATTTTTATTAAATATTTATTTTGATTATTATTTTATATATATAGCAATATGTGAATATTTACTACAATATAATACTTGCATGAGTAATTAAAAATGTTAAACAAAAAAAAAAAAAAAGAAAAAGCAATCCATGCATATGAGTATTACAAATAATTGATGTTGAGGTCGCTCAAAATGTATGAACAGCAATCATTTCCTTTTTGGTTTTATACTCAAAAACCAACACTTAAAATACATTATATGTATGTGTCAGAATGTATGTAGTATAATTCTGCAATAAATGCTTGTGTGTGTGTGTATAACCATTAAAATGTGGCCCAAATGAATTGTGCTATTTTTCATTTCTCCTCCTCGTCATCACCGCTATATTGTTGGTCATAATTTTCATTAATTTTGTTGTATTTTACTGTTCAACAGCAATAATAATGACAATAATAGGTAACCCGCAATAATAATGAAAGAAAATATGTATATGTACTCACAAAAATTATATATATAAATGGTAAAAACAATTAATTTAAGTGGCATACATTTTATTTTGTATGAGCATTAGTATAAGTTGAGATTGGAGTGTGTGTGTGTGTGTATGTGTGTGCGTCGTCATGTCCTTTAATGCTTGTTGAGACTATTATTTGTGATTTTATTTTTTTTTTTTCATTTGCATTTTCATTTTCTTTATTTAGTTGTTGCGTATTTAATTTTTATTGTAACACTATACATACATATATATTTCTTAACTCAAATAGACTGTTTTTATATATATATATATATATATATATATATATATATATATATATATATATATATATATATATATATATATATATATATATATATATATATATATATATATATATATATATATATATATATATATATATATATATATATATATATATATATATATATATATATTGTTTGGCCATATACCTATATATAAGTTATAATGAAGTTATATTATTATAAGTATCTAATTATATTATTATTGTGAATTATATTATATTACTATTGCAATAGAGTAACTATGAATTCATCTCTATTTAGTACATACATATTGATACAACTGTGTAAACCGTTGACTTGTATGCTCTTATAAAATTGAAATATGATATTAAATTTAATTGTTAAAAAACCACAGCTGGTGTTAGACTGTAAATTTCGTTGTCGACAACAAAAATTATTGTTGTTCAACATTTTGGCGCCCGAGCAGGGACATGAAAAGAAAAGTTTCTTTTTTTTTGTGTTTAAAGTTTAATTTTCTTAAGAGTCTAACAATATATTCGTGATACATAAAAAAAGTGAACGTTAGTGACTGATCCAAAAAATTCTGCGAAGAAGAGCCTTGCGAGGATTCAACATTAGGATCAGCAAGCGAAGACTGGCTTCAGGACTATCAGGAGAGTTGTCGGCTGCGTACATCGAAGGAAAGTGGTAACAAAAAATGAAAGTATCAGGAATGAATAAGGTACTGTAAATGATAGATTCAGTAGACAATAGCTTGTGGTTAATAAAACATATATCAGTGAAAAATATAAAATTTGCGATAACGTTATTCATTGATTTACGGTTCAAATGATAAAGACCGTTTTGAAAAGTAACTGGGCAACCGTTAATTAGACGCAAGTCTATTTTTTTACTAAATTAAGAAATTTTATTTGAACATTTCGCAAGTTTATGCTAAACAATTAAATATATGGCCTACAAACATTTCCTATAAATGTGGTAGCAGTTGGAAAAACACTGAAAATTCATTTATTCAATTTGCACTGATAACAAGTTCTCAAAAGAACGAACGAAGTTTTAGTTGAGCACATATCGAATTTACGGTATTATTATCAAACGTTGTGCAATTGCATTTGTTATCGTCACTTTCTAGCCAAACTGCTTGTATTTTAAAATTTGAACGTACATCTGTGTTGGTAGAAACTTCGGGTTCATATTCTCATTAATTGTGCAGTTGGATTTGATGTCGGTTTTCTCTTCAGTAAGTTGCATAATGTTGGGAACATTTTTATCTGCTATTTGTTTGTGGAACCATTGAAATAAAAAACGAAAAAAAAAAAAAAAAAGCATATTGATCATATGGATCGTTGTCGTCGCTCTCACTGTTGATTGCTAGAATATTAACAGTTTGAAAATC
This sequence comes from Megamerina dolium, assembly GCA_963854835.1. Lineage (NCBI taxonomy): Eukaryota > Metazoa > Arthropoda > Insecta > Diptera > Megamerinidae > Megamerina > Megamerina dolium. Next base: position 12,497,108 of record OY978526.1, on the reverse strand, counting down.
CTTACATTACTAATACATATTGATCATATGAATCGTTGTCGTCGCTCTCACTCTGTTAATTGCTAGTATATTAACAGTTTGAAAACCATTAAATTATAAAAACATATCGATCATATGAATCGTTCTCGTTGTTATACCTCTGTTGTGCTTGGTACATTAACATTTATAAACCATTCAATCCATTGCGCCTTGAATGATAATTGTTTGTGCATCTATAAAGATATTGTCAGACACAATTTGGTTTTTTGGTTTGAATTTTGAAGTTTAAAGGTGCCGCGACAATTGTTGGTGTTATTGTTGTGAATATACAACGTAAACACATATACACATACACTATACATTGGAGTTTTTGAGTGTGGTACCAAACGTATATCTAATAAATACGTACATTGTTGATGATTGCCATATTAAGTTAACCAAAAGGAAAGATTTCGTTTTTTAAATAAATAAATAAAAGCACATTGAACAATACGTAAATTGTTTTTCTTTTTTTAATTGCTGGGTTGCTTCGCTATCTAGAAAATATTATAGGGTGCTGGTTAATTCGTCATTTTGTAATTAAATCGAGATTGTCTAACTATTTGCTTGAATTAAATTGAACATTTGGAAACAAATTGTATTCGACTAGATTCAATATTGTTGGTAAATTTATTGAATTTATTAAACGTAATAAATTACTAAATAATTACGATCATGCCTGGAAGTTTGAGCGATGAAGCAGCTTCTGTTCAAAAGCCGAGTACTTTAAGACAGCAAAGAGCAACAGCGCGTGGTAATATAACACGTATCAAAAACATGCTTGATAATCCAACGGTAACTTGGAATGTTATAGATTTGGAATGCCGGCTAGAAATCTTAGATTCTTATATTAAACAAATAATGGCATACCAAACCAAGATCGAGAGGGAGGATCCTGACGATGACCGAAGAGGCGATATCGAGGATCTTTGCATAAGTGCTAAATCGAGGCTTATTCAGCTTATGGGGCAATATAAGCGTCGAGAGAGTCCAATGTTGGAGAGTACACTTGGTATTACCACGCCTCAATCGTCTCGTCTTCCGAATCTGAAATTACCGACATTTAGTGGAAAGTACGCGGAGTACAAAAATTTTATAAGCTCATTCAATAACTTGGTCCATGATGAGCCACATCTAGCGACAATTGAAAAATTTAATCATTTGTTGAGTTGTTTATCGGGTGACGCGCTCAAAACGGTAAAAGCATTCCAAGTCACAGAAGCCAATTATAAGAAAGCATTGGATCGTTTAGCAGAACGATACGATAAAAAAGGTTTGATATTTTTTGATAATATCGAGCAGTTATTTGACATTCCAAAAATGACCAAACCAAATGCTTCAGCGCTTAGAAATGTGGTTGACACTGTATCCGCAATTTACGATTCGTTGCTATCATTGGGTACAGAGATGGATATAACAAATGCATTACTCATTCAACTGGTACTATCAAAAGTTGATCCAGCTACAAAATCGAGATGGAACGATCAGTTGGATTACTCCACCCTTCCTTCATGGAACGACTGCTCGAAATTGCTAATTCGTCGATGCCAATCACTCGAAGTAAATGACGACAGGTCGAATAGATACGACAGTTCTGAGCAACAGAATCCTCATAGAATTAAATCGCATAATAACAAGAAAAATGAATACAAAACATCATTTGCAGTTGCTGCGAGTGGTTTGGAAAATCAATGCATTTTTTGTAAATTGAATGGGCATTCAATACATAGTTGCAACTCTTTCGCTGCATTGACCGTTGGTAAACGGTTTGATTTTGTAAAAAAATCTGGAAATTGTATAAATTGCTTAAAGAAAGGACACTCGGTCCGGAATTGTTCTCGATCTCATTGTCGAGTTTGTCAACGTCCTCATCACACTCTGCTGCATAAATATGAGGTGCAGCAGCAATCAAATCGCTTCGATAATCAGTTATCTGTGTTACCATCAACATCTGCTACTGCCAATGATACTCCACAACAATCGTTCCAGCGTTCTTCACACCATGTCTCGAATACAGATGATGTCGTTGTATTGGCTACAGCTATAGTTAGAATAAAAGATCGCTATGGAAGTACCCACCTAGTAAGAGCGCTTTTAGACTCTGGATCACAAATAAATTTCATGAGTGAAGATTGTGCACAGAAATTACATTTAAAACGAGAATTTAAAGATCTAAATTTATCGGGTATTGGGGAGTTAAATGCGAACTTACGACATAAAGTTAATACTATTGTAGAATCAAGAGTTAATGACTACAAGTTTCAAGCAGATTTTTGGGTCATAAAGTCCATCTCGAGTTACCAACCTGAAGTTAATTTACCCGTTGACTCATGGCAAGTCCCGGGGAATATTGAGCTGGCAGATCCCAACTTTAATAAAAGACAAAAAATTGATTTGTTAATTGGTGCCGATATATTTTTCGAACTTTTATCAATCGGTCAAATAAAATTAAACGATTCGTTGCCAACATTGCAAAAGACGTTGCTTGGTTGGATAGTTTCTGGTCGGTATAAATCACTTGAAAATTCGAAAAGTGGAGCATGCAATTTAGTAAATAAAAAAAGCGATATTCAGTTGGCTTCTTTAGATGCTATTGTGCATAAGTTTTGGGAAATAGAAGAAGTACCAAGCACATCCAAAAAGTTTACGAAAGAACAAATGAGTTGCGAACAACATTTTATGAAGAGTACCAAGCGATTACCAACTGGTCGTTTTGAAGTTCGGTTGCCATTTAAAATGAATTCGTCAGCACTCGGAGCCTCATACGAAACGGCAAAACGACGATTTTTGTCACTTGAGCGTAGGCTTATGAGATCACCTGATGTCAAAGAAATGTATAATAATTTTATGATCGAATATTTGTCGTTAGGCCACATGTCTAAAACGGAAAACATAATTCCGACAGGGCCACATTATTTCATACCACACCAAGTTGTCATAAGGCCTGAGAGTTTGACAACCAAGTTAAGAGTTGTGTTTGATGCCTCATGTAAAACATCATCCAATATCTCATTGAACGATACTCTAATGGTCGGCCCAACTATTCAACCAAAGCTCTATATAAATTTATTGAAATTTCGTTGTCGTAAATTTGCCATTACGGCAGATATTACAAAAATGTATAGACAAGTACAAGTCCATGAAGCAGACCGACAATTTCAGCTTATTTTGTGGCGGAAACATCCAAACATGCCTATACAAATATACAAACTAAACACAATAACATATGGCACTGCACCAGCACCGTTCTTGGCTATTCGGTGCTTAAATGAACTTGGCAATATTAATAGAGAAATGCGTGCGATTTCAAGGGTTATACAAGAGGACTTCTATGTGGACGATTTATTGTCAGGTGCTGAAACATTGGAGGAGCTTGAAAGCATTCAATATAATATAACAAAAATTCTCGATTCAGCTGGCTTTAAGTTGGCGAAATGGTATTCTAACCACCAGGTTCTCAATAATAGCGACAATGTTAAAAAAGATATCACATTTAACGACACCGAAACCACTAAAACTCTAGGTATAGTTTGGCATCCGAAAAGTGATAAGCTTAATTTTAATCTCGTAGCAAATTTTGATACTTTGAAGGCTACTAAGCGCAATATTTTGTCGGTGTCTTCCCGGTTGTTTGACCCATTGGGGCTTCTATGCCCAGTTATTACAAAAGCAAAAATATTGCTGCAAGAATTGTGGTTGCTAAAGTTAGACTGGGATGAATCAGTTCCAATGTCGGTGGCTACAAGCTGGGAGATCTTTAAAAAAAACTTCCGAAAAATCCCAGAGATACATGTTCCTCGATACGTGAATATTTCTTCGTTATCAACAGTTCAAATTCACGGTTTCGCTGATGCATCTATGCGTGCATATGGTTGTTGTATATATATACGTAGCAAATGTGGTAGTAATTACAAGTCCATACTGTTTACAGCCAAGTCGAAAGTTGCTCCACTTAAAACTAAAACTCTTCCAAGACTTGAGCTTTGTGCCGCTCACTTGTTAGCAAAAGTGTGGAAAATTATAGAGCCAATTTTATTGCCATACGCAGAAAAGGTAATTTTTTGGAGCGATTCAGAAATTGTGTTATACTGGCTTAAAAAGCACCCATCCACATTATCAACTTTTGTTGGGAATAGGGTATCGGACATTCAAGAAGTGGCGAATAAAGCTACATGGAGGCACGTTCCAACTGCTCAGAACCCTGCGGATATTGTATCGCGAAGTTGCAATGTCGATGAGCTATGCCAGTCTATATGGTTTGATGGTCCTACATTTTTAATGGAGGAGGAAGATAATTGGCCGGTAAATGCTCACTTTGAGCCCGCAGAAACATTGTCATCGTCAGAAATGCGCAAGTCTAAAGCGATCGTACTAGTTGTTGAGAAAGAACGTAACATAATCTACGAAATAATTGAAAATTCGTCGACGTACATGAAAATATTGCGAACACTTGCATATGTTTATCGATTTATAAAGCCGATCAAAAATGGGCATACAGAACAACCAATTACAGCAAAAGAACTTGAGCTATCATTTTTCAAAGTCATCGAAACAATTCAGCATGAGGAATACGCTGAACAAATAAAATGTATGAAAAGCTCATTGTTATTAAGCAAACAACTCCAACAATTAAATCCGTTTCTGCACGAATTTGAAGAAAATGGCAGAAAATTTACTTTAGTGCGTGTTGGTGGCAGATTACTGAATGCCCCACTACCTTATGATACTAAGCATCCTTTATTGATGCCTAAGTCCCGATTCGTAACTCTGTATGCCACCCATTTGCATTTGTCAAATTGTCATGCAGGTCCACGAGCTCTAATTGGTATAATGCGGCTGAAAATATGGTCAATAAATTCAAGAGAAGTGGCTCGTAATGTAGTTCGCAATTGCATACATTGTTTTAGGTACAAGCCTAGATTAATGACACAAATTATGGGGAATCTACCTAGAGACCGACTTTTATCAGTGCGACCATTTTTGATAACCGGAGTAGATTTTTGTGGTCCGATATACACGTCATATAGAATTCGTGGTAGACCTCCTTATAAGACATATGTAGCTATATTCGTTTGTTTTTCGTCAAAGGCTGTTCACATCGAAGCTGTTTCTGATTTGTCCACTAACGCTTTCATTTCTTGTTTTAAAAGGTTCATCGGAAGGAGAGGTCTTCCAGAGAAGGTTATGTGCGACAACGCTACAAATTTCGTGGGAGCCAATGCAAAGCTGAAAGAGCTGAACGACGTGTTTTTCGGAGAGCAGAGTCAGAACAAAATACTCAATTTCGTAGCAGAGAGAGGCGTGACTTTCGAATTCATCCCGCCGCGCGCCCCTCATTTCGGAGGCCTGTGGGAAGCGGCCGTCAAATCCATGAAGAATCTTTTTTATCGCACCGTCGCGCACGCCAACCTAACGATCGAGGAATTGTCAACCGTCTTGGTCGAAATAGAGGCCATTTTAAATTCAAGGCCGATCGCTCCAATGTCAGAAGATCCCAGCGACGGAGAGGCGCTCACGCCAGCGCATTTATTAATCGGGTGCTCTTTAAAGGCCATACCCGAACCTACTATAGAACACGAAGTTCTGACGTATTCAAAACGATGGCAACGTATCTGCTATCTAAAAGGGCGATTTTGGTCTGTGTTCCGCAGAGATTACCTCCTCGGGCTGCAAGCCAGGGCCAAATGGCTCAAGCCCCAACAAAACGTAGAGGTTGGTTCAATGGTTATTGTTCACGAAGACAACCTGCCTCCACAGAAATGGTTGCTAGGCAGAATAGTAGATGTCATTGTTGGAAAAGATGGCATGGTTCGTGTGGCCAATATTCAAACAAAAAATGGAACGATTAAACGTGCGATACATAAATTAGCACCTTTACCATAAGGGCAGCTGTTAATATATGAATATATCAACGGGGCCGGGATGTTTGGCCATATACCTATATATAAGTTATAATGAAGTTATATTATTATAAGTATCTAATTATATTATTATTGTGAATTATATTATATTACTATTGCAATAGCGTAACTATGAATTCATCTCTATTTAGTACATACATATTGATACAACTGTGTAAACCGTTGACTTGTATGCTCTTATAAAATTGAAATATGATATTAAATTTAATTGTTAAAAAACCACAGCTGGTGTTAGACTGTAAATTTCGTTGTCGACAACAAAAATTATTGTTGTTCAACATATATATATATATATATATATATATATATATATATATATATATATATATATATATATATATATATATATATATAAGATACTTATATAATGTACATATGCCTCCAATTGACTCTCAAGGACATTTTGTATATAAAACGAAAATACTTACATCAGAGAGAAAGTTATCAAAGGTTATTAAACTTCAGCAACAGTGCTTAGGCAAACAAACAAAAAATATGGAGAACGAGAGTGAGAGAGTGAGAGCTATTCAAGTTCAACATAAGAAATAAATAAACAAGCAACACATTAAAAACATCATCATTGCAAAATTTACGCACTCAAACACGCATAACCCATTCACTTAACCCACGTTTTATTTATAATAAAAAGTATGTAGGCGTATATATGTAGTACAATATAATCAACAAACAGCCAACCAATTGAACTCAGTTAAAATGAATTTCAATTTAATCTTTTTATGTTGCAAGTTTTAATTGAAGTATAACAATAAACATTCTTCCTACATACGATACATACACACACACATAATGAAAGTAGGTACAGTAATATAACGATTTTGTAGTGACTCGATTAATATGGAATCAAAAAATATTAATCGAAATACCACTGTACTTTGCCAAATGCGAATATGTAACCAAGTTACGATACAATGAAAATTTGCAACATGTCGGTACTCATAGTTCCATACAATTTAAATAGAAGCTAGTCTACCAAGTAGGTACCAACCTAATTTATGAGTGATATTGTTGTAAATGAGTGAGTATACTCATTAATTTATTACAATAAAACCGACAATATAATTTCCATAAAAATATCAAACAACCAAGAAAAAACTAAATAAATTGGCGTCTAATGAAAAATACTGCGTTTTGATGTTATTGTTCGCTTGCCCTTAATTTCTACCATATTCCTTCGTCTTTTTTTTTTTTCTTTTTGTTCTGCACAAATTCTTGCAATCAATTACGGAAATGATGTAAATGAAATAAATTGACTAAATAGTGACTCGTTGCATGGCCGTTGTTTTCACAAATTCAATTTTATATAAGTATGCACTTATTACATTACATTAGAAAGGGTTAATTTGTTTCGCAGAAAGATATTGTAATGACCAAAATAAAAAAAAATTTAAAAATTCCGACAATATTGGAAGATATCTACAAGGAAGCATTGCCAATTCCTTGCCAACAAGTGGGCACCGTTTGAAAAAATTAATATTTTTTCATATATTAAATTCATAGAGGACCAACACACTAACCAATGGGGCATCTATGACATCAATTAGTATAGTAAAATAGAATACTAGAAATATTTCTATGATACATGACAATGTCGATGTAACAATCAATCCAAAATGAATTTCGAACAGTGGAAAAATTGAAAATTGGTACGTTGTTACATATTCAAAACTAAAATATTCAGCTTCTGAGCTAAATATTACGTTGCGAAATTTGCTGTAAATTTTTACGTATCTTTTTTTTCTATATTTTTTAATTTTGCATAATAATATTAAATTTTAAAATTTGTTTAAGAAATTAAATAAAAACGTTTATTTTAAAAGTTGAAATATATTTTACGACCTTGATCTACAGAGCCACTCACTAGAGTTCTGAAAGAAACCTATTTACATTAGCCTATTTCGAAAAGTAGAACTTTTGTGTCACCACTTTATTTAAAGCTTTATGAAAAAGCTCTTTCAGAAGTGTTTTTTATTTCAAAGTTTTAGTAAGAAATCACCAATGCTTCATATACTAAAGGCCTCCTCATATGGAATAAAATTTTATATATTCAATTTTAGTATTTCCAATTTAGATATAATTTTAATATAAGCAGATTTATTGAAAAGCTCTTTCAGAAACTCTTTCATTTCAAATTTTTACCATAGCACAATAGACCTAGGGTCGCAGTGCAATACAACCCTCTAATAATAATACTAATGCCTCATCTACTAAAGGCCACCTCAGTACCCAGCTGAACTGCAGGACTGCAAAATAACAATAGATAATACAATTTTATAGGAGCTTCGAAACTACGCTAAAATTCTCGAAAATCATTTTACCTCATTAAATCCAACAAGCTCTTCTTAATTACCATCTAGCAAAAAAAAAACTACTTTGTCATTAAATCTAAAATTTTCGAAAAATTAAAAATAAAACTTATTTTCTCCTTTTTAATTTTTAATGTATATACCTTAACTTGTGATTGTGCTTAACTTATATGATACCGGGATTAATTCAAAAAAATATCAAACATCCGCTTAAGTGGAATGAAAAATGATTTGAGCTATTCGCAACTAAACTATAAGCGTGTTTAACGATACATTGAGTCAAATAAAAATTTTAGTATCACGAATTGAGAAAAACAACAGAATATCTGTTTTTAAATGAATCCTAAATTAAAAACACTCCAGATGATTAGATTTAATACTAAACAGCTGGTACTTGTGTTCATTTCGAAGCAATCAATAAATTGAAATATTTAGGATTCGATAGACAAGTTGAGTTCTTGATCACTTGCGTTTTCACAGAAAGTATTTGAAATGCTCTTTACTTAAATCGACTTAAACGGTTATAGCTTTTTGCCTAAGAAATATTTTATTTATATTTTTTATTAAAACTTTCAAAACACTTACCTTTAAGGGGTGAACTTTTCAGCCGAATCTTGGTGATGATACTGAACCTAAAATTTTTTTTTCTTTCTGCTTTTTAATTTATATTATTTGACTTTTACACAATCACACTAAAACTTTAATTTTTTTACGAAAATTATTTTTAATTTTTTTATGTAAATTTTGACAATAAAATGCACAAAAATGATTTAGGCAAAAAAATAAATATTTAATTTGTATGCTTTTCCAAGAAAGTATCTAGACTAGAAGCTCTTTACCAATAGTTTCTATTGTTCTCTAGCACCAATTATAATTCTATTGCGATGGAAAATTTTTTGCACTGCCAAAAAAACAAACAAGTTGCTAAAATGGCTTGCTATTGCTGTTAAGCATATTGTTGTTGTTTGTTATTTTCAAATTTCGTCAAATTCGTCAGCATAAATTAATGCATGTCATCTCGATATGATGTAAATAATTCAATTTTCAGTTTAACGTCAGCTGCTTTGAGATATATGGCTTCGCTCTAGAGTGTAGTAGTAGCAGCAATGACATAGGTTTTCGCAGTTTGGTGTTATTAGTCAAACAAACACGTTTTTCTATTCTGTTGCGATGCTATAATTTTGATGAGGTGCCATCAAGTTTATAAAGGATGAATTTTTTTTTTTTTCTTTATGAACAATGACGACGTTCGATAAGACGTTCGATTGATGCTTGGGAGTGATGATAAGTAACAACAGCTATGAAAGCAGCTATGACAACAGCAATAATCGAATTAATGTCGGTCGTTGGCATCAACAGCAGCTACTATGATGTATATATACCAGAAAAAAGCTCAACTTTCTTACTCATCTCACTCATCTATGCACTGTAAGAATAGAATTTATTTGAGTAGCATATTCATCAGACATTTCACTACTCACTCTCACTATTTCTTTGAATTACACGTATTTTATATATATAGAAAAATCTTTGTACAACACTTTCAAGTCATATACTTAGGTTATGGATAGCAGTAGAGCACAATTGCAAAAATATAGAAAAACGAAATATATATGTATAGAAACGAACTGCTGACACGCACAAATGCACTCGCGCACGCGGGCGCGTAAAAAAGCAGTTATAATATGCAACACTAACAAAAACGCAAAAGCAAAATAGTGCTGATGTTTCTTTTAGCTATGGTTGTTGTTGTTGTCGTTATTGTTGGCATGAGAATTTGTTATTTCCTCCACCTTATTTGTTTCCTTCCGTTTTTCGTCTTATATTTTGTCGGTTTTTTCTGGTTTTGGATTTTATTTCAATCTTGGCAATATTAAAAAGTAAGCAGCAGCATCAAAAGTGGAGCACACCAATACACAAAAACACACTTCTTATTTGTCTTAGTACTTTTAACGTATGCGCATATATATAGCGACTGTATAGGAATGGTTTTCCGTTTATAATTTTCCCATTGAAATTATTTGCAGTTAAATGTATATGGCAACATATACATATGTACCGTAATTAATTATACTGACATTTAATTGTCGAACGAACGTCTTGAACCGACACCGAAATACGCGATACGCGATACGCGATAAATGAACGCACACACGCACTTACTTTTATACGCAAAAGGCAAAAGCAATCACAAAATTACCGTTGATTTCAATTGGCTGCATCATTCAATAATATTCAATATTGTTGTTGTAGGCAATTGCTGCACTTAATAATTCACTAATTCTTTTTTTTTTTTTGTTATTCTCTTTTATTTTTTAATGCCTTTGCTTTTGCTATTTATTCACTTAACATTACGAATTTTGACATGCGGCAGATTGTCACTAACAATCGAAGAGCTCCGACATGAATGAGCAACACAATCCTTGAGCAAAAGTGTTCGTGCGAAAGAATTTCAACGATTTTCCCATCCACTGTATATGTGTGTATATATATTGGAGTATATATTTTCAATACAGTTTTATACTACTACAGTACACTAACGAGAACAACACGGGGAGCCAGCGAGTGAGCGAACAAAACGAACAACCAACCGACCACACTGTTGATCTCTGTTAAAATACGACGATAATGATGATGGTGATGTCGATGAGAACGATGACGATGACGATGACGACGACGACGACGACGACGACGACGACAACAACGACGACAAAGACTAAATGAAATGTTCCCAACGAAACGTTATGGAATGAAACACTTTCTCAAAGGAAAAATAGATTTCCTTGGTGTTTGTTTTGTTCTTCAATCAATATCCAACATGAGATGCGACTTCATACACGACAACATGCAGACAATGACGACAACGAACATAACATTCGATTTGTTTGATAACGGAAATGACGACAGTGCAAATGAAAATATTTATTTATACAATTTTTGCGTTTGTTTATTTTTTCTTCTTCTTTGAGTTGATTTTATTATTATCGAACCAGTGCCAGCAACAACAAGTGCAACAACAAGCCTGCTCGACTGAAGGAATACGCCTGTTCTATAAGAATTTATGTGCACACACACACATAAACATGAACATGTAATTTTTTGTGAAGGCTTGTGAATGGCAAGAATCTTTATGTTGTCAAAATAGATAATCTCTAAGTGTGTAGGGAGTTAAGTAGTCTTAACTAATTCGCTTTAAAATTGTTGCTTGAATCGTAAGCATTTGAGTCTGCATGAGTTTAAAGTGAAATTTATAATTCAAACTTTTAGCTTAACGAAACTTTTTCTTCGTTTTCCAATAAATTAACTGTTTATTATAACAGAACGCTTTCAACTAAATACATTAATATACACATGCCTATATTTACATTTTCAGCTCTTCGTTTCCATCTACTTAATCAAAAATCAAAACCGAAACCACAATTACTAGCAACCGTCAAAGTACAACCGTACTTCAATGAGCTAACGCATAGACTGATTGGATTTTTGATTTTGCAATTTCTATCAAAATAATGTTCGTTAGAATCAACAGTTGTATAAAGAAAATAGATACAAGCAACAACAACGAAAACTCAAAGTGGGTGGTGATGATAATGGTGTTGATGTAAAGATAACAAGTTCGTGTTGTAATCTCACTCTCAATTCATCCCGAACACATTGAACCTCTCTTCAATTGACACACTTTACGCAATACTCTATAATATTGCTTGCACTCTCATGAGTACAGTTTCTTTCACATGTGAGAGCACACCACTGCCGCCTTTGGTGAATTACTTTTGGGTTCTTCGTCAAGTTTGATATCATACTTAGGGGATGTTTGAAGTTTCTCCTTCTAAATTTAATTCACCTCTAAATTTTGGTGAATTTACTATTTTACCTCAAATGAAGGATATTTTTTGTAAAAGCATATTTTCTATTGCATATAGTGGTTATTTCTTTTTCTTATTATATTATTTTATAAATTTGAGGATATTTTCTCTTAAGACATACATGGAGAAGTAATAGAGATATCAAAGAGAATATTGGTCATATTTAAATTTAAACTAATTGCTCTTGGAATTTGTTGTCTTCTTGGTATTTATTTAATGGGATTTTTATGAAAGGATAATTTCTATTGCATATGGGAATTTTTTATATATACTTTATTTTTAATAAAGTATTAAATTTATTTTAATTTTTTATACATATATACTTTATTTTTAATAAAGTATTAAATTTATTTTAAATTGTATATTATTATTATTATTATTATTATTATTATTATCGTTTTTTTTTTGCGAAATATGAAAATTTTTAAATATTTACTCTTAGGTCATGTGAAGGGGAAATAGTGACATCAAAGAGAATATAGTATTTATATTAAGGATAAATTCTCTTAACTAATAGAGGGATAATAATTTAATTTTAAATATTCTTTAATAATTTAGTGCAACGTGTTCTTAGTTTTAGAGCTATCTTAAGATTGTTTCTATAGCAAACTTTTGCCTGGAATTTCCGGTCTTTGTGCTTCATGGCGCTCTTCTTTTACTTTAAGGGGTAGTTTGTTGCCATTCGTTTAGGATTTTTATCATAACAAATCAAATAGTTTTTAAAATTTTTTTCTCGTATCTAATTTTACATAAATTTAAGATTGCAGACACCGATCTTTGAAATAATTTTAGTCAATTTATGGTCTATTTTGGTACATTATGGTGTTAGTTTCCATGGGGGTTTTCCACAGAAACTTAAAATAGTACTACTGTAATTGGCATTGGTTTTTCGGTGTTGCACAGTTTAACGCTATAAACTTGGCTCCAATCTCTATCTATGGAATAGTTAAAAAGCAGAAAGTGTTGTTGTTTCACAGTACAGGATTTTTAACTCTAATATTGTAGAAGAACCCAATGATCATCCAAAAATAAATAAAAATCTTCTTTTCGAATTTTCTACTTTTTTTTGTTTTTTTTTTTTTGTTGTATTGCATTTTTATTTTATTTTATTTTACAATACTTTTTTTATTGTTTTATTATTCATTATGATCGAATTTCACTTCTTTTACTTTCTATCCCAGAGCATTATTCTGTATAGATCTAGCCAATGTAGCTGTGAGAATTAGTATTGGTACACAACTTAATTTACGCTTCGAAATACATTGTACAAACCCATGTACATGTGTATGTAAATACGCTTGTTTTTTATCTTTGAATACATTAATATATTTAATTTGAAAATATACATACCAAGTAACAAAATTTTGAAAATCAGATTATGTATTCGTCAGATTTACAAATCACATATTTTTCGAGAAAATCTTTACGTCATCGATATTCAGATTGTAAAACCATATATGGTAATAGAAACACCCTATTAGAAGTCAGTCCATCTGGTGTTTTGACTACATTGGCCTGAGCTTTAGCATCATTGCCATGATTTTAATTCCATTTCGAAGTTTGATCTTTTTTGTGTCACTCTTTGTCGCACCTATTCCTGCTCCTGCTCCAATACCCAACTCAGCCAACACTCATTCCCACATAAAATGAATATTTATGAAGATTTAAAAAACATTCTCTACTTTTTTGCCTCTTTATTGTTTTATGATTTGCAATTGTTCTTGTTTTTTTTTTTTCTTATATAATATTATTTGTTGTATTTATCGCAAAAAAGAGAATCCATAGAGGATTGTTACTGTTACTTATGTGCATATATTCATGAATCACTCTATACTTCGGTATGTGCTCATATTTGTTGTACAACAAATCAACCAATCAAACCACCAACAAAACTATCATTTAACAAACCAACCATTCAAGCAATGACCAAACAAACGAATCAACCATTGCTACCGCTGCTTCTGCTGCTGCTGCTGCTGCTGTTATATGGTTAGTTGTCGTTCGTTGTTGCCACCATCAGTTATCATCAAACATCCTCGTCATCGTCATCGTCATCAACATCAACATAGTGAAACATCAAACATCAATGTAGCCTCCCTACACTCGTTTCACTTTTTGTTGTTCTTTTACTTTTCAAAAAAAATAAAAAATGATTTTGAATATATTTGCGCTCTCCTGTGGTGTGCTGTTTTTTTTCTAAATTGTTGTGGTTTATTTCTTAAATGATTTCATTATTTTTCTTGTTTCACTTCATGTTGTTAGCGCTGCACTATGTTTAACAGTTGGCCAAAAAATGAGAGAAAATAATTTTTAGCCTGAAAATTACGATTTTCAAAAAAGAAAAAAACAAAAACAAAACCCAAATGCACTTCAAAATATTGTCTAAATTTTAATTTTGTTTTATAGTGCAGACTTATGATTAACATTCTTAGAAATGGGTGTAAGATCTACGCCACAGCTGCGTAAGAGGGAGTTACCTTTAGGGGAGCAAAACATATTCCTGATCCATCTTAGTTTTTTCTTCCCAACCTTTTTCCGGAATATTCTTATTCCTTGCCTTCAGCCCCTAGCTGGCACCCGCATTACATTAAATTCGCTGTAATTTCACCCAGAGAGCCCGTAGAAGGATAAAATGTATAATCAACCCACTTTAATTTTCCAAACCCAACATTTCTTTCAAATATACTTACCTCCTATCTACACTCCTTATAGACATTCCCTGCAATATCAAAATATATGAAAATCGGCACAACCTCCTGGCTGCGAAGGGACTGCCTTTAGATATGTAAAATATGAAATTGACCACCATTGACCACCTTAGGTGCTCTTGTAAGTCTCTAAAAATTATGAAATTCATATGAAAGGTGATTGTCCCAGTAATCAATTTTTAATAATTGTTAATAATTGTTAATATTTTTTCGCTATAAAACTTATTTTTAACCAAATAATTAACTTTAACTCTCAAAAATTAAATTTTGATCATTTCTTACTTACTATCTTTTTGTCCTCAACAAATACGCAAACGTGACACTGTGCACTGTTGATACTGTAGTTAGTTATACTCAGAATAGCCATGTGTTAGTGCCTACGATTGTTGTTGTTGTTATTGCTGATTTTTTGACGATTGTCATTGTCATTGTATTATCACTACAATTCTTCTTGTTGTTGTTATAATTTTGGTCAATCTTTGGTTGGTTTTAACACGACCTCCCCACACAAACCATCTCTCTACGTTTTGTGCAAAATTTATTGATAATTTATTTTGACATTTGTGGTTTCATATTATCATTATTGTTTTCATGGCGCAAAAAAAAAAAAATAAATGCAAAGAATTACTTTTATTGTTTTGTTATTTTTGACCAACACCATTAACAACACCATTATGAACACCAACCACCCTACCCTACCCCCCACCATATAGCACTTGACAAAATAACAACTATGCGTATATGTTTGCATTGGTAATTTTATGGGCGTGTTTTTCATTTAGAATTTCAATGTTTTATGATGTTGATGTCATGAATGAATGGATAGAATGGATGGTGTAATAGAACAAAGTAGAGTTGTTGATGGTTTACTAAAAATGATTCACCATTTCCTGAAGGTTATACTTATTTAAATGAAGTTTTTTGTCTAATGTGATTTTTTTATATTTTTTATTGACTTGTTTTTTTGCGCGTTTTTCTGTGATATTTATTTTCATTATTTTACGCTTTCGTTTTTTCCATTTTTTTTTCCTCCCTTTTTTTATTTGTGGGTCATTCTGTCAATGGTATTGAAAGAATAACATTCAACAAAAATTTACATAAAGTAATATTGACAAAGAAAAAATCTCCTTACAGTCGGCTGGGGCCGACCAAACTATACCCTGCATATGTAGATTTATATATAAAAAGTTTACTCGAATATCCAACTTTTCTTTTATTTCCACTTTTCGAGAAACAATTTTTGTATATACTACTAATTTACACCCGAAATATGGTTGACTTTGACGAAGTAAAAGGATTTTAAGATAATTCCGAGGCTTAGTATGGGAGCTATATAAAATTGGGCGTGGCTTGCCACTTTCTAGTAAATCCAATTAATTTTTCAACGTTAATCCACACCTTAAATTTGGTGTCCTACGTTGAATAGTTTCTAAGTTATGGTGGTTAACATTTTTGTTTAATTTCCTCAACTTTGTATGGGAGCCCCAATAAGAAGTGGGCGTGGTACGCTGATTTTTCGCCAGATTATTTCCGACTACCATATTAACCTAAGTGTTAATTATGATTGTTCTAGACGGAAGGATACAGAAGTTACAGCTATTTCAATTTAAAAGAAATTCGGTCATTTTGTATGGCGGCTACTATCAACAGTGGGCGTGGCGCGTCCATTTCCTGCGAGTCTAGTTGCTCCTACATTACTAATCCATACCTAAAATCTCGTTCTTTTACGCTAAATGGTTTATAAGTTATGTCGCTTAAAAGTTTTAGTTTAATTCCCTTGACTTTGTATGGGAGACCCATGAAGGAGTGGGCGTGGCACACTGATTTTCTGCCAGATTATTTCCGACTACGATATTAATTTAAGTGTCAATTATGGTTATCCTAGACAGAAGATTGCCGAAGTTACAGCAGTTTCAATTTAAAATTTGTATGGGGGCTACGATAAACAGTGGGCGTGGTGAGCCCATTTCCTGTGAGCCTAATTGCTCGTACAATACTAATCCATACCTTTTGTTCCGTTGTCCTAGGCTAAATGGTTTGTAAGCTATGGAGCTTAAAATTTTAGTTTAATTCACTCGACTTTGTATGGGAGACCCATGAAGTAGTAGGCGTGGCACACTGATTTTCTGCCAGATTTTTGCCGACTACGATATTAATTTAAGTGTCAATTATGGTTATTCTAGACAGAGGATTGCCGAAGTTACAGCTGTTTCAATTTAAAATTTGTATGGGGGCTACGATAAACAGTGGGCGTGGTGCGCCCATTTTCTGTGAGCCTAGTTGCTCGTACAATACTAATCCATACCTCAAATCTCGTTGTCCTACGCTAAATATTTTGTAAGTTATAACCGGTAACATTTTTTTTAATTTCCGCAACTTTGTATGGGAGACCCAAAAAGGAGTGGGTGTGGCATATTGATTTTCTGCCATGTTATTTCTGACTAACGTGTTAATCTAAGTGTCAATTATGGTTATTCTAAACAGAAGATTGTAGAAGTTACAGCAGTTTCAATTTAAAAGAAGTACAGACACTTTGTATGGGAGCTACGCTAGAAAGTAGGCGTGGCTCATCCACTTTTGGTGAGGTTATATAGTAGTATAATATAACTCTATGTGCAAAATATTGTTGTCCCAAGTGGTATATTGTGTGAGTTATAGCAAGTTAAAGATTTTGAAAATTTCGAGGTTAGTCGCTTTGAATGCTTGGTGTGGGCGTGGTTATTGACCGATCATGCCCAATATCAATCCCCTCCGTACCCTTGGATCATAGATTACTTATGCCAAATTTCATCGAAATAGCTCAATATTTACTCAAGTTATCGTGCGAACCAGCCAGGTGACAGACAGACGGACGGACGGACGGACGGACGGACGGACGGACGGACGGACGGACGGACGGACGGACGGACGGACGGACGGACATCGTTAAATCGAAAATTTAATCGACGCTGATCACGAATATATATCCATGTCTATATCTCCGGAGATTCCTTCAAGTGGACACAAACATCTGACCGAAATGAATATACCATGCATATTGCATTATGCAGGGTATAAAAATACATAGCATAGAATTTTGTTATTGTTCTTTTTATTTTATACCAAGTACTTTTCATTTTTTTATTCCTGTTATTTACGCTTCAAAATAAAATTATTGGCATTACATAAAAATTAATATTGTATTTTTGCTCCTGCTCATATACAAATACTATAGACCCATACTATGTTATATGCTTCTTTAGAATTCATTTACATATCTGGTCGCTTACTTTTAGCATTTTTTATTAATTTTTATATATATATTTTTTTTTTTTTGTACCAATGGTGAGCTGCCACATTTTATTAAGAGCAATAATAATAAATGATGATAATAATAATTTTCAAATCAAAATTACATAAAATAAAAAATACGAAATAACAACCAAACAAATTATGACAAAACAAAAAGGTTTTTTTTTATAGAGCATTGATTATTACAAAGATTACAAAATTATACTACATCATCTATATTTATTGATCATAAAAGATAATCATGATGAAATTATTTACATATACGAGTATATATGTAATATGTAAATAATAAACAAATGAAATTACTTAAATATTACAATCAACATTGTAGTAATGGCACATTTTTTTTTACTCTATAGCAATAAATATTGGTCAAGACAAATAATACTCGTAGTACTTTATTTAAAAGAGGAGTCATATAAATTCCTTTAGAATGTGCTTATTCGTGGTAATTTTTTTTTCCGAATAAAATAACAACAAAAATCACAATAATTTTTTCTGTTGTTTATTTTCTTTAAATTTTGACCTTTATAATTTGTTTGACCATTTTTAGAAAATTATATCTGGTAAATGTCCACCATGTCCAAAGATCAACAGTTTTTTCGGCATTTTCCATCACTTTTTTCAGTATTTCTGATTCAATTCTGGCAATTTTGTTGCGTATGTTGGCCTCAAGTTGTTCGAGAGGGTTTGATTTTTTGGAATAAATCTTGATTTTTAAGTATCCCCACAAAAAAAAGTCAGGCGAAGTCAAATCATGTGAGCGTGGTTTCGAAAACAATCGACCAGGTAACATTACCTTCAATAAATCCATTGTTTTACCAGCAGTATGGCATGTTGTGCCATCCTATTGAAACCAGTAATCATCCACGTCATTTTCATCCAGCTCAGATACCAAAAAATCTCATATCATTATCCGATATCGCACTCCTTTGACCGTTACTGTGGCACCAATATCATCCTCGAAAAAAGATACGGTCCAATGCCTCTATCAGAGCATACACCGCACCAAACAGTACATTTTGGTGAATGTAAAGGCTAGAGTGCTGCAAGAATGTATTCGTTTGCATCTTCAAAACACTCGATTGATAATAGAATAGAATCTCTCATTCATTCTCGCTAAGCAAATACGAATTAGAATGAATATGTGTATGTTTCGTTTTCATAGGATGAGTAGAATCTCAACATTTGCAAATGGAAATAAAGCATTTGAGAGTACTCTAAACTCTTCATTTTGCTTCTCTATGTTACATTACAATACATATAAGCAAAAAATTCAATAGATAAGACAACATGACGCCTCAAATCGCAGTAATACAAATCATCAGCGCCTGTCATGATAAGCAACAACAATTATAACGTACAACATACTCGTAGTACTCTCAAACTCTCGTAGTACTCTCGAATATTTGTTTATTTGAAGAGAAAAAACGAATGTATGGAATATATCTTGTACAAGAAATGAGTGGAGTATTTTATTTACCTAATATTTTACTCTCACTCATTCTCATTCTATTTAAATATGCTTTGCAAATATTATACATGTTTTGAGAGTAAAGAGAATCATTCGAAAATCAAATATATTCTCACAGCTCTTTAGTAAAGGTACTTCATGGATCAATTGAGTATTTTTTCAGTGCCCCCAATAACGAACGAACGAATTCCACACAACGTAAAATGTGCCTCATCTGTCATGATCACATGAATGCAAAAATTTTGAAAATAACATTTCACAATTTCAACTCTTTCTTGTGGTGTGTAATGCTCCATGGTAAAAAAATTTTACTGGTTTGACATTTCTAACGGGCGCTGTTACTTGTAAAGGCACTTCATGGATCAATTGAGGATTTTTTCAATGCACCCAATATCGAGCGTATTTGCCTATATTTCAACTCTTTCTTGCGGTGTGTAATAATGCTCCTTGGTAAAAAATTGTACTGGTTTGACATTTCTAACATAGGGTACCACAAGAAAATCACAATACATAATCGACTAAAATAAATTCCAGTTGATTCAATAAATCATTCTTCTCTGAAAACCATTCACCGTGAGAATGCTGGAAGGTGGCTGCTCATGTTGGAAGATTTTAACGAACAGACCTAGTGTACCACCATTTTTTAGACTATTTTAAAAACAGCCACCCTATCACTTATCATATTTACCTAAAGAAAATTGTTTAATTAACATTGATTTTCCCCCCCAACTTATTAAATTATTGATAAAATGAATATACCCTAATTCATTCATATACTTGATCTATTCGCAAGTGATGTTACACGGAAATGAGATTTCAATTGAATATATTTTCAAAAATGCACATATACTCGTACCTTCACAATGCTTGTAAGGATAAGAAATTTCATACGGATACAAATTTCACTTGAAGCCATAATCAGTAAGCGTTCAGTCGGATTAAATGCATTTTATCAAAATTGTTTGCATCATCTTCATCATCTTCATCATCATTACACTACATACATTATCAGTCTGATAGTAATCTTTGGCGAGCACCATATAAATACATCTACACACATACATTTACACATATGTAGTTATCTCCAAAGAAAATTCATAAATTTCTATAGTACTTAATTATAAATGCATATGTATGTGTGTGTGTGTGTACACGTGCATGTAAATTTCCAAATTTATACTAAATGATTTATTTTGCCTCTCTCTACACAATTACATCAACATATATGTATGTACATAGGTATGTGCTTACATATATTTTTGCATGTATGAATAAATGTACATAGAAACAGAAATTTGGTAGCAACAATAAAAATTATTTTCAAAATTTCAATGATTTACATGTTGATAATCATACATCATACAAGCATGGTATTTAAATATAATTTAGTACCATTTTCATTCTTTGAATTCATTTTATACAAAAAAAATATAGAAATTTTTCAATTTCAAAAGTTTTTTATTTTTTTTTTCGATTTCTTTAGTTTTAATTGCCAACAGCAATGACAATACTAGTGTAATTAGCTAAGGAAAATTTTGTATGAAATTACAAATGTTTAATACACACACATTCACACATACATACCTACCCTCTTATATATATGTTATATGTATCTTGCATCATCCATGTAGGTACGCCAAGGCCAAGCTTCATACACAGTCCTTCAGATGTATGTATGTATGTATGAATATGTTTACATAAATTAAAATCTAATGAAATGTAATAAGAAATTCTAATTTGTACCATTTAAGCATCAAATGCCGTTGCCATCACTAACAGCAACCAGTAAATTTAACCGGTATTAACACTACTACATATATTCATATACATTTATTATATATTATCATCACCTTGATGCCAGCAAACACCAGTCAGTCAGTCAGTCAGTCAGTCAGTTAGTCAGGCAGTCAGTGTGAGCAACCACGCAACCCACTATTTTTTAGGCAAATAAGTCATCTTAATGATTTTCCTGGAATTTTAATTAAACTATTTCCTGTAGCGTCGTCTACTACATATAACAACAACAACACAACAATAACAACAACAACATAAATTTCGTTATAGTTTGAAATACGTCACCCAGCCACAGCTGTAATATACTAGTAGTAATGTACTAGTAAAGCATATGTAACTACATGCAATTCTAAATATTACCATGACTACAGATATTTGCTATTATTCCCTTTTTTTTAACCCCTTAACCTTTTGACACACGATCTCATCCATCGAGTGTATATTAAATACGATATGATTATTATACCCTGCATAATGCAATATGCATGGTATATTCATTTCGGTCAGATGTGTGTGTCCACTTGAAGGAATCTCCGGAGATATAGACATAGATATATATTCGTGATCAGCGTCGATTAAATTTTCGATTTAACGGTGTCCGTCCGTCCGTCCGTCCGTCTGTCTGTCACCTGGCTGGTTCGCACGATAACTTGAGTAAATATTGAGCTATTTCGACGAAATTTGGCACAAGTAACCTATGATCCTATGATATATGGGTGCCGTAGCTCAGTGGTTAGTGTGTTCGCCTTCTGATCTGTAGGTCGTGGTTCAATACCCGGCTGATGCATAACAAATTTTATATCGAAAAGATTTTTCTTTCGAATGGTACCCACCTGTCGGCAAGCAATTGGCAATTCTTCCGACAGTAACAACTTGCCATGAAAAAGCTTCTAAAAAGAACTCTGTGACAAAGCTCAGAAAAAGTGATGTCACAAGTGTTCTGCCGTTCGGAACCGGCTAAAATAAGTAGGTCCATTCTAATACTGTCCAAAATTTAAGACGCACAACAGTAATAGAAGAGAAGCTCGGCCAATGAGCCCTTTGGGGCTTTAAGTGCCACATATTTATTTTTTTTTTTAACCTATGATCCAAGGGTACGGAGGGGATTGATATTGGGCATGATCGGTCAATAACCACGCCCACACCAAGCATTCAAAGCGACTAACCTCGGAATTTTTAAAATCTTTAACTTGCTATAACTTACATAATATACCACTTGGGACAACAATATTTGGCACATAGAGTTATATTATACTACTATATAACCTTGCCAAAAGTGGTTGAGCCACGCCTACTTTTTAGCGTAGCTCTCATACAAAGTGTCTGTACTTCTTTTAAATTGAAACTGCTGTAACTTCTACAATCTTCTGTAGAATAACCATAATTGACACTTAGATTAACATGGCAGTGAGAAATAATATGGCAGAAAATCAGTGTGCCACGCCCACTCCTTTTTGGGTCTGCCATACAAACTTGCGGAAATTAAAAAATATCTTACCGGTTATAACTTGCAAACTATTCAGCGTAGAATAACGAGATTTAAGGTGTGGATTAGTATTGTACGAGCAACTAGGCTCACAGGAAATGGGCGCGCCACGCCCACTTTTTATCGTAGCCCCCATACAAATTTTAAATTGAAACAGCTGTAACTTCGGCAATCTTCTGTCTAGAATAACCATAATTCACACTTAAATTAATATCGTAATCGGAAATAATCTGGCAGAAAATCAGTGTGCCATGCCCACTCCTTCATGGGTTTCCCATACAAAGTCGAGGGAATTAAACTAAAACTTTTAAGCTCCATAACTTACAAACCATTTAGCGTAGGACAACGAGATTTAAGGTATGGATTAGTATTGTACGAGCAACTAAGCTCATAGGAAATGTGCGCGCCATGCCCAGTGTTTATTGTAGCCCCCATACAAAATGATTGAAATTCTTTTAAATTGAAACAGCCGTAATTTCGGAAATCTTCTGTCTAGAATAACCATAATTGACACTTAGATTAACATGGTAGTCGGAAATAATATGGCACAAAATCAGTTTGCCAAGCCTACTATTTCTTGGGTCCCCGTACAAAGTTGCGGAAATTAAAAAAAAAATGTTACCGGTTATAACTTGCAAACTATTCAGCGCAGAATAACGATATTTAAGGTGTGGATTAGTATTGTAAAAGCAAATATACCCATAAGAAATGGGCCAGCCACGTGTGTTGTTTATAGTGGCTCCCATACAGGATGACTGAATTTCTTTTAAATTGAGATAGCTGCAGCTTCTGTAATCTTTTGTCTAGAACAATCATAATTAATAGTTAGGTTAATATGGTAGTTGTACATGATCTGGCAAAAAATTAACTAGCCACGCCCACTTCTTAATGGGGCTACCATACAAAAATGCGAAAATTTTAAAAAATTTAAACCGCTATAACTTTCGAACTATTCAACGTAGGACAAACAAATTTAAGGTGTGGATTAATATTGAAAAATTAATTGGATTTACAAGAAAGAGGTAAGTCTCGGAATTATCTTAAAAACCTCCTTTAAATTATCCCTTTTAGAACTCTCATAACATACAAAGTACTTCGTCAAGGTCAACCATATTTCGGGTGTAAATTAGTAGTATATGCAAACATTGTTTTTCAAAAAGTCGAAATAAAAGAAAAAGATGGATATTCGAGTAAACTTTATATATATATATATATATATATATATATATATATATATATATATATATATCTATATATGCAGGGTATAATTTGGTCGGCCCCAGCCGACTGTAAGGAGTTTTTTTTTCATATATATGACTAAGGAATAATAGAAATAATAGAAAGAGATAGGGATGATGATTATGACAACGATAATGATGATGATGATGATGATGAAGATGATGAACAACAATGATGCCTGCTAATAATTTCACGATTTCATAATACAATTTTGAATTTTGAAATTCAACTACTCGCACATCAGCAAACAACTGCAACAGAAGAGATATTATAGGTAAATTCATCTACATAATATAAGTACATATGTATGTACATACAAAAACATATGTAACATATATATAATATGCACATGTATGTATAAGCAAATAAAGCAAAACTGATGCCGAATATTCGGTGTTGTTGTTGAGTTGATTGAAAATTCCATTTTCATGTTGTAGGAGTATACTTGCAATAATGCAAGTACTAAGCGTATTATACCTATGCAATTAATTCATCTTATCTTGTTGAATATTGATTGCTTTTATTGTTTTTGGATTATTTTACTTTTCTGCTATACTTCTTTTTCTTCTATGTACTACTTCTTTATACTCTACGAATCCATGTTTAACCACAGCAGCATTTATATGTATTCTATGTGGGCAATCAGATCCAGCTTCGCTGAAATATGATTTGAAAAACTTCCAGTTTATGAAGTATTTAAATCTAACTAATTGTACAAAATGTCTTTATAGTATCGAAAAAAAATGTTGTAGAACCCGCAATATAAAGTAACGCTGTGGAACCCGCAATATAAAGTAATTCTGTGGAACCCGCAATATAAAGTAATGCTGTGGAACCCGATTTTTCGTAATTTCAGTATTAAATTTCTCTAAACAAGAAACACAAACCAAATCGTACTATATTATTACATTTTTCCATTCCATAAAACAGACAGTTATTTTAGATACTGAATATTTGATGGATCAATCCAATTTGTATATGGTTTCAAGAATTTTTCTACAGAATGCATATATACAAAAATTCATATTTGCATAGATTATATTGATTGTAAAATAATAACATATATGCACACCTACTTGAATGTGCATTGCTCTTATGGATGCTATACTATCAATCATTATTAATCAGCTCAATTGTGCATTATATTATTTTCTTTTTTTTTTTCTCTTGCATCTATGTATTTCTTATTTTGACATGTCGCTGTTTGATCTTGTATCTATGTGTGTGCGAGTGTGTGTGCGCGCCATTATAATGCAATTTGAAATTTTTCCAAAAACATCAGCAATTACTAATACGAAATGAAGCAACATTTCCGTTGTTGCCTTATCATTTCCTAGCATACTTCATTATAACTGTGCATCAGACACCTAACTCTTTGGCCATAAAAAATTCACCTCACCTTGTTATTATTCTCAATGCACTCATTTGCCTTTTTTTTTATTATTAAGTCTACGTATTTTTGTTGATTCCACCCCACCAGATTTGACTGTAATTTTTTACAACATGTATATTCTAATATTGAAAAATTCATATCGAATCGAAATGTGTTGTTTGTGTACATATAGTAAAATTTTATGGGGAATAATTTTGTACAACATTTTCACCCATTAGCTCTCTCACGAAAGGTTCGTTTTGACCCCTTTTTGAAAAGTCTGAATAAAATGGCATTTGAAAGGTCGCTAGAGGGTTAAAATATTCTAGAAAATTATTCGCTGAAAAATGTTACTAAAGATATTCTCAGACAACATCTTTATACATTGAACGTAAAACTCCACAAAAAATAAAAAACAAATATGTCCCCTTGAAATATGCAACTATTTTATGCATTCTTTTATAATTTGTTCATAAATATAACTCCAGCTCTTTTTGAGGGTGATGGTTTGGCGCTTGTGATATCATATTGCAGTCATCGCCCTAATCAGAAACTGAGCTACACATGATGTCCAGATATGAGTCCATTGCTGGTGGAATTATTCCGCCCACAGATAATGACCCTGAAATTGTGCTACAGTGTTATTAGCGAACTGAAATGATAACTGAGCAATAAATACAAATTTAATGTCTAGTTTTGTAAACGCATTTCAACGATTTTTTTTTTTTTTTTTACAAAGACAAAAATATTTTTAGTAGATATTTTATGCATCATTTGATACTTTTTTTTTTAATAAAAAATTTATAAACCTTCAGATTCAAAAATCATATATATTTTCCAATAACACTGTTCTAGTCTTTGACATGGCATTTCTTTTTATCAACGTTCTATTAAATTATGTCGGTTAGGCGCTAGCCTACTAAATTGATCTGTACCCACCAGAGGGCTGTTTCATGTCAAATTGTCGAGAAATCGATTTTCACAATTTCCCACCTTTTTTCACCAAAAAAAAACCGAAAATATATGTAACCATCAACATAACATAAAGAACATAAAGAAAAAATTATAGAAAATAAATTTTTAAATTTATCCTTAAATGTCCTTGAAGAAAAAACAATTATTTTCTTAAAAAAAAACTAAAATTTGTTAATTTTGTCCGATTAAAATAAATAAATAAATATGTGGCACATAAAGACCCAAAGGGCTCATTGGCAGAGCTTCTCTTCCATTACTGTTGTGCGTCTTAAATTTTGGACAATATTAGAAGGGACCTACTTATTTTAGACTGTTCCGAACGGCAGAACACTTGTGACATCACTTTTTCTGAGCTTCGTCACAGAGTTCTTTTTTTAGAAGCTTTTTCATGGCAAGTTGTTACTGTCGGAAGAATTGCCAATTGCTTGCCGACAGGTGGGTACCTTTCGAAAGAAAAATCTTATCGATATTAAATTTGTTATGCATCAGCCGGGGATTGAACCACGACCTACAGATCAGAAGGCGAACACACTTCCAAATCTCCAAAACCAAATAAAATTAAATTAAATATTTTTTTTTTTTATTTTCGATAGTTATTCGGAATTTTCTGTACCATTTCTATGTCATATTCACAAGACAAAGTTCTATATGAAAACTATCAGATAATTTGCAAATATAATTCTATATATTTATTTATAAATCATATTTGTGTGCCATTCATTGAACAAAACAAAAATGCTTATGTCAAGGTTTTCTTGTGCATAAAATTGAAATTCAAGTGAATTTACTACGAAAATATATATTAAACGCTGACAAATGCAAATACAATACCCGAGGGGTACTCCCGCCCCCCTTATATGATATGATTATGAATAAATATTCGTAGCAGAGCAAAAATTCAACATAATAATAATAATAATAATTACCATCAAGCTGAAGAGTGAAAATACAATAACCACTGATTAATGTTGGAATTGAAAGTTACGCGGAAGTGATTGCCATTGAGATGATATTTATTCATATGTACATTCATATGTATATAACATATAATATGAATAATGCATATGTATAATTCATCAAAGTAAATAATTTAATATAAATAGATTCATTATCAACGTCATCATTATCATCATCATCGTCATCAACATCATCATCATCAACATCATCATCATCATCATCATCATCATTATAACCATAACAATTCATGTCAGTAGCAGCAACAACAGCAGTTTGGGAGAAAAAAAAAACATAAATAACATCAATTAATTGTACATAATAATTCTTGATTTACTTGAGAAAAACACACTCGAATGAGTACTAATTTGTCTACATATACATATGTAATTTTTTTTTTTTTTGTTGTAGTTGTAAATACATATACATATATATATCCATGAAATAAAATTATAAACTCTTACTACAATATATAAAATGCCATCTGTAGAATTCTTACCAACCTACTCCTTTCCAAATTTTTGTTTCGGTCGACTCTCAAAAAAGATTGCTTCACTTCAAATTATTATGCATAATTTTGAATAAATCGTAATAAAACCGTTCAACAATATTTCTACAATATTACAATAAGACGTATAAGTTCTTCAAATGCGAGCACGTACATATTTTAGATATATACATACTTAGGTTTGTACATTGCATGATTGCTGTATGTTCTTTGAAGGACTTGCGTAAACTTTGTTACAAAACTTTACCATTTGCAACATATTCGGCACGCACATACGCACACGCACACACAGAAACACATATGTAAACACATGTTTACACACACACCTTTACATTTCCTTTTAAACGATGTAATCATACCAACAATATCACTGTATCTTCTCGCCTCTCAATTAGTTCTTGCTGCCTTCTTGCTATAATGACACCCAACAAAATCAAAATAATTATTATAATCATCATCATCATCATCATCACCTGCATCTAAACGGAAATTTCATTATAGCCACTCATATACGCTAATGAAGCATGTAAATATGAATATCTATATATTTAAATATATTTATGTAATATGTATTCCTAGTGTATTAAATACATAGTACGTAGTAATGTAGTAGTAGTTTTAGTAGTTTTATTGCAAATGTATGTAATGAATGTAAATTAGCACAAAACTTTCTTCTTTCATATGTAGATACTATTGCGCAGCCACGCACACTCGTACACGCAGACATATTCACTTGCATTTACCTTTACACAGCCTGTTAAATAACAAACAGACACACACACACACACACACACATATATATATATTTTGATATAGTAAGTATATAAATATTGAATTAAAATATTTAAGAGAGCAAATAAGACAATATTTATAGATGCAAGCTTTGTGAATATAGTAACGTTTTTATTTTAACTTTAGTTTAGTTAGTTTGTAAGAAAAATAAAATCAAATGATATTTGTTATAAGTGGTGGTACAACTTAACGATAATACTTCTACTTTATATAATATTGTATGTAAGTATAATATTTATGCGAATAAGGGCCATTTTCATTTGAGTTAACCTAGATTCGATAGATTTTTAATTTCACAGTAGCGAGTTAACTTTAACATAACCACTAAATATCCAAGGATTAACATCTAATTAACTGAATGTAAAAATTAGCTGATTGTGGACACTCATTGAAATTGCAATACAAATTTAAATAGCCATATCAAATTCGTTCGTTCATTTTGTTTTCAAGAAAATTTATAATTTAGATTTTCAAGATATACAGAATAAGGACGATACAGAGGATTGTAGCGTAGCTAGTGAATTAATTGTCAATAGATCAATTCGGTAAAGGACTATGGTTTTCATGTATAGCGAAAAGAAGTACCGTGACCAATTTAGAATAGCAAAGAGGTAGCTGTACGCAGATAGGAAGCAGTTGCTTTGAATATTGGTTCATTAATCAACAATTTGGATTTGGATATCTGAAAGAATGGTACAGGCTACATCATCACGGGATCTCTCCTGAATTTCAGTGCGAATGTGGTCAGTTTTTTTTAGTTGGCACTCTATTGTGTTCTTTTTTTTGTTTAAAAATTGGTTAAAAATTTTTCAATTTATAACAATGAAAAATTGTTTTGCACCCCTTTCATCACTCATTTTGCTTTTTTTTTTTTTAATTATTAAAACAAAATTGCCACTCTTTTGTTTACTTTTTAAGGTTAATTCATTACTGAGTGAAACTGAAATTTATTTACTTATATGTTAACAGATATATTTGAGTTAATGTTCACTTAAGGTTAACTCGTCACTATGAAAATGGTCCTAAGTCTGTGAAAATTATTTCATTCGAATATCCAAAAGAAATTCTTTGAATTATAAAAATACACTATATAATATATGGTATATTAAATATCAAATTGAATAAATTTTGTGAAGAATAGTAATATTATAATAATCAGTTCCTCATGTCGTATGATTAATATTGTTTTACGTATCTTCAATTAAAGATCGTTCATACGAACTGATGACCATTCATATTAAAATCATTTTAATTTATTGTAATAAATATATGTACAGTGCCTCTGCTGGAAGGCTGATATTTACACTACGAAGCATTGTGCATGTTTCTTACTATATCTGAAAAAGTCGTGCATAAAATAATGCAATGAAAATATATACAATAATATTGCTGCCATCTAAATATCTGTAGCATATTAATAGAAAAATCAAATCGAATTTAATATGCTTATATTGAAAGCAAGTATCAATGAATATTCTCTTATTTCTATAAAAACTTGCTTACGACTGCATACGATTATTCGTACACATACACATACATACTAGATGTAGGAGCAAAATATTTATGAAATGAACATTTGCAAGCAAATTATTTGACACGAACTATTCGTATTTACATAGATGCGTACATAACCGCCAGCTAAAAACTGAAGTAAAAGAATACACAAAGCAATTCAATGGAAGTGAATATGAATTAAAAAAAAAAGCAAGTATTGTACAAGTGAAAGAGACAATAAAATCTAAACTCATTCATAGAGGAGTGCACGCATGCATGTATGTATATATATGATAAATATATGTGTATAGGTACATGTATAATATTCATATGTAATAATACGCTTTATTTGCATGTGGTATTTTCTTATTTCCGTTCAAATTGACGCGAACACACGGAAGCGGAACTTGGCAATAAGTTGTAAAATTTTCAAGTTAATATACACAAGCTTGCATACATGCAATATGACAAAGGAGATATGGAATTTTATTGAAACTCCAACTCAATATGATGTGTGTGATGTGAAATGAAGGAGAACAAATATAAAATGCACTTGTAACATTTAAAAGCAATAAAAGATAAGGTGTTCTACAAATATGTATGTGTGTACAATGATATTGATGATAGATTTGGCTTTGAGTGTGAGAACATACATATGTTGAAAAAAATTTTTGTGTATAATGCAGAATCACACATTATCTATAAGTACATATAAATTTTTCTACAATTGGGCGTTCGAAAAAGTTATGTTACAAATTTCACCAAATCAGAAGCACTTTAGAGCTTAGAGCTTTATTAAACCAAATATGTACTGTTTTGATCGATGACATTTTGATTGATGACTTTTGGAGTTAAACCATTATTCCATCTATGTAGAACTTCTGCTATATGGTGGATGTATCCAAACTTCCCAACCGAGCTCCATCAGTTTCTGGCGGGTCATCAAAGATGTATGTGGTCATGATGGAACACAACACCTTTTCTCTTGATCAATTTTGGCCATTTTAATTGAATTTCTTGCTTCAATCTCGTTAATGGTTGACAGTAGGGATGGGAATCAATAATTTTACCGGATTGTAAAAGCTCATAATGAACAATTCCGTTCCAATTCCACCCGACGAAAATGGTCAAACCACTTAGCTGCTGTTGTGTTTTTAGTTACAGCATCATCTCCGTAAATTTCACCAAATTTTTCAACAGCCTGCGACGCCTTCGTACGTTTTCTGTAATAGAAAAGCAAAATATGACGATAATGCTCTGAAATTGAATTGAATTGAATTTACCAACGAAAATATTATGTAGAATAAGCTATTCGCTGCAATATAAAATAGTTCTAAAATTATGACAAGATAATATCAATCATAAAGCAATTCATAATGCGGGCCGAAGTATTGCTTTGATGAAAAAATAATATTTTGGAAAACGATTAACTTCATATGTCTGCTTTATAAAATTTTTAAATATTTTCAAGAGTAAAAAAATATCTTCAAAGATATGCCAAAAACAAAAAAACATTACAAAAAATAATATTACATATTAAACAAAGCAATTAACTTGTGAAATTTCAAATGGATTTTATTTTACAACATTTAACATAATATTACAAACAAATAGAAATACACAAATAAATACATGTGCCCAATAAACTAAATGAAATGAAATTGAATTAATTGAATTGTAAAATAATCGCAATCAATTAAATTTACAAACAAATCGTTGTAAAATTATTTTAAATTCATTTCAATTTAATTATATCACAAATAAATATGTACATGCATGTTGTACAAATATAGATTATTTTGGGGCCAGCAGCACCATAATAATAGTAATTGGGATAGGAATATTTTATTGAAGTATCATTACATATTTACATACTGCTCTAGTCTGTGTATATTATTGGCGAATGATCATGTATGCATTATATAGGGTATAGCTACATAATTAATGATGCTTTTAATATAAAATAGAAAGCAGTATTCGTCAGCAAAATTAAAAACAATATTTATATATATGATTCTAAATATGGTATATAATGAAATTTGAATTTACTAAATACATTTCCATAACATATATTCATATTTCAATAGCAAATATGGCATATAAAATAAATATGCTTCCTCTTTGTGTATGTGTGTGTGTGTCTAATTACGTAAATGATATACAAATAAAATGCAACCATCAAAAACACATTACAATATACTTTTTACATCATCGACACAACAGAATATAATATAGAAATGTTTATGAAATATTTTATGTATTGTAAAATTCTCTAAAACATGAGTACCTATGCCTTGAGGCCTTTTGCAGCAGAGCAGCAGAGGGATAAAAGAAAGAAAGGAAGGAAGAGTATTCAACATTCATTATTCGACTCATTAATTCGGGATTTCAATGTGCAAGTCTCCAAAGAAAACTCAATTTCTTGCCAACAAGATGTGAAAGCAGAATTATATCGATGAATAATATTAACTAAATGGCTTCTTGAATTATTGTTCACGTTTGGATATTATTTTGTAATAATGTCGAGCAAAATGTATGAAATTAATTTCCAACCAAATTGCAGTACCCAGAATACGAGGAGAAAATAGCTTATACCTTTATTGATCCTCTATTGATTCTTTCACTTCATTTTCAATCACCCTGCTTTTCTATACAAAATACTCCCAAATTTTGTTACTACTTCCCAATGCACTGATGTTGGCTTATGAAAGCTCACAATGTCAAATATTTGAACCACACAACAATTTGAAGAACCATACCGAAAAAATTATTACTTTTTAATAGATGATCTTAAGCAAAAAATTATGAACAATCAAACTGATCATAGAGTGAATTATATGCGTGCCTATGTACATTTGAATGTATTTAATATAAATGTATAGTAGAGTGTAGTAATTATGAGCGACACCGAAAACAAAAGTTTTGAACGCCAAATAAAAGCAACAACTAACATAACACAGCAATAACAGCATCCTCATTAACAACCACCATAAAGTGTCATATATATATATCATATACGATGTATTTACTTCCCAACTAGTATATACAACAATTTATATATCGTTTATCGTGTATAGTTGTATGTATGGAGTTGAACATAATTTCGCACTTTATGTTTCTATGTAGTACATAAACAACAACAAAAACTTTACAATATTCATTCATTCATTCATTGTTGTCATGAATAGTTGCAGGGCGCTTACTGTAATGTTCATTGTTTTTTTATTGTTGTTGTTGTTGTTGTTGTTGTTGTTATTGCTATAGCTATAATTAATTAAAATAAGAACTAAATAATAACAGCAAGAAAGACAATGTTGGTGAAGAAAAGGGACACATTTTTTTCCTTTGTTCGCCAATCGTCACATTTTATTGGAGAAATTTATTTTATTCTGTTTTTGCGTTTTGTGTGTTCGGTTCTACTTTTAAATTATTTCTTTTGGTCATTGCAAATGATGCACTTGAATAGGGAGGAGCTCATGAAAATTGTTTCAACAAATTCCAAAATATTTTCTTTTCAATCCATCTGTCGCCAAGTACCTGACAATTCAGCGGACGATAGAAATTCTTAAAAAACATAAAAATAATTCACACGAAAGAAACTCTCCATTAGAGATTATATTTTTAAGCTTTAGTACCATCTTGACTGAAGATACTGTTAATTTTTTCCAAAAATCTCATATTTTCGGACGAGGCTCATTTTGACCCCGGCGGCTAAGTTAACAAGCAAAACTGCCATATCTGGGGCTCAGAAAATCCACACGCCATTGTTAAGAAGCCATTGCATCTACCGCGAGTCAATGTTTCGTGCGATTTATGGGTCAGAGGCATCATTGAGCCATAGTTTTTCGAAGATGAGGACGGTAATACCTAAAACGTCAATGCTGAACGGTACCACACTATGTTGAAGGACTATTTTGTGAAGCAAGTTGAAGCTCAGGATCTGAATGATATGTGGTTTCAACAAGACGATGCTACACAACACGACTCAATTTGGACTTTTTGCGTCTCAAATTCCCTAACAGTGTAATTTCTCGTCGAGATAATGTGAATGCGATTTGACACCGTTAGACTTTTTTCTCTGAGGTGGCATGATCATTCACATAGACTCTATGTGACTGATCCGAAGACGCTTTCAGACTTGAAAAGAAATATTACATCGGTGATTCGAGCCATTCTGGAGGTCATACTGCAAAATGTCATCAAGAATATATGCGCGAAATAATTTTTCGCACATAATCTTATTATGTGGCATTTCGAACGAAGTGAAATAATTGGAAAAATTCCGAACCGAATTAATAGAAAACCCTGTAGAACTTGAAAATTCCTCACATATTTACTTTTAACGGTCACGAAATTCCTTCACTTGTTAGTTCAGATCAAAGACTTCAAAAACTACAACAAAAAATTCTTTAATAGTCAATTTGAGCAATCTTTTGGGCAAATTCGAATCACTAAAAGGACAAGTTAAATATTCAATTTTCATCATCTTCAAAGTAGCTTTAATAGTCTACACAAAAAAAATTTCAATATGCAGAAATGTGTGAGTTTTTTATTCCTGAAAAATCGATCCCATGTGCTGCTTGGAAGAATTATGCATTTAAGAAGTCGACTCTATTATCAAAGAACAAAGACTGCGTTTATAAGTCCCTCATTTTCCTTTACGAATGACACAAAAATTTAGAGGGAGTGTCTAGTGAAGAAACCTTCATTGCGAAAAACCTGCGATATGATTAAATGCATTGAAATCTAGCAACTGAGTTGGCTCGGTCGAATCCACCAAATGGAAAAAATTACTCTATCAAAGAACGTGTTTTTGTTCGACACCCAGTCAAAGGAAAGGGTGAACAAAGCTTCGATGGTAGGATAAACAGCAGCAGCTATCTTCATGTATTTGTGTATACGTATTTAAATTATGACCTTAATTAACATATCATTTTAACATACACAAGCTGATTAAAATAATCGCATTTACTTTGTATTATTTTCATATAAAATATAATTACATCTATATGAGCACATATGTATGTAGGTATATCAACTCAAATGTGTGTCGGTAATGTTATTCTTAAACTTGCATCACGAATTGCTGCAAGCATGCTACTAAATATGCAACTTTATCACACATGCATACAACCATTTATATAATATATATATATATATATATATATATATATATATATATATATATATATATATATATATATATATATATATATATATATATATATATATATATATATATATATATATTTATGTATAAGAGTATAAACGGTATGGTGTTGTCTAGTTAGTTGATGAAATGGTCTTTTAATTTATTTTTAGTTGAATTTTCTTCACAGACATTGCAATTTACAAAATATAATTTTTTGTATACATCGCTTCACCTTTGCCTTCACCTGTACACACAAACACACACACACACACACACACACACACCTACATACTTATATTCGTATTAGTTGTAGTTATGCATCTCATTGTAGAAACACTTTTAGCGTAGCTTCTTCAATTTTTGGGTTAATTAAATTCATATCCTGATGAGAAATTTTATATGAAGATGATGTTGTTGTTGTTGTTGTTGTTGTTGTTAAGGGTATGGTAAATACATGCATATATATGCTCGTGGTTATATGTATGTATATATATATGTTCTCTACATTTTGGTTATTATGCAGTTATGTATATATTATAGTTATTATGTCCATGAACGTTGATGCTACAGTGAATGTTCATAATGATTAAAGGAGTATGTAGATAGTTAAGATAGTTTACCTGCATATCTCAAAGGGTATGGAGGGTGTTACTTCCTTGAGGTGATGATAAAATATTGTATAATATTTTGTTAGTATGAATTTTTTGTTTTTTTTTTCGTTTTATTACTCATTCCTTACTCCACTTGCCCCAGTGAATGATGATATTTTGTACTTATTATCATCCTTAAAACAATTATACTATATCTCTCTTTCTCTCTCTCTCAAATCCATACCATACGCCATTTTCAACTGCTACTATTAAATTTGCAATGGGTTTTCTTTTTGGAACGATTTCGTTTTGAATGCATTAATCTCGAAATTTTTGTTTGTAATCATGTCGAAAGTACTATTACAATATTGTCGTCATAATTTATATAGAATTAATGTTTTCCGACGATATCGACATAATCGCCATGAACACGCGAGCAGTCCGTGCAGCATTCTCAGAGTTAGAAAGAGAGTCGCGTCGGATGGGTCT
The DNA here is from genome assembly GCA_963854835.1 of Megamerina dolium. Lineage (NCBI taxonomy): Eukaryota > Metazoa > Arthropoda > Insecta > Diptera > Megamerinidae > Megamerina > Megamerina dolium. The sequence goes on along the minus strand of OY978526.1, from coordinate 12,460,661 downwards.
TACGGTGAACGAGTGCAAGACGAAGTATGTAGTGTCAACAAACATAGAGTCCTGTCGTTTTGGACAGCACGTTACTGTTGACAACTACGCTTTTGAAGTAGTAAGGGACTTTGTCTATCTTGGAACTAGCATTAACAGCAGTAATGACGTCAGCCTGGAGATATTGCGAAGGATCACTCTTGCAAACAGGTGCTACTTTGAGCTAAGTAAGCAATTGAGAAGTCGAGCTCTCTCTCTCGAAGAACACTCTACAAGTCTCTCATCATGACTGTCCTAACATATGGCGCTGAAGCCTGGACAATTTCCACCTCGGATGAGCGAATGCTTGGAGTTTTCGAGAGAAAAATCCTACGCAATATCTTTGGACCTATTTGCGTTGGTGGCGAGTACCGAATAAGGTACAACAATGAGCTTTACGAGCTGTATGCCGATATTGACATAGTAAAGCGCATCAAAATCCAACGGCTGCGTTGGCTAGGTCATGTCGAGCGAATGGAAGAACACGCTCCAGCTAAGAGGGTGTTATATTCGGAACCCGCTGGAGGACGACGCAGAAGAGGAATACCTAACCTCCGGTCTTGTTGATGTCTATTTCCGCCAGCTCCTCAATACTGTTGAAGAGTGGTTTACCTAGGGTGTTCATTCTCTGCTTCCAAAGGGCAGGGCATTTACACAGGAAGTGGAAGACCGTTTCCTTTTCTTCCAATTGGTTACAGCTGTGGCAGAAGCCGTTGTGGGACATCCCCATTTTGGCCACCTGTTCTCCGATGAGCCAGAAGCCAGTAATGACTGCCGTCAGTCTAGAGATATCTTTTCGATTCCTGTTTATCAGTAGTGTTGTTTGTTTAGGATTGTATGTAGGCCAAAGTGACCTACTAGTCTTACACTTCGTAAGACTTTTCCACCTACAATCCGCTATTTGTAGATATTTTGTGTTTATGGTTCTTTTAGCTATACTCAGCGGTATGAACCCCGGTAAGAGCCTCTTGCATTGCAGATCCACTTCTTGCGAGTTCGTCGGCTTTTTCGTTTCCTTCTATGTTTCGGTGTCCCGGAACCCAGATCAATGAAACGTTGTGCCGTTCGCTGAGTGTATTGAGATTCCTTCTACTTTGTTCCACTAGGAAGGAGGATAAGACTGCTGAGTTCAAGGCCTAAATTGAATTGAAGCTAGAATCTGAAGTCTGCGATTAGTATCCTACAAGCTTCCCCGATTGCAAACACTTCCGCCTGGAATACGCTAGATAGGTTAGGGAGGCGCACAGACTTGTCTACTTTTAATCTCTCGGAATATATTCATGCCCCTACGCCACAATCCATTTTGGAGCCGTCCGTGTAGATTGTGGTGTCGAAACTGTTTAACAGACATCCCTTAGTCCAATCCTTCCTCGAAGGAAAAACTACCGTGAAATTTCTATTGAAATTCATCTTCGGGATGATATAGCCATTCCTGTCAGACGTATATTGCATTTCTCTAGTTAGTATGTATCCATGTCCGTAGGTTCTCTCCTTCCAGTGACCTGCTTCCTTTAGCCTCACTGCGGTCATGGTTGCCGTTTTCTTGATGTATAGATCAATAGGGAGCATGTGTGTCAGAACGTTAAGAGCATCCCCGGGACACGACTTTATAGCTCCGACTACCGCTGCACATGCTGACCTTTGTATACTGCTAAGTTTATTAGTGGTGTAGGCCTTATCCAAGGCTTTCCACCAAACAACCGAGCCATACGATAAGATTGGGGGTACAGCCGCTTTGTACAACCATAAAGTAAGTTTTGGTTGGAGACCCCATTTCCTACCAATTACTCTTTTGCAGGTATAGAGGGCAATGCAAGCCTTCTTTACTCGGTTTTCAGTATTTAACCTCCAGCTAAGCTTGGAGTCCAAAATAATCCCCAAGTATTTAGCATTGGAAGAAAGAGTTAAGGTTTGATGGTTTAATTTAGGCAAGTCAAATTTGGGTATTTTGATTCTGTTGGTGATAAGCAACAGTACTGTTTTATCCGGATTCCGCCTTAGGCCACACCTGATAGCCCAAGAGCTGAGCTCGTCTAACGCCCTTTGCGTGATCCCACTGATCGTGCGAGGCACAATCCCGACACCATTAACACCACATCATCGGCATACTTTTCATTTCATTTCATACATTTTATGTCGATTTTATTGCAAAAAATGCTTATATTAATTTTTTTTTTAATTCAATTAAATTTCGACATAAAAATTCAACTAATTCGTTCCATGAATTATTTAGGCATTTTGGAAACTTTTTCGATATTATTGCAACAAGATTTTCGACATTATTGCAATAAAATCGATATTATTGCAAATTTTTTTCGACATTAATTCATGTAGTTTATTATATGTTAAACAACCCCAATAAATAATGAACCCATTTAATTTTATCAAATAGAAATCAGCATATCGATATAAAATATAATATGAGAATATTAGAATAGATATGAGAATATTAGAATTTTTAAAATGACAGCATTCTTAAGAAAAAAAAATAGAAAGGAAATTCTAATGGGAAACGGTTTCGCTAACCGTAAAAGGAAAGTCTTTAAAAATTGGGCATATAACCTTAAATCATGAATTTTTTTAATGATTGACAAAATATGATTCCGAAGAGAGTATCTAAAAATCTGATTGTCAGACCAAATTCGTAACATCTGACATTGCTGCATTGCTAAGTATAAGTACAACTTGCGTTGTCAGATTCGATGCACTCCTGTGCCTTTAGTCACCATTGCGTAATACTATAGTCTTTAATAGAATACCCTATTTTCAAACAATTTCCGAAATCACTGTACCAAAAAATACCCCCTTAAATATACATATACTATACATGTATAACAAGTAACAAGTAAATGTAATTAAAATATGTAGTTTAAACTGATTATATTTTACTAGATAGATATGTATGTAGATGCTACTAAATACTATGTATACACATATTAATTAAAAGTATAATTTGTAAATGATAAATTCAATATAGATAAATATCTAAAATTTATTTTTGAATATGTGAAATTTTCTTAATTTTATATATGTACATATAGTTTGCACAATACAATACATTAAGTGTAGTGTGTATTTATTTAAAAGTGTATAACTTGAAAATTGAATAAATTCAATTAAAATAAACTAGAAATTCAAATATACAAATACTTATAACCTCAGAAAACATTTATGTACTTACAATATCGAGTAAATTGTATGGCTGATTGTTTGTAGAGTGAAATATATAAAACAAATAATATTTTTTAATACTGCATGAATCAAATATAGTTTCTGAAATGAGATATGTGTTGTTCTAGGCAAAGTTTTTGCATCTAATCATTAGGCACCAAGCCAAGAAAGCACTTTTAATACACCTCACAAAGACCAGCATATTTTTCTTTGGACCACACTATGCACACAAGGTCAGTATTACTGTGGAGTGCAACAGAAAAAAAAATGAATAAACCTACATCATTTTTTTTTTAAGTTAATTTCCCAAAGGTGCATATGGAGTACATATACATGCATACTCATACGTACATAAATGCAGTAAATGGATAGACCATGTTGACAAATGGACAGTGACATACAACTACAATATTTATATGAAGCTTGCGTTCATTGACTACCTACGAGTGCGGTCCCAGAACTTCCCGACCAAACAAAGAAAACACAACAAATGTGGGAAAATTTTTCTTTATTTCTCAACATAATCTCCTTTTAGCTCTATACACTTTTCCCAGCGATATTCTATAGCCTCGATACCCTGTTTATAGTATGAACTGTGTAGCTCATTAAAAGAGCCATCTACCGCAGACTCCATCTCTTCATTGTTTGCAAATCTTCTACCACCAAGCGATTTTTTCAAATTTGGAAATAGAAAATAATCCGAAGGAGCTAAATCTGGCGAATAAGGTGCGTGCTGAAGCAATTCGAACTTTAACTCACTGATTTTGGCCATCGCAATAGCGGATGTGTGAACTGGTGCATTGTCTTGATGCAACAACACTTTCTTTCTCGCCAAATGCGACACGTTTTCTTTAATTTCATCACTTAACCGCTGCAACAAATTAGCGTAATACCCGCTGTTGATTGTTTTTCCTTTTCCTAAAGATGATCAATAAAAATTATCCAACGCGCATCCCAAAAAACAGACGCCATAACCTTGCCTGCAGATGGAACTGTCTTCGTCAATATACGATGTATAGCACTTTTTCAAATGCCTGTAATTCTACCTAGCTCACGCATCTGCAGCCGACAATCATCCAATACCTGGCGTGGCCACCTCAATTGGTTGACCACTACGGTGTTCGTCTTGGCAGCTCATACAACCTCGTTTAAACTCTGTCACCCAATATTTTATGGTCGTAACTAATGAGCAGACTTCCCCAGAGTAGAATCTAGTTCGGCTTTAATATTCGTTGGACTGAGCCCTTTCAAATGAAAGTATTGAATTACATAATAGTGACCAATTTTTTCCATGTTTACAAATTCACTGAGGTCGTTAACTTTCGATGGCTCAAAAAAAAAATACTAAACAACGTGGCGCCTTGAAACTTAAAATATATGTTTTATAAAGTCCACTTTTCAAACTACTGCCGCCATCTATATGTCAGGTCGGGTAGTTCTGGGACCGCCCTTGTATACAATACGTGATGTATGTGTATATATGTACACACAATATTGTATTCCATCCATCACAGAGGAAAAGTGAATGAGCGAAAAAATAGTGTTGTTTTTTTTTTGTGTACGCTTACGCCTGTTTATACTAGTATGTTATATGTAAGGATACTGCATATACGCGCCAACATGAACGACTACAAAATACTACAGTCAATTATGACTTATCAGATTTATAAACAAAAAATGCATTAAATTTAATTTCCATCATTGAAATCACAATGAACAATAAATTATTATTGCAGTTAATGAATTTTGATATTTCGAATAGAAATTGAAATCTTGAGTTACTCTCTGCTTTCATTGGTACAATCGCTTCATCCTCCGCTCCGATGCATTGAATATGACATTGCAATAAATTGTAATGACATTTCAAATTACTAATATTTACCACTGAAATTTGAAAACCTTAAAATATATAAGAAAATAAAATAGCTGATTCTACTCATGAAATGATTGCATTCCCTAACATCTCTGTTTACTTTCTTCAGTGTATATGCGAATTCTATTTATTTCAATTTAATTACAATATTTTTCCATCGTTTCATTCTATTCCCATTCATTTTGTTATCATTTTTACGAGTATACTTTTTGTTTTTTTTTTTTTTTATGCCATCATATTGTCAACAACGGTAATATTAGTTAAAAGTAATTGACCTTACCACTTGTGACTTTATGTTGACTTTTCATTGGTCATTTGTGGCATGTGCAACTATGAGTACGAACAATAATTTGTAATAATTGTTTGCTGCTGTTGTTGTTGTTGTTGTTGTTTCAAATTGCATGTAACTGCCATAAATATCTACACAGATATTACATTATATTTGCTACATTGAACATTTACGTTTATCGACTAGCGCATGAGAAAAAAAAATTGTGTTCGTTTTTTAACCCCTTATTATATTAATATAGATATCCAGATGGTGGAAGTGTGTGTGTATGTGTCCACTCCACCATCATGATGACACATCTCAGCGAACTGAATTACGTTGATGTGATGATACGATACAACATTGATGGAGTTGATCGAAAAATATGTTAAAAACGTACTTTGTTCGAAACTTTCTGAGATGGACATTAGGCCATACCACCTTACAAGCAAATTAAAAAAAAGTGCGCCGTACACCATTGAATCCGAAGTATTTTTGCAAGCTGATTTCGAAAAAAAAAAAATTTTTTTTTAGCCGAACGTAGGTGTCGCCCATTTAAATTTTTCGTTATATCATCGGCATTTACAGTCGAATCTAATAGTGTGATATATCGATGTTTTTGTCTCGAGAAGACCAATTTCTGCTCCAAAGATCATTAACATCAAGTGTCCCGTTGTAGTATTTACCCACCATACATCAGTTTGTACCACCCTAATGTACCGCTCTAATGGCAAAAAATTCAAGCTCGTAAAAAATTCTTAAACTTTTGCTAAGAACGAATTTTGATTATTCCAGTAGAACTCTTCAAAAAAACATATTTTAATATTTTTGCCGAACGTAGGGGTCGCCTTTTTAAATTTTTCGTCATATCTTTGGCATTTATAGACCGATTTTAAAGTATCTTATAGAGATATTTTTGTCTCAAGGAGACCAATTTTTTGTTTCAACGGTTATTAACCTCAAGTACCCCCTTTTAGTGCTTATAGTTTTACACACAAGATCAATTGCGAAGCATTACAAAAAAAATTAAAACATGTTTTTTAAAGAGTTCTACTGGAATAATCAAAATACTTCCTTAGCAAAAGTTTAATAATTTTTTATGAGTTTTAATTTTTTGCCATTTAAGTGGTACATTAGGGCAGTAGAAACTGATGTATGGTGGGTAAATACCACAACGGGACACTTGAGGTTAATGATCTTTGGGGCAGAAATTGGTCTCCTCGAGACAAAATCATCGATATATCACACTATAACATCCGACTGTAAATACCGATGATATAACGTAAAATTTAAACGGGTGACCCCTACGTGCGGCCACAAAAAAGTAAGTTTTTTTTCGAAATCAGCTTGCAAAAATACTTCGGATTCTAAGGTGTGCGTGCACTTTTTTTAATATGCATGTAAGGTAGCACGGCCTAATGGACATAGCAAGAGACGAAGATCTGGTTTCTGTTCTGTTAAATATCACACTATTATTTATCTTATTTCTTTTCTTGGGCTACCATCAATTAGTAAATGATCAACGTTTGTCAATTTTAGGCACCATAGCACATTTTTATTATAATTATCACTCGTATTCTCTGGGCGAAGTAGAGAAAATGTAAAGTAAGTACAAACATAAGCGGTTACTCGTGTAGAGTAGCATTACCCAAAAAGAAAAACATCTCCAACAATCTACGATATTTATATAATGAACCCACCCTTTCCTCGGTCAAATTTTGCATAGAGTAAATTTATATAATTTGGTTTCTTTAAAAAGTTTAATCAATTTAACTATTTCCCTTGATATAACACAGTGGTGTTATGTATGTTTGTTTGTTCTTTCTTTATGATGGAGTTTCACTCTAAGGCACGTAGGCGAGTGTTATACACTGAATTTGTAATGGACAACATTAGTAGCGGTCATGGATGAACAGTATATATTGTTTACATATAAGAAAAAAAATATATATATATATCACCAACTACTTCTCGTTTTTCTTCTTATTTGTCATTCTTGCCTGACTGCTTCTTGCATGTCATTACTTGCTCTAATATATAAATATACCCACGCACACACACACACACACACACACACACCCATGCATATATGTATTGTACGCATGGGATTAATTACACTTTAACCTCGTAATTAGTTTTCATTTTGAGCTCTTCTTTATTTGTTATTGTTGTTATTTTGGTTTTTTTCTCTTTTTGTCACTAATTGTTGTTGTAATTGCAGCCTTTTTTTTTGCTGTGGTGATGGTAGCTCTTTAATTGTATTAAAATATATAAGTATTTTTGAAACATCTTCTATATTTGGTACTTATTTATATATATTTATATATATATTCGTGTGAGTGTGTGTGTTGTAGGTAAAAGTGATGCTAAAATATCTTGAAAATCATTACAAAGGACATTATTGTATTACAAAAGCGTGTTTGGAATTTAATTTTTATTCAATGCATATTCATTATACAATTTTACCCATACATAGGGGAGTACCACTTTTGTATGCAAAATGGTGATCCACACAAAAAAACGAAAACGACATTTTAATAAAAGGTCAATAGCCGTAAAAAGAAAAACAGACTGAAAACAAAAAGCAAAGTAAAATAAATATATAAAATGTAACTGTAACGGTAGTTACAACAGTAGCTAGCAAGTAACACTTGGTTAATTTTCGATTCGAATCACTGAGAAATTATTATCAGGACATTATATGCATTTTAAGTGGTGGCAAAGACAAAAGCACGTACATAACATAGATATATATTCGAGTAGTATAAATTGTAATATTTATTTATTTTATGGTAAAAAAAAAAAACAAATTAAATAAGCCTTTAGTCAGCATGAAATGGAAGGGTTGTGAGACAATTGGTTAATTAAGCAAATATACATAGTACAGTACATATGTTAATGTGCATGTACAATATAATTTAATGCAATATTTACAAATAATTAAGTGCATTCATTACACTATGCATATGTAGGCGTTTAATGGATTCGCCTTGTGTACAAACTTACATAAAATTTCCGGTTCATTTCGCCTTTCAGACAACTTAATAGCAGTTTTTTAAGAACAAAAGTAGTAGTGAAGTTCACGATCCAGTGAATCGGGCAAAATGTCAATTCACAATAATCAAAGGCGTTTACTATGCACTTGAAATGATGATGAAATGGTCTGATGAAATTGATGATGATAAAAATGCTCATCTCAGACTCAATATTGTTGAAATATCAACGCTTTGATTGTATAAAATATTTTCTTTAGAAACACTGGGGCAGAATAGCCTGAAAGATATCATCAATTAAACGATTTGGGCTAAAAATGTTGATACACTAATTTTGTTGTATTTTTTTAAGACATATCTTTTATTAACTTTTCAAAAAGTGCTGAAACAAGATTAAAAAAAATTGTTCAAAATAAAAAACTAAATATAATTTACAAAGTGGTTTAACTATCGTTGCCGTATCCTCAATAGAAATATTTTTGCTTCCTCCACTATTATTCTCATCAGTAGCGTCACATTCTTCGTCCATATCATGGTAATTATTGTACAGGGTGATTTTTTAAGAGCCCTCGGATTTGATTTTCTCTCCAACATATCGACTGGTATCTCGCGAATAAATTCTTCAATATTGGCTTCCAGTGCATCAACCGTTGCGGGCTTGTCGCTATAGACATTAGCTTTAACATATCCCCACAAAAATTAGTCTAAAGGCGTTAAATCGCACGATCTAGGCGGCCAATTGACCGTCCCCAAATATGAAATAAACTGTTCACCTAACTCGCTACTCAATTGGGCAATTATTTCTCGTGATGTGTGGCATGTGGCACCGTCTTGTTGAAACCACATGTCAGCCAAATCCAACTCTTTCATTTTGGAAACGTTCCTGCCTTCGTCGTCTTTGAGAAAAGTACGTTCCAATGATGCCACCGACCCATAGTCCACACCTAACAATGCTTTTTTCGGGATGCATTGGCAGTTCTTGCAATGCTTCTGGCTGCTCTCACACCAAATACGGCAATTTTGATTGTTCACGTATCCATTCAACCAGAAATGAGCTTCACCACTGAACACAATTTTCCGATAAAAAAGTGGATCGAACCGAATATTAATTTTGATAATAAAATTCAGTAATCTGCAAGCGTCGTTCGTTTGTAAGTCGATGTTACACGAAAACAGCTGAGCTGCCAAAAACAGTGTTGCCAAAAAGAGAGTTGTTAAGAAATCACCCTGTATTATGCACTTTTTTAATTAAATGTACGTTTAACTTTGTAATTTCAGCTGAAACGTCTGTATCACTACAAAAAAACGTATCGCTGTGTTGCCATCATTGAAATTCCAAAGTCTGGCTTAGGAGCACCTGCTAACAGTCCGCAACGTGTTTTGAATTCGTTTTTCATTTTCCTGTACAATATATTTTTCAGAGTTAGAAAGATTTCAAAGAGTCGAATCCAACGATTCTAAAATCAATTTTTTTTTCGGCAGTTATGAGGATCTACACTGTGCGTACACTCTGTCTCTTTGTCAGCAATCGGTTTTTCTACCTAGTCAAGTCATAAATATTGGTACACAACTAAACGCATTCATTACGAATACAATATTGGGCGCATCCATTTCATCTTGACTGTGATTTGATAGTTGACATTTGTGCTGCATTACCACGTAAACAGTTTTTGACATCAATCATGGAAAAGGCGATATCTTTCGCACTCGGAATCACTCGCATTTTTGTGTATCGTGCTGTGAAGTTGTTTGAGCATAAGCGATCAAAGCCTTGAAGAAACGAATCGACCGAAAACCGCTGCGAAAACAGAAAATCTTGTCGTGGGAAATGCAAATTTCGCAAAATCCAAGTTTATGAAGATTTGAGACTCAGTGCGTACAAGCGACACACTGGAGACCTGCTCACCGCCACACTGGAGGGGAAAACGCAAGCGAAAATCGAAAGCGTTATGCAGCCGATACGCACACAGACAAATTCTGTTTACTGACGAAAATATCTTCACTGTAAAAGAATCGTTCAATAAACAGAACAGATTGCTACCAAATACCATATTACAAACTGTACACCACAAATCATCCGCATGGTAAGGCACGCGGAGGAACTGCCATATTGATAAAAAGCAGAATAAAACATCATGTTCTCGAAGATTTCAGTAGCGTCTACTTGCAAGCAACATCTATATGTCTGGAAGAATACATCTCTAAGCTAGTAATATCTGCGATATACTGTCCCCCAAGATACAGTATTACCGAACAGCAATATAAAGAATTTTTCTCAACTCTTGGTAGCAAATTCTTGGTTGCTGGCGATTTCAACGCCAAACACACTCACTGGGGCTCCCGCTTAATAACTCCAAAAGGCAGAAGACTATGTTCAATCATCACTAACCACGGCTACGACGTTATTTCAAATGGTCAACCGACATATTGGCCGACGGACAACAGGAAAATACCCGATCTCATAGACTTTGGAGTCGCCAAAGGTTTGCAGATGGAAAATATCTCCACAGAGTGTAATTATGATCTATCATCTGACCACTCACCCACGGTAATATCTATAAAATCACCAAGCCCCCAAGGCAATTGCGTTAGAAAAAAAAAAAGACTGGTTAAAATTCAAGAAACACATAAACTCCCATCTTCCTCTGAGTACTATATTAAGAAATGGACACGATGTAGACTCAGCACTCGAAAAATTCAACCAGCTGGTCTCATTAGCTATCAGCTCAGAAACCTGCACAAAGGTATGCAAGCAATCAAACTATAGCCCATACACACCAGCCGATATTGAATTGCTAGTAAGACAGAAAAGAAGACTCCGAAGACAATGGCAAGAATTCAGATCACCGAATCTGAAAACACAGCTACAGCACTTCACTCGAAAGTTAAAGCAAGCCTTAAAAAAAAAAACAACAAAGAGTTAGAAGAGCACATAGCGAAATTAACACCTGGTGAAGCGTCAGACTACTCTTTGTGGAAATCAGTAAAAAACTCTATCCCAAATGCTGGAAAACTTCAAAAATTATTATGATAGCAAAACCAGGAAAAGATCCTACAAAAGTTGCATCGTACAGACCTATCAGCCTCCTGCCTCTACTCTCTAAAGTATTCGAAAAGCTACTTGTCATGAATATAACTCCATTTATTAATCTCAACCAACTGATTCCTCAACATCAGTTTGGATTTAGAAAACAGCACGGCACAATAGAACAAGTCCACCGCATTGTAACTCTGATAAGGAACACTTTTGAAGAAAAAAAGTATTGCTCAGCTGTCTTTCTTGATATCACTCAAGCTTTCGATAAAGTATGGCACGATGGCCTTATTTACAAACTCAAACTATTACTGCCTGCAAATGTCTCCTCATTGCTTAGTAGCTACCTCACGAAAAGACAATTTCTCTTACATCACAAGGATTACACAACAAATCCATTGGATATTCACGCTGGCGTTCCTCAGGGAAGCGTTTTGGGCCCCTTACTGTATCTCTTATACACTACAGATATGCCCAGCAATAACTATACATTTATATCGACCTTTGCAGATGATACGGCAATATTGTGCTCTCGCTCTAACCCCATAGAAGCTACTAAACTCCTGCAGACTCATATCGATTCTCTCGAAATCTGGCTAGCAAAATGGCGTATAAAAGTCAATGAATCAAAGAGCGTACATGTAACCTTCACGCTAAAGCCAGATACATGTCCCCCACTTAAAATTAATGGCCAATCAGTTCCACAATGTTCCTCAACAAAGTACTTGGGTATTCACCTCGACAGAAGGCTGACCTGGAAAAATCACATAGAGGCAAAGAAAACTCAGATCAAGCTTAAAATTAATCAGTTATGGCGGCTGATACACAAAATATCAAAGTTGAATCTCGAATACAAAGTGCTATTATATAAAGCAATCCTGAAGCCAATCTGGACTTATGGTATTCAGTTTTGGGGCACCGCATCTCCCTCAAATATCGAAAAATTGCAGCGAATACAATCCAAGTGTCTGCGAATTATTGTAAACGCGCCTTGGTATATGAGGAACGTTAACATCCATCGAGATTTAAATGTACCCACAATTTCTGAGGAAGTTGCAATGTCTTGTAGTAGCGATTGCAGCATGATGACATTATTTGCATGTATGTGGTTATAATTCGTTGTTTTATAATTATTTTGAATTCCTTCAACTTAACGGTTGTTTGTGCCGCCATCAAGTGGCAAATGGAAGTAAAATTTGAAGGAATCTACAAATTTTGTTGAGGTAATTATATCCAAAAGTTCAGCTATTCGATTGGAAAATTAATGTTAGTTTCGGGATTTACTGCAAGTTATCTTGCAATACGAGGTCTCTTGCCTACAAATCATAGAACACACAATCATTTTTTTTCTTGGTACAGTTTCTAAGCGGTATAGCCACATTATATCCATATACAAGTGCAGTGAAATATAAAAGAAAGTTACTTGTTGTTCGCGTATAGTTACCTAGATATATATTCATTTCATATATCTAAAGCACCGAAAATTTATGTGCAAAGCGCACAACGTAAGATATTCTTTTGCTTAAAATTATTTTAATTTCATTTTTAACAGGTAATTTTTTTGTTAGATTCATTTCAAACTAAGTATCGACAAGACGTTACTACTATACATACAATTTTGTAAGCGGTGTCAATTTCCATAAAGGGTAAATTTCAAATTTAATTTTCTTTCTTTTGTCATATATGTTGATTTTCTTTTTTAATGTATTCAATTTAGAATTGGCACCTAATAATTTGTGATAATTATTGCCAAATTTTAAAAAGAGTGTTTATGTATGCAGCTGTAAGTAGGATTCGTACCAACAAATGGCATAAATACTTGTATAGTATGAGGAAAAAGTGAGATGCACACGACCTAATTTAGTATGATCTTGTCAAACCAAAGTCGTACATCTATGCATATAGCAAAACGTGAGCAATTGCTGACTTCTATTGGTTTCCAACAACGAAAAAGAAGCAAACAATAAACTTCATTATTCGGTACAAACAGAGATATAGCGGACCTTCTCTATATTAGTGAGAACTTCAGTCGAGGAAAAGACAGCACATGGGGATAATGTGTTATTAATAAGTACCTTATTAAAATTAGTTTTGTGTAATGAAAGTGAAATTATAAGAATTCTAAAGTAGTGTTAGTATTATAGGTAAAAAAAAAAAGATCAAAAGGGTCAAAAAGATCAAAAGATCAAAAAGTGAATGTAAAGCTGAGGGAAAAAGTGCATATTCAGAACATGTTCCAAACCTCTTTTGTCAACATGTTGCTAAAATTGTGAAACATTTTTAACTTCCATTCCACAGCAGTTGTTTCGCATACGCATTGAAGGATCTTTCAACGTGGGAGCAACGCTTTCTATTGGGTGAGTGAGAAAAACATATATGCATTTTTTTTATCTATCTTTTATTGTTATATTCATTTTTTTAAAAGAGTAATTTTTCTTTGTTTTGTTTGCAATATTTACATCTGTTAATGGTTATATACCACATCGTGTTAATTTGTTTTTTTTTCCAATTTTATTTTGTATACACATATGCAAGAATAATTATAAACAACAATTTGGCATTCTTCGAGTATTTAAAAAATTTTTTTTTTCTTACATAAATTTTATTTCTTTGTATATTATTATCTAAATGATTAGCTTTATATTGAAATGATGATTATAAATATATTATATATTATTATGCATTGCTAGATAACTGATATGACTTCTCTGCCTTGATAGTGTTGTGGCTTGTGGGATTTTGGGTAATTTTATGAAAGATGGAAATGTACCAAAATCATGGCAGGGTGGGAAATGGCAACGCAGGTCCATCTAGGCAATGCCTCATAGTATAACCTTTAAGTAATTTCGTGTTGAATTTTCCATTTCCCACTTTCTTTTCATCCTCTTTCATTATTTCTCTTTTTCTTAGTTTCTACCTTTTTCTTTCATTTGCACGTAATTTTTTTTTTGTATTACACTGTGGTGAAAATTAAATTTAAGAAAGATAAGAGTGCAAGAACCACCCCTATTGCCGACGAGCTAGCCCGATATTTAATACGTGCACCCGCATCTTATCTGTCTTGGGAGAAAATAATACATGCAACCCCCCCCCCAAAAGAAAAAAAAAAAAAAGAACCATCATATGTTATATGCTACAGTCTTGCAGAAGCTACATCCAAAAATTACACAGTCATCCGAATCCCCTTGCTAGGCAATTGTTGCTGAGCACGGGGCATCGTCGATTAAAAAGAAAAGACACACTGAATATGCTGTGAAATTGCTATACCTCGTGACTCAACAAATTGTGATGGAACGTTGGGAATATCACATAATTTTATTTAGTTTGTAAGATTTGATTACTTATTGTTAGTTTCTAAGTAATTTTAGAAAGATCCAATAAAAAAGCTTGAAAAAAAAAATAAACAGAACGATCGTGTGTATGCTCGGTCATCCAGAGAAATTTCCCAACTCATCCCGAGGATCCAAAGAGGCCTCCATTCCAGCTCACAAGGCAAAAACGACTCAGCTGTGGCAAAAAAACAACATTCCGTACTTCATATCAACGGATTATTGGCCAGTTGGTAGTCCACGCCTCAACCCATTGGATTACAAGTTGTGGTCCGTATTAGAGAGCATGGCTTACTCTACTCGACACCCAATTATTGAGTCGTTGAAACGAGCCCTTGTCCGTGGACGCAGTGGACAATTTCCCCATGCATGAAGCGCGTCTCGCGATCGATGAGTGGCCAGATCGTCTCAAGTCGTGCTGGGAAGGCAAATGGAAGTCATTTCGAATAAGTTGTGCTAAGATTTGTAGCCATTGAATAACCCAATAGAAAGAAAAAAACAAAAAGTTTTGAAAAATATTCATTCGTTTTCATTTGGCGTCTAAATAATGGCTTGAATGATATTTCCTTGACTTCGTAAGCAAATTTCAACCCGATCACGGCTGCTACGAAATGAATCGTTATCAATTGAATATTCATTTCATGTTATTAGTAGAATCAATCATAATTTGTGAAATATTCTGAAAAAAAAAAGTTGTACTTGTTGCTTATGATTTACAAAAATCACTATTTCATTTGGTAAAAATTCATTTGAAATATGCACGAGTATAAATAAATATACTAACATATTTGTTTGATAAGTTTTCGAAAAAGAATCAAATTTCATAAAATCATCTTGTTGTGGAAATTGCATCTCATTCCAATAAAAACCATATACAACTAAAATGGATTCATCAAAAATACGTAATTTATCGAAATTACCCAAAACCACATCAATATCAAACAGCAAGAAACATCAAGTAAGTCATAACGGGTGCTACACATCTAATTCATCATTATCCAATTGTGTTGTTGTATCGTTGTATTTTCAGCAGCTGCCAAAATATAATGATGACGAAAGGAAGGCAATAGCCGAATTGAAGAAGCTCTATTTGGAGACAATTAAATTGGATGTCGATTTACAGCGTGAAATCTATAATATGGAGAAATCTTTCGAAAACAAACATAATGAGATATTCGAAAAACGCAAGAAACTGCTTGAGTAAGTTAACACACACTAGTCGCTATATGTACCACATATATAGCTTCATCATCATTTCTATTTAGTGATTATAAGAAAAAATCTCAAGTCAATGTTGCTAATGCAAATATATCGAATTTCTGGCTCAAAGTCCTTAAAGCGTCATATACGGAATTTATAAGTAAAAAAGATGAGAAAATATTATCCGTAAGTTAAGAAAATTTTGAAAAAAACAAAAAAAAATTTAATATCAATAATCAATTTTTTATGATTCGATGTATTTGTCACAGCATCTTGTCGATATTCGTTCGAAATTATATAATGAACCTATTGTGAAGTTCGTTATCGAATTTCATTTCGAACCGAACGAATATTTTTCGAATCGTATACTATCGAAAACATATTATCTGAATTGTCTGCCAGATGTTGAAGATCCATTAACATATGATGGTGCTGAAATATTCAAATGTGAAGGATGTCATATCGATTGGAAACGCAATGAGAAGGATAGAGAAAGAAAAGGTGCGTATGTTGGTATAGATTTACATGAATGGAAATGTCAAAATTTACAAATTATTACATACATATATATTTATGTATTGTATTTAGCGAGACATTTATATTTTTCAGCATATACCACATTTTTCGATTTCTTCAATCCACCAACATTACCCGAAGATCCAGATGATCCCAACTATTGTGATATAAATGTAATTCGATCATTCGATCAATTCACTTTCAATCGAAATCGATTCGAAATGCTTATTGGTGCACTTCTAATCGTTTCGTGTTTCTTGTTTCGATTTCGATCGAAACAAGAAACACGGTCAAAAATGTATTTTATTTTGAACGCAACATCAGAGACATATAAATACCGCTTCTCGCCGTCTTTTGCTTCTCTTCTGAAAATGATTTTCTAGGCAATTCTACAAAATGATTTCGAATTGGGTTTTTATCTAAAAGAACGTGTCATTCCAAAGGCGGTTATGTTCTTTACTGGTGAGATTGCCGATTGTCAAAGTTCTGACTCGGATACTGAAAATACCGACGATGACGATGAGGATGATGATGAAGACGATGATGATGACGATGATGACGATGATGATGACGAAAAGGATGATAACCAAAATAATGACGCTGATGATGACGATGATGACGACGACGACGATGATGATGACAATGATGATGACGATGATAATGATAATAAAAAGAGCAAGCATGCTTTAGGCTTATTGGGTAATGCATGAGTACTGAATTGATTAATTGAGAATAACGAATTATATCTATTATTTTGTTATTTATTTATACTTCATTTATATATTCATTGTAAAAACTATTACATGTTTTAATTGTATACCTTAACACAAACTCAGCCATAATCAAATAATAAAATTTATATCAAACACTATGCCGGGCTAACTTAATGTTAAGATAGTGTAAAGTGCATACATATACATAGTCAGTGTTTCGACAAAATTTTGCCAATACTATTAAAGTGGTGTCGTCTACTGTATTAAGTAAGATCGTCTTCATTCCGACACTACCTTTTATATTGGCACTATTTTGTATGTGTGTTTAATTTTATGTATGTAGTAGGTAGTACTGGTGTATGCATTAGTTAGTACCTAATATTCTTCATATATGTACTATATGTATATGCAATTTATATTTTAATAACTAACTTATGCATATGTTTGCTAGTGCATGAAATAAAAAAATTTATTGAAAAAGAAATTAAGCGAGAACATTATATTCATATGTTTTGTAAACTTCTGGTTGCTTCTGCTCCTTTTCATCATCCAAATGCTCGGCAATAACCTGACACTCCGGTTTGCTAGCCTTAAATCGTTCCACACCGTCACGCGTCACACTGGTCCCACTCAAATCGAGAAATATCAAATTCGGCGAACACTGCACCAAATGCTGCAGCGATATATCAGTAACCTTTCTATAGTTACGCACTGTGAGGCGCTCAAAACGATTCTCACTTGGCCTATTGCCTATACGGATCCAGATAATACCCTGTTCCACAGGATTTTGTGGTCGACCAAAACAACAAATACCACGATCAGAAATGTAACGTACATGATTTCTTCCACGATTGTAGAAAACGCAGCGAGATCTTCGATGGCCCTGTATAACATCGATGGCATGATCAGAACCGGAGCCATTGTTCGCACGTAAATTGGCCGAATTGCTACGTGATGGTACTGGATTCATCATATTCCAAAATATTGGATGATTAAGCACTTGATCAAGCTCATTTACATAAACAATCGCATGTTGGTGGTTCCGCTGGCGATCCGAGCATAGTTGGTTGCTGAAACCATGAGCATGCATATTTCCCATATTACCCATATTTCCATTGTTTCCTGCTCGTAGTACGACTGGCGCAGCCTGCACTTCCGGCAACAATACATCACGACCGCCGAGAATATCTAATGGGTATGACGGAACTGATTGTGATGGCGATGATGATGATGATGATGACGACGATGAAGACGATGACGACGATGACGATGAAAATGATGATAACGGCAATGTTACCGTCGACGACGACGACGACGCCGACGACGACGATGATGACGACAACGACGACGATGGTAGTGATGGTGATAGTGATGGTATTGATGAAGGTGATAATGATGGTAATGATGAAGGTGATAATGTTGACAAAGGCGGCGATGGATTCGAATTGCTAAATAACGTATGTTGCGGATGATATCGAATGATTGGTGGTGGTATTCTATGTATTGATTGTGCTAAAAGCCCTAAAGCAGAAGTTGGAGATGCCGAGGACCACCCTGCTGATGTAGATGGTGGTACTTCATTCCACTGTTGACCAAATATATTTGCTACTGTTGCCTGAGAATTATTTGTTCTATTTGCACCTTCAGCTTGTGACACATTGTTAACGTTCTCCTTACGTATATCCACTGGACAATCGAGTAATATTTCCTTTAACGTTACAACAGCGTTGAAACACTGTAGATCTGAATCAGTCATTGGTGTATTACGTATATCTAAATACTGAAAATGAACACAGAATAAAATGTATAACAAGTAGCTCCTAGTATTTACTTCCGCTTCCCACAAAATGGGCGGGTCTACGTCCCGGAAGCACTCGACCACGTCCATTCAACACAGCAGAATACAGAAATGCTTTCTACGGGAACAAAACAAAGCATTTCCGTATTCTTGTTGCTACAACAACAACAACAACAGTACTTACTTCCAGTGTTTTGAAACCGAATCTAGTAGCCATACTGCCATAAGGTACAAATTCTGCCACTTGTTCGCAACCCTTTAGACTGAGCCAACGCAGTAAAGGAATCTTTGAGAATAACATTATATAATATGTCTCAAACCATTCGCAATTTTCAATAGCCAATTCCTATCAATGAGACAGTAAGTAATAGTAACAACGATAAAAATCGTATAATTTTCATAATTACCTCTAGTGCAGTTAGATGAGTATCAATGCCAGTAAATACACATTTCACATTTTCCGGTATTTCAACGCTGCAATTATCCAAAACTAAACGTTTTAATGTTTTCGGAAAGTCAACTACTCGACACTAAAATGAGGGAAGCAAAATGTAAGTGATGAAAGTAGTTTAAATATAATTGCAATAGTCGGAATTTGTCTCACTTACATGCTTAAATGCGAGTGTAACTCCGCACAGTTCTAAAACGCTCAATTGTGTACAGCGTTGCTCAAAGCTGACTGTTAAATTCTTATTAAATTTTCGAACAACACACTCATCTGTATCATCGCTCGATAACTCATTGAGTTTTAAACACTTCGTATAAGAATTTGTACATTCAAGCACTTTTATATTTTCGGATGGCGTTAATGGATTAGCACTAAGATCGATGTTAACCCAAAAACGTCGATCTAACATAAGAGAGTGAAGGCGGCGAGAGCATCTGAAATAGAAAACGAACACTTATACATTGATGTAATACCATTGGGAAAGTATATGCTAGAGTTTACTTCATCAGATTCAGCAATGTGAAGGAATCGAGATTTTTAAATATATTCACAAGTACTTCGTCACAGAACAGTTCCAACTTAAATTCCTTTGGTATATCAACTTGTCGATATTTACTGGCTGGTTCACTCCCCACTGATTCATCATCTTGGCTTAATGATTTGTTGTCATCAGTATTGTCTATGTTTGATGCTAATCGACGTTTTCGTCCCATAGCCTTCACACAATGACTATTCTCCTGAGGTTTTTCTTCACTCTTTTCTACCAAATCTGTCATTTTCGTTGCAAGTTTTGTCCGAGCTTAGTCCTGTTTTCTTTATTTTCGTTTTTCCTTGTATGATGAGATTGTGGTCGTCGTTTACAAAACAAGTATCGCAAAATTAAGGAAATTATCTCTAAAAAGAAATGTATTCAATCAACGTACCAACGCTATGGTTACCAGGTCTCCCGAATATTTACCCCTGAAAATAATCCTTTACAAAAGTGAACCGAACATTTATTTATTTACTTATTTAACCTAATATATATAATTAAAACAATAAACATACAGATAATTAAAACTTGTTTTTGAAAATGTGTACAATTATGTAGCCTAAATTTTCCTGTTAATACATTTTAATATAAGCACGGAAATGTAAAGAAAATAATTTTATAAACTCTTCTTTTTGTGTTTTTGCCGCTTGTGAGAATGAGAACAAAAACACCAGAAATATTAAGGAATAATGTCCGTGTCGAAATTAGAACTTTGGTAATATCGAATTTCATCTCATCCGAATACAATTGCATTGAAAGGCATGATGCAAATATATACTAATGCCTGTGTTATAAGTGGGATATTATACTTTCAAACTTTTGCTATAAGTTAGTGTATACCTTCAGCTCTACAACGGCAACAAAGAAAAGTTTGAAATTAACTATTGATCCTCTCGTTTGATGTGCTTGGTTTAGTTTGACAGTTTAATATCCCACATATTGCAATAAATCCAAAATCCCATTATGTATATCCTCTAAAATTTGGCATAATCAAGAAATTTAAATATGAAACCTGGCAACACTAACACAGTACTGACATCATTATTTTAGTGATATATAAAATTAAAATAAATACCTACAATTAGTAACGATTATATTTGAATCGAATGTTGCATGGGAAAAATTTCCTTGCGATGAAACAAGCGTATTTTAACCACAACAAATTGAGGAAAACAAAAGTATTTGTTGCATAGTAATAAATAGCAATAAAACAAATATGGAAGTAGAATATATTTTTAACCGCCGTCGATGTAAAGTT
The DNA here is from genome assembly GCA_963854835.1 of Megamerina dolium. Taxonomy (NCBI): domain Eukaryota; kingdom Metazoa; phylum Arthropoda; class Insecta; order Diptera; family Megamerinidae; genus Megamerina; species Megamerina dolium. Next base: position 12,439,510 of record OY978526.1, on the reverse strand, counting down.
TCGACAAAATTTGCATTATGAAATTATTTAACAAACCTGAAAATATTAGATACTCTGCATCAAAACGCAATTAGCATTTGAGGGCAAAATGTTTATTTTGATATTACAGGTAGTTGCAATGCATTAGTCCTTAGTTAATAATAATGTAACGAGTATCGATAGTTGGTTACTCATCACTATTGTGACTGACACTATTGGCAGCATCGAAACGAATGTCAACAAAAAGAAATAAACGATAACCAGAACAAGCCAACGAGAAAGGAAGAGAAGAATCTCGATAAAGGAAGATTCTGGGGTGTTGCCAACAGAGTATAAATAGAGCCAGTGTTGAGAAGTGAAAATCAATTTGATCCCGAACGTGATTGCGGAAACATCGATACAGAGGCAAAAGTTGCAAGTACATTTAAGTGTTATTGTAAATAGTTGATAGTAAGCAGAGTTGATTGTAAATAGAGATTATTAAATAAATTGTTGCTGTATATAGTTGTATAAAATAATTGTTGCAGTTATTATTAACAGAATCAAGTGATCGAACAAGGTAATTCAAATAGAATTAAACGCTCACAGAATAAAACCTAACAATAATAATAGTGATATTTAAATTTTCAAATAAATTTCAATTAAAATTTACACAAAAATACGTATTTTAAGCCTGTTGGTACAAAATTGCAAAATTGACTGCGCATACAAAGGGAATTTTCTGTAGTTCCTTTTCGCATGCCGGAGTAAAGAAACCTTAACTCATTTCCCAAAAAAAAAACCCAGGTCGTTTTTTGTTTTTATTCAAAATTCCATTTTAAATCAATTTCAATTTAATAATTGTGATATTATTAGAAAAATATTGACTCATAAGTCAAGCACTGGGACCTATAAATTCTTTTGTAATATATATTGCTCTAAATTCTTTTAAATTGTAATTTTTCACTTTGGAGGACCATAAAATTTGAACCGAAATCTCAAAATTTATGGAATTTTGCGTCCATCAGAGAGGATTTTTCTAGCTGTGACGCAGTTGTAGGTCAGCTGCGAGAAAATTACAAAATGGCAAACAAATAGAAGAGCAAATTTTAAACAATCCCAAAAATTGTTTTCATATCAATTTTTAATTACACATCAAATAAAGCGAATGCACATATTTCAATTCATATAAACTATTATAACTACAGTGAGAACACAAAAAGTAAAATATTAATATTCAAAGCACACAAAAATAATCACATACGAATACTTAAATTTTTCGTGTTATTCATCAACAATGAGGATAGGTTTTCTATCATTCTTGTAAACGATGGGACTACTATTATGTCACGTGAACAGTTGATTCTGTCAAATTCAATGAGAGTCGAATAGAGGAAAAAGATGGGCCCAGTATTTTGTGTTCCGTGCGGTAACGCAAAGTATACATGCATATGCATCTGTCAAAGGAAGTTAAAATATTGTTAGTGAGCGTTTAATTCTATTTGAATTACCTTGTTCGATCACTGGATTCTGTTAATAATAACTGCAACACTTATTTTATACAACTATATACAGCAACAATTTATTTAATAATCTCTATTTACAATCAACTCTGCTTACAATCAACTATTTACAATAACACTTTAATGTACTAGCAACTTTTGCCTCTGTATAGATGTTTGCGCAGTCGCGTTCGGAATTCGATTGATTCTCACTTCTCAACACTGGCTCTATTTATACTCTGTTGGCAACACCCCAGAATCTTCCTTTATCGAGATTCTTCTCTTCCTTTCTCGTTGGCTTGTTCTGGTTATCGCTTATTTCTTTTTGTTGACATTCATGTCGATGCTGCCAATAGTGTCAGTCACAATAGTGATGAGTAACCAACTATCGATACTCGTTACACTGCCCTCCTCTTAACCTTCTTCGTCCCGAACAAGTTTTCATACTTCCCCTCGATATGGCGCAAGTCGCTCCAAGTGCACTACTTTAAACTTTGCTCTTTTATTCCAGGCACGTTGAATACGATACACTACGTCATTTATCTTTGCTATAATCTCATATGGTCCTTCCCAATGAGTCTGTAGTTTAGGAGACAGGCCTTTCTTTCGTTGTGGATTATGAAGCATTACAAGCTCTCCTTCATAGAACCCTTTTGAATTTGTTTTCAAGTCATACCTGGCCTTCATCTTATCGCTTATCATCTGCGACCGCTCTCTGATGAACCGATGTACTTCATCCAACTGTTCCCGCTTTTCGCTAGTACATATAATTACCTTCGGTTGATCTCGTTGGTGTTACAACTCCAAATTTTAAATCAGCTGGCAGTCTTAACTCGTTTCCAAAAATTGCCATTGCCGGTATAGTAGCCGTCGTATCATGTTGTGCGCATCGATATGCCATGAGGAACATTGGTATATGTACATCCCAGTCTCTTTGGTATTTATCTACGACTTTTCTCAAATATTCCTCCAAGGTACGGTTAAATCGTTCTACCATGCCATCAGATTGTGGATGCAAAGGTGTTGTAAGAGTTTTGTATATACCCAGCATACGGCATATCTCTTGGAATACAACTGATTCGAAATTTCGACCTTGGTCTGAGTGTAACTCCATCGGTACACCAAAACGAGTAATTCATTGGTTCACGAATACATCCGCAACTGTACTAGCTTCTTGATTTGGAATGGGGTATACTTCAGGCCATTTACTGAAGTAATCTATAACCACCAGAACATACTTGTTTCCTGCGTTGCTTATTGGAAATGGCCCAGCTATGTCCATAGCAATTCGCTCAAATGGAGCACCCACGGTGTATTGGTGCATCTTACCACGACTTTTCTTAGTGGGACCGTTGGCCATTGCACATTGCTTACACTTCCGAATCCAATCAGCGACATGGTCATGACAACCAACCCAATAAAATCGTTTCTTTATTTTCTCGACGGTTTTGGTGATTCCCAAATGCCCTCCACTGGAGGCATTGTGATACTCAGCTATCACTTCATTTATTCTCGCCTTGGGTACCACTAGAAGATCATTAGTGATTTTTCCATCCTCACTTTCCCATGCTCGGAATAAACATCCGTCTCGTAAGTGCAGGCTTTGCCACTGCGCCCAGTATGCCTTTGCTATTGGACTCTCATTAGCCATTTCTTGCCAATCTGGACGTATGCCCTGCTCCTTGTATTCCATAATCTTTACGAGATCTGGGTCGTTCCTCTGATCTTCTTGCACTCGTTCGGTGGTCCATGACTCTTCCGATAATACATTCATAAGTCGTAGGTTAACAATGTGATTCTGGCTTCCTACCCGAGAACAATGTAGCTATCTACGGTGCAAGTACGATGATATGGAGTATCAGCTTTACCACGATGAATGACATCACGATCTTCCTTTCGTTGTCCTGGTGAATTCGATCTTTGTTGCTTGCGTCGTAGACGACAATTACGCGCCATGTGTCTTTGATCACATATGAAGCACTTACCGGCAAATTTATTTTTGTGTTGATTCCTTGTTCTTTCTTTAGGCTTCATACTCGATTGATTGCAATCACGCGCTATATGCCCTCGTTTGTCGTAAATGAAGCACTTACCATTAAATTTGTTTTCGCGTCGACCTGTTCTTGCTTCAGGCTGAACTACTGATTTTACTACCTGACGCACTGCTTCAACCAGATGTGATGTTTTCCCCTCTAGTTGGCGTCCCCGTGGCATTGGTCGGCACATCAAACTGGCGGCTTCAAATGTCAAGGCACTACTGACTGTTTCGGCATAAGTATTTCTTGGTGACATGACTAGGGCACGCTTTATCTCTCCGTCACGTATGACATCTGTCAAAGCCTCTATTTTGATTTTTTCGACGAACTCTTCCGAATTACCGGAGAACACTAGATGACATAAGCGCTCAATATCGGCAGCGAATTCCTGAAGGCTCTCATTACTCCGTTGCACTCGCGATCTCAATTCCACTCGATGTAATTGACTCTTGTATTCATTTCCATATTTTCGTTGGAGTGTGTCCATCAGTGATTGATAGCTACCACGATATTTCTCTGGAATCATCTGTAACACGTCGGAAGCATTACCTTTTAATGCGACTATTAAAGCAGCAGTCTTGTCGCTATCATCCCATTGATTCTTTGAAGCTGTTGTCTCGAATTGAAGCTTAAAGATATTGAATGGCGTGCTTCCGTCAAACGTTGGTGGCTTTAGTTTGATTGTACTTAAATCTCTAATCACTGATGTGGCTGGTCCATTTATTTTTAGTTGATTGAGTTCGTGCTGTAATTTCTCGAACTTATCTTCCAAGTCATCTACATGTTCCTTCAGATCCATGACTTTTTCATTAATGGTTCCGGAAATTTCCTGAAATCTAATCTCAATTCTTTTTTGTAGATTTTCGATGACGTGTTCTTGTCGAGCCGAACCTTCTTGAATTTCCATACGCAATTCAGCCGAATGTTCTTGAAACTTGGAGTCAATTGTTTTCTGGAACTCTCCCATAGCGTTTTCTTGACGTACCGAATGTTCTTGAAACTTGGAGTCAATGCGAGACGCATTTTCTTGTAACTACGCATTAATTCCTTGCAGTTGCTGCTGCTGTTGTTGCATCATGGATTTCATGAGTTCCATTAGTTGACCACTCGAATCTATCTTGCTTTCTTCCTCAGAGTGTACGACTGCATGTATCTCGACTTCCTCAAAGAACTCATGTTCTTCTACATTAATACCCTTAGCCTCCATGGCTTGCCTCAGCCTCACCAGCAGTTCCGCCTTTGCACCTGATGACGATAGATTCATCTCTACCAACAGCTTTTTAAGCTGGTCCACTTTTAGTTGGTCAATATTCACCATCCTTACAGAATCCCACTTCTGACACCAATTGTTACGTTTTTATTCTGTGAGCGTTTAATTCTATTTGAATTACCTTGTTCGATCACTGGATTCTGTTAATAATAACTGCAACACTTATTTTATACAACTATATACAGCAACAATTTATTTAATAATCTCTATTTACAATCATCTCTGCTTAAAATCAACTATTTACAATAACACTTTAATGTCTCTGTATAGATGTTTGCGCAGTCGCGTTCGAAATTCGATTGATTCTCACTTCTCAACACTGGCTCTATTTATACTCTGTTGGCAACACCCCAGAATCTTCCTTTATCGAGATTCTTCTCTTCCTTTCTCGTTGGCTTGTTCTGGTTATCGCTTATTTCTTTTTGTTGACATTCATGTCGATGCTGCCAATAGTGTCAGTCACAATAGTGATGAGTAACCAACTCTCGATACTCGTTACAATATACTCATGCTTATGAAAGTGCCCACATAAAGAGCATGATTCTTCGAGACTTTTTATGTGGGCACTTTCATAAGGATGTGTATATTGTAACTTCGTTTGACGGATGAATATGCTTGCATACTTTTTACATATTTTGGCCTTTATCCCTCAAAGTATGAAATTAATTAAGAACAATACCAAAAATTTGATCACAAATAGAAATTAGCAACAGACGAGCACTATTTTAAAAAAATTCAAATTTCGTGGTAAACGAAAACAATTTGACAAGTGGAGTGTAATAACCTGACAGAAGGCAGTATTGCGGATTAACTAAACGGCTGATTGCTGTTTTATTATTGACATTCACAGTTGGTAATTGACAGCTGGATTTATTTGTTCGCCAACGCTTTTCATGTTGAAAACTGTTGAAACAATTGTTGAAAATTTTTTGTTAGAGAACACACACATTTTGTAAAATGTGTGTTAATGCGGATTAGCTGCAGTTAATGCCCGAGTTAATTCGAATTAACTCGGTAATCCGGAATTAGGCCGCCGTCTGTCTAGGCTTTACGTTGGTTGTTGAAACGGAACGAATTCGATAAGGATAATAGAATATTCTTGAGTGATGACACAGAGTATAAATCGGCCGGATTTGTTGAAGAATATCCAATTCAATTTGGAGTTTCAGCAAGGATCGATAAACTAGTCGAAAGTAAAATTTCAAATTTAATTGAAATACCAGTTTTAATTATAAGAATTTTTTTTAACAGTGAGCACAAAAATAATACAATTATTTTTGATCAAATCTAGTCATCAAACAGGGTTGATTCGAATTACAATTAAATGTTCACAAAATATAAGTCCAGATTTAGACACAAAAATATTTGCATGAAAAACAGTGTTTTCGAGCTAGGACGCGCTGGGAAATTTTTGTTTCACGTACATGCGACATGATTTACGCTTAGTCACCGTTTAGACACCAAGCCATTTGAATGAAAAACATTTTGTTAATGCGAGGGACGCATTGGGAAGAGAGGGGTTTTTGTTTCCCATACATGCAACACACCTTCGGCTTATCATTCGTAATGTCAAACATTAAGAAAACATACAACCGAGTTCATATTTCGCCGAGAAACAGTTGGCAGTTTAAGTGCGAGGGTAATATCAAAGGAGAATAGAAAATGTTTTTGTGTCATATACATAGGCTTAAGCGATTTTTTTTTACTTTTAGCTACCTTACATTTTGACTAATTGCATCATAACCCCGATAACAAAGCGATGTGTTATGAAGTTATCGAAAAATGTCTTCATCGATTAATGTTTTTAACCATTCACATGGGAGAACCATAATAGAACTTTATAAAACTGTTACAAGTACACATAAAAGAAAATGTGTACTATTATAAATATTCGTAAACTATCAGCATTGAAAAGGATACTAAATAACTATGTATCATACACTCACAATTTACAATGCAGCACGAAAGTGCTCTCTCGAGAATATGAGCGTGATCCGAAACCAATCTTCACCGATCCAGAAGTACAGAAATTATTGCAATCCATAACACAACTCGATGTATACAAAGTATTCCGTAAGACAACAGTCGATGATAATAGTAGTGAATACAGATTTATGACAACTGAACAATTAGAGGAAGAGTTTCGAAATACAGTTCAGCGAGCACGAGACCGCCTTCAAATGCCACCGGTAGTGAAAATTAAGCAAGATGTACAGAAAGTTATCTCCAAAGATCCAGGATTGAAAAACTTCTCAGACACGAAATATGTGATAACAGATATCACATACGGACTGCGTCAATCGGATCGTAGAGTGGTTGTTAGGCAAACCGATGGAACATTGGAGTATGCCGAACTCGATGTCGCCAAACGGTGCCGACAGGCATATTTTCCATTAAACGGACGCAAAATACGTACGCCTCGCATGTTCGAAGAAGAACATTTCAAACGTTGCTTGGATGAGCATAAATATGAGTTTATACTTAACCGTTTGACAGTGCAATACGAACCGTATGAACGCGAGTTCCACCGCTTTAGTGGCCTTGTGTATGAACACATTAACGAAACGAAACAATTCGATTTGCTGCGCTCAACACGTCATTTTGGTCCAATGGCCTTCTATTATGCATGGCACAAGTGTATCGATGATCTATTGTACGACATGATTCGTCGCGACTACTTGCGAAATGGTGCAGAGTTAATTGCATTAATGTATAAAATCAATAATGTTGAAGTCAACTACACGGAACTTTTTAAGCAACTGGAGATCATCACTTTGCCAACTGATCTTGCTTTGGAAGAATTACGTAAATCGATTAAAACTCCTTCAAATGGTATACAGGAAGATATCAAAACAGCTATAGGAAAGACGAAAGAGGACTTTGAAAGCGATGAATTATGTCTAAAATTCATTGAGCAATACATTAGCCAGCATGCCCTGAAGAAGGTGCAACTTGAGCTAGCTGTTCAAACACTGAAAGAAATTAATACGGAAAAGAAGCAATTGTTTGAAGGTTTAAGCAAAGCACATGGTATACAATTGTAGTTTTAAGGCATTTTCTTAATAAAAGATAACAAAAATAAAGTAATTAAATGTTTGTCTTTTTTTCCATTATTTGAAATTGGCTATACCAAATACTTTAACATTTTCCGACTTCATTAATGAGCGTTTCTTGCGCCAACGAGCAACATAATTATTGATACACATTTTGTGATGATACTTAAATTTAAGCAAGTCCCGGAATTTCCGCAAACAAATATGGCACGTTTTTACTCTTCTGTAGTGCGCATATCGGTTGTGACCTAATCGCAATTTAATTAACACATTTTTCTGTTTTGTGGAATGAACTGTAAGTACACGTTTACGATAAATTCTATCGCGTTTGTATTTCAAATTTGGGTAAGGAAGTATTTGATTATTCGCCTTTTCTAAGCATTGCAAATGTAACGGTAAATGACCACGCATTTCACCGGCGGTTTTAAAATTCTGTTTGCACCCCGAACAGTGGTAACAACAATCGCCGGTATGTTCATTGATATGGTCATATAATTCCAGAAGAGAAATTGCTGTAATTTGGCAAAAGTAGTGTGGGCATCTGTAAATTTTGTGCCTAGTTGATTTTTGCTTCTTCTTTCTTCTGCGCATTTCACATGGATGGCTCGAAAGTTGTTTGACATTCTCAAACTGTATTCCACAACGACTGCAGAGTGCAGGCGGTCCCCAATGCATTGCTAAATGACGGAGCATTGCTTTAGAATTTCTCTGTACTTCCCCACATATACGACATTCTTCTTTGCCGTTGTGATATTTTGCAACGTTTTCCTTTGCAAACTGAAGGAATCTATCATTATCATTATCATTATCATCTGATTGTGTGTCATGAGTGTTTTCCTCGAATATAAGATAATCACTGTCTTCAAAATTACATTGGATGCCAATCGACGCAGTAAGTATTTTCTCGGGAGCTTCTGTTTGCTGTCCTCTATCACGTACAGGGTTAGGACCGTCTGTAAGTGTACCAGCATTGTTTTGTTTGGTAGTCGCTTGCACAGATGCATCTGTTGATAATTTCAGTGTTGGAGTGCTGGTAATATCCTTCTGTGTAATTTGTTGAACAGATGGAGTAGTACATGTATTTGCAAGATGCAGTATTGGAATGGTATGATTTATTCCTTGCGGGCGGTTATGTTCGGCTTTTACTATTGTATTAAACGAGCACAGAGAATCCGTGTTTATTTGATTTACTGCCTGCTGTGCTATAAATCTTGTTTCTACAAATATCATTTCTGGCAACTCCAATACTTTTAGCGGTCCGAAAAGAGACCGTTTGCTTTGGCTATCCTGTGGAATTAAAACACAACTATTAATATAATTTCATACATCCATATAGTTTGCTGTTGTTACTTTTATATAGACTTGTCTAATACAATTTTCATTAACCGGCACCATTCCGCTTTGATCCAGTAAGAAACCTGAAAACATTATGATTTAGTCAGTGTCCACAAAAGAATATATTTAGTTACCATTTCCATTGTTTAATGACTCCATTTTTTGATTAATTATTTATCCATTACAAATAAATTCGTAAGAAGAAGCAAAGAGTAGATTGTGATGTATTTGATGCCGATCGTCATTAGAGGTGAACCGTTTAGTGCAGCAATTCGATAATTTCGTTTTGATACTAGTGAGAACACACTCACTCAATATCTCAGAAAGATATGTGTGTGAAGATAGCAAAAAGTATGTTTTTTTTTAATATTGTATTAGCTAGTTCTAAACTTTTTACATAAATGAAATATCAACTTTATTTAAATATTCTGTTAGATTTGAAGCAAACTATGGGAAAAAATTATCATTCAAGCAAATACTTTACATATGTGGCTCGTGGTTCCTAAGTCAGAGTTGGCAGAGCTACAATTTATCGTCAATTTGACGATTTTTTGCGAATATTACGATTTTTTCTACAAGTTGGAAATCGTAATTTTTCTTTATATCGATACCTGATAATTTGACAGTTGATAATGGGTCTACTTCCTTGTGCCATCAACAGCGAATTTGACATACCCGTGAATTCCAGTACGTAGTTTTTATGTTTTTACATACGTCTCAAGCAACTTTCAGGGCAATACGAAAATGTCTCGTAAAAGCTGGACTTCACTGAAGGGATCTGTCTCTGATTGTATATTGGCTACTATTGATGGTTTTGGGTTTGATTTAATGACACCAGTGCAAGTGAGTACGCAAACAACTTCTGCGTTGGTCGCACTCAGAGGAAAAACAAACTGAACAGTGTACATTCTTATGAACGTAAATTGTACCATTCGTTTTTCTTATAATTGTAACATTTTTCTGATGCTTTTCGCTAGTAACACATTTAAATATTTGATTCCACATATTTTACTTTCTAGACTGCTACTATACCATTATTGTTGGCACGTAAAGATGTTTCTGCTGAAGCGGTAACGGGTTCTGGTAAAACATTGGCTTTCTTAGTGCCACTAATTGAAATATTACAACACCGCCATAAGGATACACCATGGACATCAAAAGAAATTGGTGCTCTAATAATTTCACCCACTCGTGAATTGGCATATCAAATATCAGAAGTATTAGGTAAATTTCTCCAACATGAAGAACTAAAACACCTAAACCAACAATTGATTGTCGGTGGCAATAGTATTGAAGAAGAAATTGCGAACTTAAAAAAGGTCAATCCTTGCATATTGGTGTGTACACCAGGACGTTTAGATGATTTATTTCAACGGAAAGGTGACTTGAACTTAGCTATGCGTGTAAAAAGTCTTGTAAGAAAAAAACAGTCGGATAAAATTGTAAATCAGTATATATTTAAATATTGCATTTCAATAGGAGATTCTGGTGTTGGACGAGGCAGACCGCTTGTTGGATTTGGGATTTAAAGCCGCAATCAATAATATTTTAAGTTATTTACCACGCCAACGGCGTACTGGTCTCTTTTCTGCTACACAGACCACCGAAGTTACTGATCTTATTCGTGCTGGCCTTCGTAATCCCGTACTTGTGTCTGTTAAAGAAAAATCCACAATTAATACTCCATTGCGTCTGCGGAATTTTTTCAAGATTGTTCAACCGGAAGATAAATTTATATGTTTATTGCATTTTCTACGTTCTACTTCAGTACTTCACAGTAAGGTGATGTTGTTTTTTCCAACGTGTGCATGTGTGGAATATTGGTTGGAGGTAATGCCACATATTCTGAAAAATCACACAATACTAGGCATACACGGTAAAATGAAAAGCAAACGAAAGAGCATTGTAGAACGTTTTCGCAACCAGCCAGAGGCAATACTCTTGTGTACAGATGTATTGGCTCGAGGTTTAGATGTTCCGGAAATTGATTGGGTAATCCAATGGGATCCACCAGCAAGTGCTTCCAGTTTTGTACATCGTGTCGGGCGCACTGCACGTCAAGGCAACGACGGCAACGCACTGGTGTTTCTTCTACCAAATGAAGACGCTTACGTGACATTTTTGAAAATTAATCAGAAAGTTGAATTGGAAGAATTATCGGATATTGATGGCAAATGTGATGACTTGAAAACAATACTAAATAAATTACATAAATTACAGGTATATATACGAATACTTTTACTCTTACTTTTTGTATTATTTCAGATATTATTTTTTCAATTTCTTTTTTAAGGCCTCCGATAAAAATGTATACGATAAAGCAGTTCGTGCTTTTGTGTCGCATATACGAGCATATACTAAACATGAATGCAATGCAATTCTTCGGTTAAAAGATTTGGATTTAGGGAAAGTTGCCACAAGTTATGGTCTTTTACAAATGCCACGAATGCCTGAATTAAAAAATGCAAAAGCCGACAATTTTATTGCACCTTCATTTGCGGTAGACATTACAAAGCTAACATACAAAAATGCTCAGAAGGAACTAGTTCGAAAGGAGAAATTGAAAACTTTTCAAGAAACAGGTGAATGGCCGGGAAAAAAGAAATTCAAGAAACAAAGCGAATCTTGGGAACAAACAAAAAAGGCTAAACTTGATGTAAAAACAAAAAAAGAGTTAAGAAAAGCGAAAAAACAACGCAAACAGGAAAGTAATGCTGCAAATGGTGGCGTAAAAGCGAAAAAACGAAAACAACAATTTACACAGGAAGATTTGGACGAATTAGCCAATGATATACGTTTATTTAAGAAGCTGAAGAAAAATAAAATATCCGAGGAGGATTTCAATAAAGAAATGGGACTGGAGGCTGATGATTAAATATGTGTAATTTATGTTTTTACCCAAAAATCCTATTTGTTTCACCTTCTTTTTGACAAAGTGTAAATAAATCCATAATAAGAAAATATACGGGAATTAAATTATTATTTGAATGATGCAGCTGACTCATATTTTCAGGGTGCAATTTATGAAAGTGCTTTCAGTGAGTACATGTACTTTTGTATTTATAAAAGTTCAACCGAAATTCAACAATTCTTATACGCAGTCATTCAGGTGACGGCAAAAGGCGACTATGGTATAATCGTCAAAATTAAATTCAGTCAATTTTCCATTAAATCGAATATGTACTTATTTTGTCTACATATAATGAAAGTGATAGCATTCTAAGTTACAAAAGTATACCAATATCTCGTTATAAATGCTTGCTGTCAATATTTGTCGACAATGCTTGATAGATGAACTTTTTTAGGATCAACATTTTACATATAACTACGGCATGTGCAATTTGACTTCAACTTCATGTTGTTGTTGTCGATATGTTACCATCTCTAATTAATACGTATTGGGTCAACCTAGAGGTGGTAAAACAGCAAATTTTCGTGCGCTGATACAATGAAGCAAACGCACTTGTAGGTACCAGCGCAATTGCGTAATGCTTCAGTATCGCATTGTGTATTAATTGATCCATTGGTAATCGATACAATGGAATTAAAAACTACAACCAGAGACTTTAAAATATAAAGATATCCCACTGTTAATAGATAGCGTTTTAACAAACGTCTTTTACAAAGAAAGAAAGAACAAATCACTCGTAAGATGGATGTTATGTTGACTGTCTCGGTTGTTTTTGTTTTCAATGTGAAATAAAATTGTAGAGCAAGAACAAGAAAGTAAGAAATGACATCAAATCATGAGATCACGGCAATGGTTGAGTTGAGCATTTTTAATAATTTACGCCTTTTAGGAGCAACATCTGTTACTGTTAGTGAAAAATGTATCGAAAATGAATAAAAAATACATGATGAAATCACTTACTGCTCATTACTTAATTTTTTTGTTTATTCAACGCATTTTATATATTCATCTTTTCTGAATTAAATGTTACTTGTTTTAGAGGAAATACACAAACACACTTCGCTAAAACATTAACAGAAGTATGGTTGATTCGATGTGAAGTAAAACCGTAATTAAATTTTTGGTTGTTTTAAACAAACTAAACAAGCCTTTACAAACCGAATCTGGTTTTTTAGTAACCACAGATCGTTTGAAATAAAAGCAATTGATCCTTTATTTAATCTACCCAAACACCTAGGCTTTACCGCACATGATCTGGTTGTGCCCAAGCTTTGTATTTTTGCAACTTAATAACGAAAGTTTAATACTTTCTTATTACTAGTCTATGTTTTTCGCTGTAATACTGCTTTATTTGCATAAATTTTACGAAGTTAAAGAATTTTCAAATTTATTGTTGTTTTTATTGTATCAGCAAGAATAAGGACATGCTATTTTTTGTTCCCGTACAAAGCATTTTCTTGTTCTGCTGAAATGAATGAACCTTAGTCGACCACGTGGTCGAGTGCTTCCGGGACGTAGGCCCGTCCATTCTTGTGAAATAGACTAAAAAAATTTGTTAAATTTGTATGGTGAAAAACCCGTGGCAAATCGTATAACAAAAATAATTATATCTGTATAATTGTAACTCAAGACTGGGTATCAGCGCAATAACGCCAACACAATGCAGCGTTACCCACCACTAGCACACGCTACCACAACTTCAATTTAGGGTATTGAATGTATACAGAAGTTTTGTTAAATTTTTTTTAAAATAAGTCTCATTTTAACATAAAAAATTAGAAATCCCACCGTCAATTAATTAAAATGGCATCAACATCTAAACAGAAGAAGCCTAAATTAAATTGGGACCTTGACTACTATCGTACTGATCATGAAAGTGAGGAGCATTGGTTACTGCGGCGTCGTTTTATGGAGGTGCACATGGACAAATTTCCTGAAGATAAGTTGGTGTGTTTGGCACAAGTATTCACCAATGTTGAATTTATGGGCTGTAGATATCCTGCGGAAACGATGAGACTTGTTGCTGAACTATCGAAAGACATTGCCAAAGAGTTCCGTGATAAACGTGCTAAGCGCCTGAAGCGAACATTTGTTACCGCTTCGGATGCTGCAGAGGCTCGTGCCAAAGGTAGACGAAAACAAAATTAATTGTATAGTAGTTAAATTACGTGAGTACGGCACATATAAGAACATCAATCGTATTAATAAGACTTTTTTTCGCTCTTCAAATATAATTGCGCAGGACGTAGAACGACACAACAAGAACAACCACGACAGCAGCAGCAGCATCAACAACATCGAGGAAATAATAGTGGATTGGAAAAAAATACACGTTTTAATAATTATAATGAACCACCGCTTAAAAGCGCAAAAACCACTGACCTTTTTGAACGTTTGCCATATGGAAAGTTTGTACTTTTTCTATCTGGCGGGCGAAATTGTTTACGCACATCAGCCCAACGTTGTAACATGGAATATAAAGAGTTGGAAGTTGGCAGCGGTGGCGAAAAAAAGTTATATATTTATATTTAAAATGAAAGAGTAGCAATAACATGCATTTTCAATTTTTTTTTTGCAGAAAAGTGGAAATCTATCTGAATGACAAATTAGTTACCTATGCATCTGAGGAAAATCTAAAGGCTTCAAAGGCAAAAGCATTTAGCAATGCAATGGAGTTGATGCAAAAAAATTGCTATTCCATCAAAGTATGTACAAAAATCGTGAAGTAATGATTTTCTGTAATTTGATGTAATAAATTTTTAGCTAAATCCATTGCGTGACTCTATAAAAATTGACAAAACAGATAATAAAGTAGTTTGTGGCGTAACTAAAAACATTATCGATTCTGCTGAGGATAAAAAGCTGGACGACACGAATAAAGGATATAAAATGATGAAAATGATGGGATGGACTGGAGGTGGTTTAGGCTCTAAAACTCAAGGTCGTGAAGATCCAGTGGGGTAAGTATTTAAAACACGCACGGAGTATTATATTTGTATAATATCAATTTTATTGTAATATTCGCTTTGTCTCTTAGTTATTTATTAAAAAATAATCGTGCCGGACTTGGTAATGAGGCTTCTAAGTTGGATCGCAGTTATTTTTCACACATGCTCAAAAATTACATTAATTCAGAGGACATACGTGAACTGCAGTTTGAATGCACTTTCACAAAAGACGAACGAGCTATTCTGCACGAGTAAGTACCAATTTACGTATTTGCAATGTACGTTTTAACTAATCTTTATTTGATTGTAGAATTGCTGGAAAATTTAATTTAAAATCTACAAGTTATGGTAAAGGCGATGATCGACGTTTGGTTATATCCAAGAAAACTATCACAAATGAGCAAATTCTCACTGAAATTCTATTGAATCAAAATGCTGTGTACAGTGACAAATATTTCGTACAGGTGCCTGAGACGAAAGCAAGCCTTTACCCAGATCACACTGCCGTTTTAGAATTAGATCCATAAGTATAAATTATATATATACGTGTGTGTGTGCGTGTGAATGTAAAATAAAATCGATATGTCGTTTCTACGTTGTAAATACTACTTACTTAATCTTCATATTCGTGTTGTCTCAAAATAGATATATTTTACACAGAAATTTCTTTTAAATATCATTTATTTACTGCATTCTTAAGAACTATTCTACATACATATGTATTTTCATTTTTATAATTCTGTTGTTGAGTGCGGCTACGTGTCAATCATCCATAAAAGCATCATTGGTTGATCTCTTAACTGCCCCATAAATTTCGTCACTTCTTCACAGCACCCAAACGACTCGGATCCTGACTGGGATAGTGTAATTGTCCTGGAAGACCATTAGCCGGAGGTGGCGGAATTGCTTCTATAGGTGCACCATTTGGTGCGGTTGATCCAATTGGCATTGCTGAGTATGGTGCTGCATACGCTTGGGAATACATTTGATACGAGGAAGCGGGTATAAGACTAGGTGGAATCTGATGCAGCTTCATGCCCGGTGGCAAGACAGTGACTTGCTCCTGTTGCAAATTGAAAAAGTCATTTGGATTGGTGGCAGTTGCCGGCGGTATAGCATTGACATCGAAACGACGATCTGTTTTGGCAACACCACCCTGTTTAGCTTGTGAGTGTGCCCATTTAATAGCGACTTTACGTCCGTGTAGCACAAGTTTATTGAAACTTCTCTCAGCAGCCAATTCTGCAGCTGAACGCTTCGTGTATTGTACAAATGCACACTGCTGACGTGGTACCAATGCTATCGAACGAATTTCACCATGTTGATAGAACTGATCACGTAATTCTGGTTCAGTTATCTCTTCGGGTAGATTACCCACATAAAGTGTCGTGATATTACGATCCTCAGGTGGCTCAAGTGTCGGTAATGTTGCTGCCCTTTTCATGATCTTCTCGGCAACCGGATCATTTCTACCATAGTAACGATCTTTAATGTTCTGCTCACACAATGGATCGTCCGGTTCATTTGGCTTGTCATGGCGATAGGGACATTCCTCACCACGTTTACATTCACCTTTAACCCAGAAGGAACATATGTGCGGACGGTTGCGTTTATAATATGGAGCCGTACGTGCCAATTTCGATAGCATTTCGCTAGCAGCTAATGATCGTCCAACAGCACCGGCTGCTTCTGTACCATCACCGTCCTTCAATTCACGATCGATGTTTTGTATGTAGTATTCTTTGTTCACATCACTCTGCGGCAGTGAATCGGCTACCTTTAATGCAGCATCACGGACTTGTATCGGAAGTCCATATTCCAGGTCAAGTAAGCACGTTTGACACACATTTTTCAGTCGAGCACATGTTTGACAAATTTCCGTTTTCTTGAAACGCATGCGAGCCCCTGGACACCAACGAAAAATGGTAAATGGACGTGTACATATTTTGCATTCCTTTCCGAATCGTTCCTTAATCATGCGTACATAAGGATTGTCGCCCAAACATGTCTGGCAAAGTATAGGAAATTCGGCATCCTCCCAGTTCTGACGATTGTATGTATTTGTCGTTTTGGACATAGACATCTTTATGAAGTGTTCCGCAACAATTAATTCGTAAATTTATTTAATTTCGAAGATGATTTTCGATGTTTACTTTTTTTTATTGTTGTTTTAATGACTATGATGTGACTTGTATTTATTTAATTTCGTAGACAATTTTCAATGTTTATTTTTTTATTGTAGTTTTCAACGGCGTATGTATGATGTGACTTGTTGTGGTTCGTTTCACAATTTGATTCTCCAGAATATGTTTACTACTCACCACGACTGATCAATGGCAACTAATACATATAGCAATGAAGACTGATTTGAGCTTGATTTTTTGTGATGAGCAGATTTCTTGCACACTTTTTGTGATGAGCAGATTTCTTGCACACTTTTTGTGATGAGCAGATTTCTTGCACAAGCAGAGTTGTATTTCGTATTCTTGTCTGATGTGTGATGAGCAGATATCTTGTACAAGCAGGGTTGTATTTCGTATTCTTGTCTGACGTGTAGCGTATGTAGGAATTTATTTATATGCCGGTTTTGAAAATTTTTTTAATGTCGACTATGTTGAATATTACATTTGTCACACTATATAAGTAATAACGTACGTAATGAAATTGTAATAATTCGATAATTGAAGAGATTAAATGAAAGTGTACTCTTATACGAATTCTTGCATCTTTTGATATCATGCATTTTTTTTTATTGCTTAATTTAATTTGTTAGGTGGATACAAAGCAGCTTGAGTTTTTGTGATGAGCAGATTTCTTGCATAGTTTTTGCGATGAGCAGTTTTCTTGGACAGTGTTTGTGAGTAGCAGATTTCTTGCACAAGCAGGGTTGTATTTCGTATTCTTGTCTGACGTGTAGCGTATGTAGGAATTTATATGGAGATATTACACTATCAATGTTTTGCTCAACATTGATAGTGTAATATGCCTTTTTTATTTAATTTAAAATGATTTAAAAAATTGTAGTGACATACTAAAACAGAATAGATAAATTCTTTGTATTAGTAAATAACGTATCATACTTATATTTTTTGGCGTACGTAATTGGGTTTTGAGTAAAAACTAAAACTAAAATTTACCTGTGAGTATCAAAAATATGCAGTAAATATTTGAACGTGCTTATTTTGGTTTAGGGAATGTTAAATATGTTTAATTTACTTTTTTACTCTTATTAAATATTTGTTTAAAAAAATTTATCAGTAGAATTTAATGGATATTACCTTTGCCAATAAAAGATTTGACTAAAAATATATAAAAATTCAATATTAGTCGCTTTTATTTCGACAACTAACTATCTTTGTTGACACAGATCATAAGTTTTCTAAACAGAGTTTATTTTACTTTTATTTTATATAAAAATTTCAAATAGAAAAAATTGTACATCAATTAATAGCAAATCACTTTCCAAGAATGGACAGGTATACGTCCCGGAAGCACTTGACCACGTGGTCGACCAAGATCCATTAACTCATCAGAATAGAAAATTTGAGAATTTTAGAGTTTTAGAATTTTATTTTTCTAATATAATAAGTATTGCTGATAGAAACTTTGAAATAGTTCCTAAACCACTAGAGTATTAACAAAACGCCTGAAAAAATGAATGAAATCTATGAACAAATTAAAGCAATATATCTAAATGTGTATAAAATTACATGACTTACACCACGTTGCTTGTGATATATTCTGAAGACGCACTGGAAGAAGCATATTAGTTGTAATGAAGTAAATTTTAACGAATCGAATCGTGTAGTCGTGGCTTATCGCAAACAAAAGTTTTATATTAATTTACACTACAGCTGATTACTATTCTCATACTATTCCCATTCATATATTTTCATTCTTATAGAATACTCCTAACTGATAACACACAAACAAATCTCGCGGATCGCGAGTAATTAAAAAGTTTACAAATAATCCGTAATAGTAGTTAAGAGAAATGTCTCAGGTAAAATATTCAACATTGCCCAAACGCTATCGGCGGGAAGAAAAAAATTCTGATATTGAGGAGGATGATGACAACTATACGCCGTATGTGCCCGTTAAAGAGCGTCAGAAGCAAAAGCTGATGAAACTAGGACGCATTGTACAACTTTCAGCAGAGGCGGCTGCACAAACAAAATCTTCCAGTGAAAATGAATTCGACGATGAGTCTCAAGGCGCCAATGACGCTGAATTGTGGGGTCGCAAGTATAACATAAGTTTGTTGGATCAGCATACCGAGCTAAAGAAATTGGCTGAAGCGAAAAAAGTCAGTGCCGTAGAGAAACAACTGAAAGAGGAAGAGAAAATACTGGAGAGTGTTGCTCAGCAGAAGGCTCTTATGGGTGTCGCAGAGTTGGCTAAGGGCATTCAGTATGAGGATCCGATTAAAACGAGCTGGCGTCCGCCTCGTTATATAATGGAAATGTCGGAGGATCGTCGCGATGCCATACGCAAACGATTGCGTATTTTAGTAGAGGGCGTCGACATTGCGCCACCAATACGAAGTTTTCGGGAAATGAAATTTCCCAAAGGCATATTAAATGGCTTGGCTGCAAAGGGTATCAAACGTCCGACGCCCATTCAGATTCAGGGTATACCAACGGTGCTGTCGGGGCGTGATTTGATTGGAATCGCTTTTACTGGCTCTGGAAAAACGCTTGTTTTCGTATTGCCAGTTATCATGTTTGCACTGGAGCAAGAGTATCGATTGCCATTTGTTCGGAACGAGGGTCCGTATGGTCTAATTATTTGTCCTTCACGTGAGCTGGCGAAGCAAACACACGATATCATATTGGTAAGTACGCTTAGAATTGTTGGAATATAAATATTAATTTATATATTTATATAAATATATTTTTTAAAACTATAATTTTCCTCAATTTATTCCACAGCATTATAGTCGATATCTGCATCAAAGTGGTATGCCGGAAATACGATCTTGTCTTGCGATTGGTGGTATGCCGGTGTCCGAAGCTATAGAGGTTATATCCCGTGGAGTACACATTATGGTGGCTACACCCGGCCGTCTCATGGACATGTTGGATAAAAAGATCGTCACGCTGGATATCTGCCGCTATTTGTGTATGGATGAGGCAGATCGTATGATTGATATGGGTTTCGAGGAAGATGTACGTACAATTTTCTCCTTCTTCAGAGGACAACGACAAACATTGCTCTTCTCAGCTACGATGCCTAAGAAAATTCAGAATTTCGCACGTTCCGCTTTGGTGAAGCCAGTAACAATTAATGTTGGTCGTGCTGGTGCCGCTTCAATGAATGTTACACAGGAAGTTGAATATGTCAAGCAAGAAGCCAAAGTTGTGTATCTCTTGGAATGTTTGCAGAAAACAGCACCACCAGTGTTAATATTCGCTGAGAAGAAACAAGACGTCGATTGTATACATGAATATTTACTACTGAAAGGTGTTGAAGCCGTAGCAATACACGGTGGGAAGGATCAAGAGGAACGTTCTCGTGCTGTAGAGGCATATCGTGAGGGTAAGAAGGATGTATTGGTGGCTACAGATGTTGCTTCGAAAGGTTTGGATTTTCCGAATGTCCAACATGTAATCAACTATGATATGCCAGATGATGTCGAAAATTATGTACATCGTATTGGTCGTACAGGTCGTTCGAATACAAAAGGTCTAGCTACAACATTTGTAAATAAAACGACCGAACAATCGGTACTACTTGATCTGAAACATTTGTTAATCGAAGCCAAACAGAAAGTACCCGAATTTCTGGCCGAATTATGTCCTGAATCTGAACAGTATCTTGATTTGGGCGATTCACATGGCTGCAGTTATTGTGGCGGTTTGGGCCATCGTATTACCGAATGTCCGAAGTTGGAAGCTGTACAGAGCAAACAAGCATCAAATATTGGACGCCGTGATTATTTATCAAATACGGCTGCCGATTATTAACACACATACACAACTCTTTGTCAATATTATTTATTTTATGGTTTTACGATAAGAAGTTACTATTTTATAGTAAATACATATAATTCTAATAATATTGTTAATAAGAATATTAATTTTGTTAGTTTTATATTTTAAGATATACCACTCTTGTATGGTATTTAGTGTTCAATATATTTTACAATAACAAAAAATATGGAAAACAACATATTTGGACAAAAATAAAGTAATTCTTGCGAAATCAGCAAACAATGCATTCCTAGAAAATACGCTTTTTATTTATTATAATTATTTTTAAATGGTTTTTTTTTGTATCAGTTCCTGGAAATAATTTTGCCGTTTACAGTTGCATTAGCATATTATTACGGTTGCTGCTCGCATACCCAGAAAGCCATCAAAAGAGGACAAATTTTATGGCATCTTGTATGTTGCATTTATTAGTTAAAAATACAAAAAAATAAAATGCATAAGAAAGATAATCTTCACAATGTTTATACGAGTATCATAAACTTTTCATTGGGACGACCAAAAATATATTTTTCATCGTCATGTCCTTAGAAAGGAATTGAGATAATAAAATATCTTTGAAGAAATTGATATGCATTTTATCTAAGAGAAATAAAAAAAAAAGAGATATGAGATATGAAAGCGTTGCTACTTATTCGTGATGGGCTAGTGAAAATGTTCAATCGATTAAAATTGAAAATATTGATTAATTTCTTGTATCATAATTTAGTATCAATACGCAAATGAGATGTTTGTTTAACATCACATTTTCATTCATTCAGTAGGCCAATAGTGGATATTTAAGAAAATAAATAATATTATTAAAATAAAAATTAATATTTCAATATTTCTTTCTTCCAAATAAAACACTAAAATCGTCACATCACTGGAAATTTGTAAACCAATGTCTTTCAAGGAATAATGAATTTATTTTGAAATAAAATAAATCATAGAAATTTACTATTGGGGGGGTTTACATGCGTCCGATAAGGTGCGTTTTTACACATACACAAATATTTTCTAGGATATTTGTAATAATTTATTTCTATGTAGTGTAGCAATAACAATGTACAGTGTGTTCAATAAAAAAACCAGCTTGATCATATTTATTCCCTTATTTGATTTATTAGTTCTTATTAAAGCTCTGACAATATCAATTGGATTACCATCTTGTGACTAGGATGGCCAATTCGTATATATGAATAATATAGTTTTCATCTTTCCACTGAGTACTGAGTGATTGATATTGATATCGTATTGACATCTTCTGGTAGCTGTCAATTGTGGTTATTCTTACCATAGACAAAAGGAAAGTTTGGAGGTTAATTAAATTTCACTTTGATCGTAGTAATGCTTTCAAAACAGTACAGTTTTTCAGTGTGAGTTTAACTATATTTGTCGTTTAAACTAAATTTTAACTTTACTTGCAGTTTTTCAGTCAAACTTCAACATAGTTTAAACTCAGTTTAAATGCCCAATATAGCTGGGTTAACCCATCAGTTGCTCAGCAGTTCGTTCTTGTACTTCAGTACATTTTTTCTTGCTGCGGTTTAGAATAAGTTTATTTATGTAATGTAATATGCTGGTTTTGAAAATTGTAGTGACATACTAAAACAGAAGAGATAAATTCTTTGAATTAGTAAATAACGTGTCATACTTATATTTTTTGGCGTACGTAATTGGTTTTTGAGTACAAGGGAGTCAAACTTAAATTAACCTGCGAGTATCAAAAATATACGGTAAATATTTAAACGTGCTTATTTTGATTTAGGGAATGTTAAAAATATTTAACTAACATTTTTACTCTTATTAAATTTTTGTTTAAAAAAAAATTTATCAGTAGAATTTAATGGATATTACCTTTGCCAATAAAAGATTTGACTAAAAATATATAAAAATTCAATATTAATCGCTTTTAGTTAGACAACTAGCTATCTTTGTACCAATAAAATGACACAGATCATAAGTTTTCTAAACGGAGTTTATTTTACTTTTATTTTACATAAAAATTTCAAATAGCAAAAAATTCTGATTATTTAATTGATAAATTGTTTCAAAAATAGTGAAATAATTTTATTGCAAAATTCAAACAGTATTGATGTTTAAACAAAAAAATACCTGTAACATCTCTATACAGCAGAAAAAATTAAAGAAATTGGCAGCACTGAATTTAGTAAGTATTCCAATTTTTTAAGCGTCCATAGTTATACAAACTAAATTAGCACCTTTGCTGTTTTTTTATAATATATTCATCGGTGCGATTAGTCAACACATAAGGTAATAGAATGTAAAGTAAAGTAATGTAAAAAAGGGTTAATCAAAACGGATAGCTCCATATGCTATATAAATAGGAAAGAGATAACTAGATTTAGTACAAAATAGCAATATGATAGAGAGAAAAGAGAACGATTCCAACGTTACGTTACCTATCCATCCATTTTAACTGATCACTGTTATGGCTTTTGTATGAATTAGAACGGGACAGCTGATCCGTTATGGATGGAATGGACGGGTCTATGTCCGGGAAGCACTCGACCACGTAGTCGACAAAGGTCCATTCAATTCATCAGAATACGGAAATGCTTTGTACTGGAACAAAACAAAGCATTTCCGTATTTTTACTGCTACAACAACAACAACAACAACAATAACAACAAAACATTGCTATTTCTTTTAGTTCATTTTCATGTTATTAATTACAAAAATTAAAGAAACCATAGAGAATAATAGTTAATTTTTATTTTTTAAAATAGCAGAATTGTGCATTTGGATTTGGAAAATAGTAATGTCTTTGAAAATTCTTGAACTTTGTAATGAATGTGCAAATAAATTGTTATCTTAAAACCAGGTCGTCTACCCAAATGGCGGCAAAGTCCTGCCATTTAGGTAGATTAAGTAAAGAATCAATTGCTTTTATTTGGAATGAACTTCTGCTACTAGATAAACAAGACTATACATCTTTGGTTTGCATAGGCTTGTTTGGTTTGTTTAAAATACTAAAAAATATAATTCTATTTTCAATACGATTTTACTTCATCTAATCACATCGATTCAAATCTACTTCTCCTAAATTGATATGACACTGGAATATTACACCACTGCTTCGAAATTGGAAAGATAATTGGCAAAAGTGTGCGAGTTCGTTTCCAAATTTTACATTTCCTAAATCGAGAAACAAACAAAAAAATCAGCAATTTGAATTTTTGTGTTAAAAAATAAAGAATATGGCTTCTCTTTTTCCATTTTCTTATTGTTTTAAATATTTATATTGTTCTGTTTCAAAACGAGAAATTACTAAAATTATTAAAATATTAAAATTAAGAATTAAATTGGTATTTAGGTATGAAAAGGTTGCTTGAAAATTTCCTAAATTAACTATTCACTGCCATATTCCAATAATTTAGGAAAAGTCACAATTTAGACACCAATTTAGGCGAACTCGCACACACCCTGAAACGTCCTTATAAAAAAATGTAAATTAAATGTAAGTGGTTTTTGTTTTAAATTTTAAAACCTAAAGACTAAAACGCCTTTTTCGGTCAGTTCTTACGCAGTTGCTCTCGCTCTCAATTTTTCATTTTACATTGAAAACAAAAACAACACGTGACGTGCTTGTTACCAACACCGTCAACATAACAGTCGCCGTACTTTTCTCATTCTTATATATTCATTCATATAGAATACTCCTAACTGATAACACACAAACAAATCTCGCGGATCGCGTTGGTACATAAAGTAATTAAAAAGTTTACAAATAATCCGTAATAGTAGTTAAGTGAAATGTCTCAGGTAAAATATTCAACATTGCCCAAACGCTATCGTCGGGAAGAACAAGAAAATTCTGATATTGAGGAGGATGATGACAACTATATACCGTATGTGCCCGTTAAAGAGCGTAAGAAGCAAAAGCTGATGAAACTAGGACGCATTGCACAACTTTCAGCAAAAGCGGCCACACAGACGAAGTCTTCCAGTGAAAATGAATTTAACGATGAATCGCAGGGCGCCAATGACGCTGAATTGTGGGATCGCAAGTACAACATAAGTTTGTTGGATCAGCATACCGAGCTAAAAAAATTGGCTGAAGTGAAAAAAGTCAGTGCCGTAGAGAAACAACTGAAAGAGGAAGAGAAAATACTGAACAGTGTTGCTCAGCAGAAGGCTCTTATGGGTGTCGCAGAGTTGGCCAAGGGCATTCAGTATGAGGATCCGATTAAAACGAGCTGGCGTCCGTCACGTTACATAATGAAAATGTCGGAGGATCGTCGCGATGCCATACGCAAACGATTGCGTATTTTAGTAGAGGGCGTCGACATTGCGCCACCAATACGAAGTTTTCGGGAAATGAAATTTCCCAAAGGCATATTAAATGGCTTGGCTGCAAAGGGTATCAAACGTCCGACGCCCATTCAGATTCAGGGTATACCAACGGTGCTGTCGGGGCGTGACTTGATTGGAATCGCTTTTACTGGCTCTGGAAAAACGCTTGTTTTCGTATTGCCAGTTATCATGTTTGCACTGGAGCAAGAGTATCGATTGCCATTTGTTCGAAACGAGGGTCCGTATGGTCTAATTATTTGTCCTTCACGTGAGTTGGCGAAGCAAACACACGATATCATAGTGGTAAGTACGCTTAGAATTGTTGGAATATGAATATATTTTTTAAAACTATAATTTTCCACAATTTATTCCACAGCATTATTGTCGACATCTGCATCAAAGTGGTATGCCGGAAATACGATCTTGTCTTGCGATTGGTGGTGTGCCGGTCTCCGAAGCTAAAGAGGTCATATCCCGTGGAGTACACATTATGGTGGCTACACCCGGCCGTCTCATGGACATGTTGGATAAGAAGATCGTCACGCTGGATATCTGCCGCTATTTGTGTATGGATGAGGCAGATCGTATGATTGATATGGGTTTCGAGGAAGATGTACGTACAATTTTCTCCTTCTTCAGAGGACAACGACAAACATTGCTCTTCTCAGCTACGATGCCTAAGAAAATTCAGAATTTCGCACGTTCCGCTTTGGTGAAGCCAGTAACAATTAATGTTGGTCGTGCTGGTGCCGCTTCAATGAATGTTACACAGGAAGTTGAATATGTCAAGCAAGAAGCCAAAGTTGTGTATCTCTTGGAATGTTTGCAGAAAACAGCACCACCAGTGTTAATATTCGCTGAGAAGAAACAAGACGTCGATTGTATACATGAATATTTACTACTGAAAGGTGTTGAAGCCGTAGCAATACACGGTGGGAAGGATCAAGAGGAACGTTCTCGTGCTGTAGAGGCATATCGTGAGGGTAAGAAGGATGTATTGGTGGCTACAGATGTTGCTTCGAAAGGTTTGGATTTTCCGAATGTCCAACATGTAATCAACTATGATATGCCAGATGATGTCGAAAATTATGTACATCGTATTGGTCGTACAGGTCGTTCGAATACAAAAGGTCTAGCTACAACATTTGTAAATAAAACGACCGAACAATCGGTACTACTTGATCTGAAACATTTGTTAATCGAAGCCAAACAGAAAGTACCCGAATTTCTGGCCGAATTATGTCCTGAATCTGAACAGTATCTTGATTTGGGCGATTCACATGGCTGCAGTTATTGTGGCGGTTTGGGCCATCGTATTACCGAATGTCCGAAGTTGGAAGCTGTACAGAGCAAACAAGCATCAAATATTGGACGCCGTGATTATTTATCAAATACGGCTGCCGATTATTAACACACATACACAACTCTTTGTCAATATTATTTATTTTATGGTTTTACGATAAGAAGTTACTATTTTATAGTAAATACATATAATTCTAATAATATTGTTAATAAGAATATTAATTTTGTTAGTTTTATATTTTAAGATATACCACTCTTGTATGGTATTTAGTGTTCAATATATTTTACAATAACAAAAAATATGGAAAACAACATATTTGGACAAAAATAAAGTAATTCTTGCGAAATCAGCAAACAATGCATTCCTAGAAAATACGCTTTTTATTTATTATAATTATTTTTAAATGGTTTTTTTTTTGTATCAGTTCCTGGAAATAATTTTGCCGTTTACAGTTGCATTAGCATATTATTAGGCTTTGCTGCTCGCATACCCAGAAATCCATCAAAAGAGGACAAATTTTATGGCATCTTGTATGTTGCATTAATTAGTTAAAAATACAAAAAAATAAAATGCACAAGAAAGATAATCTTCACAATGTTTATACGAGTATCATAAACTTTTCATTGGGACGACCAAAAATATATTTTTCATCGTCATGTCCTTAGAAAGGAATTGAGATAATAAAATATCTTTGAAGAAATTGATATGCATTTTATCTAAGAGAAATAAAAAAAAAAAGAGATATGAGATATGAAAGCGTTGCTACTTATTCGTGATGGGCTAGTGAAAATGTTCAATCGATTAAAATTGAAAATATTGATTAATTTCTTGTATCATAATTTAGTATCAATACGCAAATGAGATGTTTGTTTAACATCACATTTTCATTCATTCAGTAGGCCAATAGTGGATATTTAAGAAAATAAATAATATTATTAAAATAAAAATTAATATTTCAATATTTCTTTCTTCCAAATAAAACACTAAAATCGTCACATCACTGGAAATTTGTAAACCAATGTCTTTCAAGGAATAATGAATTTATTTTGAAATAAAATAAATCATAGAAATTTACTATTGGGGGGGTTTACATGCGTCCGATAAGGTGCGTTTTTACACATACACAAATATTTTCTAGGATATTTGTAATAATTTATTTCTATGTAGTGTAGCAATAACAATGTACAGTGTGTTCAATAAAAAAACCAGCTTGATCATATTTATTCCCTTATTTGATTTATTAGTTCTTATTAAAGCTCTGACAATATCAATTGGATTACCATCTTGTGACTAGGATGGCCAATTCGTATATATGAATAATATAGTTTTCATCTTTCCACTGAGTACTGAGTGATTGATATTGATATCGTATTGACATCTTCTGGTAGCTGTCAATTGTGGTTATTCTTACCATAGACAAAAGGAAAGTTTGGAGGTTAATTAAATTTCACTTTGATCGTAGTAATGCTTTCAAAACAGTACAGTTTTTCAGTGTGAGTTTAACTATATTTGTCGTTTAAACTAAATTTTAACTTTACTTGCAGTTTTTCAGTCAAACTTCAACATAGTTTAAACTCAGTTTAAATGCCCAATATAGCTGGGTTAACCCATCAGTTGCTCAGCAGTTCGTTCTTGTACTTCAGTACATTTTTTCTTGCTGCGGTTTAGAATAAGTTTATTTATGTAATGTAATATGCTGGTTTTGAAAATTGTAGTGACATACTAAAACAGAAGAGATAAATTCTTTGAATTAGTAAATAACGTGTCATACTTATATTTTTTGGCGTACGTAATTGGTTTTTGAGTACAAGGGAGTCAAACTTAAATTAACCTGCGAGTATCAAAAATATACGGTAAATATTTAAACGTGCTTATTTTGATTTAGGGAATGTTAAAAATATTTAACTAACTTTTTTACTCTTATTAAATTTTTGTTTAAAAAAAAATTTATCAGTAGAATTTAATGGATATTACCTTTGCCAATAAAAGATTTGACTAAAAATATATAAAAATTCAATATTAATCGCTTTTAGTTAGACAACTAGCTATCTTTGTACCAATAAAATGACACAGATCATAAGTTTTCTAAACGGAGTTTATTTTACTTTTATTTTACATAAAAATTTCAAATAGCAAAAAATTCTGATTATTTAATTGATAAATTGTTTCAAAAATAGTGAAATAATTTTATTGCAAAATTCAAACAGTATTGATGTTTAAACAAAAAAATACCTGTAACATCTCTATACAGCAGAAAAAATTAAAGAAATTGGCAGCACTGAACTTAGTAAGTATTCCAATTTTTTAAGCGTCCATAGTTATACAAACTAAATTAGCACCTTTGTTGTTGTTTTATAATATATTCATCGGTGCGATTAGTCAACACATAAGGTAATAGAATGTAAAGTAAAGTAATGTAAAAAAGGGTTAGTCAAAACGGATAGCTCCATATGCTATATAAATAGGAAAGAGATAACTAGATTTAGTACAAAATAGCAATATGATAGAGAGAAAAGAGAACGATTCTCATATGCCCCATTGAAATTCTAATTTCTACAGATTCCAACGTTACGTTACCTATCCATCCATTTTAACTGATCACTGTTATGGCTTTTGTATGAATTAGAACGGGACAGCTGATCCGTTATGGATGGAATGGACGGGTCTATGTCCGGGAAGCACTCGACCACGTAGTCGACAAAGGTCCATTCAATTCATCAGAATACGGAAATGCTTTGTACTGGAACAAAACAAAGCATTTCCGTATTTTTACTGCTACAACAACAACAACAACAACAACAATAACAACAAAACATTGCTATTTCTTTTAGTTCATTTTCATGTTATTAATTACAAAAATTAAAGAAACCATAGAGAATAATAGTTAATTTTTATTTTTTAAAATAGCAGAATTGTGCATTTGGATTTGGAAAATAGTAATGTCTTTGAAAATTCTTGAACTTTGTAATGAATGTGCAAATAAATTGTTATCTTAAAACCAGGTCGTCTACCCAAATGGCGGCAAAGTCCTGCCATTTAGGTAGATTAAGTAAAGAATCAATTGCTTTTATTTGGAATGAACTTCTGCTACTAGATAAACAAGACTATACATCTTTGGTTTGCATAGGCTTGTTTCGTTTGTTTAAAATACTAAAAAATATAATTCTATTTTCAATACGATTTTACTTCATCTAATCACATCGATTCAAATCTACTTCTCCTAAATTGATATGACACTGGAATATTACACCACTGCTTCGAAATTGGAAAGATAATTGGCAAAAGTGTGCGAGTTCGTTTCCAAATTTTACATTTCCTAAATCGAGAAACAAACAAAAAAATCAGCAATTTGAATTTTTGTGTTAAAAAATAAAGAATATGGCTTCTCTTTTTCCATTTTCTTATTGTTTTAAATATTTATATTGTTCTGTTTCAAAACGAGAAATTACTAAAATTATTAAAATATTAAAATTAAGAATTAAATTGGTATTTAGGTATGAAAAGGTTGCTTGAAAATTTCCTAAATTAACTATTCACTGCCATATTCCAATAATTTAGGAAAAGTCACAATTTAGACACCAATTTAGGCGAACTCGCACACACCCTGAAACGTCCTTATAAAAAAATGTAAATTAAATGTAAGTGGTTTTTGTTTTAAATTTTAAAACCTAAAGACTAAAACGCCTTTTTCGGTCAGTTCTTACGCTCTTGCTCTCGCTCTCAATTTTTCATTTTACATTGAAAACAAAAACAACACGTGACGTGCTTGTTACCAACACCGTCAACATAACAGTCGCCGTACTTTTCTCATTCTTATATATTCATTCATATAGAATACTCCTAACTGATAACACACAAACAAATCTCGCGGATCGCGTTGGTACATAAAGTAATTAAAAAGTTTACAAATAATCCGTAATAGTAGTTAAGAGAAATGTCTCAGGTAAAATATTCAACATTGCCCAAACGCTATCGTCGGGAAGAACAAGAAAATTCTGATATTGAGGAGGATGATGACAACTATATACCGTATGTGCCCGTTAAAGAGCGTAAGAAGCAAAAGCTGATGAAACTAGGACGCATTGCACAACTTTCAGCAAAAGCGGCCACACAGACGAAGTCTTCCAGTGAAAATGAATTTAACGATGAATCGCAGGGCGCCAATGACGCTGAATTGTGGGGTCGCAAGTACAACATAAGTTTGTTGGATCAGCATACCGAGCTAAAAAAATTGGCTGAAGTGAAAAAAGTCAGTGCCGTAGAGAAACAACTGAAAGAGGAAGAGAAAATACTGAACAGTGTTGCTCAGCAGAAGGCTCTTATGGGTGTCGCAGAGTTGGCCAAGGGCATTCAGTATGAGGATCCGATTAAAACGAGCTGGCGTCCGTCACGTTACATAATGAAAATGTCGGAGGATCGTCGCGATGCCATACGCAAACGATTGCGTATTTTAGTAGAGGGCGTCGACATTGCGCCACCAATACGAAGTTTTCGGGAAATGAAATTTCCCAAAGGCATATTAAATGGCTTGGCTGCAAAGGGTATCAAACGTCCGACGCCCATTCAGATTCAGGGTATACCAACGGTGCTGTCGGGGCGTGACTTGATTGGAATCGCTTTTACTGGCTCTGGAAAAACGCTTGTTTTCGTATTGCCAGTTATCATGTTTGCACTGGAGCAAGAGTATCGATTGCCATTTGTTCGAAACGAGGGTCCGTATGGTCTAATTATTTGTCCTTCACGTGAGTTGGCGAAGCAAACACACGATATCATAGTGGTAAGTACGCTTAGAATTGTTGGAATATGAATATATTTTTTAAAACTATAATTTTCCACAATTTATTCCACAGCATTATTGTCGACATCTGCATCAAAGTGGTATGCCGGAAATACGATCTTGTCTTGCGATTGGTGGTGTGCCGGTCTCCGAAGCTAAAGAGGTCATATCCCGTGGAGTACACATTATGGTGGCTACACCCGGCCGTCTCATGGACATGTTGGATAAGAAGATCGTCACGCTGGATATCTGCCGCTATTTGTGTATGGATGAGGCAGATCGTATGATTGATATGGGTTTCGAGGAAGATGTACGTACAATTTTCTCCTTCTTCAGAGGACAACGACAAACATTGCTCTTCTCAGCTACGATGCCTAAGAAAATTCAGAATTTCGCACGTTCCGCTTTGGTGAAGCCAGTAACAATTAATGTTGGTCGTGCTGGTGCCGCTTCAATGAATGTTACACAGGAAGTTGAATATGTCAAGCAAGAAGCCAAAGTTGTGTATCTCTTGGAATGTTTGCAGAAAACAGCACCACCAGTGTTAATATTCGCTGAGAAGAAACAAGACGTCGATTGTATACATGAATATTTACTACTGAAAGGTGTTGAAGCCGTAGCAATACACGGTGGGAAGGATCAAGAGGAACGTTCTCGTGCTGTAGAGGCATATCGTGAGGGTAAGAAGGATGTATTGGTGGCTACAGATGTTGCTTCGAAATGTTTGGATTTTCCGAATGTCCAACATGTAATCAACTATGATATGCCAGATGATGTCGAAAATTATGTACATCGTATTGGTCGTACAGGTCGTTCGAATACAAAAGGTCTAGCTACAACATTTGTAAATAAAACGACCGAACAATCGGTACTACTTGATCTGAAACATTTGTTAATCGAAGCCAAACAGAAAGTACCCGAATTTCTGGCCGAATTATGTCCTGAATCTGAACAGTATCTTGATTTGGGCGATTCACATGGCTGCAGTTATTGTGGCGGTTTGGGCCATCGTATTACCGAATGTCCGAAGTTGGAAGCTGTACAGAGCAAACAAGCATCAAATATTGGACGCCGTGATTATTTATCAAATACGGCTGCCGATTATTAACACACATACACAACTCTTTGTCAATATTATTTATTTTATGGTTTTACGATAAGAAGTTACTATTTTATAGTAAATACATATAATTCTAATAATATTGTTAATAAGAATATTAATTTTGTTAGTTTTATATTTTAAGATATACCACTCTTGTATGGTATTTAGTGTTCAATATATTTTACAATAACAAAAAATATGGAAAACAACATATTTGGACAAAAATAAAGTAATTCTTGCGAAATCAGCAAACAATGCATTCCTAGAAAATACGCTTTTTATTTATTATAATTATTTTTAAATGGTTTTTTTTTGTATCAGTTCCTGGAAATAATTTTGCCGTTTACAGTTGCATTCGCATATTATTAGGCTTTGCTGCTCGCATACCCAGAAATCCATCAAAAGAGGACAAATTTTTACCAGCAGTAAATTGCCAGCAATAAAACGTCTGGTGCCATGCATTCCGTGAACATATACATTTTATTTATTATCATTATCTTTCAGAAGTTTTTGTTATCAATTCCTGGATATATTTTGCCGTTTACAGAGATATGGCATCTTGTATGTTGCATTAATTAGTTAAAAATACAAAAAAATAAAATGCACAAGAAAGATAATCTTCACAATGTTTATACGAGTATCATAAACTTTTCATTGGGACGACCAAAAATATATTTTTCATCGTCATGTCCTTAGAAAGGAATTGAGATAATAAAATATCTTTGAAGAAATTGATATGCATTTTATCTAAGAGAAATAAAAAAAAAAAAGAGATATGAAAGCGTTGCTACTTATTCGTGATGGGCTAGTGAAAATGTTCAATCGATTAAAATTGAAAATATTGATTAATTTCTTGTATCATAATTTAGTATCAATACGCAAATGAGATGTTTGTTTAACATCACATTTTCATTCATTCAGTAGGCCAATAGTGGATATTTAAGAAAATAAATAATATTATTAAAATAAAAATTAATATTTCAATATTTCTTTCTTCCAAATAAAACACTAAAATCGTCACATCACTGGAAATTTGTAAACCAATGTCTTTCAAGGAATAATGAATTTATTTTGAAATAAAATAAATCATAGAAATTTACTATTGGGGGGGTTTACATGCGTCCGATAAGGTGCGTTTTTACACATACACAAATATTTTCTAGGATATTTGTAATAATTTATTTCTATGTAGTGTAGCAATAACAATGTACAGTGTGTTCAATAAAAAAACCAGCTTGATCATATTTATTCCCTTATTTGATTTATTAGTTCTTATTAAAGCTCTGACAATATCAATTGGATTACCATCTTGTGACTAGGATGGCCAATTCGTATATATGAATAATATAGTTTTCATCTTTCCACTGAGTACTGAGTGATTGATATTGATATCGTATTGACATCTTCTGGTAGCTGTCAATTGTGGTTATTCTTACCATAGACAAAAGGAAAGTTTGGAGGTTAATTAAATTTCACTTTGATCGTAGTAATGCTTTCAAAACAGTACAGTTTTTCAGTGTGAGTTTAACTATATTTGTCGTTTAAACTAAATTTTAACTTTACTTGCAGTTTTTCAGTAAAACTTCAACATAGTTTAAACTCAGTTTAAATGCCCAATATAGCTGGGTTAACCCATCAGTTGCTCAGCAGTTCGTTCTTGTACTTCAGTACATTTTTTCTTGCTGCGGTTTAGAATAAGTTTATTTATGTAATGTAATATGCTGGTTTTGAAAATTGTAGTGACATACTAAAACAGAAGAGATAAATTCTTTGAATTAGTAAATAACGTGTCATACTTATATTTTTTGGCGTACGTAATTGGTTTTTGAGTACAAGGGAGTCAAACTTAAATTAACCTGCGAGTATCAAAAATATACTGTAAATATTTAAACGTGCTTATTTTGATTTAGGGAATGTTAAAAATATTTAACTAACTTTTTTACTCTTATTAAATTTTTGTTTAAAAAAAAATTTATCAGTAGAATTTAATGGATATTACCTTTGCCAATAAAAGATTTGACTAAAAATATATAAAAATTCAATATTAATCGCTTTTAGTTAGACAACTAGCTATCTTTGTACCAATAAAATGACACAGATCATAAGTTTTCTAAACGGAGTTTATTTTACTTTTATTTTACATAAAAATTTCAAATAGCAAAAAATTCTGATTATTTAATTGATAAATTGTTTCAAAAATAGTGAAATAATTTTATTGCAAAATTCAAACAGTATTGATGTTTAAACAAAAAAATACCTGTAACATCTCTATACAGCAGAAAAAATTAAAGAAATTGGCAGCACTGAACTTAGTAAGTATTCCAATTTTTTAAGCGTCCATAGTTATACAAACTAAATTAGCACCTTTGTTGTTGTTTTATAATATATTCATCGGTGTGATTAGTCAACACATAAGGTAATAGAATGTAAAGTAAAGTAATGTAAAAAAGGGTTAGTCAAAACGGATAGCTCCATATGCTATATAAATAGGAAAGAGATAACTAGATTTAGTACAAAATAGCAATATGATAGAGAGAAAAGAGAACGATTCTCATATGCCCCATTGAAATTCTAATTTCTACAGATTCCAACGTTACGTTACCTATCCATCCATTTTAACTGATCACTGTTATGGCTTTTGTATGAATTAGAACGGGACAGCTGATCCGTTATGGATGGAATGGACGGGTCTATGTCCGGGAAGCACTCGACCACGTAGTCGACAAAGGTCCATTCAATTCATCAGAATACGGAAATGCTTTGTACTGGAACAAAACAAAGCATTTCCGTATTTTTACTGCTACAACAACAACAACAACAACAACAATAACAACAAAACATTGCTATTTCTTTTAGTTCATTTTCATGTTATTAATTACAAAAATTAAAGAAACCATAGAGAATAATAGTTAATTTTTATTTTTTAAAATAGCAGAATTGTGCATTTGGATTTGGAAAATAGTAATGTCTTTGAAAATTCTTGAACTTTGTAATGAATGTGCAAATAAATTGTTATCTTAAAACCAGGTCGTCTACCCAAATGGCGGCAAAGTCCTGCCATTTAGGTAGATTAAGTAAAGAATCAATTGCTTTTATTTGGAATGAACTTCTGCTACTACATAGATAAACAAGACTATACATCTTTGGTTTGCATAGGCTTGTTTGGTTTGTTTAAAATACTAAAAAATATAATTCTATTTTCAATACGATTTTACTTCATCTAATCACATCGATTCAAATCTACTTCTCCTAAATTGATATGACACTGGTATATTACACCACTGCTTCGAAATTGGAAAGATAATTGGCAAAAGTGTGCGAGTTCGTTTCCAAATTTTACATTTCCTAAATCGAGAAACAAACAAAAAAATCAGCAATTTGAATTTTTGTGTTAAAAAATAAAGAATATGGCTTCTCTTTTTCCATTTTCTTATTGTTTTAAATATTTATATTGTTCTGTTTCAAAACGAGAAATTACTAAAATTATTAAAATATTAAAATTAAGAATTAAATTGGTATTTAGGTATGAAAAGGTTGCTTGAAAATTTCCTAAATTAACTATTCACTGCCATATTCCAATAATTTAGGAAAAGTCACAATTTAGACACCAATTTAGGCGAACTCGCACACACCCTGAAACGTCCTTATAAAAAAATGTAAATTAAATGTAAGTGGTTTTTGTTTTAAATTTTAAAACCTAAAGACTAAAACGCCTTTTTCGGTCAGTTCTTACGCTCTTGCTCTCGCTCTCAATTTTTCATTTTACATTGAAAACAAAAACAACACGTGCTTGTTACCAACACCGTCAACATAACAGTCGCCGTACTTTTCTCATTCTTATATATTCATTCATATAGAATACTCCTAACTGATAACACACAAACAAATCTCGCGGATCGCGTTGGTACATAAAGTAATTAAAAAGTTTACAAATAATCCGTAATAGTAGTTAAGAGAAATGTCTCAGGTAAAATATTCAACATTGCCCAAACGCTATCGTCGGGAAGAACAAGAAAATTCTGATATTGAGGAGGATGATGACAACTATATACCGTATGTGCCCGTTAAAGAGCGTAAGAAGCAAAAGCTGATGAAACTAGGACGCATTGCACAACTTTCAGCAAAAGCGGCCACACAGACGAAGTCTTCCAGTGAAAATGAATTTAACGATGAATCGCAGGGCGCCAATGACGCTGAATTGTGGGGTCGCAAGTACAACATAAGTTTGTTGGATCAGCATACCGAGCTAAAAAAATTGGCTGAAGTGAAAAAAGTCAGTGCCGTAGAGAAACAACTGAAAGAGGAAGAGAAAATACTGAACAGTGTTGCTCAGCAGAAGGCTCTTATGGGTGTCGCAGAGTTGGCCAAGGGCATTCAGTATGAGGATCCGATTAAAACGAGCTGGCGTCCGTCACGTTACATAATGAAAATGTCGGAGGATCGTCGCGATGCCATACGCAAACGATTGCGTATTTTAGTAGAGGGCGTCGACATTGCGCCACCAATACGAAGTTTTCGGGAAATGAAATTTCCCAAAGGCATATTAAATGGCTTGGCTGCAAAGGGTATCAAACGTCCGACGCCCATTCAGATTCAGGGTATACCAACGGTGCTGTCGGGGCGTGACTTGATTGGAATCGCTTTTACTGGCTCTGGAAAAACGCTTGTTTTCGTATTGCCAGTTATCATGTTTGCACTGGAGCAAGAGTATCGATTGCCATTTGTTCGAAACGAGGGTCCGTATGGTCTAATTATTTGTCCTTCACGTGAGTTGGCGAAGCAAACACACGATATCATAGTGGTAAGTACGCTTAGAATTGTTGGAATATGAATATATTTTTTAAAACTATAATTTTCCACAATTTATTCCACAGCATTATTGTCGACATCTGCATCAAAGTGGTATGCCGGAAATACGATCTTGTCTTGCGATTGGTGGTGTGCCGGTCTCCGAAGCTAAAGAGGTCATATCCCGTGGAGTACACATTATGGTGGCTACACCCGGCCGTCTCATGGACATGTTGGATAAGAAGATCGTCACGCTGGATATCTGCCGCTATTTGTGTATGGATGAGGCAGATCGTATGATTGATATGGGTTTCGAGGAAGATGTACGTACAATTTTCTCCTTCTTCAGAGGACAACGACAAACATTGCTCTTCTCAGCTACGATGCCTAAGAAAATTCAGAATTTCGCACGTTCCGCTTTGGTGAAGCCAGTAACAATTAATGTTGGTCGTGCTGGTGCCGCTTCAATGAATGTTACACAGGAAGTTGAATATGTCAAGCAAGAAGCCAAAGTTGTGTATCTCTTGGAATGTTTGCAGAAAACAGCACCACCAGTGTTAATATTCGCTGAGAAGAAACAAGACGTCGATTGTATACATGAATATTTACTACTGAAAGGTGTTGAAGCCGTAGCAATACACGGTGGGAAGGATCAAGAGGAACGTTCTCGTGCTGTAGAGGCATATCGTGAGGGTAAGAAGGATGTATTGGTGGCTACAGATGTTGCTTCGAAAGGTTTGGATTTTCCGAATGTCCAACATGTAATCAACTATGATATGCCAGATGATGTCGAAAATTATGTACATCGTATTGGTCGTACAGGTCGTTCGAATACAAAAGGTCTAGCTACAACATTTGTAAATAAAACGACCGAACAATCGGTACTACTTGATCTGAAACATTTGTTAATCGAAGCCAAACAGAAAGTACCCGAATTTCTGGCCGAATTATGTCCTGAATCTGAACAGTATCTTGATTTGGGCGATTCACATGGCTGCAGTTATTGTGGCGGTTTGGGCCATCGTATTACCGAATGTCCGAAGTTGGAAGCTGTACAGAGCAAACAAGCATCAAATATTGGACGCCGTGATTATTTATCAAATACGGCTGCCGATTATTAACACACATACACAACTCTTTGTCAATATTATTTATTTTATGGTTTTACGATAAGAAGTTACTATTTTATAGTAAATACATATAATTCTAATAATATTGTTAATAAGAATATTAATTTTGTTAGTTTTATATTTTAAGATATACCACTCTTGTATGGTATTTAGTGTTCAATATATTTTACAATAACAAAAAATATGGAAAACAACATATTTGGACAAAAATAAAGTAATTCTTGCGAAATCAGCAAACAATGCATTCCTAGAAAATACGCTTTTTATTTATTATAATTATTTTTAAATGGTTTTTTTTTTGTATCAGTTCCTGGAAATAATTTTGCCGTTTACAGTTGCATTCGCATATTATTAGGCTTTGCTGCTCGCATACCCAGAAATCCATCAAAAGAGGACAAATTTTTACCAGCAGTAAATTGCCAGCAATAAAACGTCTGGTGCCATGCATTCCGTGAACATATACATTTTATTTATTATCATTATCTTTCAGAAGTTTTTGTTATCAATTCCTGGATATATTTTGCCGTTTACAGAGATATGGCATCTTGTATGTTGCATTAATTAGTTAAAAATACAAAAAAATAAAATGCACAAGAAAGATAATCTTCACAATGTTTATACGAGTATCATAAACTTTTCATTGGGACGACCAAAAATATATTTTTCATCGTCATGTCCTTAGAAAGGAATTGAGATAATAAAATATCTTTGAAGAAATTGATATGCATTTTATCTAAGAGAAATAAAAAAAAAAAAGAGATATGAAAGCGTTGCTACTTATTCGTGATGGGCTAGTGAAAATGTTCAATCGATTAAAATTGAAAATATTGATTAATTTCTTGTATCAT
This sequence comes from Megamerina dolium, assembly GCA_963854835.1. NCBI lineage: Eukaryota > Metazoa > Arthropoda > Insecta > Diptera > Megamerinidae > Megamerina > Megamerina dolium. The sequence continues at coordinate 12,400,260 of OY978526.1, read as the reverse complement.
AATTTAGTATCAATACGCAAATGAGATGTTTGTTTAACATCACATTCATTCATTCAGTAGGCCAATAGTGGATATTTAAGAAAATAAATAATATTATTAAAATAAAAATTAATATTTCAATATTTCTTTCTTCCAAATAAAACACTAAAATCGTCACATCACTGGAAATTTGTAAACCAATGTCTTTCAAGGAATAATGAATTTATTTTGAAATAAAATAAATCATAGAAATTTACTATTGGGGGGGTTTACATGCGTCCGATAAGGTGCGTTTTTACACATACACAAATATTTTCTAGGATATTTGTAATAATTTATTTCTATGTAGTGTAGCAATAACAATGTACAGTGTGTTCAATAAAAAAACCAGCTTGATCATATTTATTCCCTTATTTGATTTATTAGTTCTTATTAAAGCTCTGACAATATCAATTGGATTACCATCTTGTGACTAGGATGGCCAATTCGTATATATGAATAATATAGTTTTCATCTTTCCACTGAGTACTGAGTGATTGATATTGATATCGTATTGACATCTTCTGGTAGCTGTCAATTGTGGTTATTCTTACCATAGACAAAAGGAAAGTTTGGAGGTTAATTAAATTTCACTTCGATCGTAGTAATGCTTTTAAAACAGTACAGTTTTTCAGTGTGAGTTTAACTATATTTGTCGTTTAAACTAAATTTTAACTTTACTTGCAGTTTTTCAGTCAAACTTCAACATAGTTTAAACTCAGTTTAAATGCCCAATATAGCTGGGTTAACCCATCAGTTGCTCAGCAGTTCGTTCTTGTACTTCAGTACATTTTTTCTTGCTGCGGTTTAGAATAAGTTTATTTATGTAATGTAATATGCTGGTTTTGAAAATTGTAGTGACATACTAAAACAGAAGAGATAAATTCTTTGAATTAGTAAATAACGTGTCATACTTATATTTTTTGGCGTACGTAATTGGTTTTTGAGTACAAGGGAGTCAAACTTAAATTAACCTCCGAGTATCAAAAATATACGGTAAATATTTAAACGTGCTAATTTTGATTTAGGGAATGTTAAAAATATTTAACTAACATTTTTACTCTTATTAAATTTTTGTTTAAAAAAAAATTTATCAGTAGAATTTAATGGATATTACCTTTGCCAATAAAAGATTTGACTAAAAATATATAAAAATTCAATATTAATCGCTTTTAGTTAGACAACTAGCTATCTTTGTACCAATAAAATGACACAGATCATAAGTTTTCTAAACGGAGTTTATTTTACTTTTATTTTACATAAAAATTTCAAATAGCAAAAAATTCTGATTATTTAATTGATAAATTGTTTCAAAAATAGTGAAATAATTTTATTGCAAAATTCAAACAGTATTGATGTTTAAACAAAAAAATACCTGTAACATCTCTATACAGCAGAAAAAATTAAAGAAATTGGCAGCACTGAACTTAGTAAGTATTCCAATTTTTTAAGCGTCCATAGTTATACAAACTAAATTAGCACCTTTGTTGTTGTTTTATAATATATTCATCGGTGCGATTAGTCAACACATAAGGTAATAGAATGTAAAGTAAAGTAATGTAAAAAAGGGTTAGTCAAAACGGATAGCTCCATATGCTATATAAATAGGAAAGAGATAACTAGATTTAGTACAAAATAGCAATATGATAGAGAGAAAAGAGAACGATTCTCATATGCCCCATTGAAATTCTAATTTCTACAGATTCCAACGTTACGTTACCTATCCATCCATTTTAACTGATCACTGTTATGGCTTTTGTATGAATTAGAACGGGACAGCTGATCCGTTATGGATGGAATGGACGGGTCTATGTCCGGGAAGCACTCGACCACGTAGTCGACAAAGGTCCATTCAATTCATCAGAATACGGAAATGCTTTGTACTGGAACAAAACAAAGCATTTCCGTATTTTTACTGCTACAACAACAACAACAACAATAACAACAAAACATTGCTATTTCTTTTAGTTCATTTTCATGTTATTAATTACAAAAATTAAAGAAACCATAGAGAATAATAGTTAATTTTTATTTTTTAAAATAGCAGAATTGTGCATTTGGATTTGGAAAATAGTAATGTCTTTGAAAATTCTTGAACTTTGTAATGAATGTGCAAATAAATTGTTATCTTAAAACCAGGTCGTCTACCCAAATGGCGGCAAAGTCCTGCCATTTAGGTAGATTAAGTAAAGAATCAATTGCTTTTATTTGGAATGAACTTCTGCTACTAGATAAACAAGACTATACATCTTTGGTTTGCATAGGCTTGTTTGGTTTGTTTAAAATACTAAAAAATATAATTCTATTTTCAATACGATTTTACTTCATCTAATCACATCGATTCAAATCTACTTCTCCTAAATTGATATGACACTGGAATATTACACCACTGCTTCGAAATTGGAAAGATAATTGGCAAAAGTGTGCGAGTTCGTTTCCAAATTTTACATTTCCTAAATCGAGAAACAAACAAAAAAATCAGCAATTTGAATTTTTGTGTTAAAAAATAAAGAATATGGCTTCTCTTTTTCCATTTTCTTATTGTTTTAAATATTTATATTGTTCTGTTTCAAAACGAGAAATTACTAAAATTATTAAAATATTAAAATTAAGAATTAAATTGGTATTTAGGTATGAAAAGGTTGCTTGAAAATTTCCTAAATTAACTATTCACTGCCATATTCCAATAATTTAGGAAAAGTCACAATTTAGACACCAATTTAGGCGAACTCGCACACACCCTGAAACGTCCTTATAAAAAAATGTAAATTAAATGTAAGTGGTTTTTGTTTTAAATTTTAAAACCTAAAGACTAAAACGCCTTTTTCGGTCAGTTCTTACGCTCTTGCTCTCGCTCTCAATTTTTCATTTTACATTGAAAACAAAAACAACACGTGACGTGCTTGTTACCAACACCGTCAACATAACAGTCGCCGTACTTTTCTCATTCTTATATATTCATTCATATAGAATACTCCTAACTGATAACACACAAACAAATCTCGCGGATCGCGTTGGTACATAAAGTAATTAAAAAGTTTACAAATAATCCGTAATAGTAGTTAAGAGAAATGTCTCAGGTAAAATATTCAACATTGCCCAAACGCTATCGTCGGGAAGAACAAGAAAATTCTGATATTGAGGAGGATGATGACAACTATATACCGTATGTGCCCGTTAAAGAGCGTAAGAAGCAAAAGCTGATGAAACTAGGACGCATTGCACAACTTTCAGCAAAAGCGGCCACACAGACGAAGTCTTCCAGTGAAAATGAATTTAACGATGAATCGCAGGGCGCCAATGACGCTGAATTGTGGGGTCGCAAGTACAACATAAGTTTGTTGGATCAGCATACCGAGCTAAAAAAATTGGCTGAAGTGAAAAAAGTCAGTGCCGTAGAGAAACAACTGAAAGAGGAAGAGAAAATACTGAACAGTGTTGCTCAGCAGAAGGCTCTTATGGGTGTCGCAGAGTTGGCCAAGGGCATTCAGTATGAGGATCCGATTAAAACGAGCTGGCGTCCGTCACGTTACATAATGAAAATGTCGGAGGATCGTCGCGATGCCATACGCAAACGATTGCGTATTTTAGTAGAGGGCGTCGACATTGCGCCACCAATACGAAGTTTTCGGGAAATGAAATTTCCCAAAGGCATATTAAATGGCTTGGCTGCAAAGGGTATCAAACGTCCGACGCCCATTCAGATTCAGGGTATACCAACGGTGCTGTCGGGGCGTGACTTGATTGGAATCGCTTTTACTGGCTCTGGAAAAACGCTTGTTTTCGTATTGCCAGTTATCATGTTTGCACTGGAGCAAGAGTATCGATTGCCATTTGTTCGAAACGAGGGTCCGTATGGTCTAATTATTTGTCCTTCACGTGAGTTGGCGAAGCAAACACACGATATCATAGTGGTAAGTACGCTTAGAATTGTTGGAATATGAATATATTTTTTAAAACTATAATTTTCCACAATTTATTCCACAGCATTATTGTCGACATCTGCATCAAAGTGGTATGCCGGAAATACGATCTTGTCTTGCGATTGGTGGTGTGCCGGTCTCCGAAGCTAAAGAGGTCATATCCCGTGGAGTACACATTATGGTGGCTACACCCGGCCGTCTCATGGACATGTTGGATAAGAAGATCGTCACGCTGGATATCTGCCGCTATTTGTGTATGGATGAGGCAGATCGTATGATTGATATGGGTTTCGAGGAAGATGTACGTACAATTTTCTCCTTCTTCAGAGGACAACGACAAACATTGCTCTTCTCAGCTACGATGCCTAAGAAAATTCAGAATTTCGCACGTTCCGCTTTGGTGAAGCCAGTAACAATTAATGTTGGTCGTGCTGGTGCCGCTTCAATGAATGTTACACAGGAAGTTGAATATGTCAAGCAAGAAGCCAAAGTTGTGTATCTCTTGGAATGTTTGCAGAAAACAGCACCACCAGTGTTAATATTCGCTGAGAAGAAACAAGACGTCGATTGTATACATGAATATTTACTACTGAAAGGTGTTGAAGCCGTAGCAATACACGGTGGGAAGGATCAAGAGGAACGTTCTCGTGCTGTAGAGGCATATCGTGAGGGTAAGAAGGATGTATTGGTGGCTACAGATGTTGCTTCGAAAGGTTTGGATTTTCCGAATGTCCAACATGTAATCAACTATGATATGCCAGATGATGTCGAAAATTATGTACATCGTATTGGTCGTACAGGTCGTTCGAATACAAAAGGTCTAGCTACAACATTTGTAAATAAAACGACCGAACAATCGGTACTACTTGATCTGAAACATTTGTTAATCGAAGCCAAACAGAAAGTACCCGAATTTCTGGCCGAATTATGTCCTGAATCTGAACAGTATCTTGATTTGGGCGATTCACATGGCTGCAGTTATTGTGGCGGTTTGGGCCATCGTATTACCGAATGTCCGAAGTTGGAAGCTGTACAGAGCAAACAAGCATCAAATATTGGACGCCGTGATTATTTATCAAATACGGCTGCCGATTATTAACACACATACACAACTCTTTGTCAATATTATTTATTTTATGGTTTTACGATAAGAAGTTACTATTTTATAGTAAATACATATAATTCTAATAATATTGTTAATAAGAATATTAATTTTGTTAGTTTTATATTTTAAGATATACCACTCTTGTATGGTATTTAGTGTTCAATATATTTTACAATAACAACAAATATGGAAAACAACATATTTGGACAAAAATAAAGTAATTCTTGCGAAATCAGCAAACAATGCATTCCTAGAAAATACGCTTTTTATTTATTATAATTATTTTTAAATGGTTTTTTTTTTGTATCAGTTCCTGGAAATAATTTTGCCGTTTACAGTTGCATTCGCATATTATTAGGCTTTGCTGCTCGCATACCCAGAAATCCATCAAAAGAGGACAAATTTTTACCAGCAGTAAATTGCCAGCAATAAAACGTCTGGTGCCATGCATTCCGTGAACATATACATTTTATTTATTATCATTATCTTTCAGAAGTTTTTGTTATCAATTCCTGGATATATTTTGCCGTTTACAGAGATATGGCATCTTGTATGTTGCATTAATTAGTTAAAAATACAAAAAAATAAAATGCACAAGAAAGATAATCTTCACAATGTTTATACGAGTATCATAAACTTTTCATTGGGACGACCAAAAATATATTTTTCATCGTCATGTCCTTAGAAAGGAATTGAGATAATAAAATATCTTTGAAGAAATTGATATGCATTTTATCTAAGAGAAATAAAAAAAAAAAAGAGATATGAAAGCGTTGCTACTTATTCGTGATGGGCTAGTGAAAATGTTCAATCGATTAAAATTGAAAATATTGATTAATTTCTTGTATCATAATTTAGTATCAATACGCAAATGAGATGTTTGTTTAACATCACATTTTCATTCATTCAGTAGGCCAATAGTGGATATTTAAGAAAATAAATAATATTATTAAAATAAAAATTAATATTTCAATATTTCTTTCTTCCAAATAAAACACTAAAATCGTCACATCACTGGAAATTTGTAAACCAATGTCTTTCAAGGAATAATGAATTTATTTTGAAATAAAATAAATCATAGAAATTTACTATTGGGGGGGTTTACATGCGTCCGATAAGGTGCGTTTTTACACATACACAAATATTTTCTAGGATATTTGTAATAATTTATTTCTATGTAGTGTAGCAATAACAATGTACAGTGTGTTCAATAAAAAAACCAGCTTGATCATATTTATTCCCTTATTTGATTTATTAGTTCTTATTAAAGCTCTGACAATATCAATTGGATTACCATCTTGTGACTAGGATGGCCAATTCGTATATATGAATAATATAGTTTTCATCTTTCCACTGAGTACTGAGTGATTGATATTGATATCGTATTGACATCTTCTGGTAGCTGTCAATTGTGGTTATTCTTACCATAGACAAAAGGAAAGTTTGGAGGTTAATTAAATTTCACTTTGATCGTAGTAATGCTTTTAAAACAGTACAGTTTTTCAGTGTGAGTTTAACTATATTTGTCGTTTAAACTAAATTTTAACTTTACTTGCAGTTTTTCAGTCAAACTTCAACATAGTTTAAACTCAGTTTAAATGCCCAATATAGCTGGGTTAACCCATCAGTTGCTCAGCAGTTCGTTCTTGTACTTCAGTACATTTTTTCTTGCTGCGGTTTAGAATAAGTTTATTTATGTAATGTAATATGCTGGTTTTGAAAATTGTAGTGACATACTAAAACAGAAGAGATAAATTCTTTGAATTAGTAAATAACGTGTCATACTTATATTTTTTGGCGTACGTAATTGGTTTTTGAGTACAAGGGAGTCAAACTTAAATTAACCTGCGAGTATCAAAAATATACTGTAAATATTTAAACGTGCTTATTTTGATTTAGGGAATGTTAAAAATATTTAACTAACTTTTTTACTCTTATTAAATTTTTGTTTAAAAAAAAATTTATCAGTAGAATTTAATGGATATTACCTTTGCCAATAAAAGATTTGACTAAAAATATATAAAAATTCAATATTAATCGCTTTTAGTTAGACAACTAGCTATCTTTGTACCAATAAAATGACACAGATCATAAGTTTTCTAAACGGAGTTTATTTTACTTTTATTTTACATAAAAATTTCAAATAGCAAAAAATTCTGATTATTTAATTGATAAATTGTTTCAAAAATAGTGAAATAATTTTATTGCAAAATTCAAACAGTATTGATGTTTAAACAAAAAAATACCTGTAACATCTCTATACAGCAGAAAAAATTAAAGAAATTGGCAGCACTGAACTTAGTAAGTATTCCAATTTTTTAAGCGTCCATAGTTATACAAACTAAATTAGCACCTTTGTTGTTGTTTTATAATATATTCATCGGTGCGATTAGTCAACACATAAGGTAATAGAATGTAAAGTAAAGTAATGTAAAAAAGGGTTAGTCAAAACGGATAGCTCCATATGCTATATAAATAGGAAAGAGATAACTAGATTTAGTACAAAATAGCAATATGATAGAGAGAAAAGAGAACGATTCTCATATGCCCCATTGAAATTCTAATTTCTACAGATTCCAACGTTACGTTACCTATCCATCCATTTTAACTGATCACTGTTATGGCTTTTGTATGAATTAGAACGGGACAGCTGATCCGTTATGGATGGAATGGACGGGTCTATGTCCGGGAAGCACTCGACCACGTAGTCGACAAAGGTCCATTCAATTCATCAGAATACGGAAATGCTTTGTACTGGAACAAAACAAAGCATTTCCGTATTTTTACTGCTACAACAACAACAACAACAACAACAACAATAACAACAAAACATTGCTATTTCTTTTAGTTCATTTTCATGTTATTAATTACAAAAATTAAAGAAACCATAGAGAATAATAGTTAATTTTTATTTTTTAAAATAGCAGAATTGTGCATTTGGATTTGGAAAATAGTAATGTCTTTGAAAATTCTTGAACTTTGTAATGAATGTGCAAATAAATTGTTATCTTAAAACCAGGTCGTCTACCCAAATGGCGGCAAAGTCCTGCCATTTAGGTAGATTAAGTAAAGAATCAATTGCTTTTATTTGGAATGAACTTCTGCTACTAGATAAACAAGACTATACATCTTTGGTTTGCATAGGCTTGTTTGGTTTGTTTAAAATACTAAAAAATATAATTCTATTTTCAATACGATTTTACTTCATCTAATCACATCGATTCAAATCTACTTCTCCTAAATTGATATGACACTGGAATATTACACCACTGCTTCGAAATTGGAAAGATAATTGGCAAAAGTGTGCGAGTTCGTTTCCAAATTTTACATTTCCTAAATCGAGAAACAAACAAAAAAATCAGCAATTTGAATTTTTGTGTTAAAAAATAAAGAATATGGCTTCTCTTTTTCCATTTTCTTATTGTTTTAAATATTTATATTGTTCTGTTTCAAAACGAGAAATTACTAAAATTATTAAAATATTAAAATTAAGAATTAAATTGGTATTTAGGTATGAAAAGGTTGCTTGAAAATTTCCTAAATTAACTATTCACTGCCATATTCCAATAATTTAGGAAAAGTCACAATTTAGACACCAATTTAGGCGAACTCGCACACACCCTGAAACGTCCTTATAAAAAAATGTAAATTAAATGTAAGTGGTTTTTGTTTTAAATTTTAAAACCTAAAGACTAAAACGCCTTTTTCGGTCAGTTCTTACGCTCTTGCTCTCGCTCTCAATTTTTCATTTTACATTGAAAACAAAAACAACACGTGACGTGCTTGTTACCAACACCGTCAACATAACAGTCGCCGTACTTTTCTCATTCTTATATATTCATTCATATAGAATACTCCTAACTGATAACACACAAACAAATCTCGCGGATCGCGTTGGTACATAAAGTAATTAAAAAGTTTACAAATAATCCGTAATAGTAGTTAAGAGAAATGTCTCAGGTAAAATATTCAACATTGCCCAAACGCTATCGTCGGGAAGAACAAGAAAATTCTGATATTGAGGAGGATGATGACAACTATATACCGTATGTGCCCGTTAAAGAGCGTAAGAAGCAAAAGCTGATGAAACTAGGACGCATTGCACAACTTTCAGCAAAAGCGGCCACACAGACGAAGTCTTCCAGTGAAAATGAATTTAACGATGAATCGAAGGGCGCCAATGACGCTGAATTGTGGGGTCGCAAGTACAACATAAGTTTGTTGGATCAGCATACCGAGCTAAAAAAATTGGCTGAAGTGAAAAAAGTCAGTGCCGTAGAGAAACAACTGAAAGAGGAAGAGAAAATACTGAACAGTGTTGCTCAGCAGAAGGCTCTTATGGGTGTCGCAGAGTTGGCCAAGGGCATTCAGTATGAGGATCCGATTAAAACGAGCTGGCGTCCGTCACGTTACATAATGAAAATGTCGGAGGATCGTCGCGATGCCATACGCAAACGATTGCGTATTTTAGTAGAGGGCGTCGACATTGCGCCACCAATACGAAGTTTTCGGGAAATGAAATTTCCCAAAGGCATATTAAATGGCTTGGCTGCAAAGGGTATCAAACGTCCGACGCCCATTCAGATTCAGGGTATACCAACGGTGCTGTCGGGGCGTGACTTGATTGGAATCGCTTTTACTGGCTCTGGAAAAACGCTTGTTTTCGTATTGCCAGTTATCATGTTTGCACTGGAGCAAGAGTATCGATTGCCATTTGTTCGAAACGAGGGTCCGTATGGTCTAATTATTTGTCCTTCACGTGAGTTGGCGAAGCAAACACACGATATCATAGTGGTAAGTACGCTTAGAATTGTTGGAATATGGATATATTTTTTAAAACTATAATTTTCCACAATTTATTCCACAGCATTATTGTCGACATCTGCATCAAAGTGGTATGCCGGAAATACGATCTTGTCTTGCGATTGGTGGTGTGCCGGTCTCCGAAGCTAAAGAGGTCATATCCCGTGGAGTACACATTATGGTGGCTACACCCGGCCGTCTCATGGACATGTTGGATAAGAAGATCGTCACGCTGGATATCTGCCGCTATTTGTGTATGGATGAGGCAGATCGTATGATTGATATGGGTTTCGAGGAAGATGTACGTACAATTTTCTCCTTCTTCAGAGGACAACGACAAACATTGCTCTTCTCAGCTACGATGCCTAAGAAAATTCAGAATTTCGCACGTTCCGCTTTGGTGAAGCCAGTAACAATTAATGTTGGTCGTGCTGGTGCCGCTTCAATGAATGTTACACAGGAAGTTGAATATGTCAAGCAAGAAGCCAAAGTTGTGTATCTCTTGGAATGTTTGCAGAAAACAGCACCACCAGTGTTAATATTCGCTGAGAAGAAACAAGACGTCGATTGTATACATGAATATTTACTACTGAAAGGTGTTGAAGCCGTAGCAATACACGGTGGGAAGGATCAAGAGGAACGTTCTCGTGCTGTAGAGGCATATCGTGAGGGTAAGAAGGATGTATTGGTGGCTACAGATGTTGCTTCGAAAGGTTTGGATTTTCCGAATGTCCAACATGTAATCAACTATGATATGCCAGATGATGTCGAAAATTATGTACATCGTATTGGTCGTACAGGTCGTTCGAATACAAAAGGTCTAGCTACAACATTTGTAAATAAAACGACCGAACAATCGGTACTACTTGATCTGAAACATTTGTTAATCGAAGCCAAACAGAAAGTACCCGAATTTCTGGCCGAATTATGTCCTGAATCTGAACAGTATCTTGATTTGGGCGATTCACATGGCTGCAGTTATTGTGGCGGTTTGGGCCATCGTATTACCGAATGTCCGAAGTTGGAAGCTGTACAGAGCAAACAAGCATCAAATATTGGACGCCGTGATTATTTATCAAATACGGTTGCCGATTATTAACACACATACACAACTCTTTGTCAATATTATTTATTTTATGGTTTTACGATAAGAAGTTACTATTTTATAGTAAATACATATAATTCTAATAATATTGTTAATAAGAATATTAATTTTGTTAGTTTTATATTTTAAGATATACCACTCTTGTATGGTATTTAGTATTCAATATATTTTACAATAACAAAAAATATGGAAAACAACATATTTGGACAAAAATAAAGTAATTCTTGCGAAATCAGCAAACAATGCATTCCTAGAAAATACGCTTTTTATTTATTATAATTATTTTTAAATGGTTTTTTTTTTGTATCAGTTCCTGGAAATAATTTTGCCGTTTACAGTTGCATTCGCATATTATTAGGCTTTGCTGCTCGCATACCCAGAAATCCATCAAAAGAGGACAAATTTTTACCAGCAGTAAATTGCCAGCAATAAAACGTCTGGTGCCATTTCAGAAGTTTTTGTTATCAATTCCTGGATATATTTTGCCGTTTACAGAGATATGGCATCTTGTATGTTGCATTAATTAGTTAAAAATACAAAAAAATAAAATGCACAAGAAAGATAATCTTCACAATGTTTATACGAGTATCATAAACTTTTCATTGGGACGACCAAAAATATATTTTTCATCGTCATGTCCTTAGAAAGGAATTGAGATAATAAAATATCTTTGAAGAAATTGATATGCATTTTATCTAAGAGAAATAAAAAAAAAAAAGAGATATGAAAGCGTTGCTACTTATTCGTGATGGGCTAGTGAAAATGTTCAATCGATTAAAATTGAAAATATTGATTAATTTCTTGTATCATAATTTAGTATCAATACGCAAATGAGATGTTTGTTTAACATCACATTTTCATTCATTCAGTAGGCCAATAGTGGATATTTAAGAAAATAAATAATATTATTAAAATAAAAATTAATATTTCAATATTTCTTTCTTCCAAATAAAACACTAAAATCGTCACATCACTGGAAATTTGTAAACCAATGTCTTTCAAGGAATAATGAATTTATTTTGAAATAAAATAAATCATAGAAATTTACTATTGGGGGGGTTTACATGCGTCCGATAAGGTGCGTTTTTACACATACACAAATATTTTCTAGGATATTTGTAATAATTTATTTCTATGTAGTGTAGCAATAACAATGTACAGTGTGTTCAATAAAAAAACCAGCTTGATCATATTTATTCCCTTATTTGATTTATTAGTTCTTATTAAAGCTCTGACAATATCAATTGGATTACCATCTTGTGACTAGGATGGCCAATTCGTATATATGAATAATATAGTTTTCATCTTTCCACTGAGTACTGAGTGATTGATATTGATATCGTATTGACATCTTCTGGTAGCTGTCAATTGTGGTTATTCTTACCATAGACAAAAGGAAAGTTTGGAGGTTAATTAAATTTCACTTTGATCGTAGTAATGCTTTTAAAACAGTACAGTTTTTCAGTGTGAGTTTAACTATATTTGTCGTTTAAACTAAATTTTAACTTTACTTGCAGTTTTTCAGTCAAACTTCAACATAGTTTAAACTCAGTTTAAATGCCCAATATAGCTGGGTTAACCCATCAGTTGCTCAGCAGTTCGTTCTTGTACTTCAGTACATTTTTTCTTGCTGCGGTTTAGAATAAGTTTATTTATGTAATGTAATATGCTGGTTTTGAAAATTGTAGTGACATACTAAAACAGAAGAGATAAATTCTTTGAATTAGTAAATAACGTGTCATACTTATATTTTTTGGCGTACGTAATTGGTTTTTGAGTACAAGGGAGTCAAACTTAAATTAACCTGCGAGTATCAAAAATATACTGTAAATATTTAAACGTGCTTATTTTGATTTAGGGAATGTTAAAAATATTTAACTAACTTTTTTACTCTTATTAAATTTTTGTTTAAAAAAAAATTTATCAGTAGAATTTAATGGATATTACCTTTGCCAATAAAAGATTTGACTAAAAATATATAAAAATTCAATATTAATCGCTTTTAGTTAGACAACTAGCTATCTTTGTACCAATAAAATGACACAGATCATAAGTTTTCTAAACGGAGTTTATTTTACTTTTATTTTACATAAAAATTTCAAATAGCAAAAAATTCTGATTATTTAATTGATAAATTGTTTCAAAAATAGTGAAATAATTTTATTGCAAAATTCAAACAGTATTGATGTTTAAACAAAAAAATACCTGTAACATCTCTATACAGCAGAAAAAATTAAAGAAATTGGCAGCACTGAACTTAGTAAGTATTCCAATTTTTTAAGCGTCCATAGTTATACAAACTAAATTAGCACCTTTGTTGTTGTTTTATAATATATTCATCGGTGCGATTAGTCAACACATAAGGTAATAGAATGTAAAGTAAAGTAATGTAAAAAAGGGTTAGTCAAAACGGATAGCTCCATATGCTATATAAATAGGAAAGAGATAACTAGATTTAGTACAAAATAGCAATATGATAGAGAGAAAAGAGAACGATTCTCATATGCCCCATTGAAATTCTAATTTCTACAGATTCCAACGTTACGTTACCTATCCATCCATTTTAACTGATCACTGTTATGGCTTTTGTATGAATTAGAACGGGACAGCTGATCCGTTATGGATGGAATGGACGGGTCTATGTCCGGGAAGCACTCGACCACGTAGTCGACAAAGGTCCATTCAATTCATCAGAATACGGAAATGCTTTGTACTGGAACAAAACAAAGCATTTCCGTATTTTTACTGCTACAACAACAACAACAACAACAACAATAACAACAAAACATTGCTATTTCTTTTAGTTCATTTTCATGTTATTAATTACAAAAATTAAAGAAACCATAGAGAATAATAGTTAATTTGTATTTTTTAAAATAGCAGAATTGTGCATTTGGATTTGGAAAATAGTAATGTCTTTGAAAATTCTTGAACTTTGTAATGAATGTGCAAATAAATTGTTATCTTAAAACCAGGTCGTCTACCCAAATGGCGGCAAAGTCCTGCCATTTAGGTAGATTAAGTAAAGAATCAATTGCTTTTATTTGGAATGAACTTCTGCTACTAGATAAACAAGACTATACATCTTTGGTTTGCATAGGCTTGTTTGGTTTGTTTAAAATACTAAAAAATATAATTCTATTTTCAATACGATTTTACTTCATCTAATCACATCGATTCAAATCTACTTCTCCTAAATTGATATGACACTGGAATATTACACCACTGCTTCGAAATTGGAAAGATAATTGGCAAAAGTGTGCGAGTTCGTTTCCAAATTTTACATTTCCTAAATCGAGAAACAACCAAAAAAATCAGCAATTTGAATTTTTGTGTTAAAAAATAAAGAATATGGCTTCTCTTTTTCCATTTTCTTATTGTTTTAAATATTTATATTGTTCTGTTTCAAAACGAGAAATTACTAAAATTATTAAAATATTAAAATTAAGAATTAAATTGGTATTTAGGTATGAAAAGGTTGCTTGAAAATTTCCTAAATTAACTATTCACTGCCATATTCCAATAATTTAGGAAAAGTCACAATTTAGACACCAATTTAGGCGAACTCGCACACACCCTGAAACGTCCTTATAAAAAAATGTAAATTAAATGTAAGTGGTTTTTGTTTTAAATTTTAAAACCTAAAGACTAAAACGCCTTTTTCGGTCAGTTCTTACGCTCTTGCTCTCGCTCTCAATTTTTCATTTTACATTGAAAACAAAAACAACACGTGACGTGCTTGTTACCAACACCGTCAACATAACAGTCGCCGTACTTTTCTCATTCTTATATATTCATTCATATAGAATACTCCTAACTGATAACACACAAACAAATCTCGCGGATCGCGTTGGTACATAAAGTAATTAAAAAGTTTACAAATAATCCGTAATAGTAGTTAAGAGAAATGTCTCAGGTAAAATATTCAACATTGCCCAAACGCTATCGTCGGGAAGAACAAGAAAATTCTGATATTGAGGAGGATGATGACAACTATATACCGTATGTGCCCGTTAAAGAGCGTAAGAAGCAAAAGCTGATGAAACTAGGACGCATTGCACAACTTTCAGCAAAAGCGGCCACACAGACGAAGTCTTCCAGTGAAAATGAATTTAACGATGAATCGCAGGGCGCCAATGACGCTGAATTGTGGGGTCGCAAGTACAACATAAGTTTGTTGGATCAGCATACCGAGCTAAAAAAATTGGCTGAAGTGAAAAAAGTCAGTGCCGTAGAGAAACAACTGAAAGAGGAAGAGAAAATACTGAACAGTGTTGCTCAGCAGAAGGCTCTTATGGGTGTCGCAGAGTTGGCCAAGGGCATTCAGTATGAGGATCCGATTAAAACGAGCTGGCGTCCGTCACGTTACATAATGAAAATGTCGGAGGATCGTCGCGATGCCATACGCAAACGATTGCGTATTTTAGTAGAGGGCGTCGACATTGCGCCACCAATACGAAGTTTTCGGGAAATGAAATTTCCCAAAGGCATATTAAATGGCTTGGCTGCAAAGGGTATCAAACGTCCGACGCCCATTCAGATTCAGGGTATACCAACGGTGCTGTCGGGGCGTGACTTGATTGGAATCGCTTTTACTGGCTCTGGAAAAACGCTTGTTTTCGTATTGCCAGTTATCATGTTTGCACTGGAGCAAGAGTATCGATTGCCATTTGTTCGAAACGAGGGTCCGTATGGTCTAATTATTTGTCCTTCACGTGAGTTGGCGAAGCAAACACACGATATCATAGTGGTAAGTACGCTTAGAATTGTTGGAATATGGATATATTTTTTAAAACTATAATTTTCCACAATTTATTCCACAGCATTATTGTCGACATCTGCATCAAAGTGGTATGCCGGAAATACGATCTTGTCTTGCGATTGGTGGTGTGCCGGTCTCCGAAGCTAAAGAGGTCATATCCCGTGGAGTACACATTATGGTGGCTACACCCGGCCGTCTCATGGACATGTTGGATAAGAAGATCGTCACGCTGGATATCTGCCGCTATTTGTGTATGGATGAGGCAGATCGTATGATTGATATGGGTTTCGAGGAAGATGTACGTACAATTTTCTCCTTCTTCAGAGGACAACGACAAACATTGCTCTTCTCAGCTACGATGCCTAAGAAAATTCAGAATTTCGCACGTTCCGCTTTGGTGAAGCCAGTAACAATTAATGTTGGTCGTGCTGGTGCCGCTTCAATGAATGTTACACAGGAAGTTGAATATGTCAAGCAAGAAGCCAAAGTTGTGTATCTCTTGGAATGTTTGCAGAAAACAGCACCACCAGTGTTAATATTCGCTGAGAAGAAACAAGACGTCGATTGTATACATGAATATTTACTACTGAAAGGTGTTGAAGCCGTAGCAATACACGGTGGGAAGGATCAAGAGGAACGTTCTCGTGCTGTAGAGGCATATCGTGAGGGTAAGAAGGATGTATTGGTGGCTACAGATGTTGCTTCGAAAGGTTTGGATTTTCCGAATGTCCAACATGTAATCAACTATGATATGCCAGATGATGTCGAAAATTATGTACATCGTATTGGTCGTACAGGTCGTTCGAATACAAAAGGTCTAGCTACAACATTTGTAAATAAAACGACCGAACAATCGGTACTACTTGATCTGAAACATTTGTTAATCGAAGCCAAACAGAAAGTACCCGAATTTCTGGCCGAATTATGTCCTGAATCTGAACAGTATCTTGATTTGGGCGATTCACATGGCTGCAGTTATTGTGGCGGTTTGGGCCATCGTATTACCGAATGTCCGAAGTTGGAAGCTGTACAGAGCAAACAAGCATCAAATATTGGACGCCGTGATTATTTATCAAATACGGCTGCCGATTATTAACACACATACACAACTCTTTGTCAATATTATTTATTTTATGGTTTTACGATAAGAAGTTACTATTTTATAGTAAATACATATAATTCTAATAATATTGTTAATAAGAATATTAATTTTGTTAGTTTTATATTTTAAGATATACCACTCTTGTATGGTATTTAGTGTTCAATATATTTTACAATAACAAAAAATATGGAAAACAACATATTTGGACAAAAATAAAGTAATTCTTGCGAAATCAGCAAACAATGCATTCCTAGAAAATACGCTTTTTATTTATTATAATTATTTTTAAATGGTTTTTTTTTTGTATCAGTTCCTGGAAATAATTTTGCCGTTTACAGTTGCATTCGCATATTATTAGGCTTTGCTGCTCGCATACCCAGAAATCCATCAAAAGAGGACAAATTTTTACCAGCAGTAAATTGCCAGCAATAAAACGTCTGGTGCCATGCATTCCGTGAACATATACATTTTATTTATTATCATTATCTTTCAGAAGTTTTTGTTATCAATTCCTGGATATATTTTGCCGTTTACAGAGATATGGCATCTTGTATGTTGCATTAATTAGTTAAAAATACAAAAAAATAAAATGCACAAGAAAGATAATCTTCACAATGTTTATACGAGTATCATAAACTTTTCATTGGGACGACCAAAAATATATTTTTCATCGTCATGTCCTTAGAAAGGATTTGAGATAATAAAATATCTTTGAAGAAATTGATATGCATTTTAACTAAGAGAAATAAAAAAAAAAGAGATATGAAAGCGTTGCTACTTATTCGTGATGGGCTAGTGAAAATGTTCAATCGATTAAAATTGAAAATATTGATTAATTTCTTGTATCATAATTTAGTATCAATACGCAAATGAGATGTTTGTTTAACATCACATTTTCATTCATTCAGTAGGCCAATAGTGGATATTTAAGAAAATAAATAATATTATTAAAATAAAAATTAATATTTCAATATTTCTTTCTTCCAAATAAAACACTAAAATCGTCACATCACTGGAAATTTGTAAACCAATGTCTTTCAAGGAATAATGAATTTATTTTGAAATAAAATAAATCATAGAAATTTACTATTGGGGGGGTTTACATGCGTCCAATAAGGTGCGTTTTTACACATACACAAATATTTTCTAGGATATTTGTAATAATTTATTTCTATGTAGTGTAGCAATAACAATGTACAGTGTGTTCAATAAAAAAACCAGCTTGATCATATTTATTCCCTTATTTGATTTATTAGTTCTTATTAAAGCTCTGACAATATCAATTGGATTACCATCTTGTGACTAGGATGGCCAATTCGTATATATGAATAATATAGTTTTCATCTTTCCACTGAGTACTGAGTGATTGATATTGATATCGTATTGACATCTTCTGGTAGCTGTCAATTGTGGTTATTCTTACCATAGACAAAAGGAAAGTTTGGAGGTTAATTAAATTTCACTTTGATCGTAGTAATGCTTTCAAAACAGTACAGTTTTTCAGTGTGAGTTTAACTATATTTGTCGTTTAAACTAAATTTTAACTTTACTTGCAGTTTTTCAGTCAAACTTCAACATAGTTTAAACTCAGTTTAAATGCCCAATATAGCTGGGTTAACCCATCAGTTGCTCAGCAGTTCGTTCTTGTACTTCAGTACATTTTTTCTTGCTGCGGTTTAGAATAAGTTTATTTATGTAATGTAATATGCTGGTTTTGAAAATTGTAGTGACATACTAAAACAGAAGAGATAAATTCTTTGAATTAGTAAATAACGTGTCATACTTATATTTTTTGGCGTACGTAATTGGTTTTTGAGTACAAGGGAGTCAAACTTAAATTAACCTGCGAGTATCAAAAATATACTGTAAATATTTAAACGTGCTTATTTTGATTTAGGGAATGTTAAAAATATTTAACTAACTTTTTTACTCTTATTAAATTTTTGTTTAAAAAAAAATTTATCAGTAGAATTTAATGGATATTACCTTTGCCAATAAAAGATTTGACTAAAAATATATAAAAATTCAATATTAATCGCTTTTAGTTAGACAACTAGCTATCTTTGTACCAATAAAATGACACAGATCATAAGTTTTCTAAACGGAGTTTATTTTACTTTTATTTTACATAAAAATTTCAAATAGCAAAAAATTCTGATTATTTAATTGATAAATTGTTTCAAAAATAGTGAAATAATTTTATTGCAAAATTCAAACAGTATTGATGTTTAAACAAAAAAATACCTGTAACATCTCTATACAGCAGAAAAAATTAAAGAAATTGGCAGCACTGAACTTAGTAAGTATTCCAATTTTTTAAGCGTCCATAGTTATACAAACTAAATTAGCACCTTTGTTGTTGTTTTATAATATATTCATCGGTGCGATTAGTCAACACATAAGGTAATAGAATGTAAAGTAAAGTAATGTAAAAAAGGGTTAGTCAAAACGGATAGCTCCATATGCTATATAAATAGGAAAGAGATAACTAGATTTAGTACAAAATAGCAATATGATAGAGAGAAAAGAGAACGATTCTCATATGCCCCATTGAAATTCTAATTTCTACAGATTCCAACGTTACGTTACCTATCCATCCATTTTAACTGATCACTGTTATGGCTTTTGTATGAATTAGAACGGGACAGCTGATCCGTTATGGATGGAATGGACGGGTCTATGTCCGGGAAGCACTCGACCACGTAGTCGACAAAGGTCCATTCAATTAATCAGAATACGGAAATGCTTTGTACTGGAACAAAACAAAGCATTTCCGTATTTTTACTGCTACAACAACAACAACAACAATAACAACAAAACATTGCTATTTCTTTTAGTTCATTTTCATGTTATTAATTACAAAAATTAAAGAAACCATAGAGAATAATAGTTAATTTTTATTTTTTAAAATAGCAGAATTGTGCATTTGGATTTGGAAAATAGTAATGTCTTTGAAAATTCTTGAACTTTGTAATGAATGTGCAAATAAATTGTTATCTTAAAACCAGGTCGTCTACCCAAATGGCGGCAAAGTCCGCCATTTAGGTAGATTAAGTAAAGAATCAATTGCTTTTATTTGGAATGAACTTCTGCTACTAGATAAACAAGACTATACATCTTTGGTTTGCATAGGCTTGTTTGGTTTGTTTAAAATACTAAAAAATATAATTCTATTTTCAATACGATTTTACTTCATCTAATCACATCGATTCAAATCTACTTCTCCTAAATTGATATGACACTGGAATATTACACCACTGCTTCGAAATTGGAAAGATAATTGGCAAAAGTGTGCGAGTTCGTTTCCAAATTTTACATTTCCTAAATCGAGAAACAAACAAAAAAATCAGCAATTTGAATTTTTGTGTTAAAAAATAAAGAATATGGCTTCTCTTTTTCCATTTTCTTATTGTTTTAAATATTTATATTGTTCTGTTTCAAAACGAGAAATTACTAAAATTATTAAAATATTAAAATTAAGAATTAAATTGGTATTTAGGTATGAAAAGGTTGCTTGAAAATTTCCTAAATTAACTATTCACTGCCATATTCCAATAATTTAGGAAAAGTCACAATTTAGACACCAATTTAGGCGAACTCGCACACACCCTGAAACGTCCTTATAAAAAAATGTAAATTAAATGTAAGTGGTTTTTGTTTTAAATTTTAAAACCTAAAGACTAAAACGCCTTTTTCGGTCAGTTCTTACGCTCTTGCTCTCGCTCTCAATTTTTCATTTTACATTGAAAACAAAAACAACACGTGACGTGCTTGTTACCAACACCGTCAACATAACAGTCGCTGTACTTTTCTCATTCTTATATATTCATTCATATAGAATACTCCTAACTGATAACACACAAACAAATCTCGCGGATCGCGTTGGTACATAAAGTAATTAAAAAGTTTACAAATAATCCGTAATAGTAGTTAAGAGAAATGTCTCAGGTAAAATATTCAACATTGCCCAAACGCTATCGTCGGGAAGAACAAGAAAATTCTGATATTGAGGAGGATGATGACAACTATATACCGTATGTGCCCGTTAAAGAGCGTAAGAAGCAAAAGCTGATGAAACTAGGACGCATTGCACAACTTTCAGCAAAAGCGGCCACACAGACGAAGTCTTCCAGTGAAAATGAATTTAACGATGAATCGCAGGGCGCCAATGACGCTGAATTGTGGGGTCGCAAGTACAACATAAGTTTGTTGGATCAGCATACCGAGCTAAAAAAATTGGCTGAAGTGAAAAAAGTCAGTGCCGTAGAGAAACAACTGAAAGAGGAAGAGAAAATACTGAACAGTGTTGCTCAGCAGAAGGCTCTTATGGGTGTCGCAGAGTTGGCCAAGGGCATTCAGTATGAGGATCCGATTAAAACGAGCTGGCGTCCGTCACGTTACATAATGAAAATGTCGGAGGATCGTCGCGATGCCATACGCAAACGATTGCGTATTTTAGTAGAGGGCTTCGACATTGCGCCACCAATACGAAGTTTTCGGGAAATGAAATTTCCCAAAGGCATATTAAATGGCTTGGCTGCAAAGGGTATCAAACGTCCGACGCCCATTCAGATTCAGGGTATACCAACGGTGCTGTCGGGGCGTGACTTGATTGGAATCGCTTTTACTGGCTCTGGAAAAACGCTTGTTTTCGTATTGCCAGTTATCATGTTTGCACTGGAGCAAGAGTATCGATTGCCATTTGTTCGAAACGAGGGTCCGTATGGTCTAATTATTTGTCCTTCACGTGAGTTGGCGAAGCAAACACACGATATCATAGTGGTAAGTACGCTTAGAATTGTTGGAATATGAATATATTTTTTAAAACTATAATTTTCCACAATTTATTCCACAGCATTATTGTCGACATCTGCATCAAAGTGGTATGCCGGAAATACGATCTTGTCTTGCGATTGGTGGTGTGCCGGTCTCCGAAGCTAAAGAGGTCATATCCCGTGGAGTACACATTATGGTGGCTACACCCGGCCGTCTCATGGACATGTTGGATAAGAAGATCGTCACGCTGGATATCTGCCGCTATTTGTGTATGGATGAGGCAGATCGTATGATTGATATGGGTTTCGAGGAAGATGTACGTACAATTTTCTCCTTCTTCAGAGGACAACGACAAACATTGCTCTTCTCAGCTACGATGCCTAAGAAAATTCAGAATTTCGCACGTTCCGCTTTGGTGAAGCCAGTAACAATTAATGTTGGTCGTGCTGGTGCCGCTTCAATGAATGTTACACAGGAAGTTGAATATGTCAAGCAAGAAGCCAAAGTTGTGTATCTCTTGGAATGTTTGCAGAAAACAGCACCACCAGTGTTAATATTCGCTGAGAAGAAACAAGACGTCGATTGTATACATGAATATTTACTACTGAAAGGTGTTGAAGCCGTAGCAATACACGGTGGGAAGGATCAAGAGGAACGTTCTCGTGCTGTAGAGGCATATCGTGAGGGTAAGAAGGATGTATTGGTGGCTACAGATGTTGCTTCGAAAGGTTTGGATTTTCCGAATGTCCAACATGTAATCAACTATGATATGCCAGATGATGTCGAAAATTATGTACATCGTATTGGTCGTACAGGTCGTTCGAATACAAAAGGTCTAGCTACAACATTTGTAAATAAAACGACCGAACAATCGGTACTACTTGATCTGAAACATTTGTTAATCGAAGCCAAACAGAAAGTACCCGAATTTCTGGCCGAATTATGTCCTGAATCTGAACAGTATCTTGATTTGGGCGATTCACATGGCTGCAGTTATTGTGGCGGTTTGGGCCATCGTATTACCGAATGTCCGAAGTTGGAAGCTGTACAGAGCAAACAAGCATCAAATATTGGACGCCGTGATTATTTATCAAATACGGCTGCCGATTATTAACACACATACACAACTCTTTGTCAATATTATTTATTTTATGGTTTTACGATAAGAAGTTACTATTTTATAGTAAATACATATAATTCTAATAATATTGTTAATAAGAATATTAATTTTGTTAGTTTTATATTTTAAGATATACCACTCTTGTATGGTATTTAGTGTTCAATATATTTTACAATAACAAAAAATATGGAAAACAACATATTTGGACAAAAATAAAGTAATTCTTGCGAAATCAGCAAACAATGCATTCCTAGAAAATACGCTTTTTATTTATTATAATTATTTTTAAATGGTTTTTTTTTTGTATCAGTTCCTGGAAATAATTTTGCCGTTTACAGTTGCATTCGCATATTATTAGGCTTTGCTGCTCGCATACCCAGAAATCCATCAAAAGAGGACAAATTTTATGGCATCTTGTATGTTGCATTAATTAGTTAAAAATACAAAAAAATAAAATGCACAAGAAAGATAATCTTCACAATGTTTATACGAGTATCATAAACTTTTCATTGGGACGACCAAAAATATATTTTTCATCGTCATGTCCTTAGAAAGGAATTGAGATAATAAAATATCTTTGAAGAAATTGATATGCATTTTATCTAAGAGAAATAAAAAAAAAAGAGATATGAGATATGAAAGCGTTGCTACTTATTCGTGATGGGCTAGTGAAAATGTTCAATCGATTAAAATTGAAAATATTGATTAATTTCTTGTATCATAATTTAGTATCAATACGCAAATGAGATGTTTGTTTAACATCACATTTTCATTCATTCAGTAGGCCAATAGTGGATATTTAAGAAAATAAATAATATTATTAAAATAAAAATTAATATTTCAATATTTCTTTCTTCCAAATAAAACACTAAAATCGTCACATCACTGGAAATTTGTAAACCAATGTCTTTCAAGGAATAATGAATTTATTTTGAAATAAAATAAATCATAGAAATTTACTATTGGGGGGGTTTACATGCGTCCAATAAGGTGCGTTTTTACACATACACAAATATTTTCTAGGATATTTGTAATAATTTATTTCTATGTAGTGTAGCAATAACAATGTACAGTGTGTTCAATAAAAAAACCAGCTTGATCATATTTATTCCCTTATTTGATTTATTAGTTCTTATTAAAGCTCTGACAATATCAATTGGATTACCATCTTGTGACTAGGATGGCCAATTCGTATATATGAATAATATAGTTTTCATCTTTCCACTGAGTACTGAGTGATTGATATTGATATCGTATTGACATCTTCTGGTAGCTGTCAATTGTGGTTATTCTTACCATAGACAAAAGGAAAGTTTGGAGGTTAATTAAATTTCACTTTGATCGTAGTAATGCTTTCAAAACAGTACAGTTTTTCAGTGTGAGTTTAACTATATTTGTCGTTTAAACTAAATTTTAACTTTACTTGCAGTTTTTCAGTCAAACTTCAACATAGTTTAAACTCAGTTTAAATGCCCAATATAGCTGGGTTAACCCATCAGTTGCTCAGCAGTTCGTTCTTGTACTTCAGTACATTTTTTCTTGCTGCGGTTTAGAATAAGTTTATTTATGTAATGTAATATGCTGGTTTTGAAAATTGTAGTGACATACTAAAACAGAAGAGATAAATTCTTTGAATTAGTAAATAACGTGTCATACTTATATTTTTTGGCGTACGTAATTGGTTTTTGAGTACAAGGGAGTCAAACTTAAATTAACCTGCGAGTATCAAAAATATACTGTAAATATTTAAACGTGCTTATTTTGATTTAGGGAATGTTAAAAATATTTAACTAACTTTTTTACTCTTATTAAATTTTTGTTTAAAAAAAAATTTATCAGTAGAATTTAATGGATATTACCTTTGCCAATAAAAGATTTGACTAAAAATATATAAAAATTCAATATTAATCGCTTTTAGTTAGACAACTAGCTATCTTTGTACCAATAAAATGACACAGATCATAAGTTTTCTAAACGGAGTTTATTTTACTTTTATTTTACATAAAAATTTCAAATAGCAAAAAATTCTGATTATTTAATTGATAAATTGTTTCAAAAATAGTGAAATAATTTTATTGCAAAATTCAAACAGTATTGATGTTTAAACAAAAAAATACCTGTAACATCTCTATACAGCAGAAAAAATTAAAGAAATTGGCAGCACTGAACTTAGTAAGTATTCCAATTTTTTAAGCGTCCATAGTTATACAAACTAAATTAGCACCTTTGTTGTTGTTTTATAATATATTCATCGGTGCGATTAGTCAACACATAAGGTAATAGAATGTAAAGTAAAGTAATGTAAAAAAGGGTTAGTCAAAACGGATAGCTCCATATGCTATATAAATAGGAAAGAGATAACTAGATTTAGTACAAAATAGCAATATGATAGAGAGAAAAGAGAACGATTCTCATATGCCCCATTGAAATTCTAATTTCTACAGATTCCAACGTTACGTTACCTATCCATCCATTTTAACTGATCACTGTTATGGCTTTTGTATGAATTAGAACGGGACAGCTGATCCGTTATGGATGGAATGGACGGGTCTATGTCCGGGAAGCACTCGACCACGTAGTCGACAAAGGTCCATTCAATTCATCAGAATACGGAAATGCTTTGTACTGGAACAAAACAAAGCATTTCCGTATTTTTACTGCTACAACAACAACAACAACAATAACAACAAAACATTGCTATTTCTTTTAGTTCATTTTCATGTTATTAATTACAAAAATTAAAGAAACCATAGAGAATAATAGTTAATTTTTATTTTTTAAAATAGCAGAATTGTGCATTTGGATTTGGAAAATAGTAATGTCTTTGAAAATTCTTGAACTTTGTAATGAATGTGCAAATAAATTGTTATCTTAAAACCAGGTCGTCTACCCAAATGGCGGCAAAGTCCTGCCATTTAGGTAGATTAAGTAAAGAATCAATTGCTTTTATTTGGAATGAACTTCTGCTACTAGATAAACAAGACTATACATCTTTGGTTTGCATAGGCTTGTTTGGTTTGTTTAAAATACTAAAAAATATAATTCTATTTTCAATACGATTTTACTTCATCTAATCACATCGATTCAAATCTACTTCTCCTAAATTGATATGACACTGGAATATTACACCACTGCTTCGAAATTGGAAAGATAATTGGCAAAAGTGTGCGAGTTCGTTTCCAAATTTTACATTTCCTAAATCGAGAAACAAACAAAAAAATCAGCAATTTGAATTTTTGTGTTAAAAAATAAAGAATATGGCTTCTCTTTTTCCATTTTCTTATTGTTTTAAATATTTATATTGTTCTGTTTCAAAACGAGAAATTACTAAAATTATTAAAATATTAAAATTAAGAATTAAATTGGTATTTAGGTATGAAAAGGTTGCTTGAAAATTTCCTAAATTAACTATTCACTGCCATATTCCAATAATTTAGGAAAAGTCACAATTTAGACACCAATTTAGGCGAACTCGCACACACCCTGAAACGTCCTTATAAAAAAATGTAAATTAAATGTAAATGGTTTTTGTTTTAAATTTTAAAACCTAAAGACTAAAACGCCTTTTTCGGTCAGTTCTTACGCTCTTGCTCTCGCTCTCAATTTTTCATTTTACATTGAAAACAAAAACAACACGTGACGTGCTTGTTACCAACACCGTCAACATAACAGTCGCCGTACTTTTCTCATTCTTATATATTCATTCATTCATATAGAATACTCCTAACTGATAACACACAAACAAATCTCGCGGATCGCGTTGGTACATAAAGTAATTAAAAAGTTTACAAATAATCCGTAATAGTAGTTAAGAGAAATGTCTCAGGTAAAATATTCAACATTGCCCAAACGCTATCGTCGGGAAGAACAAGAAAATTCTGATATTGAGGAGGATGATGACAACTATATACCGTATGTGCCCGTTAAAGAGCGTAAGAAGCAAAAGCTGATGAAACTAGGACACATTGCACAACTTTCAGTAAAAGCGGCCACACAGACGAAGTCTTCCAGTGAAAATGAATTTAACGATGAATCGCAGGGCGCCAATGACGCTGAATTGTGGGGTCGCAAGTACAACATAAGTTTGTTGGATCAGCATACCGAGCTAAAAAAATTGGCTGAAGTGAAAAAAGTCAGTGCCGTAGAGAAACAACTGAAAGAGGAAGAGAAAATACTGAACAGTGTTGCTCAGCAGAAGGCTCTTATGGGTGTCGCAGAGTTGGCCAAGGGCATTCAGTATGAGGATCCGATTAAAACGAGCTGGCGTCCGTCACGTTACATAATGAAAATGTCGGAGGATCGTCGCGATGCCATACGCAAACGATTGCGTATTTTAGTAGAGGGCGTCGACATTGCGCCACCAATACGAAGTTTTCGGGAAATGAAATTTCCCAAAGGCATATTAAATGGCTTGGCTGCAAAGGGTATCAAACGTCCGACGCCCATTCAGATTCAGGGTATACCAACGGTGCTGTCGGGGCGTGACTTGATTGGAATCGCTTTTACTGGCTCTGGAAAAACGCTTGTTTTCGTATTGCCAGTTATCATGTTTGCACTGGAGCAAGAGTATCGATTGCCATTTGTTCGAAACGAGGGTCCGTATGGTCTAATTATTTGTCCTTCACGTGAGTTGGCGAAGCAAACACACGATATCATAGTGGTAAGTACGCTTAGAATTGTTGGAATATGAATATATTTTTTAAAACTATAATTTTCCACAATTTATTCCACAGCATTATTGTCGACATCTGCATCAAAGTGGTATGCCGGAAATACGATCTTGTCTTGCGATTGGTGGTGTGCCGGTCTCCGAAGCTAAAGAGGTCATATCCCGTGGAGTACACATTATGGTGGCTACACCCGGCCGTCTCATGGACATGTTGGATAAGAAGATCGTCACGCTGGATATCTGCCGCTATTTGTGTATGGATGAGGCAGATCGTATGATTGATATGGGTTTCGAGGAAGATGTACGTACAATTTTCTCCTTCTTCAGAGGACAACGACAAACATTGCTCTTCTCAGCTACGATGCCTAAGAAAATTCAGAATTTCGCACGTTCCGCTTTGGTGAAGCCAGTAACAATTAATGTTGGTCGTGCTGGTGCCGCTTCAATGAATGTTACACAGGAAGTTGAATATGTCAAGCAAGAAGCCAAAGTTGTGTATCTCTTGGAATGTTTGCAGAAAACAGCACCACCAGTGTTAATATTCGCTGAGAAGAAACAAGACGTCGATTGTATACATGAATATTTACTACTGAAAGGTGTTGAAGCCGTAGCAATACACGGTGGGAAGGATCAAGAGGAACGTTCTCGTTCTGTAGAGGCATATCGTGAGGGTAAGAAGGATGTATTGGTGGCTACAGATGTTGCTTCGAAAGGTTTGGATTTTCCGAATGTCCAACATGTAATCAACTATGATATGCCAGATGATGTCGAAAATTATGTACATCGTATTGGTCGTACAGGTCGTTCGAATACAAAAGGTCTAGCTACAACATTTGTAAATAAAACGACCGAACAATCGGTACTACTTGATCTGAAACATTTGTTAATCGAAGCCAAACAGAAAGTACCCGAATTTCTGGCCGAATTATGTC
Source organism: Megamerina dolium (assembly GCA_963854835.1). Taxonomy (NCBI): domain Eukaryota; kingdom Metazoa; phylum Arthropoda; class Insecta; order Diptera; family Megamerinidae; genus Megamerina; species Megamerina dolium. Next base: position 12,371,945 of record OY978526.1, on the reverse strand, counting down.
CTGAATCTGAACAGTATCTTGATTTGGGCGATTCACATGGCTGCAGTTATTGTGGCGGTTTGGGCCATCGTATTACCGAATGTCCGAAGTTGGAAGCTGTACAGAGCAAACAAGCATCAAATATTGGACGCCGTGATTATTTATCAAATACGGCTGCCGATTATTAACACACATACACAACTCTTTGTCAATATTATTTATTTTATGGTTTTACGATAAGAAGTTACTATTTTATAGTAAATACATATAATTCTAATAATATTGTTAATAAGAATATTAATTTTGTTAGTTTTATATTTTAAGATATACCACTCTTGTATGGTATTTAGTGTTCAATATATTTTACAATAACAAAAAATATGGAAAACAACATATTTGGACAAAAATAAAGTAATTCTTGCGAAATCAGCAAACAATGCATTCCTAGAAAATACGCTTTTTATTTATTATAATTATTTTTAAATGGTTTTTTTTTTGTATCAGTTCCTGGAAATAATTTTGCCGTTTACAGTTGCATTCGCATATTATTAGGCTTTGCTGCTCGCATACCCAGAAATCCATCAAAAGAGGACAAATTTTATGGCATCTTGTATGTTGCATTAATTAGTTAAAAATACAAAAAAATAAAATGCACAAGAAAGATAATCTTCACAATGTTTATACGAGTATCATAAACTTTTCATTGGGACGACCAAAAATATATTTTTCATCGTCATGTCCTTAGAAAGGAATTGAGATAATAAAATATCTTTGAAGAAATTGATATGCATTTTATCTAAGAGAAATAAAAAAAAAAGAGATATGAGATATGAAAGCGTTGCTACTTATTCGTGATGGGCTAGTGAAAATGTTCAATCGATTAAAATTGAAAATATTGATTAATTTCTTGTATCATAATTTAGTATCAATACGCAAATGAGATGTTTGTTTAACATCACATTTTCATTCATTCAGTAGGCCAATAGTGGATATTTAAGAAAATAAATAATATTATTAAAATAAAAATTAATATTTCAATATTTCTTTCTTCCAAATAAAACACTAAAATCGTCACATCACTGGAAATTTGTAAACCAATGTCTTTCAAGGAATAATGAATTTATTTTGAAATAAAATAAATCATAGAAATTTACTATTGGGGGGGTTTACATGCGTCCGATAAGGTGCGTTTTTACACATACACAAATATTTTCTAGGATATTTGTAATAATTTATTTCTATGTAGTGTAGCAATAACAATGTACAGTGTGTTCAATAAAAAAACCAGCTTGATCATATTTATTCCCTTATTTGATTTATTAGTTCTTATTAAAGCTCTGACAATATCAATTGGATTACCATCTTGTGACTAGGATGGCCAATTCGTATATATGAATAATATAGTTTTCATCTTTCCACTGAGTACTGAGTGATTGATATTGATATCGTATTGACATCTTCTGGTAGCTGTCAATTGTGGTTATTCTTACCATAGACAAAAGGAAAGTTTGGAGGTTAATTAAATTTCACTTTGATCGTAGTAATGCTTTCAAAACAGTACAGTTTTTCAGTGTGAGTTTAACTATATTTGTCGTTTAAACTAAATTTTAACTTTACTTGCAGTTTTTCAGTCAAACTTCAACATAGTTTAAACTCAGTTTAAATGCCCAATATAGCTGGGTTAACCCATCAGTTGCTCAGCAGTTCGTTCTTGTACTTCAGTACATTTTTTCTTGCTGCGGTTTAGAATAAGTTTATTTATGTAATGTAATATGCTGGTTTTGAAAATTGTAGTGACATACTAAAACAGAAGAGATAAATTCTTTGAATTAGTAAATAACGTGTCATACTTATATTTTTTGGCGTACGTAATTGGTTTTTGAGTACAAGGGAGTCAAACTTAAATTAACCTGCGAGTATCAAAAATATACTGTAAATATTTAAACGTGCTTATTTTGATTTAGGGAATGTTAAAAATATTTAACTAACTTTTTTACTCTTATTAAATTTTTGTTTAAAAAAAAATTTATCAGTAGAATTTAATGGATATTACCTTTGCCAATAAAAGATTTGACTAAAAATATATAAAAATTCAATATTAATCGCTTTTAGTTAGACAACTAGCTATCTTTGTACCAATAAAATGACACAGATCATAAGTTTTCTAAACGGAGTTTATTTTACTTTTATTTTACATAAAAATTTCAAATAGCAAAAAATTCTGATTATTTAATTGATAAATTGTTTCAAAAATAGTGAAATAATTTTATTGCAAAATTCAAACAGTATTGATGTTTAAACAAAAAAATACCTGTAACATCTCTATACAGCAGAAAAAATTAAAGAAATTGGCAGCACTGAACTTAGTAAGTATTCCAATTTTTTAAGCGTCCATAGTTATACAAACTAAATTAGCACCTTTGTTGTTGTTTTATAATATATTCATCGGTGCGATTAGTCAACACATAAGGTAATAGAATGTAAAGTAAAGTAATGTAAAAAAGGGTTAGTCAAAACGGATAGCTCCATATGCTATATAAATAGGAAAGAGATAACTAGATTTAGTACAAAATAGCAATATGATAGAGAGAAAAGAGAACGATTCTCATATGCCCCATTGAAATTCTAATTTCTACAGATTCCAACGTTACGTTACCTATCCATCCATTTTAACTGATCACTGTTATGGCTTTTGTATGAATTAGAACGGGACAGCTGATCCGTTATGGATGGAATGGACGGGTCTATGTCCGGGAAGCACTCGACCACGTAGTCGACAAAGGTCCATTCAATTCATCAGAATACGGAAATGCTTTGTACTGGAACAAAACAAAGCATTTCCGTATTTTTACTGCTACAACAACAACAACAACAATAACAACAAAACATTGCTATTTCTTTTAGTTCATTTTCATGTTATTAATTACAAAAATTAAAGAAACCATAGAGAATAATAGTTAATTTGTATTTTTTAAAATAGCAGAATTGTGCATTTGGATTTGGAAAATAGTAATGTCTTTGAAAATTCTTGAACTTTGTAATGAATGTGCAAATAAATTGTTATCTTAAAACCAGGTCGTCTACCCAAATGGCGGCAAAGTCCTGCCATTTAGGTAGATTAAGTAAAGAATCAATTGCTTTTATTTGGAATGAACTTCTGCTACTAGATAAACAAGACTATACATCTTTGGTTTGCATAGGCTTGTTTGGTTTGTTTAAAATACTAAAAAATATAATTCTATTTTCAATACGATTTTACTTCATCTAATCACATCGATTCAAATCTACTTCTCCTAAATTGATATGACACTGGAATATTACACCACTGCTTCGAAATTGGAAAGATAATTGGCAAAAGTGTGCGAGTTCGTTTCCAAATTTTACATTTCCTAAATCGAGAAACAAACAAAAAAATCAGCAATTTGAATTTTTGTGTTAAAAAATAAAGAATATGGCTTCTCTTTTTCCATTTTCTTATTGTTTTAAATATTTATATTGTTCTGTTTCAAAACGAGAAATTACTAAAATTATTAAAATATTAAAATTAAGAATTAAATTGGTATTTAGGTATGAAAAGGTTGCTTGAAAATTTCCTAAATTAACTATTCACTGCCATATTCCAATAATTTAGGAAAAGTCACAATTTAGACACCAATTTAGGCGAACTCGCACACACCCTGAAACGTCCTTATAAAAAAATGTAAATTAAATGTAAATGGTTTTTGTTTTAAATTTTAAAACCTAAAGACTAAAACGCCTTTTTCGGTCAGTTCTTACGCTCTTGCTCTCGCTCTCAATTTCTCATTTTACATTGAAAACAAAAACAACACGTGTCGTGCTTGTTACCAACACCGTCAACATAACAGTCGCCGTACTTTTCTCATTCTTATATATTCATTCATATAGAATACTCCTAACTGATAACACACAAACAAATCTCGCGGATCGCGTTGGTACATAAAGTAATTAAAAAGTTTACAAATAATCCGTAATAGTAGTTAAGAGAAATGTCTCAGGTAAAATATTCAACATTGCCCAAACGCTATCGTCGGGAAGAACAAGAAAATTCTGATATTGAGGAGGATGATGACAACTATATACCGTATGTGCCCGTTAAAGAGCGTAAGAAGCAAAAGCTGATGAAACTAGGACGCATTGCACAACTTTCAGCAAAAGCGGCCACACAGACGAAGTCTTCCAGTGAAAATGAATTTAACGATGAATCGCAGGGCGCCAATGACGCTGAATTGTGGGGTCGCAAGTACAACATAAGTTTGTTGGATCAGCATACCGAGCTAAAAAAATTGGCTGAAGTGAAAAAAGTCAGTGCCGTAGAGAAACAACTGAAAGAGGAAGAGAAAATACTGAACAGTGTTGCTCAGCAGAAGGCTCTTATGGGTGTCGCAGAGTTGGCCAAGGGCATTCAGTATGAGGATCCGATTAAAACGAGCTGGCGTCCGTCACGTTACATAATGAAAATGTCGGAGGATCGTCGCGATGCCATACGCAAACGATTGCGTATTTTAGTAGAGGGCTTCGACATTGCGCCACCAATACGAAGTTTTCGGGAAATGAAATTTCCCAAAGGCATATTAAATGGCTTGGCTGCAAAGGGTATCAAACGTCCGACGCCCATTCAGATTCAGGGTATACCAACGGTGCTGTCGGGGCGTGACTTGATTGGAATCGCTTTTACTGGCTCTGGAAAAACGCTTGTTTTCGTATTGCCAGTTATCATGTTTGCACTGGAGCAAGAGTATCGATTGCCATTTGTTCGAAACGAGGGTCCGTATGGTCTAATTATTTGTCCTTCACGTGAGTTGGCGAAGCAAACACACGATATCATAGTGGTAAGTACGCTTAGAATTGTTGGAATATGAATATATTTTTTAAAACTATAATTTTCCACAATTTATTCCACAGCATTATTGTCGACATCTGCATCAAAGTGGTATGCCGGAAATACGATCTTGTCTTGCGATTGGTGGTGTGCCGGTCTCCGAAGCTAAAGAGGTCATATCCCGTGGAGTACACATTATGGTGGCTACACCCGGCCGTCTCATGGACATGTTGGATAAGAAGATCGTCACGCTGGATATCTGCCGCTATTTGTGTATGGATGAGGCAGATCGTATGATTGATATGGGTTTCGAGGAAGATGTACGTACAATTTTCTCCTTCTTCAGAGGACAACGACAAACATTGCTCTTCTCAGCTACGATGCCTAAGAAAATTCAGAATTTCGCACGTTCCGCTTTGGTGAAGCCAGTAACAATTAATGTTGGTCGTGCTGGTGCCGCTTCAATGAATGTTACACAGGAAGTTGAATATGTCAAGCAAGAAGCCAAAGTTGTGTATCTCTTGGAATGTTTGCAGAAAACAGCACCACCAGTGTTAATATTCGCTGAGAAGAAACAAGACGTCGATTGTATACATGAATATTTACTACTGAAAGGTGTTGAAGCCGTAGCAATACACGGTGGGAAGGATCAAGAGGAACGTTCTCGTGCTGTAGAGGCATATCGTGAGGGTAAGAAGGATGTATTGGTGGCTACAGATGTTGCTTCGAAAGGTTTGGATTTTCCGAATGTCCAACATGTAATCAACTATGATATGCCAGATGATGTCGAAAATTATGTACATCGTATTGGTCGTACAGGTCGTTCGAATACAAAAGGTCTAGCTACAACATTTGTAAATAAAACGACCGAACAATCGGTACTACTTGATCTGAAACATTTGTTAATCGAAGCCAAACAGAAAGTACCCGAATTTCTGGCCGAATTATGTCCTGAATCTGAACAGTATCTTGATTTGGGCGATTCACATGGCTGCAGTTATTGTGGCGGTTTGGGCCATCGTATTACCGAATGTCCGAAGTTGGAAGCTGTACAGAGCAAACAAGCATCAAATATTGGACGCCGTGATTATTTATCAAATACGGCTGCCGATTATTAACACACATACACAACTCTTTGTCAATATTATTTATTTTATGGTTTTACGATAAGAAGTTACTATTTTATAGTAAATACATATAATTCTAATAATATTGTTAATAAGAATATTAATTTTGTTAGTTTTATATTTTAAGATATACCACTCTTGTATGGTATTTAGTGTTCAATATATTTTACAATAACAAAAAATATGGAAAACAACATATTTGGACAAAAATAAAGTAATTCTTGCGAAATCAGCAAACAATGCATTCCTAGAAAATACGCTTTTTATTTATTATAATTATTTTTAAATGGTTTTTTTTTTGTATCAGTTCCTGGAAATAATTTTGCCGTTTACAGTTGCATTCGCATATTATTAGGCTTTGCTGCTCGCATACCCAGAAATCCATCAAAAGAGGACAAATTTTATGGCATCTTGTATGTTGCATTAATTAGTTAAAAATACAAAAAAATAAAATGCACAAGAAAGATAATCTTTACAATGTTTATACGAGTATCATAAACTTTTCATTGGGACGACCAAAAATATATTTTTCATCGTCATGTCCTTAGAAAGGAATTGAGATAATAAAATATCTTTGAAGAAATTGATATGCATTTTATCTAAGAGAAATAAAAAAAAAAGAGATATGAGATATGAAAGCGTTGCTACTTATTCGTGATGGGCTAGTGAAAATGTTCAATCGATTAAAATTGAAAATATTGATTAATTTCTTGTATCATAATTTAGTATCAATACGCAAATGAGATGTTTGTTTAACATCACATTTTCATTCATTCAGTAGGCCAATAGTGGATATTTAAGAAAATAAATAATATTATTAAAATAAAAATTAATATTTCAATATTTCTTTCTTCCAAATAAAACACTAAAATCGTCACATCACTGGAAATTTGTAAACCAATGTCTTTCAAGGAATAATGAATTTATTTTGAAATAAAATAAATCATAGAAATTTACTATTGGGGGGGTTTACATGCGTCCGATAAGGTGCGTTTTTACACATACACAAATATTTTCTAGGATATTTGTAATAATTTATTTCTATGTAGTGTAGCAATAACAATGTACAGTGTGTTCAATAAAAAAACCAGCTTGATCATATTTATTCCCTTATTTGATTTATTAGTTCTTATTAAAGCTCTGACAATATCAATTGGATTACCATCTTGTGACTAGGATGGCCAATTCGTATATATGAATAATATAGTTTTCATCTTTCCACTGAGTACTGAGTGATTGATATTGATATCGTATTGACATCTTCTGGTAGCTGTCAATTGTGGTTATTCTTACCATAGACAAAAGGAAAGTTTGGAGGTTAATTAAATTTCACTTTGATCGTAGTAATGCTTTCAAAACAGTACAGTTTTTCAGTGTGAGTTTAACTATATTTGTCGTTTAAACTAAATTTTAACTTTACTTGCAGTTTTTCAGTAAAACTTCAACATAGTTTAAACTCAGTTTAAATGCCCAATATAGCTGGGTTAACCCATCAGTTGCTCAGCAGTTCGTTCTTGTACTTCAGTACATTTTTTCTTGCTGCGGTTTAGAATAAGTTTATTTATGTAATGTAATATGCTGGTTTTGAAAATTGTAGTGACATACTAAAACAGAAGAGATAAATTCTTTGAATTAGTAAATAACGTGTCATACTTATATTTTTTGGCGTACGTAATTGGTTTTTGAGTACAAGGGAGTCAAACTTAAATTAACCTGCGAGTATCAAAAATATACTGTAAATATTTAAACGTGCTTATTTTGATTTAGGGAATGTTAAAAATATTTAACTAACTTTTTTACTCTTATTAAATTTTTGTTTAAAAAAAAATTTATCAGTAGAATTTAATGGATATTACCTTTGCCAATAAAAGATTTGACTAAAAATATATAAAAATTCAATATTAATCGCTTTTAGTTAGACAACTAGCTATCTTTGTACCAATAAAATGACACAGATCATAAGTTTTCTAAACGGAGTTTATTTTACTTTTATTTTACATAAAAATTTCAAATAGCAAAAAATTCTGATTATTTAATTGATAAATTGTTTCAAAAATAGTGAAATAATTTTATTGCAAAATTCAAACAGTATTGATGTTTAAACAAAAAAATACCTGTAACATCTCTATACAGCAGAAAAAATTAAAGAAATTGGCAGCACTGAACTTAGTAAGTATTCCAATTTTTTAAGCGTCCATAGTTATACAAACTAAATTAGCACCTTTGTTGTTGTTTTATAATATATTCATCGGTGCGATTAGTCAACACATAAGGTAATAGAATGTAAAGTAAAGTAATGTAAAAAAGGGTTAGTCAAAACGGATAGCTCCATATGCTATATAAATAGGAAAGAGATAACTAGATTTAGTACAAAATAGCAATATGATAGAGAGAAAAGAGAACGATTCTCATATGCCCCATTGAAATTCTAATTTCTACAGATTCCAACGTTACGTTACCTATCCATCCATTTTAACTGATCACTGTTATGGCTTTTGTATGAATTAGAACGGGACAGCTGATCCGTTATGGATGGAATGGACGGGTCTATGTCCGGGAAGCACTCGACCACGTAGTCGACAAAGGTCCATTCAATTCATCAGAATACGGAAATGCTTTGTACTGGAACAAAACAAAGCATTTCCGTATTTTTACTGCTACAACAACAACAACAACAATAACAACAAAACATTGCTATTTCTTTTAGTTCATTTTCATGTTATTAATTACAAAAATTAAAGAAACCATAGAGAATAATAGTTAATTTGTATTTTTTAAAATAGCAGAATTGTGCATTTGGATTTGGAAAATAGTAATGTCTTTGAAAATTCTTGAACTTTGTAATGAATGTGCAAATAAATTGTTATCTTAAAACCAGGTCGTCTACCCAAATGGCGGCAAAGTCCTGCCATTTAGGTAGATTAAGTAAAGAATCAATTGCTTTTATTTGGAATGAACTTCTGCTACTAGATAAACAAGACTATACATCTTTGGTTTGCATAGGCTTGTTTGGTTTGTTTAAAATACTAAAAAATATAATTCTATTTTCAATACGATTTTACTTCATCTAATCACATCGATTCAAATCTACTTCTCCTAAATTGATATGACACTGGAATATTACACCACTGCTTCGAAATTGGAAAGATAATTGGCAAAAGTGTGCGAGTTCGTTTCCAAATTTTACATTTCCTAAATCGAGAAACAAACAAAAAAATCAGCAATTTGAATTTTTGTGTTAAAAAATAAAGAATATGGCTTCTCTTTTTCCATTTTCTTATTGTTTTAAATATTTATATTGTTCTGTTTCAAAACGAGAAATTACTAAAATTATTAAAATATTAAAATTAAGAATTAAATTGGTATTTAGGTATGAAAAGGTTGCTTGAAAATTTCCTAAATTAACTATTCACTGCCATATTCCAATAATTTAGGAAAAGTCACAATTTAGACACCAATTTAGGCGAACTCGCACACACCCTGAAACGTCCTTATAAAAAAATGTAAATTAAATGTAAGTGGTTTTTGTTTTAAATTTTAAAACCTAAAGACTAAAACGCCTTTTTCGGTCAGTTCTTACGCTCTTGCTCTCGCTCTCAATTTTTCATTTTACATTGAAAACAAAAACAACACGTGACGTGCTTGTTACCAACACCGTCAACATAACAGTCGCCGTACTTTTCTCATTCTTATATATTCATTCATATAGAATACTCCTAACTGATAACACACAAACAAATCTCGCGGATCGCGTTGGTACATAAAGTAATTAAAAAGTTTACAAATAATCCGTAATAGTAGTTAAGAGAAATGTCTCAGGTAAAATATTCAACATTGCCCAAACGCTATCGTCGGGAAGAACAAGAAAATTCTGATATTGAGGAGGATGATGACAACTATATACCGTATGTGCCCGTTAAAGAGCGTAAGAAGCAAAAGCTGATGAAACTAGGACGCATTGCACAACTTTCAGCAAAAGCGGCCACACAGACGAAGTCTTCCAGTGAAAATGAATTTAACGATGAATCGCAGGGCGCCAATGACGCTGAATTGTGGGGTCGCAAGTACAACATAAGTTTGTTGGATCAGCATACCGAGCTAAAAAAATTGGCTGAAGTGAAAAAAGTCAGTGCCGTAGAGAAACAACTGAAAGAGGAAGAGAAAATACTGAACAGTGTTGCTCAGCAGAAGGCTCTTATGGGTGTCGCAGAGTTGGCCAAGGGCATTCAGTATGAGGATCCGATTAAAACGAGCTGGCGTCCGTCACGTTACATAATGAAAATGTCGGAGGATCGTCGCGATGCCATACGCAAACGATTGCGTATTTTAGTAGAGGGCGTCGACATTGCGCCACCAATACGAAGTTTTCGGGAAATGAAATTTCCCAAAGGCATATTAAATGGCTTGGCTGCAAAGGGTATCAAACGTCCGACGCCCATTCAGATTCAGGGTATACCAACGGTGCTGTCGGGGCGTGACTTGATTGGAATCGCTTTTACTGGCTCTGGAAAAACGCTTGTTTTCGTATTGCCAGTTATCATGTTTGCACTGGAGCAAGAGTATCGATTGCCATTTGTTCGAAACGAGGGTCCGTATGGTCTAATTATTTGTCCTTCACGTGAGTTGGCGAAGCAAACACACGATATCATAGTGGTAAGTACGCTTAGAATTGTTGGAATATGAATATATTTTTTAAAACTATAATTTTCCACAATTTATTCCACAGCATTATTGTCGACATCTGCATCAAAGTGGTATGCCGGAAATACGATCTTGTCTTGCGATTGGTGGTGTGCCGGTCTCCGAAGCTAAAGAGGTCATATCCCGTGGAGTACACATTATGGTGGCTACACCCGGCCGTCTCATGGACATGTTGGATAAGAAGATCGTCACGCTGGATATCTGCCGCTATTTGTGTATGGATGAGGCAGATCGTATGATTGATATGGGTTTCGAGGAAGATGTACGTACAATTTTCTCCTTCTTCAGAGGACAACGACAAACATTGCTCTTCTCAGCTACGATGCCTAAGAAAATTCAGAATTTCGCACGTTCCGCTTTGGTGAAGCCAGTAACAATTAATGTTGGTCGTGCTGGTGCCGCTTCAATGAATGTTACACAGGAAGTTGAATATGTCAAGCAAGAAGCCAAAGTTGTGTATCTCTTGGAATGTTTGCAGAAAACAGCACCACCAGTGTTAATATTCGCTGAGAAGAAACAAGACGTCGATTGTATACATGAATATTTACTACTGAAAGGTGTTGAAGCCGTAGCAATACACGGTGGGAAGGATCAAGAGGAACGTTCTCGTGCTGTAGAGGCATATCGTGAGGGTAAGAAGGATGTATTGGTGGCTACAGATGTTGCTTCGAAAGGTTTGGATTTTCCGAATGTCCAACATGTAATCAACTATGATATGCCAGATGATGTCGAAAATTATGTACATCGTATTGGTCGTACAGGTCGTTCGAATACAAAAGGTCTAGCTACAACATTTGTAAATAAAACGACCGAACAATCGGTACTACTTGATCTGAAACATTTGTTAATCGAAGCCAAACAGAAAGTACCCGAATTTCTGGCCGAATTATGTCCTGAATCTGAACAGTATCTTGATTTGGGCGATTCACATGGCTGCAGTTATTGTGGCGGTTTGGGCCATCGTATTACCGAATGTCCGAAGTTGGAAGCTGTACAGAGCAAACAAGCATCAAATATTGGACGCCGTGATTATTTATCAAATACGGCTGCCGATTATTAACACACATACACAACTCTTTGTCAATATTATTTATTTTATGGTTTTACGATAAGAAGTTACTATTTTATAGTAAATACATATAATTCTAATAATATTGTTAATAAGAATATTAATTTTGTTAGTTTTATATTTTAAGATATACCACTCTTGTATGGTATTTAGTGTTCAATATATTTTACAATAACAAAAAATATGGAAAACAACATATTTGGACAAAAATAAAGTAATTCTTGCGAAATCAGCAAACAATGCATTCCTAGAAAATACGCTTTTTATTTATTATAATTATTTTTAAATGGTTTTTTTTTGTATCAGTTCCTGGAAATAATTTTGCCGTTTACAGTTGCATTCGCATATTATTAGGCTTTGCTGCTCGCATACCCAGAAATCCATCAAAAGAGGACAAATTTTATGGCATCTTGTATGTTGCATTAATTAGTTAAAAATACAAAAAAATAAAATGCACAAGAAAGATAATCTTCACAATGTTTATACGAGTATCATAAACTTTTCATTGGGACGACCAAAAATATATTTTTCATCGTCATGTCCTTAGAAAGGAATTGAGATAATAAAATATCTTTGAAGAAATTGATATGCATTTTATCTAAGAGAAATAAAAAAAAAAGAGATATGAGATATGAAAGCGTTGCTACTTATTCGTGATGGGCTAGTGAAAATGTTCAATCGATTAAAATTGAAAATATTGATTAATTTCTTGTATCATAATTTAGTATCAATACGCAAATGAGATGTTTGTTTAACATCACATTTTCATTCATTCAGTAGGCCAATAGTGGATATTTAAGAAAATAAATAATATTATTAAAATAAAAATTAATATTTCAATATTTCTTTCTTCCAAATAAAACACTAAAATCGTCACATCACTGGAAATTTGTAAACCAATGTCTTTCAAGGAATAATGAATTTATTTTGAAATAAAATAAATCATAGAAATTTACTATTGGGGGGGTTTACATGCGTCCGATAAGGTGCGTTTTTACACATACACAAATATTTTCTAGGATATTTGTAATAATTTATTTCTATGTAGTGTAGCAATAACAATGTACAGTGTGTTCAATAAAAAAACCAGCTTGATCATATTTATTCCCTTATTTGATTTATTAGTTCTTATTAAAGCTCTGACAATATCAATTGGATTACCATCTTGTGACTAGGATGGCCAATTCGTATATATGAATAATATAGTTTTCATCTTTCCACTGAGTACTGAGTGATTGATATTGATATCGTATTGACATCTTCTGGTAGCTGTCAATTGTGGTTATTCTTACCATAGACAAAAGGAAAGTTTGGAGGTTAATTAAATTTCACTTTGATCGTAGTAATGCTTTCAAAACAGTACAGTTTTTCAGTGTGAGTTTAACTATATTTGTCGTTTAAACTAAATTTTAACTTTACTTGCAGTTTTTCAGTCAAACTTCAACATAGTTTAAACTCAGTTTAAATGCCCAATATAGCTGGGTTAACCCATCAGTTGCTCAGCAGTTCGTTCTTGTACTTCAGTACATTTTTTCTTGCTGCGGTTTAGAATAAGTTTATTTATGTAATGTAATATGCTGGTTTTGAAAATTGTAGTGACATACTAAAACAGAAGAGATAAATTCTTTGAATTAGTAAATAACGTGTCATACTTATATTTTTTGGCGTACGTAATTGGTTTTTGAGTACAAGGGAGTCAAACTTAAATTAACCTGCGAGTATCAAAAATATACTGTAAATATTTAAACGTGCTTATTTTGATTTAGGGAATGTTAAAAATATTTAACTAACTTTTTTACTCTTATTAAATTTTTGTTTAAAAAAAAATTTATCAGTAGAATTTAATGGATATTACCTTTGCCAATAAAAGATTTGACTAAAAATATATAAAAATTCAATATTAATCGCTTTTAGTTAGACAACTAGCTATCTTTGTACCAATAAAATGACACAGATCATAAGTTTTCTAAACGGAGTTTATTTTACTTTTATTTTACATAAAAATTTCAAATAGCAAAAAATTCTGATTATTTAATTGATAAATTGTTTCAAAAATAGTGAAATAATTTTATTGCAAAATTCAAACAGTATTGATGTTTAAACAAAAAAATACCTGTAACATCTCTATACAGCAGAAAAAATTAAAGAAATTGGCAGCACTGAACTTAGTAAGTATTCCAATTTTTTAAGCGTCCATAGTTATACAAACTAAATTAGCACCTTTGTTGTTGTTTTATAATATATTCATCGGTGCGATTAGTCAACACATAAGGTAATAGAATGTAAAGTAAAGTAATGTAAAAAAGGGTTAGTCAAAACGGATAGCTCCATATGCTATATAAATAGGAAAGAGATAACTAGATTTAGTACAAAATAGCAATATGATAGAGAGAAAAGAGAACGATTCTCATATGCCCCATTGAAATTCTAATTTCTACAGATTCCAACGTTACGTTACCTATCCATCCATTTTAACTGATCACTGTTATGGCTTTTGTATGAATTAGAACGGGACAGCTGATCCGTTATGGATGGAATGGACGGGTCTATGTCCGGGAAGCACTCGACCACGTAGTCGACAAAGGTCCATTCAATTCATCAGAATACGGAAATGCTTTGTACTGGAACAAAACAAAGCATTTCCGTATTTTTACTGCTACAACAACAACAACAACAATAACAACAAAACATTGCTATTTCTTTTAGTTCATTTTCATGTTATTAATTACAAAAATTAAAGAAACCATAGAGAATAATAGTTAATTTGTATTTTTTAAAATAGCAGAATTGTGCATTTGGATTTGGAAAATAGTAATGTCTTTGAAAATTCTTGAACTTTGTAATGAATGTGCAAATAAATTGTTATCTTAAAACCAGGTCGTCTACCCAAATGGCGGCAAAGTCCTGCCATTTAGGTAGATTAAGTAAAGAATCAATTGCTTTTATTTGGAATGAACTTCTGCTACTAGATAAACAAGACTATACATCTTTGGTTTGCATAGGCTTGTTTGGTTTGTTTAAAATACTAAAAAATATAATTCTATTTTCAATACGATTTTACTTCATCTAATCACATCGATTCAAATCTACTTCTCCTAAATTGATATGACACTGGAATATTACACCACTGCTTCGAAATTGGAAAGATAATTGGCAAAAGTGTGCGAGTTCGTTTCCAAATTTTACATTTCCTAAATCGAGAAACAAACAAAAAAATCAGCAATTTGAATTTTTGTGTTAAAAAATAAAGAATATGGCTTCTCTTTTTCCATTTTCTTATTGTTTTAAATATTTATATTGTTCTGTTTCAAAACGAGAAATTACTAAAATTATTAAAATATTAAAATTAAGAATTAAATTGGTATTTAGGTATGAAAAGGTTGCTTGAAAATTTCCTAAATTAACTATTCACTGCCATATTCCAATAATTTAGGAAAAGTCACAATTTAGACACCAATTTAGGCGAACTCGCACACACCCTGAAACGTCCTTATAAAAAAATGTAAATTAAATGTAAGTGGTTTTTGTTTTAAATTTTAAAACCTAAAGACTAAAACGCCTTTTTCGGTCAGTTCTTACGCTCTTGCTCTCGCTCTCAATTTTTCATTTTACATTGAAAACAAAAACAACACGTGACGTGCTTGTTACCAACACCGTCAACATAACAGTCGCCGTACTTTTCTCATTCTTATATATTCATTCATATAGAATACTCCTAACTGATAACACACAAACAAATCTCGCGGATCGCGTTGGTACATAAAGTAATTAAAAAGTTTACAAATAATCCGTAATAGTAGTTAAGAGAAATGTCTCAGGTAAAATATTCAACATTGCCCAAACGCTATCGTCGGGAAGAACAAGAAAATTCTGATATTGAGGAGGATGATGACAACTATATACCGTATGTGCCCGTTAAAGAGCGTAAGAAGCAAAAGCTGATGAAACTAGGACGCATTGCACAACTTTCAGCAAAAGCGGCCACACAGACGAAGTCTTCCAGTGAAAATGAATTTAACGATGAATCGCAGGGCGCCAATGACGCTGAATTGTGGGGTCGCAAGTACAACATAAGTTTGTTGGATCAGCATACCGAGCTAAAAAAATTGGCTGAAGTGAAAAAAGTCAGTGCCGTAGAGAAACAACTGAAAGAGGAAGAGAAAATACTGAACAGTGTTGCTCAGCAGAAGGCTCTTATGGGTGTCGCAGAGTTGGCCAAGGGCATTCAGTATGAGGATCCGATTAAAACGAGCTGGCGTCCGTCACGTTACATAATGAAAATGTCGGAGGATCGTCGCGATGCCATACGCAAACGATTGCGTATTTTAGTAGAGGGCGTCGACATTGCGCCACCAATACGAAGTTTTCGGGAAATGAAATTTCCCAAAGGTATATTAAATGGCTTGGCTGCAAAGGGTATCAAACGTCCGACGCCCATTCAGATTCAGGGTATACCAACGGTGCTGTCGGGGCGTGACTTGATTGGAATCGCTTTTACTGGCTCTGGAAAAACGCTTGTTTTCGTATTGCCAGTTATCATGTTTGCACTGGAGCAAGAGTATCGATTGCCATTTGTTCGAAACGAGGGTCCGTATGGTCTAATTATTTGTCCTTCACGTGAGTTGGCGAAGCAAACACACGATATCATAGTGGTAAGTACGCTTAGAATTGTTGGAATATGAATATATTTTTTAAAACTATAATTTTCCACAATTTATTCCACAGCATTATTGTCGACATCTGCATCAAAGTGGTATGCCGGAAATACGATCTTGTCTTGCGATTGGTGGTGTGCCGGTCTCCGAAGCTAAAGAGGTCATATCCCGTGGAGTACACATTATGGTGGCTACACCCGGCCGTCTCATGGACATGTTGGATAAGAAGATCGTCACGCTGGATATCTGCCGTTATTTGTGTATGGATGAGGCAGATCGTATGATTGATATGGGTTTCGAGGAAGATGTACGTACAATTTTCTCCTTCTTCAGAGGACAACGACAAACATTGCTCTTCTCAGCTACGATGCCTAAGAAAATTCAGAATTTCGCACGTTCCGCTTTGGTGAAGCCAGTAACAATTAATGTTGGTCGTGCTGGTGCCGCTTCAATGAATGTTACACAGGAAGTTGAATATGTCAAGCAAGAAGCCAAAGTTGTGTATCTCTTGGAATGTTTGCAGAAAACAGCACCACCAGTGTTAATATTCGCTGAGAAGAAACAAGACGTCGATTGTATACATGAATATTTACTACTGAAAGGTGTTGAAGCCGTAGCAATACACGGTGGGAAGGATCAAGAGGAACGTTCTCGTGCTGTAGAGGCATATCGTGAGGGTAAGAAGGATGTATTGGTGGCTACAGATGTTGCTTCGAAAGGTTTGGATTTTCCGAATGTCCAACATGTAATCAACTATGATATGCCAGATGATGTCGAAAATTATGTACATCGTATTGGTCGTACAGGTCGTTCGAATACAAAAGGTCTAGCTACAACATTTGTAAATAAAACGACCGAACAATCGGTACTACTTGATCTGAAACATTTGTTAATCGAAGCCAAACAGAAAGTACCCGAATTTCTGGCCGAATTATGTCCTGAATCTGAACAGTATCTTGATTTGGGCGATTCACATGGCTGCAGTTATTGTGGCGGTTTGGGCCATCGTATTACCGAATGTCCGAAGTTGGAAGCTGTACAGAGCAAACAAGCATCAAATATTGGACGCCGTGATTATTTATCAAATACGGCTGCCGATTATTAACACACATACACAACTCTTTGTCAATATTATTTATTTTATGGTTTTACGATAAGAAGTTACTATTTTATAGTAAATACATATAATTCTAATAATATTGTTAATAAGAATATTAATTTTGTTAGTTTTATATTTTAAGATATACCACTCTTGTATGGTATTTAGTGTTCAATATATTTTACAATAACAAAAAATATGGAAAACAACATATTTGGACAAAAATAAAGTAATTCTTGCGAAATCAGCAAACAATGCATTCCTAGAAAATACGCTTTTTATTTATTATAATTATTTTTAAATGGTTTTTTTTTTGTATCAGTTCCTGGAAATAATTTTGCCGTTTACAGTTGCATTCGCATATTATTAGGCTTTGCTGCTCGCATACCCAGAAATCCATCAAAAGAGGACAAATTTTTACCAGCAGTAAATTGCCAGCAATAAAACGTCTGGTGCCATGCATTCCGTGAACATATACATTTTATTTATTATCATTATCTTTCAGAAGTTTTTGTTATCAATTCCTGGATATATTTTGCCGTTTACAGAGATATGGCATCTTGTATGTTGCATTAATTAGTTAAAAATACAAAAAAATAAAATGCACAAGAAAGATAATCTTCACAATGTTTATACGAGTATCATAAACTTTTCATTGGGACGACCAAAAATATATTTTTCATCGTCATGTCCTTAGAAAGGATTTGAGATAATAAAATATCTTTGAAGAAATTGATATGCATTTTATCTAAGAGAAATAAAAAAAAAAGAGATATGAAAGCGTTGCTACTTATTCGTGATGGGCTAGTGAAAATGTTCAATCGATTAAAATTGAAAATATTGATTAATTTCTTGTATCATAATTTAGTATCAATACGCAAATGAGATGTTTGTTTAACATCACATTTTCATTCATTCAGTAGGCCAATAGTGGATATTTAAGAAAATAAATAATATTATTAAAATAAAAATTAATATTTCAATATTTCTTTCTTCCAAATAAAACACTAAAATCGTCACATCACTGGAAATTTGTAAACCAATGTCTTTCAAGGAATAATGAATTTATTTTGAAATAAAATAAATCATAGAAATTTACTATTGGGGGGGTTTACATGCGTCCGATAAGGTGCGTTTTTACACATACACAAATATTTTCTAGGATATTTGTAATAATTTATTTCTATGTAGTGTAGCAATAACAATGTACAGTGTGTTCAATAAAAAAACCAGCTTGATCATATTTATTCCCTTATTTGATTTATTAGTTCTTATTAAAGCTCTGACAATATCAATTGGATTACCATCTTGTGACTAGGATGGCCAATTCGTATATATGAATAATATAGTTTTCATCTTTCCACTGAGTACTGAGTGATTGATATTGATATCGTATTGACATCTTCTGGTAGCTGTCAATTGTGGTTATTCTTACCATAGACAAAAGGAAAGTTTGGAGGTTAATTAAATTTCACTTTGATCGTAGTAATGCTTTCAAAACAGTACAGTTTTTCAGTGTGAGTTTAACTATATTTGTCGTTTAAACTAAATTTTAACTTTACTTGCAGTTTTTCAGTCAAACTTCAACATAGTTTAAACTCAGTTTAAATGCCCAATATAGCTGGGTTAACCCATCAGTTGCTCAGCAGTTCGTTCTTGAACTTCAGTACATTTTTTCTTGCTGCGGTTTAGAATAAGTTTATTTATGTAATGTAATATGCTGGTTTTGAAAATTGTAGTGACATACTAAAACAGAAGAGATAAATTCTTTGAATTAGTAAATAACGTGTCATACTTATATTTTTTGGCGTACGTAATTGGTTTTTGAGTACAAGGGAGTCAAACTTAAATTAACCTGCGAGTATCAAAAATATACTGTAAATATTTAAACGTGCTTATTTTGATTTAGGGAATGTTAAAAATATTTAACTAACTTTTTTACTCTTATTAAATTTTTGTTTAAAAAAAAATTTATCAGTAGAATTTAATGGATATTACCTTTGCCAATAAAAGATTTGACTAAAAATATATAAAAATTCAATATTAATCGCTTTTAGTTAGACAACTAGCTATCTTTGTACCAATAAAATGACACAGATCATAAGTTTTCTAAACGGAGTTTATTTTACTTTTATTTTACATAAAAATTTCAAATAGCAAAAAATTCTGATTATTTAATTGATAAATTGTTTCAAAAATAGTGAAATAATTTTATTGCAAAATTCAAACAGTATTGATGTTTAAACAAAAAAATACCTGTAACATCTCTATACAGCAGAAAAAATTAAAGAAATTGGCAGCACTGAACTTAGTAAGTATTCCAATTTTTTAAGCGTCCATAGTTATACAAACTAAATTAGCACCTTTGTTGTTGTTTTATAATATATTCATCGGTGCGATTAGTCAACACATAAGGTAATAGAATGTAAAGTAAAGTAATGTAAAAAAGGGTTAGTCAAAACGGATAGCTCCATATGCTATATAAATAGGAAAGAGATAACTAGATTTAGTACAAAATAGCAATATGATAGAGAGAAAAGAGAACGATTCTCATATGCCCCATTGAAATTCTAATTTCTACAGATTCCAACGTTACGTTACCTATCCATCCATTTTAACTGATCACTGTTATGGCTTTTGTATGAATTAGAACGGGACAGCTGATCCGTTATGGATGGAATGGACGGGTCTATGTCCGGGAAGCACTCGACCACGTAGTCGACAAAGG
This sequence comes from Megamerina dolium, assembly GCA_963854835.1. Taxonomy (NCBI): domain Eukaryota; kingdom Metazoa; phylum Arthropoda; class Insecta; order Diptera; family Megamerinidae; genus Megamerina; species Megamerina dolium. Next base: position 12,351,747 of record OY978526.1, on the reverse strand, counting down.
TCCATTCAATTCATCAGAATACGGAAATGCTTTGTACTGGAACAAAACAAAGCATTTCCGTATTTTTACTGCTACAACAACAACAACAACAACAACAACAATAACAACAAAACATTGCTATTTCTTTTAGTTCATTTTCATGTTATTAATTACAAAAATTAAAGAAACCATAGAGAATAATAGTTAATTTTTATTTTTTAAAATAGCAGAATTGTGCATTTGGATTTGGAAAATAGTAATGTCTTTGAAAATTCTTGAACTTTGTAATGAATGTGCAAATAAATTGTTATCTTAAAACCAGGTCGTCTACCCAAATGGCGGCAAAGTCCTGCCATTTAGGTAGATTAAGTAAAGAATCAATTGCTTTTATTTGGAATGAACTTCTGCTACTAGATAAACAAGACTATACATCTTTGGTTTGCATAGGCTTGTTTGGTTTGTTTAAAATACTAAAAAATATAATTCTATTTTCAATACGATTTTACTTCATCTAATCACATCGATTCAAATCTACTTCTCCTAAATTGATATGACACTGGAATATTACACCACTGCTTCGAAATTGGAAAGATAATTGGCAAAAGTGTGCGAGTTCGTTTCCAAATTTTACATTTCCTAAATCGAGAAACAAACAAAAAAATCAGCAATTTGAATTTTTGTGTTAAAAAATAAAGAATATGGCTTCTCTTTTTCCATTTTCTTATTGTTTTAAATATTTATATTGTTCTGTTTCAAAACGAGAAATTACTAAAATTATTAAAATATTAAAATTAAGAATTAAATTGGTATTTAGGTATGAAAAGGTTGCTTGAAAATTTCCTAAATTAACTATTCACTGCCATATTCCAATAATTTAGGAAAAGTCACAATTTAGACACCAATTTAGGCGAACTCGCACACACCCTGAAACGTCCTTATAAAAAAATGTAAATTAAATGTAAGTGGTTTTTGTTTTAAATTTTAAAACCTAAAGACTAAAACGCCTTTTTCGGTCAGTTCTTACGCTCTTGCTCTCGCTCTCAATTTTTCATTTTACATTGAAAACAAAAACAACACGTGACGTGCTTGTTACCAACACCGTCAACATAACAGTCGCCGTACTTTTCTCATTCTTATATATTCATTCATATAGAATACTCCTAACTGATAACACACAAACAAATCTCGCGGATCGCGTTGGTACATAAAGTAATTAAAAAGTTTACAAATAATCCGTAATAGTAGTTAAGAGAAATGTCTCAGGTAAAATATTCAACATTGCCCAAACGCTATCGTCGGGAAGAACAAGAAAATTCTGATATTGAGGAGGATGATGACAACTATATACCGTATGTGCCCGTTAAAGAGCGTAAGAAGCAAAAGCTGATGAAACTAGGACGCATTGCACAACTTTCAGCAAAAGCGGCCACACAGACGAAGTCTTCCAGTGAAAATGAATTTAACGATGAATCGAAGGGCGCCAATGACGCTGAATTGTGGGGTCGCAAGTACAACATAAGTTTGTTGGATCAGCATACCGAGCTAAAAAAATTGGCTGAAGTGAAAAAAGTCAGTGCCGTAGAGAAACAACTGAAAGAGGAAGAGAAAATACTGAACAGTGTTGCTCAGCAGAAGGCTCTTATGGGTGTCGCAGAGTTGGCCAAGGGCATTCAGTATGAGGATCCGATTAAAACGAGCTGGCGTCCGTCACGTTACATAATGAAAATGTCGGAGGATCGTCGCGATGCCATACGCAAACGATTGCGTATTTTAGTAGAGGGCGTCGACATTGCGCCACCAATACGAAGTTTTCGGGAAATGAAATTTCCCAAAGGCATATTAAATGGCTTGGCTGCAAAGGGTATCAAACGTCCGACGCCCATTCAGATTCAGGGTATACCAACGGTGCTGTCGGGGCGTGACTTGATTGGAATCGCTTTTACTGGCTCTGGAAAAACGCTTGTTTTCGTATTGCCAGTTATCATGTTTGCACTGGAGCAAGAGTATCGATTGCCATTTGTTCGAAACGAGGGTCCGTATGGTCTAATTATTTGTCCTTCACGTGAGTTGGCGAAGCAAACACACGATATCATAGTGGTAAGTACGCTTAGAATTGTTGGAATATGGATATATTTTTTAAAACTATAATTTTCCACAATTTATTCCACAGCATTATTGTCGACATCTGCATCAAAGTGGTATGCCGGAAATACGATCTTGTCTTGCGATTGGTGGTGTGCCGGTCTCCGAAGCTAAAGAGGTCATATCCCGTGGAGTACACATTATGGTGGCTACACCCGGCCGTCTCATGGACATGTTGGATAAGAAGATCGTCACGCTGGATATCTGCCGCTATTTGTGTATGGATGAGGCAGATCGTATGATTGATATGGGTTTCGAGGAAGATGTACGTACAATTTTCTCCTTCTTCAGAGGACAACGACAAACATTGCTCTTCTCAGCTACGATGCCTAAGAAAATTCAGAATTTCGCACGTTCCGCTTTGGTGAAGCCAGTAACAATTAATGTTGGTCGTGCTGGTGCCGCTTCAATGAATGTTACACAGGAAGTTGAATATGTCAAGCAAGAAGCCAAAGTTGTGTATCTCTTGGAATGTTTGCAGAAAACAGCACCACCAGTGTTAATATTCGCTGAGAAGAAACAAGACGTCGATTGTATACATGAATATTTACTACTGAAAGGTGTTGAAGCCGTAGCAATACACGGTGGGAAGGATCAAGAGGAACGTTCTCGTGCTGTAGAGGCATATCGTGAGGGTAAGAAGGATGTATTGGTGGCTACAGATGTTGCTTCGAAAGGTTTGGATTTTCCGAATGTCCAACATGTAATCAACTATGATATGCCAGATGATGTCGAAAATTATGTACATCGTATTGGTCGTACAGGTCGTTCGAATACAAAAGGTCTAGCTACAACATTTGTAAATAAAACGACCGAACAATCGGTACTACTTGATCTGAAACATTTGTTAATCGAAGCCAAACAGAAAGTACCCGAATTTCTGGCCGAATTATGTCCTGAATCTGAACAGTATCTTGATTTGGGCGATTCACATGGCTGCAGTTATTGTGGCGGTTTGGGCCATCGTATTACCGAATGTCCGAAGTTGGAAGCTGTACAGAGCAAACAAGCATCAAATATTGGACGCCGTGATTATTTATCAAATACGGCTGCCGATTATTAACACACATACACAACTCTTTGTCAATATTATTTATTTTATGGTTTTACGATAAGAAGTTACTATTTTATAGTAAATACATATAATTCTAATAATATTGTTAATAAGAATATTAATTTTGTTAGTTTTATATTTTAAGATATACCACTCTTGTATGGTATTTAGTGTTCAATATATTTTACAATAACAAAAAATATGGAAAACAACATATTTGGACAAAAATAAAGTAATTCTTGCGAAATCAGCAAACAATGCATTCCTAGAAAATACGCTTTTTATTTATTATAATTATTTTTAAATGGTTTTTTTTTTGTATCAGTTCCTGGAAATAATTTTGCCGTTTACAGTTGCATTCGCATATTATTAGGCTTTGCTGCTCGCATACCCAGAAATCCATCAAAAGAGGACAAATTTTTACCAGCAGTAAATTGCCAGCAATAAAACGTCTGGTGCCATTTCAGAAGTTTTTGTTATCAATTCCTGGATATATTTTGCCGTTTACAGAGATATGGCATCTTGTATGTTGCATTAATTAGTTAAAAATACAAAAAAATAAAATGCACAAGAAAGATAATCTTCACAATGTTTATACGAGTATCATAAACTTTTCATTGGGACGACCAAAAATATATTTTTCATCGTCATGTCCTTAGAAAGGATTTGAGATAATAAAATATCTTTGAAGAAATTGATATGCATTTTATCTAAGAGAAATAAAAAAAAAAGAGATATGAAAGCGTTACTACTTATTCGTGATGGGCTAGTGAAAATGTTCAATCGATTAAAATTGAAAATATTGATTAATTTCTTGTATCATAATTTAGTATCAATACGCAAATGAGATGTTTGTTTAACATCACATTTTCATTCATTCAGTAGGCCAATAGTGGATATTTAAGAAAATAAATAATATTATTAAAATAAAAATTAATATTTCAATATTTCTTTCTTCCAAATAAAACACTAAAATCGTCACATCACTGGAAATTTGTAAACCAATGTCTTTCAAGGAATAATGAATTTATTTTGAAATAAAATAAATCATAGAAATTTACTATTGGGGGGGTTTACATGCGTCCGATAAGGTGCGTTTTTACACATACACAAATATTTTCTAGGATATTTGTAATAATTTATTTCTATGTAGTGTAGCAATAACAATGTACAGTGTGTTCAATAAAAAAACCAGCTTGATCATATTTATTCCCTTATTTGATTTATTAGTTCTTATTAAAGCTCTGACAATATCAATTGGATTACCATCTTGTGACTAGGATGGCCAATTCGTATATATGAATAATATAGTTTTCATCTTTCCACTGAGTACTGAGTGATTGATATTGATATCGTATTGACATCTTCTGGTAGCTGTCAATTGTGGTTATTCTTACCATAGACAAAAGGAAAGTTTGGAGGTTAATTAAATTTCACTTTGATAATAGTAATGCTTTCAAAACAGTACAGTTTTTCAGTGTGAGTTTAACTATATTTGTCGTTTAAACTAAATTTTAACTTTACTTGCAGTTTTTCAGTCAAACTTCAACATAGTTTAAACTCAGTTTAAATGCCCAATATAGCTGGGTTAACCCATCAGTTGCTCAGCAGTTCGTTCTTGTACTTCAGTACATTTTTTCTTGCTGCGGTTTAGAATAAGTTTATTTATGTAATGTAATATGCTGGTTTTGAAAATTGTAGTGACATACTAAAACAGAAGAGATAAATTCTTTGAATTAGTAAATAACGTGTCATACTTATATTTTTTGGCGTACGTAATTGGTTTTTGAGTACAAGGGAGTCAAACTTAAATTAACCTGCGAGTATCAAAAATATACTGTAAATATTTAAACGTGCTTATTTTGATTTAGGGAATGTTAAAAATATTTAACTAACTTTTTTACTCTTATTAAATTTTTGTTTAAAAAAAAATTTATCAGTAGAATTTAATGGATATTACCTTTGCCAATAAAAGATTTGACTAAAAATATATAAAAATTCAATATTAATCGCTTTTAGTTAGACAACTAGCTATCTTTGTACCAATAAAATGACACAGATCATAAGTTTTCTAAACGGAGTTTATTTTACTTTTATTTTACATAAAAATTTCAAATAGCAAAAAATTCTGATTATTTAATTGATAAATTGTTTCAAAAATAGTGAAATAATTTTATTGCAAAATTCAAACAGTATTGATGTTTAAACAAAAAAATACCTGTAACATCTCTATACAGCAGAAAAAATTAAAGAAATTGGCAGCACTGAACTTAGTAAGTATTCCAATTTTTTAAGCGTCCATAGTTATACAAACTAAATTAGCACCTTTGTTGTTGTTTTATAATATATTCATCGGTGCGATTAGTCAACACATAAGGTAATAGAATGTAAAGTAAAGTAATGTAAAAAAGGGTTAGTCAAAACGGATAGCTCCATATGCTATATAAATAGGAAAGAGATAACTAGATTTAGTACAAAATAGCAATATGATAGAGAGAAAAGAGAACGATTCTCATATGCCCCATTGAAATTCTAATTTCTACAGATTCCAACGTTACGTTACCTATCCATCCATTTTAACTGATCACTGTTATGGCTTTTGTATGAATTAGAACGGGACAGCTGATCCGTTATGGATGGAATGGACGGGTCTATGTCCGGGAAGCACTCGACCACGTAGTCGACAAAGGTCCATTCAATTCATCAGAATACGGAAATGCTTTGTACTGGAACAAAACAAAGCATTTCCGTATTTTTACTGCTACAACAACAACAACAACAATAACAACAAAACATTGCTATTTCTTTTAGTTCATTTTCATGTTATTAATTACAAAAATTAAAGAAACCATAGAGAATAATAGTTAATTTGTATTTTTTAAAATAGCAGAATTGTGCATTTGGATTTGGAAAATAGTAATGTCTTTGAAAATTCTTGAACTTTGTAATGAATGTGCAAATAAATTGTTATCTTAAAACCAGGTCGTCTACCCAAATGGCGGCAAAGTCCTGCCATTTAGGTAGATTAAGTAAAGAATCAATTGCTTTTATTTGGAATGAACTTCTGCTACTAGATAAACAAGACTATACATCTTTGGTTTGCATAGGCTTGTTTGGTTTGTTTAAAATACTAAAAAATATAATTCTATTTTCAATACGATTTTACTTCATCTAATCACATCGATTCAAATCTACTTCTCCTAAATTGATATGACACTGGAATATTACACCACTGCTTCGAAATTGGAAAGATAATTGGCAAAAGTGTGCGAGTTCGTTTCCAAATTTTACATTTCCTAAATCGAGAAACAAACAAAAAAATCAGCAATTTGAATTTTTGTGTTAAAAAATAAAGAATATGGCTTCTCTTTTTCCATTTTCTTATTGTTTTAAATATTTATATTGTTCTGTTTCAAAACGAGAAATTACTAAAATTATTAAAATATTAAAATTAAGAATTAAATTGGTATTTAGGTATGAAAAGGTTGCTTGAAAATTTCCTAAATTAACTATTCACTGCCATATTCCAATAATTTAGGAAAAGTCACAATTTAGACACCAATTTAGGCGAACTCGCACACACCCTGAAACGTCCTTATAAAAAAATGTAAATTAAATGTAAGTGGTTTTTGTTTTAAATTTTAAAACCTAAAGACTAAAACGCCTTTTTCGGTCAGTTCTTACGCTCTTGCTCTCGCTCTCAATTTTTCATTTTACATTGAAAACAAAAACAACACGTGACGTGCTTGTTACCAACACCGTCAACATAACAGTCGCCGTACTTTTCTCATTCTTATATATTCATTCATATAGAATACTCCTAACTGATAACACACAAACAAATCTCGCGGATCGCGTTGGTACATAAAGTAATTAAAAAGTTTACAAATAATCCGTAATAGTAGTTAAGAGAAATGTCTCAGGTAAAATATTCAACATTGCCCAAACGCTATCGTCGGGAAGAACAAGAAAATTCTGATATTGAGGAGGATGATGACAACTATATACCGTATGTGCCCGTTAAAGAGCGTAAGAAGCAAAAGCTGATGAAACTAGGACGCATTGCACAACTTTCAGCAAAAGCGGCCACACAGACGAAGTCTTCCAGTGAAAATGAATTTAACGATGAATCGCAGGGCGCCAATGACGCTGAATTGTGGGGTCGCAAGTACAACATAAGTTTGTTGGATCAGCATACCGAGTTAAAAAAATTGGCTGAAGTGAAAAAAGTCAGTGCCGTAGAGAAACAACTGAAAGAGGAAGAGAAAATACTGAACAGTGTTGCTCAGCAGAAGGCTCTTATGGGTGTCGCAGAGTTGGCCAAGGGCATTCAGTATGAGGATCCGATTAAAACGAGCTGGCGTCCGTCACGTTACATAATGAAAATGTCGGAGGATCGTCGCGATGCCATACGCAAACGATTGCGTATTTTAGTAGAGGGCTTCGACATTGCGCCACCAATACGAAGTTTTCGGGAAATGAAATTTCCCAAAGGCATATTAAATGGCTTGGCTGCAAAGGGTATCAAACGTCCGACGCCCATTCAGATTCAGGGTATACCAACGGTGCTGTCGGGGCGTGACTTGATTGGAATCGCTTTTACTGGCTCTGGAAAAACGCTTGTTTTCGTATTGCCAGTTATCATGTTTGCACTGGAGCAAGAGTATCGATTGCCATTTGTTCGAAACGAGGGTCCGTATGGTCTAATTATTTGTCCTTCACGTGAGTTGGCGAAGCAAACACACGATATCATAGTGGTAAGTACGCTTAGAATTGTTGGAATATGGATATATTTTTTAAAACTATAATTTTCCACAATTTATTCCACAGCATTATTGTCGACATCTGCATCAAAGTGGTATGCCGGAAATACGATCTTGTCTTGCGATTGGTGGTGTGCCGGTCTCCGAAGCTAAAGAGGTCATATCCCGTGGAGTACACATTATGGTGGCTACACCCGGCCGTCTCATGGACATGTTGGATAAGAAGATCGTCACGCTGGATATCTGCCGCTATTTGTGTATGGATGAGGCAGATCGTATGATTGATATGGGTTTCGAGGAAGATGTACGTACAATTTTCTCCTTCTTCAGAGGACAACGACAAACATTGCTCTTCTCAGCTACGATGCCTAAGAAAATTCAGAATTTCGCACGTTCCGCTTTGGTGAAGCCAGTAACAATTAATGTTGGTCGTGCTGGTGCCGCTTCAATGAATGTTACACAGGAAGTTGAATATGTCAAGCAAGAAGCCAAAGTTGTGTATCTCTTGGAATGTTTGCAGAAAACAGCACCACCAGTGTTAATATTCGCTGAGAAGAAACAAGACGTCGATTGTATACATGAATATTTACTACTGAAAGGTGTTGAAGCCGTAGCAATACACGGTGGGAAGGATCAAGAGGAACGTTCTCGTGCTGTAGAGGCATATCGTGAGGGTAAGAAGGATGTATTGGTGGCTACAGATGTTGCTTCGAAAGGTTTGGATTTTCCGAATGTCCAACATGTAATCAACTATGATATGCCAGATGATGTCGAAAATTATGTACATCGTATTGGTCGTACAGGTCGTTCGAATACAAAAGGTCTAGCTACAACATTTGTAAATAAAACGACCGAACAATCGGTACTACTTGATCTGAAACATTTGTTAATCGAAGCCAAACAGAAAGTACCCGAATTTCTGGCCGAATTATGTCCTGAATCTGAACAGTATCTTGATTTGGGCGATTCACATGGCTGCAGTTATTGTGGCGGTTTGGGCCATCGTATTACCGAATGTCCGAAGTTGGAAGCTGTACAGAGCAAACAAGCATCAAATATTGGACGCCGTGATTATTTATCAAATACGGCTGCCGATTATTAACACACATACACAACTCTTTGTCAATATTATTTATTTTATGGTTTTACGATAAGAAGTTACTATTTTATAGTAAATACATATAATTCTAATAATATTGTTAATAAGAATATTAATTTTGTTAGTTTTATATTTTAAGATATACCACTCTTGTATGGTATTTAGTGTTCAATATATTTTACAATAACAAAAAATATGGAAAACAACATATTTGGACAAAAATAAAGTAATTCTTGCGAAATCAGCAAACAATGCATTCCTAGAAAATACGCTTTTTATTTATTATAATTATTTTTAAATGGTTTTTTTTTTGTATCAGTTCCTGGAAATAATTTTGCCGTTTACAGTTGCATTCGCATATTATTAGGCTTTGCTGCTCGCATACCCAGAAATCCATCAAAAGAGGACAAATTTTATGGCATCTTGTATGTTGCATTAATTAGTTAAAAATACAAAAAAATAAAATGCACAAGAAAGATAATCTTCACAATGTTTATACGAGTATCATAAACTTTTCATTGGGACGACCAAAAATATATTTTTCATCGTCATGTCCTTAGAAAGGAATTGAGATAATAAAATATCTTTGAAGAAATTGATATGCATTTTATCTAAGAGAAATAAAAAAAAAAAGAGATATGAGATATGAAAGCGTTGCTACTTATTCGTGATGGGCTAGTGAAAATGTTCAATCGATTAAAATTGAAAATATTGATTAATTTCTTGTATCATAATTTAGTATCAATACGCAAATGAGATGTTTGTTTAACATCACATTTTCATTCATTCAGTAGGCCAATAGTGGATATTTAAGAAAATAAATAATATTATTAAAATAAAAATTAATATTTCAATATTTCTTTCTTCCAAATAAAACACTAAAATCGTCACATCACTGGAAATTTGTAAACCAATGTCTTTCAAGGAATAATGAATTTATTTTGAAATAAAATAAATCATAGAAATTTACTATTGGGGGGGTTTACATGCGTCCAATAAGGTGCGTTTTTACACATACACAAATATTTTCTAGGATATTTGTAATAATTTATTTCTATGTAGTGTAGCAATAACAATGTACAGTGTGTTCAATAAAAAAACCAGCTTGATCATATTTATTCCCTTATTTGATTTATTAGTTCTTATTAAAGCTCTGACAATATCAATTGGATTACCATCTTGTGACTAGGATGGCCAATTCGTATATATGAATAATATAGTTTTCATCTTTCCACTGAGTACTGAGTGATTGATATTGATATCGTATTGACATCTTCTGGTAGCTGTCAATTGTGGTTATTCTTACCATAGACAAAAGGAAAGTTTGGAGGTTAATTAAATTTCACTTTGATCGTAGTAATGCTTTCAAAACAGTACAGTTTTTCAGTGTGAGTTTAACTATATTTGTCGTTTAAACTAAATTTTAACTTTACTTGCAGTTTTTCAGTCAAACTTCAACATAGTTTAAACTCAGTTTAAATGCCCAATATAGCTGGGTTAACCCATCAGTTGCTCAGCAGTTCGTTCTTGTACTTCAGTACATTTTTTCTTGCTGCGGTTTAGAATAAGTTTATTTATGTAATGTAATATGCTGGTTTTGAAAATTGTAGTGACATACTAAAACAGAAGAGATAAATTCTTTGAATTAGTAAATAACGTGTCATACTTATATTTTTTGGCGTACGTAATTGGTTTTTGAGTACAAGGGAGTCAAACTTAAATTAACCTGCGAGTATCAAAAATATACTGTAAATATTTAAACGTGCTTATTTTGATTTAGGGAATGTTAAAAATATTTAACTAACTTTTTTACTCTTATTAAATTTTTGTTTAAAAAAAAATTTATCAGTAGAATTTAATGGATATTACCTTTGCCAATAAAAGATTTGACTAAAAATATATAAAAATTCAATATTAATCGCTTTTAGTTAGACAACTAGCTATCTTTGTACCAATAAAATGACACAGATCATAAGTTTTCTAAACGGACTTTATTTTACTTTTATTTTACATAAAAATTTCAAATAGCAAAAAATTCTGATTATTTAATTGATAAATTGTTTCAAAAATAGTGAAATAATTTTATTGCAAAATTCAAACAGTATTGATGTTTAAACAAAAAAATACCTGTAACATCTCTATACAGCAGAAAAAATTAAAGAAATTGGCAGCACTGAACTTAGTAAGTATTCCAATTTTTTAAGCGTCCATAGTTATACAAACTAAATTAGCACCTTTGTTGTTGTTTTATAATATATTCATCGGTGCGATTAGTCAACACATAAGGTAATAGAATGTAAAGTAAAGTAATGTAAAAAAGGGTTAGTCAAAACGGATAGCTCCATATGCTATATAAATAGGAAAGAGATAACTAGATTTAGTACAAAATAGCAATATGATAGAGAGAAAAGAGAACGATTCTCATATGCCCCATTGAAATTCTAATTTCTACAGATTCCAACGTTACGTTACCTATCCATCCATTTTAACTGATCACTGTTATGGCTTTTGTATGAATTAGAACGGGACAGCTGATCCGTTATGGATGGAATGGACGGGTCTATGTCCGGGAAGCACTCGACCACGTAGTCGACAAAGGTCCATTCAATTCATCAGAATACGGAAATGCTTTGTACTGGAACAAAACAAAGCATTTCCGTATTTTTACTGCTACAACAACAACAACAACAATAACAACAAAACATTGCTATTTCTTTTAGTTCATTTTCATGTTATTAATTACAAAAATTAAAGAAACCATAGAGAATAATAGTTAATTTGTATTTTTTAAAATAGCAGAATTGTGCATTTGGATTTGGAAAATAGTAATGTCTTTGAAAATTCTTGAACTTTGTAATGAATGTGCAAATAAATTGTTATCTTAAAACCAGGTCGTCTACCCAAATGGCGGCAAAGTCCTGCCATTTAGGTAGATTAAGTAAAGAATCAATTGCTTTTATTTGGAATGAACTTCTGCTACTAGATAAACAAGACTATACATCTTTGGTTTGCATAGGCTTGTTTGGTTTGTTTAAAATACTAAAAAATATAATTCTATTTTCAATACGATTTTACTTCATCTAATCACATCGATTCAAATCTACTTCTCCTAAATTGATATGACACTGGAATATTACACCACTGCTTCGAAATTGGAAAGATAATTGGCAAAAGTGTGCGAGTTCGTTTCCAAATTTTATATTTCCTAAATCGAGAAACAAACAAAAAAATCAGCAATTTGAATTTTTGTGTTAAAAAATAAAGAATATGGCTTCTCTTTTTCCATTTTCTTATTGTTTTAAATATTTATATTGTTCTGTTTCAAAACGAGAAATTACTAAAATTATTAAAATATTAAAATTAAGAATTAAATTGGTATTTAGGTATGAAAAGGTTGCTTGAAAATTTCCTAAATTAACTATTCACTGCCATATTCCAATAATTTAGGAAAAGTCACAATTTAGACACCAATTTAGGCGAACTCGCACACACCCTGAAACGTCCTTATAAAAAAATGTAAATTAAATGTAAGTGGTTTTTGTTTTAAATTTTAAAACCTAAAGACTAAAACGCCTTTTTCGGTCAGTTCTTACGCTCTTGCTCTCGCTCTCAATTTTTCATTTTACATTGAAAACAAAAACAACACGTGACGTGCTTGTTACCAACACCGTCAACATAACAGTCGCCGTACTTTTCTCATTCTTATATATTCATTCATATAGAATACTCCTAACTGATAACACACAAACAAATCTCGCGGATCGCGTTGGTACATAAAGTAATTAAAAAGTTTACAAATAATCCGTAATAGTAGTTAAGAGAAATGTCTCAGGTAAAATATTCAACATTGCCCAAACGCTATCGTCGGGAAGAACAAGAAAATTCTGATATTGAGGAGGATGATGACAACTATATACCGTATGTGCCCGTTAAAGAGCGTAAGAAGCAAAAGCTGATGAAACTAGGACGCATTGCACAACTTTCAGCAAAAGCGGCCACACAGACGAAGTCTTCCAGTGAAAATGAATTTAACGATGAATCGCAGGGCGCCAATGACGCTGAATTGTGGGGTCGCAAGTACAACATAAGTTTGTTGGATCAGCATACCGAGCTAAAAAAATTGGCTGAAGTGAAAAAAGTCAGTGCCGTAGAGAAACAACTGAAAGAGGAAGAGAAAATACTGAACAGTGTTGCTCAGCAGAAGGCTCTTATGGGTGTCGCAGAGTTGGCCAAGGGCATTCAGTATGAGGATCCGATTAAAACGAGCTGGCGTCCGTCACGTTACATAATGAAAATGTCGGAGGATCGTCGCGATGCCATACGCAAACGATTGCGTATTTTAGTAGAGGGCTTCGACATTGCGCCACCAATACGAAGTTTTCGGGAAATGAAATTTCCCAAAGGCATATTAAATGGCTTGGCTGCAAAGGGTATCAAACGTCCGACGCCCATTCAGATTCAGGGTATACCAACGGTGCTGTCGGGGCGTGACTTGATTGGAATCGCTTTTACTGGCTCTGGAAAAACGCTTGTTTTCGTATTGCCAGTTATCATGTTTGCACTGGAGCAAGAGTATCGATTGCCATTTGTTCGAAACGAGGGTCCGTATGGTCTAATTATTTGTCCTTCACGTGAGTTGGCGAAGCAAACACACGATATCATAGTGGTAAGTACGCTTAGAATTGTTGGAATATGGATATATTTTTTAAAACTATAATTTTCCACAATTTATTCCACAGCATTATTGTCGACATCTGCATCAAAGTGGTATGCCGGAAATACGATCTTGTCTTGCGATTGGTGGTGTGCCGGTCTCCGAAGCTAAAGAGGTCATATCCCGTGGAGTACACATTATGGTGGCTACACCCGGCCGTCTCATGGACATGTTGGATAAGAAGATCGTCACGCTGGATATCTGCCGCTATTTGTGTATGGATGAGGCAGATCGTATGATTGATATGGGTTTCGAGGAAGATGTACGTACAATTTTCTCCTTCTTCAGAGGACAACGACAAACATTGCTCTTCTCAGCTACGATGCCTAAGAAAATTCAGAATTTCGCACGTTCCGCTTTGGTGAAGCCAGTAACAATTAATGTTGGTCGTGCTGGTGCCGCTTCAATGAATGTTACACAGGAAGTTGAATATGTCAAGCAAGAAGCCAAAGTTGTGTATCTCTTGGAATGTTTGCAGAAAACAGCACCACCAGTGTTAATATTCGCTGAGAAGAAACAAGACGTCGATTGTATACATGAATATTTACTACTGAAAGGTGTTGAAGCCGTAGCAATACACGGTGGGAAGGATCAAGAGGAACGTTCTCGTGCTGTAGAGGCATATCGTGAGGGTAAGAAGGATGTATTGGTGGCTACAGATGTTGCTTCGAAAGGTTTGGATTTTCCGAATGTCCAACATGTAATCAACTATGATATGCCAGATGATGTCGAAAATTATGTACATCGTATTGGTCGTACAGGTCGTTCGAATACAAAAGGTCTAGCTACAACATTTGTAAATAAAACGACCGAACAATCGGTACTACTTGATCTGAAACATTTGTTAATCGAAGCCAAACAGAAAGTACCCGAATTTCTGGCCGAATTATGTCCTGAATCTGAACAGTATCTTGATTTGGGCGATTCACATGGCTGCAGTTATTGTGGCGGTTTGGGCCATCGTATTACCGAATGTCCGAAGTTGGAAGCTGTACAGAGCAAACAAGCATCAAATATTGGACGCCGTGATTATTTATCAAATCATTTCATCTAAGAGAAATAAAAAAAATCTCCTTACAGTCGGCTGGGGCCGACCAAACTATACCCTGCATATGTAGATTTGTATATAAAAAGTTTACTCGAATATCCAACTTTTCTTTTATTTCCACTTTTCGAGAAACAATTTTTGCATATACTACTAATTTACACCCGAAATATGGTTGACTTTGACGAAGTAAAAGGATTTTAAGATAATTCCGAGGCTTAGTATGGGAGCTATATAAAAAGTGGGCGTGGCTTACCACTTTCTAGTAAATCCAATTAATTTTTCAATGTTAATCCACACCTTAAATTTGGTGTCCTACGTTGAATAGTTTCTAAGTTATGGTGGTTAACATTTTTGTTTAATTTCCTCAACTTTGTATGGGAGTCCCAATAAGAAGTGGGCGTGGTACGCAGATTTTTCGCCAGATTATTTCCGACTACGATATTAATTTAAGAGTCAATTATGGTTATTGTAGACATAAGATTGCCTAAGTTACAGCTGTTTCAATTTAAAATTTGTATGGGGGCTACGATAAGCACTGGGCGTGGTGCGCCCATTTTCTGTGAGCCTAGTTGCTCGTACAATACTATTCCATACCCTAAGTCTCGTTGTCCTAGGCTAAATGGTTTGTAAGCTATGGAGCTTAAAATTTTAGTTTAATTCACTCGACTTTGTATGGGAGACCCATGAAGGAGTGGGCGTGGCACACTGATTTTCTGCCAGATTTTTGCCGACTACGATATTAATTTAAGTGTCAATTATGGTTATTCTAGACAGAAGATTGCCGAAGTTACAGCTGTTTCAATTTAAAATTTGTATGGGGGCTACGATAAACACTGGGCGTGGTGCGCCCATTTTCTGTGAGCCTAGTTGCTCGTACAATACTAATCCACACCTTAAATCTCGTTATTCTACGCTGAATAGTTTGCAAGTTATAACCGGTAACATTTTTTTTAATTTCCGCAACTTTGTATGGGAGACCCAAAAAGGAGTGGGCGTGGCACATTGATTTTCTGCCATGTTATTTCTGACTGCCGTGTTAATCTAAGTGTCAATTATGGTTATTCTAGACAGAAGATTGTAGAAGTTACAGCAGTTTCAATTTAAAAGAAGTACAGACACTTTGTATGGGAGCTACGCTAGAAAGTAGGCGTGGCTCACCCACTTTTGGCGAGGTTATATAGTAGTATAATGTAACTCTATGTGCAAAATATTGTTGTCCCAAGAGGTATATTATGTGAGTTATAGCAAGTTAAAGATTTTGAAAATTTCGAGGTTAGTCGCTTTGAATGCTTGGTGTGGGCGTGGTTATTGACCGATCATGCCCAATATCAATCCCCTCCGTACCCTTGGATCATAGATTACTTATGCCAAATTTCATCGAAATAGCTCAATATTTACTCAAGTTATCGTGCGAACCAGCCAGGTGACAGACAGACGGACGGACGGACGGACGGACGGACGGACGGACGGACGGACATCGTTAAATCGAAAATTTAATCGACGCTGATCACGAATATATATCCATGTCTATATCTCCGGAGATTCCTTCAAGTGGACACAAACATCTGACCGAAATGAATATACCATGCATATTGCATTATGCAGGGTATAAAAAAAAAGAGATATGAAAGCGTTGCTACTTATTCGTGATGGGCTAGTGAAAATGTTCAATCAATTAAAAT
Organism: Megamerina dolium; assembly: GCA_963854835.1. Classification (NCBI taxonomy): domain Eukaryota; kingdom Metazoa; phylum Arthropoda; class Insecta; order Diptera; family Megamerinidae; genus Megamerina; species Megamerina dolium. Next base: position 12,335,266 of record OY978526.1, on the reverse strand, counting down.
TGAACATATTGATTAATTTCTTGTATCATAATTTAGTATCAATACGCAAATGAGATGTTTGTTTAACATCACATTTTCATTCATTCAGTAGGCCAATAGTGGATATTTAAGAAAATAAATAATATTATTAAAATAAAAATTAATATTTCAATATTTCTTTCTTCCAAATAAAACACTAAAATCGTCACATCACTGGAAATTTGTAAACCAATGTCTTTCAAGGAATAATGAATTTATTTTGAAATAAAATAAATCATAGAAATTTACTATTGGGGGGGTTTACATGCGTCCGATAAGGTGCGTTTTTACACATACACAAATATTTTCTAGGATATTTGTAATAATTTATTTCTATGTAGTGTAGCAATAACAATGTACAGTGTGTTCAATAAAAAAACCAGCTTGATCATATTTATTCCCTTATTTGATTTATTAGTTCTTATTAAAGCTCTGACAATATCAATTGGATTACCATCTTGTGACTAGGATGGCCAATTCGTATATATGAATAATATAGTTTTCATCTTTCCACTGAGTACTGAGTGATTGATATTGATATCGTATTGACATCTTCTGGTAGCTGTCAATTGTGGTTATTCTTACCATAGACAAAAGGAAAGTTTGGAGGTTAATTAAATTTCACTTTGATCGTATAATGCTTTCAAAACAGTACAGTTTTTCAGTGTGAGTTTAACTATATTTGTCGTTTAAACTAAATTTTAACTTTACTTGCAGTTTTTCAGTCAAACTTCAACATAGTTTAAACTCAGTTTAAATGCCCAATATAGCTGGGTTAACCCATCAGTTGCTCAGCAGTTCGTTCTTGTACTTCAGTACATTTTTTCTTGCTGCGGTTTAGAATAAGTTTATTTATGTAATGTAATATGCTGGTTTTGAAAATTGTAGTGACATACTAAAACAGAAGAGATAAATTCTTTGAATTAGTAAATAACGTGTCATACTTATATTTTTTGGCGTACGTAATTGGTTTTTGAGTACAAGGGAGTCAAACTTAAATTAACCTGCGAGTATCAAAAATATACTGTAAATATTTAAACGTGCTTATTTTGATTTAGGGAATGTTAAAAATATTTAACTAACTTTTTTACTCTTATTAAATTTTTGTTTAAAAAAAAATTTATCAGTAGAATTTAATGGATATTACCTTTGCCAATAAAAGATTTGACTAAAAATATATAAAAATTCAATATTAATCGCTTTTAGTTAGACAACTAGCTATCTTTGTACCAATAAAATGACACAGATCATAAGTTTTCTAAACGGAGTTTATTTTACTTTTATTTTACATAAAAATTTCAAATAGCAAAAAATTCTGATTATTTAATTGATAAATTGTTTCAAAAATAGTGAAATAATTTTATTGCAAAATTCAAACAGTATTGATGTTTAAACAAAAAAATACCTGTAACATCTCTATACAGCAGAAAAAATTAAAGAAATTGGCAGCACTGAACTTAGTAAGTATTCCAATTTTTTAAGCGTCCATAGTTATACAAACTAAATTAGCACCTTTGTTGTTGTTTTATAATATATTCATCGGTGCGATTAGTCAACACATAAGGTAATAGAATGTAAAGTAAAGTAATGTAAAAAAGGGTTAGTCAAAACGGATAGCTCCATATGCTATATAAATAGGAAAGAGATAACTAGATTTAGTACAAAATAGCAATATGATAGAGAGAAAAGAGAACGATTCTCATATGCCCCTTTGAAATTCTAATTTCTACAGATTCCAACGTTACGTTACCTATCCATCCATTTTAACTGATCACTGTTATGGCTTTTGTATGAATTAGAACGGGACAGCTGATCCGTTATGGATGGAATGGACGGGTCTATGTCCGGGAAGCACTCGACCACGTAGTCGACAAAGGTCCATTCAATTCATCAGAATACGGAAATGCTTTGTACTGGAACAAAACAAAGCATTTCCGTATTTTTACTGCTACAACAACAACAACAACAACAACAATAACAACAAAACATTGCTATTTCTTTTAGTTCATTTTCATGTTATTAATTACAAAAATTAAAGAAACCATAGAGAATAATAGTTAATTTGTATTTTTTAAAATAGCAGAATTGTGCATTTGGATTTGGAAAATAGTAATGTCTTTGAAAATTCTTGAACTTTGTAATGAATGTGCAAATAAATTGTTATCTTAAAACCAGGTCGTCTACCCAAATGGCGGCAAAGTCCTGCCATTTAGGTAGATTAAGTAAAGAATCAATTGCTTTTATTTGGAATGAACTTCTGCTACTAGATAAACAAGACTATACATCTTTGGTTTGCATAGGCTTGTTTGGTTTGTTTAAAATACTAAAAAATATAATTCTATTTTCAATACGATTTTACTTCATCTAATCACATCGATTCAAATCTACTTCTCCTAAATTGATATGACACTGGAATATTACACCACTGCTTCGAAATTGGAAAGATAATTGGCAAAAGTGTGCGAGTTCGTTTCCAAATTTTACATTTCCTAAATCGAGAAACAAACAAAAAAATCAGCAATTTGAATTTTTGTGTTAAAAAATAAAGAATATGGCTTCTCTTTTTCCATTTTCTTATTGTTTTAAATATTTATATTGTTCTGTTTCAAAACGAGAAATTACTAAAATTATTAAAATATTAAAATTAAGAATTAAATTGGTATTTAGGTATGAAAAGGTTGCTTGAAAATTTCCTAAATTAACTATTCACTGCCATATTCCAATAATTTAGGAAAAGTCACAATTTAGACACCAATTTAGGCGAACTCGCACACACCCTGAAACGTCCTTATAAAAAAATGTAAATTAAATGTAAGTGGTTTTTGTTTTAAATTTTAAAACCTAAAGACTAAAACGCCTTTTTCGGTCAGTTCTTACGCTCTTGCTCTCGCTCTCAATTTTTCATTTTACATTGAAAACAAAAACAACACGTGACGTGCTTGTTACCAACACCGTCAACATAACAGTCGCCGTACTTTTCTCATTCTTATATATTCATTCATATAGAATACTCCTAACTGATAACACACAAACAAATCTCGCGGATCGCGTTGGTACATAAAGTAATTAAAAAGTTTACAAATAATCCGTAATAGTAGTTAAGAGAAATGTCTCAGGTAAAATATTCAACATTGCCCAAACGCTATCGTCGGGAAGAACAAGAAAATTCTGATATTGAGGAGGATGATGACAACTATATACCGTATGTGCCCGTTAAAGAGCGTAAGAAGCAAAAGCTGATGAAACTAGGACGCATTGCACAACTTTCAGCAAAAGCGGCCACACAGACGAAGTCTTCCAGTGAAAATGAATTTAACGATGAATCGCAGGGCGCCAATGACGCTGAATTGTGGGGTCGCAAGTACAACATAAGTTTGTTGGATCAGCATACCGAGCTAAAAAAATTGGCTGAAGTGAAAAAAGTCAGTGCCGTAGAGAAACAACTGAAAGAGGAAGAGAAAATACTGAACAGTGTTGCTCAGCAGAAGGCTCTTATGGGTGTCGCAGAGTTGGCCAAGGGCATTCAGTATGAGGATCCGATTAAAACGAGCTGGCGTCCGTCACGTTACATAATGAAAATGTCGGAGGATCGTCGCGATGCCATACGCAAACGATTGCGTATTTTAGTAGAGGGCTTCGACATTGCGCCACCAATACGAAGTTTTCGGGAAATGAAATTTCCCAAAGGCATATTAAATGGCTTGGCTGCAAAGGGTATCAAACGTCCGACGCCCATTCAGATTCAGGGTATACCAACGGTGCTGTCGGGGCGTGACTTGATTGGAATCGCTTTTACTGGCTCTGGAAAAACGCTTGTTTTCGTATTGCCAGTTATCATGTTTGCACTGGAGCAAGAGTATCGATTGCCATTTGTTCGAAACGAGGGTCCGTATGGTCTAATTATTTGTCCTTCACGTGAGTTGGCGAAGCAAACACACGATATCATAGTGGTAAGTACGCTTAGAATTGTTGGAATATGGATATATTTTTTAAAACTATAATTTTCCACAATTTATTCCACAGCATTATTGTCGACATCTGCATCAAAGTGGTATGCCGGAAATACGATCTTGTCTTGCGATTGGTGGTGTGCCGGTCTCCGAAGCTAAAGAGGTCATATCCCGTGGAGTACACATTATGGTGGCTACACCCGGCCGTCTCATGGACATGTTGGATAAGAAGATCGTCACGCTGGATATCTGCCGCTATTTGTGTATGGATGAGGCAGATCGTATGATTGATATGGGTTTCGAGGAAGATGTACGTACAATTTTCTCCTTCTTCAGAGGACAACGACAAACATTGCTCTTCTCAGCTACGATGCCTAAGAAAATTCAGAATTTCGCACGTTCCGCTTTGGTGAAGCCAGTAACAATTAATGTTGGTCGTGCTGGTGCCGCTTCAATGAATGTTACACAGGAAGTTGAATATGTCAAGCAAGAAGCCAAAGTTGTGTATCTCTTGGAATGTTTGCAGAAAACAGCACCACCAGTGTTAATATTCGCTGAGAAGAAACAAGACGTCGATTGTATACATGAATATTTACTACTGAAAGGTGTTGAAGCCGTAGCAATACACGGTGGGAAGGATCAAGAGGAACGTTCTCGTGCTGTAGAGGCATATCGTGAGGGTAAGAAGGATGTATTGGTGGCTACAGATGTTGCTTCGAAAGGTTTGGATTTTCCGAATGTCCAACATGTAATCAACTATGATATACCAGATGATGTCGAAAATTATGTACATCGTATTGGTCGTACAGGTCGTTCGAATACAAAAGGTCTAGCTACAACATTTGTAAATAAAACGACCGAACAATCGGTACTACTTGATCTGAAACATTTGTTAATCGAAGCCAAACAGAAAGTACCCGAATTTCTGGCCGAATTATGTCCTGAATCTGAACAGTATCTTGATTTGGGCGATTCACATGGCTGCAGTTATTGTGGCGGTTTGGGCCATCGTATTACCGAATGTCCGAAGTTGGAAGCTGTACAGAGCAAACAAGCATCAAATATTGGACGCCGTGATTATTTATCAAATACGGCTGCCGATTATTAACACACATACACAACTCTTTGTCAATATTATTTATTTTATGGTTTTACGATAAGAAGTTACTATTTTATAGTAAATACATATAATTCTAATAATATTGTTAATAAGAATATTAATTTTGTTAGTTTTATATTTTAAGATATACCACTCTTGTATGGTATTTAGTGTTCAATATATTTTACAATAACAAAAAATATGGAAAACAACATATTTGGACAAAAATAAAGTAATTCTTGCGAAATCAGCAAACAATGCATTCCTAGAAAATACGCTTTTTATTTATTATAATTATTTTTAAATGGTTTTTTTTTTGTATCAGTTCCTGGAAATAATTTTGCCGTTTACAGTTGCATTCGCATATTATTAGGCTTTGCTGCTCGCATACCCAGAAATCCATCAAAAGAGGACAAATTTTATGGCATCTTGTATGTTGCATTAATTAGTTAAAAATACAAAAAAATAAAATGCACAAGAAAGATAATCTTCACAATGTTTATACGAGTATCATAAACTTTTCATTGGGACGACCAAAAATATATTTTTCATCGTCATGTCCTTAGAAAGGAATTGAGATAATAAAATATCTTTGAAGAAATTGATATGCATTTTATCTAAGAGAAATAAAAAAAAAAGAGATATGAGATATGAAAGCGTTGCTACTTATTCGTGATGGGCTAGTGAAAATGTTCAATCGATTAAAATTGAAAATATTGATTAATTTCTTGTATCATAATTTAGTATCAATACGCAAATGAGATGTTTGTTTAACATCACATTTTCATTCATTCAGTAGGCCAATAGTGGATATTTAAGAAAATAAATAATATTATTAAAATAAAAATTAATATTTCAATATTTCTTTCTTCCAAATAAAACACTAAAATCGTCACATCACTGGAAATTTGTAAACCAATGTCTTTCAAGGAATAATGAATTTATTTTGAAATAAAATAAATCATAGAAATTTACTATTGGGGGGGTTTACATGCGTCCGATAAGGTGCGTTTTTACACATACACAAATATTTTCTAGGATATTTGTAATAATTTATTTCTATGTAGTGTAGCAATAACAATGTACAGTGTGTTCAATAAAAAAACCAGCTTGATCATATTTATTCCCTTATTTGATTTATTAGTTCTTATTAAAGCTCTGACAATATCAATTGGATTACCATCTTGTGACTAGGATGGCCAATTCGTATATATGAATAATATAGTTTTCATCTTTCCACTGAGTACTGAGTGATTGATATTGATATCGTATTGACATCTTCTGGTAGCTGTCAATTGTGGTTATTCTTACCATAGACAAAAGGAAAGTTTGGAGGTTAATTAAATTTCACTTTGATAATAGTAATGCTTTCAAAACAGTACAGTTTTTCAGTGTGAGTTTAACTATATTTGTCGTTTAAACTAAATTTTAACTTTACTTGCAGTTTTTCAGTCAAACTTCAACATAGTTTAAACTCAGTTTAAATGCCCAATATAGCTGGGTTAACCCATCAGTTGCTCAGCAGTTCGTTCTTGTACTTCAGTACATTTTTTCTTGCTGCGGTTTAGAATAAGTTTATTTATGTAATGTAATATGCTGGTTTTGAAAATTGTAGTGACATACTAAAACAGAAGAGATAAATTCTTTGAATTAGTAAATAACGTGTCATACTTATATTTTTTGGCGTACGTAATTGGTTTTTGAGTACAAGGGAGTCAAACTTAAATTAACCTGCGAGTATCAAAAATATACTGTAAATATTTAAACGTGCTTATTTTGATTTAGGGAATGTTAAAAATATTTAACTAACTTTTTTACTCTTATTAAATTTTTGTTTAAAAAAAAATTTATCAGTAGAATTTAATGGATATTACCTTTGCCAATAAAAGATTTGACTAAAAATATATAAAAATTCAATATTAATCGCTTTTAGTTAGACAACTAGCTATCTTTGTACCAATAAAATGACACAGATCATAAGTTTTCTAAACGGAGTTTATTTTACTTTTATTTTACATAAAAATTTCAAATAGCAAAAAATTCTGATTATTTAATTGATAAATTGTTTCAAAAATAGTGAAATAATTTTATTGCAAAATTCAAACAGTATTGATGTTTAAACAAAAAAATACCTGTAACATCTCTATACAGCAGAAAAAATTAAAGAAATTGGCAGCACTGAACTTAGTAAGTATTCCAATTTTTTAAGCGTCCATAGTTATACAAACTAAATTAGCACCTTTGTTGTTGTTTTATAATATATTCATCGGTGCGATTAGTCAACACATAAGGTAATAGAATGTAAAGTAAAGTAATGTAAAAAAGGGTTAGTCAAAACGGATAGCTCCATATGCTATATAAATAGGAAAGAGATAACTAGATTTAGTACAAAATAGCAATATGATAGAGAGAAAAGAGAACGATTCTCATATGCCCCATTGAAATTCTAATTTCTACAGATTCCAACGTTACGTTACCTATCCATCCATTTTAACTGATCACTGTTATGGCTTTTGTATGAATTAGAACGGGACAGCTGATCCGTTATGGATGGAATGGACGGGTCTATGTCCGGGAAGCACTCGACCACGTAGTCGACAAAGGTCCATTCAATTCATCAGAATACGGAAATGCTTTGTACTGGAACAAAACAAAGCATTTCCGTATTTTTACTGCTACAACAACAACAACAACAATAACAACAAAACATTGCTATTTCTTTTAGTTCATTTTCATGTTATTAATTACAAAAATTAAAGAAACCATAGAGAATAATAGTTAATTTTTATTTTTTAAAATAGCAGAATTGTGCATTTGGATTTGGAAAATAGTAATGTCTTTGAAAATTCTTGAACTTTGTAATGAATGTGCAAATAAATTGTTATCTTAAAACCAGGTCGTCTACCCAAATGGCGGCAAAGTCCTGCCATTTAGGTAGATTAAGTAAAGAATCAATTGCTTTTATTTGGAATGAACTTCTGCTACTAGATAAACAAGACTATACATCTTTGGTTTGCATAGGCTTGTTTGGTTTGTTTAAAATACTAAAAAATATAATTCTATTTTCAATACGATTTTACTTCATCTAATCACATCGATTCAAAGCTACTTCTCCTAAATTGATATGACACTGGAATATTACACCACTGCTTCGAAATTGGAAAGATAATTGGCAAAAGTGTGCGAGTTCGTTTCCAAATTTTACATTTCCTAAATCGAGAAACAAACAAAAAAATCATCAATTTGAATTTTTGTGTTAAAAAATAAAGAATATGGCTTCTCTTTTTCCATTTTCTTATTGTTTTAAATATTTATATTGTTCTGTTTCAAAACGAGAAATTACTAAAATTATTAAAATATTAAAATTAAGAATTAAATTGGTATTTAGGTATGAAAAGGTTGCTTGAAAATTTCCTAAATTAACTATTCACTGCCATATTCCAATAATTTAGGAAAAGTCACAATTTAGACACCAATTTAGGCGAACTCGCACACACCCTGAAACGTCCTTATAAAAAAATGTAAATTAAATGTAAGTGGTTTTTGTTTTAAATTTTAAAACCTAAAGACTAAAACGCCTTTTTCGGTCAGTTCTTACGCTCTTGCTCTCGCTCTCAATTTTTCATTTTACATTGAAAACAAAAACAACACGTGACGTGCTTGTTACCAACACCGTCAACATAACAGTCGCCGTACTTTTCTCATTCTTATATATTCATTCATATAGAATACTCCTAACTGATAACACACAAACAAATCTCGCGGATCGCGTTGGTACATAAAGTAATTAAAAAGTTTACAAATAATCCGTAATAGTAGTTAAGAGAAATGTCTCAGGTAAAATATTCAACATTGCCCAAACGCTATCGTCGGGAAGAACAAGAAAATTCTGATATTGAGGAGGATGATGACAACTATATACCGTATGTGCCCGTTAAAGAGCGTAAGAAGCAAAAGCTGATGAAACTAGGACGCATTGCACAACTTTCAGCAAAAGCGGCCACACAGACGAAGTCTTCCAGTGAAAATGAATTTAACGATGAATCGCAGGGCGCCAATGACGCTGAATTGTGGGGTCGCAAGTACAACATAAGTTTGTTGGATCAGCATACCGAGCTAAAAAAATTGGCTGAAGTGAAAAAAGTCAGTGCCGTAGAGAAACAACTGAAAGAGGAAGAGAAAATACTGAACAGTGTTGCTCAGCAGAAGGCTCTTATGGGTGTCGCAGAGTTGGCCAAGGGCATTCAGTATGAGGATCCGATTAAAACGAGCTGGCGTCCGTCACGTTACATAATGAAAATGTCGGAGGATCGTCGCGATGCCATACGCAAACGATTGCGTATTTTAGTAGAGGGCGTCGACATTGCGCCACCAATACGAAGTTTTCGGGAAATGAAATTTCCCAAAGGCATATTAAATGGCTTGGCTGCAAAGGGTATCAAACGTCCGACGCCCATTCAGATTCAGGGTATACCAACGGTGCTGTCGGGGCGTGACTTGATTGGAATCGCTTTTACTGGCTCTGGAAAAACGCTTGTTTTCGTATTGCCAGTTATCATGTTTGCACTGGAGCAAGAGTATCGATTGCCATTTGTTCGAAACGAGGGTCCGTATGGTCTAATTATTTGTCCTTCACGTGAGTTGGCGAAGCAAACACACGATATCATAGTGGTAAGTACGCTTAGAATTGTTGGAATATGAATATATTTTTTAAAACTATAATTTTCCACAATTTATTCCACAGCATTATTGTCGACATCTGCATCAAAGTGGTATGCCGGAAATACGATCTTGTCTTGCGATTGGTGGTGTGCCGGTCTCCGAAGCTAAAGAGGTCATATCCCGTGGAGTACACATTATGGTGGCTACACCCGGCCGTCTCATGGACATGTTGGATAAGAAGATCGTCACGCTGGATATCTGCCGCTATTTGTGTATGGATGAGGCAGATCGTATGATTGATATGGGTTTCGAGGAAGATGTACGTACAATTTTCTCCTTCTTCAGAGGACAACGACAAACATTGCTCTTCTCAGCTACGATGCCTAAGAAAATTCAGAATTTCGCACGTTCCGCTTTGGTGAAGCCAGTAACAATTAATGTTGGTCGTGCTGGTGCCGCTTCAATGAATGTTACACAGGAAGTTGAATATGTCAAGCAAGAAGCCAAAGTTGTGTATCTCTTGGAATGTTTGCAGAAAACAGCACCACCAGTGTTAATATTCGCTGAGAAGAAACAAGACGTCGATTGTATACATGAATATTTACTACTGAAAGGTGTTGAAGCCGTAGCAATACACGGTGGGAAGGATCAAGAGGAACGTTCTCGTGCTGTAGAGGCATATCGTGAGGGTAAGAAGGATGTATTGGTGGCTACAGATGTTGCTTCGAAAGGTTTGGATTTTCCGAATGTCCAACATGTAATCAACTATGATATGCCAGATGATGTCGAAAATTATGTACATCGTATTGGTCGTACAGGTCGTTCGAATACAAAAGGTCTAGCTACAACATTTGTAAATAAAACGACCGAACAATCGGTACTACTTGATCTGAAACATTTGTTAATCGAAGCCAAACAGAAAGTACCCGAATTTCTGGCCGAATTATGTCCTGAATCTGAACAGTATCTTGATTTGGGCGATTCACATGGCTGCAGTTATTGTGGCGGTTTGGGCCATCGTATTACCGAATGTCCGAAGTTGGAAGCTGTACAGAGCAAACAAGCATCAAATATTGGACGCCGTGATTATTTATCAAATACGGCTGCCGATTATTAACACACATACACAACTCTTTGTCAATATTATTTATTTTATGGTTTTACGATAAGAAGTTACTATTTTATAGTAAATACATATAATTCTAATAATATTGTTAATAAGAATATTAATTTTGTTAGTTTTATATTTTAAGATATACCACTCTTGTATGGTATTTAGTGTTCAATATATTTTACAATAACAAAAAATATGGAAAACAACATATTTGGACAAAAATAAAGTAATTCTTGCGAAATCAGCAAACAATGCATTCCTAGAAAATACGCTTTTTATTTATTATAATTATTTTTAAATGGTTTTTTTTTTTGTATCAGTTCCTGGAAATAATTTTGCCGTTTACAGTTGCATTCGCATATTATTAGGCTTTGCTGCTCGCATACCCAGAAATCCATCAAAAGAGGACAAATTTTTACCAGCAGTAAATTGCCAGCAATAAAACGTCTGGTGCCATGCATTCCGTGAACATATACATTTTATTTATTATCATTATCTTTCAGAAGTTTTTGTTATCAATTCCTGGATATATTTTGCCGTTTACAGAGATATGGCATCTTGTATGTTGCATTAATTAGTTAAAAATACAAAAAAATAAAATGCACAAGAAAGATAATCTTCACAATGTTTATACGAGTATCATAAACTTTTCATTGGGACGACCAAAAATATATTTTTCATCGTCATGTCCTTAGAAATGAATTGAGATAATAAAATATCTTTGAAGAAATTGATATGCATTTTATCTAAGAGAAATAAAAAAAAAAAAGAGATATGAAAGCGTTGCTACTTATTCGTGATGGGCTAGTGAAAATGTTCAATCGATTAAAATTGAAAATATTGATTAATTTCTTGTATCATAATTTAGTATCAATACGCAAATGAGATGTTTGTTTAACATCACATTTTAAATTTACTATTGGGGGGGTTTACATGCGTCCGATAAGGTGCGTTTTTACACATACACAAATATTTTCTAGGATATTTGTATTAATTTAATTGTATAAGTATACTACTATATGTGTTATATGCTCTTTGTAGCAATAACTATGTACAGTATGTTCAATAAGAAACCAGCTTGATTATAATTATTCTCTTATTTGATTTGTTAGTTTTTATTAAACTCTGACAATATTAATTGGATTACGATCTTGTGACTAAGATGGCCAATTCAAAAATATAAATAATATAGTTTTCCTTTTTCCACTGAGTACTTACTGAGTATACTCCCATATTTCGTATCTTCTAGCGGCTGCCAATTGGGGTTGTTCTTACCATAGACAAAAGGAAAGTTTGGAGTTAAAATTTCACTTTGATCGTAGTAATGCTTTCAAAACAGTACTGCTAAGTTTTATGTCTAAGGACCAGTTTTTCAATGTAAGTTTAACTAAACTTAGTTTAAACCTAGTTTAAGCCTTTACTGAAAAACTGGCTATAATTGTTGAACAACAAGAGAGGTGAAACGAAATTTTCGAGTATGGCAAACGTTGTGCTCGCATTAATCGAAATACAAGTTTACTTACGAAATCTAAATAAAAAAATAAATATGTGGCACTTAAAGCCCCAAAGGGCTCATTGGCCAAGCTTCTCTTCCATTACTGTTGCATCTTAAATTTGGACAGTATTAGAAAGGACCTACTTATTTTAGCCGGTTCCGAACGGCAGAACACTTGTGACATCACTTTTTCTGAGCTTTGTTACAGAGTTCTTTTAGAAGCTTTTTCATGGCAAGTTGTTACTGTTGGAAGAATTGCCAATTGCTTGGCGACAGGTGGGTACCATTCGAAAGAAAAATCTTATCGATATTAAATTTGTTATGCATCAGCCGGGGATTGAACCACGACTTACAGATCAAAAGGCGAAAACACTAACCACTGAGCTACGGCACTTACGAAATCTAGAATTAGAAAAAATTTTTTTTTCTTGAACACACTGTCTGTAAGTATGTGTTGTTTAAAAACGTATTTTCCAAATTTTCATTTCACGTTAAATGAATTTAATTTATTTTGCAAAAAACAGCAACAACAAAGTAAAGAAATATGAAAATAAATATGTATTGTAAATTAAATTAAATAATCATTTGTACATACAGTAGTAGCAGTAGGTATCAATTGTGATAAGCTTAATAAGAAATAAGCTAATCAGTTTCATACTCTCAGCATGAGCGCAAGCCATGTCTAGACCGATAGTCCCATATAACCTGTATTGAGATGAGATGATCAAATGAGAAAAATAAATGAGACGATGTTGTCAAAGAGGCGAAGATCAAAAGGTGGATTTCTATGTAAATACAATAGCATACAACAGACGATTGGACTATGATGGATTAATGTGTGGTGCCAATAAATACAATGACGACGGAATGTATTCAAGTCAGTATTTCTAAATCTGTCAAACAACTAAGGCATAATACGTTGCCATATTTTTACATACATTTTGTGCGTTTTTAATTTGATTCATTGATTTGTCAAACTCGATCAGTTAGTTCTACGGCACAAGAACAGTAGCGCTGTGTTGGTGTGGTGAATAAAGAAAAAGGTGCTTCATTTCTGCATTTCTATTTGTGATTGTTTCCTAAGTGTATTCAAATAATAAAATAGAGGTGGTGTATATATGCGTCTATAATTATTATCTCCGTAAGACTAATTACTATGTGGTACATTTTAGTATAAACATTGAAAATTAAATTGAGAGAAAATAAAACAAACGTTAAACAAAACAAGCTCCATCACTAGGGAACAGGTATTTTTTTATTTTTATTAAATGTTCAGTAATATTTTCTTCCTTTTCTATTGTTTAGTTGTATTTTATTTATTTTATTATCTTGTTAGATGCGAACATATATCCATACCATACATAGTAATATCCATACATACATATCGTATGTACTGTGCGATTTTCAATTGAAAACAATTCAAGTGAGTTTTATTTAGTATGTGTATGAGTATGAGTATGAGTATGAGTATTGTAAACAAAATCCATAATAACTATGAAATTTGCCAAATCAAATACAAAAAAAAAGGCATTCAAAATTACATACATTTAATTTGGAAAAAAACCAGTATGTAGTATGTACAATCAATTGTTTACGCAAAAGAATTGAATTACACACTCTTCTACGGTTATAACGTGCTTTTGTCCTAAAATTGTTCAATACAAAGATTTGATTGTGATTGCATACTATTTAATGGCAAAGCACCCAAGTAAAAAAATGTATAAATATGGTGATTTTTAAAAATTAATTTAAATTAAGTAATAATTTTTCGAATCCAATTAAGAAGACATCCAAGTCGAAAATTGTCAGTTATACTTATACGTCGTTAAGTACTATACATGAATTTTAATTTTTAATAAAATTTTATTAAAGACTGTTATTACAGGTTTTATGTATAAATTCAACTATCTGAGAAATTTGTAATCTTGTATATAGACCCATGATGGAGTTTGTACATCCATACCATGATCTTTACATAGAGTCGAATTCAGAAACATTAACATATTTCGCGACGAAATCAATATTCTCGCTTATTTTAAATGCAAATAATAAATGTTCGGCATTTTTCTATCTATTTTCAATGTTTTTGACATTATTAATAATGTAATGTAATGTAAAAATTAAATATTGTTTGCTTAATTACCTATTAATTACCAAAAAAAATTTTTTTCCTTTTTTTCTGTTTGAGCATGGCAAGGTTTTTGGCCAAAATTAAATGTTTTGAAATCAGAAAAATTTGTAGTTGCTCATATGTGTATATTATAAACGCAATAATTCTCCTATCTGCTGTTGAAATAAAAAAATTCATATTTCTGAAATAATTTCAATAGTTTCAAGTTCATAGTGGTCGTTGAACTGTTTTTAGGCATTGAGTAAAATTAAAATAAACTAAAAGAATAACAAAAAGAGTGATTAATACATTTGAAACTCAACTCAAAAGGTTGATATACATAATTTCGTAGAAAATTAATTTAGTTAAACAAATTTTGCAAAATAAATAATAATTTTGCAAAACAGAAAATCGAATGTATTAAAAACTTAGGCACGTTAAATTTCGAATAAAAATTTGCTTTAAATCGTGCATATAGGCACATACAGTGGGTTCGCGATTATATATGTTCCTTGGTGATTTAATTTTTTTTTTTTTTTTGTTAGAAATTTTGTCTCAATCACTCCTGATTGATGCAACTAGTAATCATGAAAAGGCGGAAAAATGAGAAATGTTGCTATGAAGAATTTTTGCTTTGCTATTTTGAAGAAAATCTTTAGTTTTTATCTAAAAATAAAAAATAAAAAATTAATAATATTAACGTATATATGTATATAAAAATATAATTTATTCATACTCTGATTATTTAATTTTTATAATTGCAAACTTCATTAGTTAATGTTTATGAATGATGAATTTTTAAAATATTTTGAAACAAATCACAAAAATCTACGAATAATTGTAGTTTCACTGTTCCACTATATTATATAGAGAAATACAATCAAATAAAATTAGCTACAGTACAAACATATTTTTCATTTTGTGAAAGTACTCGTATGGATAGTATGACACATAGTCGTATGTCGTGAAGTGAATAAGTGAATGTTATACACATTGTGTACTAATATATTTAACTAGATTCTATTTATAATGCATAGTAGATTATATTGTGAAAATGATATCCAGTCACAATTTCTTTATTTTTATTTACAAAGCGGTATCAATTAGGAGTATCCAAACAAAAGAAAAGAACAGAAAAGAAAAACAAAAACAAAAGCAAAAGTCCATTTGACCTTTTATCAAAATATTCTGAATGCATTCTTTCAATAATTTTTTTGCAATTTTAATAATTTCGACGTGTTGTTAAATCACTTTCGGATTGCTTCAAGCAGAGATGGCAGTAGTGTCACTTAAAATGCCAGTCTAATAAGCCCAGTGATCTATTAGGTACATCTTTGATTTTTAAAAATATTTTATATATTCATATTAAATGATTATCAATACGTAAATAATAAACTAATCTAAGGTTATCACATTCACCCTTAAATATAATTATTTTGCAAATAATTCTACAGAAAAATGATAAGCATTGTCCGTGTGAAATTAAATTAAAAAAATAATTGAATAACAAAAACAAGAAATAATAATAACAATATTCAAAATAATAATAATTTCATAATTCTACAAATTTATTTAATTTTTTGAAATTGCATTTTCTGCAATTTTGATTCCTATCTTTCCACGACGTCCATTCTACCATATTTGTGTATTAGTGTTTTCAAAAGCTCTTGCACTGAAAAAAAAAATTCATACTTTGTTCTGCAAAGTAAAAATAAAAACTTGATAATTAATATTTTTTTAAAAGTTAAAGTGAAAAAAACATACTTCTACACATGAAAGTTTTCGTTATATACATGAGCTTTTGTATGTGTGAAAACTTGTCTAAGGACTGGACGGTACTGGTCAAGGAGAAATTTCGAAAATTACCACCAACACTCTAATTTTAATTTTTCATTATTTGGCTTTATTGCAAAGCCATTTTTTTTACAAATAATTTTAAAAAAATTTTTATGTGCTTATAAAAGGCCCTGGTATTATATACAATTATAGATAGACAGTAAAAATTTGTTATAGAAAAATTGTGTGAAAGCTCAGTGAGGTCTTATTCGGAAAAAATACAAGCACGAGTATATACTCATACTCACTGAGCTTTCAAAAAATTGTTTACTTATATATAGGAGTGTAAATATATATAAGAATGGCAACAATACAGGAAGCGTAATACGGCCAAGGATTTTTCGGAATTCTGTGTGCCTAATATATTTATCAAAATGAAAAATCTCATATATTTCTTGAACATGTCTAGTATGCGTATGTATGCATTTGAGTTATAAATATTGTTATTACGTTTACGATTTTAATTGAATGCCTTGTAAAAACCGCAATCGACTTGTCACAGTCAATCTCTCTCTATTTCACTCTCACTCTCCCTTCCTCTATATCTCTCTTGCTCATACTAGTTTTCTTTGTGACTATCTCACCCATACATTTATATATTCGTAGTATTTATTAATTGCAGTTGTTGTGTTTTGTAACTGCAACGAAGGTCAGTGTCAGTTATGTTGCGTATTGTGCATTGTTATACTTATGTTGTTATTGTAGTGTGTAGTATGTAGTACAACAACTACCTTTATTTACTTTTTTATTTATTTATTTATTTATTTATATATTTATTTAATTATTTATTTATTTATTTTTATATATTTTAGTTATGATATTTACGAGTATGTTTATTGTTTGTATGATATTCGATATAATATTGTATAATAACCAAATATGAACCTCATAGACTTATTTGAATGTATGTGTATATAAGTACTCGTTTGTGTTTGGTTTTTTTTTTTAATAATATTTTTCAATAGTTTTTTTTTGTGGAATATATTGTTTTAAATTGAAATATTGTATATAAAGGTGTATTTGTATTTTTTTCGTACTTATTTTTCATTACTTACGTCTGTTCGTATATTTCTGAGCTATTGTAAAATTTCTGCACGTCCTAAAATCATTTTTCTTGCATAATCACATTTAATGTTTTTAATGTGTGAGCTGGAATATCTACATATAAATGCATACATATGTATACATAGTGTTTCATATTCAGTATTCATGATTTCATTTGCCAATTGTTATCTCAAAGGTCATACAACTAAAGCACATTTTACACCTTATATTATTTTAAATCATACACAAAATACTAGAAATATGTATATGTGTGTATGGCCGTTTTTTTTTTTTTACATTTATGTTTTATTATTATTTTGTACATTTTATGAAATTATTTACGCTCTGTGTGTAAATTTTTAATTATAATTTTTTTCCTCAAAATATTTGCACGTCGTTTTTATATTAAATACATTCTGCGTATTCAATTATAGCAGTGATGTAATAATTACTCATATATTTTTCGGCAATTTCAAAGCCGTTGTGTTTGCATTGCACTTGAATTACAGTTTAAACATTTTTAATATCAATATATGCATACATATGAGTACACTATACACAAGGTATAGCAATACTTAGATTGCGTCTTAGACATTGTCCCAAGAATATTCGAAAATTAAAAAAAAAAAAAAAAATTAAATACAAATTAATTTTAAAAATGTAATCGATTATTTAATGCAAGCAATACTGCAAACATAATTCAATTAGTTAGTAGAAACAGATAATTAAATAATTTATTTATTTCGGTTCTAATTAAAATACACAAAAAAAAAAAAAACAAATCAAATAAATACATAAATAAATTAATTAATTAAATAATCATAAAATATGTTAAACCAATCATAATAGCATAATGTAAATGTTGTGCTTCTTTGTTGCATTAAAATACATACATACATATTGTATGTATGTATTAAGTATATGAATATGAAAATAATTGCTATGATGCTGGAGTAATTTTTTAATCATTTTGTTACGCTATCATAATAATTAAATTAATATCGCAATGCGTATATATTCTGCTAATATCTGCAGCGACCTCATCATCATCATCATCATCACCATCATCATCATCATTATTATAATTATTGCCGCCATCAATAATAATTTCTGCCATACTCTCAAATGTATGTACCTAAATATTCATACTGCCTATAGTTCGAAATTAGGTCTCACATAAAATTTAGTTGATTACACTTTCGCTAATTGTAATGTGAATACGAGCACATGATGGTTCATGTTGTACCTATTATCATATTTAGATTAGCGTAACACATTTGCACGCCGCACTTGCATGCAAGCATGCTTGTAACTCTATTCCTTCGTGGTGGTGCCTATGTAGCGATTACTTACCGTCACTTTCTCATCTCGGCAGTCATTCAATCTAAATTATATTTAATACAATGAAAATTTAATATTATTGCACAATAGCAATAATATGTATTCGTAGTATATAGCAGCGCAATATTACTGCATTATAGCCTAGAGTCATAAAAGACGCGCATTGCTTGATGCGCTATTATGTAGAACAGCATCGAAAATGCGGGAAAACACGAACACGGAATGTAAGAAAAAATAATTTTATGAATATTAAAAACAAAAAACCACAAATTAAAAAAACTGAAGAGACACTGAGAGCAATGAACTAAATTAAAAATCTCCTTACAGTCGGCTGGGGCCGACCAAATTATACCCTGCATATGTAGAGATATATATAAAAAGTTTGCTCGTATATCCATCCTTTTCTTCCACTACTTGGTATAGGACCTACATTAAGAAGCAGGCGTACCTCACCAATTTTGGAGGATCAATTTTTGCCTATAATACTAAACTACATAGGTTGCAATGGGTTGACCTAGGCGTATTAATTAGTAAGTTATGGGTGTTTTAATGTTTGAGATAAATCCGAGACTTTATACGGAAGATATATAAAAAGTGGGCGTGACGTATCTCTTTCTGGTATTTCTAATTAATTTTTCAATATTAATCCACACCTTAAATTTGGTTGTCCTACGCTAAATGGTTTGTAAGTTATGGAGCTTAAAAGTTTTAGTTTAATTCCCTCGACTTTGTATGGGAGACCTATGAAGGAGTGGGAGTGGCACACTGATTTTCTGCCAGATTATTTCCGACTACGATATTAATCTAAGTGTCAATTATGGTTATTCTAGACGGAAGATTGCCGAAGTTACAGCTGTTTAAATTTAAAATTTGTATGGGGGCTACGATAAACAGTGGGCGTGGCGCTCCCATTTTCTGTGAGCCTAGTTGCTCGTACAATACTAATCCACACCTTAAATCTCGTTATTCTACGCTGAATAGTTTGCAAGTTATAACCGGTAACATTTTTTTAATTTCCGCAACTTTGTATGGGAGACCCAAAAAGGAGTGGGCGTGGCACACTGAATTTCTGCCAGATTATTTCCGACTACGATATTAATCTAAGTGTCAATTATGGTTGTTCTAGACAGAAGATTGCCGAAGTTACAGCTGTTTAAATTTAAAATTTGTATGGGGGCTATAATAAACAGTGGGCGTGGTGCGCCCATTTTGTGTGAGTCTAGTTGCTCCTACAATACTAATCCATACCTTAAATCTCGTTGTCCTACGCTAAATGGTTTGTAAGTTATGGAGCTTAAAATTTTAGTTTAATTCCCTTGACTTTGTATGGGAGACTCATGAACGAGTGGGCGTGGCACTTTGATTTTCTGCCAGATTTTTGCCGATTACGATATTAATCTAAGTGTCAATTATGGTTATTCTAGACGGCAGATAGCCGAAGTTACAGCTGTTTCAATTTAAAATTTGTATGGGGGCTACGATAAACAGTAGGCGTGGTGCGCCCATTTTCTGTGAGCCTAGTTGCTCCTACAATACTAATCCATACCTTAAATCTCGTTGTCCTACGCTAAATGGTTTGTAAGTTATGGAGCTTAAAATTTTAGTTTAATTCCCTTGACTTTGTATGGGAGACTCATGAACGAGTGGGCGTGGCACTTTGATTTTCTGCCAGATTTTTGGCGACTACGATATTAATCTAAGTGTCAATTATGGTTATTCTAGACGGCAGATTGCCGAAGTTACAGCTGTTTCAATTTAAAATTTGTATGGGGGCTACGATAAACAGTAGGCGTGGTGCGCCCATTTTCTGTGAGCCTAGTTGCTCGTACAATACTAATCCACACCTTAAATCTCGTTATTCTACGCTGAATAGTTTGCAAGTTATAACCGGTAACATTTTTTTAATTTCCGCAACTTTGTATGGGAGACCCAAAAAGGAGTGGGCGTGGCACACTGATTTTCTGCCATATTATTTCTCACTGCCATGTTAATCTAAGTGTCAATTATGGTTATTCTGGACAGAAGATTGTAGAAGTTACAGCTGTTTCAATTTAAAAGAAGTATAGACACTTTGTATGAGAGCTACGCTAAAAAGTAGGCGTGGCTCAACCACTTTTGGCGAGGTTATATAGTGGTATAATATAACTCTATGTGCAAAATATTGTTGTCCCAAGTGGTATATTATGTGAGTTATAGCAAGTTAAAGATTTTGAAAATTTCGAGGTTAGTCGCTTTGAATGCTTGGTGTGGGCGTGGTTATTGACCGATCATGCCCAATATCAATCCCCTCCGTACCCTTGGATCATAGATTACTTATGCCAAATTTCATCGAAATAGCTCAATATTTACTCAAGTTATCGTGCGAACCAGCCAGGTGACAGACAGACGGACGGACGGACGGACGGACGGACGGACGGACATCGTTTAATCGAAAATTTAATCGACGCTGATCACGAATATATATCCATGTCTATATCTCCGGAGATTCCTTCAAGTGGACACAAACATCTGACCGAAATGAATATACCATGCATATTGCATTATGCAGGGTATAAAAATACTTTATTATAATATATATATGTATGTATATGTGTAGTATATACATATTTACATACCCTGCAATCGACAAAGTGGGCACTTCCAGTTGTTAACTCTTTACGATTTATCGAATATAAATTAAAATGATTTTTCTTAAAAGAACTATATATATTGAAGACTTATTTTGGTAAAAAAATACCATATTTTGACTATAAATATCGAATTTAGCATCTTTTTCTGATTTTCTTGAACTAGGTTGTTATCGATTGTTTGCTATGGTTTCTTGATTGCCACCGTGCAATCACAATGCATTCTACTAATGACAAGAAGATGTTGCTTGTGTACAAACACCTTTGAAACAATTCTCGTTAAGATTTCGTAATATCATAAACTTTTGGTTTGCTAGGTGATTGAAACTGAGCATGTGACATGTACATTGAAAAATATACTTACATGAATTCGAAAGCCGATAGTAAAGCAATTCTGACTCACTTAAATTCTCTCTCACATATAAACATATGTAAATTGTCACCGAAGGCATCAAAGAGTTTTGGCTCAATTAATATTTCGGACAAAATGAGATGAAACCAACTTCTAGCAAACGACTTAAAATTTTTGTGAAGCTTTTCAACGCTTTTTCTCAAAGCTCTATGCAAAGCTTTTATTATAAATTTATATTGTCAGAATAGAATTATTGCAAGAATTGCCAGCTGAATATGAGAAAATATACTAAACCTTTGATGATATAGCCATAAAAAATTCATCTGTATCTTCATATGGTTTTCTGGTTGGTTGAAGTGGTGACTCATCCATAAGTCCAAATAGCGCTTACGCACCGATTTTTACCACATCCTCGCTTCCAACTGTTCGTTAGGTTGTTTGTGTGGGCAGCACGGTTAGATCCAGTTCGTACTGTATAGAAACCTTAGGAGGTCGTTGATACTTATTTCCGCCAACTCCTCAATGTTATTGAAGAGTGGTTAACCTAGGGTGTTCATTCTCTGCTTCCAAAGGGCAGGGCATCTACAAAGGAAGTGAAAGACCGTTTCCTTTTCTTCCACTTGGTTACAACTGTGACAGAAATCGTTGTGGGACATCCCTATTTTGGCCGCCTGTTCTCCGATGAGCCATGAGCTAGTAATGATTGCCGTCAATCCAGATACATCTTTTCGGTTCCTTTTTATCAGTAATGTTGTTTGTTTAGGATTGAATGTAGGCTATAGTGACCTACTAGTCTTACACTTCGTAAGACTTTTCCACCTACAATCTATTAGCTGCACTCAGCGGTATGAACACCGGTTCTGCAAGAGCCTCTTGCGTGACAGATCCGCTTCTTGCCAGTTCGCTGAGTTTATTGAAACTCTTTCTGCTTTGTTCCACTAGAGAGGAGGATATGACTGCTGAATTCAAGGCCTGAATTGCAGCTTCATATCGTAGATAGCATATAATATTGTAGATGCAAATTCCTTTGTATATTTGTATTTACATTATGCTGTAATATTTATGTATGTATGTACATATATATGTTTTAGTGAATATTATGTCGTGAATAATCATTAGAATATGGCAAATGCCAATAATAATGCCTTTCAAATTAATGAAAATGGTGGTACAATTAGTTCAACACCAGTCAAATCATAAGTCTCAGTAATTGAATTACAATGAATAATTAGATACATACATATATGATGATACCGTTAAATAATATGTACATAGTAGATGCATTAATTGTAAGTTAATATACTTATGTACCTACAGAAATGCACATGTGCATTTGTGTATTGAATATTAATTAAAGACACTAATTGAAGTCAATCGAATAATTTAATACATACATAAGTACTTAAATAATAATTATATTTCATTAATTTAAATATATCTAAAATATACGATGTCCCCTTAAAGATAAGATAAATTATTTTATTTTTGCTCATATTTGTTGCCTAGTGTAAATGAGAAATTTCATATTATACTCTCTAATATTTCTCACAATTATTTTAATCGGCTTTATTAATTTAATATCTATCTCTCTTTTTTATTCTCTCTTTCTTATACATTTTTTTTTTGCAGAACACCCAACACGTGAATTCAACGATCGGAGATCTGTTTTATCTGTTTGTATTGTGTTAATTGTACTATACTCGACAGAGTTGCATCCGAATTAACAAAAATAATAACAACATAGCAACAACAAAGTAACGTATCCAAAATAAAACTAAATTAAACAAACAAAGAGCGCAAAAGGAAAGCAAAACAAAGTATAAATAACAGAAGCAGCGACAGCAGCAGCAGAAATCTCCATAAAATTATTGGAGCTGGTTTGGTTGAGGCAGCTAACAATGGCATCAACTATGGCAGTGATCTGCAGGTAATATACGCGTACAGTTCGCTTTTTTTTTATACAAAATTAAAAAGAAAAATTCAATTTGGAATTTTTGGATTTCCCCAAACTTAAAGAGCACACAATATAAGTGCAATTAATAGTGAAAAGAATTGAATATTTATTAAAAGATAGCATATTTTTTGATAATACATTCCTCCCCCCAAGAAAGTATATAAACTGTTGCCAGAACAAAGACCAAGTGATAAAAATAGATCAACAAAAGGGTGTTTTTTTACTCTAATAGCATAAATAATATTACTATTATAATACTGAACGTACTACTGCCATTGTTTAAAGGTATTTATTTTATAGTATAGAATTAATAATAGCGCATATTCATAGTCAAAATTTAAGTTTCAACTTAAATTTAGTATCGGTTTTTTGACAGATTTTATTATGGGAAATTTGTCAAAATTAAGTCCATACGAAATATATGTTGGAAATTAATTTTGACTATTAATACACCCCAATAAATTTAAAGGCGAAATATGACAAGATTTATTGGTGCTACAACAACAACAACAACAATTGATTTATTATGTGTCATTTTTATTTACCAACCATGCAATTGACAATTGTAAAAATAAGATAAAAGCGATGAAATAATAAATTAAGTAAAAAAAATTTTTCAAAAATTTGTTTAAAAAAAATATTTAAAATTGAATATTATTATTATTTGACAGTATTTAAAAAAGCATATATTTCAAAAGGATTTCGAATACATTTTTAAAGAATATGTCATGGTTATGATATACTTTCTATTGTAGATAGTACAAGCTGCTTTAAAATTTTGAATCTAAATACATTTTTTTCTTAAATTGTATACTTTGGTTTTCGTACTTCAAGACAGATTTTTTTACTGATCTACACGATTTTAGCGAATATTAATTTCAATGGTGCGTATTCATAGTCAAAATAAAGTTCCAAGTTAAATTTAGTATTACCTTTTTGATAGACAGCACAAAAAATATATGAAATTAATTTTCAAATAGCGCATTCCCATTTTCTTTGATCAAATATTAAAGAGCTTTCTTAGTAGATGAAAAATAAAAATATTTGAAAATTAAAAAACGTCTCATCATCAATCGTCAAATTTAACAACTAGTCGATCCAATATAATATTTGTTCAATTAATCAGACCATTGATTAACAAAAATGGTCAATTTGAAAGACTTCAAGTAGCTTTTGTATTCTGGAAAATACTTTATGAATATTTTAAATATTTTGTTGGAATAATTTTATTCTGATTAATCTAAAGTTTGAATAATGGAATAATCTCAAATTATAATTAACCAAAATCGTTGGCACTCAATTGAATTGCATTTCATTTAATCAAAAAATTGATTGATCACGTAATTTATTAATCAAAATATTTGATGAAAATATTAATCCCATAGCTCTATTTATAAGCATTGCTAAAAGCACAATATAACTCGACTAGAACACCAAGATAATTAGAGACACTAATGTAAATATTTTGAGAAAAACAAAAAAATACAATGGGTTGTCACAATTGACTGGCTTTCTCTTACTGTATTTACTAAATAGTACGTTTTTTGAAGTTGTGAGTCATTTGAAGGTGATAACAAAAGGTGATTGTTACCTTTTACAGTAAAATAGCGTCGTCAACTTGAATGGAACATTTTCTCTCTACGCTTTGTAGTGCAATTTTCAATCTAGTTACAATATATTTTTTAATTATTATTCGTAATTCTTTGATGAGTGTGCTCGCTTTTTTTTTTGCTTTCTAATTGAGTTAATTACATTGATAGATAAGATCCACTTATATTTATGATCGAACGTACTACAAGTACATGAGTGTATATTTCATTAAATAATTGCCAACAAGCAATTGCTATAGTTATGTATTATTGTAGTATTCTTTAGCATATAACATTTTTTTGTATGTACTTATAATACGAGTAACAATAAACGTAATTATTCATTCACAACCGAAGTATATAAGTAGGTATTCAACTATACATACGATTATGTATAGTACACAATAAGCCGAAGCAAAAGAGTCATCAGTTTAAGTTGAGATATATAATGTTTTTAAATTTCTTATGTTTTAAGTATATAAATTATCGTGTTATTCTTTGTTTTGCCGCTCATACGTTTATTTTTATTGTATATATTATTATCTCATTCTATATTGTTGTACGTATGTTGGGTTTTATAAATACTACTAAATGTGTAAATATATTTTTTCGTATATAAATTTTTTTACATAATTTTTATATTTCTGGTAATTTCATAATTTCAACAACTACACTTGTGAGTAAAAATTAAATGAAATCGTTTTGTAACTTTTGCTTTGTTCGATCAAGAACTGAAATCGCTTTGTCAAAAAATTCTATTGTATTTATAAAACCAAACCCATAACATAAGTTATATGTACATTAAACTGGGTCACGAAAATTAGTTATAGTCCTTGGCGTGTCCTAAAAACAGCCAAAATCGAGTTTTCTTCATTTAATTTTTTAAGTACTCGATTCCAAAGTGTGATATATCATTGAAGAGATAATTTTGAGTACTGTATATCTTTCTCAGATCCTTTTACCCTAGAATGCCTTTTTAATCAACTAAGTTCAAATAACTCAATTTCTAGCCCATTAAATACAAATTTAATCTTCAGTAAGCAATGTATATTCTTTTGAGGCAAAAGGACCTGAGAAAGGCAAAATTATCTTTTCATCGATATATCACACTTTGGAATTGAGTAATAAATAAATGAGTTACGAAGAAAACTCAATTTTGGCTGTTTTTAGGACTCGATAAGGGCGAAAATTTTTATGACCCTAAAATACTCTCAAAGTAAGCTTTTAAACTAGAGGGGGGGGGGGGGAGGTGTTGCAATTGCAAAGATTATTCCATCGTTTGGATATCGACCCGGTCTAATGTACATATGTAGGTACTTCAGTTTACTTCTAAAGTGTCAAGAATAAGAAATGTTGTTAACTTCCTCACTTACAAATATGCATATATAGGCATCTAGTGCTTTATTACTTAAATATATACTAAAACTTTCATTATACGATCAAGTAAATATGTGATTATTACATACATGTGACCTTTAAATAGTTTCTTACCAATTTTGGAAATTGAAAATAGTTTTGATCATAGTAAACGACTTGTTTTACAACATAGTATCCTTTTTTAGTAGAAATACTATATAGAAATATATTCGAATTAATATTTATAAAATTTAAAAAATGAGATTAATGCTTTCATAATATAAATATATATTTATTAATATATTAATTTATTTTTAGCATAAATTATATTTCCAGTTTTCTTTTTTTTTTTTTTTTTGTTATTATATCGCTATTTATTACATTACAATTAACAAAGGTTAGATTCCGTTTTATACTTGTATGTTGACATATAACTTTCAACTACAAACGATCATGATATAATATCACAAACACCTCT
Organism: Megamerina dolium; assembly: GCA_963854835.1. NCBI lineage: Eukaryota > Metazoa > Arthropoda > Insecta > Diptera > Megamerinidae > Megamerina > Megamerina dolium. Next base: position 12,308,241 of record OY978526.1, on the reverse strand, counting down.
CTTTTACGGTACTTATCACATTTGGAATATTTATTTTGTTCTTCTAGCTAATAGATAATTTTCATTGATATAAAAAATAGAATAGAAATGATCACGCATTCCTTTGAAGTTGCTACACCAATGTATCGCGAACACTCTTTTAACATGTCCCATACGTAAATGAGATTTTACTGACCTGCCCATATCTACATAGCTTCCATGCTATTTTCATATAAATGTCGAGAGCATCATGCAGTCATATGGTGGTCAGACAGATAACATATTTCAAGAAATAAAAAAACATTCTTATAGTTGGAATGAGTGTCCTGAGATCGTGAATTATTAATGTTCACACCATCAATGGCAAATGTCAGGTATTGTTAAACATTTTTGTTGAATTTTCATAATAAATCTTTTTAAATACATTAATCTCCATACTATATTATGAATAAACATATGCTCTCTTCTAGTGATATTAGAAATTATTAGTCTAATGAACTTTTTTAATTTAAAATATTTCTGCCGACTGCTTTTTTGTTTTTTGTTTTTTGTTTTTTGTTAGACTCTTTGGCTGCAACATTGTTAATATTTATTGGGTTGGAAAAAAAATAAAATGAAATTAAAAATAAAATCATAAATGTTGTCACTATGCCGTCACAGTCAGCCATATTATACATTTCTTTGTAAATGTGTTTTATAGTTTTTCCTACCACTTCCCCCTCCCTCCCAACATCAATAAATAATCAAATTTTGTTTTGATTGCTTCCCTACATCTAATTGACTTTTATATGTAAAACAAAAATAATACAAAAAAAAAAAGATGAAAAAAAATTAAAAATAAAAGACAAATGGAACCACTCGAATAAAAATGTCATTTTATTAGAAATAGCTATACACAGCAACAATAATAGCCGAAATAATAAATGTCGTTGTTGTTTTTCGTTCTAGCTGCTGCTTATGTTGCTACTGTTTTTAGCCTACGGTAGTAGTTAAAGCATGTTTATAAATAGAACTATGGTATACTCTATGAGATAATTCAGGCAATAGAACGAGTAACAATTGTGATGTACATACTACAAATTTGGGTAAAAATCAGTTTGGAAATCCAAATATATATCATCCATATAATACGAGTATTTGACAATTGTATATAATCTTTCTGTAGACTACTCAAAAACTTTCAGACAGATATGTCAATTAGCGTGATCCAAATCGTGAATGATTTGGTTTTTACCTTATTTTTCAGTGCTTCTTTTACATATCATACATGTAGACGTAGTAATGGTGTTAGGAAACAACAACCAACAGCTAGAATGATACAATAAACTTTGCTACATTAGGTTATGTGTAATTTGAGAAGCACGAAAATAACAACAATTGCAACAACAGGAAGACGAAAATAAAAAACAATATTAATTGCAAAAAAAAAAAAAAAAATTGTTTTTCCAAGCCTCTACATAGTATTGCCATGTGCCACACATGTGTGAAGTAAAACTATCTGAGTGTGCAAACAAAAAATGCGTCTAAAAGAATGTTCATTCAAGGTATACATTCCCAAATAAATACATTCGATCAGTTCAATTAGTGTGTGCTAAACAAAATGATTCTAATATATTCTGTTATTGGGAGAAAAATTAACAAATATGAGTAGTTTTTTTCTTAGTTTGAATTTATGGTACTTGTACAGCACTCATCATAAAATATTTCACAATTATACGTTGCAGCAAATGTAAGATGAAGTTAGGAAACATTTCTGTAATTGGTTTTCTTGCAAAAAGCTTACAGAACTGTTTTCAACATATACAAAAAAAATTCATTGTTTAGAAAATAGAAAATCATCCACTTTTTTGGGCAGGTTTAATGTAATATTACACATTACAATGTATTTCGACTAAATGTTTTAACATTTTTCACTAAAATGTAAACAATTTTATGGTTGTCTTGTGTATATGCTATCATCACCAAAAAATGATTTGTATGCCCAGTAGACAATCGTGCAGGAGCCTTTTTTTTATAAAGTTAACTACTGTGCATTTTTGGAAATGGCTGATTAGTCGTAACTGGAAATAATAAATAAATATTAAGAAAAGTTGGGTTAGGAATCAAGCAAACAAGCAATATGTGGTATAAGTATGACTTAATTGGTCATCTATTTCATAAGGGTCCGACTTAAAAATTGTCAGAAATTTGAAGAAAACAGATTTTTTAAGCAATGCTTTTTTTTTGACAATATTTGGATATGTTTTTTTTTGCAAAAATTGTTGATTTTTTTCAAGATTCATAAATTTGAGTTTTTCATTGAAATGAAAATTTATCCTTTATCAAATATTAGTTTCCATTTCTGAGCGAAGATACTTTAAAACTCAAATATCATTTTTATCAGTGCTAAAAAATTATGGAAAATAAATTTATTATATGAGCGAAAAAAAAAATTTAATTCAAAATATTTTTCGAAAACAGATTTTTTTAATTGATGCTTTTTTTTTGGAAATACTTAGTTATATTTTTTTTTGTAAAAATTGTTGATTTTTTCAAGATTCATAAATTTTAGTTTTTCATTGAAATGAAAATTTATCGCTCATCAAATATTAGTTTCCTTTTCTGAGCGAAGATACTTGAAAACTTAAAAATCATTTTTATCAAAGTACTAAAAAAATGATGGAAAATAAATTTTATATCTAAACAAAAAAAAAATTTGAATTCAAAATATTTTTCATCTCAATTACATTAGGGAAGGCATAATGTATTTTCTCGCTGGGTAATATGCGTGAGTAATATGCTCCATAAATTGAAATAAAATGCACAAAAAAAAAAAAACGAAACAGAAATCGAAATTAAATTGAAGAAGTGTCAAAAATTTTGTCAGACAGACATTTAGTTGATGTGATGCGCCATAATATTGTATGTGTTGAATAAATAGTGTCGAATTGCGTTGGAGTGCTTGTTGTTGCAGTTGGTGCTGGTAAGCTATTGTAAACACAGTGATAAATTGATATTTATGTATTTTTTATTTATATTATTATAGTGTTGTTGTTGTTGTTGTTGTTTAGTGAATTTAATTTCATTAAGTTAGCGTCTGTGGCACGAGTCTGCATTGTATACATACATACATTTTGTCTGATATGTTTGTTTACTGAATACAAAAAAAAAAGAGAGAATATTACTCGAAATATATAGGTGCATAAATAAACTAAGATTTGCATACATTTGAAATTTTGTTTAAACAAAACAAAAAATCAACATAATATCAAGAGTAAATAAATCGATAATAAAATGATTCTTGCTCGTTTACAAAGCCAAAGGATGAGGCAAGCATGACTCATTTTCTGATATTTTTTTGTTGTTCTCTTTTCTTTTCTTTCTCTCTACCATATTTGCCACAATAATTTACCCTTGTGTTGCGTCATCAATATCGTTATGTAGCTCTCTTGCGGTAGCACTGTTGGCTATTTCAACAGTTTCTGAAGCCGGCACATTATCGAATCGTCCAGCTTTTCCAGTGCAAACTACTCAAATACAACAAGGTGGTGCCGGTGGTTTTGGTAAATCACCCGGACGACGTGTCATGCATCCAGCTTTTGCAAATGCCGGTCGTACGCCCGGTTTAGAAATATGGCGAATTGAGGTGAGTTTTTTAACAATTTTAATTTTTTATTTATTTTCATTTTAATAGTATTCAATTCAATTTTTGTTATTATTTAAAAGCACTGTTTTGTTAAGTTTAGGCTTTTTGAACATACAGTGTAAAAATATTGTGTAAAAATACTGAAAATGTAATTTAGGGTTATTATTGCAGCTTATTGTTATTTTTTATTCTTCTCTTCAGTTATTAAAATGTTGAGTTTTGGCGAACTTCATCAAAATTTTAAGTTGTATAACTCTTTTGAAGAGTTAAAGCGAATCTCCAAAAAAATGAGATTACGCTGTAATATTCGAAACAGGAAAGTAAGGAACTTAACAATAAGGAAAGTAAGGAACGTAACAATTCCGATTCTGGGATTTAATGACAGTAAATGTAAATTAAAATTAATTAAATGGATACCGTAGCTCAGTGGCTAGTGCGTTGGTCTTCTGATCTATAGGTTGTGTGTTCAATCTCCGGCTGCAACATAACTTTAATATCGAAAATATTTGTCTTTTGAACGGTACCCACCTGTCGGCAAGAAATTGGCAATTTTTCCGGCAGTAACAACCTGCTGTGAAAAAGCTTCTAAAAGAGCTCTGTGACAAAACTGAGAAAAAGCGATGTCACGAGAGGTCTGTTGTTCGGAATTGTCTAATATACTGGAAGAGAAGCTCGGCCAAAGGGCGCTTCGAGGCCACATTTACTTTTATTTAATACAAAATATGTGCGGGTCGTATTTATTCACTCTTATCTCTATTTCGAGGGTTAGGTTAGGTTATTGTGGCTGCCCTCTCTCGGAGAGGACAGACTTAGGCCAGAAAGGCCCATTGTGATACTACCGGCCTTCTCTTGGAGACCATTAGAAAGGACTTACTTATATTAGCCTATTCCGAACGGCAAAACACTTGTGACATCACTTTAACTTAGCAATTTTGGCAAATTGTTACTGCCGGAAAAATTGCCAATTCTTGCCAACAGATAGGTACCGTTCGAAAGAAAAGTCTTTTTATACCCTGCATAATGCAATATGCATGGTATATTCATTTCGGTCAGATGTTTGTGTCCACTTGAAGGAATCTCCGGAGATATAGACATAGATATATATTCGTGATCAGCGTCGATTAAATTTTCGATTTAACGATGTCCGTCCGTCCGTCCGTCCGTCCGTCCGTCTGTCTGTCACCTGGCTGGTTCGCACGATAACTTGAGTAAATATTGAGCTATTTCGATGAAATTTGGCATAAGTAATATATGATCCAAGGGTACGGAGGGGATTGATATTGGCTATGATCGGTCAATAACCACGCCCACACCAAGCATTCAAAGCGACTAACCTCGAAATTTTCAAAATCTTTAACTTGCTATAACTCACATAATATACGACTTGGGACAACAATATTTGGCACATAGACTTATATTATACTACTATATAACCTCGCCAAAAGTAGTTGAGCCACGCCTACTTTTTAGCGTAGCTCTCATACAAAGTGTCTGTACTTCTTTTAAATTGAAACAGCTGTAACTTATACAATCTTCTGTCCAGAATAACCATAATTGACACTGAGATTAACATGGTAGTCGGAAATAATATGGCAGAAAATCAGTGTGCCACGCCCACTGCTTTTTGGGTCTCCCATACAAAGTTGCGGAAATTAAAAAAAATGTTATCGGTTATAACTTGCAACCTATTAGCGTAAAATAACGAGATTTAAGGTGTTGATTAGTATTGTACGAGCAACTAGGCTCACAGAAAATGGGCGCACCACGCCCACTGTTTATTGTAGCCCCCATACAAATTTTAAATTCAAACAGCTGTAACTTCGGCAATCTTCTGTCTACAATAACCATAATTGACACTTAGATTAATATCGTAGTCGGCAAAAATCTGGCAGAAAATCAGTGTGCCACGCCCACTGTTTATCGTAGCCCCCATACAAATTTTAAATTGAAACAGCTGTAACTTCCGCAATCATCCGTCTAGAATAACCATAATTGACACTTAAATTAATATCGTAGTCGGTAATAATCTGGCAGAAAATCATTGTGCCACGCTCACTTCTTATTGGGTCTCCCATACAAAGTCGAGGGAATTAAACTAAAACTTTTAAGCTCCATAACTTACAAACCATTCAGCGTAGAATAACGAGATTTAAGGTATGGATTAGTATTGTACGAGCAACTTGGCTCACAGGAAATGGGCGCACCACGCCCACTGTTTATCGTAGCCCCCATACAAATTTTAAATTGAAACAGCTGTAACTTCGGCAATCTTCTGCCTAAAATAACCATAATTGACACTTAGATTAATATCGTAGTCGGTAATAATCTGGCAGAAAATCAGTGTGCCACGCCCACTGTTTATCGTAGCCCCCATACAAATTTTAAATTGAAACAGCTGTAACTTCCGCAATCATCCGTCTAGAATAACCATAATTGACACTTAAATTAATATCGTAGTCGGTAATAATCTGGCAGAAAATCATTGTGCCACGCTCACTTCTTATTGGGTCTCCCATACAAAGTCGAGGGAATTAAACTAAAACTTTTAAGCTCCATAACTTACAAACCATTCAGCGTAGAATAACGAGATTTAAGGTATGGATTAGTATTGTACGAGCAACTTGGCTCACAGGAAATGGGCGCACCACGCCCACTGTTTATCGTAGCCCCCATACAAATTTTAAATTGAAACAGCTGTAACTTCGGCAATCTTCTGCCTAAAATAACCATAATTGACACTTAGATTAATATCGTAGTCGGTAATAATCTGGCAGAAAATCAGTGTGCCACGCCCACTGTTTATCGTAGCCCCCATACAAATTTTAAATTGAAACAGCTGTAACTTCCGCAATCATCCGTCTAGAATAACCATAATTGACACTTAAATTAATATCGTAGTCGGTAATAATCTGGCAGAAAATCATTGTGCCACGCTCACTTCTTATTGGGTCTCCCATACAAAGTCGAGGGAATTAAACTAAAACTTTTAAGCTCCATAACTTACAAACCATTCAGCGTAGAATAACGAGATTTAAGGTATGGATTAGTATTGTACGAGCAACTTGGCTCACAGGAAATGGGCGCACCACGCCCACTGTTTATCGTAGCCCCCATACAAATTTTAAATTGAAACAGCTGTAACTTCGGCAATCTTCTGTCTAGAATAACCATAATTGACAGTGAAATTAATATCGTAGTCGGAAATAATCTGGCAGAAAATCATTGTGCCACGCTCACTTCTTATTGGGGCTCCCATATAAAGTTGAGGAAATTAAACAAAAATTTTAACCGCCATAACTTACAAACTATTCGGCGTAGAACAACCATATTGAAGGTGTGGATTAGTATTGTAAGAGCAAATATATTCACAAGAAATGATCCAGCCACGTCCATTGTTTACAGTGGCTCCCATACAGGATGACTGAATTTCTTTTAAATTGAGGAGCTGCAGCTTCTGCAATCTTCTGTCTAGAACAATCATAATTAATACTTAGGTTAATATGGTAGTTGGTCATAATCTGGCAAAAAATCAACATGCCACGCCCACTTTTTAATGGGGCTACCATACAAAGTTATACTATTCAACGTAGGACAAACAAATTTAAGGTGTGGATTAATATTGAAAATTTAATTGGATTTACAAGAAAGAGGTAAGCCACGCCAACTTTTTATATAGCTCCCATGCTAAGTCTCGGAATTATCTTAAAAACCTTCTTTAAATTATCCCTTTTAGAACTCTCATAACATACAAAGTACTTCGTCAATGTCAACCATATTTCGGGTGTAAATTAGTAGTATATGCAAAAATTGTTTCTCGAAAAGTGGAAATAAAAGAAAAGTTGGATATTCGAGTAAACTTTTTATATATAAATCTACATATGCAGGGTATAGTTTGGTCGGCCCCAGCCGACTGTAAGGAGATTTTTGATACTAAATTTTGTTATGCTTATAAATACCATTGTAATACTTAAATTGCGATGTCCAATTAAAATTTAAATTCAGAGACGATTCTAGTTAGAATTTAAACATATTACCAGCCTTCTATATTACTCCTATAACTATATATCATATCACATTATATGTAATCTATGACAATATATATATTCGTTTTTTATTAATTGCCTATTAAAAAAAGTTAAACCGGTCAGCAAAGTATACTTTTAAGCGATGTTTTATTATTGGCTATTTGCTATCGATGTTATTGGATGTTGCGATGCCAATGTTGTTTCAAACAACAAATCGTTGCTGACCTCATGTCGCTGACCTTCAATTACATGCATACATGCAGGATATACGTATGGAATGAATTTAAAATGATAGTAATTATCCTTTAATAATAATATATAATAAAAACAAAATAATAACAGCAATATATGATGGGGGTCAATGATGCTAACTACATATAATATAAAATGAGAGTAATGAGCAAGTGCATATACTTGTATGTACATATCGTATTGCAGTGAAAGAATCTTAATTTAATACATATATGTATATGTATATGTGTGCACCAATGCGTGTGGCCACGTGTAATCAGTAGAAGTAGCAGCAATACGCAGCAGCAGTTGTTGCATCAGCAACAACACGGTTAATAATAAAATTGAAAATAAAATATAAGACCGGCAATTTATTTAAACATTCCTCCTGATTACTATAGGCATTTATTAAAAATTTTTATTCGGTTACTGATGCTGCTTGTGCTACAGCTGATATATAGCTATATACATACATTCATACGTATGTGATGCTCTGTGTCAGTGCTACGTACTGTTCATTGGTATTATTGCTTCTTGAGTTGCAATAGCAACCGCGTGAATTTAATATACAATTGTACCGCAGAGAATATTGCGTTAGTATAGTATATATTTGTATGTGTGTGGGTAACATACATATGTTATGTTATGCTTATATGTGAGCAAGTGAGTCTGTATAATATTTTTTAAAAGATATTATGAATGCCCACTTGTGTGTAATTAAGTTATACATAAGTTGAATTGGCCACTCCACCTTTCAGTTCGTTCTTTCTTTTTTTTTTTTTTTTTGTATTGTGAAAAAGGAATTCAGCTTCGCTGTCGTGTATCATTGTATGTTCGTATTTATACATATGAGTCCTTTGGGATTATAGATGTTATTGTATGGGTATGCAGCAAGTGTGAAGTCATGTTGTATTTATTTTGTTGTTACGCAAAGAAAAGAAGGTGTTCAAAATAAAACAATATGCCAATAAATACACACACACACATACACCATCCATATGGATATGGATGATTTTGATTCAAGTATGTTTTTGAAGTGAATGCTTATACTTATTGTTGTTGTTGTTGTTGCTGCAACTGCTGTTGCTGTGTCAATGAGATGTGCTATGAACCATAAATCATGATTGCGAGAATGCAATCCAACTGCAATAAATGCTAGAGCTGTAATTTGAAAACATCTCAAACCCAAGCATATTATTGTGTCTACATTCATACATACGATATGTCCATGCAAAGGATAAAGGTTTTGAGCTACATTTGTATGCAAGTAAATTGGACTGCGTATCTGATTTTCAATTCTGTGGTTTTCAATGCAGCATATATGTTACCTACACATATTCATGTATACACAAGAATGTGCGAAATATTCGTATGTAAATTATTGACGTTGATAGCATTACTTTGCTTGTGGATTCCCGCTGTCAAATGACAATTATAGTGGTATGCTAACTACTATGTACTATGTGCGGCATTAAAATATGTCATTTCCTGTAATTGTATACATGTAGTTGTATATATACATGAGAACACATGAAATACTTGATTTTATTGAAAATTTGTGATTAATTTAATAAAAATTTACGTACTTGCTTAAAAAAAAAATACCTTTATTATCTTTTCCGCCCCAAAAGGTGAACTTTTGCGCTACTGCTACAGAACATTAATAGTTTTTTTCCATCTAATGCCGCCTTTAGTGTCAAATTACTGCCAGCACATTATTGACAGCAACAAATTTCCGTTAAAATGTTTTGAAAAATCTCTGTGAGAAAATTGTAAGAATTATGTCAAAATAAATGTTTTTTTTTCATCCATAAAATGTTCACCTTCTATATTATGTTATATGTAGGTGAGCTCATATGCGAACGTTTCCAATTCGATTGTCTGAACACTAATTGATGAGTATGTGTCATAAATCTGTTGATGACAGATGACTGACAATAAGCATTTTTTTCATTCCCTAAACTAAACAATACACATCTTATATGTGTGTGTGTATGTGTTCAAGTGTTTGAGATATTTTCTGTAATTCAAGTTCAAGCTTTTTATACAATACATATGTATATACCACATATTATTTAAATGCTTTTCTCTAATTAAGAAAATATAAATTTATTGCTAATGAAAATATCAATAGACCATTTAATGTACATAAATATATACCAGACCAGATATAAACACTTTTATGCATTGAATGTTGTTTACTGCCTTATTATGACATTTCATATGATTTCGTCAAAACCAAATTTTAAACGAAATATTTGAAATGAAAATACTTTCCATCAAATGTATACTTCAGAAGATGATGAGAACACATTAAATAATCGGCAGTCATCAAGATGCTTGAGATTTAAAAAAAAAAAATATGTCTAAAATGGATTTAATAACAATTTAATGTTTTAAAAAGCAATTTCATATGAGCATCACAAAAAAAAGACTTGTTGATTATGAAAAAAAAAAAAACGTTTTCATAATTTGTATACAAATAGATAAATAGATAGATAAACATACGTACATATTAATTGAAAAATTTACTTATGGTTGAATGATATATAGTGCATTCTTAAGTACATCGTTTATTGTTCATATTTGTATATTTATTATATATAGTCTTACTATTTCACATTGTTTACTCAATAATGCATGCAATATATTTCACTTACATGTTTCGCAAGTTTTCTATTTTAAATGCATAAACAACCATTTTTTTTTCGTTGCATACACTTAAAAGTATAACTGCTACTGAATAGTGATGTAGTTTAAAGATATCATTACATGTGAGTACATTTAGTACTTAGATGTGATTTCAATGGGTACATACTAAGTAGTAGAGGGTGATTTTTTTAGGAGCCTTCGGATTTGATTTAAAAAAAAAAAACACATAAAATTTAGAAAAATATATGAAATCTTTATTTGAGTCGAGAGAACGGTCTAAATAATTCAATGTTTAAAGATGATTTCATGTAAATGTTGACCGCACCGTTGCGGGCTTGTCGCTATAGACATGAGCCTTAACATAGCCCTACAAAAAACAGTCTAAAGGTGTTAAATCGTACGATCTAGGCGTCCAATTGACCGGCCCCCAAACGTGAATTAAACTGTTCACCGAATTCGCCTCTCAATTGGGCCGTTGTTTCGCATGCTGTGTGGCATGTGGCACTGTCTTGTTGAAACCACATGTCAGTCAAGTCCAGCTCTGCCATTTTGAGCAAAAAAAAAAAAGTTTGTAATCATAGCACTGTAGCGCTCGACATTCACAGTGACGTTCCTGCCTTCGTCGTCTTTGAAAAAGTACGATCCAATGACGCCACTACGGCTCATAATCCATACCAAACAGTGTATTTTTCGGGAAGCATTGGCAGTTCTTGCAATGCTTCTGGCTGCTCTTCACACCAAATACGGCAATTTTGATTGTTCACGTATCCATTCAACCAGAAATGAGCTTCATCGCTGAACACAATTTTCGGATAAAAATGTGGATCGAACCGAGTATTAATTTTAATAATAAAGGTCGATTCGTGGTTAAATTATAGACCAAACTGAACATGTTTGATAATAACATGTTACACGAAAACAGCTGAGCTGCCAAAAACAGCGTTGCCAAAAAGAAAGTTGCTAAAAAATCACCCAGTAAAAGTACTCAAATTTTGATGCCATAATAAATTTTCGTCTATTTTAATTTCAAATGATCCTATCCCATTTGTTGAATGAATAGTTTTATACAATTATTTCAGTACATTATTTCTTACGGCGAAATCCTTCAAATATTACTTCTCGAAATTTCCATGTGTCATACTTGGACCCTATATGATAGATCTATAAAATAAAAAAATAAAAAAAAAAAAATAAAAATATTTGAATTGCGTTCCACTCTAGAACAATTTTAGGCATAAGCGAACTATCTTTTTACTATCGTATAGAAATACATATTTCTTTCATTAGAGATTATTGATTGGATGAATTTCTAAACAATGCTATGTGTTCCATTGTATAATAGACACTCATCCAATATTTATCGTATATCGATATTCAAAATCATCTGCCATATCGGTATGATGTTAATTCTACACAATAGAGTCATCGCGCTTTCTATAAAAATAATTAATTTGACAAATGAAGTTTGACATTGGTTCTGATCTGTGATACAATGATGTTGCCACATATAAAAGTCTCGCTAAAATGTTATCTATAATTGAATAGCTACAAGTAATAAATGGTTAGTTATAAAAATGCATAGATCATAGATATAACATCACTAAATAACAACTAGTAACAATTACATGCAATACTTTCTGCATAAGCAATTATTTATAAAAAAAAAAAAAAACATTGAAGAGATGGTGAGGAATGTGAGGAAAATATTTTTCATGTTAATTTCTATTTTCTTTTTATGATAATTTAGTAGCTATTAAAAGTGTATAAAGATATACTACATACTCGTATATAAGTACAAATTCTATGGTAATAAATATATCTGCATAAAGTATTTCTATTGTTTATAATAATTATTTTTTATTGTTTTTCTTTTGATTTTTCTTTTTTTTTTTTTTTTTAATATTAATTTTTCACTCTATATTATATTAGTATGTAATCATTATGAAAATGTATATTTTTAATGATTATTGATGTGAATGAGTGTGTGGGCTTGAGCTCCGTATGTCTTCTATGCGTAGCAGTTTGATGTGTGGGGGCGTGTATATGTCAATGTGTCAATATGAATATCAGTGGAATATTCGAATGAATGTGATGCCAGACACGTAGTCAAGTTTTTGATGTTGTTTTTTTTTCCGTCTTCTTAAGATTAACGAGCTGATAGAGTGAAATATTGGCATGAAAATAAGTTTACGTTTTGTTTCATTGTTTCAAAAAAAAATGAAAGAAATTCATTTCTAAACAAATTAACCATAAAACTTAAAATTTTAAAATGCTTGGAATTATTGTTTTTTTTTTTTTCTTTTTTCATTTTCAGAATTTCGAACCAGTGCTATATCCCAAAAATAATTATGGCAAATTCTATACAGGTGACTCCTTCATCGTATTAAATGTAAGTTAAAGAATCGATTAAATATTTATATTCTACATGATTTTAACTACATAATAATAGTAGATTTTTCTAATTTTTTTTTTATGAATTTTGAAAATGATTAGCCAATATATATTTTATATATAATCTCATGCTTGTTGAGCAAAGTTCGCAACTGAAGTGAAGTCTTAGTGAATTTTCTTTTGGCTTCACTTAAACTCACGTTAAAGCATATAATACTACAAATATATTTTATAGATAGAAAACTTATTAAAAGGTTCAGCTAATTGCACCTGAGGGGTAACAAACAATTTTTTATATTAATGTGCTTCATGCTTCATAGAAGTAATTAAACGATGTTGCGGGTTTCATTTAAAAATGAACTGTGATTTATTATAGGATGATTTTCAAAATTCTTCCGATTCATATGGTGGAATCCCTTCAAAAAATCGTTGGTACTTCGAACAAACATTATTTCGGTTTATTTTAATATAATTTTTGTGTATTTGTATTATCTAAAATCATTCATTTGGCTAAACAAATAATTTTTTCATACAAAATCCAATTCTATAAGCACTTTTTAATAATACTTCAGCCTATGATCGACTATAGATAGAGCAAAAATATGTTTTGGATTATTATAAGATGAATCCAAGTCAATTTTTAATAGGAAATAGCTGTATATTTTCCTTGAGGTCATCTAATATACATGTGTAAAGGAGCATCGAAATAGTGACAGCATATAGGTGCGTTGCTTTTGAGCGACAAAAAGAATAAAGCCATGAAAAATCATGTGAATCAAGTGCAGTTTTTTATTTTTTATACATTCACACACACACACACACACACGTACACACTAAGGATAAGTAGTTGTATAATAGTCACCTGAGAAGGTATTTAATACTTTTACATGCAGCAGCAATAAACTTTATTTGGTAAGATACGTTACCACATGCTGTTTGTGTGTGTGTGTGTGAGAATTGCAGGATATAGTCTCGCACATGTGTATAGGTAAGTGATGTCATCTATGTGCTGTTACAGCTGCTGGCTATAGGTATATGAACACGTTTATAACGATGACGATTTCATGATTACGTGCTTTATGCATTTATAGATATGTAGTATGTTGTTGTTTTTGTTTTTGTTTTTTTTTTTTGTACTTACCTTGCACTACTACTTCTACATAGTACCAATACTATTTTGTTTGCTTACACAATTCAGACTGTCGAAAGTAAAAAAGATAAAAGGCTCTCATGGGATGTACACTTTTGGTTGGGCTCCGAAACTTCGGTCGATGAGGCTGGTGCTGCTGCCATTTTAACAGTGCAATTGGATGACCTACTTAATGGAGATCCTGTACAGCATCGCGAGGTTCAGGATCATGAATCTCAAATGTTCTTGAGTTACTTTAAAAATGGTATGTATGCATGTATGCATGTATGTATGTATGTATATAGATGTTTAAAAGCAAGTATGCACATATGTATGTATATGAGTGGATTGTACTCAAAGCTCTATAGTAGATAATGTACATAGCGGCAAATTACGATTACATTTATGTACTTTTTTGTTTGTTTGTTAAAAAGTGTTTTTTTTGTTTTGTGCCACCATCAAGCAATATTTTAAATTTCAACTACGTTTTCATTCCTTCAAGGTGGTTCCTTTTTAATGGTGTTTTATATTGTTAGCTGGTTGGTTCGTTGATTGGTTGCTTCGTTGGCACAAACTTTTACATACTGTTACCCCAATGTAAATTGTAAAAAATGATCTTTTGGCAATTATTGTACAGAAAGAAACTTTTGCAAACTATGGAAAATGCTGAAAAATACTTTTCGAGTATTCTATTGTTGGGAACTATTAAAAGTTTGTTGTATATTCGCACGTTCATAAATATTTCTTATTGAACATCATTATGGTTTTCTTATGAAAGCTCTTAGAAAAAGGTGAGCTACGCAAATGAGAATAGCACTTAAATGTTTTTTGAAAATGTGGAAAATATTTTTATTTATATTTTTTTTTCTCTACTTGATTTTTTAAAGGTTCTCTTGTGAGGCTTTTGAGTGTTGAAACTTGCGATATGCAATATTTTCAAGCATTTTTTAGGAGCTAGGGTCGAATACATTTAATAACTCATATAATTGTTTACTAATATTTTCATTAAGAAGTAAGGACTAAAAGAAATAAATTAAGCCGACTTTGAAAATAGTACTAAAATCGAGATAGGCTTAAAATATACGAAGGCGGTCCCAGAACTACCCTACCTAACAAAGAAAACACAACAAATTTGGGAAATTTTTTCTTTATTTCTCAATATAATCTCCTTTTAGCTCTATACACTTTTCCCAGCGATATTCTATAGCTTCGATACCCTGTTTATAATACGATGAACTGTCTAGCTCATTAAAATAGCCATCTACCGCAGACTCTTCATTGCTTGCAAATCTTCTGCTACCAAGTCATTTTTTCAAATTTGGAAATAGAAAATAATCCAAAGGAGCAAAATCTGGCAAATAAGGTGAGTGCTGAAGCAATTCGAGCTATAACTCATTGATTTTGGCCATCGCAATAGTGAATGTGGGTGCCGTAGCTCAGTGGTTAGTGTCTTCGCCTTCTGATCTGTAGGTCGTGGTTCAATACCCGGCTGATGCATAACAAATTTAAAATCGAAAAGACTTTTCTTTCGAACGGTACTCACCTGTCGGCAAGCAATTGGCAATTCTTCCGACAGTAACAACTTGCCATGAAAAAGCTTCTAAAAAAAGAACTCTGTGACAAAGCTCAGAAAAAGTGATTTCACAAGTGTTCTGCCGTTCGGAACCGGCTAAAATAAGTAGGTCCATTCTAATACTGTCCAAAATTTAACACGCACAACAGTAATGGAAGAGAAGCTCGGCCAATGAGCCCTTTGGGGCTTTAAGTGCCACATATTTATTTTTATTTTTATAATAGTGGATGTGTGAACTGGTGTGTTGTCTTGATGAAACAACACTTCCTTTTTCCCCAAATGCGGAATTTTTTCTTTAATTTCATCACTTAGACGCTTCAACAAATTATAATACTCGCCGTTGATTGTTTTTCCTTGCCTGCAGATGGAGCTGTCTTCGCCTTCTTTGGCTACGATTTTCCCCTTTCAGTTCACTGTTTTGACTGCTCCTTTGTCTTAGGTGTGAAGTGGTGGACCCATGTCTCATCCATGGTTACGAATCGACTCAAAAACTCGGCATTATTACTGTAAAACATCGCCAAACACTCAAATGAAAGTATTAAATTACATAACGGTGACCAATTTTTTCGATGTTTACAAATTCACTCAGGTCGTTAACTTTCGATGGCTCCAAAAAACAAATACTAAACAACGTGGCACCTTGAAATTTAAAACATATGTTTTATAAGGCTGCCACTTTTCACCACAGTAATTTTTTTCAAAGCACTGCCGGCATGTATATGTCAGGTCATAGTTCTGGGTTCCACCCTCGTACTAGACCAAGAACTTTACTAAAATTTTTTTTCCAAATATTTTTTTAACAAGTTTCCCTTTTACATATTTTTGCTTATGTTTAAATTGTATTCCATCTCATATGGTACGATATATGGAATAATTTTGTATCGCAACTAACAATCATATCTATCCATTCCGTCACACACACAGGTATACGTTATGAACAGGGCGGCGTTGGCACTGGCTTCAAACATGTCGAAATAAATGCCGGTGGTGAGAAACGTCTCTTCCAAGTGAAAGGTAAACGTAATGTACGTGTACGTCAAGTCAATTTATCCGTGTCATCGATGAATAAGGGCGATTGTTTCATACTCGATGCCGGTCATACGATTTATGTTTATGTTGGTGCACAAGCAAAACGTGTTGAAAAATTGAAAGCCATTAGTGCGGCAAATCAAATTAGAGATCAAGATCATAATGGTCGTGCAAGAGTTGACATTGTTGGTAAGTGAAACGAGAATGATATTCAGATTATATTGCAGATAATGTACATATTTGCTCTTTTGCAGATGAATTCAGCACTGAAATGGATAAAGAGAACTTCTTTAATATTCTTGGTTCCGGTTCACCACATGATGTACCAGATGAGTCAACAGCCGAGGAGGATGGTGTATTTGAGACGGCCGATGCTAATACAGTTACACTCTATAAGGTTACTGATGCCAGTGGCAGCTTGAAAATTGACAGTATTTCATCGAAGCCCTTACGTCAAGAAATGTTGGATACACGCGATTGCTTCATTTTGGATACCGGTTCTGGTATTTTCGTATGGATTGGACGTGGCTCCACGCAGCGTGAAAAATCGGATGCTATGATAAAAGCACAAGAATTCTTACGCACTAAGAAATATCCAGCATGGACAGAAATACATCGTGTCGTTGAGGGCGCCGAATCGGCACCGTTCAAACAATACTTTGCCACATGGCGTGATGTGGGTATGCAACATACTCGTTTGGTACGTTCCGCTATGGGCTACGATACTGATGATTCTGAAATCAGTATTGACGATGTGGATTATGTTGTGAATAATTTGAAACAACGTGGTGGCAAAGCTATTGGTTTCATGCCCGATCAAGGTCAAAATGGTGTCGAGGACATTGTTCAATATGTCGTGAAGGCCGATACAGATGAGGTTATACGCAATTCTGTTAAATACGAATACAACATGCCATTACTTGGTTTTGGTTCGTACATTATACCATATAAGTTCACCGATAAACACGGTGATCCATGCACTGTCATTTATGTTTGGGAAGGTGTAAAGGCCCATGAAGCTACTAAGAAGAGGGCCTTCGAAGATGCCATGAAGATGGCTATGGAGATGAATGGCGTGTTGGTGCGTACCACACAGAATCATGAACCCAGACATTTCCTAATGATGTTCAATGGCAAATTGATGACAACATTCGATGGCAAAGAGGAACGCGTACAACTGTTCCGTATTCGTGGCACCGACGCCAAGGATGTACATGCCAGTGAGGTGGTTGCTGATTCATCGTCATTCGCTTCGAATGATGTCTTCGCTTTGGTCACTCAAGAAAATCATAAAGTATACATTTGGGTTGGTTTGGTAAGTTGAATATTATTCTTATTTTATTTTTTTTTTAATGCAGTAGATTATAATTTTTAATAATTCTTTAATTTTCCTTAGGGTGCTTCATCTTTTGAAAAAAAATTGGCACATGAGCGATTCGATCATTATTGGCCCGATGCCCAATTGGAAGTGATTGAAGAAGATGCAGAACCAACTGAATTTTGGGATTATGTAAATGGTGAGGGAGTTTTCGATCGTACTGTTTTGGATTATGGTGCTCCCATATTAGAGCCGAGACTCTTCCATATTCGTTTAACGGGCAATTATAACATCAAATTTGAAGAAATTGCACATTTCGAACAGGAGGTGAGTTTTAAGGAATAGATGGGGAAGGTAAAAATGAGTATTTGTAAATATTGGGTTTGGGGGAAAAGTATCGGGCGTATTTTTAGTTTTAGTGAAATTGTGATGTTTTAGTGAAATCTGTGCAGATTAAAAACATTTTTGGGAAATTTTAAAAAGAACAATATTCACCACTTTTTGGAGGACTCTATCGAAATTGGAAGAGCTGAATAGACTTGATCATTTGTTTCTGATCCTGCAAAATTATTCTTCTGATGTGAAGATGACCAGAAATATAACAAATCGTCATTAATATTTACCATAATAAAAACCATTAAAGTTATAAAAAGAAATATTTTGACCGATAAGACTTAGATTGGCCCAGATTTCCTCAATTCAATATTTGTGTATTATCGTAATTATATTATAATTACTTAATTATCTTTTGGTTGCAAAGGATCTCGATGTTGATGATGTTATGCTTTTGGATGGTGGTGATGAATTATATATGTGGGTCGGTGCTGGTGTTACTGAAGAAGAAAATGAAGGTATTCTCGAATTGGCCAAGGTAAGTTTGCTTTACGTTATCATTTGCAAAATTCTCTCTTATTTTGTATTGTATTATTCTGGAATTTTCTATAGAAATATATCAATATTGAGCCAACACATCGTACTTTTGATACGGTTAGCATTGTACGTGTTGCACAGCAACATGAACCGCTATTTTTCAAGCGTATGTTCCCCAGCTGGGATGATGGTTATTGGAAGGTTAGTTTTAAATTCTATGACTAAAAATGTTATTATTATTGCTTGTTACTCATATTTGTTTGTATGTATTTTCGTTTCCGTTTGTTTATTATGTGTATTGGTAGTATGCATGTATGTAATGAATTAAAACGCTTATTAAAAAATCGATCATAACACTATTTTACATTATCATAATATGTATGAAAACAAAATTAACCAAATAAAATGTCAGTTTAAGTTAAAATGTAAGTATAAAATAAATTGAATTTATTTATTGTGCATTTTTATTTTATTATTTATTGTCCGTGTGTATTTGTATTAGAAAAAATAGCTCAACTGGGTAAGTGCATGATTTATGTTTGTAATTTTTTGTTAGCATTTATTTATTTTTGTTTTGTTTCGGCTTTTGTATCATATATGAGTAATAACAAAATATAAAATATGAAATTTTTTTCATTATATTAAGACATTTCAATATATTTTCATTTGAAATACAAAATTTTAATAAAATTTTTACTTTTTACTTCACTTTAGACTGTTCCATCATATGAAGAGGTTAAAAAGCAGATAAAGGAAGCTAATGAGAATTTTGACCAGAATGATGTTTAACGATGTGAATGTCAAAAGAATTGAGAATTGAGAATGGAGAATGCCATGAATACCAAAATAATTATGTATTTTTTTTTCCAAATACCAAAATGCTTTATTTTTTTCTAATGAACAAATATTACATATATACACACACACACATACATATTACGATGAATTTATTATAAAATAAAATTGAGAAAAATTATATTCTTAAATAAAATACATAAGTTTATATTAAATTTTTTAATTTATTTTTTTTTTCTTACTTTATCGGTAAAAGTCATATATATGAAAAGATATCCATTTCGCGATTTCAAAAGTATAGGGCTAGAATTCGACATCTGTCAAACTGAGTTGTTAAAACAATTTCTTTCTTTTTCAGTTCAAAGTCTGACATTTGCGAAAATGGATCGCTTAACTATCGCACAACGCATTAAAATTGTAAAAACCTACTACAAAAATGGTGATTCTGTCACAGCCACATATCGTGATTTAAGAGGAGATTATGGTTTACATAATCGTCCAACTACGCAAGCAATTGGCAAAATTGTGAAGAAATATGAAGAGACTGGATCGGTTACAGATATTGTAAGGCCTGTGCATCATCGTTTCGCTCGTACCACCGAAAATATCACTGCTGTAAGTGAAAGTGTTGCCGAAGACCCGAATGTGTCGATTCCTCGTCGTTCTCAGGAATTAGGACTGTCTTACGGCACATTATGGCGTATTTTGCATTTGGATCTACACCTACATCTATATAAAATCCAGCAAACACAACAACTGAAGCCAGCTGACCATTCACAACGTCGTAGATACGTCGAATGGGTGCTTGAACAACAGGCGGTGGACGGCGATTTTTCGAACAAAATTTTCTTCAGCGACGAAGCACATTTCTCACTCGGTGGGTATGTTAACAAACAAAATTGTCGTATTTGGGGTTCTGAGAATCCTCAAGTAATTGAAGAGAGGCCACTACATCCACAAAAAGTCACTGCTTGGAGCGCTCTTTGGTCCGGAGGTGTGATTGGACCTTACTTCTTCGAAACCGACGATGGAACGACTGTCACCGTCAATTCGGAGCGTTATGGTCATAAGATAACCGACTTTTTTTTGCCTGCTATTGAAGAATACGACTTAGAGAATATGTGGTTTCAACCAGACGGTGCCACATGCCACACAACTCGAGCGAATATGGCTTTATTGCAAGAGAAATTTTCTGGCCGCGTAATTTCTCGTCGTGGCGATATCAAGTGGCCACCAAGATCATGCGATTTGACACCGCTTGACATTTTTTTTGTGGGGCTACGCGAAAGACCGTGTTTATGCAGATAAACCTTTAACTCTTGAGCACCTAAAAACCAACATTCGTCACGTTATGGCTGAGATACCGCCCAATATGTGTCAAAAAGTGGTCGAAAATTACCTCAAAAGAATCGATGCTTGCAACAATTCGCGTGGTGGTCATTTAAATGATGTAGTATTTCACACATAATGTCAACGTTCAAACTTTATAATAACAAAGAAATATCATGATAAAAAATATTTTATACGTGTTTTATTTACATTTACTTTTGAAACAGCAAAATGGATAACCCTTTATGAATGCCAAATGACCAGAGAGCATACCTTTGAACTTGTACTAATGTACCAACCTTTTGTAATTCTATTTATCTGCTTTGAACTAATTGAACCAGTGGCATATCGATTGTATATTCAAAATCGGTTTTCCATTTCATTAAGCCCAGGAATTGCTGTGGTCGAGTGTTAATTTAATTACATGATTGCACATTAGCATATTTGAGATTTTTTTTTACGAATACCAACATACTTATTCATATGTAACACACATATGTACATATGTAAACTCACCTTCCACACATTGAATGCTAAATATGTTGTATATGTATGTGGATATTAGGTACATTTATAACTATTGTCAATACGTAGCATTATTACGATAGTAACATAAGCAACAGTTGTTACATTTAAATATTCACACCACCGCATCAATTGATAATACCAAAAGAGGCACTACCAACACCACAATGGCATTAGTATGCAACAGTTTGAATATGCTTCTACTTTAAATATGGTCGTTATGTTTCACTTCCGATTTAACAATATGTAACTATCTACTACATCACATAGGCACACTCATATATACGTATGTAGTATATTGTTGCAATAATGTTTTTGTCCCATTGTTGTCAATATACTTAGTTAACATGCATTAAGCAACCAATGCAACAGTTGCTATGGCCAATGAGAAATTGTAGGTAATAGAAAAATGGAAAAAGAAAGATATTTATTCTTCTCATTTAAATGTCCTTAACGTAATTGTGTACTAAAGGATCTGTTCATGTTGGAGTTAAGTGTTCGATTGATGCATCATAATCTATTAATGACAGGTAACATTAAGAAATTGATACAGATTTGAGCTACGCGAGCTGTTAAGGAGCGGTACAGAGAAAATGGAAGTGCGGAGAGGTCTTTTCAGGCGCTAGAGAACAGAGAGCAAGACAGACGCGATTGTAAGGAGATAGAGAAGTGTTAAGGCAATGAGAATGAGACTCGAAAACTCTTTGAGATGATCAAACACTTGAGTGGCGGTTTAAATCACGGCGTCTCTTCCTGTCTTGTCAAAAATGGGAAACTGGTTGCAGATGTCCAAAGTGTACTTAAGTTATGGAGGGAACACTTCTTTAGGTTACTGAAAACCGATGCATCGAGCAATACCGCCAGTAGATAAGATTGAAAAACAAGAAAGATGCAGGTGCGATTCGTCTACCTGTCGAGTTGTTTGAGACCGGAGTTGATGAGCTGCTTACCAGCATGAAACAGCTTATAAGAGTAGAATATGATTGGATGAAACCATGTCCGATGATTGGAGGCTCACTGTTCTCTGTTCCGTACATAAGAAAGGAGATCCCACAATTTGCGCCAACTACCGTGGAATATGTCTTCTTAGAATCGCATATAAGGTTCTATCGAGCATACTGTGTGAAAGATTAAAATTTAACAACTTGATTGGACTTTATTAGTGTGGCTTTAGACCTGGTAAATCTACCATCGACCATCTACACTGCGCCAAATTCTGTTATTAACTTATATTTGTTTAACTTAAGCTTCTTCCAATTCTAATTAATACAATTTTTTGAAAATTTATAAATCTACAAGTTACCAAAATCTTTTTATTAACTTTAAGAACTTTTAAAAATCTAATAGAAAAAATTCATGATGTTAACTTGCGTGGATATTATTGTAGTACAGGGTGATTTTTTAGCAATTTTCCTCTTGGCAACACTGTTTTTGGCAGCCCAGCTGTTTCTGTGTAACATGCTACTGTCAAACATGCGCAGTTTGGTCTATAATTTAATCAAGAGTCGACTTACAAACAATCAACGCTTTCAGATTATTGAATTTTATTATCAAAATTTATGCTAATTTATTTTATGGTCAGTTTGGGTGACCTTCTGAGGCGGCTATTCGGAATCTTGTGAATAAATTTCGCACCACAATGACATTATTGGACATTAAACCACCAACATGCATACATAGAGTGCGGACAGAAGAAAATATCGTAGCTGTATCCGCCAGTGTTGTTGATGATCGTGATTTATCGATTCGGCGCCGTTTGCAGCAATTGGGCCTCTGATACTGCACTACGTGGAAAATTTTGCGGAAGGATTTGGGTGTAAAATCTTCTAAAATACAGCTGGTGCAAGAATTGAAGCCACACGATTTACCACAATGGCTAACTTTTGGTGAATGAGCGCAATTTTTATCGGCAAATTGTGTTCAGCAACGAAGCTCATTTCTGGTTGAATGGATACGTGAGCAATCAAAATTGCCATATTTGCTGTGAAGAGCAGCCAGAAGCATTACAAGAACTGCCAATGCATCCCAAAAAATTCACTGTTTGGTGTGGATTATGGGCCGGTGGCATCATTGGATCGTACCTTTTCAAGGATGGCGAAGGCAGGAACGTTACTGTGAATGATTTTTAGCATAAAATGGAAGTGCTGGACTTGGTTGACATGTGGTTTCAAGAAAACGATGCCACATGCTACACAGTACACGGAACAATGGCCCAATTGAGGAGCGAGTTTGCTGAACAGTTTATTTCACGTTTGGGGCCGGTCAATTGGCCGCATAGATCGTGCGATTTATCGCCTTTAGACTATTTTTTGTGGGGCTATGTTAAGGTTCATGTCTATAGTGACAAGCCCGCAACGGTTGACACAATGGAAGCCAATATTGAAGAATTTATTTGTGAGATACCGGCCGATATGTTGGAGAGAGTATGTTGCACTCAGCGTATGAACCATTTGAGATGCAGCTGCGGTCAACATTTACATGAAATCATCTTTAAACTCAAATAAAGATTTTCTTTAAATTTTATTAAATTTTATTCTTTAAATTTTATGTTGTTTTTTTAAATCAAATCAGAAGGCTCTCAAAAAATCACTTTGTAATTATAATATCATCATGCTATTAATGCATTTAGAAATTTTGTATACAACCTTCACGATGCAATGTAAATAATTTAAATTAAATCAAATTACAAGGATTTTCAACATGGTTGAACACAACCCCAAGTATACAAATCAAATATTAGAATTTACATAAACCTAGTTGTGTGCCGTAGCTCAGTGGTTAGTGTGTTCGCCTTCTGACCTGTAGGTCGTGGTTCAATCCCCAGCTGATGCATAACAAATTTAATATCGATAAGATTTTTCTTTCGAATGGTACCCATCTGTCGGCAAGCAATTGGCAATTCTTCCGACAGTAACAACTTGCCATGAAAAAGCTTCGAAAAGAACTCTGTAACAAAGCTCAGAAAAAGTGATGTCACAAGTGTTCTGCCGTTCGGAACCGGCTAAAATAAGTAGGTCCCTTCTAATACTGTCCAAATTTAAGACGCACAACAGTAATGGAAGAGGCCAATGAGCCCTTTGGGGCTTTAAGTGCCATATATATATATATATATATATATATATATATATATATATATATATATATATATATATATATATATATATATATAGTTGTTCTATTAATGTAGGAATGTGTAATATAATGCAGTGAATAATTATAAATACAAAGTAATCCCAATCAGTTTTTCATTACACTAAGCATGTAAATGACTAGTTTGTCTATTTGCTTGTAAAGCCATCATAACACTTCAATGTTTCCATAGTCATCGTCATTATTGCTAATATCATAATCATCATAATCTTCATTATTATTTTTATTATTGTAGTTGTCGTCGCCACTGTCGCTATTGCTTTTATCTCTTTACCAATCGTATTGCATATAAAGACGACATTAACTAGTTGACTCATATGCCAATGATATTCATATTTCTCCTATCACTCCTATCCATTTGTATAGTCGCCATCATCATCATCATCATCATCATCATCATCATCATCCTAGCTGATATAATCGTATAAAACGTATGTGATATTTTGCTTCCATGCAATCTGATGCGATTGCAACAATAATGCGCTCAACATTTATTATTGCAGGTACCCACGTTTGTTAAGCACAATGATGTGTTGTAATATTTGCGTTTTCGAAAGTGAGGGTCTTTTATAACATACCCAGAGCACAGTTCGCAGTGTCACATTCCTGTACAAATTGATTTCAATTCTTCAATGAGTTTTTTCTAAATTATTTCTAATGTCCTCGTGATAGGATAAAAATATTGATATCTAAATTAGCTAATCACTGCAAACGAAAAGTCACGGAAATATATGCGCGAAATAAGGTTAGATGTACTCTGCACCACAATATGTGCAATGTAATTATTGTTTAACAATTTGACATTTCATTTTGGCAATATTTTTTAGCTGACAAAAGAAAACTCTCGAAGGAAACAGTGTAATTTGAAATTATATACAGATTTTATGATGCACAAATAATACATAAAATTAAAAAATAATAGTTCTAGAACAAAATTTTTTATATTTTACTTAAGGTTACTTCTGTCAAGATTATGGCATAAATTTTCACAATTTTTGGCCAATAGGCAAACACTGTGCGTTGGTTGTTTGGGACAACGACACTGTGTATGTTAAATGCTCATAAGTTAGCAGCTTTATTTATGACAAGCCAACACGTGATGTTGCTTCAGGTTCACGTGTTTTGAGGTCATATTGCAGATACATACCTAAAGGTGATATATAGTGTAAGTATATACATACTTACACTAGGTTTATATCCATAGAGGTAGGCCGATGTGGCAATTAAATGGTTTTATATGAGATGGCTTCGTTTGTATGGCACATGTTGTAAGTACATTTAACAATAAATATTACAGTGTTAATGAAATTGTGAGAGAGAGAGTGAGAGAGAGAGAGGGAGAGAGAGAGAGAGTGAGAGAAAGAGAGAAGCCATTCTATAATGGAAAAAAGTAATACAATTGAAATAAACTGATTTTCTTGAGATTGAAACTGGAGTGAGAGAGAGAGAGAGAGCGAGAGAAAAGATTTCATTTGAATTTAAAACATTGAAAAAATATATCACAATTGAAATGTTAATACGAAAGTTTTTGACAAATTCTAATGAAGATGAATGCAAAATAAAATTAAACTATTTAACTAGCAAATACTTTTAGTTATACTACCCTCATTCGTACGGTTGTCGTTCGTTAGCTGTTCACATTTTGAACAAAGATATGATTCATTAACGGTTGTAGAATTGTATCACATTTAAATTGCATTCACTATACATAGTATGTATGTATGTGTGCATGCGTGCGTGTGTGCATATATTTTAAAATTAGCTATGAAACATATTCAAGTGAGTTGTAAAATATAGCATGCATGGCGTGCAAGCTTCTATTGAAAAATCAACAAAAAGGAGAACAAAGCCAATATGAAAATTTTATTGTATTTCATGCAGTGACGTTGTCAAAATGTGTTTACGGTTAAAATGCTTTAAAATACTCACTCACTTTACAATAATTTGTTGCATAAATATAGGCGCATAAATGTACATATATAGGAGTACGTTTAACTGCAAATAAGGCTACTCAGTTCAGGAATTTATGTATATGTATGCGTATTTTTTTTTTTTTTTTTGCGATAATCCATTTCTTGTTAGTTAGCACGCAACTTGAACAAAAAGTGTAGTAAATACAATACAGCTACATATAAATTGAAGCTTAACTATATTTGCATTATTTGCACCTTGTTTGCGAGCGCTTAACCGCAAATGTGTGATAAAATACTCTGTCACGTACTAACATACGTAAATAAATACATGATGTGGCATAAGAAAAAAAAAGTGTGCAGAGTACATATACGTGAACTGTCGACTTGTAGTTTAATGCATGCGTTAATTGAATACTTCCATATCCAACACAGGAGGTGAGGTTAGTAAACCAACTCTTTACATTTTACGATGATTAATATCAGAAATTTTTGATGTTGAATATTGAGGTCGTTGGTGTAAATTTCGACCAATGGCATTATTTGAAAAATACAAAAGTTTCTTTAGAAAATGCGTGGAATTGGA
Source organism: Megamerina dolium (assembly GCA_963854835.1). NCBI lineage: Eukaryota > Metazoa > Arthropoda > Insecta > Diptera > Megamerinidae > Megamerina > Megamerina dolium. Next base: position 12,281,124 of record OY978526.1, on the reverse strand, counting down.
TGAAAAATCAGTCATGCTTACGAAAATATGAAGCTAGTAAATTGAAAGTCGTTAAGAAAACATGATTTTAATAAAAAAAAGATATTTTAAAAAATGGCTGCAATCGAATGATAATCCCTCCTACCTTCCATACAAAAGTATGCTTCCGCATTCATACTTTCACACACTGTATACGAAAATATAAAGCTAGCGAACTGAAACTCAGTATGAAAAGTTAATTTTACGCAAAGATAAACATATTCGAAAATGGGTAAAATCCGATAAAAATAACTGTTAGCTCTCATACAAAAGTCTGATTTCGTATGCATATTTCCACACTTTGCACACGAAAAAATATAGCTATTGCACTGGGAGTCGGTAAAAATAAGTTGTTTGATCAGAAAATAAATATCTTCGAAAATGATAGGAATCGGATGGAAATCACGCTCTCATCCCATACAAAAGTGTACTTCCGAGCATATGTTTTCACACTTTACGCGAGAAAATTTGAAACTATCGATCTGAAACTTAGTACGAAAAGTTAGTTTTATCCAAAGATAAACATATTCGAAAATGGGTAAAATCCGATAAAAATAAATGTTAGCTCTCATACAAAATTTTTATTCCGTAAGCATATTTCCACACTTTACACACGAAAATACATAGCTATTGAACTAAAACTTGGTACAAATAAGTTATTTTATAAGAAAATAGATATGTTCCAAAATGAAGAAAATCGGATAAAAATTACGCCTTCATCCCATACAAAAGTGCACTTCCGTGCATATGTTTTCATACTTTACGCGAGAAAATTTAAAACTATCGACCTGAAACTTGGTACGAAAAGTTAGTTTTTTTAGACAGTGGTAATTTTCGAAAATGATTGGAATCGCATGGAAATCACTTCTACCTCCCATACAAAAATATGCTTCTATATGTGCATTTATACACTTTAAGCGAGAAAATACAATGCTGGAAGTTGTTATTTGCGATTCTATTTACAAATTAATGGTCACGCTTGTGAATGGACGGAATCGATTGAAAAATACTCCCATCTCTAATATAAAAGATGATTTTCGAATGAATATTTACATACGAAAATATAAAGTGAAACGACTGAAACTCATGACACATCATAGTTTTTGTCCAAGAAAGTGTGTATTTAAAAATGAACAATATCGGATAAAAACCAAACCTACCTCCCATATAAAAAGTTGGTTTTTTCGAACTCATATATGCTTTTTGTATTTTAATTAAGATTATTAATATACTCGTATAAATAGGGAAATATGCATTTGTTTATCATGTACTATAATCTCTGGAGTGACACATATATGTATATAGGCATAATTAAATAATATGCAAAATTTTATATGTACGAATATATTTGTATTTAAAATTGTATGTGTGTATGTGTGTGAAATGCATGGATATTTTTGTCAAAACATTCATGTATGCATGCATTGCATGTAAAATGCTTACTAGATATCTATATAAAATGAAAGTGATGGTAATGATTGTGATGCATTTGGAGTGTTGTTGTTGTTGCTGTTTGTTATTGTGGTGGTGACCACAAAAAGTCGTTACGCTGGGGTATAAATTCTTGTTTTAATTGTAAGTTATGTTATTACCATGTTCATAAATGCAATAGTAGTAATAGTAATCTACCCCATAGGGGCATATTTTATATGTATGTATATGCATAGTAAGTATGTATATATGAATACCTTATAGTATCGAGCATACGCTTAAGTAGATGTATATGAGTGTATGCATTTGCATTGAAGCATTTGTACGCATATACGTACTTAGAAATGCCACAAATGTTAATACATACGTGTATAGTATACATACCTGTCATGAATAATAATCATGTGGGTAATTGCAAATAACAAAAGAACAACAACAACAACAACAATTGCAGTGGTATTAGTAGTAGAAATAGAAGTTGATGAAATGAATACATTTTATACAAAACAATATAGCGAATGCATAAACTCTAAATTTGATTAAACAGGAACACGAGGCGTATGCGTGACATTTTATTATTAAGTATGTGACTGCTTAAATAAAGGGTTATCCATTTCACGGTTTCAAAAGTATAGGGCTAGAATTCGACATCTGTCAAACTGAGTTGTTAAAACAATTTCTTTCTTTTTCAGTTTAAAGTCTGACATTTGCGAAAATGGATCTCTTAACTATCGCACAACGCATTAAAATTGTAAAGACCTACTACAAAAATGGTGATTCTGCCACAGCCACATATCGTGCTTTAAGAGGATATTATGGTTTACATAATCGTCCAACTATGCAAGCAATTGGCAAAATTGTGAAGAAATATGAAGAGACTGGATCGGTTACAGATATTATAAGGCCTGTGCATCATCCTTTCGCTCGTACCACCGAAAATATCGCTGCTGTAAGTGAAAGTGTTGCCGAAGACCCGAATGTGTCGATTCCTCGTCGTTCTCAGGAATTAGGACTGTCTTACGGCACATTATGGCGTATTTTGCATTTGGATCTACACCTACATCCATATAAAATCCAGCTCACACAACAACTGAAGCCAGCTGACCATTCACAACGTCGTAGATACATCGAATGGGTGCTTGAACAACAGGCGGTGGACGGCGATTTTTCGAACAAAATTTTCTTCAGCGACGAAGCACATTTCTCACTCGGTGGGTATGTTAACAAACAAAATTGTCGTATTTGGGGTTCTGATAATCCTCAAGTAATTGAAGAGAGGCCACTACATCCACAAAAAGTCACTGCTTGGTGCGCTCTTTGGTCCGGAGGTGTGATTGGACCTTACTTCTTCGAAAACGACGATGGAACGACTGTCACCGTCAATTCGGAGCGTTATGGTCATATGATAACCGACTTTTTTTTGCCTGCTATTGAAGAATACGACTTAGAGAATATGTGGTTTCAACAAGACGGTGCCACATGCCACACAACTCGAGCGAATATGGCTTTATTGCAAGAGAAATTTTCTGGCCGCGTAATTTCTCGTCATGGTGATATCAAGTGGCCACCAAGATCATGCGATTTGACACTTTTGTTGTGGGGCTCCGCGAAAGACCGTGTTTATGCAGATAAACATTTAACTCTTGAGCACCTAAAAACCAACATTCGTCACGTTATGGCTGAGATACCGCCCAATATGTGTCAAAAAGTGGTCGAAAATTACCTCAAAAGAATCGATGCTTGCAACAATTCGCGTGGTTGTCATTTAAATGATGTAGTCTTTCACACATAATGTCAACGTTCAAAATTTATAAAAATATTTTATATGTGTTTTATTTACATTTACTTTTGAAACCGCAAAATGGATAATCCTTTAGTTTTTTTTCTTTCATTCGTGTAGGCATTTATTTATTAGGTATGCCTCTTTTTAAATTTTTAATAAATAAATTAGTTATTATTTTTCTTTTTATAATTATGATTATCATTATTTTGTTTTGCATGGAGCATAAGTTATGCATATGTGTCTGTATTTCATATAAAACGAAAGTTAAGAAATTTTAATTAAATTCTCCTTTTTTTATTGTTTTTTACTTGATATCAGCAACACGGACTACAACTACAATCGCGATGAGGATAAAAATACTACAATATAACTATAACAACCAGAGTGTCAACGATAATCATGAGAAGAATGTGCTGCATGTAAGTAAACCACAAAATATGGTTTTAATTTCATTTGATTGTGGGTGAGAAGGTGTTTGCCTGTATATATATTATAATCCACAGCTAATATATACATATGCGCGCTTCATGCACATGCACATGCACATGCCCACTTTATAATGAATTGATTTAATTTATTTTTTCATTTACTATTTTTTGTTTGTTTTAATTTTGATTTTTATTGTATTTATTAATTTCGTTTTTTGTTACAATTAAGTTGTTTATAATTTTACGATCAACCTCGTCGATTCGTCATCACCACCACTTTGTAACTATGAAAGTTGTGCATGACAGTAATGAAAAAAAAAATGGAGAGGAGGGCAATCAACAACAACACTATATACATTTGTTGTTAAATAATTTTTCAAATATTTATTTCTTGTTTGTTGTTGTTGTTGTGCTATATAATTGCGTTGCATGCTTTCGTCATAGTTGATTCGTAAGCATGTTGAATTCAATCGTTCACATGTTATAATACTTACAGCATACAAGTATTTTATACACATATGTATGACATTGTTATTAGTTTTGCAACATAATTTTGCAACTCCGTTAAATGTTGCACTTGTTAGCGATAGGATGTCTATATGTTTTTGTATACATTTTCTTTTTTTGCTAATATGTTGTAATTTTTCGTATGAGGTGAGGTAAGTTTATGTATAAACATTTTTAGAATAATTTTCACACATGTGTTAAACATATTTAGTTATTTATTTATGTCATGATAGTCTGGGATACATGCGATAATTTTGCAATACTTAATGTCTATAACATTAGAGATTATATTGAATATATTATGAATTATTATTGAATTGAATTGAATTGAATTACAATTACAATTAGCTGAACTGCCTACTACATCGACGACAGTTCGGACTTAATTCATCAGAAAAATTCAAGTTGAAAATGTATAAATTAGTTGTCCAGCTATTGGTTTAATATTTTCACAAAGGCATTCCTGTAATTTTTTATGATTATAATTAATTAATTACAAAAATGTTATGGAGACGTTGCGCTACAATATCTTTAACTCCTTTTTGATTGATTACATATATAAAGGCATTGATTGAAGGCATACTCATGATATTGTAGAGACGGACATCAAAAATTTATTATTCGACAATCCATGGTGACCTCTGGAAGCAGCGATCCATCAGAATTCCCAATATTTGTATTTCCAATGAGCTTAAAGAAGTCCATCGCATTTACCCCATCAACGTTTGCAATCCCACGATCCTATATGGAATCGTATAGTGGCTGCCGATGTTGAATCAGCTGTTTTCTTGGAAGTCAATTGATTGTGGTAAAGTGGTAAGAATGCAGCTGCAATGGCACCCAGAGTCGATATTATCCAAACTAAGGCTGTGCCATGTCTCTATCATGTATTGAAATAATGTCGAAACTTCTTTTATATGGAAATACTATTTTTCAATTTTGACAATGTAGATTTTGTGATTTAATTTCGCAAAATTTTGTGATTTAATTTCGACATTATTGTTTAAATATTGTCGAAGATGCAAATTTTTCGGCATCATTGCAAACAATTTTTCGACATTAATTTATATTGCCACTTTCTGATGTATTTCAATGTTGTTGTTATATTTAAATTTCTCCCGTTAAACCGGACGATTGCGTTGTCGTCAACTTGATAATTTGAATATATCACCCGTAGAAAAATGATCAAAATTCGTGAATCGCAAAGATGGGTTTCACTACGACAATGAGAGAATCCCATACAAATTTTGTGGCTCGCTAAAACTTAGTGTTGCATATAAATGATGTCTGTCATTAACCGTCATACTTACCAGACTGTATGTAGATAGATATAGATTGAATTCATAATTATCCAAGAGAAATAAATAAATAGTTTGCTTTGGGATATTTTGAAGCTATTGTCACGTTGGCATTGATATTTAATTGCTCTAATAAAAAACATAGAATATATTATGTTTTATAAAAGGTGCGACAAATATGTATTAAGACAGCCTCTAGAAATCACAATTAAAATACGATATCTGCTAATTTTTCAGTATATTTATTCGAAATATTCTCCTCCTGATTCAATACACTTGTTACATCGATTTAATACTGATTCAAACGCGTGTTCCAGCTCATTTTTCGGAATTGCCTCCAGTGCCCTCGTCGGTCTTGTATGGTCTGAATGTCATCAAAAAAGCATCCTTTCAACTTCAATTTCAGTTTTGGGAACAAAAAGAAGGCGCACGGTGCCAAATCAGGTGAATACGGCGGGTGATTCAAGACACAGACCTGAGTCCGAGTCAAAAATTGACGAACAATGAGTTAGGTTAGGTTAGGTTATGTGGCTGCCCTCTCTCTGAGAGAACACACTTAGGCCAGAAAGGCCCATTGTGATACCACTGAGCTTCTGTTCCAATGCTGTTGTGCGTGTTAAATTTGGACAGCATTAGAAGGGACCTACTTATATTAGCCGGTTCCGAACGGCAGAACTCTTGTGACCTCACTTTAACTTAGTTTTTGTCACAGAACTCTTTTAAGAAGCACTTTTGGCAAATTGTTACTGCCGGAAAAATTGCCAATTCTTGCCGGCAGGTCGGTACCGTTCGAAAGAAAAATCTTTTCGATATTAAATTTTGTTATACTTCAGCCGGAGATTGAACCCACGACCTACAGATCAGAAGGCCAACGCACTAACCACTGAGCTACGGCACCCCCTCGAACAATGCTGTGTGCTGTGTGTTAAATTTCATGTTAAAATTTCAACATCAAACGAACACGTGTTTTGTAAAATGATTGTCAATAAACATTAAATGTCAACCAAATGCCATGAAAGTTTGACAGTTTGTAGAGGAAGGTTGAAGCCTCAAAACGCATGTACTCACACATAGATGGCGCGCTTGCTTGCTGAGGTATGGTTCGAGTCTTAATACATAGTTGTCGCACCTTGTATCCATATATTGTATGTACATTACTATAGGTATAATCATTCAATTAAGTAAACTAATATGTACATAAATATAAGTTTATTTTATAAAATACCTAATATTTTATATAATACCACTTTTTAAATTATTCATACCACTACCACTTTTTAAATATTATTATTTATATTATTTTGTGAAATACATCTACATCTATTAAAATGTATAATTTTTGTAATATTCATTTACTTAAAAATAACAATAAAATATGTAATGGCAAATAATACATAATATAGCAGTGAGAAAAATAAATTTGAAACACATATTTACACATTCAATATCACAAACACACACACACACACACACACACATATATCATAATATGGCCACAATATGTCAAATAATTTTATAATAATGTAATTAATTAATTATGACAGCTTTTGAAAATTAATTTGCATAAAAATATACACAAGTATACACAAATGTATACACAAATGTATACACAAATGTATACACACATATGTATCTATATGCATATAAACATCATGCTCGTAATATGATTTTCATCAATACTAATATGAGCGAGTAACAACAATTAAATTTATTATTTTTTTTTTATTTTTGATAGCGTAATAACCCAAACAATAGGTATATGTATTACTTTGTACTATACTGTAATTTCAATTCTATTGAGAATGTTTAGAAAATTCATTACTTACGCTATTGTTGTTGTTGTTGTTGTTGTGAATTTTAAGTGTTGCTTAATTTGTGAATATTAATTAAGTATAGCAAGCAATGAATAAATAAATAATTAAAAATTTGATTGATCGTTGATAATTTAATTTAGCAGACGGGAGCAATACATGTAGAAATAATAATTTTTTAAAACGGGTACCTTTTGAAACAGTTACTATTATGAATAATAAATAATATATATGTGTGGGTGTATAATTTACATGTGGTATAAAATACCATATTCGCATAAATTTCAAATCATAATATTCATAGTGGGTAATAGTTGGTCGACCATCCATCAACTCCACAACGACCAAGCATAATTTTATTATACTGATAAGCTTCAATAATTTCCGTTTCCGGCGGCAATATATGCATGCGAATATGAAACGTGATATACGATATATAGTCTGTACGCACACATGTGAATATGTGTGCGTGTGTGTGTGTCTGTGTGTGTGCACTTGTATGTATGTTTCTCACAAGTCACTTATTGTTCACATACATGCACATATGAGTGACTGTATTTTGTATTTGCTAAAATATAAAGTTATCTATTTTGTAAAGTTGGAGGGGACACATCAATATATCTATATTTATTTATTAACAATGGCCACCACTGAATAATTATCTAGGCCATAGGATAGTATATATATATATATATATATCGTGAATTGGAACAATTGTAGAATAATCTGGCATATATCTATATATGGCTCACTTATTAGTTTACATCAAACATATCAAAACGTCAATGATTTACAATTTCATTTCACATATATTGATTTTATAATAAAATTCATAATAATAATAATAATGTAATACCTAATACTTTGTAGTGTATACTATAAGGTGTAGTAAAAAGAAATCCATGTACAAAAAACCGTTTGGAACCATTTAGATAAGGCAACAAGTTATCGAAGAAAACGGTGCATATTTGACCTAAATCGGATTTAATGCAAAAACAATGGATTTCTTTTTACTAGACCTGATATTTATACATTACGATTCTTATTATAATTATTTTGATTTCAATTTCATATTACCCAGAAGTATGTTATGCTTCATGAATATATTTGAATTAATATGGCCTAGTTAGATACGTTACAACTACGTATTCTTTCAAATAAGAATAGATATAGATAAACTATATACTATGTAAATTACATATCAATAAATCGATTAAATATATAATTTAATTGATTTTAATTAAAAGTTGATAGCATGTATAGTATATGCATTTCTTCTGTTTGTGCAAGTTACTACAATATCACCTCTGAAATATGAATATGTTTCGGTCACTGCATATACTTGTATGCACGATATACATAGTCCTTATTATTTATTTTTTCATTTTCAAGTAAAAATTGTCTAAATAAACTTTTTTTGTGAATGTTGAACAAACAAACTAGTACATTTTAAGTATATACCACCTAAATATATATTTAAATTCGTGTTAAAAGTAAATTGGTGAGAATTTCATTTGATGCCCGTAATAGTGTGAAAATAATGATTTCCTTTTTAATGCGATTTTCGTGTACATTTTAATTATTAGTTAACCTATTTTCATGTTTATAAATTATGCAAATTTTCAAAACTTGGGCGCGCAAACAAATACATATATAAGTATGTTACATACACACGCTAATAGCGCGAGTAAAATGCATGGTACATAATAAAGGGTTATCCATTTTGCGATTTCAAAAGTAAATGTAAATAAAACACATATAAAATATTTTTTATCATGATATTTCTTTTTTATTATAAAGTTTGAACGTTGACATTATGTATGAAATACTACATCATTTAAATGACCACCACGCGAATTGTTACAAGCATCGATTCTTTTGAGGTAATTTTTGACCACTTTTTGACACATATTGGGCGGTATCTCAGCCATAACGTGACGAATGTTGGTTTTTAGGTGCTCAAGAGTTAAAGGTTTATCTGCATAAACACGGACTTTCGCGTAGCCCCACAAATAAAGTCAAGCGGTGTCAAATCGCATGATCTTGGTGGCCACTTGATATCGCCACGACGAGAAATTACGCGGCCAGAAAATTTCTCTTGCAATAAAGCCATATTCGCTCGAGTTGTGTGGCATGTGGCACCGTCTTGTTGAAACCACATATTCTCTAAGTCGTATTCTTCAATAGCAGGCAAAAAAAAGTCGGTTATCATATGACCATAACGCTCCAAATTGACGGTAACAGTCGTTCCATCGTCGTTTTCGAAGAAGTAAGGTCCAATCACACCTCCGGACCAAAGAGCGCACCAAGCAGTGACTTTTTGTGGATGTAGTGGCCTCTCTTCAATTACTTGAGGATTCTCAGAACCCCAAATACGACAATTTTGTTTGTTAACATACCCACCGAGTGAGAAATGTGCTTCGTCGCTGAAGAAAATTTTGTTCGAAAAATCGCCGTCCACCGCCTGTTGTTCAAGCACCCATTCGACGTATCTACGACGTTGTGAATGGTCAGCTGGCTTCAGTTGTTGTGTGAGCTGGATTTCATATGGATGTAGGTGTAGATCCAAATGCAAAATACGCCATAATGTGCCGTAAGACAGTCCTAATTCCTGAGAACGACGAGGAATCGACACATTCGGGTCTTCGGCAACACTTTCACTTACAGCAGCGATATTTTCGGTGGTACGAGCGAAAAGATGATGCACAGGCCTTACAATATCTGTAACCGATCCAGTCTCTTCATATTTCTTCACAATTTTACCAATTGCTTGCGTAGTTGGACGATTATGTAAACCATAATCTCCTCTTAAAGCACGATATGTGGCTGTGGCAGAATCACCATTTTTGTAGTAGGTTTTTACAATTTTAATGGGTTGTGCGATAGTTAAGAGATCCATTTTCGCAAATGTCAGACTTTGAACTGAAAAAGAAAGAAATTGTTTTAACAACTCAGTTTGACAGATGTCGAATTCTAGCCCGCGAAATGGATAACCCTTTATAAATGTGAATAAATGACTAAAGAGGCAGAATAATGCTAATGTAAAGCTATTAAAGCTCTTTTAATGCAACGGCATTGAAAAAAAGGTACTGAAGTTATCTCTTAATTTTAAGTAACTTGATGTTTTTCTTCATGCCACCATATTTTGATGAATTATTTCTTAAAAAATTATTAATTATTAAATATTTTAGACAATATTAAAAATATTGAAAATATTATATGCCTTTTATGCCTTCCTACATGGAAAAATTCTATATCTATATATAAAATCAATTGTTAGTCCTGTTTCTCGTATTCCTTCTATGTTTGTTTTATACGTTGGACATCTATTTGATCGATCTGACGATTACGTGTAAATATGGGGGGGAAAAAACGAATATAAAAGCCTTTATATAAATATTTGCATTTTTGTGTGGCTATGACTTTATTTCATACCTGTCACATACTACATGGACTGAAAAGTTCTGAGATTTTTAATCAAAGCAAGTGTTTTTTTTTTTAGGCAAAGTTATATTTATTGCTCAACATAATTGCCTTCGAGAACAATACCCTTGGTGTAGTGAGTTTTCAACATATTGATGTTCTTTCTGTCGTAAGAAGCGTTTCTTACGACAGAAAGAACATCAATATGTTGAAAACTCACTACACCAAGGGTATTGTTCTCGAAGGCAATTATGTTGAGCAATAAATATAACTTTGCCTAAAAAAAAAACACTTGCTTTGATTAAAAATCTCAGAACTTTTCAGTCCATGTAGTATGTGACAGGTATGAAATAAAGTCATAGCCACACAAAAATGCAAATATTTATATAAAGGCTTTTCAAGCCTTCGAAATATGCCTCGGTTTCTGCGATGACTTCCTGAGTCAATCTGAATTTCTTTCCCTAGAGGTTTGCGAACAAATAATAATAGCTGGGAGCCAAGTCTGAAGAATACGGTGGGTGAGCAACCAATTCGTATAGTAATTGATTCAATTTGGCCATTGCTTTCAAAGACGTTTATGCCGGTGCATTATCACAATGGTACAGAAATTTTTTCCTTAGCCTTACATAATTTATTTTTTCTTTATTTCGTCCAAATTTATTTATTAATTATTATTTATTAATTTATTTATTTATATCCCAAAAAACGAAGACCAAAACTTTCCTTGCCAAGCATTGGTCATTTGGTTGCTTTGGTCGACTTTTGTGATTTTTCAGTCATTCTGCAGACTGCCTATGGGACTTAGGCGTATGGTAATAGACCCCCCGTTTCATCCATAGTCACAAAAGATCAAGAAAAGTCTACTAGATTGTGCTGCAACAACACTAAACCGACATTTTTAGTCGAAGGCAAGCAAAAGCGGCACTCATCGCGCTGATAGCTTTTTCATATCCAAAATTCCAAATCTCCTCAGCTAAATTCACTAAATTAAGATCACTCAAAACGATTCGATACACTTGCTTGACGATTTCCACATTTGTAGCTGCTTTTGGGCTTTCAGAGTGAAGTGCGTTTCGGTGCTTGTGCGATCCATTTTAAATTCACAAAACCACCAATAAACCATTGATCTCGAAGGTGCAGATGTGGGATAACATTTCTACAATCATGGCAATGTTGGTTTGGAACTTTTTCCCATAAAAAACATTGTTTGATCAAGATATGACATTCCTGTTTTTCCATTATTTTTACTCCGGCGAAAGTAGCGTCACTCAAACGACTCTAGCTTGGAAACGAATGTATGAAATGTCATGAAACTTCAAATATATTTCAAATATATATTTTCATGATGATTTTATAGAGGCACCAGTCATTTAAAAATCTTAGGACTTTTCAATTTGTAGTATATCGTTTCATAAATATGCTATGTTATTTGATGGCGTTGTGATAGAAAAACATGGCTGGTGGTCGAGTGAAAGTATATATATGTTATTAGTTTGTATCCGCTTGCTTTTGTTTCTATTATTGAATTATTTTCTTTATATTATCGTATATATCGCATACTAACTAGGGAAGAAAATTAGTACAGAGCGCAGTTACCGTAATTAGCAGTTATAGCTTGGCATTACAATATTTGATTTTGGTCTGTTTTAGATCATTCTATATTTCGTTAATAATTTGAATGATATATTGCTGTACTAGATACATGTACTTTAGAGTTGCCAACTGCAGTAGCACATTCATTTGATCTCAAAGAATCCAAAATGTAAAGATCGCAATATTATAGAAACATAGAGTATATGGAAATATACACCGAGACTTTAATAGAAATTTGAAAATAAAATCTTCTTTAACCTTTAATAATACAGTTTAAATAGTAATAATAGTAATAACGATACTAATCTATTACAATGAAAATCCTGCGGCTATATCTGCAGCATCAGAATGTGTACGTAGTTGATATTAGTTCATTAAAATTTAATTTTCTCATATTAATGCTAAACAAATAATATGTATATAGTATACAAAAAAAAATGCAATTTGTAACATTCAACGTAAAATTCAGCATTTACCTTGTCCTAATTTATCGTTGAGGTTTTCGAAAACGAATACCTGCAAATACACGTATAGACATATACATGCAAAATTACATTGTATAAGATGGTTTTATGAAAAGAAATTAAACCACATACATATAAACAAGAGAATTAGAGAGGGTGAGGGAGATAAAGATGTGATGAAGAGAGAGAGAGAGAGAGAGAGAGTGAGTAATGCAAATTAAATGCATTTATTATGTTATTTTAGAAATATTTACATTTTAGAGGGTAAGAAAGAAGAAAATAAAATAATATATATTCGTTGGAATTTTCTTTCACTTCTTTTCGTTGGTATATTATTCACCCATAGAGTAAAATTTTAAAGAAAAATAATAAGATGAAAGCAAAACAAAAAAAAAAACATTAAAAATAAAATGACGTTAAAGTAAATTAATTAAAAATGCATAATGCATAGCAATGATTTTGATGATCACAATGAATGCTGAATGAGCGATATACATACTCGTATGTATGTATAAGTATAATGTATCCATTTAACTATAATCATGTATATATTGTATATATATCTTAAGGTGGATCTAAATTGTACGGAACATAATTTTGCCAATCTGACTCAGGGAGAGATATTAAATTTCTGGTATTTTACTTCACTTACGAAAAAAATGCTAAAACCTTAAATTTAGAAGAGTCCCACTAAAAAGTGAAGTAGAGAGTAGAGTAGAGTAGAGTATAGAGAAAATGTAGATGAGGAGAAATTAATGTGGGTCGATTATACATTTCACTTCTCTAGGATTGACTCCTGGGGAGTTGTTTTCGATTTTCACGTATGTTTTATCTTAATTTTGAGTGGGATTGAAATAGCTGACAAGTATGTGAGGAGAAAAAATTGAGGCTGAACACTGAACTGGGTTCGGTCATATAGTTTGCCAATCTAAGTACAATTTCTGGGAAGCTACGGCATTATTTGTCAATTTTCAGTTATTTGGTAACCTTAAGAATCGTCCATAATGCAAAAAAATATATGAGACCTCAACCACCATACTCTGTATACACTTACTCCGTACCTCCATCCCTTAAGGGGAATCCCACACAAAAGGAATCTGAAAAACATGGTAAAATGAGTTGGTTGGTTGGTTGAAGTGGTGTCTCATCTATGAGTCCAAATAGCACTTACGCACCGTTTTCTTACCACATCCTCGCTTCCAACTGTTCGTTAGGTTGTTTGTGGGGGCAGCACGGTTAGATCCAGTTCGTGCTGTTTAGAAACCTGAGTAATCGGTCTCCATGTATTTCAGCTCCCAAATATATTATTCTCCATAACTCTACCCCTTAAGGGGACTACCATACAAAATCAACATAAAATAAAATTCTTTTGCGGATTTTTTGGCAAAAATGATTGGAATTTTTACCAAAAAATTCGAAAATTAAAAGGGCTTCAGGATTCTTGTAGATTCTTCTACGATAATATTTTGCTCTGGACTTTTTCGATGTAGGAAAAAAATAACTATTAAATTGGGTACAAAATCAACAGAAAATATAATTCTTTTGCGGTGTTTTCGGCAAAAAGTCCGATAATAACTGAAATTAAAAATTATTGAATTTTTTCCAAAAAGTTCGAAAAATAAAATAGATCCAGGATTCTTGGATCTGAGGACAAAAGGAACACCGAAAACTTTCTTTTACGACAATATTTTGCTCTGAACTTTTTCAATGTCGGAACAAAATAACTATTAAATTGGGTGCCTGATCAAAGCACCTTAAAATCGAAAATAACATCTCACGAAACTCCCCTAGAGTGATTTCGTATACGATCGACCACACTTAATTTTTCCTTCTTAACATTTTCTCTAAATATATTTATCCCATACCTTCACTTCTTAGGGTGATTCCCTACTTTTAGTACTTTAGTTGTTAGAACGAAAAAATTGGCGTGTCCAAGCCTGGAATTTCTTGAATGCTTCAAATGATAAAAAAAATAAATATGTGGTACTTAAAGCCCCAAAGGGCTTATTGGCTGAGCTTCTCTTCCATTACTGCTGTGCGTCTTAAATTTTAGACCGTATTAGAAGGGACCTACTTATTTTAGCCGGTTCCGAACGGCAGAACACTTGTGACATCACTTTTTCTGAGCTTTGTCACAGAGTTCTTTTAGAAACTTTTTCATGGCAAGTTGTTACTGTCGGAAGAATTGCCAATTGCTTGACGACAGGTGGGTACCGTTCGAAAGAAAAATCTTATCGATATTAAATTTCTTATGCATCAGCCGGGGATTGAACCACGACCTACAGAACAGAAGGCGAACACACTAACCACTGAGCTACGGCACCCACTGATTCAAATGTTATATTCTTACCTGAACAAGACCACTTAAATATTTGCTCCACCTTAATCCACCTACAAATACATAAATACATCTATCTATAATACTCGTACTCGTATTAGTGATCCACTATCATGACCAATAGTAATGCTCATAGTGCTGGTATGCATCATGATGGCGGGTCAATGTTTACATAAGGATTTTTCTACACAAACACACACACACACACACATACACAGGTATACATATATGTATAGATATAGACAAATTTGGTCTGATAAAATAAAAATTGCATGTTGCTTGAGCAATAAAAATAAGAAACAGAAGAAAAAAATAAAAAGTAGTACTGAAATAATAGAAGAAAAGACTAAGAATTCCGTATGACCGTTGAAGGTGAATAAAACATTGCTCTTACTCTCTATGTGCACATGCAAGTATGTATGCACCCAGTTGGATAATACATGAGGAGCTTAAAAAATATACAATTCTCAAGCACTAGAACTAGATGCATCACACAGTAAGGTCAATTGCCACACCATTCACAAATGGAGAGGCATTTATATTTATGTTTTTATAGGAATGGTAAATATTTGAATTCATTAGATGAGATGTGTCGAAAAGCTTAGCTGTGTTGATTAATGTTGTTTAGAATTTTTGAAGCAACATAGTATGCTGAACAGTCATACATTACGAAAGTAATACAACACTTTTCCATCTGGGCATATATTTGTATATTCTATGTGGGTATATGCATTGAGCAACTAGAATGTTTCAATATATATGCAGTATTGGAGCTGAGTGAATGAGTAAGTAAGCTTGTAACTATGTAAATATGTACAATCACTGCATAATGGTCGTATGGTGTAATGGGTGAATACCAAACTATCAGTATATAGCATAGTCTGTAAGTATAGGTATGTATACATATCACAGGATGCTCTTTATACTAAATAAACTGCATAGAATGATATGCAAAATGCTTTTTAAGTCCTTGAAATCTCCTTATCGCCGCAAAGCGTAAGAAAATAAAATATTTGTGGATGCGTGTGAGCAACACAAGTGCAACACGACAAGCTGAAGATATATATTAGGGATGATGATTATGATAATGATGATGATGATGATGATGATGATGATGATGATGATGAAGATGATAGCGAAGGTGGTGGAAGGAATGTTGTATAAATTCGCGCAACAGCTTAAGAAATAATATGAAAATAGAAAAGAAGACCAAAATAAAAAAAAAACAAAAATAAAACAATAATGATAAAGAATGGAAAATGAAGATGGAGAACAAACAAAAAGATGCTGCGACAGCTATAGCAGCTGCAACAAATAACAAGCACACATATACATACATACATACATATGTATATGTGGCATATAAATATGTATAAGTGTATAACATTAATACGTCCAAACGCATGCAACAAACCCTCATACCCTCATACTAGAATCCATTTTAACCCGATGAAGTACAAGGGAATACACTTAATTCGAATAGATTTGATGATAGGGTGATGTTTGTTCGTGTTGTTATACATATTGTGAAAATACTATGTAATGGTCCATAAAAAATATTTCTTCATTTAAAACAAACAAATAAATACTTACATACATAAATATGTACATAAAAAAAATAATCATATATATGTATTTCATAAAATATGAAAAAAGAAAAATAAGAAAGAAAACAAGAAGGAAAATAATAATAATAAAATTCCAATGCTAATGCAAAGCTACGTGTGTGTGAAAATATTTTGTTCTTTTTCTTTTTCTAAACAAGTGTATTCGCAATCGACGTTACTGTTCTTGGTGCGCCCCTGCTGTTACTTGCTAATGTTGCTATTGCACTTGAAAGTGCAACACATCTACGTTATATGCATCAACTATTTGTCCTTGTACAAAGGACATTTGTGTGGTTGACGATGCTGACGTGTTGGTTTAAAAACTTCACTTCACTGCCAATGATGATTTCGATGCTATTGCGTTTGCTTTTGTTCTGTTGTCTCTTAATGTTTGTTGTTTGTTTTTCGGTTTTGTTTTTTTTTTTTGCATATGATGATTATCATCTTACTAGAGATAGGTAACATTCTCTCTCATTATGGTTTGAGCACATTGCATTATTTTCTTCTTTCTAAAAAAATTACATTTCAAAGTAAAATGCAATTTTTTTCTCCTTTTCTTTGCTATTCATAATTTTTTTGTATTCATAATTTTTATACTGTTACTTTTTGTTTGTTTTGTTTGTGTTTCATGCAAATGAGATCTTACGCAAATGGCCTAAGAGAGTGAAATAGAAAATTGTGAAAGAAAAATATAGCACTAAACAACAATATTATAATTAATCAGAATTTAATTATGTGAGCTTACGATGGCGATTATATTTTATGTATAGCGTACGACATTCCAACACCGCTAACCTAATTTATTCAGGTGGCTTCAGGTAAATTTAAAAATATTTAATTTTATTGAGAGTTTACTCTGAAAGTTGGCAAACTATTTATTTAAATTTTATTTACTCTTAATTTTTAATTAATTATTTATTTATTAATAATTTAAAATAATATTTGAAATATAAGGTCTAGTAAAAAGTAATCCATATTTTTGCATTAAATTGAAGGTTTTATTTAGCATAATTAGAATGATCCGATTTAGGTCAAATATGCACCGTTTTATTCGATAATTTGTTGTCATTTTGAAGGTAATTTTATAATGCCACTCTCATAGACACCCTCGTCCCTATTGGCAAAAAACTGGGACAGACGATTTTAATAAGCTTCTCTTGAGGCGAATTTTTCACCAGCAAAATCATTCGCCATAGAGAGGAACAGGTAGTAATCACTTGGTGCCAGGTCCGGACTATAATGTGGATGCATAAGAATCTCTCAACCAAGCTCCCGGAACTTCTGGCGAGTCACTATCGATGTGTGTGGCCTGGTGTTGTCCTGATGGAATACAATTCTTCTCCTATTGGCCAAAGCTGGCCGCTTCTGGGCTATTGCTTTCTTCAGACGGTCCAATTGCTGACAGTACAGGTCCAAATTAAAAGTTTGGCCGTATGCAAGTAGCTCATGGTAGATGATTCCCTGCCAATCCCACGAAACACACAGCAAAACCTTCCTGACCGTCAATCCTGGCTTGGCCACTGTTTGTGCCGGCTCACCGAGATTCGACCATTACCGTTTTCACTTGACGTTGTCATAAGTCACCCACTTTTCATCACCAGTAACCATCCGCTTCAGAAATGGATTCGATTCGCAGATGGAAATTCGGTCCATGAGGTTTTTTTTGCGTTAACTCGTGTGGTACCAATACATCGAGCTTCTGTTTGTATCCCGCCTTATTTAAATGGTTCCAAACGGTTTTTTCTGGAATACTTAGATCCTGGGCAATAGAAATAGTGCTTACATGACGGTCAGACTCGACGATTTCCATTATTTTATCGATATTTTCGACAATTGGCCTCCCAGAACGTGGTGCATCTTTGACATCAAAATTACCGGAACGGAATTCAAACGAAACCAAAATTGCACGTGATTGGCTGTTCTATTCACATTTTCAGCTATCTGGCTTGCGTTTTCACCTTTATCGAAGGAAAACTGTAAAATATGGCGTATTTTCTCTTTACTGGTGTCCATCTTTGACGCGTGCTCAAACAATACTCAGTCAAGCAATCACAAAACTGCCTGCAAAGTTTATTTAGTATGAAATCCTAGCTTTCTAACGCCATCTAGCGTAACCCGATCGCACTTATACAACGCGAGATACAGATTACTAAAGCCATCTATTGGAAAAATAATGGATTTTTACTACACCTGATATTTGTTAATATCCCGGTCTATCCTTTTTGAGCCCATGATGTGTATGACAATATTTTTCTTTTCATCAGTGGATATTAGCATATGATTCGTTTAATGATTCATCAGAATGTTTTAAGAGATTTGTCTAAGAGCTTGTCCTCAAAGTTTTTGAAGAGCTTCATACAAATTGCCACGGTTGTTTAATTACTTAAATTCACATATGGTTAATTAGTAGTTGTTGTTCTCGTCCAAAGCATTTCCGTATTCTGCTGAATGGAATGAACCTTGGTAGACCACGTGGTCGAGTACTTGCCGGACGTAGACCCGTCTATTCTTGGGAAGCGTTAATTAGTACTGGTATGGTATGGTATGGTATGTTAGTACTTCTTAGCGTAATCTATACTCTGGATGATGCCCTTCATTTTCGATTTTATTTACTCCTTTCATACTTCATGCAAAGCTATTATGAAGAGAATATATGAAAATCTGTATCACCATCTACCACTATCACTGAGTCAATATTTATAGTTTTTTTTGTATATGTATTCCATGATATGTACGAATGTATATTACTATTACTGCATTTACTATGTACAACTACTGCTATTATAAACTCTTGCTCCTACTTATTCATACTTAGATTACTTAAACCACTTTAGATTCATCGGAGTGATAGTAAGTCGAAATGTTATTTTCGAATTGTGATAAGCCGACTTAAACAAGTACTCAGATAACAAATCAAATCAATGTACGATATACAATAAATTCATATTGGAGATATGTAAAATATTTGCTTTACTATCGAATGTAGGGGAAAGAGGGGGAATAGTGGGTCATATGATTTTTGGGGGCAGATTTTTATTTGTACTAAATAATTGTTTGATGAAGATGTCTATTTTGACATTTTATACCAAATACCCAAGAGTGTATTTTATTCTAGGTTTAGGTTCACTTTACAATCACTTGAAAATATCCTTGGAGTTGTTCATTGTGATGTAACGGTCATGCCTACTATTTTCAATTTGTTAATGCAAAGGTACAATATTGATTTGCTCAATGACTTTGCAATATTTCAATAAAAAACATTTTTTTTAATGATTTTGTGATTGTCGTTCTTAGTGTGAAGGATAAAATTTCAGTAGGTAACTTATTTAATAAAATAATGGCGTATCACATCCACAAATATGTCTCTTAAACGAATATTTAAAATATCTCCTATGTAAAACTATGAATCAAGTATACGACTAATTCTCAACATCTCCTATGAGTGCAGCATATATCGAAAAACCTCTGCTTGCTTTCAACACAACAATTGTTTGATGTTGCTTGTTTAGGAACAGAAAAAAAAAACAAAATCGTAAAAAAGTGCATCAAAAATATAAGTAATCGTATTTGAGTGTGTCTGTGTATGCAAAATGGAACGAAAAAGTTTCATTTTGCACAAACTCACCATTTGGATTGGTTGGTACTGTTCCACTGCAGTCAGTCGTACTTTTTCGATTTCGATTAAAAAGAAAAAAAAAAAATTGAAATGTTATTGTAATATATGCAGTAGTACTATTATTGTTGTGGTATTGTTGCTAGAAAATATAAAATTATTGCAAAAAGTTTGTTAATAAAATTTATGTTTACTAGTGAGATTTGAATGACTCACGTAATACTTTTAGCAATTCGGAAGATGAGATGAGAGAGATGGTTGAGCAGAAAAAAAAATGTAAATTGCATAATCGTATTTTGGAAAATCATATTTATAAAAGAAATAACAACAATATGAAGAAAAAAATATATATACAATAAATAAATAAAATGAAAAACTAACTAACTAAGTTACGAACTGACTGACTGACTGACTGATTTATTAAAAAAAAAAAACGTTTTTTTTTAGTAAGTATTTCTATTTTCATTTTACATAGATTTTATTTGAAAAATATTCGTGTTCAAATATCGTAAAACTTTTTTAATGAGCACAAATGCAATGACTTGAAGCTTGTTTCTGTGATTTCACATCCACTAATATTATGTACTACTACTACTACTACTACTACTACTACTATTACTGAAGTACGATTACAACTATTCTCAATAGTAGTGTTACAGCTGTAGTACTATATATTAATACTTACTGGAATTGCAGCTGCAAATAGCAACTAAATTTTTTCAAAAAAAAGAGAACATTGAAAAACAAAACAAGAAGAAAAGTTGAAAAGTTGCTACAGCAATCTTCAAATAACAATCTGCCATCTTCAAGACTCTACTGTACTGTACTGTACTGTACTACTATTACTGTACCTAGCGTATTTGCACTACCTTAAAAGTACTTAAGTACTGCTTAAGTGTGTGATGGGCAAGTTTACATTTTGTTGTTGTTGTTGTTTTTTTCTTACATTCATCTATGTAAGTACTAGCACCTGCATATGTATGTGTAATACACACTTACTTTCTTTCATACTTTATGCTTTAATGGTTGCAAATTTTATGATTGATATTAATTGCATGCCACGAAGACAGAAGCAAGAACAACCAAGAATAATTATAACACCAAAGGTAAAACCTCTACTGGGGTCCAGTTCAAGAGTACATACATATATACGATATGAAAGTGCATATAAAACTAACTAATGCTGCTGATCTTTGAAGCCATCATTATCATTATCACTATCATCATCATCATCATCATCATCATTGTTAGCATTGTTATTGCTTGTATATACTTACTTGTCATTTCATTGTTTCGATGGCAAATTGCAATAGAAAGGAGATAAAAACAAAAAACAAAAAAAATAAAAATAAAAAAAAAATAAAAACAAAATAAATTAGACTTCTTGGGTACCATTCTTGTTTCGAGTACCTACATTGTTACTTTAGTACTTATGCACATAGTATCATGGAAGTTGTATATACATACCTGCATACATATATGCATGTAGTGTTATTTAGTAATTCTTCGTTGTTGTTGTTGTTGTTGTGCAGTACATTTTTCAATCTTCTCTTATCCTAGTTACAAGACAATTTGAACACTGGCCATTAGCATTGCATGGGGCGTTGCATGAGTGTTGTAAAATAATATAAAAATCTCAGCTAAAAGTTTTCATCATAGCCAATTCATTCTAACTGTGCTCTGTTGTATATTGAAAATTTATCATTTAACATTTCTTTTGCTATGATTTTTTTTTTTTATTCTTGTGTTCTTTAATAATCTAGGAAAAGACGATTTTATTACATTTAGCAAAGATTTACGATGATAAGGTAAGATTTGTGCTCTTTAAACGGTGGCTATAGGGCTAATTATAATCCACATTGATTTATACAACCAACGAATAGTATTATCTTTAAAGCATTTGTAATGGCGATGGTCTAAGTTTTGTTTAGTGACGCATGTGACGCATGTGACACATCACTATAAGTATATGTAAGAAGTGCGACACCACTTAATGAAGATGTCTTTGGAAATGTTCAAATGAAATATTTAACACACTTCATTCACGAGTGCACTAGAGTGATCCTTAATTCTCTAGATGGATTAATATGGTTGTGTTCGGTTAGTTCATAAAATTACACCTCACAATTTGTTGCTTTAGTGTGACAAGCACTCGTTTTGGTGGTTTTATATTTATTTTGGAAAAAAATGTTGCACATTAAAAATTATAGAGGTCGATCGAAGATTCTGCACCTCGATGGAATTATGAATTTTATAAAAACGTCATTTTTGTAAGAGAGCTCCTCTGAGAGGCGAAAATCGAAATAGTTAAGTTCAGAGAATATGCTGAGAAGAAAAAATTTATGGGAGTCACTCATATTATAGTTTTCACCCCTCTAGGATCGATTTTGCGTATTTTAATGTAGGTTCCAACAATAATTATTTTTTTGAGGTTAGGGACGAAATGCGGCCTAACCTAGTAATCGAATACATATAGAAATGTTTATCTTCTCTACTGGACAAGACTTTTCAATCAATTTTTTTATTGTTATACTCACTGATATATAAAATCCTCTGTCGGTAAGCTTTTGCCATGAAAACGTTTCTGAAACAACTCTATTGGGAAGTTTAGAAATTTGATGTCGCAAAAGTTCTACCCTTTGGAATAAAGTTATGAAATCAGAACTCTACAATAATTGGAAAGAAGAAAAGGCGAAGAAGAAAAGAAGAAGAAGAAGAATAAGAAGAACAAGAAAAAGAAGAAAAAGAAGTAGGAGAAGAATAAGAAGAAAAAGAGGATTAGGACTAAAAAGGAGAAATAAAAAAATTTAGAAGAAGGAAATTACTCTCTGCTTTAAATCGCTGTCAAATACAAGCTAAATGATGGCTCTTACCATGAAGCCATGAAGGACAAAAATTCCCTGACACAGCATCAGATAAGTTTGGTAGAACCAATGTTGTTGTAGCAGAAAAAATACGGAAATGCTTTGTTTTGTTCCCGTACAAAGCATTTCCGTATTATGATCAGGTGAATAGACCTTGGTCGACCACGTGGTCGAGTGCTGAGGACGTAGACCCATCCATTCCGTCTGGAAAGAATAACAACTTTTCAATTGTCTTGCAATTAATGACACCAAGTCGAATGTAATTAAAAAAAAAAAATTATTAATAAAACTAGACTATTTTTTTGGAATTTCCCAATAGGTTTCTCGAATTTGGTTCTAAAGTTGAAGCTTACGTTAAAACTAGAGAATCGAGAACTTATATAAGTTCCTACTAAGAAAAAAGAAATTCATACAAATAATAATCATTTCGAAGAATACTCAGCTTCAATTCACGCTAAATTACATGCCAATTTAATCCAATGCAAGCACAAGTTTACACTCGGTACACACACACACACACACACAATATTATACAATTCATGAAACTCTCAAAGCATCTTATGCAATTTTTCAACTATCTCATTAAATCTTAACTACTTTTACATTTATAATTTAATTTTTGCCATTTTCTCATTTATATTATATACTGAAATTGCTTATACTAGACAATGCTATTATGCGACTTGTTTGTTGTTTAATTTCCATTCTTACACACTCAACAAACAAATACACAGATACATTTCAATATATCTTTATTCGTATAAATATTTGCAAATGTATGCATCATCATCATCATCATCATCATTATCATCATAATCATTATGCTCGTCGTTATCATCATTCGTATATATTTTGTATATTATATATGATGATGAAATTATTCGAGTCCAATACTGGTAACCCTTTACAGTTTTTAGTTAAGCTTCTTTCATTTGAACTTGTCGTCATCATCATCATCGTACGTTGTCGTTCATCGTTGTCGTAATATTTTAAAGAAATTCAAAGTTTTTAATTAAGTTTTTGTTCGTGTCGTTATCGTTACTCAAAACACAACAACAGCAACAACAATTACAATAGTAGTAGTCATAAGTATTTATGTTATAGTAATGGTATGTATGTATGTATGTATGTATGTTAGTATGTAGTCTGTAGTAGTAACTATTTAGTACCAACATAGTTCGTCAGTAGCTAGCTTCATTCGTCTTTATCCTTTCGACGTCCCTTTTATCATTTTGGTCATTACCATTTTCCATTTAGTTAGTCGCTCACTTGTCCAGACATACATACACACACACACACACACCTATTTATATAGGAAGAATCATAGTTATGTCCAATGTTTGGCGACTGTTTGGCCATACCATTCCATGCCATTCCATACCAAGGCATCGACCTAAAAGTGAATTTGTTGGTTTTGATATCACGTCTGCCCGATGCAGCACTCATTCACTATGAGGTGGCAAAAATCTCTAACTCAAAGGTGCCAGTGACACCTGCACGAAAGGGTAATATTTCCTTTATGTATTGTACGTTTTACTTTTGTTTGACCGACCGTGTTAGCAGTAGCTACTCGTACTCGATGTTGAATCCATGTGAAATTGTTTTTCTCTACTTGCTTTTGTTGTTGTTTGTAATGCAATTTTACTTGCTTTAACTGAAACTTATTTGTCCGCTTTGCAAGTTTCATTACACAACTTTGTCATTTATTTTGTTGTTGTTGCTGCTACTGTTGCCATCGCCTTCGATCATCCTCTGAGCGTTGTGCTTTCCTCCTTTGGGTAAAATCCTCTTTTTTTTTTTGGCATTGCTCTTGTAATTGTAGAAACATGTCAGCCAGTCAGCCAGTCAACTATTCAGCCAGCCAATACAACTTCAATAGCAGTTGTGGCACAAAATTGAGAAACAGAGAGGGGGAGAGACGGGTAGAGAGTGTGAGAGACTAAGATGCACATGAAAGAGGTGCGTACAAGTATGGGGTCAACAGTATTTAATCGTTTTTAATATATAATCGTTGTTGATGTTGTTGTTGTTTTTGTTGTACAATATATATGGGTGCTTATACATTTTATACACATTTATATACGAGTTAATGCACTTTCATTTAGGACCAATACCAATTGTGTATATTCCAAGCACTAGATTCCTTGTAACTACAGCTAGTGATAGTAATGTTCTATTTATGTACGAAATAATTAATTCTAAATAATTAATTAATTAATTATTTCCTATTAATTAATTATATTCTATACCAAAAAAAAAAAAAAAAAATTGTGTTAGAGTTAAAGGTATATGAATAATGGGTATATTATGCCAATTTTTTATGTATTTCTATTAAACAAAATTCAGAAACATCATTAGATTTTAAATGCGGTATTAGAACGATATACATTCAATTCTAATGGTCTAAGCTAACTACATAATAGAGTAGACTACATCTAGGAGTAGTCTGTCGGACTAATTCTCACACAATTTTGTATGAGACATTATATACATTTTGTGCACATTTTCTCTATGTATTATATTGTCATCGTTCGTTAAATGTGTTTGTCTAAATTGAGATGTTCACTGTTGTAAAAAGTCGAATTGAAAAGTGCAACATTTTCATTAAGTTGACCAATTGTATATATATTGTGCGTATGTGTGGTGGTAACAACTGTAATACAATTAATACCGATATCACAAATGCTCACCCTCTATTCGCCACAATTTAACATTCTCGATAATATAAGGTATGTATGTACAGTTAAGCACACGTGCTCTGTAAATTATCCTGTAAAATAAGAAGAGAAGAAAAAGAAAGAAAAAAAAAATACAAAAAACAAAAAGCAAGCAAAATTATACAAATACAAAAACATTCTTATATAAATGTAATGTAAAAGTTGTCGTCTTTTCTTATTTCATTTCAGCATTTGAACGAGTATTTCTTTTTGCAACTGCTTACCTTCATGTGCACTTCTTTGCAGTTGAAAAAGTAATTTGTTTGATTTTATAGTATTTTAAATCTTTGCTTGGTTAATAATTAATTTACAAAATACGAAAAATAAGGAGAGGTACTGTAAGACAGATGGGGTTAAATGACAGCTTATTCGCCTTGCAACAGAGTTAAGTATGTTTATAAAATTAAAGTTGTTTTCTTTTCCTTTCCTTCTTCTTAAAGAAACTGCAATTTTCTTCTCTTCCAAACTTATCAATTTATGCATAATTAACCTTTGTTATAATCTTCTTTTAAAAGGTTTTAAGATGATTAAAATCTATACCTAACTATATAGAAAATAATCTGATAACTAAAAAAAAAAGAAAAATTGCATTTTTTATAATTTAGTACATTCATATACCTTGACGTATTTAATTTTTAGTCCGACTTTTTGATATTGCTATTATTTATACTATATATGTATATTGATTACCTACAGCCCAAAAAAAAACTTGAATTATTTTTTATTTCATACTTTTTGTGTGTATAAATTTGAATCGAGTCAAAGAATGTCAAAGTTACTGCTACTGCCATGGTAGGCACGGTAAAAAAAGAACAAAATTTTGATTTCCAAATAAAATTCTGTTTGAGTTGAAAAACAGCAGTTGTTGTTGTTGTAGCAGCAAGAATACGGAAATGCTTTGTTTTGTTCCCGTACAAAGCATTTACGTATTCTGCTGTGTGTGAATAGTCCTTGGACGACCACGTGGTCGAGTGCTACCCGTCCCATTCTTGGGAACAACAGCAGTCTACGTCCTGATTGCTTACAGAGCTACTAGAATTCCATGACATTTTCTTCGAGTGCTTCAAGCATATTTTCATCAATGATGAAAAAAGTTTCAGCTTCTTCGCCTTATATAAGAACGGTAATTAACGTCTGCAGTTCGTCATGGTGTAGCACAAAATTTCGAGCATTTGGAGACGTATATCAAAAGGCTGCAATAGTTTTGGATTATCTGCATACAAAATAGTCCTGATGCGTAATTTAAAGAGATATGGGCTCATTAAGCCGTTGCCGCACAAACCGCTCCAAAGAGTGCATTTTTCGTGGTGGAGCGGTAGTTGATAAGTCACCCGTGATTAGTATTGCTCCAAATGTGACCATTGTGGTTATTTGCAAAGCTATTGACCAACTGTTTAAACACCACATTACTGAAATCATTACAAAATCGATGAATCGTTGGCTTCAATTCAAGCATGAAATCAAATTCTTGTGCAAAATCTTTCGGAAAGTCTATATGCGTAGGTCAAGTTCTTACACACGATGTCGAATCGATGAATTCGGAACATACAGATGCCAACGGTGGTAAATTTTTCTCAAGTACGCAATCACGCAATCTCGTTAATTATTGATTCAACAGTCCTTAACTATGTTGCAAATAGTTGTCTCAATTCGGCGATTATTTATTTCGTAAATTTGGCATCGTTGTGAAATTTTTGGAAAAAAAAAAACCTCTTGAAATATACATTGTGCGTTTACAATTTGATAAATTTTATTAGCATATGCTTGGACAGTCAATCATACCACTACGATTTGTCATCTTATCTGAAATCAGTATAATATCATACTTCAGTAAAATATTTTACATATGTAAATTTATGATGACAAATTGATTATGATCGAAGTATTTCTCTGAACAAAAAAAACAAAATCTAAGATTAACATCTTACCCATTTAGTATGTCATACAATTTTGTTCTATCTAAATGTTTTCCTCATCAATGTAATATCTTCCATACAATAGAAGACAGTAAATTTGTGTGTGTGTGTAGAGAAAATTGAGGTTAAGTCAAAAACATATGTTAAATTATATGTACTTATAACCAACTAACTTTATTGAATTATGCATTATTCACAAGCTGTTATAAGTAGTAGTATCTACCTACACATATGTACTTTATGTAGTTATATGTATGTACGATATGTATATTTACTACCTACAGGCATGTATGAATGTGCATGCTTTTATGCATATATATTCGTACATATTAACATATGTAATACTTAAAATACATCACATATGTGATAATTTCAATATACTATATACTCGTATTGTGGCGACTGATACACAGAAAAGAAAACGATTAAGGACAAATTACAACAAGACCAATGAAAGAAAGAAAAGAAATAAAAGAAAAGGTGAAATAAGAAAAATACATAAAATATAATCGAAAATATACAAACATATGAATGTATAATGTATGTTTGTATACATATGGTTCTATGTATTTATGTATAATGTAATGAATTGTGCAAAAATAGCAAATATTCCTAATTTCTCCCCGAAGTCACATTATGAAAAATCATACGATACTATAATACACACTTGAACGTATTAGAGAACGTATATATGATTATATACTAATATGTGTGTATATATTGTAGCATTAGAGTAGCATCAGCATCGGCATCAAGGCTAGTATATATGTAGTAGTAGCAATAACAATATTTAGATCACCAACAACAGCAGTACAGCTGTATTTGTTTATATACTATTTATAGATATATGCATACGATATATATACAACCTTAGTAACTATTGCGCAAAGTAACCATAACCATTGGCTTTATTTTAAATTTCTCAAATTTCATGCATATATAATACATACATAAATGTGTATGTATATAGTAACATGAGTGTAAATATACATATACGTATTACTCGTATGGATGTCCCCGATATATATGTTATGTATATGAATTTGCCGTTAGCTAAATAATAATGTTATTTTATTCATTTAATAAT
Organism: Megamerina dolium; assembly: GCA_963854835.1. Taxonomy (NCBI): domain Eukaryota; kingdom Metazoa; phylum Arthropoda; class Insecta; order Diptera; family Megamerinidae; genus Megamerina; species Megamerina dolium. Next base: position 12,252,226 of record OY978526.1, on the reverse strand, counting down.
GCATGACCTGCTTCTCTTTTCAAATCCTAGAACGATCCAAGTAAGTACGTACAAATACAAATGCAACTAACCAAAATGAATGCCAAAAAAAAAAAAATTCGAAAGTCCACACATACTCATATACTACATGTGTTTTTAAATACATAATCATATAGTACTCACGTATATATAAGGATAAGTTTGTTATGACTAACATAATCACACATATGCACAATTTACACATATGTACATACATACACATAGTATGTATGTATGTATGGATGGATGTAGTTTGGCAATACTCTGCTCATCATTGCCCATTCTTCAGGTTGAATTGTACTTAAGCATAATTTTTTTTCCCAAAACATACTTAACCTCTCTCAAGGTTGTACGTTTCTTATACATACTAGTATGGCTTACATACTGGTAGTGCAATTGCTGTTAATGCTGTTTAACACAACACAAAACTCTTGTTCTCATATGAACTACGTTGGGATCTGCAAATATACTTAACAACTAAGATATAGATATGTACATACTAACTGTTATTAGTTAAAGCGCATCTGTTTGTGGGTGAACTCTTATGTAAATGACTGTGTGTGTGTGTGTGTGTGTGTGTGTGGCTGTGCGAAAATGGTTAGTCAGATTTGCTTATTTGGTTGGAAACTGAAAACTGTTTGGGGACACAGACAATACTGATGATAATGATAATGATGATGATGATGATGAGGGTGACGATAATTATGATGCCATTATCTATTAAGAACAACAACAAGATAGCTGGATAAATGGACAAATATACATATAAAACGATATGGACAACAAGTGAACAACCATTAGGTTAGTACAATCAACTTATTTATGCGTGACACTGCATTGATGTATTCGATGAGTTCGCAACTAGCAGACGTTATGAAGAACTATCGATAAATAATATTGCCGAAATTAGTTGTCTAGCAAGTCTTTATATGAATGCCACAGCATAATGCTAAACATAAGTAGATTTCAGTATATGAAATTTCCATTTTTAAAGCCCTGTTCGATTAACCTATTGTTTTCAGAAAAACAACAAATTGTCTCTATCTAATGGAACCCGTCTTTCGATATGTAATTCGTTCTTCAAACTGCTATTGAAATGTTTTTGAAAGAGATCTCCGTCAAAATGTCTGAAAAAAATGTGACAAGTGTTCGTCCTTTTGTAATCGAATAATAAATCTGTAAATAAAAAACTAAAAAATTATCGATAACATAAAATGTGAACATAAATCATTTAGACCAGAAATTGCTTCAGCAAAGAATATGATTTGATGAATGAAGGGAATTTAGACTAATCATTTGTAACAGATTTAACTTGTGTAGGAACACACACACACACACACACATTGGTGATGCTGATTTGATTAATTTTCAATAAAAATTGTCATCACTATAAAATGCATATTTTTTACCTTAACCCTATAATTAACAAAATTGGAAAGAAATGAAATTTACGCAAAATCCTGTGTATTAGAAAAATTATATGAAAATTTAAATAATAAAATAATGGGAACTCTATTCAACAGCAATTGAATTCAACTGAGTTGTCAACTAATTTTCATATTATAATGGTATTCTCTACCAAGTTCTACCAAACGGAAAAAATTGATCGATTTTATAAATTGTTATCGATTGTAACTCAAATAATCGATCAATCGATAATTGGTGATCGATTTCTTACACTTTTTTATACAAATACGTATAAAAAAATTCTTAATGTGCTCTTTGCTTGGATTATTGTTCGCTAATATTCTTAAAATCATACAAATTCAAGGTTTGTTCATCCTGTTAAGTTATTCTTCTATTTAACCGATATTAATCGATATTAGATAATCGATAATAAGTAATCTAATATATTCCATTAGATCTTACGACCAAGATCGAAGTAAAAAAAAAATATTCTTATATAAATTTTATATTATGGTGATTTTATAGTTTATAAATATATATGTACGTTATATAGCCTTCCGTTATATAATCATATCAATTTGAATGCTCACCTCTAATAGAAGTGTTTGTATGAATGCATATGTTGTAAGTGCAAATGATTAAGTGGATCGTTTCGTTGTGCACTTAACATGACAGAAACGAACAAATGACACAAACTGACCTTTATCTCTTCTTCTCTAACTCACTTATTTCCTCTCGCACTCTCTCACTCTTGCTCTTCCCAACTAACTATGTTTTGTTATAAGGATTCATATGCAACAGCATGTGTATTTATGTAAGTGGGTGAGAGAGTGTGTGTGTGAATTTTGTGTTTTTGCGGGTTATTATCCGCTTTTGCATGGGTTTGTGGATGGCGGTTGGCAGCATGCTTGTTGCTTGATTTGAAATCGTATATAAATAGAGAGTGTGTCCCGATATATTTGTATGACCGGTGTGTATGTTCATGTGTTGCACATTCGTCAGCGCTTATGTTTATCTATTTGTTTTCATCTAAATATGTACGAATATTCTCCGAATATGCATACATACAACTACATCTACATTTGTCTATGGCCGCACAATTGTGGCTTGCTTGCACTTATTCGTCATTTTGGTAAAGTTCATATTGTGAAACATGTTTTTCGGTGCTGTGATGAATGTGTGCACGAGATAGAAGAATAATTTATAAACAACTATTGTACTTTGGAAAAATTATTTTCGTTGACTTTAAAGGTATTTAAAATTTCGGTAAAATTTAGTTGTTATTTTTTTTTTTATATTTAAATTCGGAAATATAAAATTATTACATTTGAAGCATATATTAAAATAATTTTAATTAAAAATGTTTATTAATTAATTTTTCTAAACTTATTGCTTCTCATATATAATGATATCACAAGTCACTTTATGTCGAAACAATATGAATTGTTTTCATCTCTACCATTGTATTGTATTGTAGTATAGTTACCAAAAGATTTCTTCATATGAAGTTATTAAACACATATGTACCTAACTAGAACCACATTTCATTCTCACCACTCTCTCTCTCATTTAATTCAATTGTCACACAAGCATTAACATTGTTACAACTCATTTCATACACGTATGATAGTCATAACGTAGAAAAACATCACACTTTCACCGCAATTGCATGACTGTGAATATGCATGTATTCCTATTCTCTTTAAATTGTCCTTAAATGGCACTCATGTTCTTATGTTGAGCATTTCCTGCTCTCACTCTCACATACTGCAGTAGCATAATTTATGCGGTAAATGCGGCATTACGGCAACAACAATTCCGAAGGCCATATATTGTGGAATATATCCATGCATATACCGAAATCACCATGATATCATACATATAACATACTAAGGGGAAATATATGTTTGATATAAAATTATATATAGAAAAAAGTCCCTCTATATCACCATAGAATATATCACCCCATTCATATATTTGTTGCATCAAATTTGACATCATACAAAATTTGCTGGCTATTAAATTTCATTTTGAGTAGAGGGTGCCAGTATATTTCTCCTTTTTGTTTATAATTGCTCCTTTTCCATTTTCGTTAAGTTTTCACAACGCATGAGTGGATTATTTGTTGAGGTACGCAAGGGAAATTTTCTCTCTTTAATCATTGGTTTTGACTAGTTTGATATGAAGCAACAGGTAATATTATGTGCATGTATTTTTTTAAGTATATTATTTTAAGAGTAATGTTGAGAATATTAAACGCATTAAAAAGATATTTAATAGATGTTGGATTACTCTTTTGGTATCTGTGGTTAATATAAGTCACAAATGTGTTAGCATATGATGACATGGATCGGATAGTCCACCAATTTTGATACATAACTTCCTATATTTTCTTAAAATATGAGTGCACCAAAAATGGTGTAATAGGTTAAATTGGAGAAAAATCTCCACTCCTCTGATGGACCTCACATACAAAATTAACATAGAAATACCCGCGAATCGACAAATAACCCCATAACTGCCCAGGAATCGCCTCTAGTGAGGTGGTATGTTAGTTATGGTTGGTTGGTTGAAGTGGTGACTCATTCACGAGTCCAAATAGTGCTTACGCACGGTTTTGTTACCATATCCTCGCTTCCAACTGTTCGTTAGATTGTTTGTGAGCACGGTTAAATCCAGTTCGTGCTGTTTAGAAACCTTAGGAGGTTGCTGATGCTTATTTCCGCCAACTCCTCAATGTTGTTGAAGAGTGGTGTGCCTAGGGTGTTCATTCTCTGCTTCCAAAGGGCAGGGCATTTACAAAGGAAGTGGAATACCGTTTCCTTTTCTTCCACTTGGTTACAACTGTGACAGAAATCGTTGTGGGACATTCCCATTTTGGACCCCTGTTCTCCGATGAGCCAGAAGCCAGTAAAGACTGCCGTCAGTCTAGAGACGTCTTTACGGTTCCTGTTTATCAGTAACATTGATTGTTTAGGATTGTATGTAGGCCACAGTGATCTACTAGTTTTACCTACTAGCTACGCTCAGCGGTTTGAACACTGGTTGAGCCGCTTGCACGGCAGATCCGTTTCTTGCCAGTTCGTCGGCATTTCGTTTTCTTCTATGTTCTGGTGTCCCGGAACCCAAATCAATGAAACGTTGTGCCTTTAGTTGATTGTATTGAGAGTCCTTCTACTTAATACTTAAGTATTGAACATCAAAATCGCATTTTTTCGAAGATACGTAAATATGTCAAATTCACAATAAAACAAACAATGTATTTATTTTATTCAATTTTATTCATACAAATGACATCAAATATACTAATTAATAAAAGAATTGTTAAAAAAAACATAAAAATAAAAAATTGTGGTAAAATTATTGTGCACATTCCAAACATAACTCATATCTGTGATCTTCACACGCAGGATAACGGCATTTGGCACAGCTTAGAACTACAAAAATGACAACTAAAAATTTGTCAATTCCACATGAATTTCTAGTGAAAAGCCATCAAAATAAAGGAAAAACCAATTTACTCACCTCCGGCGTTTGATCAACGTACTGTGCAACGGTCATATTTGACCTGGCTCCCACAACGGCTGTTTACGCACTAAACTGTCGGTCCTTGGGGAGCTAGTAGCTTTCCAGTGTACAATTTTTTCCAGCCTAGTTTGGCACCGACCCTTCCGCCCCCCTTCAAGATACTAGGTATAGTCAATTTCGGCAGGGCACAAGTGACCCGACGTTACACGTTAAGGGTTAATACCTAACGGGGTTTCAGACAAAGTGATTCGTTATCGTGCGACTTTTTGAATCTTATTATGGTGAAAATAATAGGAGCTGCTGATCTACTACATAATGGCATTATCTTCAACAAAAGTTTCATGCTGTTGGCGTATGCCGGCGATATTGACATAATCGGCATGAACACGCGTGCAGTCAGTGCAGCATTCTCAGAGTTGGAAAGAGAGTCGCGTCGAATGGGTCATGCGGTGAACGAGGGCAAGACGAAGTATTTAGTGCCAACAAACAAAGAGTCCTGGCGTCTTGGACAGCACGTCACTGTTGACAACTACGCTTTTGAAGAAATAAGGGACTTTGGCTATCTTGGAACCAGCATTAACAGCAAAAATGACGTCAGCCTGGAGATATTGCGAAGGATCAATCTTGCAAACAGGTGCTACTTTGGGCTAAGTAAGCAATTGAGAAGTCGAGTCCTCTCTCGAAGAACGAAAACTCTATACTCTACAAGTCTCTCATCATGCCTGTCCTTACATATGGCGCTGAAACCTGGAGAATTTCCACCTCGGAAGGATCTTGGATCTATTTGTGTTGGTTGCGAGTACCGAATAAGGTACAACCATGAGCTGTACGAGCTGTATGCCGATATTGACATAGTAAAGCGCATCAAAATCCAGTGGCTGCGCTGGCTAGGTGATGTCGAGCGAATGGAAGAACACGCTCCAGCTAAGAAGGTGTTATATTCGGAACCCGCTGGAGGACAACGCAGGAGAGGAAGACCTAACCTCCGGTGGAAAGACCAAGTTCTGGAGAACCTAATGGCGCTTGGAATGGCGCAGAGATGGCTAAGGAAGCATGATATAATCGGCCTAAATCGATACTCGGTTGTTGTGGCCACATAAGTAGGTAAGTAAGCAATATTTCGATCGAGTACCGCTCTACAACGTGTGATTTCACTAAATGTGCAATGCAAATGGCATCAGTAACTTCATAATTCGAATGTTATTCATTAATTTCTTAGAAAATATGAAAAGTTGACAAAGCAGCTAATGCGCCTAGGATTTCAAAAGTAGATATATTCGCATCATATCTTTTAAAAACTTGAGGTATTGAAATTTCAAACGCAAACATCTGAACGATATGAATTTAAACAAGTAGCAAAACTCTATTTTGTAGTACTGTATTATCGAACTTTATGGAATTAAAAGCTTAAGTTATTATCAATTTTAATTATATTAATTAATTATAGATTCTAATAAATTCTAGGTATACGTATAAATAACTAAAGTAATTGTTTCAAAATATTAATTTGTAATTAGATTCTAACCAAAAGTCCGTGTGAAACCGATACCAATATTTTTGTTGACTTGTCCATTGAAGGGACCGCCGAAATTTTTCGAAATGCCACCATTTAAATCGAGCTTAGAACGAAGATCCTGTGATCGCCATAAATTTGCTTTACCATTCAAATCAATTGTGTTCATATTCAATTGTGGTATACGTGATGCGGTTAATGAAGCACCATGGCCTGCAGCATGATTGTAATTGAGACCACCGCCGACACGATCAAATTTGAAACCATTTTCCAATTTAGTGCGACCATGAAAAGCGTTCAAGTCCAAATTATTATTGCCCTTATTCAATAAATTAATATGGGCATTTTGTTGAAATGTGCTACCAAAGCCGGGTGTATTCGAGTGTTGTAATGAAATTCCATGACCATTTCTATGATTTTCAATAAAGAGATAATTATTAAATAAGTTTCAGTTCATTCGCGATAGCATTACCATTGACTTACTTGTTAGCTTCTAAAAAGGCTCCAGTCGTAATTGGACTCTTTAGAGTATTACCGTTGGCAAATACACCACCACCAATATTGCTTTTGGCATCACCAAATGCTTTGGTCAGCGACAAGTTGATATCTTGACCACCAGCTGGATTTGAAGATATTGAGCCACCTAATTGGGCATTCACTCCAGCAAGTAAGCCGATAAAGACAACATAAACTATAGCTTGATACATTTTCTTTTAATTCTGTTCTGTTGAATATGAACTCAATGATTTCGCTTGAGTGACTTCTGGTTTTAGTGGAAAATCAGATCGCTTTTATATATATTGTAGTGTCTTAGCTTTACATATGCACGCTAATGTATTTATATGTATTTGTGTATACATTAATGCAAAATATAACCGATAAGAAGAATATGAGATTTACATTGTTATGTTCCGTGTATGAATCAAATATTTGATGCTCTTTTGTATTATGGGGGAATTACTTTTCACGTTTCCATAGCTATCAGTAATGGTGGGGTTCACACTGTACATCAATTATATTCAATTTGGGGAAACACATTTTTCAATTGGATAGAAATTTAAAGAATCGTAATTTTTAATTCTTTCTTCTTTGTATGAAATTTATCTACAATATATTTTCTGAAATCATATATTTGTTAATACATAAAAACAGAAGATATTAATTAATCATTTCATTGGGTTTGTTGCTTGTGGCTTATTCTATTATAAGTTTGCGCTAAGTGAAACGAGTTTTATTTTCAGCGAAATTATGAAAATTAATTGTTTCGGATGATTCTTCTTAGTTTAGCTAACTATAATGTTGTTTGTATATATGTAAAATATTTCGTAGAATTATAAATTGAGTAAATATTTTGGAATTTATTTCAGAATCACTTTAATAGAGAAAATAATTTTGATGGAGATAAAAATTAAGAGCAAACAATTTTCGAAGCTTCAAAAACATGAAAAAAATTTAATACCTAACAGTTATAAAACTTTCAATTTTTACTCAAAAGTCAATGTATTGCAACTTAAATTATGTTTTGTGCTACGTTTAACGTTCATGGGATTGATGATACTAATCGAAAGGCTCTGAACAGTTTCAGAACAGAATAATACTCGTATAATTAACATAGGAGCAACAAACACATGACAAATTCAAAGAAAATGTGAAAATGAACTCCGAAAGACTTTTGGCGCCGAACCTATATGCATGGAATCTAAATCTATCACTGCAAGCTAAATAATACTAAGGCGACCTTTTGGCGAATAAGATATTTGAGATACTAAAACTGAATCACATGAATCACATACTCCACTTCAATAATAATGCGAGCGAGAATACAATTTACATAGATTATTTTTCTGAAATACATATTCAACGATTCCATTATTCGATCCATTAAACGAGCAGGCTTTAGTTGTTTTTGTTGATGGTATTGATAATAACAAAAATTTTACTTATACTTTTGATTGCTTATTTTTTCTATAAAGACAAAGTTGTAACACTGGCTTTCGGGAACATCTACTTCAAGGTCATATCATGTAAAGGTATCATAATTTAATTATTGTCATATATAGTATACGAATATTGATGGGCATTTCTCACAAAACGTCAATCAAAAATGAAAAAATATTAAAACTCGCAGAACATATACATATAGGTACATACATCAATGTCATTTCATTTAAAATTATTGTATTATTATTTAATTATTGTCATATATAGCCAACAAGTATATATGGGCATTTCTCAGAAATTCACAAAACTCAACAATTATAAATGTAAATTCCCAAATATAATATTAAGTTACAAACGACTCTCCATTTTTTCTAAACCGATGAACTGATGAAGAAGAGTACCCATGGTAAAAAAAAAAAATAATATATATTAAAGATATGTGATTATGACACCCAGGAAGTATATTTTATAGAAATATTAATTTTTTCTTTAATTCCATAGAAAAATAACAATATGTCACGTCCATTATTCTAAATTGTATTTAAAAAACAAAAAGAACTAAAGATGATCTTCTTATATTCTTAAAATGTTGCAGATTCCTAATTTTTCGCTTAAATATACATAGTACTCACTCATTTAGAATCATGAAACAATAAATATTTGTATTACATCTTTGTCTTTATTTTCTATATTATTTATTCTTTTTATATATAAATCTCACGTTCATAACCCAAGAAATGCCCATATGACATTAATTAGATATTTACTATTCTCGATTAATTTGCGTTTTATCGATTATGTTACAAAGCTTTAAGTTTGATTTTAGTGAAAATAATACATTTATCGTTGACTTGGTACCTACTATTTATTATATATTTTCCATCGTTATATCCCATATATGTATGTAGGTATTTCAAGTATAATGTTAGTACAGACACGAACCAAAAAAAAATATTTTATATGCATATGGAGTTATGTTTGATATATCAAAGCTTCGTAAGCTTGCTTTTATTTAGGTGATGATAAGCAATAATGGGTCAATCTACATGAAAAGGTGAACCAAAAACAAAACTCAACAATTATAAATGTAAATTCCCAAATATAATATTAAGTTACAAACGACTCTCCATTTTTTCTAAACCTAAATAAATGGTTATTTGATGAAGAGTACCCATGGTAAACAAAAAAAAAAATAATATATATTAAAGATATATGATTATGACACCCAGGAAGTATATTTTATAGAAATATTAATTTTTTCTTTAATTCCATAGAAAAATAACAATATGTCACGTCCATTATTCTAAATTGTATTTAAAAAAAAAAAAAGAACTAAAGATGATCTTCTCATATTCTTAAAATGTTGCAGATGCCTAATTTTTCGCTTAAATATACATAGTACTCACTCATTTAGAATCATGAAACAATAAATATTTGTATTACATCTTTGTCTTTATTTTCTATATTATTTATTCTTTTTATATATAAATCTCACGTTCATAACCCAAGAAATGCCCATATGACATTAATTAGATATTTACTATTCTCGATTAATTTGCGTTTTATCGATTATGTTACAAAGCTTTAAGTTTGATTTTAGTGAAAATAATACATTTACCGTTGACTTGGTACCTACTATTTATTATATATTTTCCATCGTTATATCCCATATATGTAGGTATTTCAAGTATAATGTTAGTACAGACACGAACCAAAAAAAAAAATATTTTATATGCATATGGAGTTATATTTGGTATATCAAAGCTTCGTAAGCTTGCTTGTCTTTAGGTGATGATAAGCAATAATGGGTCAATCTACAGAACTTCATTTTCAGAAAAAAACGTCTAAAGGTCTCATTACAATTTTCAATTAGTTCGTTTGAAAAAATATATATTCATGGGTCTCTTTCTATAAAATGTAACTTCTTCAAAGTAGTTTGTTGTCATGAAAAGGGCAAAGGCTGGAAAGTTTGTCCAGAAAATGAGATTATTTCTTATTGCAAACTATAGAACACACTGTAATATTCAAAAGAGGAAGTTAAGGAACTTAGGATTGTTTTGCTAAAATCCAATTGTGGGATTTAATGTCACTAAATGTATATAAATTGTAAAATAGTTTCAAATAAAAGTCGTAAATATTAATTTTTATATATATTAATATGAAAATACAAGAAAGCAAAATATTTTTTAAATAGGACTTCCTTCTATTTCTATGATTTTCTATTTGCTTTATGATATAAATTAATTTTGCCCGTATTTATTTTATTTAAATGACTGAAAACTTTCTTGCATAATGCAAAATACATGATGCATTATCAGAATACATCAATATCTCTGAATTTGACGTTATATAGGTTGTCACATTATTACTTATCAGCATCCATTTTTTGCAAAAAAAAAAAAAAAAAATTAGGAAATCAATAGACATGTATTAACAAAGCTACTAAACTGAATTTAAGTATAACAAATATTTCGTCTATATGATTCATTCCATTAAATTCATTCATACATTTATTTAAATTCAACGCATGTATGTGTTCGTATATGATAGTGGCATTAAACTTTAATTAAAATTAATTTATTGTATAAATATGATATGTATTGCGCAATGTTACATTTGAATAAATATATTTTTTTTATATTTTTTTAGTTTTATTTTATTTTATTTTATTTCGAATAACATATGCGCGATTATAAGTGGCAAGCACTGCATCTTCATATACCAAGAATTGGCTGTTCCATTTTAATCAGGTTCTTTTCGTGCTTTCTCTCTCTCTCTCTCTCTCTCTGGCGGCAGCAACAACACCTGTAGCATATTATACAGAATTTGGAAACTGAGCATTTTTGTTATTGTGAAATAATTGTGTCAGTCACAATTGAATTGTACAAGTGATAAGACGCATCTTTAATTTCTATGTTAACGATCTGTTGTAAAAATGTTAAATACAATTGGTTGTTTCGTTATTTTAATAATCGCAGCAGTTGGTAAGTTATCGTACACATTGTATACACAATTATTTGGAAGAACATTTAACACAAATATTCACATACTCCACTCAGTATATATACATAGAGTGTACAAAGGAAGATGTAACATTATTGTCGTCTACTTATCTGTTTTGGCATTTTTTTTTTCATTTACAGATTGCTCGTCGAAAATAACATTTCCACAAATCGATGATTTCGATTCAAGTTGCACCATGACAGACGGTTCAGCTGGTACTTGTCGCAATATAAAATATTGTCCCACTGCAATGACAGCTCGAAGTGCACCCAAGACATGTTATTTTGAACAAAATGATCATTTTATTTGTTGCAGAAATGCCGAATTTGAAAATATGAAAAAGAGCCCAGCTATAAAAGGTATTTACAATCGGTCATTCGAAGAAACTGTATAACACTTTGCCTTTTCAGAATGCGAGAATGCTTACCCTCTACAACAATTTATTATTTCGGGGCTACAGACGAAATATCAAGAGTTTCCTTATATGGCCGCACTTGGTTGGGACACGAATATCGATGAAAATGTATACGATTACAAATGTGGCGGTGTTCTCGTATCATCCAGATTTGTTTTGACAGCAGCACACTGTGCAGAAATGCAAGGGTGAGCTGTGATGAAAGAAAACTAAACAACAAAAAAGAGCTTTAAGTAATATTATTTTGTTTATATATTTTTTTTAAAGCGTCAAACCATCTGTTATATTACCGGGCGGTGTCAATTTAACTGATAGCACACAGAAGCCAAACAAGATCGTGAATGTTATTATACATCCAAAGTACGAATCGAATACTGCTTATCATGATATTGCTCTTCTTGAGCTTGAAGAGTCACTTGAGTAAGTATAATGAGAATACTATATTTACTACAAATGAAAAATCCACATACATATACTATCATATTCTAAATTTCTCTTTCGATTTTGATCGACTGAAATTCATTTCGTATTGCAGAAGTCATAAGCCAGTTTGTGTTTGGCCTGAATATTCCCTAGTTGATCTTAGTGTTACAGCAATTGGTTATGGACATACACGTTTTGGTAATATATTGAAATACATATTTTGTCACAATTAATTAATTTTATGTAAATCATACAATAGCTGGTGCATCATCTGATCAACTTTTAAAAGCCTACCTAAACATTATTACAAATAATGATTGTCAACAATTCTATGAAACAGACAATTTAGTGCCTAAAGGTCTAATGGATAATCAACTTTGTGCACAAGATCCACAAAGGATACGCGATACATGTCAGGTTAGAAATAATGATATTAATAAGTTATTTTAATAAGACACTATATATCATAAAAATGTCTATTTAGGGCGATTCTGGTGGTCCCATAATTATGATTGTACAACAGCAACGAGTAAATCGACCGTTTGTCATTGGTATTACATCATTTGGTGATGGTTGTGCTAGGGATGCACCTGGGGTCTATACACGCGTATCTGAATATCTACCATGGATTGAGAGTATTGTGTGGTCCAAGTGAAAGCATAAAAGCAACGAATAAATTTTTATTGTGGTTTTCTGATCATTTCTACATTGTTATACTTGCATTTTATATACAATATGAGTCGGTTTTTTAATTTGAAACCTCGTTAACCTTTTTGAAATTGTATTGAATATAATTTTCATAGAAATATTTGCAGAAAATATAGTTTATGCACTGTAGCTTAGTGGTTAGTGTGTTGGTCTTCTGATCTGTAGGTCGTGGTTCAATCCCCGGCTAAATGCATAACAAATTTAATATCGAAAAGATTTTTCTTTCGAACGGTATCCACCTGTCGGCAAGCGATTGGCAATTCTTCCGACAGTAGCAACTTGCCATGAAAAAGTTTCTAAAAGAACTCTGAGACAAAGCTCAGAAAAAGTGATGTCACAGGGGTTATACCGTTCGGAACCGGCTAAAATGAGTAGGTCCCTTCTAATACTTTCTCAAACTTAACACGCACAACAGTAATGGAAGAGAAGCTCCGCCAATGAGCCCGTTGGGGCTTTAAGTGCCACATTTTCAATTTGTTATTTATTTATTTAAAAATATGTAACAATAAAAGCCATCAACAGCTGGTGCGTTAAGAAGTAACAAAAAATAATTATCTAATTGATAAAAGAAAAAATCAAAATTAATAAATGATAATAGTACTAAATAAATAAATAACTGAATGAATAAATAAAAAATAAAATATAGAAAAAAGTAATATCATAAGAAGTACCAAGTTACAAAATATCCAGTTCGGTGTGAATACCACTAATGAATATTTTAATTAATTATATAAAATTTTATATTTGAGATTTTCAGAGTGAATTCCTCCTGCAACAAGTTAACAAACTATAGTTGTTGTACAAGTTTAGTCTCATGCCAATTTTTAATGTAGTCCGTAGTAATCTTGTGTACCATACTAAATTTCGTCAAAATGTTCAAGTCAGCTATGTAAAAGGCAGATGTACTGATGGATGGACATTTTTATTCCGACTACGTTTACAAATGTCTGACCCAAATCTATTAATATTACAAATAGATGGGAAGAGTGTAATTGATGGAAATTTAGATTAGATTTGGAATGATATGGGCTTGCAGCCGCTGAATTTCGAACTAGGGCAAAAATTTTCTAAAATCCTACAATAGGTCTATTAACAAAATTGCTGATACACTGTCCCATAAAAGTCATCATTCGGAAATGGGTTGCGACAAAATGTCGATGAGGAAACGCTAATTTCGTAATAAGGGCATTCAGTTTCACTTTAATATCTCTATATATATTTTGCTCTTAATTAGTTACTTATATTTGTCACACCAATAATCTAAATATACCAACTCAGTAAGAATATATAACAATAACAATAATAAATTTATGAGTTTATTTCATGCGGCAATGGCGGTTGCCAGCCACCAAATGCAACATCCAATTCGGCGGCAATTTGTAAGCATAATTTATCCTGATATGGTGCTGCAATAACTTGAAAACCAATCGGCATACCACGATTATCCAAACCCATCGGTATATGTGTAGCGGGAAAGCCGAGCATATTGAAGATGGCCATCATATCGCAAGATATCAAATTGGTAAATGAAGTGTACATGACTGTGGCTGTTGTATAATATGTGGGAAAAAATAATACACCATTTGTACCAAGTAAATCCTGTGGAAAGATGATAAAAAATATTTAGACAACATTCAAGTGAATGAGGAAATATGTACATTAGGGTGGATCACAAAAAAACAGTATCAAAATTTCACCCCTAGTTTGAAAGATTATGTTGCAACTTTCTCGCGCCAACAAAAAATTTGATTTTCTTAACCCTCTTAGAACCGCCAAAATGGTTTTTTCCACATAACACAGTTATTGATTGTCTGATTTTTAATTGATAGTGTGTTGAAAAGCTATTAGGAAGGCCTATAATTCTCTAATATACGACTTGACGAAATTGAAATAGCCACTAGAAAATTATATTCAGTTATGCTGATTCTACCCGCCGAATGAAATATTTTTCCGTTATAGAATTAAAGACCTACTAAAGGAGTATTAATGAAATTAAATTTTCAATAAGGGTTAATATCTCCTACCCATAGAAAGCCTTCCGGATATTTCTCACAGGCAATAAGTTGCTGAGTTAATGTTCTAGGCCCAATTTCTGGCTCTTTTTGTTTGCCAAAGAAATGACCAACAAAAGATAATTGAGAATTGTCATAAAAAAATCAAGGCCTGCTATAAAAACTGCTTTCAAAAATTTTACATTTACAGATATTAACCTTTAATGAAAATTAAATTTCGCTATTACTCCCTTAGTTTTAGAGTTAGCTACATACTTCAAATCAAAAAGTTTTATGAATTTTAAAGGAAATTAATTTTATGATGGAAATATGTTTGATTAGGCGTGTTAAAATCAGAGAAACTCAATTACTCGTGCAATGTCAAAGTTATATAAAGGGTGATTGTGTGAGGGATGGGGTGCCAGGTGAACTCGTTCCAACGATGGTTGCTTCCTCCAGGTGATCGTGGTGTGTGTGAGTGTGGGGATGTTATTTTGTGCAATGCTGCTGATGCTACGAAGGATGGTGTTGTTTATTTATTATAATAAATAATATAAAATAATAACACACGCGATTTTTACTATATTTAAGTGTACAATATTTATTGAAAAAAAAAAGTTTTAATTATGTATAGCGAGATTTATCTATTCTATTTACTTTGGGATATATTTCGAGAATCACAAAAAACAATCAAAACGGGCGGCCAGAAGAGAGAAATATTATATAAGTAACAGGGCTGCCAACCCACTCAAATGAAGACAAACAAACAGTGCACGCATCTAACTATGGCGTAGACAAAGGGGAAATAAACCCATTCCTTATAGATTTTCAACATGTTATCATTTTTAAAAATCGGACAATCAACAATTGTACTATTATAAAAAAATCCTTTTGGCCGTTATAAAAAGATTAAAAACAATTTTTTTTTTGTTTTGTCCCGAGAACATTTCAACATAATTTTTGAAACTAGAGGTGATATTTTAAAACTTTTTTTTTTGTATGGTGATCGATCCACCTTAATGTTCATATGTATATGCAAATCGAATAGCAAATACGAACCACTAATTCTGACTTCAGTTCTTCAAGTTCCATATGCAATTTATTAATATTTTTCTGTTTTAAGAAAGCATTGTAACTTTGCATACATTCGATGAACAAAGCATCCTTTGTGAATAATGAATGACCAATTAATGATTTGATAAATTCCATAGTTAATGCTTTTCGCGACGGTCTAACAATGTTGGAACATGTCATTATACTGGGTACATCAGTAATATCAAGTAAACCGGCCACAACCATTTCGTAGGAATTGTGGAAATGTTGAATTTTCACCTAAACCGAAGTAAAGTGAGATAACTTCAGTTAATAACGTGAACCAGGTAGTTTAGGACCTCAAACATACGTTTGGATAAAAATGTTTTTTTTTTGGTAGAAAAATAATTCTTTTGTGATTATAAATTTTTTTGTAACTCCGTGTTGTATTTTGGCCTTATGTGCGTTAGAGAAACGACAACTTGGCAGAGGTTTTTTTCCAACATTTTTAATTACTTTTATCCATTGTTATGATTGAGCCTCTAAACAGTATTCTAAATATTGTTGTGTAATAAACAAAGTATGATCATATTTACTTCTTTCGTTGTGAGTCCACCCTTTTCAAAACACAATAGTGCTCGACGTATCGCTAATTTGATATCGAAATCCATTGGCGGATGCATAAGTCCATTTAGACCACCGAAGCCGTAGGAATAGTATATCTGAAAAATAAAATATTATGTATGTAGAAACATATGAAATTCTAGGACATTTTTCATATTTCTTCATACTTTCATGTCCTTCAGCGGAATACCTTCATTGAACTTCAGTTTGTGTGCATTACTTCCTGCCATCACTTGTAGTAATAAAGGCAAATCGCGAGCAAAACGTGTCATCGGTCCCAATTGTAAATACTGACTGAATGATGGATCATTGCTATTGGGATAAGTGCCCTTCACCGAGATCAAACCACCGGTAGGTTTATGACCGAATATACCACAAAATAAGGCGGGCAATCGTATTGAACCGATAATGTCTGAACCTAAGCCAAACAATGATGAACCACTGCCATTGAGAGCACCCTAACGTTAGAAAGTAATGTATGAGTTTTTAAGAAAACCTACTCTTTGAACTGTATGTATGCATTTTTTGTATATTACATACCTCACCACCAGAGGAACCGGCTGAAATACGATATAAATCATAAGGGTTACGACAACGGCCATGTGTATGCGTATTGGTCTCAAAACTGAGACAAAATTCTGGATTTGCCGACACCAAAAGCGGTATACAGCCAGCTGCGCGTAACAATTCGACAACCTCACCGTTTGCTTCACATTTCTTATGCTTGCGTAGTATATTGCCGACAACAAATGATAAACCTAAAAGCAAATACGATTTTGTAATACGCATAATCGTATGTAAATCATACGCAAGAATTAACCTTTAACACCGCAGTGTTCTTTCACTGTAAACGGTATACCCAATAGTGGATAACGCGTGAATAGTGCCACTAGTTGATCATTTGTCGCGGTGCTGGCAATTAATTGATCAGCATGTTTAGCCTCTTTGAGCGCCTCTTCAAAACGATCTTCAATAACAGCATTGAGGCTAGGATTTACCTCTTTTATGCGTGCTATATAAGCCTGAACTAGTTGGGTGGATGTTAGCTAAAGAATTATGTATGAACAAAATAATTAATGACAAAAATACAATTTATAGAGGCTGTTTCGCTGTTTCGCCAACCATTTTCTGTCGCAATTCTCCAAGTAATTCTGCAATCGATTTAAGTAATATGGGATCCCGTATGGGCGGATAGGTTGGCTTCTTTTGTGGTAGGAACCAGTCGACTAGTAGATTGATTGCCATAACTAATGGTAAAAATGTGATGAATATTATACGTATAATAAGCTCCATATTGCGTGAACTAAATGAAAACAGCGAAAAGAGTATATAAAAAAAATTAAATACCAAATTGTTCTCATTAATAAGGAAAATTGTTTGAAATCAAAATAAAAATAACCGGAATTAGTGACTACAAACCGAGCTTTGAGAGCCATAATTATTGTGAAATTACTTTCTGCAGATTTTTATAGAACATTTTTTTTTTTTGTCGAAAAAATTGCAAGTTACTTGTCGAGAATTTCTAAAAATAAATGTTGAATAGTTATCGAACCAGAAATTGAAACGGCAATTCAATGCATAGAAAACGAATAATGTCCAAAACTTTCCAACAATGAATGTGTTCATTGCCAGCCCGAAAATAAAATGCGGTGTGATATATAGATATGAATTTTTCTGATCCAACACTGTATAAAAATTTGTTTCGAATATCGTCGATGAGAACTAAGGTTTAAATTCAAATCAACTTCGCATCAGTTTTGTTGCATTTTTCAATGCTGAAAATTGCACTTTTCACAAACAAATTTTATACGGGAAACTTTGAGGTCAAAAGGTCAAAAGTTACCAGTTTGTCGATTTGAAATCTTAACAATTCTGTAATCACGATCACAACTGACACCAACAACGCAATTATTTTCAATATATTATAATTTGTTCTTTAATAGAATTTTATCGTTGTTATTGCTATCGTTAATGATATTTTTATTTTCAATACAAACGATTTTTATTTAATATTTATTACTCTTTTAATTAGTATTTGCTAATTTATTTACTAATTTATTTACTGCTTTAAATACTTTTGCTTCGCTTTCAATTTCAAGTTAATTCGTTGACTTTATTCTTACAACTGATCTGTATGTCAGCAATTTAATGAAAGTAAGACTCGTATTGAAAAGTAGTAGGTAGGTAGGTATCTATCTAACCTAATTATGTAATCTAATTATATATCTTATTATAATTATATCTATCTCATTATAATTCAATCGTATATTAGCCGTAGCTCAGTGGTTAGTGTGTTGGTCTTCTGATCTGTAGGTCATGGTTCAATCCCCGGCTAAATGCATAACAAATTTAATATCGAAAAGATTTTTCTTTCGAACGGTACCCACCTGTCGGCAAGCAATTGGCAATTCTTCCGACAGTAACAACTTGCCATGAAAAAGCTTCTAAAAAGAACTATGTGACAAAGCTCAGAAAAAGTGATGTCACAGAGGTTCTGCCGTTCGGAACCGGCTAAAATAAGTAGGTCCCTTCTAATACTGTCTCAAATTTAACACGCACAACAGTAATGGAAGAGAAGCTCGGCCAATGAGCCCATTGGGCTCAAATTAATTTGAGTTTTACTGAAATAATAATGTGCAAAATTTTTATTAACAAAAATTCCTGAAAAGATTTTGAAAAAATTTTTGTTTGCTATTTTAGAAAGTTTTTTTCTTCTTGTACACATTTTTTTTTATTTCATATAAATCTCACGTTTATAACCCAAGAAATGCCCATACTGTTCTCGATTTATTTTTTTATCGATTATATTACAAAGCTTTAAGTTCGTTTTTAGTGAACATAATATATTTATCGTTGCCGTAATACTATTTATTACAAAGTTTTCATAGATATATCGCACATATGAACATATTTCAAGTACTGCGATAGTACAGACAAGAACCTATAATTTATATGCATAATTTTTATGTATGCAGGTATTAACAAAGTTATTAAATTTCAATTTATCGCATGCAGTTGTTGGTATATGTTAGTGGCATTCAACTTAATTACAATATAATTAATTTATTATTATTGGACAATGTTCTTTTTGATTATATATCTTTTTTATTAGTATTTAGAACCATGAATAATATTTATATGCGTGATTCTTATGTATAATTGGCAAGATTTGCATCTCCGTATATCTAGAACTTAGCTGCAGATTACACTACCAAGTTCTTGTTTTTTTTTTTCCAAAATTGCGACTTTAATCAGGTTCTTTTCATCATTTCTCCCTCTGCCAGCAGCAACAGCACCTGTAGACTTTGGAAATCTAAGATTTGTTGTTGTTGCGAAATAATAATGTCAGTCACAATTGAATTGTGCAAGTGATAAGACGCTTCTTTAATATCTGTATGAAAAATTTGATGGAAAAATGTTAAATACAATTGGATTTTTCATCATTTTAATAATCGCTTCAGTTGGTAAGCTATCGTACACAGTACATGTAACATAATTATCTGAGAGAACATTTAATGCATTTAATATTCGTAAATGTCGAAGCACACTCATACTCAGCATATGTACATACAGTGTATAGAGGAAGATGTATTTGTGTTTGTATAGAAATATTTTTTTTTTTTCATTTACAGATTGCGTGGAAAATTTGGAAAAGAGACCAGCAACAAAAGGTATTTACAATCGGTCATTTCAAGAAATTGCATTTAACTTTGCCTTTACAGAATGCGAGGATACTTACCCTCTAAGACAATTTATTATTTTGGGTTTACGAACGGTATATAAAGAGTTTCCTTATATGGTCGCACTTGGTTGGGGAACGAATATCGATGAAAGTGTATACGATTACAAATGTGGCGGTGTTCTTGTATCATCCAGATTTGTTTTGACAGCAGCACACTGTGCTGAAATTCAAGGGTGAGCTGTGTTGAAAGCAAGATTAAAAGAAAAAAAGAAAAATGAACAAAAAAAAAAAAAAAAAGAAATATTTATTTTGTTTATATTTTTGAAAAGCCTCAAACCATCGGTTATATTGGCGGGTGGTGTTAATTTAACTGATAGCACAGAGAAGCCAAGAAAGATTGCCAATGTTATTATACATCCAAAGTATGTCTCAAATAGTGCTTATCACGATATTGCTCTCCTTGAGCTTGAGGAACCACTTGAGTAAGTGTTCTAAGAATATTATCATTCTTTGAAAACAAAAATCACACGTACTCTATACTTTCATATTCTAAATTTCTCATGCGATCGATAGATCGATTAAAATTCGGAATATAAGTACTCCATAGATTTCTTAAAATTACATTCGAATTTTTTTTTCATATTGCAGAAGTCACAAACCAGTTTGTATTTGGAATGAATATTCAACAATTGATCTTAATGTTACAGCAATTGGTTATGGACATACACGTTTTGGTATTTACGTAGTACATATTTTGCCACACTTTTATTTTGAGTAATTTAAATTCGTATATGTGCAAATTTTCATATATAGCTGGTGCATCATCCGATCAACTTTTAAAAGCCTATCTAAATATTATTACAAACAATGAGTGTCAACAATTCTATGAAACAGATGATTTAGTGCCCAATGGTATAATTGATAATCAACTTTGTGCACAAGATCCACATAGGATACGCGATACATGCCAGGTTCGATATACTGTTGTGATTAATTTACAATAATTAACTTTAATTAATTTTAATTAATACACTATATAAATTTATATATTTAGGGCGATTCTGGTGGTCCCATAATTATGATGATACAACAGCAACTTATATATCGACCTTTTGTTATTGGTATTACATCATTTGGTGATGGATGTGCAAGGGATGCACCTGGTGTATATACACGCGTTTCTCAATATCTGCCATGGATTGAAAGTATTGTATGGCCGAAGTGAAAGCACAAAAGCAACACATACATTTTTTTTTATTATGTAGCATGATTTGATAAAAATTAAAAATCTTTACTAAGTTAAAGTTTCTGATATTGTAATATCTTTTTTGAAATTGTATTAAATATAATTTTTGTGTTAAATATTTTAAATATAATTTTTTTTACCGAAAATTGAGTATTAAATATTGATTTAATTTTTATTGAGACGATAAATCGTCAGATCCTTTATTGTAAATATTATGACTTTAAATTCTAAAACGAAAAAAAATAAGTAAAAAATAAGATATACCTGTGATATACCAGCTGAGCTCTGCAAAACGTTTACTTTATATTCTAATAACGCGCAAAATTTTATTGTTGAAATAAAATGACAATTTGTTTGTTGATCTTGTTGTGAACAATATTATAGAATAAAATGAAAAAAAAAACAATTAAAAATATTTTTACGTATATTTATAGTATATATATTATTTTGATATATAACACCGTCCAACAAAATTAAACTTTTGCTTTCAACGAACAACAACAACAAAAATCGTAAATGAATTGATCTAGAAAAACGATCAGACACGTGTATCTTTTTTTTTTAGCTCTACTTTTATAAAATATAGGTCTTGTTCATGTGTATAAATTATTGGATTGTATCACGATCAAGTCATTTTTCTAGGAATGATGGAAAATGGTGGATATTTTGATGATTCACCACACTTATAGGATCTCACATTTTCGTGGTGAAACACATTACTTGCCTTGTGTTTGATGAGTTCTATTCGTCACTCAACAAGGAGTGTATTCAAATCATTGAGTTGACGACAATAAAACTTCAAATCTATAATTTAGAAGCTCTAGAAAAAACACTTATACTCAGAAAGCATTACATCCCGGTTTAGTGAAAATCAGCATCGGAACTTGTTGGATTAGCATTCTTACTATTGCAACATGATTGCTTAGAATATTGTTGCGAACAATTAACGTTTTCATAGTCGTAAGTTCTTTTAACAGCTGGTGGGTTTTTGATGTGTTTGAAGTAAGCAATGCAGATCTTGATCTTGATGTGGTTGCTGAGATGATGAATCCAAGTTCTTGAGATGGTCTCGGATGACCGAGTAATAAATGTTTTGGAACAAGTGCAGAATACGGACTCAGAAGGAAAAAAAAAATAAAAAATTGTCTCGGATAGAGCTTCGTTTTGTGAATATAAAATGTAAAAAATTTGTCTCTGCAAATGCCCATACAAGGCGTGGCTCAAGGTCAAAGTTCAAAATTGAGGTCGAGATTATTCGATAGAGACGCAATTTTTTTCTATAATATGGGTATCATAAGAAAGTTTTTTTAAATACCTTTCTACTCATATATATAATTTAATACCTATTTTTTACATTTTAAAAGTTATTATCAAAACTATAAATTTGAAATTTTTTTTTTTCAAAAACCAATTTTTTTTTCGAAAATAAGCCTTATTTACCTATCAAAAATTTAGCACCATGCTAAAGCTTATACAATTACCTTTACAACTGTGTATAAAACATATTTTTCCAGAATTTGTATGCATTTCAAAAATTGTTTTCAAGCTGATACTTCATCAAGTGTTTCCAATATGGACGGCTTTACCTGCATGTCTTCAAATTCAGTATCGCAACCAACAGTATTTTAGGACAAAAGCTTTTTTGATAGCCGGCCTTCGGCCGGGCGCAAAAAAAATAACCCTTATAGGCCCGACGCCGGCTTCGCGACCAACAGTATTTTAGGATAAAAGCTTTTTTGATAGCCGGCCTCTGGCCGGGCGCTAAAAAAATAACCCTTATAGGCCCGACGCCGGTTTCGCGACCAACAGTATTTTAGGACAAAAGCTTTTTTGATAGCCGGCCTTCGGCCGGGCGCTAAAAAAATAACCCTTATAAGCCCGAGGCCGGCTTCGCGACCAACAGTATTTTAGGACAAAAGCTTTTTTGATAGCCGGCCTTCGGCCGGGCGCTAAAAAAATAACTTTTTATATTCACAAAACGAAGCTCTATCCGAGGCAATTTTTTGTTTTTTTTTTTTTCCTTCTGAGTCCGTATTCTGCACTTATGCCAATGTTTTTCTTTCGTTGGCGTATTCAGTTGGCCTCAAGCATAATTATTGATGTCAAAATCTCCAACACAAAATTTCATAAAATATTTCTGACACTAAAGATCTCGTAGAGCAGCGTTTGTATAGATTTTACGCAATTGCTCACAACATGTTTTGCATTTTTCCCTTTCCGGAAATAATAGAGATATACAAGTATACGAGTAAATTGTTAACCATTTCTAACTATTTGTAAAAATCGAACGGTACAGTAAAATCAAAGTTTGAGCTATCTTCTGTCCGGCACTTGAGGCACAATTGCGATTGTGATTGTTGATGCCATATTTTGAAAAAAACGACATAAGATGCTAAATTTTTTAAACTTTCACAGGGGGCAAATTTTTTTTCAGGATATTCATAGCTATATTTAGATTAGTGTTAATTCATTTCATTTTAAAGAGTCTGCTTCTGTGGGTAAGTACGTCGAAGGTTTGCTACAGCACATATAGAGATTGTCTGGCAATTTTGAAGTGATTGATTTGTTTTGAAAATTTAATTTTGTTGTTTTGTGTAATGAAATATTGATAGCTACTGAAATATTTTGTTTACTTCAACACATTAGTACTTTATGATGTTATTGATAATAATAATTTAAAAACAAGTTATCCGCTTAATATGAGTATTACAAAATTTAATTATTGTGAAATTAAAGCAAAATGAAATCAAATAGCTAATTGATTGATAGAAAAATAAATGACAGAGAAGAGAAAAATACAAAAATTTCTCCTTAAGTAATACATATAAGCGAAGAGAATAATAATAATCTTAACGTATTTGTGTATAAAACAAGTTGTTTGGAATTGATTTGATTTTATTTTATTTCTTATTGTATTTTTTCGTTCTATTTTATTTATCATCGTCTCAAGTAAGTTGTGTAAAGTATAGATTCTTAGAATTTAAGTTAATATATTTCAATTGAATTCAATGAAAGTTCATTGACAGAGTACGATAGGTTAGGTTAGGTTATGTTGCCTCCCTCTCTCTGAGAGGACACACTTACTCCAGAAAGGCCCATTGTGATACCATCGAGCTTCTCTTCCAATACTGTTGTTAGTGCTAAATTTGGACAGCATTAGAAGAAACCTACTTATATTAGCCTGTTCCGAACGGCAGAACCCTGGTGACATCATTTTAACTTAGTTTTGTCACAGAGCTCTTTTAAGAAGTATTTTTGGCAAATTGTTACTGCCGGAAAAATTGCCAATTCTTGCCGGCAGGTGGGTACCGTTCCAAAAAAAAAATTCTTTTCGATATCAAATTTTGTTATGCTTCAGCCAGGGGAATTGAACCCACGACCTACAGATCAGAAGGCCAATGCACTAACCACTGAGCTACGGCACACAGATTCACTGAGTAATGCAAGTGCCAGATTTCTTGCATTTTTTAAAAATTACTCTCTCTTGTAAATCAGCTGATCAGCAAGAGCACATTTCGGTCCCAGAACTACCCGACCTGACATATAGAAGGCGGCAGTAGTTTGAAAAAAAATTATGTTGAGAAATAAAGAAAAATTTTCTCAAATTTGTTGTGTTTTGTTTGCTAGGTCGAGTAGTTCTGGGACCGCCCTCGTAGCTCCTTCAAACGATGCTTATCTATTCGCAAGCAATTGGGCATATTTTGTACACTAAAACATTAGTATGAAAATCTTTGTAAGACAATAGCTGTAACAAAGTCCTATAAAACAAGATGTCACAAAAGTATCGCCATCAAAAATAATATGTATTGAGATTCATACCAGCTTTTTCCCAGTACTGTGCAAATTTAATACTGAAAGACAAATATATGAACGATTGAGTCTCTAATGAAATTATATGCACAAAAAAAAAAAACCGTGTGCAATTCTACATTTAGGATGAATCTTGTTTGAAGGAACCTTTTATCGACTATTCTCTTTGAATAAATATGCACTCAGAATAAAACTGATATCAGTTATAATTGAGTTGTTTTGATAAAAGGTTGTCTGAATTGAATTGAATTAAGTACCCAAAAGAAATAAAATTTTATATAATGTTAAAATGTTTAATTTCTATAATTTTGCAATTCGCAGTCATAGGTAAGCTAATGATAATGAATGTGCTTATATTTACATATTTGAATACATTAATTCTCGTGTTCAAAGCATTCATTCAGTGTTATCTTGAACTTGACAATGAATACAATCAGACATGTACATTACCCGAAGGTATAGAAGGTACTTGCACTGATACCGCTTCTTGTGCTGATCCACCAGAGGAGATCAAGAAAAGGAGTCCATGCTATATTTCGGAAATAGAAGTGTTATTTTGTTGTGAAAATGAACCAGACAAATATAAAGGTCTTAAAAAAATGTTTTTTGTATGTTAAATGTTAATTGAAAATTATATTCATTCTATATTTTTGGCATAGTAATTGATATAATAGCACATGGAACTTTAGCAGAAGATGATGAATTTCCCTTTATGGTTTGCAATAACTTTGAACAAGCGATAAGATGTGGGATGTGTAATATTAAAGTTATTCTTATGTGCTGACTTATAGGTTGCTTTGGGGTGGCCATTATATGGGTTACCTGGATTTGATTATAAAAATGGTGGTGTCCTAATTGCGTCCAACTACGTTTTAACTGCTGCACATTGCACAAATTTAAGTGGGTAAGCTCGAAGACTTACATAGTATCGGCTTAAATGTTTACTGCCTATATATTTGCTTGAAGAATTGAACCTGTTGTCGTACTACCAGGCGGTGTAAACATAGCTGATACAATGGCACAAGTGTACAATATATCGAAGATAATAGTTCATCCGAAATATGATTCGCGTATGGCTTACCATGATATTGCACTTATTCAACTTG
Organism: Megamerina dolium; assembly: GCA_963854835.1. Taxonomy (NCBI): domain Eukaryota; kingdom Metazoa; phylum Arthropoda; class Insecta; order Diptera; family Megamerinidae; genus Megamerina; species Megamerina dolium. Next base: position 12,225,779 of record OY978526.1, on the reverse strand, counting down.
ATGGGGATATTAAGTAAATATGAATTCAACTCTTTCTTTTATTCTTTTTACTATGCAAGTTTTCTCATAGAAACTACCCACCAATATGTTTCCTGCGAAATAATACTGATGCCGAAAATAACAATGTTACAATACTCGGTTATGGTCAGACTCAATTTGGTAAATGGAAAATTTTGGTACTATTAATATTTGAACTAAATAAATACATATTTTCTTATAGCTGGTCCAATATCTGAAGATTTGTTAAAAGCTGAAATTCAACTTATTTCCAAGGAACAATGTGAAGAATTCTACAAAGAAGATCCGTTAATACCGAATGGTCTTATCGATACTCAATTTTGTGCAGAAGATTCTGAAAATTTAAGAGATACATGTCAGGTAGTAAATATATTTTCATGTACTAGAGTCTCTTACTGAACATTTCATTATAGGGCGATTCAGGTGGTCCAGTAGTGAAATTTGTATCAGAGGATTATAACGGTTTAGTACCTTATATGTTAGGCATAACGTCATTTGGTCAAGCGTGTGCTAGACAATCACCAGGTGTTTATACCAGAGCATTGCAATATATTGATTGGATTGAGAAAACAATTTCACCTGCACAGATTTGCTGATAATAGATATCGATAAGAAAATGCATATTCATGGGATAATAAATGAGATATTGATATTAAATATAATTTTTTTTGTTGTAATTTTCGCGTATTAATTATTATTTACACTTAAAAATAAAGGGTAATTATTATGATTGTAGCTTAATAATTTGTTGTTTTGTACTTGAAAATATCGTACTCACTCAATTTATCAGTAGTCAGTAGTACTTGAAAACATTCAGAACAAGAAATAGTTAACAGGTTAATTTGCCAAAAAACTTTAGTCTTTAATTTTATTTATTACGAATTGTCTTGCAAATAAATAAATTTAACACCAGTAATGACGTCAGCCTGGAGATATTGCTAACGATCTCTCTCTTGCTAACAGGTGCTACTTTGGGTTAAGTATGCAATGGAGAAGTCGGGCTCTCTCTTCAGAAGTGAAAATTATACTCTACAAGTCATTCATCATGCCTGTCCTTACATATGGCGCTGAAACCTGGACAATTTCCACCTCGGATGAGCGAAAAGTCCTTCGCAAAATCTTTGGAAATATTTGCGTTGGCGGCGAGTATAGAATATGGTAAAATCATATTCTTTGATCGCATCGTTCTTCTCATCCTTTAAAGCATGGGCTGATGTTAAAGATTTTTGCCCTGATGCAGATTGTGGCTATCCGTTCGTTCACAGGCGTGAAATGTGAGGCAAGGTGTGGAAGTCTCTTGCTGACCAAAAATCGACATTGTAATTTGTGTCTTTCTGCATGGCAACTGTAGTATATATCACAGGACGCTCTTTTGGAGCAGCCTTGTTCCGTCCATCGCATTTCCTGGAGAGCGGTGATGTCTTCCTAGTATTTCTCGAGGACAACAACCAGCTGGATAGAGGCACCCTCCCTATAAAGGGACTGGACATTTGAGGTGCATATCCGTAAATCATGGTTCTTATTTCTTTTGCGGGTGTCATCAACAAAGGGGTTATTGCGTTTCCGAGGCACTTTTATATTACTCACTGGGGGGATTTTTTTGTGTGGCGGGTCCCAAGCCACAATAACGCACAACGTCTAACCGAGGAGGTTTTCGCCACTCAATTCAGCCGCCTCCCAGCAGGTGCCAGGAAGACGTTGCCCGATGGTTGCCAAACATAGTGGCATATAATGAAATTTTTCTTCACCTCTGTATGTATAGGGTGATTCAGGTGGTCCTCGAAAATTCACCAGGTTTCTATACACGAGTATCGGAATATATTGATTGTATTGAGAAAACTATTTTGCTCATGACGGCTTGTTGATTGTTGAAATATGATAAATAAAAAGTACTATCTGTAAAATGAATTTAGTTAAAGCAGCTCGATTCTCAGAAGTATACTGTATTTTGATCGAGGTTTAAACAATAAATTAAATAGTAAATTAATAGTAAACGAAAAAATTCCATATTCTTATATATCCAGAGCAGTGTGTCATTTCAAAACAACACTCTGGATACATTATAAACAGGTTTTATTTTTAATGATGCTCTAAAGCATCAGTTGTTAAAAATTGGTCTAAGGTCAGAGATGACCGCTGGATGCTCTGAGAATTATGCTAATATTTCGGTATACAGTGAAACTATAGTATTACTTTTTTTAAATGCAATTGAATGTTGTTGAGTTGTTGATATATTAGCTCATTCACTCTCTCTCTCTCTCTCTTTAGCTAATCACACTCTCACTCAATTGACTTTTATAAAATACTCAGAACAAGAAATAGAAAACACTTTTAATTACCAAAAAAACAATAACCAATGTATTAGTATTCAATTTTATTTATAACAATTTGCAATTCGCAATAACCCAGAACCCGATCAACAACAATAATTTTGCAAATGTTTAAAATTCTAATTCAAATATTTTTATTTATTATCCTTGCCCTAGGTGAGTTGGAACAAATTATATTGAATTTATTATGTAAATATTCTATATATTCAATTTTCAACCATACATAGGCTGTAAAGCGGAAAAATTTTCGGAATATGATTTTACTTACAATCGCACCTGTTTCTTAACTGATGGTTCAAATGGCACTTGTGTTGTAAAATCCATTTGTTTAGATCCCGAAGAGGATCAAAACAATCAAATCAAATCATGTTTTAATTACAAAAAGTATGATTTTGTTGGCATATGAAGGATATTCCTTTTTCTAGGTTGCCTTAGGTTGGGAGACTTTTGAGCCGAATATCTATGATTATGCGGTGGAGTATTAATAACAAGAAACTATGTACTAACTGCAGCACATTGTACAAGCCTCAATGGGTGAGTTAAGATAATTTATTAATATTTGATATTCATTTATTGTATCGTCAATGATTTAGTGCCAAACCCGTGACAGTGTTGCCAGGTGGTGTGAATTTAACTGATCCTTCAGCAGAACCATAATATATATCGAAAATAATTGTACATCCAGAGTATGTGTCAAGTATGGCATATCATGATATTGCACTTATACAATTGAATGCAACTATTGAGTAAATATATTTTTTATTTTCATTTTGAAATCATTTAACAAAATAATATATATCTTTTATATTTTCCATATAAAAATTTAGCAATCACACACCGATATGTTTGCTAAGAGATAATACAGATGTTAGTAAAATAAATGTAACAATTATTGGATATGGACAAACACAATTCGGTAAGTGTAAATATATTTCGTAAATAACTCAATTGTATTCACATATGATTTTTCATAGCGGGCTCTCCTAAAAGCAGATATACAAGGTATCCCCAATGAAAAGTGTGCAGAATTCTATAAAGATGATGCCTTAGTGCCAAGAGGTATTTTTGATAAACAATTTGTAAACAATTCTGAAGATCCCCAAAAGAAGAAAGACACGTGTCTCTATTGATTCTCTATTTGTTCGATTCAGGTGGACCAATTGGACCAATTGTGAAATACATTGAAAGCAATGGCGATGAGTTTGTGCCTCATATTTTGGGTATAACATCATTTGGTCATGCATGTGCTCGACACTCAGCCGGTGTCTATACACGAGTATCGAAATATATTGATTGGATTGAGAAAACAATTTTTCCCATGACGGCTTGTTAATTTGTATCAATCTAGCCCAAACAATAGTGAATACATTTTATCAAATCAATGGCATGTTTAATAAAATTTGTTCTCTATGCATTATTAATCGAGGTAATTTTTGATTTTGTGATCCCATACAGGCTTGTTAGCAAACAAAAGAGTTGATAATGATCAAGAGTACATAGAACCATGGTGTTTTTGCAAATGTGCAGCATACAGATTGTGTTAAGATTTCAAAAAAGCACTACAAAAGTGAAAAGTGTATACGATAAAAATTTATCAATAACACGGCGTTAATACGTTTGACAGAACATATGTATAATTAATTTTTTTACACCTTTATAAATAGTTAATAGAATTAATTAATTAAATAATTAAACGCTAATAATAATTTTTAAATGTTTAGATGTTTAGATTTGTGATTTCATGTGAAACTGGTTTTTATGTAAATTGTATAATACAAGGTACGATTAGTCAACATTAGGTATACTATATTATAATGATCACTAGTTAGTATGAAATAAACTTTACACACGAGAAGGACTAGAATTTTTTTGTAGGGGTTTGCAAATAGAAATGTCGACGTTTTATTTGCTCATTGTTATATTTGTGAATTTCGGTATGAAATCAATACAACGAATTATGTACTTTTTTGTTTTAATCTATGATATATTATTATTTTCAGGGTTTAGCGTAGTTTTAGCAGACGACGTAACAGCAATATCTAATAATACATACACGGTCTCACCACTTGACCCATGTTGTATAGATGTGAAACTTTGTGAGGAAGAAGGTGGAGAGCCAGCAGAAGGTATTTCCTGCGGTTCCCGTAGATCTGCGGAAAATTTAGTATGTTGCATTTTTACGTTTGCCATAGCTGGCGGTAAACCGACATATGAGAGGGAATTTGATTTTATGGTATTTTGCTCTATTTGATTCAATGTGACTACGTTTTATTGTTGTTGTTCAAAAAAAAAAAAAATACTTAGGTCACTCTCGGTTGGGAAACATTTGAAGAGAATACATTTGATTACAAATGTGGCGGTGTTTTGCTAACACAGAAATATGTTTTAACCGCAGCTCATTGTACCGAAATTAATGGGTAAGGCAATGCTATATGAAGTAAAATCTAGAAAACTGAATAATGACAATAAACTACAATTGTTTATTTACAGTGGGCATCCAGTTGTTGTACTACCTGGTGGTAATAATTTGACAGAGTCATCATCAAGTGAAACGCACAGAATAGCAAAAATCATTCTTCATCCGGATTATCAGCCGAATATGATCTATCATGATATTGCGCTAATAGAGTTGGAACAACCAATTGTGTAAATGAATAATTTTAATAGAATTTTTGCACTTGTCCACTAAATTTAATGACAATAACTCATTTATTATGTCCTTGTAAACATTACAAACTATTTTCATAAAAATCTTTGACTTTGAGCATGCATGGGTTAATTTCATACATATTCGCAGACAATGTTATATGTTTTTTTTTTGTTCTACTTTGTAGTGATCACTCGACTATTTGCATTTGGCGATCAAATGTTGATTTTAGACGGAAGAATGTTACAATTATCGGTTATGGACAAACACATTTTGGTAAGTACTCTATAAGTTTAATGATATTAAAACTTGAATAATTGATAATTGATCATTTTTATTTAGCCGGGCCATCATCGGATCACCTTCTTAAAGCCAATTTGATTGTAGTCCCAAATAAGGAATGTCAACAACACTACATAGGTGATGCATTAATACCAAATGGCATTGTCAGCACACAGTTCTGTGCTCAAGATCCAGAACAAAAAATGGATACATGTCAGGTATGCGATAATATTTTTAGGTGTTATAAGAAGAGAGTCAAGATTCCAAAGTGTTTATTTGCATGGTTATAATTTTTGTTTGTTTTTGTAAAAAAAAAAAACACTTCTTCAAATAAAAATGTTTGGCTTCTAACAACTCATGCATTTAAAATTCATACTATTGATCATTCATTGTAGGGCGATTCAGGTGGTCCGCTACTTTTGAACTGGGACTGGGGTGTACCAGAGATATATCACCTATTGGGTATTACATCATTTGGTCAAGCATGCGCTCGTGGTACGCCAGGTGTTTACACACATGTCTCCAAGTATCTTGATTGGATTGAGTATGAGGTAATACCCAAGGATATTGATGTCACACTGCTACCATTTACTGAGGAGTATTCTTGCCTTGCCTATTGATCCATATACAACAGAGTTCAAATAACTTCATTTGGTCACGCATGCGCTTGACATTCATCTACACAAGAGTACTCGTATTTGGATATATTGAATGGATTGAGATAACATTTTTATTCACGACTGGTTGTTAATTTATTTGATGCTATCGGGCAATAGTAATATTCAGATATTATTGTTATTTCATTAATTATTTTGTGTTGAAGTTCATAAAATCATATAATAACTGATTTAGCTGGCTACTTTTTTTTTTTAGCCGGCACTGCATGTTTGATAAATGACTATATGTTTTAATTCGTACTTAACTATTTATACATATTTAGCTGACGCAGTTTTTTCATAGATCGATTTTTTATATACCCCTACTATCGAAATAGCTGTAACTTCTGCATACTTCTGTCTAGAACAATTATAATTAATACTTCCGCTAATATGGTAGTCGAAAATAATCTGACAAAAAATCAACATGCCACACCCACTTCTTAATGGGGCTTCCATACAAAATTTGGAAAATTAAAAAAATTTAAACCGCTATAACTTACGAACTATTCAGCGTAGGACAACTAAATTTAAGAAGTGGATTGATATTGAAAAATTAATTAGATATACAAGAAAGAGGAAAGCCACGCCCACTTTTTATATAGCTTCCGTACAAAATCTTGGATTTATCTTAAACATTAAAACACCCAGAACTTACTAAATAATACGCCTAGGTCAACCCATTGCAACCTAGGTAGTTTAGTATTACAGACAGAAATTATTCCTCAAAAATTGGTGAGGTAGCCTGGTTCTTAATGTAGCTCCTATACAAAGTAGTGGAAGAAAAGGATGGATATACGAGCAAACTTTTTATATATACCTCTACATATGCAGGGTATAATTTGGTCGGCCCCAGCCGACTGTAAGGCCATTTTTTATTTTATTTTTGTGTTTCATCAAAAATACTCGTACAGTGATCATTTGTTTTCTTGCATTTGGCTACGAAATAATGATATTAAGCTGAAGGATGTCACAGTTATTGGTTATGGACAAACACAGTTTGGACCAAGTACTCTTCTCAAAGCCTATTTGAATCTAATTTCAACTAAGAAATGTTAAAAATATTACGAAGGTGATGCATTAATGCCAAATGGTATTATGAACACTCAATTCTGTGCCAAAGATCCACATAAAGAAATGGACACATGTCAGGTACATATATGATGATATTCTTACGTCAAGAATCCCTTACTCCAAATAAAAACTTTCGACTCATATATGTTATATTCATATTATTCATTGTAGGGTGATTCAGGTGGACCACTACTATTGAATTGGAACGAATATGGTGGTTCCCATGGTGTATATCATTTAGGGGGTATTACATCGTTTGGTCAGGCATGTGCTGGTGATGTGCCAGGTGTTTACACACTTGCCTCAAAGTATATTGATTGGATTGTGGATGTGGTATTAGCTCGCAAATACAGTCGGTATCCATTTCACAAGCACTTTGCTTGCCTATTTATTTTCGAATAATATCGTAGCTATGTAAAAATTATCACATTTTGACATTTTACATATTGAAACTTGTAATTCGACATGTAGAAGTAAATTTATACTGAAATAAATGTCACTTATACAATTCCAGATAATTCATCAAAAGTGTTTTGCATGTTGAAAGTGATCAAAGTGAGTCAAATGAATTGCACTAAAAAACATTTTCACCTATTTATCTGCATTTAATTAATTTAGGGTATATATATATATATATATATATATATATATATATATATATATATATATATATATATATATATATATATAATATATAATATATTTACACATATAATTGTACATATAACTCAATACTCAGTAAGTATTTTATCAGTTTTATTGCCAAACAACACTCTCGATCCAATCTAAAAATGATGATACTCGTGTATAAACACTTGGATTATTACTGCGACAAAATAGACCATAAGAAGTGATACCGATGAGATGATAATGTTTCCGATGTTTTCGACGTCGGCCATGTATTGTCAATTGCAATGGACCACCAGAATCACCCTGTGTGCGAGAAGAAGCAAATGTGTATACAAAATGTGGACAAAAGAATACGAATGAGAATAAAAATATATTTACTTGACATGTATCACGGCCCAGAGTGAAATCTTGTGCACATATTTGACTATAAATTATCCCCTGTTCAGTTTCGGGTATTATCGGTAATTGTTGATTGCATTGATCATTCGGAACAATGGTCATATTTAGATCGGTTAGACGATTAGTTTGTGCTTTACCAAATGCCGTTGCTCCATAGCCCATGGCATAGGCTATTGTATACGGTATTGTTAATTCCACCCACAGACGTATTGGTCGTACGAATTCGGTGAAACTATGAAGCAGATAAAAATTCAATTACTAATCATTGTACGCATGTATGTAGTATTAATAATTTCAATTACTCGACATCATCATTTAGCTGCAACAGAGCAATATCATTATAATATGATGTTGCTACATAGTTTGGATGATTCATGATGCGTCTGATCGAACGTATTTGTGGTTCAAGAAAAAATTCTTCCACTTTTAAATTCAAATCACCAATTCGTACTTGTGATGGTTTTTGGCTATTTGAAATAAATATAAAATTATTGAGCGGAATACAAACATTTGTGGTTATGTTACGATTAACGTATTAAGTATGTACTTACCCCGTTAAATTGGTACAGTGTGCTGCCGTAATGACAAAATTTTCACTTATAAGACTGCCGCCACATTTATAATCGATTTCATTCGTTTGTGTTCTAAACCCAACAGCTGCCTGTAAATTAAGAGAATGAGAAAGAGAAAAAGAGAAAGCGAAAAAGGGAAAGAGAGAGATAAAGAAGGAAAGTTCAAATGGGTGCGATAATTTGAAGCATGTAAACAAAAATAAGATTAAAATGAGATTAAAATCAACATTACATAATTTATACTGAGTATGTAGTGATTTACTACTATCTCTCTTTCTACTTCAATCAAATGGGGATTAATTATTCAAACAAATAAATATTTCTTTTTTTTTTTTACCTATATTCGGAATTTTGAATATTTTAATGTATCTTGTGTGCAAACTTTTGTCATTGGTGATATTATTGAACGATTTGACGACTACCATAGGAAATAAAATGTGTAGTTTTCAAAAAATCCGTAATTTTCCGTGTCAAACTCAATAGCAATATGCAATTCTCTCGACAGCAAAAAAATATTGTATCTGTGGCAACATTCGAAATGCGATCAGCTGACCACAACTTTAACATTTTATGAAATGAAAACTCTTTCGAGGAGTTGTTAAGAAGCTCGACTTGACTCTTTGGAGGCGTTATTTTCTAAAAAAAAAAAATCTCATAATGTCATTATTAAAGAGTGCTCTTTAAGAGACATCAAACGATGTCACTACATTAAATTCTTTACATTTTTCATGTCTACTAGTAGTTAGTGATTACCAGTTCAACTCGTTGAAATTATGATATCTCAATTCATTTTCCTTTTTTTTTGTGTTTTTTTGTTTTTGCTGCTATAATCAGTATTTATTTTTACGTTGATTAAACGATGTCGTCATGCATCTATGTATATACATTAGATCTATTCAAATGATTGGAAGATGATTTTTTTTCTATTTGTAAATAGTTTTCTGAGTGTTTGGAGGGAAGTGTCATTTTTTTAACTTTTTCCTCTACACGCTACAAGTAATGAAATATGCTAATAATATTTTAACTAATTCTTTTAAATACAATTGTTAAAAAAATTGTTACAATATATAAAATTAAAATTATTGTGTTATTTTGAAAAATAGTTTCTTATGTTACCTATAATTAACTAATTTCTGAAGATGACGAAAAATCATATTGATTTTTTAAAGGTACTAACAAAATTCAAATTGCGATTTAAACACCTTCAGTAGAAAAATGGATTAGTAGTTATTTTTAGAATATTTTTTTTTTGTCTACATAGTTTACAGAAATACATTCATTGCATAAGAAAAAAATTTTGTTGATCTTTGACACGCATACATAATTTTTCCTCGTATTATACATATTCGATAATTATTGTTTTTATTTTCGTAACTCATAATTTCACTTCTGTTGATTTTTTTTTTATTGTATTCACTAATTTACTCACCATATGAGGGTATTCCCCTGGTGCGGCCAATGTACGCCCATCAAAATCAACATCATTTGCATCCGCTGTTGTATCTTCATCATTTTGAAATATACGCTCAATATATTCAGCATATTCTATAATGATTTTTTATCACATAAATATTTATTAAATTCGCATATTTTATTTATGTAGGTAGGTACTACATCTGTTCAAGTATTGTATGTATATTCTTTTATCATATATATTATTGTATATTCATACTTTTTTCACAAAGACGCCGATTTCGATTGTGGTTCCGTCTATTTTCTTGATGATTTCCGGTATGGCGCGTTGGCGCTGACGAGTCGTGTGATTCTTCCAATGAGTTTGTACTATGCAATCGCATTTCATCGCGATGTCGATCATGTCGATCATGTTGATCATCATGATCATTGATCATTGAGCTTTCAAATGGCCTATCATTATGTTGCATTGAATTATGTGATGGTGGTGGTGAATGAAAATCCATATGTTGACTATTTACCAACAAATAGTAAATCGCAAAAAGATTTACAATAATCAATAATGATCTTATCATTTTACATGCATATGTATGTATTCGTATATAAATTGAAAATATTATTTATTAAGAAAAAAAAAGCATCTAAACATAAACAGAAATTTTGGTCTAGCCGTTGTAGATGTGCGTGAATGAATTCAGTCAAGGTTTAAATTAAAACTGTTCAAGTTGAATATTTTAATGAAACATTTTGGTATATTTGCTGCTTGCTATCAATACAAAGAATGACGAAATTTATAAAAATTACACCAAACAGATTGTACGAAAGAGAGAAGCTTTCAAACTTTCTTTCAGAGTAAAAAAAAGAGATATTTTGTAATATTGTTATGTTGTGACTATTCGAAATAAAAGAGAATTTGATCAAGAAACTTCACAAAAAATGTTATTTATTTAGCGTAAATTTATTATATGATGTCCTTTGACGAGAAATCTGAAATTTGTATCCAGGAGATAGAAATTAAACGAATGTGTAAGTTTTTAAAAAGTGAATTTGTAGTTTGTTTTCAATTTAGTGGTAGCTACACAAACCAACGTTATCTAATTGATCAATTGAATACATAAAGGTGATGGTATTTGTATTGTTTCTTGGCCTTTAGGTTACGTTAGTTTATGTGGCTGCCCTCTCTCTGAGAAGACACACTTAGGCCAGAAAGGCCCATTGTGATACCACTGAGCTTCTCTTCCAATACTGCTTTGCGTGTTAAATTTGGACAGCATTAGAAGGCTTCCGAATGGCAGAACCCTTGTGACATCACTTTAAGTTAGTTTTGTCACAGAGCTCTTTTAAAATGCATTTTTGGCACTTGGTCTTTATTTATATTAAAATCTTCTAGGTTATTACCATTTCCATGAACTTTATATAAGAGTAAGCAATAAGTTACCTGTTAAAGTAACCGGTTTTTCAATACGGATGATATAATAAGCATAACGATGATATGATTATAGTGCCGTAGCTCAGTAGTTTGTGTCTTAGTCTTCTGATCTGTGAATCATGGGTTTAGTCCCCAGCTGAAGCACAACTTTAATAGCGAATGACTTTTCTTTCGAACGATACCCATCTTTCAATTCTTTCTGGAGTAACAATTTGCCATGAGCAAAATCTGCTAAAAGAGCTTTGTGACAAAGCTCAGAAAATGTGATGTCGCAAGCGAACTGTCCAAAATTTAAAACGCACAACAGTTCTGACAAGAGAAGCTCGGTCAAAGAGACCTTCGGTTCCCATAATATACGTGCCACATATTTATTACAATTTTCACCATGATGTTTCGGCCATACATAATATGTCATAATTTGTCATTTGTTTTCTAATATATTCAATAATGTCGTGAATTTCCTGATTTTGTTTTGGAACAGCTTAAAAATCAATACAATTTTTTTCCGAAAATATTTTCTCCGATGAGACTCATTTCATCTCAGTGATTCTGGTGCAAAGAAAATCCACAAATTATTCACGATTACATTAATCTAAATTGACTGTTTGATGTGGTTTTTGGTCAGATAGAATCATAATTTTTTATGGCCGAAAATGGGAGAAATTGATCTTGGCAACATCTGAAATTCAACAAGACGAAAGTTAGGCGCCATCCAGCATACAAAACAATCAAATTATTGCGGGAAAAGTTTCACTATTCGATTATTTCAAGAAATTGAGATATTGAATATGCTCCAAGAAGTTATGATTTAACATCATTGGGTTACTTTTTATGTGATTATTTCAAGTCATTGATCTATGGGAATAAATCAGACTCTTTTCATGATTTAATAGTCAATAATCATGCGATTTAATAGAAAAGTACATTGAATTCGTCCATGCAAAAGGAGCCATGGAGTCCATTTGAATGTCACATTGAATATCAATCAATTAATCAAAAGAGAGCGTGACGTTGGAGCAAGGACATAATCATTGTTCATCAAACAGACCGAGGTCTGTTAGAGGTCTGGCCCTACGGCTGATACCTCTGAGGGCCAGCCACAAGTGTTATGGGTAATGCGACCAAACGAGATCTTTTGTACCCAAGCCGATCTACGACATTAGAATCTCCTCTACCTTTTTGATGAAGGATAGAATTGATCTTGTCGAAGTTTTGATGATTGAAGCTGGTGTTAGGAAACTCAGCTGAAAGTGTTTGAACATTTGAATTTGCTCAACAATTAATGTGTTTTTTAATGAAAAACCCTTTATGTCAGGGGTCATCCTAGATCAATTAGTCGCAGTACATATCCAATAAGAATAATAATAATAATGCTTGTGCGATCCATTTTAAATTCACAAAACCACCAATAAACCATTGATCTTGTAGGTAAAATATCTGTTTGTGAACTAGTAGAATTTAACAATTATAAGAACATTATTACTACATTACCAGCAATTACATGGTAATCGTATTACTGACACTGTTTCTCACAAGTCACTTATTGTTCACATACATGCACATATAAGTGACTGTATTTTGTATTTGCTAAAATATAAAGTTTTAAAATTAGCCGATTTCGTGGGACAAAATCTTTGTGACTGACATTATTTTTTCTGCGATTTGTTATAAAAATAATTCTAGAAGAGTTTTCATGGCAAATTGTTAGAAGAATAAATCTTTCTTTTATAATAAAATTGCCTTGGCAGCAGTGGCATAGCCAGGTGAGGAGATCAGGGGGATATATACCCCTTGGACTTGTTGAAAAAAAAAAATAATAATACATGAGATATTTAAAAATAATTCATTAAAATTTTTTTCTTATACATTATTTTCATCTACTCGGAAAACCAACTTCCCCCCCTTGCCAAAATCTACGCCATTGATACAAGCAACAACTTGGATGGTCATCGCACTAGTTAAACGAGGTACCATAATATTAGATAAGCTTCTTGGCCAGATATTTAAATTCTTGGCATTAAGCACATTAATAAATATGAAGAACAAAGTAAAAGATAGGAGACCTAATTTAGTTCTCAACAGAAGTATCAGTCTAAAAAGAATCGCCCAACTGATGACAACTACTTATATAAGTAAATAAATAAAAACGTAAACGTCTTAACGAATTATTTGATTTGATTTTTTTTCTTAGCAAAATACAAAAACCTTTATGCATATTAAATACGCCATTTAGTAAATATGTCTAATAGGAGTTTCTATATAGTTTACTGCAAAAAAAAAATCTGCTTTTCTTCACTCGTTTTGTTTTTTTTAGCTTTAGTTTTATTAATATTGTATATTTATAATTTCACTCACATATTATGCACAGTATATATTTTGTAATAGCAAAATTATAAAATTAACCACATCATTTAATATGCAATACAATATTATGTAAATACATACTTTAGCCATATTTATCTATGTGGTTATTTTAATATTGTTTGGATCGATGACTGTTGCACTAACGGTTTGATGAAATTGTGAGGTGCCACCCAAATGTTCATATTGTGCTACAATATTGATTAAGTTTAAATGGGTCATCAATTTCAATTCAATATTAATATAGGATAAGGTATCAATTGTATTGTATATTTACCAATAATTTGACGTTGTATCTCTTCCAATTCTTTGTCATTGCTGTATTGTAAAAATTGTACCTGTTGACGTTGTTCGCTATTTGTTGTTGGTTGTACACTGGTTGTTTCACCGGCTGGTGCACATACAGCCAAATAAATGTAACCAATTAGGCATACGAAAAATAACTAAATTATATAAAAAAAAAAAACAAAAACAAAATTGTATCAAAAATAATTTAAAGAAATATTATTTCAAAATTTACTATAGGCGATCTCATTTTTTTTTTTTTGTTGCTTAAATTTGGTTTGTATGCAGTAGTAGTAGTAGTAGTATGTGTGTTTGTAATCTTCCTATGTTTTCAAGCTAACAGCAACTAAATCGATTCTCTTGTGTTACCTTTCGTTTTATACTGAAAGTTAATATAAATGTTAAATGTGTTTTTTGTTTTGTTTTTCTTTTCTTTAAATTAAATTAAAATTTTTCTTCTACTTCTTCTTCCACTTCTTTGTTTCACTGTGACAAATTCAGTTTATTGCAAATAAGATAATGGTAATGCTACTGTTGTTGCTGTTTATGAAAATGCCGAACAAGTTTTTAGTCTACGTTTTAAAGATCTTAAATCTAAATGAATTTTGTTTCGAGAGTTTTTTTTTTTTTTTTTCGCTACCGACTAATTTGAGCTTTGCATATATGAATATGCACAATATTATCATTATTTTCATTTAAATATTGTTTTAGTTGTTGTTTTTTTTTTCTCAATATTACATATGCTTATGCATATAGCGATAATAATTTTTTTTATTTGTTTGTTGTGATTTGTGATACAAATTTCTTTATGTTTTAATCTGTTTTGTGCAATATTTTCAAATGTCAGATAATTTGAGAGTTAAATATTTTGAAATGGATGTTATCTCATTTGTATTTTGTTTATGTTCAACATACCATAGATTATATGACTAATTAGTATAATTGATACAAGTAATACCACCAAAATGTCATACAAATATTTTTCGCTATATACTCGAAGGTGGTGTGATGAATTTTCACTCATATCTAAGATTAGTTAAACGTGCATAAGCATATACATAAATAGTATTTCCACATGCTACATACCATATGCATATATTATATTATTATGTATTATATTATTATGTATTGATAAATTTAATATAAGAAATATTATATTTAAATTGTCGGAAAAGTCGTGACGCATTTTTAAAATCATAATGCATAAGGCTTATGCATAAATACTCGCAAAATTAATAATGTGAAGCACTTGAGCCGATTACCATTGCGTCATGACTTTTCCGACAACCCAATCATTTTATTCTCTTATCAAGAAATGAGTTTTAATGCGTACGTGCTAAGAAATCTCATTCAAGGCAAAACTAATAAAAAAAAATCATAAATTGACTACCTCGAGTACTTTTTGCTGCTTCAACGTGTGTTTGAAACAAATCTTTATTTGATGTGTTTAAGGTCAAATTTACATTGTTTGAATGAATGAAGATTTTTTTGGCGTTGAAATTGTAGTGGAAAATTATTGTTATTGTCGATTATAGGCACAGAGAAGCATGAGAAGTACTATACTTTGGAAAGACGAAGAAAATCGATGATATCGTTCATTCGCGATCTCTCATATGGGTCATTTTTTAAATCACACCGATTTGGAAAAAAAAATTGAATTTTTAAATCGGCCGAATTCTTTCTCGGAATAATTTATTAACGGAATATCGTTAGGTCGAAGTTTTGAAAAATGACAAAGTTTTATCAATTTCTATGTTACTTAAATCGCAATATCTCGGGTTTTGCTGGTCCGATTTAGTTCGTTTTACATCTGTTGGATAGATGATTTCATATGCCTTAATTCTTTCATATATTATAATTTTCTACAATATAAAATAAATGCATAAAAACTGAGTAAAAATGTATGGCGCGTTCATTTTATTCAATTTTTTTCAATTAAAGCATATGAAATTATTTATTATAACAGATGTAAAACGACAAAATATTCGATTTTTAAAAAATTTGACCTAACGGTATTCCGTTGAAAAATTTTTCCGATACACGTGTAATTTTATTTTATGTAAAGAATTTTTAAAAATTGTTCGGTCGAACGAGACATCAAATCCGGAGAGTTGCGCGATTTAAAAAAGAATCACCCATATATGTATGTAAATAGGGAATTTATTTCCGTTAACAATACTACAAAAAGTGAATAAATTTTATCCGGGAAATAAATCGCGAAAAGATTTTTAGAGACCTCAGCAAATGTGATTCCACAAGGCATGTTACATATGTCAAAGACATTTTCCGTTTCTTTGTCAATTTGTAAACAAAAGTTTTTTTTATATTGAATACCAATTTTACAAGATTTTTGTAGAACTTCTGTAGTAGGCGAAAGACTTAGCCAAGTGATTTTCAACGGATTTTCTGTCGGCTAATTTGTTATTTCCAACAAGCAAGTTTTGCAGAGACCGAAATAAATAGTTATTCGACGGCATGAGATCTAGACTATACGATGGGTGTATCAAAATTTTCCAGCCAATTGCGTGCAATATTTGGCGGGTCATTAAAGATGTGCACTAGCATTTACATGAGGGAACGGAACACCTTTTCTGGTCGCTTTCTTTCTATGAGTTGTTCCGTTCAGCAGTAGTGAAAGGTAAATTATCGAATTAATCGTTTCACCAGATTGTAGTAGCTCGTAAAAGATAACTGCTTTGCAGTAACACCAAACCGTCAGACAATATTAGTTGTGGTGGGGAGCCATCGTCATTTTACGATGACTTTTTTCATTTAATATTGTCGAATAAAATCCATTTTCCGTCGTCCGCGATGTCTCGCTTCAAAAGTGATTGGTTTTCGTTGCATTTCAGCAGCGCTTCACTGATCGGTGAATAAAATAGTTTGCAGTAATTAAAACACCAAAACATCGAGCTTCTTTGAGTTGATAGCCTTTTTAAATTGATTTCAAACTGTCATGTGATTTATGTCTAGTTTTGATAGTTTGCATGCCAGTCTAGTTCCACCAGGTAGAAAATTTCATTGATTTTTCCAGTCGCTAACAGGCAACATTTGGGTGCATCTTTTACATCGAAATTTCCAGAATGGAATCAAGCGAACAAAAATTTGATGGTATACACCACTAAAACATGTTCACTGTAAACCCACATATATTGCGGCATGTTTTTGCGCCATTTTTGCCTTTTCATAATAAACAAAGCATCACATAGCGTATTTCTTCAAAAAAATCACTCATTTTTAAACCAATAAAACAATTGAATTAGTGCTACCAGATGTATGGCCATTAAAATCATTTTGTAACAAAAAATACAAATTCATTTTATATTAGCCATTTATATCATATTACGTTAAATTTCACCAATCTTACATACATTTACACTTTTCATTTACATATTTTCAAACTTCTTATATGCAACATCTAGTCTTCTTATCACATTCAACATAAATATGCGTTAGGTCAATAACATAAGTTGTCATATATCTGGTAGCATTGACATTACATTTTATTTCTGAAATATATACAAAAATCTTTCACGAATTCAAAAATAATTAGAATTTAACAATTTCGATAGTAAATATACGCAATGAAAATGCTTCTGAACAAACCACATGCCAAACTCAAACTTAATATCTGAATTGCTTCGAATTCAAAATGATCCAACATGGGAGTGATTCCCTCGAACTATTGTTTTATTATAAATTTAATTCCGAAGCTCTCTTGACTTTATGGTATATACTTTTCAGCATTGATAATTAAATAATTTTCTACTGAGAGGGATAAGATTTTATCAAAATGTACTCAGAAGTCTTGAAGATTAAATGAAGACACCTTAATGAATTTTTAGTTTTATTTATTCGATCATTTTTTTGCCAAAAGTCGCATATTGTTGCATATCAAAGCAATGTGGTAACGTGTTGGTATTTAAAAATATTTAAAGGGGGGAATTTTCCAAAATGTGCTTACCGATAATTTTCCCGCTACGACTAGAGTTCTAGTAGCAGCTACTTATTTCTTTGCTCGATAATATTCATTTTTAGATATATTTATTTTTGCTGTAGGTAAAATGCAGCTCTTGAATAGGGCAACTAAATATAGTATGATATATTGGGAATAATAAAAATATTGGGAATAATATTTGCGGAAAACATTTTATTTGCATAGCATATTTTCAACAGCAAATTTCTTCGTCCTCCTAGAGACAACACTGTCATTTAATAGGTTAATAGTGTTAAGCAGAATTATTGATTAAGAAAGTATGCAAATTTATTTGGAATCATAAATTATTTCTACTAAATTTGTTGTGGGAATCGAAATATTTTCTGTTTTTATTATATTTATATTTTTATTTTTATTTTTGTTTTACAAAATAATTAATTAGCTTTAAGCCTTATTAAATACTATATTATTCACAGCGTCTTAACCTTTATGTGACTAAATAGGTACATGAGAAGATGATTCTTTTGTCTAGCTGCATATTTTTGTTGAAATTCAATGACAGCTCTAGACAATGATTTTTAAATTGCTTCATGAAGAGAGTCGTACAATTGATCGATCACAACCAATTTTAATAGAATAGATGTAAGATGATAGATTTGTAAATATTATTGCAGATAGATGTAAGCAATAATATTTATAAATATTTTAATACCTTCTTCTACCGCCTATATAAAGGTTAAGTAAATGTCATGCATGCTAAGATTTAATTATTTAAATAATTAAACATTTAAAAAACATTATTTCTACTTATACCTTTACGATGATTATGATCATTTATTAAATGGTTTAAACTATTTAAGAAATTGGGTGTGAAACAATTTCAAATAATTGGATGCATTTACATATAATAAATTGGGAAATGAGTCATCATTTTGTAAAATTGTACCATTATAAGCAATTATGAATATTTAAATAAAGTACGGCAATACTTGATTATTACGATTTTACGATGATAATCAACAGTAATAATCGCAATAATGAAGTATTTAACAACCACAACAGCGAGTCAGATTAAAAATGATGCACTGTGGTTGGTCACATGTATGTACTACATACATATTTATATATGTAGGTAAACTAGTTACAATTGTCTAAGACATACAGTGAGCGACAAAAGTCTACATACGGCGACCATTTCGGCTATCTGACATGTCCAAAAGCATAATGAAAAGAAGTAATGATGCAATTTTGTTTTAAATATGTTTTTATCATTACATAGCAAAAATTATCTTATTTCATTAAAAACTTAACAAGTTATTAACATAAAACGAAAAAAATTCAATGACAAAAGTCTACATACGGCGCGCATTCCACGCTTCTTTTTTGTTGTGTGTTGCTGCGCAATAACGGGAAAGTACCGCTAGTTACATTTTGCTGTTTTGCTTGGTAATAGACATACTTGGATTGCATTTAGTTGTATTTTGGCTGTTTCCAGAAGTTCGTGGTTGTGACAATGGCTTCCCGTAAAGAAATATCAATTGATTTGCGAAACTTAGTAGTAAAGTATAGAAATGAAAACAAATCGTAAGGTGAAATATCAAGCTTATTAAATTTAACAAAATCAACAGTTCAAACAATATTCAATAACTACAAAAAAACGAATAGTCTTGAAAATAAACCGCGTAGTGGTCGCCCAAAGAAGCTGAGTCGCAGAGATGTATCGTTCATTTTGAAAGAAGTGGATCAAAATCCGAAAGTGGCAGGCACTAAGTTGGCCGCAGAGCTAGCAACTAGGTCAAATACAAATGTGCATCCACGAACAGTTCAAAGAGCCTTGAATAATAATGGGTTTCACAGCAGAACTCCGCGTAGGAAATCGTATATAAGTGAAAAAAATCGCAAACTTCGTTTGGAATTCGCGCAAAAGCATTTAGACAAGGGAATTGATTTCTGGAAACGAGTATTATTTACAGATGAGTCAAAATACAATTTATTTGGAAGTGACGGTAGAGCCAAAATTTGGAGAAAACCAAATACCGCAATGAACCCGAAACACTTAGTTCCTACGGTGAAGCATGGCGGTGGGAGTGTAATGGTTTGGGGAGCTGTCGCTGCATCTGGAGTTGGAAATTTGGTATTTGTGGAGGGTAACATGGATCGCTTTCAATATAAATCTATTTTGAAACAAAACTTAAAAGCATCGGTTGATAAACTATGCCTTGGTGAGAGTTGGATCTTCCAACAGGATAGCGATGTAAAACATACCGCCCACATCGTGAGGGACTGGCTGCTTTACTACGCTCCACGACAACTGTATTCA
Source organism: Megamerina dolium (assembly GCA_963854835.1). Lineage (NCBI taxonomy): Eukaryota > Metazoa > Arthropoda > Insecta > Diptera > Megamerinidae > Megamerina > Megamerina dolium. The sequence goes on along the minus strand of OY978526.1, from coordinate 12,205,426 downwards.
CCTCCTCAAAGCCCAGACTTAAATATTATTGAACACGTTTGGGAGCTTTTGGAGCGGAAGATACGGAAACATCACATTACTAGTGCCCTAGTACTAAAAGAGAAGCTGCAACAGGAATGGCAACAAATAACGGCCCTTGAAATCGAAAATTTAGTCGTTTCAATGCCCCGACGTTTGCAAGCAGTTATAGATGCTCAACCAAATATTAAACGACGACTTATTTTAACTTTTAGTGCCTTATCAAAGTATTTCCTTTTGATTTTCAAATCGTACGTAGACTTTTGTCATTGAATTTTTTTCGTTTTATGTTAATAACTTGTTAAGTTTTTAATGAAATAAGATAATTTTTGCTATGTAATAATAAAAACATATTTAAAACAAAATTGCATCATTACTTCTTTTTATTATGCTTTTGGACATGTCAGATAGCAGAAATGGTCGCCGTACGTAGACTTTTGTCGCTCACTGTACATATAATACAAGTACAAATAAATAAATCAATATTATAGTAATACAAGTATAATCTATTTGTGTTGATAGTTGAACATTTAGTACGATATATGTAGGTATGTAATATATGTACTACATACATAGGTACAGCATTGAATGTTGATGATGAAGTGTTGACGTTGATGAGTCGTAGAGCATGCAAGTGTCTCTGATAGTATGTACTCGTACATTCATGCATTGTATTCGAACAAATAGATGCCATGGCCAATTGACAGATGTTGTTTCTACATTTCATTTCTATTACCAATTTTTGTATTGTCTTTAAGATGCCTAGTTGTTGTTAAATTGATCGTTCAGATTTTTTTTTTTTTTTTCAGTGAATCTTTGTGCTTTTGATGCTTGCTTGAAGAAAAAAAGTCAGTGTTTATTTGAAATATAAAATCTTAATGAGGATGGAATAAATATAAAATAATATGATCTTGTTATAGTTGAGTTTAGTACATTTTCGGACGACAACGGCTTACAACAATACAACAATTATTTTTCTCAAAAAAAAAAAAAAAAAAAAATATAAAGTAAATAAAATTAAAATAAAAGTAAAAAAGAAATAAAACTCATAATAAAATGGTATTACGATTATTATAAAATATTTTAACAATTATATACTTTGTATACGAAGTACATGTGTGTGCGTGTGTGTGTGTATATCCTTTAATGTGTTCAATTTTCAATTTTAGGCGTGGATAATACAAATTCTAATAATTCATCTTTATTGTAACTATCAATTGACTACTTCGAGCACATATTCATATTCGATACCACCGCCACCAAATGTGAAAGTGTCTCAAAGCAATTCCGCTACTATTAATTCGGCACAATTGCATGCATCCAAATATATTAGGCCATCACATAAACTTATTACATCATATGCGCCACCACCATCGGGTGCCGTATCATCACATTATTCTATACCACAAGTGACAACATTGCTGCCCACTTTTCTACCGAAATCTCTAGCACAACCAATAACAATTCCATATCCGTTTACTAAACAACAACAACAACAACAACAACAACAACAACAACATCAAATTGAATCCAACGAACTTGAACCATATAAATTGCAGAAACAAAAGCCACTTCTTATGGCCGAAGAACCGACAACAATGCTTCTAACGAATCAGAGTCGTCTCCTAGAAGCTACCAAAATTTTATCATCAACATTACTTGAGGCAAGTGGTCAAATTGCTGTAGCAGCAATGCCAACAAATCCAGTATATTCGACAAAGGACAATCATAAACTTAATACAACCGATGTGGTCTTAGTGAAAGCTCAAAAGAATGCCTATATTGTACCAACGCATTTGGGAAAAGGTATATGAAATCATATATTTTCATACAAAAGACTATGTGTTGTGTTCAAAATTGAACCGTTCAGTGCACAAATCGATTAACTGCATAAAACAAAAAAGTTGAGAAAAATGAAAAAAATTTAATATATTGTTTTTCAACATTCATGCTATTTATTATTCAATAGCTAAGAAATAATGTCGTTTCTTATGGTGTTAATCCTAATTATTGAAGAAAGTTATTGTAAATATAAAAAGTTTAAAATTGAAGATTTTTCAAAAAAGTGGAGTTAGTCGATTTTTGCACTGAACGGCTCAATTAAAGGTCAGTTTTTCAATGCGAACGCGAAGTCAGTTTACAAGTCAAATAAAAATTTTCAATTGCAAAAAATTTACGTATCCCGACACACAATAAAAAAAGGAGCAATTTAAAGTTAAAACAGCTTAAATCTTAATTGCGTCAATAATTTTAAGATTTACATCTTAAGTCCCTTTTGGAGACAACGCAATATTTGGGTCCTTTTACCCCATAAATTTGAAATTGAACAAATTTGAAAAAATTATGAAATAAATTTTTAATACAGGGCTTCTCAAAAGCCATAATGAACAATTTTACAAAGTCTTTTAAATTATGGAGTTCACTTTTAGCGAATGCCCACACCATTTTGAAGATGGTGCACAAAATCTACAATAACTCTGATATTGGCGAAAGAATAAATGCATAGCAGAGAAAAATCACCTAATTACTCCACAAAGGCCTTAAAATCGATTGAACTTTTTTGTATTAAATTAAAATATTTAAACAACAACAAATATTGGCCATTTATACTAAACCGTTCAAGTCGTTCTGAAAAAAACTGCCCTCAAATCATTCATTTTATTCCATTTTATAACTATCTTTTAGATCTACGAAATTCGAAGAATGTCCAGGAACTCTATGCATTACGCAATCAATTGGAAAAAGCTTTTACCGTAAATCAATTTATTTTCATTATAAAACCAGGAAAAGTTGATTTTCTGAATAGATTAGTCTAATCATTGTGATTTGGGTTATTCTCATTTATTGTTATTAATTTTTTAGTGAAAATTTATTATATTATTCTGTTAATAGTTCTAATAAAAGTTTGAAAGCTTACGTTTTTATTTATTTTCTCATATAAGTAGTTGTCATCAGTTGGGCGATTCTTCTTAGACTGATACTTCTGTTGAGAACTAAATTAGGTCTCCTATCTTTTACTTTGTTCTTCATATTTATTAATGTGCTTAATGCCAAGAATTTGAATATCTGGCCAAGAAGCTTATCTAATATTATGGTACCTCGTTTAACTAGTGCGATGACCATCCAAGTTGTTGCTTGTATCAATGGCGTAGATTTTGGCAAGGGGGGGAAGTTGGTTTTCCGAGTAGATGAAAATAATGTATAAGAAAAAAATTTTAATGAACTATTTTTAAATATCTCATATATTATTATTTTTCTTTTTCAACAAGTCCAAGGGGTATATGTCTTCCTGATCTCCTCCCCTGGCTATGCCACTGCTGCCAAGGCAATTTTATTATAAAAGAAATATTTATTCTTCTAACAATTAGCCATGAAAACGCTTCTAGAATTATTTTTATAACAAATCGCAGAAAAAATAATGTCAGTCACAAAGATTTTGTCCCACGAAATCGGCTAATTTTAAAAGATCCCTTACAATTTAATGTACAAATTTAATTTGCACTATAAAATTAGAGCATAGCCTACACTGGATAAATGTTCACCAATTATTCCAATGGATTCTGCACTCTAAAGATGTACGGCGCCAGCAATATTGCAACACGACGACAAGATGTCATCTGCAGCAAATTTTGTTCTGTTGTCTGCGACTGGAACGAACTGAACGAGGAGGTATCGACAAAATTAAAATCTCATTAACACATCATTCACATTGCTAGAAATAAAAAACTTTCATAAAACATTTCACAAATCAATGCATTTTTATTACTTCGAGGAAACACATTTTGTTTCTGAAATCCTCGAGAATATCGACGATGGGAAGGAGATGTGTGTTCTAAACAAACATGTATGTATGTGATTCCCCAGATCCTATGACAGCTGATAGGGTGACCATGTATTAAAAGAAAAACTTTTAAACGCAAAGGGATAAATATTACAAATAAAAAATTTAAAAAGAAGAGGAAGGCCTTAAAGCACTTTTATAAAAGGCACATTTTAAAACCAATAAAAATTTTTATTTTGAAGACAAGTAGATAATTTAAAACATGATTGGTGGCGACACATGATATTTAATTGTTGCTGCTGTCGTAATATTACATCCACAGTGAATCTGTTTTCTACTTTAATTTCGGCATATTTTAGAGAGAGAGAGAGAGAGAGAGAGAGAGAAAATGAAAGAGAGAGACACTAAATAGTTTCTGAATTCTTTCAATATTAAGATTTATAGGAAAATATATTACAAAGCCTAAAAATATGCTATTAATTGAGATGTTTATAATAAAAACTAAAAATTAACAAATTAACAAAAATAATAATGAATTCAATTCAAATGAACAACAATAAAATAGACAACAACATGCGAATGTGATAATAATAACAGATATTGCTTAGTGGGAAAATGGTACAAAAATGGTTAGCTAATTCAGAAACGTCTGCCAGGTGGCAAATATCCACCAGCCGGTCCAGCTGCACCGCCACTACCAATACCGCTACCATAACCACCAAATGCACCACCACCAGCAGCTGGTGCTCTTGATGCATAGTCCAAGACGGGGGCGACGCCACCATTGTGAGTGCTTGATGGGCCATTGAGCGATTCATATTGTGATTGGATGGTACGTTGAGCATTATCGGCATCACCTCGGGTTCGGTATTTGACGAAATGTACTTCTGGTCTGCTGGCAACACGATTGCCCAATTGATTAGCCAAACCGGAAAGGTCATCTTGTTTTCTGAGCACATAAATAGCAGTACGATCATCACCGGCAGCCTTGGCCAATTGTAGAGCAGCATCTTCAAGTCCATTCTGTTCGGGGCCCTTAATGAAGATGACACGTAAATTCTTCTTCACCGAACCGACCAAATCGCCAACATTGCCATCATTGAATTCTCCTTCTGGTGCACTGAATGAGTAGAATTCTTTGTTGAATTCAGCTGGAGCAGCAGCACCAACACCAACACCACCAGCGCTACTACCAGCACCACCAGCACCACCAGCACCGCCAGCACCATCAGTTCCACCAGCACCACCACCAACGGAGCCTCCAAGAGATCCGCCGCCAAGAGATCCACCGCCTAAAGCACCGCCATCGGCACCAACACCACCAACACCACCAGCTCCGCCTCCACCACCAAGAGCACCATCATCTTGACCACCAAATCCACCTTCCTCTTCGTCTCCCAAACCAGCACCGCCTTCACCTCCAGCACCACCATCACCCAAAGCAGCTCCCGCACCACCTTCTACACCTCCCAAAGCACCGCCTCCGTATCCACCGCCAAATCCACCTAAGCTGCCATCAAGACCACCACCACCACCACTGCCAGCTGCAGCACCAGCACCAGCTTCAGCACCAACGCCAGCTGCTGAGCCATAGTTATAACCGTTGCCAGCGTAGACAGCAGTAAGACAGCATAAAATCTATTAAAATATATGAGAGCATTAAAGAAACATGAACCAACTAAAGGAAGAAAATGCCTACTACCACAAAAATACGCATGTCTTGTCTTGTTTTCTTGTGAGTTTAAGATCGTTTGTGTCGTTCAATATATGAAAAGTTGTCGTATTTATATGAACGATAAAATTTTAATGCCACCATCGATTCATTAGTTTTGTGCAATCGTATGACTTTCAAATCTATCCTTGGAGTAATTAATTTCGTTGTTGTTATTGTGTGTGTGTGTTTTTTTTTTTTTTAATTATTATTATTAATTTTCTGTTGGTCAAACATTTGTCACAAATGGTGCACTACATATGTGTGTGAGTATTTTTGTGTTGGTTTTTCATAGTAAGAGAATTATGCAAAATTCAGTAAATCGCCCTAATAAATAATCACATAAAGACTATAACTACAACACCAATCGTTCATATGAAACTATTTACTCATATGGAAGTCGATCATTAATTGATTTAAATTTTACATATCAGACTAAATCAATGAGATGCCGGTTTCATTCATTCATTAACTCTATGCCATTTTAGATTGTTGTCGCCTACACGTACTACAGCTAGCTACATGCAGTCGATCGTATTTCATATTTCATTAATTTATTAGTTTATGTTTCTTAATTTATGTTAAGCTGCTAATGATAACCAGTAGTTGATAGCATTATTCGATATAATTAATTAATAAAAACTAAAAAGAATTATACAAAACAAAACAAAAAACAACAAATGAAAAATTTTAATAAATTTGAAAATAAATAAATAAATAATTGAATAAATTATGTAGATATTCATATGACAATATATTCAATGATTAATGTTAAGCTTTCATGTTAATCATAATGTTATTGAATGTTAGCAACACTGTTATTTTACAGTGTCAACGTTAGTTACATAGCATGTGGAAGCTTTGCTGTTATAGTTCAGTATGCTGCTATTAATTAATGATATACGATAATGATATAGAATTAATTATTGATAGTTAATATGCAGATGTAAACGTTTATTTAATCACTCAATGCTATTATTTTCATTATCTATAGCTTCAAATCAGCTACATTCAATTTCAATCTAAATTATGCAAAATTATGTTTGTTTGCAAATGTTTTGCGATGAACATGTGACAGTTTGATTAAATTATTTTGTCATTTTATTATACGATTCCTAAATTTTATTATTATTTTATATTATACTTTATATTATATAGGAAAATGGTGTTTAGTGTAGCTAACCTCAAAAAAAAATTTTTTTTTATAATTGGACCTCCAGGCCTGGTACCAAGTGATTACTACCTGTTCCTGTCTATGGCGAATGATTTTGTTGGTGAAAAATTCTCCTCAAGAGAAGCTTGTGAAAATCGACTGTCCCAGTTTTTTGCCAATAGGGACGAGTGTTTCTATGAGAGTGGCATTATCAAATTACCTTCAAAATGGCAATAAGTTATTGAACAAAACGGTGCATATTTGACCTAAATCGGATCATTCTAACTATGCTAAATAAAACCTTCAATTTAATGCAAAAATAATAGATTTCTTTTTACTAGACCTTATATTTTACTTCTATGAATAATCTGGAATTTCTGTAATAAAAATTTTAAATTAAAGTAGAAAACAGATTCACTGTGGATGTAATATTACGACAGCAGCAACACTTAAATATCATGTGTCGCCACCATCGGCAACGGCAAAACCATGATGATAATGTTTTAAATTATGTGCCTTTTATAAAAGTGCTTTAAGGCCTTCCTCTTCTTTTTAAATTTTTTATTTGTAATATTTATCCCTTTGCGTTTAAAAGTTTTTCTTTGGTCACCCTATCAACTGTCATAGGATCTGGAATCACATACATACATGTTTGTTTAGAACACACATATCCTTCCCATCATCGATATTCTCGAGGACTACAGAAACAAAATGTTCTGCGATTTGTTATAAAAATAATTCTAGAAGAGTTTTCATGGCAAATTGTTAGAAGAATAAATCTTTCTTTTATAATAAAATTGCCTTGGCAGCAGTGGCATAGCCAGGGGAGGAGATCAGGGGGATATATACCCCTTGGACTTGTTGAAAAAGAAAAATAATAATACATGAGATATTTAAAAATAATTCATTAAAATTTTTTTCTTATACATTATTTTCATCTACTCGGAAAACCAACTTCCCCCCTTGCCAAAATCTACGCCATTGATACAAGCAACAACTTGGATGGTCATCGCACTAGTTAAACGAGGTACCATAATATTAGATAAGCTTCTTGGCCAGATATTAAAATTCTTGATATTAAGCACATTAATAAATATGATTTGTTCTTCAAAAGATGGGAGACCCAATTTAGTTCTCAACAAAAGTATCAATCTAAGAAGAATCGCCCAACTGATGACAACTACTTATATAAGTAAATAAATAAATACGTAAGCTTTCAAACTTTTATTAGAACTATTAACAGAATAATATAATAAATTTTCACTAAAAAATTAATAACAATAAATGAGAATAACCCAAATCACAATGATTAGACCAATCTATTGAGAAAATCAACTTTTCCTGGTTTTATAATGAAAATAAATTGATTTACGGTAAAAGCTTTTTCCAATTGATTGCGTAATGCATAGAGTTCCTGGACATTCTTCGAATTTCGTAGATCTAAAAGATAGTTATAAAATGGAATAAAATGGAATAAAATGAATGATTTGAGGGCAGTTTTTTTTCAGAACGACTTGAACGGTTTAGTATAAATGGCCAATATTTGTTGTTGTTTAAATATTTTAATTTAATACCATACAATGCAAAAAAGTTCAATCGATTTTAAGGCCTTTGTGGAGTAATTAGGTGATTTTTCTCTGCTATGCATTTATTCTTTCGCCAATATCAGAGTTATTGTAGATTTTGTGCACCATCTTCAAAATGGTGTGGGCATTCGCTAAAAGTGAACTCCATAATTTAAAAGACTTTGTAAAATTGTTCATTATGGCTTTTGAGAAGCCCTGTATTAAAAATTTATTTCATAATTTTTTCAAATTTGTTCAATTTCAAATTTATGGGGTAAAAGGACCCAAATATTGCGTTGTCTCCAAAAGGGACTTAAGATGTAAATCTTAAAATTATTGACGCAATTAAGATTTAAGCTGTTTTAACTTTAAATTGCTCCTTTTTTTATTGTGTGTCGGGATACGTAAATTTCTTCTTTCAGCATTTCTCCCAAAGATAGTTGCCTTATCTCCACCACGTAGCTCCTCTATAAAATTCAAATTTTTATTACAAAAATTCCAGATTGTTCATAGAAGTAAAATATAAGGTCTAGTAAAAAGTAATCTATTATATTTGCATTAAATTGAAGGTTTTATTTAGCATAGTTAGAATGATCCGATTTAGGTCAAATATGCACCGTTTTGTTCAATAACTTATTGCCATTTTGAAGGTAATTTGATAATGCCACTCTCATAGAAACACTCGTCCCTATTGGCAAAAAACTGTCACAGTCAATTTTCACAAGCTTCTCTTGAGGCGAATTTTTCACCAGCAAAATCATTCGCCTTAGACAGGAACAGGTAGTAATCACTTGGTACCAGGTCTGGACTATAAGGTGGATGCATAAGAATCTCCCAACCAAGCTCTCGGAGCTTCTGGCGAGTCACTATTGATGTGTGTAGCCTGGCGTTGTCCTAATGGAATACAGTTGGCCAAAGCTGGCCGCTTTTGGGCGACTGTCTCTTGGTTAATCGAAACTTAAAAGGCATCAATCAATCAAAGAAGTGCTGGCAATAATCTTTTTGGGATGCGTATGGAATAATTTACATTGATTTGAGACCAGATTTTGAAAAGAAAAACCCTTTCTTCCAATATGAAAATGCAACGGCAGACAATCTACCATATGGAAAATGGGTTTTTGGACCTAAGTCGAAAATTATCGGATGCATTTTTCGAAATTTTTGGTATGCACGTTTTATTGGTGGAGCAGACCTTTAATATATGCACAGTATGTGGCGCGTGGAGTTAAAGAATTTTTTGTTTTATGGAAATTTATTATTTTATGGAAATTTCGCCAGAAGTTAGAAGCACAATAATACACAGATATCGATCAATAGTGGCATTTAAAGAAAAGAATATGTAAGTTGAAGATATACTGCTTTAAGACTTTGATCTTTTTCCTAATCAACACCACATTTCTATGCCTTCAATGCTGATAGAAAATACATAGTTGAAGAGTATTTAATTCCTATTGTATAATTATCCTCTAATATATCATATATTTATATTGTTTTAGACATTTCCAAATGCAGGTAGATTACAAAATTACTATTTATCATGATTTTCACTAACACATTTACAGACATATCACACCAATATATTTTTAAAAAATTTTATTCATGCATATTTGTGTATAGTTTTTCTCTCATTTCGTATTGACGTCATTAAGTGCGGCTATTTTTGGACAACATTCCAGCACTTTGATTATATTATTGATTACAGTTTTTAGTGGACGCCTGTACTGTTACATACAAAATGAATGTTTATACATCCATTTTCCATTCAGCTCAATGGTGAACTATCGAATTCGTTTTGCAGATTACACATTATTGAATTTATTATTTTTCTATTGTGATGTCTAGATCGGCTTAGTGTTGTAATAGATGTTTTTTGTGCAATGGTATTTTTCATATTTTCTGTTTCGTCACATTTCAAAACTACTACTACTACTTCTTTGTGATTGTGAAAGCAAAAACGTAAGTTTTTTTGATTTTGTGAATATATAGTATAATTAAAATTTCAAATTTAATAAAAAGCAATAACAAAAAACAAGATTGGTCTTAAATTAGTTAACAACCATAACTGAACACAAACTTAGAATCTCCTGCCAGGTGGTAAATACGATGCTTGTGGTGGAATGTACGAGTTGGATGGTGCAGCTGGAGCCTTTGAGGCGAAGTTCAACACTGGTGCAACTCCTCCGTTATTGTTGGTGGATGGGCCAGGCAATGAGTCATACTGAGATTGGATGGTACGTTGGGCATTGTCAGCATCAGCTGGGGTCCTGTATTTGACAAAGTGTACTTCGGGTTTGCTTTGCTTGACGTTCTGCAATTGATTGGCCAAGCCAGACAGATCGGCTTGTTTGCTGAGCACATAGATGGCAGTACGATCATCACCGGCAGCTCTGGCCAATTGGGCGGCAGCATCTTCGAGTCCATTATTTTCGGGTCCACGAATGAAGACAACACGAAGGTTCTTCTTTACTGAGTTGGCCAAATCACCGGCATTATTATCCTCGAATTCATGATCGGGTGCGGAGTACGAATAGAATTCCTTATTGTATTCGGGCTGAGCTGGTGCTGGTGCTGGAGCTGGTGCTGGTGCTGGTGCAGGGGCAATTGGTTGCGATAGTTGACCAACGCCACCATCATCACCTTGTGGTGCATAATCGTATTGGGCAGCAGCGACTGCAACAAGGCACAAAACCTAAAAAGAGCACAAGAAATTTAATTGATTTAATTAATATTCCTCGTAATGGTATATCCTTTTATGGTAATTTATTAATAGCACTTGTTTTCTTTATTGAATTTAATTCAAAACACACACACACACACACACAAACAAACATACAAATACCCACCACAAAAGCACGCATTTTCAGGAAAAATAGCAGTATTGATCTGTTTGTATTGAGAGTTGAGTTGATTATGATTGTATATCGTCGTTTGCTGGTACATTTATACTAATCACAAGTGTTTCCAATTTGACATGCACATTAACGTTACGCCTATATGCCTACCATACATGCTAATATATACTCTACTCGTAGATGTGACAAGTTCAAGTACATCTTTTGTTTTTCGGCATTTTACTTTTGCAGTTTCCTCTTTCAGTACATACATATTTACGTATATGATACAAATACTAAAAAAAAAAAACACATATATGTGTTATAGCCTACTTGATGGTGCTGTCATAAAATTATAGCATAGCAACAACTATTGCATAGCATCGAATATGTTAATGTTATTAGACTCAATAGTAAATATATTATTATTAACGTAATATAGAAAGTTTACACTATAAAATTTAAAAATTCCAATTCATTTTTTTACAGTGTAATTTTTATCTTTATACTCATAATATCACGAATAAATTTATTCTTGAATTTTTCAATTCAAATTTACATAGCAATACTAAATGCACTAAATTCTTAATTAGCTTCTATTGAGCTTCAATCTTCATGTTTAACTCTTGTCAGTGCAGATGAGCAAGTGTAACCCAAGTGTATTGTTCTAAGGATTATATTAAAGGGATTATATTAAAAAAGTAATTGGACTAAATTTATTATAAACAAATAATGTGCATTAACAAATATATTTATAAAGGCGTCGTGATTACATCTAAATATCATGAAAAAATCATTCTTTTATTTATCGACATTAATTAAGAAAAATGTAATTCCACAAAACAGATATTATTGTACACAATTGGCAATAATAGAAAATGTCGCTAAGTTTGAAGATATGCATTGTTTCGACACCGTTTCCACACTGATGATCAATAAATTTTAGAGCACCTTCACTAAGAATTTGAAACTTTGGAAGCAACATTGAATCTGACAGTCAACATTCAAATGTTATTAGTGTGCCTCTACCGCCTTAAAGACCTTTTTTTTGAGCTCTGGCTTTTTTTTTGTAGCTCCCATTCTACTTCCATTGTGTCCAAATTGAAAACATGACATTTTTATATTAACGAAACTGTTAAATATTCAATGGAACTAAGCTGTAAATATTCTATAATATTACTAAGATCGGATATATTTTCTCTGTATCACGAAAACTGACAGAAATAGCTAAGAAGCTTGAACATCTTTCAAATATTTACATTGTGGGGTGTAAAGCCAATAGCAAAGGTATTGGTCAAAATGCTCCTATCAAATTAGCAGGACAGAGGGGATCTCTTAAACTTGCTTAAAACCAAACTATATTCCCATCATTTGGAAGCAAATAAAGAGGTTTTGATATAAAAGCTTGAACGAAGATAAGACCGATAAGATTAAATTCGGCTTGAGTTGCTCTAGCTCTAGCCTTGTCAAAGATGGTTGAGAAAATCTTGTAGAGGCAGCTCGTCACCAAAATGTAACCTACATATGGGTATCAGGACATCATAACACAGAGCAATAAAGTGGTGTATAAACAAACATAAAAAGTCCTATCAGGTAAGAGAACGCTGAACATCTTTTAAAACCTATATTGTATATCCATTGGTGACGAGTACCGAATAAGGCACAATCATAAGCTGAATGGCGATATTAGCATAGCAGAGTGCATTAAAATCCAGCGGCTATGCTAGGTAGATTATATCATGCTCCAAAAATAAAAAAGTCTTATATTTAGAACAACCCGCTAGAGGACGACGCAGAAGAGAAAGACGCAAACTTGGAATTTCTAACTAGCGCCGGCGAATGGAAAATATGGGCATTCAGTCTAAATTTGAGTCATAATGGTCACATAAATAAGTATGTATATAAAAACCCCAATCAAAGATGGAACTGCATATAGATATTCAGGAATAAGGCAGAACAAGTTGTTAACAAAAATCGGATGGCAGTCAGGGTTCTTAAGCGGAAGCGGGCTCTTAAGTCAGGCTAAACGGAACATCTATTATCAAAATTGCAAACAGAGAAAAGTGATAGTAAAGCGGTGATTCACTTCCTTTGAAAAAGTTGAAACTTGTTTAGATCAAAGTGGATCGCACTGGGGAAACTAACCTCTATCAGCCTTGAAGAGAGCCTAATGAGACAACTACAATTTCAATAAATCAACGTATGTAAATCGTAACTTGAACTTTGGGAAAAATTAAATTTTCTTTAAACGAAAATCCTATAAATAAAAATTCGAATTAATCACTTATTCGATTAATCGAAATTTTCATTGATCAACATTCGTATTGTTCGAATTAAAATTGGAATTTTACGATTAATCAAAATTTTGATTAATGAAAAATTGCTTCAATAATTGCTTTTCTTTATTTTTGGAAATTTCCTTTCAAATAAATATTTCAAATACACTCTTTGAAAACTTACTTACCGAATTGAAAGTAATATTATAAATATATTGAATATTGTATTCAAATAATTTTAATGGAATAATTCCAAAATCAGCATTATTTGAATAATTCGTGTTTCGATTAATTAAAATTTTAAATATAATATAATTAAAAATTTTCTTTTAACGTTTTGTGGACCAAACAAAATTTGGCCAACCCCAAATTTAAATATCTAATATTCGAAATATACCGAACACCAGCTACATTTTAATTTAATGCATTGATAAAATTATTTGTTTGGAATTTTGTTTTGTTTTTTTTTTATGGCATTTTTTTTTTACTAATTTTATTAAACTCATAATTATTTATATTGCGAATAAATAATGATTTTAAAGTTATGCTACATATTCATAAATATAAAGGTTTTATTGAATTTGATTTCATTTTTTGTTGTTATCTTTTGTTATTAAACGTTATTTTCAATAATTAAATATTTTATTATTGATATTATTGTATATATTTCATATTAATGAATTCTTTATATAAAAATTAACTATGCAAAAGTGGTGCCCATAGTATAATATGCAATACTTATCTTCTAATTCATATTATAGCAACACATTTTATGTTTTTTAATTATACATATAGCAGAATTTGAAAAGTTTTGTTCAAAATCTTATAGGTATAGTATTATTGAAAATTTACTTTAATAATAATTTTTGAAAATTTATTATTCAAATAAAATTTCTACAAACTGAGTAGAAGCAATTTTCATATTGTTTTAATATTGTATTATTATTTGTTGCATTACCCTAACACTATTGTTGATCTGTTGTTGTCGTTGTTGTTGTTGTTGTTGTTGTTGTTGTTGTAAATGCCAGTTGTTAATACTGAAACAAAATATCATTAATTGGTGGTGATAAGATTTTTGTTTTTGTTGAGACGACTGCTGCTGTTGCTGCTATCAGTAAATATTTTTGTTAAATGTTATGTTTTGTATTGTGGTTCATATAGTTGTTGTTGTCGTTTATATTTTACGCTGAACATGTACATATGTGCATTTTTGAATATTTATGTAAATTTTTTTAATGGCTCGAAAATGCATAATTTTCTGTCTAATATTATTGGCGCTATTAGTATTGTTATTTTAATATTATTTCAATAATAAATTTTTGAATACAGTAAAACCTCTAAAATTTCTCAGATTTTATATAAATTTAGTCAAGAGGAAAAATTATTAATTAATTTTGCATACAGGTCATAACAGGTCAGATGAACAGATGAACTGACAGATGAATTTCGAACTTATGAAGAATTTGTCTATTCTATGTTGAACTCACTGCTGCGTTAAGCATTTCTTTAATGATTTATTGAAACAGAATTTAAGATTTAAACAAACCAATGCCAGTAAATTTGATTGCCCCATCTCATTGAGTAATATGTATCTGTAGGAGTAAGATTTCTTCTTTCGACAATAAGGACCTGTTACAAAAAACCATTTGCGTTATACGCTGAAATTCCAAAAAAAAAAAAACTATAGTTATAATCAAAGTTATGATCATATTAAATTTAAAATCGTTTTTTTTTTTTTTTTGACAAATTTTTATATGGGAAATATGTCAAATTAGCCTGTAATTGTACAGGCCATAGTATTTAAATATAAAAATTGTGTGTTATTTTTATTTAATTCATATTGAATTCACTGTGCTTGAATGTAATATAAAACTGAGCTCTTGGAGCATAGTTATAAATAACCAGAAAAAAAAAATGTGTATAATTTCAAGGGTATATTTTCAAATACCAGATGGGTAATTAATCCATAAATTTTTATTACTTTTATAGGCTCTTTCAAATATTTATTTTTCAATAAAATCATCATCTTCATTTCCATCCCCGAAAATATTGAATATGCATTTAATAAAATATTATTTTTAAAATATTACAATATAGAGAATTTTTAATCCTAGAATCGTTGACACTTTGACCACAAAACCAAATGACTTAGTGAACCAAAAGCTGATTTCTTCTGGCTCGTGATGATGCATTTAGAAATATGTATTGTATTCATTTTTTTTGGATTTGTTTAATAATTTGTTTAAAAATTACTTATACAATATTCTTTTTTCTTCTTTATTACATCTGATATGATTTAAAGATGAGAAAAAATAAAGACATTAAATCGTTTTAAATATTGTTTGGTACGATTAAAGTGGTTTTGAAGTTTTTGAGATCGATTGATAAATTCATTTAGAATAAATTAGTCCAACCTGTGATCATCCCGATAATGGTGCGATAATTTCATTAAAAATTACTATGCAATATTCACAAATGGTATACAGGTTAATAGTTTAGCAAGTCAAGGTTTATTTAATAGTTAACAGCTTAGTGCAAAATGAACGAACTACGCCCACTACTTACTCTTTTTATACTTCTTAGACAAAATTACTGTTTTGTTTTGCGCAATGACGTCACTATATCTTTGTACACATACATATCTGAATGCTTCTTAATTTGAAGACAATCAAGCCTATAGTTCTATATAATTCTCATACCAATGAGCCTCATTTACCTAATTAATAAATGTGTTAATTATTTTCAATCACCTTCAATCAGACGTGCATTTAGTCTACAATAGATCAGCACTTGATCACCACCCAATTATACCAATATATGATACATACATCTCATATACACTCTACATAAAACTCATCTTTTATTGTTTAGTACCATTTTATTCGAATGTCCTGAGAAAGAAAAAACAAACAAAAATTTGACAATATATTCCATAATGAACGCATACTAAAGGTAATTATAATTTAAACCTAATATTATTTACTGTGTATTTTACTGTGACCATACTAATGCAATAACTTCACAATATTAAGTGATTTATATCATCTAATGTTGCATTTAATTTCTTAATCTATTTAAATGTACAAAATGCATACATCTGTTTAGTAGATATTCAATAAATTTTAACATACAACATTCATATATATTAGTAAATGGTCTCTTGAAACGCACACTTTCTCATTGGACACATTCGTGTGTGTGTGTGTGTGTTCATACATAATTTACACATGTAAATTTTCAATTTTATTTTAATATTTAATTACGTTTCTTATTTTTATTTAAATATATATTTATTTTATAATAATATATTGTATTATTTTTACGATAGGCATCCATTTGTATGTATTTAAACATAAGTGTGCTCTGGCTTTGTTCGATCGATGGCTTATCTAAATATTAATCATTGCACATTCACGTAATATTTAGTTAATTTAATAAAAACCTACAAAATGTCAACAAATAATTCATTCACAAAATTCAAATTTAACAGGTCAAGGCTGTTTAGACTTCTATTTGCCTGCATCATCATCATTACAACCACCGCCACAATCATTAACTGCAGCAGCAGCAGCACCAGCAGCAGCAGCAACAGCACCAATGCAGCACTCTGGCATGTGGCTATTGCAACGTACATTTGTCGCATCAAACATGTATTGTAACATATTTTATAATGAATTTGGTCTTGAAATTTGTCCACCATTATTTCAATGTGTTTTATGCAAAATTATTATTTTTGGCTGACAAGAATGTTTAAATGCTTGCGATAAGAAAAAAAAAGGAACATCATACTTGCTTACAAAAATCCAAGTGGTTTTTTTTTTTTGTTTTTTTTTTTTATAAACCAACTGCATCGCCACCACACTGGCCATAGCATTAGCAATAATGAGATGGGGCCAAAAAATGAAAAAGAAAAAAAAAACAAAGAAATACTATATTAATTTCAATACATAATTAACGCATTAGTCAAATTAATAAAATTAAAAATTAATAAAGCTTGACCAATTTTCATCATAAAAGCAACATTATAATGCTAGATTAGGCAGAGAGACCGCGACGATGAACGCACTAACGAACAAAAAATAAGAAAACCAGAAATTTAAAATAAAAATATTAAAAAAAAATTATATAATTATTGAAAATATTCAAATTTGAAAATTCCCATTTTGACCTTTCTAATGGCGTGTTAATTATTTAAACCCACTCTATTGCCACCGCATTGTCAATAGTGCAATGAAAATACATATATCTATGAAAAATATTGTCACTGATAATGATGATGATGATGATGATGGTGTTGTAGGAAGAATTAAGTATATATATATATATATCATACATATATCTTAATTGAATAGAAAAATTGCCCCAAAGACTAAATCTATTAACACGTTGATATTTTGAATCCAGCCATCGCTTTTAACTTTATACTCTATTGCACATGTAATCTTATTTTTTTACGAGATCACCCTACAGGTAAACGAACTATATATACTTACACTTATTTCATTTTTTTTTTTGTTATAATAGATTATATATAAGTACTAATAACACATACACTCGCATCTATGCGTGCATGCGTATAAGTGTAATTTAGTAGCCTAAATACATTATTAACTTTATTCACAAAAATATGTAAATTTATGCAGAGTATATTTGTAAGAAATAAAATATATTTTGATTAATATTCATAATTAGCTGTTTGCTTCACAATACCTTGAAATTATATTTTAATCTTTAATAATTGTCAATATGCAACTCGATCTGAAGTCGAACATTGTTGTATATAGTAAGGTGTCTCGGCTTCCACCAAAAAAATGTTACTATCTACAATGTTGGAGCAGCAAAAAAAAATTTTATTATATTTTACAATATTCATTCGTGAACTAATCCATTTTCAAAAAAAGCTCCATGAATCGAATTATTTATGAAAAATATTTTAGATTAAATATTTTTTCCAATAATCTGAATTAAATAATAAAAAATTATGAACTACAAAGTTTTGTGTCGCCGTCGCCGCTGCAAAATCAATTTTTTTTTTTCATAGAAACCCCGATTTATAGAGGTCTTGTAGAAACGTCTAAAATACAATATTTTGAATACAAAAATAGAAAATTTTGTTTTATCAGACAGTCTAATGTATAATTAAATATAGGTTGTAGGCGAATGCATAGGGCAAACGCAATCATCACCACTTCTACTCTACGGCATTAGACTGTACCATCTTAAAGGCAAATTAAAAAAAGTGCACCGCACACTTTCGAATCGGAATATTTTTGCAAGTTGATTCCGCAAAAAAAAAAAATTTTTGGCCAAACGTAGTGGTCGCCCATTTAAATTTTCCATTATATCATCGGCATTTACAGTCGGATCTTATAGTTTGATATATCGATGTTTTTGTCCCGAGAAGACTAATTCCTGCACCAAAGATTATTAACCGCAAGTGTCTCGTTGTAGTATTTACCCACCATATATCAGTTTCTACCGTCCTAATGTACCACTCCAATGGCAAAAAATTAAAGTTCGTAAAAAATTATTAAACTTTTGGTAAGGAAGTATTTTGATTATTCCAGTAGAACTCTTTAAAAAACATATGTTAATTTTTATGCCGAACGTAGAGTTCGCCTTTTTAAATTTTTCGTCATATCTTCGGCATTGATAGACCGATCTTAAACTATCATATATCGATATTTTTGTCTCAAGTAGACCAATTTTTTGCTTTAACTGTTATTGACCTCAAGTACCTCCTTAAAGTACTTACCCACCAGATCTAAGTTTCTACCACCCGAATGTACACTCTAATATCAGAGAATTAAAGATCGTAAAAAATTATTACCCTTTGGCTCAGGAAGTATTTCTGTAGAACTATTTGAAAAACATTTTTTTTATAATATACTAAAACAATAAATAAATAATAGCACTTCATATTCGATGGTGTGCGGCGCACTTTTTTTTAAGGTACGGTCTAATGTGCATATGTGGGAAAACAATATAAAATTAATCATGTATGCACTTGGGTCGCTTTTTGTGAATAAAATTTTCAAATTTTTACCAGGATGGATGTAGGTGTGGATGTGGGCGAATTTGGGATTATGTGTATTACTCGTAGCATGAACTTTTTTTTTTTAATTTGCGCTTTACATTTGTACAATTTTATAAATATTTGTAAACATTTACATAAGAGCGAGATGAGCACGATAGTTGGATTCTAGAGAGATTCGATGTGCACTTATTAAAAAGATTTTGTATACGAGTACTAGTACCAATATGATTTAAAAAGGGTTATTTGTCGATTTTCAAGCATTTTGAAATTCATTTTATAGTGGAGACACCTAATTGGTAGAGACAACAAATAAATATGTTCAAGATAAATGCTACAGCAACAATAATTAATTAGGACTCGCCGCTCTATGTGGCGATTCGTGGACAGTGTTGGGGATATTTGTCAATTTTCAAAGTGTTTTAAGATGTTAATTTTGTAGTTGAGTTGGTGCACTGGAAGCGGTGGAAGCGAATTTTAACAATTTGGCAATTTCGTATGAGAGTGTGCTTAAGGAATACAGATAGTGGGTATGTATATTCGGCAAAAATGTTGGAAATAGCATATTAATTAGAATCTCTCATACACTTTAACCCTCTAGTTGCTTTTCCATAGCAGAAATTTAACAATTTTCCTACAATTTTCTAAAATGTTTAACTCGAAAAGGGGTCTTTTGCCACATGCAATGCATCAAAAATCAAAATCTAAATGTTAATGATTCAAATATATCACAATCCCATAATTAATTAGTATTTCAATTTATTTTTAATAATTAATTATACATTTTATGTTAATTATACAATTTGAAGCTTTTCAATGTGTCGTTTGATATTGTTAACGCTCATAAAAAAGGGATTTATTTAATATAGTTTCAAATTTTATGTTTGTTTATATATGATAGGTATATAAATAAAACAAAAATCATTTTCCATACACAAGCATTGAGAGAAAAGGGCATTTGATTGATTTCGATATTGA
Source organism: Megamerina dolium (assembly GCA_963854835.1). Classification (NCBI taxonomy): domain Eukaryota; kingdom Metazoa; phylum Arthropoda; class Insecta; order Diptera; family Megamerinidae; genus Megamerina; species Megamerina dolium. Next base: position 12,185,079 of record OY978526.1, on the reverse strand, counting down.
TGAATGAAAGGGAATAAAATTATATTAAACTATTATAGCGCTAGGTTCGCTTATGACAATTTCTTATTGGTTTATGAAATACTATCAATCTAAATTTAATTGATCCGTGACGTGCCGCATCGTGTAAATGTTTGTTATAAAAGAAAATTCTTATTCATTTAAGTGTAGCTTTCAAATTGGTTGAATGACCTTATTTTGCTATGATGAATATAAGTGTTAGGGTTACATTTTGGATATAATATTATTATGACGACATTGTTTTGATCATCTTCACATGGAATACTTTATTTAATTCTCTTCTAATTTGATCGCAACAAATATTTATCAATAGGAATCCCAAATAGAATGGAATCGCCAGTTTTGCTAAGAAAATTTTGAGTGTCATTCTATTCATTCAGATCTAATTTGAATGTTACTAAATCTTTACAGATAACGGAAAATACACTTTACTTTGATATCATCGCACCATTACGATATTTTGTAACGAAATATCGACTTAATGAATTCTATATAAAAATAATGAAAAACAAAAAAAAAAGGGCTAATTGAAAGCAGCTACATATTGGTTGAAAGGTTGGTTTACACATTAAGATAAAGTAATATTGTATAAAAATTAAAATGAAAATAAATCAAACAACAAAGGAAATATACCAAAAAGGGTCGCCTGCTTAATAAACAGATATACATGCTAGTGTGCCTGGTGTGTCTTTTGCAACTGCTGCTACTCTTGCAGTTGTGACTTTATCCATATGTCGCATATAATATAATCGTATATAATATTCAAAAAAAAAATTTGAAATGCAAACACTCGATAAAATATACATTTATTAAATTGGTTATGGTTTTAAATTTTATTATCTCTTATGGAATACACACGCACTGAATGGTGACAACAATATTTTAATGTAATTTTGTAATAATTCCATATGTGGACGATATTTTTTGGTTGACCAATTAAATCAAGTTGGAGGAAAAACTCGTTCATGCTCGCTCTCTCTACGGCCTTTCTTCCTACGAAATCTACAGTTGTGATAATTAGAAATTAACGATTATGATTATGTTAATGAAGGAGAATTTAATCGAATAGGCTCGACAAAGTTTATTGATGGTATAAATAGTGCGACATGCTAAACTCTAGCAGCATAATTAGTTTGAAACCCATTCAAACAGTCAGTACGGTCATCTAAAAGATTTTGTAATAAAATCACATCTTGAGTCCAAAATGCGCGCTATTCTGGTGAGTGTGATGAAATTTTTAAATCAACAAATTATCAATTTGTAACCAAATTGCATCGAATCTATTTTCAGGTATTCTGTTTAATTGCTGCTGCCACAGCACAATACGATTATCCAGCTGCAAGTGGCGGTGAGGATGCATCGGCACCAATTAGTGCTCCTCAACCAGCTGCCGCCCCTGCACCGGCACCAGCACCAGCACCAGCACCAGCACCAGAATACAATAAAGAATTCTACTCATATACCGCACCAGAGAATGAATTCAATGATGGCAATGGTGATGTAGCTGGCCCAGTTAAGAAAAACGTACGTGTCATCTTTATCCGGGGACCCGAAAATAACGGACTCGAAGATGCTGCCGCCCAATTGGCCAGAGCTGCCGGTGATGACCGCACTGCCATTTATGTGCTCAAAAAACAAGCTGATCTCTCCGGATTGGCCAATCAATTGCAGAATCTCGGCAGCAACAACAAACCTGAAGTGCACTTTGTCAAATACAGGACCCCAGCCGATGCTGAGAATGCCCAGCGTACCATTCAATCACAATATGACTCATTGCCCGGCCCATCTAGCAATCACAATGCCGGATCGGCACCAGTATTGAACTTTGCTTCAAGGCCCGCAGCACCAGCACCAGCTGCCCCAGGTGGTGGATACTTGCCACCAGGCAGACGCTTCTAAGATGTCATACTGATCGCGATTATCATCCCAAATTGTTGACTAGTTTTAGTAACATTTCGTATTTTTCTTCCTTTCATTTTTGTTTTAGTTATTTTTATTATAATTTCATTTTTGTTTTCTTCATCTACACTCCCTTTCTATTTGTTGTATATAACATGTTGTTATACTAAATAAAAACAAATGAACAATGTAATAGATTTTGAACAAATTTTCATTAAGTCAGTGTCTAGATTTGCCATGCTTTTGCAATGACGAACCGCTTTGAAGTATGGAACGGCACAAGTGAACAGCATATTCTGAAGAAAAATAAAAATTTGGCATTTTAAATAGAATTCACTATCTTCCAACAAACGATTCTGGCATGGAAAACATGCTGAAAGAAATCTGTGGTGCAGAAGCTCTCTCATTCGGAATTGGTATGATTCATTCAGTGCTGTCAAAACTTCAGACACTAATTAAAACCCATACTTGCATACATTACAAGAGCTCTGTAATGCTTTTTCTGAAGCAATAAAAAAATTACTTACAAAATATAAAATCCATTCCATAAGTGATGAAATCACAGCTCTGAGACGGCCATCTGATATCGTCACAATAGCTAATAACGCAATTACCGAATTTAATGCTGAAAAAATCGATAGTTGAAAGGGATGTGTCAGCTAACTTGAGCTAGAATATCTCACAAGTGTATGCTTTTAATTTCAGACCACAAAAAGTCGGGAACCATGGCTCTGTAGCATTCTTTGTTAACCTAAAAGAAGTTTTTAGCATAATTTCAAAAATAAAGGTTTAATACAAAGCCTACACCAAACTGCCACTATGTGCACTAATGTATTGGTTTCTCGACAATCACGAGACATCCCATAGATGCGAAAATTTTGTTATTAACATGGCCACCGAGATGAAAATGTTAAGTTAGAAAATAAGATGTTCCAGCCAAATTCGACGTCCAATTTGAGCCGCTCTAAGACCCAAATCTTAGAAGCTAGAACGTTACGCTGCTCTATAAACCTTTAATGGAGGAGGCAGTTGGATCTTGTAGGTGAAAAAATTATCAAAATGCTGGTGCGTGAAATGTTGAGTAGTTGAGTTTGATGACGAGTCAATGTTCCTGGATTTAGCTGTACACTCTCGGTCACAACAGGCGCAGTTTTTTCGGATAGTCAAGGTACGGATTCTGTCAAATTTTTGTATTATATCGATGGAGTATATCTTAAAAAATAAATCTAAATTAACCCCATTGGTATTTGGGCATTCATATTTGACTCTTTATTGTAAATTTTTAATTGCTTCAGAATTATATATACTTCATCTTATAATTGCAATATAAACGAATTTATAAAATTAAATCTACTAAATTTGATACTTAGAAACATTTAAAATATGACAATAAATCTTTATTCAATGGCACTGTTTTTTTTTTCTTTTTTGCACTTTTAATATTCCAACACATTGACTGCCATTAATTTAACACATATTTGCTTGTTTAAATTGATCAATAACGAATAAAATTTGCGCTACTAAATATTTGATCAATTTATGTGTTTTTCGGTTAAGAATTTCATTGTCATTTATTGCATTTCTAATATTTTAATATTCAATAATAAATACACATACAACATCTATAGCATATTATCAGTTGAAGAGCAGCAGCAATTCTTTAAATGATCATATCGCGGAAGTACACATTTATAAGTAGTAATTGATATTTTTGACTGCCATAAAATATATGATATGTATATCAGAGCAATATGACAAGCGAATACCATCAAATAGCAAACAAGGACAAAATCTCATACATATGAATGCATAATGCATCAATGAAATATGAATTATCAATGATGGTAAATGACAAATAGCGCCAAGAAGTATGCAATGTTTTAATTTATTTGTACGATGACGATTAACTTACAAACTGATTAACAACTTACAAACTGATTAACAACATACTATATAAATAATACATATAAACTAACTTAGAGTTAATGTTTTCCAACAGCTGGCAGATATTTATCTGCGGGTGATGCGGGTGCTGCCTGTTGAGGCCTTGTATTGGCGGAGATGGTATCCGTACTTTCTACAATACCAGGTATTATCTTAATGGGCGCCACACCCTCATTATTGTAACGGCTGGGTCCGTTGAAGGTTTCATATTGTGCCTGAATTGAACGTTGAGCATGCGCAGCATCTTGTGGTGTCTTGTATTTAACAAAAATGACTTCTGGTTTATGCGACACACTGTTGCGTGCTTGTTGCCATTTTTGCGATAATTCTCTGGCATCCTGTTGTTTGCTGAGCACATAGATGGCAGTTCGTGAATCGCCTGATTCCTTGGTCAATTGAACCAGAGCATCGGAGAGGCCATTCTGTTCGGGTGACCTAATGAAAATGACGCGTAGATTCTTTCTGACTTTTGCGATGTCTTGCTCTAAACTTCTCAATGGTTCGACATCTTCCTCTGGCGCCGATAGATAATAGAAATTCTTATTATATTCGACAGACGGTTGCTGCGATCGTTGTTGCTGCACCGATTGATAGAGAGTCTGTGGAAGTGGTGACTGTGGCGGAAGTGGTGATGGTGTTTGTGGCGACTGAGGCGACTGAGGCGACTGAGGCGGTATATACACTTGCTGCGGTTGGACGTTTGGCGACTTTGCTTCCAATGGTGGATATTGTATCTCATCGGATAGCGTTTCGGGTCTATAATTAGCTTCGATAACTTCAGGTTTCTGAATGTCGGCAATACGAATATCTATTTCTACCGGCTGAGATGGCCCCTCATCGGGTTGCTGTTGAATTTGCTCGACTGCAGACTCATCTTGTTCATATTGTACCAGCTGTTGTGCTTGTTGTGCCAATTGATTGGCAATCTCATAACCATCACTATCACTATCCTGTTCGCCGATCGTTGATTGCAATAGAGATTCTTCCTCTGGTGATGTAGTGTCTGCAATGGTAATGCCATCTTGCAATTGTTCTGGCTGTTCTAATGGTTGCAATATTTCTTGCTGTGGATCTAAATCTGATTGTTCCTGGTTCTGTTCAATAAATTGTTGCAACACTTGCAATTGCTCTAATGTCAATTCACCAAAGTTATCATCACCGATTTGCAATTGATAATTATAGCCTTGTGGGGCTGAGAGGGCAGCACCAATGAAAAAGATGAACTGAAATTAATACATATAATATTAAATATGGAATCAGGGGAATACAGGGTAAAAAAGTATATCAATATGGACGCTTTTAATCAAGGTCATTATTTTATATTTCTGTTTTAGGCACTATATACTTTCTTCGATATTTCATTACATATTCTTCACATCACTTGAGTATGTGTTTATAATTTTTTAAGTCACTCAACTCTATCATGTCATCGAGCATTTTTGATCATTAATTATCTAAAACCATCACACTAATTATTACATTACAATTACACTCATTTAGAGCATATAACTAACTTACTAATAGCAAACGCAATGGCAAACGCATCCTGAATCAAAACTTCGATGAGACTGTCTCAAGTCTTGACAGGGTGAAATATAAATTGTAACTGTTAATGTTTTTAGGCAAATGTTCACTTTTTATATGTCGCTAAATATTGATGTGAACTACAACAAATGAAATATATTTGAACTCTCAATTTTAAAATGATGCTCTCCAATGAAGAAAATAAACGAATAAACGTGTATTTATTACAAAAAAAAAAAAAAACAACAGAAAAAAAACATGAAAAATAAAAACCAAATCAAGTCACCCAAGTAACTACATATTAACTTTTGCATAAATTTCCTTGCGATGCACAAATGTTTAAACTCTCATCATCATCGTGTGTATATTCGGCATAAAAAGGGTGTTTTTTCTTAGATAAACCATACACACAAATTGGCCGAATAATCTGAATTTAATTTTAATTTAATTGATAATCACCATTGTGTAGTTTGCTGCTATAAAAAATACCTTTTGCATATGCAAATGATGCATGCAAACATACAAGTGATGCAGTGCATAATGGAGATAACAGCAGAAGATTTAATCGATGTTATCTTATAATATTAAAAAAAAAAATTATAATAATAATAAAAAATAGTCAAAAAAGAAATGACAACAGAATCGTATATGAATAAAAATATAGGCAATGGTAAATTGAGCGTGCAAATAATATGGCAGGCTTCAAAATCAAATATGGCGCTTAGTGTATGGTAAATGTATAGACACCATATTACAGCAAACAAACACGATCCATAACATTTCACCATTTTCAGTGGTGAAATGATTTACTTTATCAATTTGTGTAAATTAAAGTTTATGATAATTTAGACGCCGTATACTAGCAATCGCTTCTTTGTAGCAGTCATAAAAAATCATTTTTATCACATTAATAATATAATGCATATACTAGTAGGTACTTATACGTGTATACTTATTGTTAAGATAGAGAGAGAGTCTGAGTGTGTGTGTGTGTGTGAGAAAGGCGTATACATTCGTTGGTTCATTGTGGTTTTTAGCTCAATTTTTTTTCATTTTTTATTTTTTATTTTATACGTTTTTATTGAATTTGATTATCAATTGATTAATCTAATGGTCATGTAATAGTGCATAGCAATTAAGTGATTAAATACTAAGCATATACATACATATATTCACAATGAAAGAATATTGCAATACTTTACTATCTATTAAATATTAATTATAAATGCCATATTTTGACATCATCATATTATTTATATACATACTACTTACTTACTTATTTATTAAGGCACATACGATGTAAAATAACAAAAAATACTACCTATTGAGGGTCGATTAGAATTGTATTAAAAATGAATAATTTGGTTTACATGTGCTTTTTTTTCATACATTTTCATACATGGACGCTGGCTAAAATGGAGTATACGCGTAAAATATTGGTGTGAAAAAATAAACTAATTTTGCTTTGGACGCGATGGAAGCCAACTTTTTCAAAAATGGCAATTTTGTAAGGGAACCCAAAGGGTAAATATGTTCGATTGGAATGTTTGGCAGGAAAAATTATTGAGCTGTAGCTTTACATTTGATCTCCTAAAGACGAGATATGTCATTTTGTTTATCAATTTCCAAGTGTTTTCGAGCTCATTCTGTATAGCAGCACTCTTAAAGCGTAAAGATAGAGGTAAGTGGGTTTAGAAATATTGTAGAGATAAAATAATTGGAAGTCGAGTTATTTGTGGATTTTAAACTCATTTTATGTGGGTGCAAGGGATGGCAATATGCGATAAGTATGTTTGGAAGAAATGTTTAAAAAAAAAAATCAATCAAAAATCGAAAATCAAAAATCAATCACATATTCTATTATTGTAGGAGCATCCTATTAGTGCTGAAAGCGAATTTTATAAAATTTTAATTTTTATCAGGGAGGGCTAATAATGTTCCCATTAAATGTTGCGGAGGTAAAACTAATTAGGGTCGACCTTACTATTAAACCTTCTAGATGCGATAGTTTATGATTAAATAATAAAATAATTTAATAATAATATAATAATAATTTAATTAAATAATTTAATCGCCATTCAATTTTTTTCATCGAATTCATGCAAAAAAGTATTTTTATACTATGAGAGCTAGAGAAAAAAATAACTTTTCTAAGTACGGGTCACTCTAATGTACATATGTTTTTTATACCCTGCATAATGCAATATGCATGGTATATTCATTTCGGTCAGATGTTTGTGTCCACTTGAAGGAATCTCCGGAGATATAGACATGGATATATATTCGTGATCAGCGTCGATTAAATTTTCGATTTAACGATGTCCGTCCGTCCGTCCGTCCGTCCGTCCGTCTGTCTGTCACCTGGATGGTTCGCACGATAACTTGAGTAAATATTGAGCTATTTCGATGAAATTTAGCATAAGTAATCTATGATCCAAGGGTACGGAGGGGATTGATATTGGGCATGATCGGTCAATAACCACGCCCACACCAAGCATTCAAAGCGACTAACCTCGAAATTTTCAAAATCTTTAACTTGCTATAACTCACACAATATACCACTTGGGACAACAATATTTGCACATAGAGTTATATTATACTACTATATAACGTCGCCAAAAATGGGTGAGCCACGCCCACTTTTTAGCGTAGCTCCCATACAAAGTGTCTGTATATCTTTTAAATTGAAACAGCTGTTACTTCTACAATCTCCTGTCCAGAATAACCATAATTGACATTTAGATTAACACGGTAGTCGGAAATAATATGGCAGAAAATCAATGTGCCACGCCTACTGCTTTTTGGGTCTCCCATACAAAGTTGCGGAAATTAAAAAAAATGTTACCGGTTATAACTTGCAAACTATTCAGCGTAGAATAACGAGATTTAAGGTGTGGATTAGTATTGTACGAGCAACTAGGCTCACAGAAAATGGGCGCACCACGCCCAGTGTTTATCGTAGCCCCCATACAAATTTTAAATTGAAACAGCTGTAACTTCGGCAATCTTCTGTCTAGAATAACCATAATTGACACTTGAATTAATATCGTAGTCGGAAATAATCTTGCGAAAAATCAGCGTACCACGCCCACTTCTTATTGGGGCTCCCATACAAAGTTGAGGAAATTAAACAAAAATGTTAACCACCATAACTTAGAAACTATTCAACGTAGGACACCAAATTTAAGGTGTGGATTAACATTGAAAAATTAATTGGATTTACTAGAAAGTGGTAAGCCACGCCCACTTTTTATATAGCTCCCATACTAAGCCTCGGAATTATCTTAAAATCCTTTTACTTCGTCAAAGTCAACCATATTTCGGGTGTAATTTAGTAGTATATGCAAAAATTGTTTCTCGAAAAGTGGAAATAAAAGAAAAGTTGGATATTCGAGTAAACTTTTTATATATAAATCTACATATGCAGGGTATAGTTTGGTCGGCCCCAGCCGACTGTAAGGAGATTTTTTTCAAATTATGCTGGTATAATTTATTAAATCTTTTTTTTTTTGGAATTCCTATAAAAAACGTATATTTAATTAGTGGTTTAATATTTATTTATTTATTTATTACCAATAATTTCACATAGTAAAAACGTTTTTGTTTCTTTTGGAAAAATACAAAAGTCGATTTTGAATAACTAATACAAAAAAAAAAAGAAATACGAGAAGTTTAAAAATCTCCTTACAGTCGGCTGGGGCCGACCAAATTATACCCTGCATATGTAGATATATACATATAAAAAATTTTACTGGAATATCCATCTTTTTCCTTTATTTCCACTTTTTGAAAAGCAATTTTTGCATATACTACTAATTTACACGCGAAATATGGTTGACTTTGACGAAGTACTTTGTATGTTATGAGAGTTCTAAAAGCGATAATTTAAAGGAGGTTTTTAAGATAATTCCTCTTTCTTGTAAATCCAATTAATTTTTCAATATTAATCCACACCTTAAATTTGTTTGTCCTACGTTGAATAGTTCGTAAGTTATAGCGGTTTAAATTTTTTTAAATTTTCGCAACTTTGTATAGTAGCCCCATTAAGAAGTGGGCATGGCATGTTGATTTTTTGCCAGATTATCTACAACTACCATATTAACCTAAGTATTAATTATGATTGTTCTAGACAGAATATTGCAGAAGCTGCAGCTATCTCAATTTAAAAGAAATTCAGTCATCCTGTATGGGAGCCACTATAAACAATGGACGTGGCTGGCCTATTTCTTGTGGATATATTTCCTCTTACAGTACTAATCCAAACCTTCAATCTGGTTCTTCTACGCTGAACAGTTTGTAAGTTATGGCGGTTAACATTTTTGTTTAATTTCCTTAACTTTGTATGGGAGCCCCAATAAGAAGTGGGCGTGGTACACTGATTTTTTGCCAGATTATTTCCGACTACTATGTTAACCTAAGTGTCAATTATGGTTATTCTAGACAGAATATTGCCGAAGTTACGGCTGTTTGAATTTAAAAGACGTACAGACACTTTGTATGAGAGCTACGCTAAAAAGTAGACGTGGCTCACCCATTTTTGGCGAGGTTATATAGTAGTATAATATAACTCTATATGCCAGATATTGTTGTCCCAAGTGGTATATTATGTGAGTTATAGCAAGTTAAATATTTTGAAAATTCCGAGGTTAGTCGCTTTGAATGCTTGGTGTGGGCGTGGCTATTGACCGATCATGCCCAATATCAATCCCTTCCGTACCCTTGGATCATAGGTTACTTGTGCAAAATTTCGTCGAAATAGCTCAATATTTACTCAAGTTATCGTGCGAACCAGGCAGGTGACAGACAGACGGACGGACTGAGGGACGGACGGACATCGTTAAATCGAAAATTTAAGCGACGCTGATCACGAATATATATCTATGTCTATATCTCCGGAGATTCCTTCAAGTGGACACAAACATCTGACCGAAATGAATATACCTTGCATATTGCATTATGCAGGGTATAAAAATGCTTTTCCATCCAAGTTGTATCAAAACTTAAAGTACTTCGCTATTAAGTTGAAGTACTTAAATACACTTACCAAATCACAAATTTTATAGTAAAATAAAACATTTGTTCTCAATACTAAGCTAATCTAATTTAGATAACATACTGTTTATTGGTATATCAAAGAAATATTTTCATTTCTCATACACTGCGTACATGAGTGACAAAATATTCTCGTATGATATTAGATCAGTCTTAAAAAGAGTGTTCGTTCTCTTTTGTAAGCAGTTGTATACATTTTTATTACTCTTAATTCTTTGTCATTTCAAATTTAATTTCATGTATATTCTACAAATTGCTCACGATTTATTATCTCTGTTACTCGAAATCAAAATACTTTAAATTAAAATTTTTTGAACTTTCGATTTTTTCATAATTATTTTTTATTTGTTTTTTTTTTTTTGGTCCAAAGAAACCCAATAATCACTTTGTAAATAACTAATTTTTGTTTGCTTTTTTCTTGGAATTCTTTTTGTCTACAATCTTTGGTTTGCTACATAATTTGCGGATAGAGTATTTAATACACGCTTTAAGAACTCTCCAAACAATATATATAGTCTCAAAAAATCCCAAATTTTATAGTAAAATAAAACATTTGTTCTCAATACTAAGCTAATCTAATTTAGATAACATACTTTTTATTGGTGTATTAAAGAATTCTTTTCATTTCTCATACAGTGCGTATATGAGTGTCAAAATATTCTCGTATGATATTAGATCAGTCTTAAAAAGAGTGCTCGTTCTCTTTTGTAAGCAGTTGTATACGTTTTTATTACTCTTAATTCTTTGTCATTACAAATTTAATTTCATGGTGTTATGTGTACAAATTGCTCACGATTTATTCTCTCTTTAAATTTATATTTTTTTAACTTTCAATTTTTTCGAAATTTTTTTTTGTTGCTACTTTTACGTCCAAAGTAACCCAACAATGACTTAATAAATATCTAATTTTTCTTTGCTTTTTTCTTGGAATTCTTTTTTTCGACAATCTTTGGTTTGCTACATAATTTCCGGATAGAGTATTTAATACATGCTTTAAGAACTCTCCAAAAAATATATAATGTAATGCATACAATGACAAGCAAATCTAAATTATTCCGCTCAATAAAATTCATATGTACTAATGGGCTTTGCATGTGTGGCGCACCATGATGACGTAATACATACTCGGTCCAAAATACAACATTTTCCTGAGCAGTTAGTGGTCGATCACGATATAAGTCAGAAAACTGTTGCAATTTTCTAGCATAACTTTCATTGTTGAGAACCTCGATAATGGCACCGTTGAGTGATTCCTCAGTAATTTCGAGCAATTCCAATTGTAGACCATAACCATAACTGACCATTTTCTGAGCATTTCCATGCTGGTCGGCAAAAACTGGCAAAGCCAACATTGGCACAGCGTGATATTGCGCCTCGACTATACTGCCTTTGCCGGCATGTGTAATAAAGAGCTTCAAATTGGGATGAGCCAAAATATCATCTTGCTGTAACCATTTCTTGTAGAGAATATTCGATGAGTTACCCGGTGTTTTATCCAAGTTTTCCCATTTCCAAATTACATTTTGTTCGAGACTAGAAAGCACTTTATATATAATAGTAACAAGTTCTGGCTTGATATGGCTTCCTTGTATATTTGAACCCAGACTGAAGAGGATGGCACCATGTTTTTGAGAGGCATCAAGTAAATCAGCAACATCCTATAAAATATTGTACAAATGCTAGATATATTCGATGAAAATATACAATATACATACCTTGGATAGAGGATCTGGTTTATCTTTAATTTGTATACCACCAATTTCAACTATAGCTGGAACATTTGGCCGAATGGGCCCTTCACTGAAGTGATTGTTGCACAATACCAATGAAATGTTTCTTCTCATTTCGTTCAATGTGGGAAAATTCTTATCATTGCCAAACAATTCGCTATATGCACACAATAGAAATAAAAATGCCAGTGGTTATAAATTATTTCATCGATTAATTATAATTAAACGTACGTGTAGAAATTTTGAATACGATAATCAAGTCCACGGAACACGAGTTCCAAGAATACGGTCGCAAAGAATGTTTTTGCACGTTCAATTAAACCCATGCCTTTTCCTCTTTCTATTGCTACATTAATTGCAGGTACATACGATACTCCATCTGGATTTCCTGAAAATCGATTTATAATACCCATCGGTGCTGATACCCAATTGATAATGATGGGACAATTGAATTTTGCCGCCACACCTAATTGAAAGTCATTCAGGAAGTAGCCCATTATAACCAAATCAAATTTAGTATCGGCCATCTCGTATAATACTGTAAATCGTTCATCTTTCAATGCTTCATACTGTACGTCAAGCAACATTCCCAACGAGCCAGAGATTGCTTTAATAAAACTGAATATATTATTTTTGGTACTAGCCATTTCTGCCACTGCCTCGGCAAACAATCGTTCCTGTTCATCTGTTGGTGGTATTACGATTGTTCGTATATTTTCATGTTCAACTTTAAGGTCGAGTATCGATACAACTGTAATATTATGCCCCTTTTCGGCTAATGCTTTCACTACAGCCATATTAACTATCAAATGTGATGGACTGTGATGAGTAAATACTCCCAGTATATTAGCACACTCCACTATTTGCATTGACTGCAATGCAATTGCAATCACAATTACACTTTTCAATGTTGGCATTTTTCCGGATGGCCACCACATGTTGCACCCGCAATCAATAAATTCACACTAAACTGCGGACATACATGCTTTGCCATGAAATTTACTTTATTATAAATATATAAATATACAATGTTCAAAATAATCTCTTCAAATCTTATCCAACACAATTATATTTATTTAATATTCTAACATTCTCACCAATTTGGGCATATCTACAATTCAAAGCTCAATATAATTTCATGATTTTTATTGATAATGACATGTGGTACATATGAAAATACATACCTCTATACATACATATCTACAACAAGTTCTGAATGAATAAATTCTTGAATTATTGCTCTCATTCAATTTCACTTTCAATCTCTCTCTCTCTCTCTGTATCTCTCTTAATTATAGGAAGTCTCTTTGATATCAAAATTTCCACTTCATTTTGACTATATATATTTAACGTTGGAACACGAGTTCTTCTAAAAATCCAAAGAGAAGAGAGGTCGCCAGTAGGACAATAGAACAGCAGGACAGTAATACAATCGCTCTTTTTGTCAGACACAAAATCTTTCAAAGCACAATAGGTCATTTATAAAATTAAAAACAATATAAAATTGTGTATAGCTCGACATATTGTCGAAATGTGATCGGCGAAAATTGATTTTAGGCAAATTTATTTCAAATTACTCATCATCACCTGGTTCAGATAAAATTATCGGTAAAATGATAAAAGAGCTACCTCCAGCTTCAGTAATTCATCTCATGCGGATTTTCAATGCTATCCTTCGTATTAAACACTATCCCAAATGCTGGAAAATTTCAAAAATTATTATGATAGGTAAACCAGAAAAATATCCTACAAAAGTTGCATCGTACAGACCTATCAGCCTACTGATTCCCCAACATCAGTTTGGATTTAGAAAACAGTACAGCACAATAAAGCAAGTTTACCGCATTGTAACTCTGATAAAGAACACTTTTGAAAAAAAAAAGTATTGCTCAGCTGTCTTTCTTGATATCACTCAAGCTTTCGATAAAGTATAGCACGATGGCCTTATTTACAAACTCAAACTATTACTGCCTACAAATGTCTCCTCATTGCTTAGTAGCTATCTCACGAAAAGACAATTTTTCGTACATGACAAGGATTATACAACAAATCCGTTTTACGTCCCTTACTTTATCTCTTATACACTTCAGATGTGCCCAACAATATTTATACATTCATATCGACCTTTGCTGATGATACGGCAATATTGTGCTCTCGCTCTAACCCCCTAGAAGCTACTAAACTCCTGCAGACTCATGTCGATTCTCTCGAAATCTGGCTAGCAAAATGGCGTATAAAAGTCAATGAATCAGAGAGCGTACATGTAACATTCACTCTAAGGCTAGATACATGTCCCCCACTTAAAAAAAAAATTCCATAAAAGTTCCACAATGTTCCTCAACAAAGTACTTGGGTATTCACCTCGACAGACAGAAGACTGACCTGAAACAATCACATAGAAGCAAAGAAAACTCAGGTCAAGCTAAAAATTAATTACACAAAAGCTCAAAGTTGAATCTCGAATACGAAGTGCTATTATATAAAGCAATCCTAAAGCTAATCTGGACTTATGGTATTCAGTTATGGGGAACCGCATCTCTCTCAAATATCGAAAAATTGCAGCGAATACAATCCAAATACCTGCGAATTATTATAAACGCGCCTTGGTATATGAAGAACGTTAACATCCATCGAGATTTCAATGTATCCACAATTTCTAAGGAAGTTGCAAAGTCGTGTAGAAGCTACATTCAAAAATTATACAACCTTCCGAATCCTCTTGCTAGGCAATTGTTGCTCAGCACAGACCATCGACGATTAAAAAGAAAAGACACACTGAATATGCTGTGAAATCGCTAAACCTCACGACTCAACAAATTCTGATGGAACAACGGGAATATCGAATAATTTTAAGTTAGTTTGTAAGATTTGAAAACTTATTGTGAGTTTCTCCGAATGGTAGAAAGATTCAATAAATTCTTAGTATTTAAACAAACAAAAACATTTGATCCTCTCCAATGTATATCAACTTACACTACGAAAACTACGATAAGGTACCCTAGCAAACTAGATATTTGACTAGACTATTGTGGCTATGATCATTGTTATTTCATATTCAAACAAATGTCATTCATATTTTTTCAGAGTAACGCTTATTAGATACGTTTGTCTGGATTGTAATTGTAATGATTTCAATATTTTTGAAAATAATTCTGTGACAAAGGTCAGAAAAAGTGATGTCCCAAGAGTTCTACCGTTCGGAATCGGCTAAAATAAGTAGGTCCCTTCTAATACTGTCCAAATTTTAACACGCACAACAGTAATGGAAGAGAAGCTCGGTCAAAGAGCCTCCGGAGCTTTAAGTGCCATATATTTATTTTTATTTTTTTATTTTATGTCTTCAATTATCTAGGACGATTGGCGACGTACTCATTACGAATACTCATAAGTCTCAGTTCAGAGAGGTAATAATTTGATTCAATTAATTTTTAAATATGGAAGTCTTGTGTTTGTCTTATACCCAAAGGTAATAAATATTGCTGCAAGGTTGGGCTATTTTCAGAAGGATAGTAATAGTAAAGAGTTGACTGACATGGACATATATTTGTTGGAGTTCAATGCTTCACCTCGAGCCTCTAGCAGTTTATCGTGATGCGGTTAGAAAATACATAAATGAAATATAAAACTATGGTTATCGTTGCACTGAAAATCCTATGGAAATTAGACCATCGAAGGTCAAATCTTTTAATTATAATATTTATATAATAAAAAACATGAAACAACAACAGCAACAACAACAACAACGACGACGACGACAAATCAAACAAACATTAGGTTCAATGTTCGTATTTATTATTTTTCTTTATTTTTTTTTTTTTACAAAATTTTCCAAATAACAATACAGTATCATGTATACGAATGAACAATGGCTGGTGGAATAGATTAAATTGATTTTGTATAAATTTTAATAAATTAAACGACAACAACAACAAAAAGTTGCATCAATACAACAACAACAACAACAATAATAACAAGCAGAACAACTTTTGTGATAAAATATTGTCAACATGATCATTTCAAAATTTGTATTTAATTAATTATATGTTCGCCAATAAAACAAATTAATTATGTTGCATACATATCGTACGAGTATGTATGTGTATGTAGAATAGGACTTGAACAAATTTATAGAGAAGAATGGTCGATTGTCTTTCACTAATAGACTTATCGTATGCATTTTCTGAAGATCACATTCCTAATTGGCAGTATAATATTAGATCAATATTTATGTATACTTAATCATTTATATATTTAATTAAAATTGATTGCATTAAATTGATTGTGTCCCTAAAATATTATGTTACACATTGTAATTAAACATAATTAAATCAAATACTATACTGAAGCATATACATATGAAGATAAATTTATAAAATCAATAAAAACGAAAAAAAACCAAAAAATGAATAAAATAAAACAAGCCAAGTGGTAAATGAATTCTTCTTTCGCAATAATATCATTGACATTAATACATACATTCATACATACGTGTATCACTCTCATCGTACATATACATCTAGTTATACTCGTATGTTTATATTCATGTTGCGTAGATAGAGACTCTCGCATGCATCTTGAAATGTTGAGGATACAAGATTATGCGATTAATAAAAATCATGAAATGTTTAAATAAACAAACAAACAAAACAAAATATAGTTAATAATTCTGCATAATAATGAGCGTATAATTAAAACTTCAACTGAATCTATTGGTAAAATGAATGCATTTGCTGTTGATGTCGATGTTGCTGCTGCAATATGGTAAAATTCATTGAAATGTATATTGTACATATAGAGAAACGGAAGCAAAGTAATATACAGAAACGATGATAAAATTTGATGTTAGTGGCAGGTTAAGTGAAAAGACAGCAAACAAATTTGGAAACTGAAAGAAATTATCATTGTTGTTAATAGTGGCACCTGCACCTTATATATCTGCTATCTGTCATCAGCCCTCATCGTTATCATGAACACTAGACATGCTGTTATTGTTGTTTGTTTGAGATTTACACTGTGTGTGTGTGTGTGTTTCGAGATGTGTCAAAATTAAAACACGTTTTTTTTCTTTCGATCAAAACAAATAATGAAAAACATAAACATTGCGTTCATATGTAGAAGCAATAGCAACAGTGCAACAACAATAATAATAATGTATAAGTTAATTTTTTTTTCATTTTCTTTTTTTTTTGCTTTTTCTTTTTTAATGATGATCTTGAAAAAAAAACCGCACATATATTTATTTATTAATTCATTGATAATAAGAGCAGAAGAAAAAAGATGAAAGAACTACACATTTATGCTAATAAATTTAAAATAAAATAATCGCAATAGAGAGAAAATAAACCGCATGTTGAGTCACCGGTGATGAGAAAAAAAAAATTATAGCTATTATGCGATTCTTGTACACTTGATATAACACAGCCACACGAAAAAGAATTAAATATCCCAACCCAACCGTAGAAAAAGGTAAACACATCTCCAATTAAACGTTTAATCTCAAAGTTTTTTATCAAAACACTTACCCGCTATAGCCAGTCCTCTGAGATTCAACTCGAAAAACACCCACCGCTCCAAGAGTGTTTTAGAGGTGTAAAATATAAAGCTTACCGCCATATATTTTAATTTTTTTTTTTTTTTTTTTTTTTGATATGCTTTCTTTCTATCTTTGCTTTTTTGGAAGGTTCCATAACAAAATGAATTTAAATGTACCCGTAAGTGACTAGGAATCGACTAAGAATCGCCCATAGCATAACTGACCCCATTAAATCTTCTGCTCTAACATTCCCCCAAATTTGCTTATCCCTTATCGTCAGTCCTTCGACGGGATCCCATCAAAAATGAAGTTTTTGTTCTAAAGATATTGTTGATAAAGAAATTGTCGATAAACAAGTTGTTGTTACTGTTGTGACAAGTGGGGTTGGAGATCCTTTTTCATGAATTCGACACCGATCACAAGAACTTGCTCTGATCCATTACAGTGGTTTTGCCAATCATGACAGATATTTAAATAAAAATAATAATAAATATGTGACACTATTAATCCCAGAAAGGCCCTTTGGCCGAATTTCTCTTCCAGTACTGTTGTACGTGTTAAATTTTTGGGTAATATTAGAAGAGTCCTACATTAGCCTGTTCCGAATGTGCAGAATCCTTGTAACATCGCCTTTTCTGAGCTTTGTCACATAGCTCTTTTAAAAGTCTTTTTCATGGCAATTTATTAATGCCAGAAGAATTTCCAGTTGCTTGCCGATAGGCGGTAAAATCCTTTCGATATAAAAGTTATGCTTCAGATATTTATAAAAAAAAAAAATAAATATGTAGCACTTAAAGCCCCGAAGGGCTCATTGGCTGAGCTTCTCTTCCATTACTGTTATGCGGTTTAAATATTGGACAGTATTAGAAGGGACCTACTTATTTTAGCCGGTTCCGAACGGCAGAATCCTTGAGACATCACTTTTTCTGAGCTTCTTCATAGAATTCTTTTAGAATCTTTTTCATGGCAAGTTGTTACTGTCGGAAGAATTGCCAATTGCTTGCCGACAGGTAGGTACCGTTCGAAAGAAAAATCTTTTCGATATTAAATTTGTTATACATCAGCAGTGAATTGAACCACGACCTACAGATCAAAAAGCCAACACACTAACCACTGAGCTACGGCACCCAGATATTTATATTTACATATGTTTACAATTAAAGGAATAAGAGATCAAAATAGAATTTTAAAACATCATAAAAATTTTAGAAAATTTATTTATACGATAAAAATGTACAAACTATCATTCAAAATTAATATTAAAAGAAAATCTCAATACTCAGCAATTCCAATAAAATTTTTATTTAAAATGCTAATGAAGAAAATCATTAGAAAATCACCCATGAGCGTCTAACGAAAATCACATTCTACAAGTCTCTCATCATGACTTACATATGGCGCCGAACCTTGGACAACTTCCACCAGAAAGTTCTAGAGAATGCTCGAAGTTTTCGATAGAAAAATCCTACGCAAGATCTTTAGACCTATTTGTGTTGGCAGCGAGTATCGAATAAGGTACAACCATGAGCTGTATGAGCTGTATACCGACACCGACATAGTAAAGCGCATTAAAATTCAGAGCATTAAAACATGCCCCGGCTAAGAAGGTGTTATATTCGGAGCCGGCTGGTGGACGACGTAGAAGAGGCATACCTAACCTCCGGTGGAAAGACAAAGTACTGGAGAACTTTTCAGCGCTTGGAATCTCTAAGTGGCGCCATCTGGCGAAGGAAAGAGTTGATGCTAGATTCGACCTAAATCGATTTTCGGTTGTAAAAGCTACATAAGTAAGTAAATGAGCAACGTATTGAATAAATCATGCATGTTAGATGTATTGAGCGTCCAAAAACAAAAAAAAAATCTACAAAGCACGAGAACTCTGATTATGGCTACATACAAAAATTCACGTGATACCAGGTATGTAGATCACAAATATTTATAGAAAAATCAATTTATGGTATCGAAAGTAAATCTAATCACGTTTTGTAAAAAAAACAAATCATTTCGATTCAAATCGCAAAATATCCGGTTGTTAGTATTACAGTTCATTTGAGGTCATTTTTATATGATTTGCTCGATATACCTACTTAAAAGTAAACCATTCATAAAATTTCGCTATACCATTACTAATTATAATATTACGTATTTACTTTAAAAAAGTATGTCTACATGGATAATTAATTAAAAATTTAGACAATCGTATCCGCTGTCATCAAGATGTGTTGAATCAACACCTGTTGTTAACCTGTAGACACAGTCAAAAAATAGTAAAAGAAAAAAAAAAACAATAAATTTCTTAATGTTTTTCTTTTTGTTTTTACTATTTTTCGTCAACTATGCATCATATTTGGTGCATTCGATTCGGTGATTTATCATACAGTTATTATACTGTGCCATTATGGTAATAGTAGGCACTCCTATATCTGCCTGTGTGATTAAAATGACGCTATAATTTAAAAATTGTTAGTAGCTACATACGTATATAGTTAGCTCATAGTATTATCTCATATTTATTGTAAAAGAAATGCGGAGATAAATTGATGATTGCTTGATATTCGAAATAATTTTAAACGTCTCATCAAAGGAAGTTCTGAGAGCTTCCTTAACTAAAGTGTTTATTTGAAATCTAAATTAGGTCTTAACACAAATAAGCAACGATATAAATAAGCATTTCAGGCTTTGCCGAATATACGAAAATATCCAAATTAACTTTTAATTATATCTTGATAAGAGAAAAAAAAAAACAACGTTAGAAATCTAAAAGGAATCGGTTAGCAAACCACGGAGATATTATCATTTGAAGTTGTGTTGGATATACTTATGAACAAAAAAAAATAGTTACTTCACTTTCACGCTCGAAAATATCTTTCATGAAATGACAGCTGTCACAAACTGCGCACTTCAGTGCATTCGCAGACAACCTGAGAATACATCACAATATTTGGAATTCCAATCATCTTCTCAACTCTTGTCATTTTATAAATTTCTATAATCCTTAGGTTCGAAGAGTTTGTTCAAAATTGGACTCATCCACTTTGACCGTGGTGCGGAATTATATTTAAAATTATAAATTTTACAAAATTTTATTGAACATTAAGTAAAAAAAATTGATTGAGCTAAAGTTAGTTATTTTCTATCGAAAGTTCCGATAATCTCCAAAAACACCCTACATGTTAGGTTAGCTTTTGTTATCAGAAACTTTTCGTAAAGTAATTGAATGGTTTTTGTCTTAGCTAAATTTTAATGAGAAAGCTTTTGCAATGCATTTGTTCATTCCTATTCATAAAATAATGACATTCTACATCAAAAATATTGTATATAAAATTTTTTAAAAAATTAATTAGCCAAATATCACAGTGCAATTATGAAAAAGATTTTATCAAAATTTCTAATTATTTCTATTACATAAATTACAATCGGTGCTTCAAATGTGCATTTACTTACATTTAGCTAAGAAATGCTCACAATTGACAATATAAACAATATAAACTATTTTATGCGAAAAATTAAAGATATTCTCATTACACCACTGAGAATAGCATGATAGTGTCATTAGAAATATTAAGCGTTTCAGTTGAAAAGAAAACAAACACAAATTTTTTGTTGCCATTGTCTTTACAATCAAATTTTTTTTTTTTTTTTTTTTTTTTTGTAAATTTATGATGCATTAAATTTTGAATCCTATCAAAAAATGTATATGATATGTGGTTCGTGTCAATTCAGTACTTCACATGATGGCCTAATCAATAAATGACATCCGATTCAGTACCTTTCGAAATACGACAACATACTTCAAATCATAGATAGATTTAAGAACTCAAATATGTCTTAATTCTTAAATTAATCAATTAAAGTTTTCTTTTAAAATTAAAATTCTTGATAAATTAAACTTTTCTTTCTTTTTCAGAAATTTGTTCAAGAAATTAGAATTTCAATACAAAAATAACTTTAAATATCACTTTCAAATACTAGATTCACTAACCAAAATCATGCCACTGCTTTTATTACTCTTAATGCTTTGTCTTTCTTCCAGTATTTCATCTACCGATTCATTTGTGTTTCTTCGTGAGAATTTTGAACAACTGGATGAATGTCGCGAAGATGCAATAATGCTTGCTGTTGGTGTTCCTGAGACCGGTTTCTTGTTATTCCAAATGCATAAAACAAATCGTATTTCTTTAAAGAATGCATGCTTAAAGGTTATCTGTCGATAGAGGTTGATTTTTACTTGATGCACGTCAATTCATATTGAATTATATTCATGGAAACTCACCTTTTCCGCTGCAGCCACACGTAAGGTGTGCATGAGAAATTCGATAATACCCACCACCGTTGCTATAACAATACCAAGAGCGAGCATATAAAAAATACCGCGTACTTCTTCGAAATTCAAATCATCCGTATCACTTGGTTCTTCATCTTGTGCAGCACATGATCCATTTTCATTTTCCCACCATGTTTTCTTCAATCTAAATAATTCACCACGTTCGCTGAGCTTCAAAATACCAACACTAAGACTTGAACGATATTTTGCTCCTGAAAATATAATTATTTTTGTATTTATAATATAGTAATTATTTAGGTACAAAGAACTCACCAAATGGCATAGCAATTGCATAATGTTTTTCACCAAATGTTTCACCCACAGATCGCAAATGACAATCACGTTTAGTATTATATTCCAAACTGGTGGTTTCCATTAAGAACATATATTTGCCACGAAACCGCAAAACACGATCAACACCTTCCTGATTATTCTTGGTGTACGGTGAGGGATCATCATTATTCATCAGATTAAATGCTAATCGGTAAACACTTTCATTGGATTCAGCAAAGAAATTGTAGGTACTGCCACCCTCAATCGTTCCAAACTTCACCGTCGTTTGT
Organism: Megamerina dolium; assembly: GCA_963854835.1. Classification (NCBI taxonomy): domain Eukaryota; kingdom Metazoa; phylum Arthropoda; class Insecta; order Diptera; family Megamerinidae; genus Megamerina; species Megamerina dolium. Next base: position 12,162,492 of record OY978526.1, on the reverse strand, counting down.
TCTGCTAATTTCTTCAAGTCAGTAATGGAGTTGTCTATTTTAGAACTAGTTAGAAAGGCAGCCAAATTGGCTGTGTATGAATTTGTAATAATCATGGCAAAAATCCACCACATTGCGGTTAACAAACGTGTTGGTGAGCCTCTGCAGGAAATATGTTGGCATTTATCAAGCACATGACACGAAGCAATCATTTACTTACAATGGCAGTATATCACAACCAGCTGTCATAATCGAACATACTGTCAAATACATCGTATTCATAACATCCCATTTATTTTCCAATACTTCAGGATCTGAGTTACATGGATGTGGATTCTCCCAATCGGTTTTTGATATTCTACACAAGATTTATGACAAAGGTGATTTAAATAAAAGCATTATTATGTTATTTCAACTAACCTCGCTATAACCGCCAATAAGAAGGACATTAGGAATATCGAAATAACAACATAACCCCAAATATCCCAGTCAAATGTTTCCAAAAATGCAAGAAGATTTTTCTCCTCTAGTGGTTCTTTATAGGCTAAAATACTTATGCCCAATTGCATAAATGGCACAGTAAAATCAACAACGCTACGGCGAGCTTGAGTTATTGTCAAATCGCAAATACCCATATGAGCATCCTTTTGTGTGATTGTTTTAAAACAAAAATTTTAGAAATAGTCATTATCATTATAACTCGCATTTCACTTACATTATTTATGAGTTCTCCAATAATACCATTCCATTGTTTGGTATCTTTGTTGTACGTGCCATATAAATTATCGGCCACTGGTTTAAATTGATATTCGAAACCGACCTCCTTTGATAGTTCTTTTATCAGATCAACAGCATAACCTTCGTAACGATTATTGCCGGTAAGATTTTTCTCATCTGCATTTTCGCTAGGAAGAAACCAAAAATAATTATTTCGAACTAGTTCAGTGGCAGTGAAAAAATTAATTACATTTCCATAAAATATGGTGGTCCAAAACGTGATGCTATTTGATAGACAATTTTCTTGGTCATATTTTGTGGACTGCGTACTGTGGTAATCTGACCCTTTGTATCCCAATAGGCCATTTCTTCATCGTTGATGGGCTCATAAATTTCAATATTGAAATTGACACGTTGGCCAATATCATCAAATTGTAAATTGGTCGATCTGAAGATAGTATTATTAACACCCGATACCTGTAGGATGAAATAATGCTCATTATAATGAATCTAATAGCCTAGACAGATGGCAGCCTTAATCCGAATTAACAGCACACTTAATCCGAATAACGTATTAACGTGAGAGACGGCAATATTGCGGATTAAGTAAACAGCTGATTGCTGTTTTATTTGATTTGCTCACTTACATTACAATTTCTGTCGTCTGTCACGTGAACTGAAAACTATCAGAAACTTGTAAATTAACATTCAGAGTACGCAATTGACAGTTGGATTTATTTTTCCAACAACGCTTTACCTACCGAAAATTGTTAACAATTGTTGAAAGTTTTTTTGTTGCGAACACACCTATTATTTTGTAAGTTGCATCGAGAAAAAATTCACAAATAGAAACAGCTGTTAATTTCCAGCAGTGTTGCCATCGAAAATTGCCCTAATCTTCTTTAATTTTGAAGAATTAACTCTAGATCTAATGCGGATTAGCTGCAGTTAATGCCAGAGTTAATTCGAACTCGTTAATCCGGATTAACGCTGCCGTCTCTCAGGGCTATAATTTGACAATGTACCCTTTTCATATAGTTGACTATATCTGGACCCATATACCATGTTTTCAGGTGATCATATTGATCGAAATCACATTTAACATGCGGCATATCTAAATGTTGGCCATTCATGGAAATATTTTTCAGTGTTTCAGCAAAAACATATACTGCATCATGGACCAGATGGGATAATAGAGACTTCTTTTTCATCGCCTTTGCTTCAGTTCCATTCGACTGCGTACCTCAAATAATATTATAATATGTAAATATAAATGCTATTGATTTATCTAGTTTACAATAACTCACATGTGATATTTCCTCATTTAATTTTAAGCGAGCAACTGTAATATTAGCATTTAGTGGCACCAAACTAGCAAAAGTTTCCCAATCATTGGCACCCACCTCCAAATTGGTTAGGAATAAATTCTACAAATCAACAAAAACACCAAAAATTAATATTATGAGTTTTGAACTTATTAAATACTATTGAGCTTTTATGCTTACATTAAACTGGCCCATCAGATCAAATTCTACGGAAGCATTTATGATATTGAATAATATATCCGGTGAACAATCCAATACTATACGACGTTCACCTTTGATACTCTTCCACAGAGAATGCAGATCATCGCCTTTGCGAAATTTTCGAACACGCACCACCTCATTGTGTATATCACGTAATTGCAGTAGATCCTGTAGACGTGTGGGTGCTTGCACTAAACATTGGAATTGCTTTACTGTCTCAAATCACAACCATTGCCCACTAGAGTTGCATGCTAAAATCTACAACTAACTACTTACCATCATCCTCATCGTAAATCATTGTGAATTTTTTCCAACCATAATTCTGAACAATATCCGAATATGCTTTCGATAAGATTAAGAGTGAGGGATAAACATTAATCGTCATTAAATGATTGAATCTATCCTCGTAAGTTTCTTCATTGGCAATATCAAATTGTATATGTGGTATGCCAGTATGATTGCATAGCAAGGAGACAATATCTATGTTAAAACATAAAACATATTAAAATATTTACTGGAAAATTCATAAAGCAAAATACATATGTACGATACACTACCACTACGTGCCTTTGAACTTGGTCCAAAAATAGCCGCGACACCATTATCAATGAGATCGCATGCTGAAATTCAAAAGAAAACAAAACATTAACACACTACATGCATACAATATATGGATGGATAGACAATAGAATATGAACATTTTATTTACTTTTATTTTGCAGTTCAATACTACCGGGCGATGTGCTGACATTACGCATTAATGTTACCAATTTAAATGTCATAGAATTGGCATAATTCACTTCATCAACAGCTTCCTCAAAAGATTTCATTAAATCAATCTCATCTGTACAGAATATTGCACCTTAAAAAAAATTGCATAATTTAAACAAATATTATTAAATATAAATATTAAATATTATATATATATATAGATGACATACCAATTTTAATTTCTTGCATTTCTGCTGCATTTTGTGTTAGACATAATGGTAGAAATAATAAAATTCCAATAGTGAATATTTTCACGAAATACATTTTAGTATATTTTTTATACACACACACACACACATAAATATATTAAATATGTGATTGACTATTATAGATCACTTCAACACAATAAAATTCCAACTAAATACAGACTAATCTATATTTTCTATTACTGTATACGATTTAGTTGTCCAATGCACGACTCTTACTGCCATACTGCCAATGAAATTCTAAATTCAATCACAAACTAAACATTTTATTTAAATTCTCATCAAAATGGAGCATGCGAGTAAATTAGATAAATTTGGAAAAGCTTTTCTATTTCTTGCCAAAAAAAAAAAAAGAGAATGTTTATCTCTTAAATATCATTTAATATGATGAATGTGCCATCCAGTAATGCTAAAATGATCCATGTGATAGAAACTGAAGTGTTAAATGCCATCGAGGATTTGGTTGCAATAAAGCCATTTCCATTTCGCAAGATATGTAAGTATAGGTGCCAGAAATGTCTATACATTATTATCGCTCTAGTTATATCTGCTTGACATTTCGCATGATAACTGCAGTAAATATAGAGCAATTGAGCTGAAAATTGGTACATAAAATTATTTTCATCAATAAACATACAAGCTCATTATTGAGTGAATTCGCATGAAAACCACGCCTACCTCCCATACAAAAGTATATTTTGGAAAGCGTTTTTTTCGCATTTTGTACATAAAAATATAAAATTTGGTTCCAAAACTTGGTGTGCTTAGTTAATGTTAGTATTAGTGTGTAATATTAAAAAAATAGTCTCAATCGGATGAAAACCATGTCTACTTCCTATACAAAAGTATGTTGTTGTGTATGTGTATTTACACTGTACATGCGAAAATATTTAGCTATCAACATATTTGGTATTTATCGTTAATTTGATCACAGAGTTGACATAATCGAATGAATTCCACGTATACCGTCCATAGAAAAGTACCACCTTGATTAAAATGTTCCCGGAATAACCACCGTGTGGCGCTCACATCGTTCCAATTTGAGTTCTGCTTTTTTTTTTTTTGTTAAGTTGGTAAGTCTGTTGTTAATATTCCCTCTAAATCTTAGCATCATTGCATGACATTTGCAAAAGTTACGTAGCCAAGAGTACACCTATCTCAGTGCTTCCTACGATTTTTCCATTACTTTCTCTCGGCTGCTGAAACGCGTTCCCTGTAATGGTTTTTTAACTCGATTGAAAAGAAAGACGTCACAGGGAGCCAAATTAGGTGAATTCGGTGGCTGTTGGATGGTATTTGTTGCATTTTTCGTCAAAAAATTACGAATAATGATGGCACTGTACGACGGTGCGTTATCATGATGCAAAATCCACGAGTTTTCTGCCCACAATTCTGGTCTCTGTTCGTCGTACTCATAAACCCACGTCTCATCTCCAGTAATGATCCTTTTGAATGATCCTTTGAATGTGGGATCGGATTCAGCCTCGCAAATCATGTCTTTTGCGACGTCAAGACCGTCTCTTTTTTGCATGAAATTGATTGAAAATTGTAAAAAATCGCCAACACACACAGAGATAGATATACTTTTGGCTACGTAACTTTTGCAGATGTCAAGAAAACAGAACTCAAATTGAAACGATGGGAGCGCCACACGGTGATTATTCCGGGAATTTTTTGATCAAGGTGGTATATTGTTGAATTCATGTTTTCACACTTTCATCTTGAAAATATAAAGTTCTGAAGGTGCAGTTAAATTTGCTAATGAATAGACCAGTTTAAAAATAGGCGAAATTAAATAAAAACCACACCTATCTCCCATACAATGTTATGCTTCCATATGAATTTTATCCATATTTCTGAACGGAAAAATGAAGGTTGGATGGTAAAATACTATATATGCAATTAAATTTGCTAACGAATAGACTAATTCTAAAGTGGGCTGAATCAGATAAAAACCACATCTATCTCTCATACAAAATAATGTTCACTTACATATGTTTTCCCCATTTATTTCCGAAAATATAAATGTATGAAGATAAAATTTGGGACATATATAGTTAAATTTGCCAATAAGTTCATTTGTTTGAAAACGGACTGAATCAGATGAAAACCTTGGCTATCTCTTGTACAAAGTTATGTTACCGAACAAATGTTTTTTTCCAATTTATGCACGAAAATATAAAGCTATCAAGTTGTTTATTAAAGTACGAGCACGTTTGAACATGGACGATATAGGCTGAAAACCACCCCTATCTTCAGCATAAAAATAGTTCTTCTTTTCGAAAATATCTCTGTCTGCAAACCCATAATGATGATTCTTTATGATTTAGTGATTCTGGCACACATTAAACGAATCTGTAATTGTTGAGAAATATCGAATTTAAAATTTTCCAACTATTTTTTTAGGTTATATGACACAAAATTTATTAACAATCACACAATGAGCTTTCGTTCTTTTTTTTCTGAAAGTTTCACTGATTCTGTTAACTTTCGACTTTTGTGATCAATTCAAATTCAAAACCACAAGAAAAAAGAGAACGAACTAATTGAAAATTCTTTCTATTGCTTTCTATATATTTCATAAAAAATAAATACAATAATTAAAAATGCTTTAAAATACTACAAAATAATGGCAAAATAGCTGCAAAATGAATTATAGATTGATTTTTGAAACTTACAGTTGTTCTATAAAATATTGGCTTCACTAGCAATAATAATACCATTGTTTTTATTATTGTTCTTATTATTATTATTATTATTATTATTGTTATTATTGCTCTCAGTTCTGTGTATTTCATCTAAGGATTCATTTGTATTTCGTCGTGAATTTAAAATTCTCCTTGAACAGTTCGATGAATGTCTCGAAGATGCGTTGGTGCTCCCTGTCGGTGTACGAACGACCGGTTTCTTGTTACTCCAAATGCATAGAACAAAACGAATCTCCTTGAAGAATGCATGCTTGAAAGTTATCTGTCGATGAAGGGATTTTGTTATTTTTTTTACATAGACAAATCGTTAATTCAATTTTATTCTTTGATACTCACCTTTTCTGTTGCAGCCACTCGTAGAGTGTACATAAGGAATTCAATAATACCCACCACAGTTGCTATGAATATACCCAGAGCAAGCATATAGAAAATACCACGTATTTCTTCGAAATTCAAATCATCCGTATCACTTGGCTCTCTCACTTGTGTAGAACATGATCCATTCTCATTTGTCCACCATTTTTTCTTCAATCTAAATAATTCACCACGTTCACTAAGCTTCAAAATACCAACACTAAGACTTGAACGATATTTTGCTCCTGCAAAAATATAATTATTTTTGTATTTATATTAATTATTTAGGTACAAAGAACTCACCAAATGGCATAGCAATTGCATAATGTTTTTCACCAAATGTTTCACCCACCGATCGCAGATGACAATCGCGTTCAGTATTATATTCCAAACTGGTGGTTTCCATGAGGAACATATATTTGCCACGAAACCGCAAAACACGATCAACACCTTCCTGATTGTTCTTGGTGTACGGTGAGGGATCATCATTATTCATAAGATTAAATGCTAAACGGTAAACACTTTCATTGGATTCAGCAAAGAAATTGTACGTACTGCCACCCTCAATAGTGCCAAACTTCACCGTGGTTTGTTCTGCTAATTTCTTCAAGTCAGTAATGGAGTTGTCTATTTTAGAACTAGTTAGAAAGGCAGCCAAATTGGCTGTGTATGAATTTGTAATAATCATGGCAAAAATCCACCACATTGCGGTTAAGAAACGTGTTGGTGAGCCTCTGCAGGAAATATGTTGACATTTATCAAGCATATGACATGATGCAATCACTTACTTACAATGGTAATATATCACAACCGGCAGTCATAATGGAACATACTGTCAAATACATTGTATTCATAACATCCCATTTATTTTCCAATACTTCAGGATCTGAGTTACATGGATGTGGATTTTCCCAATCAGTTTTGGAAATTCTATATAAATTTTCAATTAATTCACTACACATAAAAAGCACGAATTTACTTAAACTAACCTCGCTATAACGGCCAATAGAAAGGACATAAGAAATATCGAAATAACAACATAACCCCAAATATCCCAGTCAAATGTCTCCAAAAAAGCAAGTACATCATTCTCTTCCTGTGGCTCTTTATAGGCTAAAATGCTTATGCCCAATTGCATAAATGGCACAGTAAAATCAACAACGCTACGGCGAGCTTGAGTTATTGTCAAATCGCAAATACCCATATGAGCATCCTTTTGTGTGGTTGTTTTAAAACAAAAATTTTAGAAATAGTCATTATCATTATAACTCGCATTTCACTTACATTATTTATGAGTTCTCCAATAATACCATTCCATTGTTTGGTATCTTTGTTGTACGTGCCATATAAATTATCGGCCACTGGTTTAAATTGATATTCGAAACCGACCTCCTTTGATAGTTCTTTTATCAGATCAACAGCATAACCTTCGTAACGATTATTGCCGGTAAGATTTTTCTCATCAGCATTTTCACTAGGAAGAAACCAAAAATAATTATTTCGAACTAGAAAAAATTAAACCGAATTTCTGTTACATTTCCATAAAATATGGTGGTCCAAAACGTGATGCTATTTGATAGACAATTTTCTTTGTCATATTTTGTGCACTGCGTACTGTAGTAATTTGACCCTTTGTATCCCAGTAAGCCATTTCTTCATCGTTGATGGGCTCATAAATTTCAATATTAAAATTGACACGTTGGCCAATATCATCAAATTGTAAATTGGTCGATCTGAAGATAGTATTATTAACACCTGATACCTGTAGGATGAAATAATGTTCATTATATTGAATCGAAAAACACACCCTCTCGGTAGTGAACCCAACTAATCCCAAACGCCACCATTTCCTCTCGGTAAAGTAATTCTCAATTCGATTTTACTCTACTACGTCACAATTTTATTTTTATTTTTAAGTGATCTAAAGTTTGGCTTTTTCGGTCAAATCATGGAATTTGAAAAATCAGATGTAAAATTACATTTGCCATAGTTCTTGGCTTCGGAGACCTATATTCAAATTATGCAAGGATTATTTTCTTGGAACATATTAACCCTCTAACTACCACCTGTATTGGTGATTTTTTACCTTTTTCTGAAAACTTCCATAAAAGTCAACTTTTGGGAGGAGATAAAGGGTTAAATTCTTCCACAAAAATATCCTCCGAAAATTTTTACTATGGATCACTGAATGCAAAAAAATATGAACCACTAAAAAAACTAATTAAAATTGTGACGTAGTAGAGCAGAAATTTTTTAGGGCTTTTGTTACTAAAATCAAATACTATCGTGTGAGATTAGTTTGATTCACCTCCGACACAATGATCCTGAAATTGTGTCAGTAAGTAATGTGAGTACCCCTTTCATATAGTTGACAATATCAGCACCCATATGCCAAGATCTAAGATGATCATATTGAACGAAATCACATTTAACGCGTGGCATAATTATACTTTCACCATTTCTGGTAATATTTTTTATTGTTTCAGCAAAAACATACACCGCATCATGTACCAAATGGGTTAATAAAGATTTCGTCTGCACATTATTTGCGACAGATGTTTCAACCTTTTAGTGCAATAATCGCAATTAGTTGGTTAGCGTGTAAATGTCATAATTGAATACTCACATTTGATGGTTCTTTGTTCAATTTCAGCCGAGTAACTGTAATGTTGGCATCTAGTCGCACTTCGTCAGCAAAGGCTTTCCAATCGTTGTCTCCCGTATCCAAATTGGTGAGAAATAAATGCTACAATTAAATCGATAATATCAACAATATCAATGAGAATTTAATATAATAATTTAAAAAAAAAACACTTCTTACATTAAACTGTCCCATCAGATCAAATTCCACTGAGGCATTTATTAATTTAAATAATATATCCGGTGAACAGTCCAATACTACACGACGTTCACCTTTGATACTCTTCCACAATGCACGAGGATCATCGTCTTTATGGAATTTTCGTACACGTACAACTTCATTGTGTATATCACGTAATTGTAGTAGGTCCTGTAGACGCGATGGAGCTTGAACTAAGCGGAAGTGCAAATATTGAAAATATCACAAAACAAACCAAACATATAATACTCACTACAAAGTAGAGATGGGCGAACAGATGAGTGATTTGGGCTCATGCTCATTGTGTAGTATACTCACGATGATAATTTGAAAACTCACGAAAACTCATGACTTTTTTTTTAATCAAATCACTCTTACTTATGCATGATCGATAATTCCTTCGTTTTGTTTACTCAATATACAGAGTCGCATAAATCACGAAATAGTTAAGCTCACACACACATATATGCATGAAATAAAAAACCCAATGAATCACTAATGATCACGAAATTTTCGTAATTTGCTTACATAATTTCTTATGCTCACATCGTGTAATATTGTGACATGTACGAAAATTACACACATTTGCCCATCTCTACTCCAAAGTATACTACATCGACTTACCATCATCACCATCGTATATCATGGTAAATTTTTTCCAACCATAACTTTGAATAATATCCGAATATGATTTCGATAAGATCAAGAGTGAGGGATAAACATTTATGGTCATTTGATGATTCAATTTATCCTCGTATGTTTCCTCATTGGCAATATCAAATTGTATATGCGGTATGCCAGTATTGTTACAAAGCAGGGAGACAATATCTAAAAGTAAAACATATTAAAATATTTACTGGAAAATTCGTGTGACATGTTGGAAAACACATGTACACTTACCATTACGTGCCTTTGAACTTGGGCCAAAAATAGCTGCGACCCCATTACCAATTAGATCACATGCTGAGATCAAAAGAAAACGATTATGTATGTATGTATAAAATTAGCTCACTATATATGATACTTACTTATATTTTGTAGTTCAATACTACCAGCCAATGTACTGATATTACGTATGGATGGAATCAATTTAAAGACATTGGAATTCTGATAATTAACTTGATTAACAGCTTCTTCGAAAGATTTCATTAAATCAATCTCTTCCGTGTTGAATATTGCTCCTAAGTATATAATTCAAATGAAAATAATGAAATTATATTTACATAATATAATATAAATGACATACCAATATTAATTTCTTGTATTTGTGTTACATGCTGCATTAGACATAATGGTAGAAATAATAAAATTCCAATGGAGAAAATTTTTATTAGATAATACATTTTGTAGCCATACAAGAATATTACATATGTGATTACTACTTGATTGCAGCAAAGTAAAATTCGAACTAGTAAGTAGGACACTTGATTGCTTGCCTATATTTTTTCATTTGTATTTACCTATCCAACATATGTGTACAATTGAGTACTTATTACTGCCAATGGATTTCTATATTTAAAAAATCCAAACAAATTCTGTAAATTCTTATCTCTCTTTTTTTTCTGCGCTTTGAGAAAATTTGGCTGGATTGCTCTCTTGGAGATCATTAAAATTATGATGGCAAGTCATTGGATAATAGGTAAACATACTGCATTGAAAAGAAATGAGAAGAAAGTGTTTGCTCAAATGCATTTGGCGCCGATTGAATGAGTTAGTAAAATAATTTTTTTATTTGTTTTCTCTTCAATTTGATTGTTTATGTGTACCATGTTTATTACATAAGCACATTTAAGAGCAAATTTATTATAGTATGAGCATCTAAAGGAGGAATATTTATGAGCAGAAAATAAGAAGAATCGTTACTTATTCCATCAAAACTGGAGCTCTTAAACATTTTTCCCCACTGCACCAAGGAGCTTATAATGAAAATATTTTCAGTCAATAGGCTGTGAAAATACTTACAAGAATAGCACTTGTCACAACGTTTCATATCAATCTATCATTATTATCATTCATTACTAAATTGCATAGCAATGATGTATGTGTTTTAGTTTATTCAGCAATCTTAGTCCAAGTCAATTACACAGTAATAAAAAGTCAAGAAAAAATATTATCCAACAGACGGAGAAAAACATTTTAACACTTATTTGTCGTTGCAGAACAAATTGAAGCTTTTATGGAAGCATGGACACAGAATCGAATTAAAGGTGGGGTAAAATGTATGAACGACCTCAATTCACTTTTCTTCTCAACGTGCATCCTATTCCAATTCCTTAAATAGTTGCCCATACAAAATTCACTTCTCGCTCACATCGCTCCCAAAGTGTCCCTGGATGGGTGAAATATTGTATATGACCACCCTCATTAATTTTTTTTTTTTTTTTACTGTTCAACATTTATTTTGAACATTAATACTTTCTATCTTGACTCCTTAAGAAACTTTCCATACAAAATGGACTTCAAAATACATGAAAATCAACAAATAATCCCATAATTATCAATAAATCCACCATTCAGTATTGAAATCTATAAGTGACGCACATAAGATGGATTCACTACAAAATTGAACAAAATTTAATATGATATCTCGAGTATTACAATTCTATTTTTGAAAGATCTACGATATTTAAAAGCATAAGGAGCATAAGTTCTAACCTTCAAGATTCACTGTTGCAAAATATTCTTCCGGTTTTCATTTGTAACGCTGATTATCGATATTAATTATTAATTATTAACCAATTAACTTTAAATTTAAATTAACTTTAAATCAACACCATATAAATTTCATTTTTATTGGCTTGAGGATTACGTCCAAATTTTTTCCATTTTTTTTTTCTAGAGTACGGGAAAGAAGGGCTATAAAGTATTAGAGAAAATTGTTTCTAACAGTTTCAGTTTTTCAGATTTTAATTTATTTTTTCGTTGAGTGTGTGTTTCCGTAGCTTAGTATTTGGTAGGTTGGCCTTCTGATCTATAGGTTGTGGGCTCAATCCTCGACCGAAGCACAACTTTACTATTGAAGAGATTTTTCTTTCGAACGATACCCACCTGTCGTCGAACAATAGGCCTTTCTTCCGGCAGTAATAATTTGCTATGAAAGACCTTCTAAAAGAGCTCTATGACAAAGCTCGGAAAAGGTGATGTCACAAGGGTTCTGCTGGGTGTGTTTTCCGTAGTTTAGTATTTAGTACGATGGCCTTCTGATCTATAGATTGTGGGTTGAATTCCCTACTGAAACACAACTTAACTATCGAAGAGATTTTTCCTTCGAACGATACCCACCTATCGTCAAGCCATTAGCATTTCTTCCTGTAAGTAACAATTTGCCATGAAAAAGTTTCTAAAAGAGCTCTATGACAAAGCTCAGAAAAGGTAATGTCACAAAGATTCAGCCGTTCGAAATAGGCTAATATAAGTATTTAGGTTCCTTCAAATACTGCCTAAAATTTAACACGCAGTTCTGGACTAGTGGACCCTTCGGATCCTATAAGTGCCATATATTTATTTTTGAATTTATTTGATCAAATTTATGGAGTTACAAATGTATAGAACAAAAATAAAACTCGTGATAATGCTGTGATGGGCTTCTGTGTGGATATTTCTAATTTGAGATTATTATCAAAATCACTTGCAGGATAGATTTATAATATTTACATTATGCTAAAGCATTATGCATTATGCATTATGCTTTTTCTCTTTATTATTCTGTGTAGCTGTCTCATAAATGAACGTTGTTTGTTTTTCTATTCACAACTCTTCTACAGTTCAATTGCAATAGCTTCTGGATGGTAACTTTTGATGTTGCATTGCCAATTTACCTAAATTCAATTTTAATTATCGATGTTTTCCAATGTCAAAATTTGCATGCATACGTACATATGTACATATGGTACTGCTATGAGTTTGTACAGAGACCAATGCTGCTATTGGCATCTAAACACAAGTCATGTGGTACCTATTTACGATATATAAAGTTTGTCATTTGTTTTTATTATATTTCGAGCTTCTCTCTAAGAGTTTCATATATATCGTACATGCACACCAATATTTTATATACAAACATGATGATGATGATGATTGTAGTTTCATCAACAAAATGCAAATTGCAAATGGCAAGCACAAGCTTATTTACTGGTACATATCGTACTTAAGTAATACTACTGCTTGTCTGCCTGCTGTATGCTGTATGTAAAGATGCCATTATTGCAAGCTGTCATTGCATTGCCCCTAGGAATATTTTTATATATTGGGTTGAAACGTGGAACTAACTTGATTTTAATGTAATATAATTGACGTTCTTGTTACTTGTTTACTTTTTGCTGCCATTTGATGATAATGGTAAATGTAAACGTATATCTACAGGGTGGTGGTGGTGATGGTGGTCGTCATAGTGATATTCGGTTTGAAATGTACATGTATACAAGAATATTATTTGTCATGATGATGATGATGATCAAATTGAATTATATATTACAAGTCTGGAAATTTCAATGTTTAAATAAACTAAAAGGTTATAAAATAATTTGTTTTTTTTTTTGTGTTCACTACCTCGAAATATGTATGTAATATTAAGCAATTTGTTGACAAGTCTATAAATTAAGTATGTGCTCATTTTGAAAATTCTTTTTACGGAATATATTATTTTTAACGAGTTTTTGCAATTTGAACTTATTTTTGAAATAAAACAGAATTGCTTAATATTATCTGTAAGTGTGAAAACACTAAAAAAAACCAACAAAAAAAATTAAATGTGCTATAGGAAATTATGAAATACTGTACAATGCAATTTCAATTTCAATTCAATTTCTTTTTTCAGAATCAATTGAAGGGAGCTCATCATTTTGGAAAAAGTTATCAATTGTCTTATAATATATTTATTATTATTGTTGTGAATCACTATCCATTTGATATAGAAAAATAAAGAAAATATTGCAAAATTCCACCCACTCGTATTCGGAGACAAATCACCATGTTTATTGTGGAAAAGAACAAATTCAATATTTTTGTTTGGTGTTTGGTTTTTATGGCGTTTGTTGTTGCTTTGATGCAACTACCATGCTCTTTGAGAATCTGCTATCACTCAAGTAATACGTATGCTTAACCTTTGCTTTGCTTTGCTAAAAGAAAAAGGCTTGCATTCAAGTAGAAATAAAACTTTTCTTCAGATTTGTTTTTTTTCCTCATCATTTGTATTTAGATTCTTCTTACTCTCCGCATATTATTCTCCTAAGACACTTCACTTAAATATGTATGGGCGAATAATCATGCTACAACATACGAGTGTACTAGAAGAAATATGGCACAAATATCCCACAAAACTAAGAGACAAACTGTTGCATGTTTTAGTATGTGCATTTTTAAACATTTGTCTGTTTGTGACTATACGAGTAAGTCTATTTAACATTCGTAGTTCTATTATTGTTTCTGTTTTTCTATTTATGCTACTTTACTTTGTACTTTACTTATTCTTATGGATTTATATGAGTATTTTGTGGATAGTATAAAACTAAAACTTTTGATTTTGGAAATTTAATTTTAAATTTCGAAAATTTCATTTTTCAAGCTTTTTTTTTTTTTGTTTTTTTTTATTTTTTGTTTTTTTAAAACGTATATATGAGCTTGAAGGTAGTCGTTATTTGTACAAAGTTGATACTATGTACATATATACCTACTGCTACCTTATTATTGCTTTCATAAAATCATTGGAGTAAAGTTGAATAGCTCAAAGCACAAATTGATTTACTAAAATCAATTTGTTTTCACTTAAATCCCAAAATGCTGATGGTATGCACTGAATTAATGTTATGCATACTATTGAAGATATTCTTTTTAAAAATTTCAGTATATTTGTTCTCTTGTGATATTAAAGATTACCAATAGAAGAACGTATTGCTATTATTATATTATATTATGCTATTTTATAAAGAAATTTTCTCAATTCGGTTTCGTGTTATAGTTGACCAAACTTACAGCCTCCACTACATCACTTGCGAAGTACCATACATAATCTCTGTAACAGCATATTGTCTTAATTTTGAAATCCTTTAAAAATCCACAACCCCTGTGAATTGCCATATCCATAAGCCACTAAATAAAACCAATAATCATTAGTTTATTCGCACATATTAAAATATTATATAAAATGCAAATAAAAATATGTCAAACAAACGTGTGAAATAAAATATTAATATAATATTAATATTAATATTAATATGTGTAACTACTAGCCAAATTGATATTTGCAAATTATCATGGAAAATTTATATTCATTATAATATTAGATTACAAAAACGCACACAACTCATTATGTCTCATGGGTGAACACAGCATGAAATATATGGAAAATTAAGAAATCAGTTGAATATCAATATTTGTTAATATTATTATTATTATTATTATTATTATTATTATTAGTTAAGTCCCCTTAGGTTATGATTTAGCAGTTCATATATATTTCTAGTTTGACTCTGCCGAGCCAGCCGTTCTAACCTCTCTCTGTGGATTGCATCCAACTTTCTAATTACATCGTCTTGAAAATGTATTCACGTTTTTATGCTTTCCAGATTTGCGTTGATAGCATAGTCTCTGGCCAGTTGTACCCATTGCTAAAAGCATTGTATTTTTCCCGCAAGAAGTTGTTTTACCACAATTTCTGGTAGCCTGCATTCTGGCATTTTCATTAATCGAAATGAAGTTGCAGTGTGTGTATATAAAGTGGAGGTAGGCCGGTTTCCCCGAGGTATATAGCATGCTTCGGGAGTATTAGTTGGAAGATAGAAAATTTTTTTGATGAAAAAACCGCATCAATTGTTCCACCTCCGCAAAATGAAGATATCCCCATACCTGGGCTGCTAAATCATAACCTAAGGGAACTTAACTATTTCACAAATAATTTGAATACTTACTGCATCTCTTTAATTTTCAGAACAAGAACCAAAGTAATAATTCTAAATTATGTACCACATAGACCAACTGAGAACGACTGGTGGACAATGTGCAACATGAAAACCAGAGAAGATTTATTTCATTTCTTGGTAGTGTGACCTATACTGGGTGAATTAAGAGTACTATTCTGGGGTAAAGTGATAATGACAGAAGGTGAATGTGTAGACGTGCTGAACGGCAAAAACTGGAGAGTGCTTGCATCCTATTTGAAAGAATCCCTTAGCTTTAGAGAAAATATAATGTCAGAGTTGTTCTAGGGGGTTTTGTCAGGTAGGGCTAGAAAAGAACGATGCACTATCTCATCAGTAGGATCTACTGCCTGCATAATCCATTGAATATTGGCTGACGGCTAAAAGACATGCCTGTTAATTATTTTTTACTCATTCCTTTTACTCGTCCTTATTGTTGTAATTTTTATTTGTTCTTTTTATTGTTAGAAATATATTTACTGAAAGCATGCTTGGAGTCATGAAGAACTTATGGTATTTTTAATATATATAAAAATTTTGAAAAATTTTTATTTATTAATTAATTATTTATTATTATTTAATATTATATTTATATTATGTATTATTATTATTATTATCATTATTATTATTATTATTATTATTATTATTATTATTATTATTATTATTATTTAAATATATACTAAAACTTTAGCTTCAATAATACCTCAACAAAACCAATATGAGAGACCTAACCTGCAATGCACTGAAATTATAACCATCTGACAAATTCGTACATATACATAATCCTTTTGTATGAATATAAATTATGTTTTCCCAACAATCATAAAAATTTCATATTTCATTTATTCTTCTTCTTCTTTTTCTTATTCTTCTCTTTCCGTAACATCAAAATTTGTTCTCAATTTAATTTCATAATCAACCTTGGTGACAACCTTAATATAATAGAGAGAGTGAGAGAGAGAGATAGAGAAAAACAATAATAGACAAATTTTACAAATCTACAAAATATACAGATAATATACAGAAAATAAACAAAAAACTGTACGTATATACATATATAAAATAACTTGCGATAAGAGGAAAATATTAGAAGACGGAAAAGCAAAAAAAAAAAGAGTAATAACAACAAATGGCATCACCACCTTTAATAAGAATGCTTGTGTGTGTCATATTTCATAATGAAAAGTTTAATCTGTCGAAGTTTCTGATAAAAAAATAAAAAAGTTAGAAGTAGCGCGAACACTACTGGGTTCTTCGTTAAAAGTTCGAACAAATAATCACTGAATTTGACAAACAATCTTTGGGACATATCGTTGGTGTTAGAAAATCAAAGAGCATTTCACACCAAGGACAGCTCCATAAAACTAAACAATCCTTATTCCAGACTGCTTGAAAGTTATGTACAAAGTAATCACGTCTCAAGTGGCAGCTTCACAAAATTAGTCTATCAGAAGAGATAGCCCACCGTATCTGCTTAGATGATGATAAAAGCCACGATTATTCATTATTATTCATTATATCATAGTGTTAGCTTATTCAGCAAACGTTTCCGCAGTCTCTGTGGATTTAATCAGCTTCAGCAAACAAAGTCCCAGCTTTTATTAGGAGATCTTGTAATATATTATATAATTTATAATCTTCTTAGAATGTTTGATATTTAAATCAAATACTTCAAAAATAGAAATATTCATAAAAAATACTCTTAAAGAAAATGTCTTGCAACTTGATATTTTTTCCCTTATGAAAATGTATATTTCAATTCAAACAACTTACTGAAGTACCCTACACATGGAATAATAGCAATGTGAATAATACAAAAATGAAGTTGAAAGCAAATAAAATGCAATATCAGCTTAAGAAGAAAACAAACTCAGATCTTAGAATAAACCTTAACTATCAGCTTTAGAATTCGCTTAAGTACGAACTCCTTTTGCATGCATCATAGAGCCACTGTCAAAATTTGATGGAAAAATAATGTAAGCAATTATTGCAATGAAAGACTGCCAACAAACTTATGAAAATTCATAAGTTTGTTGGCAGAAATTCAGAAAAATCCACGAGTAAGTATGTATATAATGTGTGAGAGACCTTCTCTAAAAAGCACGTGATCACGTCTTCTAACAGATCTTACACTGGTTGTGTGATTTATAGTGTCTTCCAAATCAACTATAAAGCTTTTAATGGCTTAACTGGTGTTAGATCTATAAATTCCTTGGAACCTAATCAAAAGTTTGCCATGCAAATGGTTGGTTGCAAATCTCGTAAAGATTTTTCTTTTGATTAAACAATTAGTAATTCTTCTGGCAATTACAATTTACCGTGAAATCGTTTCTAAAGGAGTTCGGTGACAATGCTCAGAAAAAGAGATGTCACTAGGGTTCTGCCGTTCGGAATCGCCTAATATAATTAGGTCCAGTCTAATACTGTTCAAAATGTAACACACACAACAGTATTGGAACAGAAGCTCGGCCAAAAGAGACCTTCGGAGCTTATAAATGTCATTTAAAGTGGAAGCATCTGACAACACAATAACTTTTGACAGCGATGTCAGTTGAACTAATGACACACCGCGTTGGAAGCGTCACTCTACGGCAATTTATACCATGGACCAATATACGCCGAAAGAACACGCTGAAATTGTTTTGCTGTATATTCAAAACAACTCAATCGTGAAAACGAAACGTACTTCTCGAAAAAAAAAATTAAATTAATTAAAATGTGCTTCAGGTGATATCACTACCATTTTCAAGGAGTAGTTGGAACAAATCTTCTTTAACTAAAATAAATGATTTTTCACTTAAACAGAAAAGTGTGTTTTGTGTTATGTTGATATTTTTGGTTTTCTTTTAAAAACAGATTCATGCGCTATCGTTAACAGAGACAAGGATCACTTTAATGCACTTACATATTTATATAATATAATGGTATATATTTCTATGAGACTGATGTAGTTGTCAAAGCACATACATATATGTGTATATGTGTGTTAGTAGAATGGCAGAACAGTAAATGAATGACAGCAACAACAACAACAACAACAAAAAGGTGTTAAAATATAACACGAATAATAATATCATATTGTATAATAACTATGCGAACAAGAACTGTCAAACCCCATGATAGTCATTCATTCATTCACACAAGTACATATACTATATACATATATACGTACGCACAATATTTTTCGAGTTGAAATTGACAAAAAATTGAAATTTTAATTAAGTATGAGTGAATTTAGAAAAGGTGTACTCTTATGCTATAGCTACTTTTATTGGAAAATGCATAGGAAACACTTCACTACATTTATATAGAGTCGAGTTACTCTTCTAATCGATTTCGAGAGGACACTTCTTATAAGCCCATTTTTCTAAGGTCACAGAATATGTTTGTTAAACTTGAGAACAGAGAGAAAAGTTACCTATTTTTTTTTTTTTGGTATTGTAATTTACAAATATATCATAATAATACCAGGATGAAAGTTTGTCGAGATTCATCGATACTCTTATCTCTTAGTTGTGTTAATTCTTGTCCTTTACTTTATTAATTCATTAATATTGATATTTTAATTTTTATCTTTACCAAAATTCTTGAACATGTTCAAGTGTTAGGATGTGTACACATTCATATCATACCTATATACACAATATATACAATACGTATATATGGTATATGAAAATATGACAAGTGATAGTAGGAAAATTTGTACAATAATATAACCAATTATAAAACTCAATTGTCATTTCAACATATTTTTCACATTTTCACAATGATAGAGCTCTGAAATGATTTTTGCTTTTTTTTTTGTTTTTTTTTTTTATATATTTTGCCATTACGCTTTTATTAGATTTTCTTGTATTCACGCAAGCTTCTATTTTTTAACTCGCTTAATATTAAAAAGGATTTGTTGTTGCTGTTGCTTTCCAAGACTAGTACAAGAATGAATATAATTTTAGGCACTTTTTCTGGTGTGGTGTGAATTTTTCAATTAAATTTTTTTTTCCTTCCATTTATTTAGCCTTTTAAAAAAATAAAATTTTTGTTTATTGTGCGTACTCGTAATAAAAATTTTAAAGATAAGATGACAAGAAAGCAAAAAAAAAAAAACGAAAATAAAATGAACAAAATAGAAGAAAGATAATAGAAGGAAACTTGACAAGTGGCTATCAAAGAAATATGAAATTGGAAAGGATAATTTAAGCAGTGTGATAAAGGAGATAAACAAAAATGAGCCACTTTTTAATTTAAGATTTTCCTATACAAAAATTGTTTAATAAGATTTTAATTTGAAGCTACACATTCATCAGTTCTCAGTTCAAGTTTTCTTGAAAAATTCTGAATAACAAAATTGGGCTTATTGATGAAAGTTTTGACAACAATGTGCCAAATATTAAAGAGAGAGTTATGTTATATTGCTACAAAATCTTGCCAGAAATGGGAGAACCACGCCTACTTTTTTTAGCAGCTCCCACAAAAAGTGGCCAAATTCCGTTTAAATTGAAACCACTGTAAATTCGCCAATCTTCTGTTTAAAATAATCATTTTTGGCACTCTTGGCACTTAGATTAATATTGTAGTCGGAACTAAGCTGGCATAAAAACCGCAAGCCACGTCCACTTTTTTATATAGTGCCAATATAAAGCTTCTGTATTTGTTTTACATTAAAACCATCATAAGTTCAGCAGTTTTCAGTTTAAAACAACCATATTTTGCACGAAGTTTAACGTTGTCGTTTGTAATAAATCATCGAACCACGCCTACTACTTTATGTAGCTTCCATACAAAGTCGCGGAATTACCTTAAACATTAAAATTCCCATAGCTTACAAAATTCTGCGACCAAGACAACCATATTTCAGGTGTTGGTTAGTATTATAGGGTGAAATTATTCCTAAAAAAATTGATGAACCACGCCTACCTTTTAATATAGCTCCCATACAAAGTCGTGGAATTAAAAAGAGATGAATATACGAGCCAAAGTTTTATACATGTCTATATGTGCAGGGTATAATACCGTCGGCACCGGTCGTTTTTTTTTTTTTTTTTCAAATAATGAATTAATCAATTTCTTTTGCCTTTCAGCCGGCCATTGTCAATCCGTTTAATTTTAATGACATTGTTCATAATGACACCTTGGATTAACTCCACGTGACACATTGGATTAAAAATAAAAATTGTTTTAACCTTTGGACATCCAAATGATAGCAACATTCAAAAGTATCCTACTGACAGGAATAACAACAAATTGTTGGTTGGCTAACAACTGCTTTATTACAACAACAACAACTAGCATATGTGCCTCATTTGCAGTGATTAAAAAGAACGAAAGAAAGGAGTGAGAACCATAAAAAAATTTATGAAAATTTAAACAACCCGATCATTGTCCTTTTTATATTGGGGACATAACATGTATTATGTGTATGTCGAATAGGTCAATTTGTTTTGCCTCTTTTTTTATGATTAAATATTCTGCACTCGTTAACATTATACTGCGAGTTTAATAATGTGTTGTAATGGTCGTATTGACGTGTTGTTGCGGTAACATCATCACCATCATACATAATATCCTCTGTACGCATAATAATGGTAATGAAAAGTTTCATATATTTGTTGCCTGTCGCCCTCTTCAAATAAAGTACATATGTATTTAGTTATGTATGTTCGCGCACTGTATAATAAAAGAGCATAAAAATAAAAGGAGTTTTGTCATCTCTTTTATTTTTCGCTTTAGCTGTTATCATTTTTTTTTTTTGTTCTTCTCATTTGTTTGTTCCCTCTGTATACTTTGTAGTTTATACGTGTTTGTGAAACCAACACAAAGCATATTGGCCAGCATAGGCTTATGTTAATATTACAGTGGATTAATATTGTTAATTAGACTTTGTAATTAAAAATAGAATAGAAAACATGCAACAGTAAAAACATGCTTCTGTAAATAGCTATAGTGTAGGTATATATAATGTATATTGTTTGTACGTTTATAGTGATGAATACTTCTGAAAGGGTTAGTGTTTAGTGATAGACATTATAATGATCGCAACTTAATTAACTCTGCCTTCGTGACCATTGTTTAGGTTTTGCAAATGAATATGAAATGATATGAAAATGAACAATTAATAGGAAACTGACGACATTTTGATACTAATAACTTTGGACACATAACTCAACTATGTATATGCTGTTAGGTGAATGTGATTATCGATGCTGTTATCGATTTGCTTAAAACGTATTCAGATAAACAAAATTATATATATAATTAACGAATGGCTCAATTTAATTTAATTTTAAACAATATATAAATATTTAGCGGGTAGAAAAGTTAGACTAATATATGTAAAATAGTGGGCGTGGAAATTGTTGTGCTAAGTGAAAGATTAATTAGGTTACATCGGTTTAAAATTTATATGAGAGCAACATTAAATAGTAGGTGTGGATCGCCTATTTTTTGCAAATTTGTTTTATTCTATATTAAACTATTTGCTAAATATTTTCATACTACCCCAAATCCTGGAGAAGACCCAAGAAAAACATATCGGCACACACCATTTATTTGTTGATTATAAAACCGCTTTCGACAATCCGGTAACGGATTACCTCTACACAACAATGTCAGAGTTCGGTATTCCTGTGAAGCTGATTCGGCTCTGTAGAGCGACACTGCGTAACTCCCATTGTACAGTGAAAATTGGGAAGGATTCCTCCGCACCGTTTAATACCGAACGGGGTTTCAGACAAGGTGTTTCGTTATAGTGCGACTTCTTCAATCTTATTATGGAGAAAATAATACAAGCTGCTGGATCTACGACATAATGGCACTATCTTCAACAAAAGTGTCATGCTGTCAGCGTATGCCGATGATATAGACATAATTGGCATGAACTCGTGAGTAATCAGTGCAGCATTCTTAGAGTTGGAAAGTAGTCGCTTTGAATGGGTCTCACGGTGAACAAGGACAGGACGAAGTACCTTGTATCAACACACAAAGAGTCCCAGCATCTTGAAACAGCACGTCACTGTTAACAACTACGAAACGAAAATCACACTCTACAAGTCTCTCATCATGCCTTTCCTTACATATGGCGCCGAAGTTTGGACGATTTCCACCTCAGATGAGAGAATGCTCGGAGTTTTCGAGAGAAAAGTCCTACGCAAGATCTTTGGACCTGGTCATTCCAGGTTGAGGATTGCCAACTCAGCGAAAAATAGTGTTACAACAACAACAACAACCGACATAACAATTCCCATTGAGATTCAGCGGCTGCGCTGGCTAGGTCATGTCGAGCGAATGGAAGAACACTATATTCGGAACCCGCTGGTGGACGACGCAGAAAAGGAAGATTTAACCTCCGGTAGAACGATCAAGTATTGGAGAACTTGTCAGCGCTTAGAATTTCTTACTAGCGCCAACTAGCGAAGGAAAGAGCTAGCTGGTGAAGCATGCTAGATTCGGCCTGAAACGATTTTCGGTTGTAATGACCACATAAGTAAGTAAGTAAATGACAAATATGGTTGTCCTTTTGAAACACTATGTAAGTTATATTGTTTTAAACTATTGAAAAATTTACCAACTTTCATAATTGAAGCTTACAAATTTTTTGGCGCAATTATATGTTCTTCCAGTATTAATCCAATAAACAAATACTCCACTAAGCTATAGCACTAATAATAAATATTCTGCTATATCTTCAGAGTTTCGTTCAATTGCCCTTCAATTTATACACCCTCATTGTCTGACGCCCTGTTTCATAATCTTGTCCTTCGAGGCATTAATATGGAAAGTAGTAGAATTATAAAGTATAGAAGTAAGTAGGTAAGTAAATTAGTTAACAATTTACACTTTTACACTTTGAACCGTATTCTCTGTGCGCATATGTAGTAATATATTTTTTATCTTTCCCCATTGGAAAAACTAAGAGGATTAAATTATATACATAGTACTCTTAAAACAAACAAAAATTTGAGAATAAAAAATTACTAGCACTAGCTTGTAGTTTTTCATTTTTAACTTAATATACATATATACGGGTGTGTGAGTACATACATATGTAAATATTTACATATGTACACACTAATGTGGTTGGTCCCCTTAACATTTACATTTACATTTCATTTAATGTGTTTTTATTTGATTTTTCTTGTTTGACTTCATGACAAAGCCTTTGTGTGTGTGTGTGTGTATGTATACGTGTAAAGTATCATTTATACAATACATGAGTAAGTGTTATTATTTTTGTCATTACAATAGCATTATAATCGCAAAGACAAACAAACAAAAAAACACAATGTCAACAACAGCAATTCTATATATAGTATACAATAGTTATTTAAAGTATAAATGAATGCCATTAGTTCATAAGTTTGCTTTGACATTGTTTTTCTAACATCACAACATATTATACAATATTTACAAAGGCTGCTGCTGCTGTTGGTGAAAAGAAAAAACAGGCAATCATATCAAAAGACAATAACATCAATACCAGCAGTGATACTACATATAACATATGTAGCAATAATGACAACTGAAGCATTTTCATATTAAATGATTCTGAACCACATGTTGGTACTAGTAAATACATAATCAATATCATTATTACAAACATCAGTATAAAGAATCACCATCAACACCAACACTAACACCATTACAACCGCAACAACCCTTAATCATAGAAAAAGATTCAGCTTAAGAACTCATTGACATTGCTTGTGGCATTGGCATGGCACGCATACGAAAGTAGTCGAACAGTTCATTGATTTTGTGTGTGTGTGTGTGTGTGTGACTGTGTGAGTTTTCTGTATTGTTGCTCTTGTTAGTCTTTTGTTTATGTTCATTTCAATTCATTTCCTGGCAATGAGCATACAAAAGCCCATACATACATATATATGTTTGTTGACAACTCTGTGAAAATCTTTTGTTACAAACACAACAAACAAATAAATACACATGCACAATGTAAGTATTAAAACTTGAGCATTTACAAATACTATTGTACAATATGCATGTAAATGATGGCATATTTGATGGTATACTTGCATGGGTGTGTATACGAGTATATTGTATATGATTTTTCTCTTAAATACACATCAGAACATACATACATCTAGAAAAAATAAATTTATGTAGGTACATACATATAAATACCTACCTACATACATCAATACATTCATAAGCATATATTTTGCATTCATGTTGATTCAAAGAGTACATACTTCCTTACCACATATGCATATGCATATGGTATAAAATCATGCATATGTCTCCATCTGACCTAACTTTATATTTTTGTTACTTATTGTTGCTACTGTTCATTCATTTGCCTTAAGTACGATATATAGCAGATATTCTATATCATTTTTATACCCTGCATAATGCAATATGCATGGTATATTCATTTCGGTCAGATGTTTGTGTCCACTTGAAGGAATCTCCGGAGATATAGACATGGATATATATTCGTGATCAGCGTCGATTAAATTTTCGATTTAACGATGTCCGTCCGTCCGTCCGTCCGTCTGTCTGTCACCTGGCTGGTTCGCACGATAACTTGAGTAAATATTGAGCTATTTCGATGAAATTTGGCATAAGTAATCTATGATCCAAGGGTACGGAGGGGATTGATATTGGGCATGATCGGTCAATAACCACGCCCACACCAAGCATTCAAAGCGACTAACCTCGAAATTTTCAAAATCTTTAACTTGCTATAACTCACACAATATACCACTTGGGACAACAATATTTCGCACGTAGAATTATATTATACTACTATATAACCTCACCAAAAGTGGATGAGCCACGCCTACTTTCTAGCGTAGCTCCCATACAAAGTGTCTGTACTTCTTTTAAATTAAAACAGCTGTAACTTCTACAATCTTATGTCTAGAATAACCATAATTGACACTTAGATAAACACGGTAGTCGGAAATGATATGGCAGAAAATCAATGTGCCACGCCCACTCCTTTTTGGGTCTCCCATACAAAGTTGCGGAAATTAAAAAAAATGTTACCGGTTATAACTTGCAAACTATTCAGCGTAGAATAACGAGATTTAAGGTGTGGATTAGTATTGTACGAGCAACTAGGCTCACAGAAAATGGGCTCACCACGCCCAGTGGTTATCGTAGCCCCCATACAAATTTTAAATTGAAACAGCTGTAACTTCGGCAATCTCCTGTCTAGAATAACCATAATTGACACTTAAATTAATATCGTAGTCGGCAAAAATCTGGCAGAAAATCAGTGTGCCACGCCCACTCCTTCATGAGTCTCCCATACAAAGTCAAGGGAATTAAACTAAAACTTTTAAGCTCCATAACTTACAAACCATTTAGCGTAGGACAACGAGATTTAAGGTATAGAATAGCATTGTACGAGCGACTAGACTCACTTGAAATGGGCGCGCCACGCCCACTTTTTATTGTAGCTCCCATACCAATTTTAAATTGAAACAGCTGTAACTTCGGCAATCTTCTGCCTAAAATAACCATAATTGACACTTAGATTAGTATCATAGTCGGCAAAAATCTGGCAGAAAATCAGTGTGCCACGCCCACTCCTTCATGGGTCTCCCATACAAAGTCGAGTGAATTAAACTAAAATTTTAAGCTCCATAGCTTACAAACCATTTAGCCTAGGACAACGAGACTTAGGGTATGGATTAGTATTGTACGAGCCACTAGGCTCACAGAAAATGGGCGCACCACGCCCAGTGTTTATCGTAGCCCCCATACAAATCTTAAATTGAAATAGCTGTAACTTAGGCAATCTTATGGCTACAATAACCATAATTGACACTTAAATTAATATCGTAGTCGGAAATAATCTGGCGAAAAATCAGCGTACCACGCCCACTTCTTATTGGGGCTCTCATACAAAGTTGAGGAAATTAAACAAAAATGTTAACCATGTTTAAGGTGTGGATTAACATTGAAAAATTAATTGGATTTACTAGAAAGTGGTAAGCCACGCCCACTTTTTATATAGCTTCCATACTAAGCCTCGGAATTATCTTAAAATCCTTTTATTTCGTCAAAGTCAACCATATTTCGGGTGTAAATTAGTAGTATATGCAAAAATTGTTTCTCGAAAAGTGGAAATAAAAGAAAAGTTGGATATTCGAGTAAACTTTTTATATATAAATCTACATATGCAGGGTATAGTTTGGTCGGCCCCAGCCGACTGTAAGGAGATTTTTACTACTAATTTCAAGTAAACTTGGTTTTGAAGTTTGTATTTTGAAGACCCCAGAGCATAAGTAAACATTAATATTTTTCAAAGATATTTACAACTTAACCAATTTCTATCGTATACGTATTTTGTTCAGCTCGCAGCACTGTGTGACGTCTCTTAGGAGCCCTTGATACCTTTTGCAGTATATAATTAAATGAAATGTGTATATTTTTGCGAAAGCAAAAAGCAAAAAGCAAAAAGCAAAAAGCAAAAAGCAAAAAGCAAAAAGCAAAAAGCAAAAAGCAAAAAGCAAAAAGCAAAAAGCAAAAAGCAAAAAGCAAAAAGCAAAAAGCAAAAAGCAAAAAGCAAAAAGCAAAAAGCAAAAAGCAAAAAGCAAAAAGCAAAAAGCAAAAAGCAAAAAGCAAAAAGCAAAAAGCAAAAAGCAAAAAGCAAAAAGCAAAAAGCAAAAAGCAAAAAGCAAAAAGCAAAAAGCAAAAAGCAAAAATCAAAAAGCAAAAAGCAAATAGCAAATAGCAAAAACATAAAACAAAAACCAAACAGTTGAACATAGACTCAGAAGGAATCATATCATTCTCGGAATAAATATGAGAACTGAATGTCTTGGGTTACTTCGAAACAATATAAAAAACAGATCTTCATAAAAATGCAGCTGGAATTGATAACATAAATTTTTTCTGAGGTTCTTAGAAAAGCATTTCTTTCTGACTAACGTTCATTCAGACCATAGTGTTTTCGATGTGTTTAAGTGGTATTCAGAGCAGTACTGATATGCTAAACCTATAATACAAACATGTCAATGTACTATTCCTGAAAAAGAAACAATAGAAAACACTGCGAAGCAGCAAGTTAACTCGTCTTGGTCCGGAATGAAAGAGAGGCATCAAAACAAACAATATACAAACCAAGCAACACAATGAAAACGATTACAACATTCATAAATAAAATATATGTAAACATACTTACTATGTATGTATATTTGTATGTATAAATAAACATTCTACAAGTGTGACATAATATTGATGGTTGGTAGAAGCTAAGTATCTGCTTAAGTATAGTATAGTATATTATAAACGTTATAGTGTTTCAAGCATTGAAAACATTATTTTATACATACAAGTATAAGCAGAAATATAATGAAAACCTTTATACATATACCTATACTCATATAGTATACTACTATACTATATGAGTATAGTATAGTATACTGTATTGTATGTCACACTCAGAAGAAAAACGGATGGAACAGCGTACATAGCTATGAACAGCTCATAGTAGCGTCATTTTTCTTCTACATAAATACTCGTATATATATTTATATATACAATATACAGCATGAAATTTGTATAAGAAGTAATGGCAGCATCAGCAATAGCAATAAACTAAATATATATACATACATGTATATATGCATGTATGTATGATGCAAGCAAGCAATTACCACAACAAGCAGAAATGATGAAAAGTTATATGAAAATTAAAAGGTTGCAATATTCAATGTTTGTTTACAGAAGAAACCATAATCATGCAACATGTTTCAACGTGTGAATGTATATTGGTGCGTGTGCCTATGATAGCGAATGTTTCTATTCAAATGAACTTTTATCTTGGCATCATTATCGCACGACAAATACAGTATGATATAAAATAGGGAAAATAATGACGAAATGTTTCAAAACTACAACAACAGCATCATAAATCTCTTCTAAACGAATATGATGTTATTATAGTAAACTATGTTAATACTTAGCATATATAATAGTTCATTTTTTTTTGTATTCATATGTGCATTAAGTCTGTTGCCATTCAGAGATAACATGCTAAAAAAACATGTTAAGTATTCGAAAGTCTCGAAAAGTAGACTTTTTTCATTTTTGATATGCTTTGGTCTGCATAAGGTCCGAAGAAAGCAATATGGAATTTGTTACCGATTTCAAATAATAAAATTGGATCCATTCCTAAATCATTATTGACGGAAATTCAAATAATAAAAAATATATAGTGGAACACCAAAAAGAAAATACTGGCCTAGTCACGTTAGATTGACCTTCACAACTCACAGAGTTCGGATACAAATCTAATCGAATATGCATGCTCGAATATGTTGCGCTCAGAGCAAAAACAAAACTATTCGCTATAAATATGGGCATAAGCTGCAAATTTCTTAGACAAGTTTTTTTATGCATTTTTATTTAATATAATTTATGAATATTAAACTTTTTATTATTATTTTTTTTTTTTTATATGCTCCTCTGTAGGGTTAATACCATCCCATTAATAACACCATCTGTGAAAATATAACACCGCATGATAATAATAATGATGCGTATTGAATGATAGAAATTTATACGAATTGAACTGAGTTGACATTCACATATAGAAAGACACAGAGAGAGAGAGAGAGAGAGAGAAAGAAAGAGAGAGCAAGGTTGGAATAAATGATGATTGCAAGTACATCACACACTCAGCATATCCTATTCATTGGTAAGTGACATGACTGAATGACTGAATATAGTGAAAAAAGAGCAAAAGCATCTAGTTATGGTTTTAATGATTTTTTATATACATACACATGTATATAAAAAATGTATGTGTATTTCTGTTTCAGAAAGAAAAGGATCATGAATAGTTGCTATTAGTTAAAAAAAAATATTTTTTGATATATGTAACTATAAAAATCACTGCACATATCCTTCTTGATAAAGCGGAGTACAAAAAATGATACGTTGACTGTAAATTTTTTAAATATGTATTTTTTTTTCTAATTCAGCATATGACATATATTTAACAGTAATTATATTCGAACTATGGCTCGGAAGTTACTATATAAATATGATTTTACAAAAGGCAAACTATTTTGTTATTTCTATAGGAAATTTTACTACGAAGTAACTTCTAGAAGTACTGACAAAGGGAAAGAAGAAACAAAATAACATAATAAAAATTCTACCTTCTGGAATTATAGTCCCCTTTAGTGCCTTCCATATTTATTATATGGAATAGTGGATTGACATATGATTTCATATAATTTTGAGCATTATATGATTATTTTCGATGTATGTATGTAAGTAAAGGGTTATCCATTTTGCGGTTTCAAAAGTAAATGTAAATAAAACACATATAAAATATTTTTTATCATGATATTTCTTTTTTATTATAAAGTTTGAACGTTGATATTATGTGTGAAATACTGCATCATTTAAATGACCACCACGCGAATTGTTGCAAGCATCGATTCTTTTGAGGTAATTTTCGACCACTTTTTGACACATATTGGGCGGTATCTCAGCCATAACGTGACGAATGTTGGTTTTTAGGTGCTCAAGAGTTAAAGGTTTATCTGCATAAACACGGTCTTTCGCGTAGCCCCACAAAAAAAAAGTCAAGCGGTGTCAAATCGCATGATCTTGGTGGCCACTTGATATCGCCACGACTAGAAATTACGCGGCCAAAAAATTTCTCTTGCAATAAAGCCATATTCGCTCGAGTTGTGTGGCATGTGGCACCGTCTTGTTGAAACCACATATTCTCTAAGTCGTATTCTTCAATAGCAGGCAAAAAAAAGTCGGTTATCATATGACCATAACGCTCCGAATTGACGGTGACAGTCGGTAAGGTCCAATCACACCTCCGGACCAAAGAGCGCAGCAAGCAGTGACTTTTTGTGGATGTAGTGGCCTCTCTTCAATTACTTGAGGATTCTCAGAACCCCAAATACGACAATTTTGTTTGTTAACATACCCACCGAGTGAGAAATGTGCTTCGTCGCTGAAGAAAATTTTGTTCGAAAAATCGCCGTCCACCGCCTGTTGTTTAAGCACCCATTCGACGTATCTACGACGTTGTGAATGGTCAGCTGGCTTCAGTTGTTGTGTGAGCTGGATTTTATATGGATGTAGGTGTAGATCCAAATGCAAAATACGCCATAATGTGCCGTAAGACATTCCTAATTCCTGAGAACGACGAGGAATCGACACATTCGGGTCTTCGGCAACACTTTCACTTACAGCAGCGATATTTTCGGTGGTACGAGCGAAACGATGATGCACAGGCCTTGCAATATCTGTAACCGATCCAGTCTCTTCATATTTCTTCACAATTTTGCCAATTGCTTGCGTAGTTGGACGATTATGTAAACCATAATCTCCTCTTAAAGCATGATATGTGGCTGTGGCAGAATCACCATTTTTGTAGTAGGTTTTTACAATTTTAATGCGTTGTGCGATAGTTAAGCGATCCATTTTCGCAAATGTCAGACTTTGAACTGAAAAAGAAAGAAATTGTTTTAACAACTCAGTTTGACAGATGTCGAATTCTAGCCCTATACTTTTGAAACCGCGAAATGGATAACCCTTTATAAAATTTACCTTCTATAACAATTCCATTTTACTGTCCAATACTTTTTCAATTCAAAATTGTGGAATTTAATTTTCACAACTTATCTATCATACGCACAAATAATCAAATCGAAAAGGTATATGCATATGTGGGGAAGCCGATGAAGGCAACTACTAACGTTGCTCATACAATCCGATATGCATGTCCGTACATTCTTATATTATTCGTATGAAAATAAATCATAAATTTAATTTTATATTGTCAATTTTGACGTGCATATGCATCCCCAGCATTTCCCTGTCGTCAATTGAATACTATATTTTACATTGCGTGTGCCCACAACGTACATATACACATAAGCATTTATATATAGCAATATGCTATTGTGTTGCAATATGAATATATTCTATAGAAGAATGAAATAAAATTGGAAATTCTTTATTCAACCACGAATATGGCTTACATTTTTTGATATAAGTGTGTTGATAAATGTGCTTATACGTAAATATATATATTTGAATAACACATATATAAATATACGGTATATTAATACGTAAATATTGATAAAGACGATATGGAAATGGCATATACGAAGTGCATTCCAACTATGCTTTTTTATTTTCTTCATATCGCATTTATCACAGTATTCCTCTTTTAATACTCATACTTAAACAGTTTACCCATATACATTAATACATAAATATATCTTGTGATTTATAGTATTTACATTAGGAATTTGTCAGCATTAAAGAGTATTAGAGCCGCCACCTCCAAAGTAGTACTTATTATTAATAATAAACT
Organism: Megamerina dolium; assembly: GCA_963854835.1. NCBI lineage: Eukaryota > Metazoa > Arthropoda > Insecta > Diptera > Megamerinidae > Megamerina > Megamerina dolium. Next base: position 12,130,157 of record OY978526.1, on the reverse strand, counting down.
TTTATGCCACAAAACCAAAAAGAAAAAAAACATCTTGTTATTCAACTGGTTATTATTTGAGAATGATAAGGAAACTATTCATCATTTCCTTTATCACATATGAGTTCTTTTCTGGAACGAAGTAGGTCGATACATGAGTCATCCTACCCAAGGATCAGTCTTATCTTCACAGCTCTGATAATAATTACGACTCACTTCGGACCAAAAAACAACACGAATTTCGCTGTGCATCTAAAATTTTGGAGAATATTAAAAGGCACTTACTTATATTAAACGGTTCTGAACGGCAAAACTTTTGTGACGTCACAATTTCTGAGCTTTGTTACAGAGCTCTTTTAAAAATGTTTTATGGCAAATTCTGACTTCCGGAAGAATAGCCAATTGCTTCCCAACAGTTGAGTACTGATCGAAGTAAAAATCTTTACGATATTAAGGTTGTGCCTCAGTCGGCGATTGAACTCACGACCTGTAGATCAGAGGGACAACGCACTCACCACTGAACTACGGCACTGAACGAATACAGGATGAAATAAAATTCTTCTTATAGAAAAAAAGCCAATGGTTATATCTTTGAGACCAAAGTGTCCTTACCGCAAATGTTTAACTAATTAAATCAAGGAAGAAGAAACTCCAGCAAAAAGAGAGCAAATTGTATGTATTCAGAAATATCCGTAAAATATAAACTATCCGTGTTTTAGTTTTCAAAAATGGATCCAACACTATCCCCAACCACGACAATTGGTGCAAATCGATATCGGCTGTAATACAAAAAATAAATGTGGAAGGAAGCACGTAAATGTTAAAGATGAATCGATTTAAAATCAAATTATTCCAACAAGAAAATTTCTCATCTATGATTTATCTATGATTGTTGCCTTTATACAATTTTCATATTTTGCAGCATGCTGCTATTCAAATGTATACCTTCTTATCTTGATGTTGTTGACCTAAAATCAAAATCATCGAAGCAATGAAAAGTGATGCGAAAAAATATTAATAAACATAGCTACAATATTCAAGACATTTAATTCTGATTAAATTACTCAACATCTACTACTTGTTGGTACCTACGTACACAAAGAACAACAACAACAACACTTAATAGTATAAAATTCACCAACTGCAATTACTAAATAGAAAATAATGGAAGGAAATAACCTTCATTGCAATCAGTTTTTTTTTGCGCTGAGTTGAGTTGTGTTATTCTTTTTTTCTTCTTCTTTTTTTTTTTTTTGTCTATCGTTGCTTCCTGAATTAAACTTCGTTACTCTGTACTAGTTTTCTTTTTTTGTATTATAAATTCTTTAACTATTTTATTTTATTTTCATTTTCGTATTCTTTTTTATAGTGCATAGAAGTTTCTTAGATTTTTTTTGCGATGAATTGTGGAATATAATGTGAGCTATTTTACTTAGCATATTTTGTGGTTATGTGGCACAACTGTTGGTTGCTTCGTTGGTTGGATGGTTGGTTGATAGTTGTTGGCTTAGCTGGTTTTGTTAATAGTAGACCAACATTTGAACTAAGTAAGTTGATACTTAAATGTATACAAAATATTTCTTAAAGTAGCAAAAAATAAAATTGTGATTTACTTGTTCTACTGTAAATAATTGCACCGGGCAAGTCGGTGCAATTATTTGCAGGGTTTGCTGATTCATAAAATGTGAATTTTAATCAACAAATTTCTATGGAAGTAGGCATAATGAATCATTATAATAAACGATATAGCTACTTCTGGTAAAAATTCTATTGTAATAAATTAAGTGAATCGAAAAGCTAAAATATTGATGCAAATTTTTAATGTATATCTCCAAAGAAAAACATGATATAGCAACATATTTATCGCATATATATTTTCCACATGAAATAAGTACCATATAAATAATTTCAAAATATTTCAAGAACAGAAGTATGCTAAGATTTGAATTTCACTGCATCAGATTATACAATAATAATGAACACCTGCACTTGGTTGAATTAAAATTGAAAGCGCATAGAAAGAAAATGTTCAAAATTCGTGACAAAATGAAATGCCCTTATTTAATATACAAAAAAAAAATATGAAATATATTGCGTTAGTACAGGAAGTTGGGTAAATAACGTTGCAGGTAATGATGCCAAAAGTCAAGACAAGCTACCACATTTACTTTAAATGAAAACAAAGTCGCTTCTTCGTCATCAGTAATAGTCTCTTTTAAATTTGCAATAATGGCGACAATCATAAGTACTACACTTTTATTACTTTGAAACAATATGAATAAAATTTTAATTATACTTTACTCTGTCGCAACGATAACGATGATGATGGTGCTTCTATGTAATATACGAATGGATGGGAGTAATAATGAAAATGAATAAGAAGAAGAGCAAGGTAGATTTTTTTTCAATTACACATATCACCTATGAGAGAAATCACAATCACTATTTCTGGAATGCTCTTAAGGAAATCGGCAATTAAAAAAGCCTTTCAACATTCTTTTCACGGTAAAGCTTAAATTTCAACAGGAAAATAATAAGTACATCTGTATATTTCTACAAAAATTGTCGTATTTTTTATTGTGGCAATTATTTATCAAGATTATTTCAAATAATCCAAAAACTTTATAATTATGCTTAATTAATTTAAATCGTATATAACAATTTATACAATTGTTGAAGCAGTTTACTTATTTATAATCACTTTATATATAAAAGATGATATAAATACTCAATAACAATATATACTTACACTGTAATAATAAATATAAATATAATAACTTGCACTAAAAGCGCTTCTATCAGACAGCAAAATCTCTCTTATAATTATATTGATTAGTAAAAGACACACACAATGGAAAATTGTTATTATTTCGAGGAGGGCCGGTTATCTATTTAAATAATTAGATGAAATGAAATTTGAGAATATTAGTATTGAAGGTGTGTTTAATTGTATACATTGTTATTATAATTTGTATATTTTAACAATTTGCTGGGATGAAATTTAATATGTTTTTGTATATTAAAATCAACAAAAATACGGTTAAGTAGTATTTACTTGCCTTCGTTTTTGTTTTATACGGGTTGCTTTTTATATTTGTTTAAAAAGTATGAAAATGCATTTGGTTATCATCAGAAAATGTTTTTTTTTTGTTTTTCAAAGTATTCTCCATGAACGGTTTATACACTTTTGCCACTCCGACTGAGATACCTTCAAAATATGGTTTTTGTTGGGTTTGGCTCGTCTTCAAAGACCCACACGGTCGATTGATGTTTTGTTTTGGACTCATACCTAAGTAATGTTAAGTTATGTGGCTGCCCTCTCTCTGAAAGGATACACTTAAGCCATTGAAGGCCCATTGTGATACCACCGAGCTTCTCTTCCAATACTGTTGTGCATGTTAAATTTAGACAGCATTAGAAGGGATCTACTTAAATTAGCTGGTTCCGAACGACAGAATCCTTGTGACATTACTTTAACTTAGTTTTTGTAACAGAGCTATTTTAAGAAGCATTTTTTGGCAAATTGTTACTGCCGGAAAAGATGTGTACCGTTCGAAAGAAAAGTCATGGCGATATGAAATTTTGTTATGCTTCCGCCGGGGATTGAACACATGACCTACAGGTCACTAACCACTGAGCTACGGCACCCACGAGCTCATACCTATATATCCATGATTCGTCATCTCTCACGATCTTATAAACGTCGTTCCAAGCACCGCAATCGAATTTTTGCATCATTTCTTTACATCAATCGACACGAGCCTCTTTTTGTTTTTTTTTTTTTTTTTGAGCGATTGTTAAATTATGCGCGATCCAACGAGAACAAATCATTCCGACAGCTAAGCGCTACAATATCGAATACATGGCGGTGGAACTAATGTCTATCTCATGTCTCTATCTCACGGTATGTCACATGATGATCTTTCATTGGTCATTGTGTCGATGGTTTCTGGCACAATGACCAATTTTGGAAGACCTTCACGAAATTCTTGCTGGACCGAACAGCGACCACGCTTGAATTCGATAAATCAGTTATTAATTGCCTGGAGTGTTGGTGCTTCATAGCCAAATGCCGCATGAAGACGATCAAAGCACTGTTGTTGAGATAATTCACTTCAAAAATCGTAAAAAAATCATAGCACGAGTTAAATCCATTTTTTGACCGAGATGAATTTTTCAAGTCACTGTAAACAACACAGATAGCGCTTGTATATCAAAACGTTCTGAGTACGTTTATGCTATAAAAAATGTCAAACTTTCCAATCGAAATGTCAGATTTGACGAAAATGTACCAGATCATACTTTTAAAAAAAATATAAATGGCAATCCTGGTATCAATAAAAAAATCCAAGATAAAAATCACGAAAAAAATTCAAAATCGATTAATTTTACTTGATGTGAAAGTGCATCTCATAATGTAATTTATATTAATAACAATTTTTTTTTTTTTTCTTACTAAAATATTTGTCATTATTGTGCCATATGATTTTTAAATCTTTCAAGGAAGAGAAGAAACTTTATATCATTTAATCTGTAAATTGTTGGTTAATAGGCCAACAATCAACCTTAACAATCTACCTTTATTTACACATATCAGAAGGAATCCTTAATCCTAATACTGCTTGATATAGTTTGACGATCTATAAAAATCTGGAGAATCTTGCAATCTAAGTTGTAATTGATGACGCCACTAGTTAAATTCAATTTACTTTTAACAACCATACATCGCCCAAATTATCTGGTTTTTGTGACAATTTTCAGCTTCAGAAAAATGTCGCATGTCAAAAATAATATTCGTTTGAATTTTAGAGGTCAATTTCTCTTGGAATATTCTTTTAATATTCTATATTCTTTAAAATCATATAAATAATTTTAAATAGTTAGTCAATTTTCATTTTCATTGTAAAAAATTAACGAAATAAATTTCTTGCTTGGCTAAATTGTCACATTAATCATTTTAAATGCTTGCTTGTAACAAAAAGAAAAGAAAAAAGTTCAATTTAAAACAAAAAATTATGATTACTAAATGTATGTCGTTTACATATGGTTGAAACCAAAGTTTCTGTTGCTGTTATATGTATGTAAGTACATAAAACCAATACTGTTTAATTGCGTTTTCCTAAAGTACAGAAAAAGACTGGGCAACATGTGTTCGGGACACTTTAAATTTCTCTTCTTTTTTTAAGTATAACCCATGAGAAAGCAAAAAAAGAGAGGGACATTGGAAGTGATAGCGAGAGAGAAGGAGACAGAATGAATAATGAAAATGTCTATTTTACATAGTCATTGTTAATTTCGAAATCACCACTTCTTTTTATTGTTAATAGGAGACAGCGAGATTGGTTGGACTTGAGAACAAAGTTGCAGTTTTTTTTCAAAAGTGGCGCCTATCATACATATAATATCAACAAAAGAAAGGAAAATAAATAAAAATCATTTTTTTTATATCATAGATTATTATTAGTGATCAAAAAGAAGTACTATGAGTTTTATTTTCTCCTGTGACCGAAAGTAGTTCGAAATTTAACTTTTCAATAGCGAAATAAAATTTCAATCACAATGCCCATTATTCGATCACTTGGACAGGACATGAAATGTTAAAATTCTACCTCAGGAAATGTTTAATTCATATTTTCTTTTTTGAGCCAATGGAAATTTTTTAAAATTCGAGTATTTAAGGCTGCCAACCAGCTCCATTGTCCCTTATACAATATACAAAATTAATGGTATAAGTTGTTATGTCGGCTTTTTGAAAATTGTATAAGTAAGAATTTGAAAATGTATGCTCCGCATTCTTATATACTACCTTCCGTTCACTCTTATTATTGTCATTTTGGTTTATGTCAAAATTTTGCTTTATTATTATTATATATTTTTTTGTTTCCATTTAACATTTTTGATTTTCTTTTTTTTTTGGTTTCACTTTCCTGTTACATTTAAAATTTTGTCATTCTTGTGAAAGTCTTTTTCTTTTTGTTTTCCTTTTGCAGTTTTGCAGTGTAGAAGCTGTTGTTTACACAGGGAAAGTTTAAGCTTAACTAACTTTGAACGAAAATTCAGTTTTCAACATTACCATTATACGATATGTATAGTATATAGTATTATTATTAGCATTGTTGTTGGTTGTTGTTTGGTTATTGGCATTGACAGTACTGGTTGGTGTTTTTTAGTATTTTATCACTTTAATAAGTTTTATTAATTGACAAAGAGGTTATCAGGTTTAAATAATCAACATAAATGAATAGAAAGAAAAGGAGCAATGCCAATTTATAATTAATAAGATACCTATACTACTTATATATACAATACATACTTATAATTATAAAGTATAGAGTCAAAGTGAATGAACGGTGATGATGTTGGCGATGATGACGATTATTATTATCACAATGATTCTGTGGATATACAAATACATTGGTGTCACATTATGATTATCAAAATTCCATTAAATTCTTTAGTAAATTACTGCTATGCTGTGTTTAATTAAAAGTAGTTTTCTGGAGATTTATCGAAATATTTAAACAATTCATTTGATAGAACAAGGAAAATAAATTTTTTTGCGCTTTCAATGTATCACAATGTGCCATTATTTTGGCTTATTTTGTGTTTCTTAATTGAGCATCCATATATGCTAACCTCAGCTATACTAATTTATGTCAGTTACTTTCAATTTATGAAAGATTGCGATAAGTACTTATACAGAAAGGTTTCAAAGTGTATCGAAATATATATATATATATATATATTTTTTTTTGGCTTTTGCCTCATATCAACCTAATTACTGCATATATTGTTCGAAACATTTGCATTGTAACATTCTAACATTACAACATATTCCAAGGAAGACGACAGCTGATAGAAAGAAAATCTACCAAAACAGATGTAAGACTAACATCAAACTAGGATAGTTTGATAGCAGAGCGGAAGTAATGAAAATAGTGAAAGGCATTAGAGGAAAAAATGTATTGAAGAACTTTTCACTATTCACTCTATAAAGGGTTATAAATCTAATATGTGAATATATCAGAGCTCTATACATTTAGCATTACATATTTGTAGCTGTAAGCAAGCAATAGTGGAGAATTCGTTTGATATGCTATAAAATATATATTCAGGAAATATATATTATCACAAATTAAGCAAATTATATTGTGGTTTAGCACACACACACACACACACACACACACACATTTAGCCTGAAACGATTCCATTATGTATAAATTAAATTTACGCAATATAAATTGTAATGTATTGACCGCAAATTGATAGCAGCTATACACGCACGAACGAGTACATACATAAATTTTGATACTCGTATGTGTGAGTATAAGAGTGTAAAAATATCAAGAATTGTATGTAAACATATTATTCTCATATACAATACCTACTCGCATGTATCTACACATGTCCTTAAATATGTTGAAATTCTAAGTACACATGTTGACAACATAAACGATGTCGTCAAGAGTGAGAGAGACTCTAATTAAAGAAAGCATGGTGTAAAATAGCACTAGTCGTAGCAGAAGAAATTATAGAAGCATGTAAAAACTATAGCTTGTGATGTGAACTAATCGATATTGATTTATATGATAACATATTTACCATACGATTTCATCTTCTCGCACATAAATATACGGACATACTAGCATGGATTACATATCAATATTATTTTACGAATACTCGCGTATATTCGCATAGATTTTTAATACAAATTTATCTTTATAGTATACACATTTAAATATCAAGTGTATAAAAAGTATATGCCTTGGCAAGTTGAAGACAAATATCAATATGTATTTCTTTAAGTATTCTGTGTCACTAATGTTAAATTTGATTTAACTCTGTTAGATGGCATTTTTACATTAACATTAATAAAATAATTAAATTTGAATTAATCATTAAATTACACAGTTTCCTTCCTAGAGTGATAAAACCTTCAAACTATCCCCATTAATTTTTTCTTAACATTTTTTAACCTGCTTATCCTATATCTAAATCCTTAGAAGGAATTCCTTAAAAATATCACGTTTTTTATTAATTGCAAGTGAGAATAATAAACCTTCAACTTAGATTATTTCTTGTATATGAAAACTAAATCGATAATCGGTTTTTTTTTATCAATTAAAATAATTGACATCCGATAGTACCTACAAAACGATTGCATACACTTGAATTGTTGCTACACATAAATACGCTCAATAAAAGTAAATAAAACGCACAAAAAAAAACAAAAACGAATAATAATAATAAAAGTAAATAAAACGCAAAAGCAAAAAAAAACAAAATATTGATAAAACAGAGTATAAAAGCAAGGGGAAACGAACAAATGAGAAAAATGCCAAAGTAAATAAATTTCAGATTTATTCGCCATAAAAATACATCGGTACATATATTATAGACATTAATAGTATTGACCGTTATGATACTATTTGCGATAGAGTAAGACTATTCAGATAGAATTCAGATAGAAAAACAATTCGAATGGTTTTTGCTCTCTCTATACATACATACACACATATACATATTTAGTTGAGAAAGTCAATAAAAGAATCATTTAGAATAAGGACAACCTAAATATATTACATGAATACTTATAACCACTACAAACACATCTTAATGGGTAAATAATTAAGCTACACAATATACTGTACATACAAGTATAAGTATGTTGTAAATATTTATAAATCGATACCAATCGTATCGATAGTAATACTCATAGAAATAATGATGTTATAATCAAACGCAATGTAGAAAATAAGATAATGAGAGAATGAAGAACTAAACACATGTACATATGTATAATATTTCGAGTCATATTAGGAATATTAATATATTTATATAATATTTACCAATTAACACTATGAAGCATCTTAGGAATATACCAATTATAACTATAAGTATACATCTCAGTAGGATTAATAATTATTATTGAATTCATTCTATATAGCTAACTTATGTATTTAGTATTTGTTTTCTAACAGATTGTATTATGAAGTAGTTTAGAATTAGATAATAAATTTAGAATTAACACCGGTCATCCATTTTCTTACCAACAATACAAAGGCAGCATAATATGCTACTAGTAAAATCGATCAAAGAGATTCAAAATTAAATATTTATAAAACGTTACTGTTATTGCATTAAAAACGTGACTTCAGCAAAAAAGTCATTTGTGAAAAAATTGCTTAAATTTAAATAAAAATAATCTCCTTACAGTCGGCTGGGGCCGACCAAATTATACCCTGCATATGTAAAGGTATATATAAAAAGTTTGCTCGTATATCCATCCTTTTCTTCCACTACTTTGTATAGGACCTACATTAAGAAGCAGGCGTACCTCACCAATTTTGGAGGATCAATTTCTGCCTATAATACTAAACTACATAGGTTGCAATGGGTTGACCTAGGCGTATTAATTAGTAAGTTATGGGTGTTTTAATGTTTAATATAAATCCGAGACTTTGTACGGAAGCTATATAAAAAGTGGGCGTGACGTATCTCTTTCTGGTATATCTAATTAGTTTTTCAATATCAATCTACACCTTAAATTTGGTTGTCCTACGCTAAATGGTTTGTAAGTTATGGAGCTTAAAAGTTTTAGTTTAATTCCCTTGACTTTGTATGGGAGACTCATGAAGGAGTGGGTGTGGCACACTGATTTTCTGCCAGATTTTTGCCGACTATGATATTAATTTAAGTGTCAATTATGGTTGTTCTAGACAGAAGATTGCCGAAGTTACAGCTGTTTCAATTTAAAATTTGTATGGGGGCTACAATAAACAGTGGGCGTGGTGCGCCCATTTTCTGTGAGCCTAGTTGCTCGTACAATACTAATCCATACCCTAAGTCTCGTTGTCCTAGGCTAAATGGTTTGTAAGCTATGGAGCTTAAAAGTTTTAGTTTAATTCCCTTGACTTTGTATGGGAGACTCATGAAGGAGTGGGTGTGGCACACTGATTTTCTGCCAGATTTTTGCCGACTATGTTATTAATTTAAGTGTCAATTATGGTTATTCTAGACAGAAGATTGCCGAAGTTACAGCTGTTTCAATTTAAAATTTGTATGGGGGCTACAATAAACAGTGGGCGTGGTGCGCCCATTTTCTGTGAGCCTAGTTGCTCGTACAATACTAATCCATACCTTAAATATCGTTGTCCTACGCTAAATGGTTTGTAAGTTATGGAGCTTAAAAGTTTTAGTTTAATTCCCTTGACTTTGTATGGGAGACTCATGAAGGAGTGGGTGTGGCACACTGATTTTCTGCCAGATTTTTGCCGACTATGATATTAATTTAAGTGTCAATTATGGTTATTCTAGACAGAAGATTGCCGAAGTTACAGCTGTTTCAATTTAAAATTTGTATGGGGGCTACAATAAACAGTGGGCGTGGTGCACCCATTTTCTGTGAGCCTAGTTGCTCGTACAATACTAATCCATACCCTAAGTCTCGTTGTCCTAGGCTAAATGGTTTGTAAGCTATGGAGCTTAAAATTTTAGTTTAATTCACTCGACTTTGTATGGGAGACCCATGAAGGAGTGGGCGTGGCACACTGATTTTTTGCCAGATTTTTGCCGACTACGATATTAATTTAAGTGTCAATTGTGGTTATTCTAGACATAAGATTGCCGAAGTTACAGCTGTTTCAATTTAAAATTTGTATGGGGGCTACAATAAACAGTGGGCGTGGTGCGCCCATTTCCTATGAGCCTAGTTGCTCATACAATACTAATCCATACCTTAAATATCGTTGTCCTACGCTAAATGGTTTGTAAGTTATGGAGCTTAAAAGTTTTAGTTTAATTCCCTTGACTTTGTATGGGAGACTCATGAAGGAGTGGGTGTGGCACACTGATTTTCTGCCAGATTTTTGCCGACTATGATATTAATTTAAGTGTCAATTATGGTTATTCTAGACAGAAGATTGCCGAAGTTACAGCTGTTTCAATTTAAAATTTGTATGGGGGCTACAATAAACAGTGGGCGTGGTGCGCCCATTTTCTGTGAGCCTAGTTGCTCGTACAATACTAATCCATACCTTAAATATCGTTGTCCTACGCTAAATGGTTTGTAAGTTATGGAGCTTAAAAGTTTTAGTTTAATTCCCTTGACTTTGTATGGGAGACTCATGAAGGAGTGGGCGTGGCACACTGATTTTCTGCCAGATTTTTGCGGACTTCGATATTAATCTAAGTGTCAATTAGGGTTATTTTAGGCAGAAGATTGCCGAAGTTACAGCTGTTTCAATTTAAAATTTGTATGGGGGCTACAATAAACAGTGGGCGTGGTGCGCCCATTTTCTGTGAGCCTGGTTGCTCGTACAATATTAATCCACACCTTAAATTTCGTTATTCTACGCTGAATAGTTTGCAAGTTATAACCGGTAACATTTTTTTAATTTCCGCAACTTTGTATGGGAGACCCAAAAAGGAGTGGGCGTGGCACACTGATTTTCTGCCATATTATTTCTCACTGCCATGTTAATCTAAGTGTTAATTATGGTTATTCTGGACAGAAGATTGTAGAAGTTACAGCTGTTTCAATTTAAAAGAAGTACAGACACTTTGTATGAGAGCTACGCTAAAAAGTAGGCGTGGCTTAACCACTTTTGGCGAGGTTATATAGTAGTATAATGTAAGTCTATGTGCCAAATATTGTTGTCCCAAGTGGTATATTATGTGAGTTATAGCAAGTTTAAGATTTTAAAAATTTCGAGGTTAGTCGCTTTGAATGCTTGGTGTAGGCGTGGTTATTGACGATCATGCCCAATATCAATCCCCTCCGTACCCTTGGATCATAGATTACTTATGCCAAATTTCATCGAAATAGCTCAATATTTACTCAAGTTATCGTGCGAACCAGCCAGGTGACAGACGGACGGACGGACGGACGGACGGACATCGTTAAATCGAAAATTTAATCGACGCTGATCACGAATATATATCTATGTCTATATCTCCGGAGATTCCTTCAAGTGGACACAAACATCTGACCGAAATGAATATACCATGCATATTGCATTATGCAGGGTATAATAATAATTAAATGTAAATTTGTGGAAAATGCAATAAAAATAAATAAATGTTTATAAATATAAAGGGTTATCCATTTTGTGGTTTCAAAAGTAAATGTAAATAAAACACATATAAAATATTTTTTATCATGATATTTCTTTTTAATACCTATAATACTAAACTACATAGGTTGCAATGGGTTGACCTAGGCGTATTAATTAGTAAGTTATGTCCTTACAGTAGGCCCCAGCCGACTGTAAGGAGATTTTTTATTATAAAGTTTGAACGTTGACATTATGTGTGAAATATTACATCATTTAAATGACCACCATCAAATTGTTGCAAGCATCGATTCTTTTGAGGTAATTTTCGACCACTTTTTGACACATATTGGGCGGTATCTCAGCCATAACGTGACGAATGTTGGTTTTTAGGTGCTCAAGAGTTAAAGGTTTATCTGCATAAACACGGTCTTTCGCGTAGCCCCACAAAAAAAGTCAAGCGGTGTCAAATCGCATTATCTTGGTGGCCACTTGATATCGCCACGACGAGAAATTACGCGACCAGAAAATTTCTCTTGCAATAAAGCCATATTCGCTCGAGTTGTGTGGCATGTGGCATGTCTTGTTGAAACCACATATTCTCTAAGTCGTATTCTTCAATAGCAGGCAAAAAAAGTCGGTTATCATATGACCATAACGCTCCGAATTGACGGTGACAGTCGGTAAGGTCCAATCACACCTCCGGACCAAAGAGCGCACCAAGCAGTGACTTTTTGTGGATGTAGTGGCCTCTCTTCAATTACTTGAGGATTCTCAGAACCCCAAATACGACAATTTTGTTTGTTAACATACCCACCGAGTGAGAAATGTGCTTCGTCGCTGAAGAAAATTTTGTTCGAAAAATCGCCGTCCACCGCCTGTTGTTCAAGAACCCATTCGACGTATCTATGACGTTGTGAATGGTCAGCTGGCTTCAGTTGTTGTGTGAGCTGGATTTTATATGGATGTAGGTGTAGATCCAAATGCAAAATGCGCCATAATGTGCCGTAAGACGACATAATGTGCCTTAGAACGACGAGGAATCGACACATTCGGGTCTTCGGCAACACTTTCACTTATAGCAGCGATATTTTCGGTGGTACGAGCGAAACGATGATGCACAGGCCTTACAATATCTGTAACTGATCCAGTCTCTTCATATTTCTTCACAATTTTGCCAATTACTTGCATAGTTGGACGATTATGTAAACCGTAATCTCCTCTTAAAGCACGATATGTGGCTGTGGCAGAATCACCATTTTTGTAGTAGGTTTTTACAATTTTAAGCGATCCATTTTCGCAAATGTCAGACTTCGAACTGAAAAAGAAAGAAATTGTTTTAACAACTCAGTTTGATAGATGTCGAATTCTAGCCCTATACTTTTGAAACCGCGAAATGGATAACCCTTTACAACATATTTCTACTGTGATTGTTTTTATTTTTATTATTTTTTGTTGTTTTTTTTCTGCCTCTCTCTCAGTTTCAGCAACGCAAATAACAATAAGTGCCATTGCCGTTGTTGATATTATCACACTGCGGTAACAGCTGTTATGTACATAGTTACATCCTTCCGTTTCAATTGTTCTATCTATTGTTGATGTTGTTGGTTACTATTATATGTATATCATATGTTCTTATAGGAACACAGATACAAATAGTTGAACACAATATGAGCCGAAATGCGCACCTAACACTACGATACTTGAATATACTTGTAAATATATTCATAAATATACTGGTATGTAGCTACTATAAGTAAAATTTCAACAGATTATTCACAATTGTAAATTGCATAGTATTCTCTTATAAGTACTTACGGAAAATACTTGGCGTATTTTGCATTCTCATGAAATGCGAATTCAACTAAAATAATGAAGCTCTCGACTAGTTTAATGAAACCAAACGCATTGAAACAAATGTGCTGAAGTGGATGCACAGCAAATGCTGTGGTTCGTAAAATTATTTCGAAATGCTGAATATTGATTCAACGGCGAATTCCATGTAAAGTTGCAGCGGTTTTTATAGAACGCATAGATTTAATTTGCTGGACAGTGAGATATTCGTACAAATCCATCATACTCGTTTGTCATTTTTTTTTTTTTTTTTGCTTTCTTCATTAATCATGCAAAAACATGGTGAAGTATCCATCAATCATTGTAATGCTTGTCACCACATTTGAATCAATGGATTTTAATGTAAGTAAGCATCCAGCCTGCATATTGCTACGTAATGGTGATATGTATGTATGAAAAAATATCAGAACATATTACTGCCTAAGGTGGATTCAATTAGAATCGGTAGCAAAGTAGTCAATACATTCTGGCTTTGCCCTGTAACAATCATATTGACATGGTAGATGCATTTCATTTGCTGTAAGACGCAAATTTTGAAATCAATAAAAAATTTATTTTTCTTTTATACACAAAATCAATGTATTTAGTTTGAGCAGATACCAGAACCCGTTTTTCTTCTCACGATGGCAATGACAAACAATTGCGGCATTGTTAGCATATTGCATTCATTGAAATGTAAGCACTTAGAAGATGAAATATCACCATTATCCATTAACAGGTACAATGAAAAAACTACTAAATATTGAATATAAAAGAAAAAAAAAAGATAGTGAAAACCTTAAAGTGATTGTCAAACAAATTTTAATATTTATTAGCATTTTCAAGAATAATTTTTCTTACATATACTTTATTATCGTCCAATAGCTTCACTTTGAAAATCATACAAAAGTAATCATTCTTCAAGAGAACTCACTCTAATATGAAATGTTATGCAAAATCTTATCACGCCCACACACACACACACGCAAATATAACCTACATTGTATATATGCACACAATGCAATGACATCGAAATATAATACTCTCATATTTGCTGCCTATTGCTATTATTGATAGTACCATTATTTTCATTGTAATTGCATACACACTAACTGTGCATATGTAGTATGTGATGTATGATACTTAATTATGTTTGATATGGATTGAATCATGAAGCGAACAATATCTGTCAATACCATTTGTAAGTACAGACAATGAACAACTGTGTGACAACAAGTGTAACACTAAGTATGTAGGTGTACTCGTACTCGTATAGTAAGAAAATGAAACATACGTACACATCGTATATGAATGATTGAATTGTTGTCACCATACAACAAGATTATATACCATCGCCCGGAGAGAGAATAAATACATATATGAAAGGTCATACTCGTATATAAGTTGGTACAATAGATGGTAGTAGGTGTTGAAGCAGCAACCATGTTGGGAATACTAATAATGAAATTGTATGTAACATAATAACTTTATACCTTGATGCATCTGTATATTGCATGTAAGAAAATAAGAGCAATAACAACTACATATCAACCACTCAACAGTTACATATTTTACAATATGCTCTTACTCATCATACTCAGGGTACAAGGTGTACGAAGGTAGGTACTTAATGTCTTATTGGAGATTTAAGCGAATTTAATCAAACCACATTTTCGCAGGTAGGTAGATGGTGTATGGTCATTCAGTTATTCGTCGAGTGGTCAAGTAACTTTGTACTAATATATTGTACATATAATCCCAGGGCAGCCAGAAATCTATATAACTTCATCAAGCAATCTGCGAACATAAGCTTGGAGTAATATGACGCGCAGTAAAGTACTTTAATGTTAAATAAGATGGAGAAACTCGACCATTATGTTTTATAATCAAAGTTTAATCTATTTGTACACAAACATGTCTTAGTTAGAAAATCTCAGTTGAAGAAAAACCACAATTGAAAAATATGAATACCATTAAATAAATAAAAATCTCCTTACAGTCGGCTGGGGCCGACCAAACTATACCCTGCATATGTAGATTTATATATAAAAAGTTTACTCGAATATCCAACTTTTCTTTTATTTCCACTTTTCGAGAAACAATTTTTGCATGTACTACTAATTTACACCCGAAATATGGTTGACTTTGACGAAGTAAAAGGATTTTAAGATAATTCCGAGGCTTAGTATGGGAGCTATATAAAAAGTGGGCGTGGCTTACCACTTTCTAGTAAATCCAATTAATTTTTCAATGTTAATCCACACCTTAAATTTGGTGTCCTACGTTGAATAGTTTCTAAGTTATGGTGGTTAACATTTTTGTTTAATTTCCTCAACTTTGTATGGGAGCCCCAATAAGAAGTGGGCGTGGTACGCAGATTTTTCGCCAGATTATTTCCGACTACGATATTAATTTAAGTGTCAATTATGGTTATTGTAGACATAAGATTGCCTAAGTTACAGCTGTTTCAATTTGTATGGGGGCTACGATAAACACTGGGCGTGGTGCGTCCATTTTCTGTGAGCCTAGTTGCTCGTACAATACTAATCCATACCCTAAGTCTCGTTGTCCTAGGCTAAATGGTTTGTAAGTTATGGAGCTTAAAATTTTAGTTTAATTCACTCGACTTTGTATGGGAGACCCATGAAGGAGTGGGCGTGGCACACTGATTTTCTGCCGGATTTTTGCCGACTACGATATTAATTTAAGTGTCAATTATGGTTATTCTAGACAGAAGATTGCCGAAGTTACAGCTGTTTCAATTTAAAATTTGTATGGGGGCTACGATAAACACTGGGCGTGGTGCGCCCATTTTCTGTGAGCCTAGTTGCTCGTACAATACTAATCCACACCTTAAATCTCGTTATTCTACGCTGAATAGTTTGCAAGTTATAACCGGTAACATTTTTTTTAATTTCCGCAACTTTGTATGGGAGACCCAAAAAGGAGTGGGCGTGACACATTGATTTTCTGCCATATTATTTCCGACTACCGTGTTAATCTAAGTGTCAATTATGGTTATTCTAGACAGAAGATTGTAGAAGTTACAGCAGTTTCAATTTAAAAGAAGTACACACACTTTGTATGGGAGCTACGCTAGAAAGTAGGCGTGGCTCATTCACTTTTGGTGAGGTTATATAGTAGTATAATATAACTCTATGTGCAAAATATTGTTGTCCCAAGCGGTATATTGTGTGAGTTATAGCAAGTTAAAGATTTTGAAAATTTCGAGGTTAGTCGCTTTGAATGCTTGGTGTGGGCGTGGTTATTGACCGATCATGCCCAATATCAATCCCCTCCGTACCCTTGGATCATAGATTACTTATGCCAAATTTCATCGAAATAGCTCAATATTTACTCAAGTTATCGTGCGAACCAGCCAGGTGACAGACAGACGGACGGACGGACGGACGGACGGACATCGTTAAATCGAAAATTTAATCGACGCTGATCACGAATATATATCCATGTCTATATCTCCGGAGATTCCTTCAAGTGGACACAAACATCTGACCGAAATGAATATACCATGCATATTGCATTATGCAGGGTATAAAAAGAGGGTAAAAATATAAATGCTCTCTAAAAAAAAAAATATTCATAAAATATTTTACTTAAGCTTTTATTTGTATTTCTCTGAAGATCAAAGGTTTCGTACAGCAAAGGGATATTTTAGATATAAAATATTTTGTACGATGAACGAATAAATGGATTAAAATATGCTAGCACTTACGTGATGGTGATTGGTAGTCCGAATAGAAATGTCGACAAGCATGATTTCATATTCCTGATGATGGTAACATTATTTTTCTAAATAAATAAAAAATATTTAAAAGTTTAGAGTAAACAAAAGTGATCATAGACTTTTTCAATGTCAAAGTTCTCCCGAAACTCAGTAGTCATCAAATGAAAAAATGAATTTAAAATATAAATAAAATTTAATCAAATGAAAATTTTAGTTTTAGAAACCAAAAAAAAAAAAAAAATTATTGTTGCTTTAATTAACGTCCACCTTGATATTTGGCAATTCTATGAAAAGAGCACTAAGAAAACGTTATGGAAAAATGATGTCATAAGTTTGCTTTTCTTAAAGCTGATGCAAAAGAGCTTTTCGGATTCTACCATACCTATTTATTAATTTATTACTTCTATTGGAAACACTAAAATGTCGTACTATCATTAAAACAGTGAATTCCTCAAATAGGTTGGCTTTAAAAATCAAAATAATTCACTCATATAAATTTATAATTTATTCACTTCACTGATTTCACTACACAAATATAGATAATATGCAATTTTAATAACAAATATCAAATTATGTCAACCAAATATAAAATATGCAATGAAATGACTCCCGGTTGAGTGTATATCGAATTGTTTGGCTGATTGATTTAGTGGATATTAGTCATATATATTATATACATATAGTTTTGAAATTTAAATGTTATTTTGTAATCAGCAACAATGTAAAAATACATATTTTATTGTAACATTGGATACCCAATTGTATGGTAATTGGTACAACATGCTTTATGGTACACTTAGTGTAAATATGATAATTAGAATATATTTAAGGTTGCAGTACACTATACTATGATAAATTATTGGGAAAATTTCTTTTTTGTTTTTATTATTATTATTATTATTTTCTATACTTTTCTCGAGTCTGGGACTTTCAGTTAAAATAAAATTATCAAAAATTTAAAGAACAATCGGTCAATAATGATTCTTATTTGAGAGAAAGGATGAATCAACTAGAATGCTGAACATGTCACGTATTTTAACTATAGCATGGTATAATTATAATCACACTTGAATCAATCGACTCAACGTAATATAATCATAAAGTAAATTTCAACACATTTTTCTTTGTAAATAATGAACTCCTATCTCGAACTATGTTAACACGCAGCTTAGAATAGGATGTGTACAATTTGAGGTGATGACATTTGGTATATGAGACACTTGTACAAGCTTGAAAGCGTATATAAGAATTATGTTGATAACTAATGAAGGTGGCGGAACATTTTCTATTGCATTGTCAATACACTCTAATACTCATAAGTGTAACTACCAATGAACTTTCTGCCAGCAATTGCGTTTAGTCCATTTCCTTTGGTTTTACTTTTTTATCTCACGTTTATTATTGTTTATATTGTCGTTGAAATTGTAACTACATATAAGCAGCACGTGCTGATATAACGAAGGAATACACAAAGGAATAGACCATATATACAATATTATGTATGTACGTAAGTAGCAGAAATAATTATAAATAAATTATACATATTAGAAAAGCTCATCTTATTGAAATGGAAAATGTATATCGAAGGATATAGAAAAAATCTCCTTACAGTCGGCTGGGGCCGACCAAACTATACCCTGCATATGTAGATTTATATATAAAAAGTTTACTCGAATATCCAACTTTTCTTTTATTTCCACTTTTCGAGAAACAATTTTTGCATATACTACTAATTTACACCCGAAATATGGTTGACTTTGACGAAGTAAAAAGATTTTAAGATAATTTCGAGGATTAGTATGGGAGCTACATAAAAAGTGGGCGTGGCTTACCACTTTCTAGAAAATCCAATTAATTTTTCAATGTTAATCCACACCTTAAATTTGGTGTCCTACGTTGAATAGTTTCTAAGTTATGGTGCTTAACATTTTTGTTTAATTTCCTCAACTTTTTATGGGAGCCCCAATAAGAAGTGGGCGTGGTACACTGATTTTCTGCCATATTATTTCCGACTACCATATTAATCTAAGTGTCAATTATGGTTATTGTAGACATAAGATTGCCTAAGTTACAGCTGTTTCAATTTAAAATTTGTATGGGGGCTACGATAAACACTGGGCGTGGTGCGCCCATTTTCTGTGAGCCTAGTTGCTCGTACAATACTAATCCATACCCTAAGTCTCGTTGTCCTAGGCTAAATGGTTTGTAAGCTATGGAGCTTAAAATTTTAGTTTAATTCACTCGACTTTGTATGGGAGACCCATGAAGGAGTGGGCGTGGCGCATTGATTTTCTGCCATATTATTTCTGACTACCGTGTTAATCTAAGTGTCAATTATAGTTATTCTAGACAGAAGATTGTAGAAGTTACAGCAGTTTCAATTTAAAAGAAGTACAGACACTTTGTATGGGAGCTACGCTAGAAAGTAGGCGTGGCTCACCCACTTTTGGCGAGGTTATATAGTAGTATAATGTAACTCTATGAGCGAAATATTGTTGTCCCAGGTGGTATATTATGTGAGTTATAGCAAGTTAAAGATTTTGAAAATTTCGAGGTTAGTCGCTTTGAATGCTTGGTGTGGGCGTGGTTATTGACCGATCATGCCCAATATCAATCCCCTCCGTACCCTTGGATCATAGATTACTTATGCCAAATTTCATCGAAATAGCTCAATATTTACTCAAGTTATCGTGCGAACCAGCCAGGTGACAGACAGACGGACGGACGGACGGACGGACGGACGGACGGACAGACGGACGGACGGACATCGTTAAATCGAAAATTTAATCGACGCTGATCACGAATATATATCTATGTCTATATCTCCGGAGATTCCTTCAAGTGGACACAAACATCTGACCGAAATGAATATACCATGCATATTGCATTATGCAGGGTATAAAAATATGATCTTATTTTACATTTCATTTCATAATAAACTCATGTATGTATATTTATCATATCCATATAATAAACAATTTGGACTTTAACGCTACATTTACATATAACTAAGGTACACTGTATACACATTTGTAGATGGATATAAGAATGTAATTAATACGTGTCGAAGTTCTTCTCATTGTTTTCTATAACACTTTTAAACACTTCTCGAATTAATTTTAATCTGATTTGTTATAAGTTTTTAGTAAAAGTAATTTAGATTTTTTCGAAAAATCCCTAACACATATAAAAAGTTCTAAAAATACCCATATGGGACAATACATATAAAAAAGGCCTAAATTAACCCATACCGGTGGTAGCTAGAGGGTTAAGATGTTGGGAGAAAATAATCCTTGGAAAATGCTAATATAGATTTCCGAAGACAAGAACTTTTCTAAATATAATTTTACAAATGATTTTTCAAATTCTATGATTTTACTTTTAACCGAAAAAGCCAAATTTTAAACCACTGTAAAAAAGTGTGACGTATTGGAGCAGAAAGGAAATGTACTTATATTCTTAATTCATTTTTTACATATTACCTATAATCCATACAAGATATTTGTCTTTGGTGTCCCTTTTTGAATTTTTCTAGAGAATATTTTTGTGGAAGACTTTAACCCTTGACTTCCTCCCAAGTGTTGACTTTTAGTGGATGTTTCGCAATAAGGTAGTTACAGGGTTAAAATGTTCCGAGACAATAATCCTCGGAAAATGTGAATATAGGTCTTAGAAGACAAGAACGTTCCTAAATATAATTTTATAAATGATTTTTCAAATTCTATAATTCTACTTTTGACCGAAAAAATCTAATTTTAAATCACTGTAAACAAATATTGTGACGTAGTGGAGCAGAAATGGATCAGGGTTTTTATTAATGTAGTCAAATGCTATTGCCCCCGAGACAATGACTCTCAAATTATGTCATAGCGTATTAAATTTAAAGTTTAAAGAAAATATTTTCATAATTACATTTAATAATACATTTAAACTATTTTATGATATCTATTGAATATATTTGGATATCCGATTCATGACTCGGCTCTTTTTACTCAATAGGAATTTCTTTTGAAGATTAAAAATTTGATGTCCTGAATGTAAAGCTCTTCCTCAAGACTCTACTTCCAAACGCTAAATACCTCTATAGGATTACTACAAAATATTATACTTTAGACTATATTTCGTACGACAGGGTATTCGATGCTCTTCTTTTCTTTTTTCAAAATACTTATCTTTTATGTAGGTACTTGTAAATATTTAATATATAAAGAGTTGATAAAATCTTTAATGGATTTTCTACATTATGTAGGAAGGCAGGTAGCTTTGTAGGACTATTATATTATACATACATATATGAAGTATAATAATAAGCTTGTGCGAGTTTGAATTATAATTATATACATATGAATATATTGAATTTTTAACGCTACTTTAATTATTGTCATTTCGCACATACACTAGCACAAATTAATAGCTAACTTAATTAGGTTCAAATGTTCTACCTACAGGTATTAAAAACATATGGGTATAAAGTATATTTTTTATTAAATAGTACATTAAATACTAAAGCTTTTAATTCATGTACTCAAAGACACTTAAAGGTACTTAACTTTGGAACTACTTAACACTATTATGTACCTATGTAATTTTGTAGCAAAATAACTACTTACGACTAAATGTTTTTGTATATGTAGAGTGAAAGGTATTATTAGGTACTCTTATTCACCAATAACTACAAAATATATGGATAAAGGTGTTGTGTTGGCAATATAACTACAAAACCGGATAATTTTAAATGTTCACCAGTAATTTATATATACTTATATTTCTGGCTACCTGGCTTAAGATGTACCTATGTACATGTGCACACAAATGTACATAAAAATGGTGATATGGAGGAATTGAACGATTTTCTCAATCATATTTAAACAGCAGGTTATCAAAAGCAGAAATGGTATAATAATATGTATATATATATATATTGTACATACTTACATAAGTATGACTAGTAAACGAAGAGACGAATTAGCTACATTAATCATTATTCTAATTAACAGCGACCGAAATAATAACCTTTTCATGACTGCATTTATTATTAATTAACAGTGTTGCCATGTATTTAGTTTGATGTAGTTGATTAATTTTGAAATTGGTTCAAACTATACAATCTTTATCAAAACTACATTTTTCTTGAGAGTTTAAAGCCCATCTATATTGCCATGTAAACATTTTCTTAGTTTTAAGTAAGAAATTATTAACTATATTTTGACAAAAATTAATAGTAGTATGAAAATATATCTAATTGATGCATCTTCAAAGCCTCCGTGAGCATTTTAGGGTTAAGCAAATGTTATACATCATTCAAGAAATGCTTTATTGAAAATATTGGTATCAAAAGTATACACAAATACGCATACTCGCATAATCCAATTTAAATACCTCAACAAATTATCAATTAAGCAAACTCATCGAATATTGGAACACCACATACATATGTATATACACACATGTATCCCTTGGAACACTCTTAGGTATAACAAAACTTACATGGTCTCTGTGAAGAAAGGATGACTTTTATTTATTAAGTATATCCACAAAAAATTTAATTTATCTATAATTATTTTTTAAGTGTTCAACTGCACTGCACTGCAAAGCATATTAAATACTATGCTACTGTCATGAGCTTGATATTTGTTGAACGTAAGTTAGCGTAATGAATCATTCGAATACTTAAATGTTTGAGTGATTCATAAGAAAATCAATTTGGTAACACTGCTCAACAACATAAACCATTCAACTGGTTAGAAGATTTAAATGTATTGATTGCATGATGTAAAAGTACGATGACATCTAAATGTTATATGACAAAATTCATGTACGATATCTTGTTATGAACTTTAACCTTATTCTACATATACATACTACCTACTACAAAAAATTCAACTTGTTTGATATATACTTATACGTATGCATGTTTATAAACATACAAATATATGTATATATATACATACGTGGGTGCCGTAGCTCAGTGGTTAGTGTGTTCGCCTTCTGATCTGTAGGTCGTGGTTCAATCCCCGGCTGATGCATAACAAATTTAATATCGATAAGATTTTTCTTTCGAATGGTACCCACCTGTCGGCAAGAAATTGGCAATTCTTCCGACAGTAACAACTTGCCATGAAAAGCTTCTAAAAGAACTCTGTGACAAAGCTCAGAAAAAGTGATGTCACAAGTGTTCTGCCGTTCGGAACCGGATAAAATAAGTAGGTCCCTTCTAATACTGTCTAAATTGAAGACACACAACAGTAATGGAAGAGAAGCTCGGCCAATGAGCCCTTTGGGGCTTTAAGTGCCACATATTTATTTTTTTTTTTATACATACGTAATGTATATGTATGTTACATTGAATTTGTAGATAATGATGCTCACATTTGTATACCTCAATGGAAGGAGTTCAATCTTCTGCTCTTGTGTTCTACGTTCATATTTATGTAGAATTTAGTTTATGTTTTCTTTTATTAATTTTTTTTCTTTTTTTTCGAATGACTAAAAATGTAATGTAATGTAATGTATATAATTGGCAGTAGAAAGTGAACAAGTTAAGCATTTTATGTACATATATACATACAATACATATTGGTAAGGTTTGTGATTAAAGCAGTGTCTTTTTCAAGTAATTGTAAAACATACGAGTGCAATTGTATACATTTGAGTGACTCTGTCTGTATACAACATGTATATGAATGATATCTGTGCACGAATGTGTCCTTATAATGGAGTTCAAATCTGTGGTTTTAACAAGGAGATCTTTTTTTTCACTTTTTTTAACTCTCGGCACAATATTTTTAACTTCATTTTTTTAGGTTTTTATATCCAACGTCGTTCAGTTGAATTTCCACATATGTAAGGTATGTAATATGTAATAATTTTTCAATATAATTTATTATGAACATTGTGTACATAAAGTTGTGTAGATTTAGAACGATGAATGGATGGTATTTTCTAAATTTCACACGTACACTATTCTACTCGTTTTTGAAAAAAAAAAAACAAACGCGGCTGTAAGTTAAACTCTAGACATGAATTTTAAAGTACAAAAAACTTTGAAAACTTGGAACTGTCACATTTTGTTGCCAGAGGTTTGATTTACCAATATTTTTACGAATTAAAATAATAATCAAGTGTGATTAAATTGATATAGAAAAAATTAATATATGTAACTAATGCAAATGTAGCGCAATTTTTAAATAAATTTTCTTTGCACATTTAATTTAATATTGATATATTAATATATTTTTTTTTTTAATTATTTGCATGCACTAATACTATTCTCGACCGAAAAATTAATTTTTCACTATGAATTCGCTCAACTTTAATACGAAATAATGTTATATATTCAATTTCATCATGAAATCAAAAAAAAAAATTTTTTTCCAATATATTTTCTTGTATTTTTCAATCCACAACATACGAACATGTTATAAAATAAAAAATCTAAAATATGAAAAGTAGATTTATCTTGTTTTGCCGCATTACACCTAAAATGTGGTTTTATACTAGGTTTAGTTGCAAATGGAATTTACTTATTTTTTTTTTTTATTTTCATAATAAATTTATACTATTTTCAAGCACCGACGATTGTTTCGAGTTGCAGCGCTTTTACATATTTTTCTTTAAACCACTACAATACATATTGTGTCTGTGTGTGTGTGTGTGTGCGTGTTGCATGCTTTTAGTCGATTACAATCTATCGAATATAAATACAAGATGTTGTAAACATTGTAAAATAACTACGAGTATATAGAATTACATACATGCATTGCCATTTGCGTTATATAGAATACTTGTGGCAGTGTATGAAATGTACATACACCTTTACATAAATGCATATAGTTGATATTATATTCAACTAATGTACTTTGCTATAATCCATTAAGAGTATAGGCACAATCACTGGTTTGCATTGTATCTACATTTATTTCAACCTTGACCGCAAATATTATACACATATTACATTTCTCTGTTGACTCAGGTGCGGCTTTATATAGTATTCACATATATTTTTCAAAGGCACCTGCTTCAAATGTCTTAAAAACGTTCAACTATTTCTTTAGAATACCAAGCAATGTTAGTAATATGATTTACAAGTGTGTATTTTTCATTATATTCTCATAAATTTTCTTACTAAATACTACTAAATACTAAATATTTTTAGAAATCTTTTGCTTCCTAATACAAAATATTTTTACTGTAATTGCAAGTGAAATTCTCATATAATTAGAAGTGCACATATTGATTTTAATTTACTTACTTACTTACTTACTTATGTGGCCATAACAACCGAATATCGATTTAGGCCGAAAATAACATGCTTCGCCAGCCATCTCTGTTCTTCGCTAGTTGACGCCAGTTAGAAATTCCAAGCGCCGTCAGGTTCTCCAGTACTTGGTCTTTCCATCGGAGGTTTGGTCTTCCTCTTCTGCGTCGTCCTCCAGCGGGTTCCGAATATAACACCTTCTTAGCTGGAGCGTGTTCTTCCATTCGCTCGACATGACCTAGCCAGCGCAGCCGCTGGATTTTGATGCACTTTACTATGTCAATATCGGCATACAGCTCGTACAGCTCATGGTTGTGCCTTATTCGGTACTCGCCACCAACGCAAATAGGTCCAAAGATCTTGCGTAGGACTTTTCTCTCGAAAACTCCAAGCATTCGCTCATCCGAGGTGGAAATTGTCCAGGTTTCAGCGCCATATGTTAGGACGGGCATGATGAGAGACTTGTAGAGTGTAGTTTTCGTTCTTCGTTCTTACTCAGCCCAAAGTAACACCTGTTAGCAAGAGTTTTCCTACGCATGATCTCCAAGCTGACTTCATTACTGCTGTTAATGCTGGTTCCAAGATAGACAAAGTCCCTTACTACTTCAAAAGCTCAGTTGTCAACATGCCGGGACTCTTTGTTTGTTGACACTAGATACTTCGTCTTGCCCTCGTTCACCGCGAGACCCATCCGACGCGACTCTCTTTCCAACTCTGAGAATGCTGCGCTGACTGCTCGCGTGTTCATGCCGATTATGTCAATATCGTCGGCATACGCCAACAGCATGACACTTTTGTTGAAGATAGTGCCATTATGTCGTAGATTAGCAGATCATATTATTTTCTCCATAATAAGATTGAAGAAGTCGCACGATCACGAATCACCTTGTCTGAAACCCCGTTCGGTATTAAACGGTGCGGAGAGGTCCTTACAATTTTCACCGCACAACGAGAGTTATGCAGTGTCATTCTACAAATTCGAATGAGCTTTGCAGGAATACCGAACTCAGACATTGTTGCGTAGAGGTAATCCCTTACCGGACTGTCGAAAGCGGTAGTTGGCGCAAATTGTGGGGTCTCCTTTTTTATGTACAGGACAGAGAACACTGAGACTCTGAGCCACTGAGGGTGAGCAGCTCATCGCCTCCGGTCTTAAACAACTCGGCAGGCAGGCCATCAGCACCTGCAGCTTTGTTGTTCTTCAGCCTTAAAATGGCCGTTTCAACCTCGTCATAGTCGGGTGGTGGAACATCAACACCATCATCTGTAATTGGCGTTATCGGGCAATCTCCTCCACTGGCGGAATTGTTCGTAGCATCGCCATTCAGTAACGTGGAGAAGTGTTCCCTCCATAGGCTCAGTACACTCTGATTTTAATTTACTGATGGATATATCTCTAATTTTTATATTTTTCCCCCCTATTTTCAAATTTTAATTAATGCATATTACTATGTAATTAAATCACTTCAGTTTGCCTTTAAACAATTTACTTTCAATTTACAAGTTTGTTTCCATAGATATGTAAAGTGAAGCAAAGCACTTTTTTAAATTAAATTTCACTATTTCCTTTTCCATATCTCTTTCTTCTTTATTTTCTATTCATATTCTTATTTACCATATTGCATTCTGTTGCATGCTTTTAAGTAATAAAGAAAGAAAATATTGATAATAGCAAAACAGACAGGAATAACATATTTGTTGTATGAATGAATGTAATAAGTAAATTGCATAGCTTTAGCATTAAGTATTTTTTAAATTTTTTATTTTTATTAGGTACTACACCTGTACGCCCTCTTACATTAAATTGTTACTCATTAATTGTTGTTGTTGGTTTTGGTGCAATTAATATATATGTGTAAATGACTCGCAATAAAGTTGCCAACACAGTCAACAACAGAAGCTTGCATAATTAATTATCCATCCATTAGAAATGTTTTATTATACCCTGCATAATGCAATATGCATGGTATATTCATTTCGGTCAGATGTTTGTGTCCACTTGAAGGAATCTACGGAGATATAGACATGGATATATATTCGTGATCAGCGTCGATTAAATTTTCGATTTAACGATGTCCGTCCGTCCGTCCGTCCGTCCGTCCGTCCGTCTGTCTGTCACCTGGCTGGTTCGCACGATAACTTGAGTAAATATTGAGCTATTTCGATGAAATTTGGCATAAGTAATCTATGATCCAAGGGTACGGAGGGGATTGATATTGGGCATGATCGGTCAATAACCACGCCCACACCAAGCATTCAAAGCGACTAACCTCGAAATTTTCAAAATCTTTAACTTGCTATAACTCACATAATATACCACTTGGGACAACAATATTTGGCACATAGACTTATATTATACCACTATATAACCTCGCCAAAAGTGGTTGAGCCACGACTACTTTTTAGTGTAGCTCTCATACAAAGTGTCTGTACCTCTTTTAAATTGAAACTGCTGTAACTTCTACAATCTTCTGTCTAGAATAACCATAATTCACACTTAGATTAACACGGTAGTCGGAAATAATATGGAAGAAAATCAATGTGCCACGCCCACTCCTTTTTGGGTCTCCCATACAAAGTTGCGGAAATTAAAAAAAATGTTACCGGTTATAACTTGCAAACTATTCAGTGTAGAATAACGAGATTTAAGGTGTAGATTAGTATTGTACGAGCAACTAGGCTCACAGAAAATGAGCGCACCACGCCCAGTGTTTATCGTAGCCCCCATACAAATTTTAAATTGAAACAGCTGTAACTTCGGAAATCTTCTGTCTAGAATAACCATAATTGACACTTAAATTAATATCGTAGTCGGCAAAAATCTGGCAGAAAATCAGTGTGCCACGCCCACTCCTTCATGGGTCTCGCATACAAAGTCGAGTGAATTAAACTAAAATTTTAAGCTCCATAGCTTACAAACCATTTAGCCTAGGACAACGAGACTTAGGGTATGGATTAGTATTGTACGAGCAACTAGGCTCACAGAAAATGGGCGCACCACGCCCAGTGTTTATCGTAGCCCCCATACAAATTTTAAATTGAAACAGCTGTAACTTCGGCAATCTTCTGCCTAAAATAACCATAATTGACACTTAGATTAATATCGTAGTCGGAAATAATCTGGCGAAAAATCAGCGTACCACACCCACTTCTTATTGGGGCTCCCAATGGTTGAGGAAATTAAACAAAAATGTTAACCACCATAACTTAGAAACTATTCAACGTAGGACACCAAATTTCAGGTGTGGATTAACATTGAAAAATTAATTGGATTTACTAGAAAGTGGTAAGCCACGCCCACTTTTTATATAGCTCCCATACTAAGCCTCGGAATTATCTTAAAATCCTTTTACTTCGTCAAAGTCAACCATATTTCGGGTGTAAATTAGTAGTATATGCAAAAATTGTTTCTCGAAAAGTGGAAATAAAAGAAAAGTTGGATATTCGAGTAAACTTTTTATATACAAATCTACATATGCAGGGTATAGTTTGGTCGGCCCCAGCCGACTGTAAGGAGATTTTTTTTCATTGTGGTTTTTGTTGTGTTGTTGTTTTTTTTATTTTTATTATTCTTTTTATAAACTTTGTAAATATAGTCTTTATTATTTATATAATTTACATCATTTTATTCTTTATAAATATTCTGCTGGAGGGCAGATTCATGTTAAAGTAAATTACATTGTATTTCATTACGTCAAATAAAATTTATTTCTTACAATTTGTTGTGTGAAATATTTTTTATATACCAATGAGAAAAAAATTTGGGGAATTGTTTTCGAAAAAACTTAGATTTTACAAATATTTTATAAATAATTTTAATTTTTATGTGTAATTTTAAGATAATTAAAAAAATTGTTATATAATTTTATATATCAGTAACGAGTTGTTAAATTGTTTTTTATGATGATATCAATATCGATAAGAAATATAGAAAATCGATCGTATTATTTTGATTGAAAATTTCAATTTTCACCTTGAGCCTTATGTGGATATCAACGACAAAAACGTTATAATTTATTATATTCACAAGAATAAGTTCTATTACATATATGTAGCAATTTTTAATTTCTTTTTCTCAGGATGTCGTATTCTACATTCGGAGGGCTTAGATTCATAGTGGAGTAAGTCAGAATTTTATTAATTTGAATTTAATTCAGGAAAATCTGTATAATTTGATTTAAGCCACTACGAAGCTTAGTACCCAGTTGTTAGTTGTTCCTTTCTATTAAAATATAATAGTTTTATAATATTGTAAATTATCTTCAAAAGAAAAATAAAATTGCAGTAGAATTCGACTTATTGGAAAGAAAATTCTGTCAGCCTTCAGAATCAGTAATAATATTGGAAAAATAGCAGTATTTTTTCGGGTATATCAAAAATTAAGAAATTAGATGCATTAGACAAAATTCGGATAATACATAAAATACACAATTTCTTCTAATTTTTATTTAGCTTTATAAAGGGTTCTCCATTAGGGACATAACAATTTCGTATCTTTATATGAACGCACCCTTAAACTTTTTTAATCAACTATCAAAGTCAAAACGTTAGTTAAAGTCAACATTTTTATCATGGTAAAGTTCACGAACCAGCAACGTTTGGAAATTATTAAAAATTACTATCGAAATTCTAAGTCGGTGGTCGCAACTTTAAGAGCGAAAAATCATCTTCAGCGATGAAGCTTATTTCTGGCTCAATGGCATTGTCAATAAGCAAAATCTGCGTTATTGGTCAGCAACAAACCCACAAGTGCTTTTTGAGACACCGTTACACCCGCAAAAAGTTACTGTTTGATGCGGTTTTCATGCCGGAGGTGTGATTGGGCCGTATTTTTTCGTGGATGAAAACGACCGTCATGTTACCGTCAATGGAGAGCGCTATCGTGCTTGACATCAGTGATATGTGGTTTTAACAAGACGGTGCCACTAGCCACACAGCACACGTCACAATCGATTTATTGCAAGGCAAATTCGGTGAACGTATTATCTCGAGAAATGGTCCGGTCGATTGGCCGCCTCTTTCATGCGATCTAACACCATTGGATTTCTTTTTATAGGGCTTTATCAAGTCACTGGCCTATGCCAACAGGCCAGCAACTTTAGACGAGCTCAAAGATAACATCCAACGCGAATTTGCCAACGTTCCGGTCGAAATGTGTGCTAGAGTGGTGGAAAATTGGGTCCAAAGAATCGACCGCTGTAAACGTGGTGGTCATATGACCGAAATCGAATTTCATTCATAAAATGTAATGCTTGCAACATATCTACAATAAATTTCAACTCAATATCTCAAATATTTCTGTGTTTTATTAATAGATAAAATTGTTATGTCCCTAATGGAAAACCCTTTATCTGTATTGGCTCCGAAAAACATTAACCAACCTTCTTTACCAGTATTCTTCAGCATGATAAATTTCAACACTATTTGGAAGTGCCCTATTTATACTATCCGATTCTAGATGACAGAACTCTTATGACATTTCCCTTCCTAGACTTTACCATAAAATTCTATCAGTAAAATATTCAAAGACAAATTTTTACTGTCGGATTAATTTTAATACAACATCTTATATCTCTTAAGCAAAATTTGGTTTGTGAATATTTGTATGCTGTAATTTCTTCACTCATACTTCACTCATATTCAATTATATTATAGGCACTATAATTTTATGAATATGATGTATCATTTCACCATATACATACAATAATATATTGTTGCAACCATAATGTTGCGAGTGAATTTTAGAGTAGGTGCACAACATTTTATGCATATTTTAATTAAAATTTTATGTAAATATATATTTTACAACAATGTCCAACGTCAATATAAACAATTTATATTAAAATTCTTATTCACATTCTCATGTCTCTTGTGGTCTTGACTAACAAGTTACTTTTCACATGTTCGCCATGCATATGCATGCATGATCGCCAACATTATTGCAATTATGTAAAATTTTATATTAACGTAAATATATTCATATTTACATTGTTCAATAGCTACTATTTAATTAAAGTGCGTGTAATTTCTTTCAATTATGAATTGACTACGTACAATAACTAATTTTATCAGGTTTAATAAAAAAATATTTTTTAAAGTGAATGAAATGTTGATGTTCATAACGATTTTTACAATTTTCAAATATTTTGCATAGATAAAATATCCAAAAAACTTATTCTTAGTAGTAATTTCACATGCGCACACACTGAGAAGCTGCTATTTACTTTGATTTTTCCTTATCTGAAAAGTATGCAACGAATAGTTCGACGTATATTTTTGTTGTTGTATTTATCCCAAAATTCTTGCCTTCAGTATAAACACCTTCAGCAGCTTTCGTGCATACAAACAAGATATTGCAATTTACCCTAAAAGCATTCCCGTTCAAAAACCATTAAAATCATGATTTTCTATTTACACATATATATGTGTAGCGCCTGAAAGCAAGCAAATATACACAAAAGTTTCTTGTCATACATATTTTATATTTACTATACCCTAATGAAAAATGCCGCAAGTGAGAGAGTAAACTAAAAAAAAAAAAAAGTGAAAATATTTAGTGCATCTTTGTTGAGGGTCTTTCAAGAATACAGAGCTATACTTCAATCGGTAGCAGCAGCAGCAGCAGAATGAACAAGGTTGTTCGTCAAAAATTTCTCTTCATTATACGTTATATACGCGTGTAAAATAATGTAGAGCAACGGAAATTTTCACTGCGAAAAATTTACCAAAAAAAAAAAACATTTTGCTAGAAAAAGAAAGTAGGAAAACACATTTTCAAACAAATTAAATGACAAAATGTATGTGGGAACATCATTCACCATGCATCAAATGTAATAATAAACAAGAATATCATATACTATCTACCTACAAATATTCGAGTATATGCAGCCTTAGACATGAACCTTAACACAACAAATACAAAAAAAAAAGAAATATGAGTGAAAAATGAGAGCATGTTTCGTTATGAGTATGAAAACCACACATACATTTAGAAATATATATTACCGCATATTCATGTGTGCATAAATGTGTCGTAACAAATTTTAATGTGTCGCTTAAATACCGGAAAATAGAAAATGTTGTTTGTATGTGTTTATAGTGTAAATATAGGTGTAATGTAATGGTTATGTACGAAAATGTAAATATACTTAAAAGCTAAATATCACTTTAATGTGTTATATTACGGTTTATGTGTCATATTCATATACTGGATTGACTTGTTAATGGGATTATAACATTTTGGGATATTTTTTATAAAGAAGTTATTCAATTTATTATTTTTATTTTTTATTTTTTAATGATATGATAGTAAGTTTTATGAAAGGTTGACTCTTGTAGTTTATGGAGAGATGATTTATCTGACCAAATCAAATCTTAAGTGTCGTATACTATAGAACTATTGAGCTGAAAACTATTGAGCTAATTTGGGAAAGAAGAAGATTGATTGAAAATTATAACAACTTCCCATATGAAAGTAGGTTCTTGAATGTAGGTTTTTCTCACTTTACTTATGAAAATATAGAGCTATGGGACGAAAACTTTGGTCTGCAATTTTACTCTCATCACAGATTACATAAATTAACAAATAGGTGAAATCACATGAAAATCACACATATCTCCCATACAAAAGTCTCTTCTTGACTGTGATTTATTCAAGCTTAACACTAAAATATAAAGCCATAGAGCAAAAACTTGGTGCACAAGTTTATTTTCAGCACAGAAAAAGATCCCATAAAAAAGAAATAAATAAATATGTGGCACTTAAAGCCCCAAAGGGCTCATTGGCCGAGCTTCTCTTCCATTACTGTTGTGCGTGTTAAATTGTGGACAGTATTAGAAGGGACCTACTTATTTTAGCCGGTTCCGAACGGCAGAACCCTTGTGGCATCACTTTTTCTGAGCTTTGTCACAGAGTTCTTTAAGAAGCCATTTCAGGGCAATTCTTCTGGCAGTTGTTACTATCAGAAGAATTGCCAATTGCTTGCCGACAGGTGGGTACCGTTCGAAAGAAGAAACTTTTCCATGGCAAATTGTTACTGCCGGAAGAATAGCCAATTACTTGTCGACAAAATGTTATTCCCAGAGTTGTCAATTTATCTAAATTTTGGAAGTTCCATTAAACACATAAAGAATAATTTAATACACATAACATACGTACATTTGCTCACACTATGTACGAATATATTGAAAGAAGAAGCAACATTATCGCATTAAATTAATAAATTATTAAATATGCACATACATATATCAAATTTGAGACAATCAGGATGTTCAAGGTCAATTTTTTATTTATTTGCTTTTAAGTGATCACACTCACATAAACACAGGCATTATCAACAATAAATGGAGGTCATATAAATAATGTATTCTTTTGCTTTGCCATTGTTTAGTTACTTTTGAAAATTTTTCTTAAGAATTTTTTAACTAAATAGATGCATACATATATGTATGTGTAGATACTCTCACTTGCTTAAGTATTAGATATATTCTTGAGCATTTCAACAAATTCAACAGACACATCTCATCACCCATGACGAACGTACAGTAGATTTGTACGTGAGTGAGGTTGCTTACGTGCCTGACCATATTGGCCACGTGGTCTTGTTATATATTTTTTTTTTTATTCTGCGCTTGATATACAGTTTTACAAACAAATTGACATCTTTATGATATTATGAATTCTCAACCATGCTTCATGCTTGTTTTGTATGTATTTCGTTTTTTGTATAAATAATTTGTTGTTTGTTTTTAATTGAATGATGTGGTGGTGGTGATGGAAAGTGTTTTTCTTAGAAACACCTCAAGTAAAATCATCACCATTTTTTTGTGTTTATGTTCATCTGCATTATCACTGTTTAAAGATAATTTTATGTATACTTTTCTATTCTTCACTTTCATCGATTTCTTATTTTTGTTTAGTATATAAATATTTTGCTTTATCCAATTATTACCTTTACCTACATTGCCTGTCTGTTAAATCATATATAATGTGCACGCAGACAACATCATGCTCATCATTCATAAAAAAAAAAAAAAAACAAATCATATTGTATTCAAAAGCGTCTCTTGCACTTTGACAATATTTTGTATTTATGTTCATATCTCTCCCTGACTCAAGCTAATAAGATAATGAAGCGAAAACATCACACAATTTACCAGTCCCATAAATACTACATACCTACAGCTTTCATGGGAATTTATTTAAACGTGTTGAATAATAATGATGACAATATTCAACACGAGACAATATTCCATAATACCTACTTATTGGCAAATACAAAAGACTGCTTACACAAAATCCAAATAAATACTACTACTTCAAGAAGCATTAGCCAAAAAGAAAGAAATTGTTACAATCAATGGTTTTGTTGTTGTTTTTAAGTTTTTCGTCTCGTTTCTTTTTATTCGTGTAATACACTTCCTTGTGTTGTGTATGAATCACAAATTGACCATAAAAATTGTTGCCTACTTGGCAAAGGGATTTATCGGATTGGTGATGGTGGTAATGGACAACTCTATTATCTATACTATTTACTACTTAATACTACGAGTATCAATATGAAAATATATAATTCAAATATATGAGCAGTAGTGTTGAAAAGTCTGGAATATCTAGACTTCTAGAATACCAAAATTCTGTCGCATCGTAAACGGAATCGATAATGAAACAGACGACGTTATGCGTTAAAAGTCAAGGAACTAACCTCTGAGGAGCTTAATTCATCTTTTGCATAAATTCTATCATATAAATTCTACAAAAATAGAATTATGGCATTATTAAATTAAATAAGATCAAAAAAGTGATCGAACTTCTAAATATGAAAGTCGCTTTTTATTGCAACTTTGTACTCAAATGTATAATCAATCTAATATGCATATATCGTATTCATAGAATTTGTTAGTGTCATTCCTAGAACTTTTTAAATAAAGACAAAAGTGCTGCCTTGAATCGATATTAAATACATTAAACGTTGGCATCAGGATAAAAATCGCTTTATGCATTGGTAGCAAAAGCCTGTATATGTACATAGTTTGTCCTACATCTGTTTCTCTACTACAATAAATATATGTAGTATGAACCAATACTTAGGGGAAGAAATCGGATTATGTAGATACATGAGGCATTTTATAGGTAGGTTTGCATTTTGTTCGGCTGTAAGTTGAATCTTATGACATCGCATTCAAATATATTGCTTCGACTTACTTTAGTTTGCCTTTGGGCCGTACATATTATGGATGATAGTCCGACAAATAGATAGACAGACAACTTACAATAGAATAGGAGGACATTCATAGAAACCAGCAGATATTCAAAGAAACTATTATATGAATTACTCTCTCTTTGAGACGTGTAAAGAACAAGGAAGACAATATTTTGAAATGGAAAACGATTTCCTTAAGCGAAATATTACTAGCGAGTAAAACGGGTAAGAAAAATGAAAAAAGGAAAAATCTTTCAAGTCTTCAATCTTTCTTATCCCGTGCTTTTCGTTACCCTCTACTCCCATTTCATTGTGTATGCCTGTTTATTGCCTTTTATTTTCATTGTTGCTTTTTGTACTTTTGATGCTGATGCTTATGGCATTTATTGAACGACAACGAACAACCGAAATGTGTAGTGTAACATTTCTTTTTTTTTTTTTTGTATGTTAAAGTAACTTTAATTTTGGGTCCAATCGAAATGGGTGGATTGCTTTTTGTGCTGTTTTTGCTGCAAGGCTTTGGCAATGAAATAAATTGAAAATGGCAAAAAAAAAAAAGAATTAAAAAAGAAGTGGCCAATCATAAAATGAAATTAACAAAAAATTAAATTAAATATTTCACTTCAAATACGATCGGCTTTCTCGTTGTCTTCTTCTATACCTCTCTCCTCCTCTCTCTCTGTGTCACTATACAGGGTTATATCACTTGACGGAGACATAAGCAATTTTAAACATCGACAAGAATTATTGTGCAATAATCCGTATGGGTACCGTAACTCAGTGGGTAGTGTGTTGACCTTCTGATCTATAGGTCGTGGTTCAATCCCCGGCTGATGCATAACAAATTTAATATCGAAAAGATTTTTCTTTCGAACGGTACCCACCTGTCAGCAAGCAATTGGCAATTCTTCCGACAGTAACAACTTGCCATGAAAAAGCTTCTTAAAGAACTCTGTGACAAAGCTCAGAAAAAGTGATGTCACAAGGGTTCTGCCATTCGGAACCGGCTAAAATATGTAGGTCCCTTCTAATACTGTCCAAAAATTTAACACGCACAACAGTAATGGAAGAGAAGCTCAACCAATGAGCCCTCGGGGCTTTAAGTGCCACATATTTATTTTTATTTTATAATCCGTATAGGAGAATTTCCCCCCAAATCATTGCAGCTCGGAAATTTTCAAAGCGTTCACCTATATCATCATCCTGTGTAGAACTTTATGACGAGATTTTGTTATTTTTTCATTTAATTTTTCATCTATGCAAATAATTTTGCACCAGAAATCACCCTCTGTGCTATTCAGAATCGGGAAATATGCCGAAATATCACATTTATGTTCTTTTATAAAAATATCAAAATTTTGTAGCTTCTATAAC
Source organism: Megamerina dolium (assembly GCA_963854835.1). Taxonomy (NCBI): domain Eukaryota; kingdom Metazoa; phylum Arthropoda; class Insecta; order Diptera; family Megamerinidae; genus Megamerina; species Megamerina dolium. The sequence goes on along the minus strand of OY978526.1, from coordinate 12,092,714 downwards.
CGAATACCTAAATCAATTTTATCCATTCATCAGGCATCACTTTTGCCATTTTCGCGACACTACTTTGGGCAATGATGAGCCCGCATTTCTTTCAATTAGCTTTTGAAGAAAATGTCTTTTATGAAACCTTTACATTTTCTTCTTTAGCTCAGTGTATATGAAAACTGCATTATACATTATCTAGATTCGCCTTTTTCTAGCATATTCTTCATTTCATTAGAAAAATATATTATTGTGTGAATTTTTTGAACTTTTCTTCTCCAGAAAACCTAATATAAATATTAAAATTGGAAAACATTATTTATAAAAATATTTGCAAAATTTCTCAATGTTACTTCTGACGAGCTCTTAACCTTCTAGCGACAATTTCTGCACTCCAATTCTTATATTATACTCACAGTTACTGCAGGCTGTATGTACCATAAGTATACAGAGTCATACGATATATGTATGACAGCAAACATTTATGTGTATTCATAAATAGCTGTTGTTGTTATTGCGGTCAAATAAATTTTTTTATTCGTTTTCACCTTTATATTATATGTGGAATAGGTCATTGTGTTCGTGTATCTGTAGTATGTTTGTGCGTCTCTGAGTGTTTGAATTCATGTAGAAGCACTTTGTTGTTGTTGTTGTTTTTATATTTTATAACTTTTACTTTTATTTCGGTTTTATTTGATTTTTTTCCAAACCCATAACGCTTTTGATTTCACTACATTTCTTCTTTTCCTTCTTTCATTTTATTGATATATTTATTTATTTTTATTGTCGAATTGAGTCGTTTGATTCAACGTGAATACGATTGGATATTTTGTGTATTAGTGCAGAAATGATGTGTACACCATTTAGATAGGGAAACATATTTAACACTTTCTCTAGTGTCATAATAGGGATTTACATAATTTATTTGAATATCATTTAATATGTAGAATTCTACTTTACTCTCCAAAACAAATTAGAATAGGTACTTCCAAGCACTAGTGCAAGTACTAATGCGAATGTAGGCATTTGTAATATGAGGAGTGCTTCATTGATATTGAAAAAGCAATCGGAAGATCTTCACTAGATATTAACTAAATCTACACTTAAACACCACATAAAGTAAATTTAAACTTGGATGATCACACCTATGTACTTTGATGTAACTTGCACACATATTTTATTAAAGTACAGGACTAAAATGATATCATGATGGTCCTACTGAACGATTTGTTACACAATTTTCTACAGGAATATACACAGGCAATTGAGTTTTATATTATCCATATACATCATTGCCACCAAGTGTACATATTAGAGAGTATTACTCGTATAACGTGTATTTACGATTCTGAGCTCCTAAATATGATGGCACATAAAAAAAAAATAACATAAAATTTTATATCAAGATTTTCTTTAAACCAGCTCGTACGAAGATGTATAACAAAATCATTTTAAGATTTTTTTTTTTATTTTGTTTCCTAGTCGATGGGAATTTGTATGTGGTTCAATATGATTGCCATTGTGATGTCTATATGCATATGTCAATTCTCATACTGCTTGATATGGTAATTGATTTAATGCTTCCTTACACAATTATCTGTTCGATTAACAGTGTAATTTTTTTTTTACCTTAATTTTTACAGATACAGCATACACACTTGTATTCGTGTTTATTACATGCATACGATTGCTCCATGTAATTTTTAAATACGAAAGATCCAATGTCTTGGAGAAAAAACCAATTAGGAGGATAAGTTAACCTTATTCATATATATTATTAACCTATAACAAAGTTACTAAATATATATTCATCTAATTCCAAGGAAATGTTGAAAACATATTGAAATCGTGAGTGTAATATTGATATACATGCAATACCTATATTGTTTAAATATAATATTTTTTCACACCATCTAATATTTGTGATATTTTTAGGTCATGTGCGTAATATATTATTTTTAGTTTTCGCTTTCCATGAAAATCATCGCCAAATATAAATAGTTTCACATCACTATTTTTGTAATGAAACTATTTTGGGAATGTTTGATACAATATGAAATTCTACACATATATTTATTTACATTAGTATACGTTAATATTCCAAAAAATATACAAACGCACACACATAAGTAAATTGTGATCCGCATATCATGTTATCATTTGATGTGAACCGAAATCAATGACTATAAAAATTTACATATTCTCAAATTTTCAATCATTCTCCTCGTATCCCTACAAAAAAATTGTGCGACTAACCTCTAAGGAGAGTAGTCTGGAATTAATCTTTTGGGGATGAATTGTTTAATTAATTATTATATTTAGAGATTTTCTACATCTACACTTTCAAGTGATTCGTTTTTAAGTCAACAATAGTGTGTTACAGGTTAGCATTGGTGGTTGAGCGACGGTGATAGAACATACGATAACAAAACACACGATGTTGGGTACCCAGGTAAGTTTTATTTAATTAATATTTAATTTGAAATATATGAATTGGAATTTATAATGCAAAGAGTGAAAATAAATTCTATGATCATTTATTTTTTTTACCCGAAAATTATAATGCAATTAATAAAAATATATTATTTTGATTCGAATAGAGGCGAAGAGCAAAAATGGTTAAATTGTTAAATAATTGAAATGAAAATGTACTTGAGAATTATAATGCATTGAATGAAAATTCCTCACCGTGCGACTAATTGTCATATAATTCAAACCTAAATGTACATGAGAATTATAATGCATTGAATGAAAATTTCTAACCATGCAACTGATCTACATTTATATACGTTCGGGTATAAAAAGGTACAATTAGTCTCTTCATAGGGCATACTCGAACAAAAGGGAACAGTTCATTCCATATAAAGAGATCAAAAGATTATTTTGAAACTGATACCGGACAAGTCGCATTTTTTGCAGGGATCGTCTACATTATGTTCTACATACAATTTATGAATTTGTGTACAGATATACACTTATGTATATATGTGTAAGTATGTGTTTGTGGAAATAAATTCATATGGACAAAAATATTGTAGAAAAATATTATATATAAAATGCGTTCAAATTATAGTAGTATTGACTGTCGGCACACTATAGTGAAATGACTTAGTCCGGGAAAAGTTAAGTGAGTACTACATTCTATCGATCCCAGTTCTGGTGCTTCTATATGAAACTTTTAGTCTTTACACTGTGTCGTTCAAAGGAAGTACTAATCGGACTCCATAGAACTACATACATTTACTTTGAAAGTGCAATTTCAGATCTCTTATACCCAAGCTCCAACGCTTGGGTATACATATATTTATGTATAATATTTATACCAGGACAAATTCAAATAATTCTGAATAATTAAAATTCCCAAATATAATCGATGATTATTACTTTACTTAATTTTATTTTCTTTCATTTTATTTTATAAAGTTCGTGCGTTTTTACACATGAATTAATGCAACAGATGCTAATGTCATGGTATGTAAGCTAAATGGTAATGAATATGTTGTTAATGCCAAACCAAATAATGTAGATAATCATGATGTTAACGATGGCAATGGTAATGTTGAAATGTTGAAAGTATTAAGATGTCATGTCAAAGTCATAGTAAGCATTAAATATACTTACATACTGAGTATATCAAATAATTCTGTTCGAAAATTTCACACCTTCGAATTTGAAGAGATTTTTATTATTAGTAAAGATTTGGATGAAATGTTCAATCAATTTGTGATGGTAATCAATAATTATTTATTTTCTTTTTTCTCATTTTTGTTGTTGGCCACACAAAAACCACATTGACCTTTTATATTTTCCTTTCATAGGCATCACAACGTTGGGTGCGAGGTGCGATATGTATATGTATATAAGTGGTAAAAAACGTGTGTAAAAAAATACTGTTGTGGTTTCAATATATTTTACTTTTATAATAATGATGATCTTGATGAAGACGATAATCGAAATTGTATAAATTGTATTTAGAGATGTATATGTAATTCATTAGTTTTATGTATTTTATTTGATTAAATGGACATATCATTAAGGGGGTGTTCCCGGGTAGAAGTTTGAAAAAATCGATTTTTTTTTTGGCGTTTTATTGTACCTTATACTATATACTATCACCCTCCAAAGTCGTTTTTCAATCCGCAAACTCAGTACCCACTTTTTTGCATGTTAATTGAAGTAATCTCAGCTCGCCGATCATGTCATGTCGAAACTTTAAACGCGTTTTTCTCGAAACCACATTTTTTGTACTGGCCGATAACTTTTCTCAGCAACTATGAGAGGTATCGACTTGAAATTTTGGGAAAATGTTCTAGATAGTTTTCATTGGATGCTAAACCAAAGTTTTCATCAAAAAATTATTGTTAAATATATTTTCAAGCACTCTAAAGGTAAAAAAAGGTGGCAAAACTAGACAATTTTTTTTCATATGGCCACCATTTTGTTTCTAATCAACATTTTGACTAAAACTGTGGTTTAGCATCCGCGGAATTTATTGCAGATTAATAATTGCATACCCATTTCTGTTTCAGATTACTGGTTCCCGAAATTTCTTATCGGCCAGCAGTGAAAATCAGCGTGACAAGGTCACATTGACCACTGAAAATTTGTACTTAGAAAATAAAATTTTTTGACACAAATATGAGTTTCTGTTCTCCAAATAATAAGGAACAACAAGCAAAAAACCAGAATATTGCATGTTGCCTTGTAGCTCCAAAATAATTTTTTGAAAAACAGCCTAAAATCGGCATTCTAGACGAGAACACCCCCTTAAGAGCTAAATATATATTGTATTGTATTGTATTGTACATGTATTTGTTAACGCATAAATGTACTTTTTAAATTATCATTAATTATGATAATTAAATATAAAGAAATTCAAAATGTATTTGTTCTATCGAATTGATTGTGGATTTAATTTAATGATTCGTGAAAAACTATACATTTTTTCATTTCAATTTCATTATTTGTGCTTTACAATATTCGTAGAGAATAATATTACGATTAATGTTAAAATGACTATTAAAAAAAATTAAAATGTTTTTAAAACCATTTTTATACCCTGCATAATGCAATATGCATGGTATATTCATTTCGGTCAGATGTTTGTGTCCACTTGAAGGAATCTCCGGAGATATAGACATGGATATATATTCGTGATCAGCGTCGATTAAATTTTCGATTTAATGATGTCCGTCCGTCCGTCTGTCTGTCACCTGGCTGGTTCGCACGATAACTTGAGTAAATATTGAGCTATTTCGATGAAATTTGGCATAAGTAATCTATGATCCAAGGGTACGGAGGGGATTGATATTGGGCATGATCGGTCAATAACCACGCCCACACCAAGCATTCAAAGCGACTAACCTCGAAATTTTCAAAATCTTTAACTTGCTATAACTCACACAATATACCACTTGGGACAAATATATTTTGCACATAGAGTTATATTATACTACTATATAACCTCACCAAAAGTGGATGAGCCACGCCTACTTTCTAGCGTAGCTCCCATACAAAGTGTCTGTACTTCTTTTAAATTGAAACTGCTGTAACTTCTACAATCTTCTGTCTAGAATAACCATAATTGACACTTAGATTAACACGGTAGTCAGAAATAATATGGCAGAAAATCAATGTGCCACGCCTACTCCTTTTTGGGTCTCCCATACAATGTTGCGGAAATTAAAAAAAATGTTACCGGTTATAACTTGCAAACTATTTAGCGTAGAATAACGAGATTTAAGGTGTGGATTAGTATTGTACAAGCAACTAGGCTCACAGAAAATGGGCGCACCACGCCCAGTGTTTATTGTAGCCCCCATACAAATTTTAAATTGAAACAGCTGTAACTTCGGCAATCTTCTGTCTAGAATAACCATAATTGACACTTAAATTAATATCGTAGTCGGCAAAAATCTGGCAGAAAATCAGTGTGCCACGCCCACTCCTTCATGGGTCTCCCATACAAAGTCGAGTGAATTAAACTAAAATGTTAAGCTCCATAGCTTACAAACCATTTAGCCTAGGACAACGAGACTTAGGGTATGGATTAGTATTGTATGAGCAACTAGGCTCACAGAAAATGGGCGCACCACGCCCAGTGTTTATCGTAGCCCCCATACAAATTTTAAATTGAAACAGCTGTAACTTCGGCAATCTTCTGTCTACAATAACCATAATTGACACTTAAATTAATATCGTAGTCGGAAATAATCTGGCGAAAAATCTTCGTACCACGCCCACTTCTTATTGGGGCTCCCATACAAAGTTGAGGAAATTAAACAAAAATGTTAACCACCATAACTTAGAAACTATTCAACGTAGGACACCAAATTTAAGGTGTGGATTAACATTGAAAAATTAATTGGATTTACTAGAAAGTGGTAAGCCACGCCCACTTTTTATATAGCTCTCATACTAAGCCTCGGAATTATATTAAAATCCTTTTACTTCGTCAAAGTCAACCATATTTCGGGTGTAAATTAGTAGTATATGCAAAAATTGTTTCTCGAAAAGTGGAAATAAAAGAAAAGTTGGATATTCGAGTAAACTTTTTATATATAAATCTACATATGCAGGGTATAGTTTGGTCGGCCCCAGCCGACTGTAAGGAGATTTTTTTGTTTTTAATATTTGTATTCTGACGCCTAGGCTTTCGTAATAATAAATGTCTATCTGAATAAAATTAAACTATTTTTGTCTTTAAATTGCTATTGAGTTGTATGAACTGGGAATCAACTTGTCAACGTAATGCACAGAAGGCAAATACATTAGCCACTAAGCTACTGTATGTATTTATATTTACTGTTTATATATATATTTATATTTAAGAATAATGATGATAATAATATCATTAAATACGCACCACATATATGCAGCTGCAACTGCCAAATATTAATTGCAATTTTGAAATTACAAAAATTTCGTCATTCCCTTAGGTCGCAGTCACTTACAGTTCGAAAGAACTGTCAACATCTGCTGTAAATGGTTATTCAAGACAGTATACATCATTTATGGACTCAAATATATACTACTTATCACATCAATTTTCATTAGCTTCATTTTCGTTTTTTTTTTCCACAATTCAAGTATTTATAAAGAATGGAATATTTAATTTTATTCTACATTCACATTAGGTATAAAAATGATATCAATATGAATCACAATAATTAAAGCAATTTGAAAGAAAGAAATATATGTAATTAATACAAAATAAATATATTAAAAATATATTTAAATACATAATAAAGAACGTTTTCTATATTAGCATCTATCAATCAAGAGAAAACACGTAATATCACATATTCGTATTAAAACAAGCAGCAGTGCTGATAATCAATTACGAAAAATCGACACTAAATAAAGCAGGTATAAAGAACACGTGCTTACAGTCCAACTGATTAGTATGGACTACTGTTGCTTCAAGTACTAGTACTGAGTAGTCAGCTCAGGTCGGTCAACTCAATGCAATTCAATGCCACTCAATTCAATTCAGATTATTGAATAACTTTACAGCTCAAAAAAATCGCCACCCCATGGATGTTGAATTCGAATTTGAATATGTTCAAATGTTGCTAGAGTTTTTGCAACAAGCCAGATGTCAGCAACAAAAATTTACGATATTGTATGTGTTTTTATTTTCCCGTAAATCGCAAATGTAAATCGAAAGTATAATGATGCCAGCTTACTTATTACAGAATACCTTCAGTTGCTAATTGTAAACACTTTTCGTATCTCATATTTACTTTTGAAAAAAATGAATAAGAAATATTTTCAGATTTTTATTCTACTATTAATTACTCTTATTGCTTGGAACATTTTGGTAACAGAATTATATAACAAATACATATATAAAAATATAACAAATTATAAAAATGTATTTCACAACAACTACCAAAAAAATAATTTCGTTCGTTCGGCAACATTTGTTTACACTCCTATTCATGTATCCGACATGTTTCTGCAACTTTTCGATATTGCAAATGTGGATACATAATAGATTTCATGTTTGAGAGGAAACTTCGAATGAAACGGGGAAATTTTGTTACGTATTTATGTATGTAATTGAGATATTTGTTCTTATTGGTACCACAAGTGCGCACGTGTTGCGTTTGAAAGTAAATAAATCCTTGAATGTATAGTACATATATGTTGTCGTAGATCTTTTTATGCTCAATTCAACCCTGATGCCAGTTGTTGATATCGTAAATACTTTTTCTTTGTTTTCGTATTTTAATGACGTTCGTATTTTCAGCTGTTTCATTTTATGCAATCATTTCTGTTACTGATAGTTATGGTATAATAGTTTTGTGTTGAACTCCTTAGTTACTCATTCTCAATGGGTTTTTTTTTTTTGTCATCCTTTGGCTTACTTTCCATTTCCCACATTTTCATATACAAAAGTCATCTCTCGTCACGTTGTTTACGTATACTGCATTTGTTGATGTTATATGCTTAGCAACAAATGATATAGAAGTGGTATATGATGAATTTGCTGAAGTTGGGTATTTTCAAACCAGCATAGCAACGACACTGGAATAATATTTTTATCATCATTTTTGATGCAAGCAAGCAGAATTTGGTTAGAAATATACTTAGACAAAATAATATGAAAATTCCATAAAGTATTATCTTTTCTAATTATATTATAGACATTTGAATTTAATTATATATTATACGAGGGCGGATTGATAAAGAACCTACCTAAGTACGAAAAAGGCAGCATAAACACAAAACCTTTGGAATCGCGATCTGTCAAACGTCAGCTGTTAAAATTTCACCCAAATTCATTGATTAGTTTATTTGTTGTAGTCGTTTGAAGTAACCAACTTTTGTGTTTCTTGAAAAATGGAAAAAAGCGAATTTCGTGCAGTGATTAAACACTATTATTTGAAAGGGAAAACGGCGAAAGAGACAAAAGAAAAGCTCGATAAACATTACGGTGAGTCTGCTCCGTTAGATTACATGATAAAATATTGGATTGCTGAATTTAAACGCGGCCGAACAAGCACTGCAACAATACCATCAACAGGAAGGCCAAAAGAGGTGGTTACTGAAGAAAATATCAAGAAAATCCTCGATATCGTTATGAATGATCGCCGAATCAAGTTGCGTGATATTGTTGAAATGGTAAACATCTCATATGAATGTGTGTTCAACATTTTGCATGAACATTTGCATATGAAAAAGCTATCGGCAAGATGGGTGCCGCGTTTGCTCAGTGTCGAAACAAAACGAGTTCGAGAGACCACTTCACAGCGGTGTTTGGACATGATAAAGCGTAATCCTGTTGATTTTTGGCGTCGATTAATAACTGTTGATGAAACGTGGGTCCACCACTATACACTTGACACCAAAAATGAATCGAAACAATGGGTGGAAGCTGGTGGAAGTGCTCCGAAGAAGGCGAAGACAGTGAAATCGGCTGGCCACTGTATTTTGGGATGCACTCGGAATATTGCTTATCGATTATCTTGAAAAAGGATCCACAATCACAGGAATGTATTATCGTGCATTATTGGATAAATTGAATGATGCAATCAAGAAAAAACGACGACATTTAAAGAAGAAATAAGTGCTCTTTCTTCAAGACAACGCACCGGTTCACACAGCATTAGATTCGATGCTAAAATTACGTGAACTACACTTCGAATTGGTTGATCATCCACCTTATAGTCCAGATTTAGCTCCTAGTGACTTTTTCCTGTTTCCAAACTTGAAAAAATGGCTCGCAGGAAAAAGATTCAGCTCAAACGAAAAAGTCATTACCGAAACTAACCAGGTATTTGAGGGGTTCCCGAAATCATATTATTCAGATAGTATAAAAAAGTTGGAATATCGTCTTACTAAGTGTGTCGAAGTAAAAGGAGACTATGTTGAGAAATAAATAGTTTTTGAAAAAAAAAAATGTTTCTTTCCTACTTAGGTAGCTTCATTATCAATCCGCCCTCGTAGTACAAAAATTTCAAGAAATTTATGTTTAAAGAATTACTCTGTCGAAAGTCAAAAATTTAAATTATATTATTACCATAAAATTAAAATGAATATTTTGAGCAGAAATTTTTTTGAATTATTTTTCAAAAGGTGAAAAAAATTGGAAAGCAGTAAAATAGTGGTTAATGCTGATAACCAAATATAGACAGGTTTTTTCAGATGCAAGTTCATCTAACGTAAATACGATATTGCGATTTTATTCATTTATTTGCAATGATCTCCTTAATGTGGGTGACGTAGCTCAGTGGTTAGTGTGTTCGCCTTCTGATCTGTAGGTCGTGGTTCAATCCCCGGCTGATGCATAACAAATTTTATATCGAAAAGATTTTTCTTTCGAATGGTACCCACCTGTCGGCAAGCAATTGGCAATTCTTCCGACAGTAACAACTTGCCATGAAAAAGCTTCTTAAAGAACTCTGTGACAAAGCTCAGAAAAAGTGATGTCACAAGGGTTCTGCCATTCGGAACCGGCTAAAATATGTAGGTCCCTTCTAATACTGTCCAAAAATTTAACACGCACAACAGTAATGGAAGAGAAGCTCAACCAATGAGCCCTCGGGGCTTTAAGTGCCACATATTTATTTTTATTTTATAATCCGTATAGGAGAATTTCCCCCCAAATCATTGCAGCTCGGAAATTTTCAAAGCGTTCACCTATATCATCATCCTGTGTAGAACTTTATGACGAGATTTTGTTATTTTTTCATTTAATTTTTCATCTATGCAAATAATTTTGCACCAGAAATCACCCTCTGTGCTATTCAGAATCGGGAAATATGCCGAAATATCACATTTATGTTCTTTTATAAAAATATCAAAATTTTGTAGCTTCTATAACCGAATACCTAAATCAATTTTATCCATTCATCAGGCATCACTTTTGCCATTTTCGCGACACTACTTTGGGCAATGATGAGCCCGCATTTCTTTCAATTAGCTTTTGAAGAAAATGTCTTTTATGAAACCTTTACATTTTCTTCTTTAGCTCAGTGTATATGAAAACTGCATTATACATTATCTAGATTCGCCTTTTTCTAGCATATTCTTCATTTCATTAGAAAAATATATTATTGTGTGAATTTTTTGAACTTTTCTTCTCCAGAAAACCTAATATAAATATTAAAATTGGAAAACATTATTTATAAAAATATTTGCAAAATTTCTCAATGTTACTTCTGACGAGCTCTTAACCTTCTAGCGACAATTTCTGCACTCCAATTCTTATATTATACTCACAGTTACTGCAGGCTGTATGTACCATAAGTATACAGAGTCATACGATATATGTATGACAGCAAACATTTATGTGTATTCATAAATAGCTGTTGTTGTTATTGCGGTCAAATAAATTTTTTTATTCGTTTTCACCTTTATATTATATGTGGAATAGGTCATTGTGTTCGTGTATCTGTAGTATGTTTGTGCGTCTCTGAGTGTTTGAATTCATGTAGAAGCACTTTGTTGTTGTTGTTGTTTTTATATTTTATAACTTTTACTTTTATTTCGGTTTTATTTGATTTTTTTCCAAACCCATAACGCTTTTGATTTCACTACATTTCTTCTTTTCCTTCTTTCATTTTATTGATATATTTATTTATTTTTATTGTCGAATTGAGTCGTTTGATTCAACGTGAATACGATTGGATATTTTGTGTATTAGTGCAGAAATGATGTGTACACCATTTAGATAGGGAAACATATTTAACACTTTCTCTAGTGTCATAATAGGGATTTACATAATTTATTTGAATATCATTTAATATGTAGAATTCTACTTTACTCTCCAAAACAAATTAGAATAGGTACTTCCAAGCACTAGTGCAAGTACTAATGCGAATGTAGGCATTTGTAATATGAGGAGTGCTTCATTGATATTGAAAAAGCAATCGGAAGATCTTCACTAGATATTAACTAAATCTACACTTAAACACCACATAAAGTAAATTTAAACTTGGATGATCACACCTATGTACTTTGATGTAACTTGCACACATATTTTATTAAAGTACAGGACTAAAATGATATCATGATGGTCCTACTGAACGATTTGTTACACAATTTTCTACAGGAATATACACAGGCAATTGAGTTTTATATTATCCATATACATCATTGCCACCAAGTGTACATATTAGAGAGTATTACTCGTATAACGTGTATTTACGATTCTGAGCTCCTAAATATGATGGCACATAAAAAAAAAATAACATAAAATTTTATATCAAGATTTTCTTTAAACCAGCTCGTACGAAGATGTATAACAAAATCATTTTAAGATTTTTTTTTTTATTTTGTTTCCTAGTCGATGGGAATTTGTATGTGGTTCAATATGATTGCCATTGTGATGTCTATATGCATATGTCAATTCTCATACTGCTTGATATGGTAATTGATTTAATGCTTCCTTACACAATTATCTGTTCGATTAACAGTGTAATTTTTTTTTTACCTTAATTTTTACAGATACAGCATACACACTTGTATTCGTGTTTATTACATGCATACGATTGCTCCATGTAATTTTTAAATACGAAAGATCCAATGTCTTGGAGAAAAAACCAATTAGGAGGATAAGTTAACCTTATTCATATATATTATTAACCTATAACAAAGTTACTAAATATATATTCATCTAATTCCAAGGAAATGTTGAAAACATATTGAAATCGTGAGTGTAATATTGATATACATGCAATACCTATATTGTTTAAATATAATATTTTTTCACACCATCTAATATTTGTGATATTTTTAGGTCATGTGCGTAATATATTATTTTTAGTTTTCGCTTTCCATGAAAATCATCGCCAAATATAAATAGTTTCACATCACTATTTTTGTAATGAAACTATTTTGGGAATGTTTGATACAATATGAAATTCTACACATATATTTATTTACATTAGTATACGTTAATATTCCAAAAAATATACAAACGCACACACATAAGTAAATTGTGATCCGCATATCATGTTATCATTTGATGTGAACCGAAATCAATGACTATAAAAATTTACATATTCTCAAATTTTCAATCATTCTCCTCGTATCCCTACAAAAAAATTGTGCGACTAACCTCTAAGGAGAGTAGTCTGGAATTAATCTTTTGGGGATGAATTGTTTAATTAATTATTATATTTAGAGATTTTCTACATCTACACTTTCAAGTGATTCGTTTTTAAGTCAACAATAGTGTGTTACAGGTTAGCATTGGTGGTTGAGCGACGGTGATAGAACATACGATAACAAAACACACGATGTTGGGTACCCAGGTAAGTTTTATTTAATTAATATTTAATTTGAAATATATGAATTGGAATTTATAATGCAAAGAGTGAAAATAAATTCTATGATCATTTATTTTTTTTACCCGAAAATTATAATGCAATTAATAAAAATATATTATTTTGATTCGAATAGAGGCGAAGAGCAAAAATGGTTAAATTGTTAAATAATTGAAATGAAAATGTACTTGAGAATTATAATGCATTGAATGAAAATTCCTCACCGTGCGACTAATTGTCATATAATTCAAACCTAAATGTACATGAGAATTATAATGCATTGAATGAAAATTTCTAACCATGCAACTGATCTACATTTATATACGTTCGGGTATAAAAAGGTACAATTAGTCTCTTCATAGGGCATACTCGAACAAAAGGGAACAGTTCATTCCATATAAAGAGATCAAAAGATTATTTTGAAACTGATACCGGACAAGTCGCATTTTTTGCAGGGATCGTCTACATTATGTTCTACATACAATTTATGAATTTGTGTACAGATATACACTTATGTATATATGTGTAAGTATGTGTTTGTGGAAATAAATTCATATGGACAAAAATATTGTAGAAAAATATTATATATAAAATGCGTTCAAATTATAGTAGTATTGACTGTCGGCACACTATAGTGAAATGACTTAGTCCGGGAAAAGTTAAGTGAGTACTACATTCTATCGATCCCAGTTCTGGTGCTTCTATATGAAACTTTTAGTCTTTACACTGTGTCGTTCAAAGGAAGTACTAATCGGACTCCATAGAACTACATACATTTACTTTGAAAGTGCAATTTCAGATCTCTTATACCCAAGCTCCAACGCTTGGGTATACATATATTTATGTATAATATTTATACCAGGACAAATTCAAATAATTCTGAATAATTAAAATTCCCAAATATAATCGATGATTATTACTTTACTTAATTTTATTTTCTTTCATTTTATTTTATAAAGTTCGTGCGTTTTTACACATGAATTAATGCAACAGATGCTAATGTCATGGTATGTAAGCTAAATGGTAATGAATATGTTGTTAATGCCAAACCAAATAATGTAGATAATCATGATGTTAACGATGGCAATGGTAATGTTGAAATGTTGAAAGTATTAAGATGTCATGTCAAAGTCATAGTAAGCATTAAATATACTTACATACTGAGTATATCAAATAATTCTGTTCGAAAATTTCACACCTTCGAATTTGAAGAGATTTTTATTATTAGTAAAGATTTGGATGAAATGTTCAATCAATTTGTGATGGTAATCAATAATTATTTATTTTCTTTTTTCTCATTTTTGTTGTTGGCCACACAAAAACCACATTGACCTTTTATATTTTCCTTTCATAGGCATCACAACGTTGGGTGCGAGGTGCGATATGTATATGTATATAAGTGGTAAAAAACGTGTGTAAAAAAATACTGTTGTGGTTTCAATATATTTTACTTTTATAATAATGATGATCTTGATGAAGACGATAATCGAAATTGTATAAATTGTATTTAGAGATGTATATGTAATTCATTAGTTTTATGTATTTTATTTGATTAAATGGACATATCATTAAGGGGGTGTTCCCGGGTAGAAGTTTGAAAAAATCGATTTTTTTTTTGGCGTTTTATTGTACCTTATACTATATACTATCACCCTCCAAAGTCGTTTTTCAATCCGCAAACTCAGTACCCACTTTTTTGCATGTTAATTGAAGTAATCTCAGCTCGCCGATCATGTCATGTCGAAACTTTAAACGCGTTTTTCTCGAAACCACATTTTTTGTACTGGCCGATAACTTTTCTCAGCAACTATGAGAGGTATCGACTTGAAATTTTGGGAAAATGTTCTAGATAGTTTTCATTGGATGCTAAACCAAAGTTTTCATCAAAAAATTATTGTTAAATATATTTTCAAGCACTCTAAAGGTAAAAAAAGGTGGCAAAACTAGACAATTTTTTTTCATATGGCCACCATTTTGTTTCTAATCAACATTTTGACTAAAACTGTGGTTTAGCATCCGCGGAATTTATTGCAGATTAATAATTGCATACCCATTTCTGTTTCAGATTACTGGTTCCCGAAATTTCTTATCGGCCAGCAGTGAAAATCAGCGTGACAAGGTCACATTGACCACTGAAAATTTGTACTTAGAAAATAAAATTTTTTGACACAAATATGAGTTTCTGTTCTCCAAATAATAAGGAACAACAAGCAAAAAACCAGAATATTGCATGTTGCCTTGTAGCTCCAAAATAATTTTTTGAAAAACAGCCTAAAATCGGCATTCTAGACGAGAACACCCCCTTAAGAGCTAAATATATATTGTATTGTATTGTATTGTACATGTATTTGTTAACGCATAAATGTACTTTTTAAATTATCATTAATTATGATAATTAAATATAAAGAAATTCAAAATGTATTTGTTCTATCGAATTGATTGTGGATTTAATTTAATGATTCGTGAAAAACTATACATTTTTTCATTTCAATTTCATTATTTGTGCTTTACAATATTCGTAGAGAATAATATTACGATTAATGTTAAAATGACTATTAAAAAAAATTAAAATGTTTTTAAAACCATTTTTATACCCTGCATAATGCAATATGCATGGTATATTCATTTCGGTCAGATGTTTGTGTCCACTTGAAGGAATCTCCGGAGATATAGACATGGATATATATTCGTGATCAGCGTCGATTAAATTTTCGATTTAATGATGTCCGTCCGTCCGTCTGTCTGTCACCTGGCTGGTTCGCACGATAACTTGAGTAAATATTGAGCTATTTCGATGAAATTTGGCATAAGTAATCTATGATCCAAGGGTACGGAGGGGATTGATATTGGGCATGATCGGTCAATAACCACGCCCACACCAAGCATTCAAAGCGACTAACCTCGAAATTTTCAAAATCTTTAACTTGCTATAACTCACACAATATACCACTTGGGACAAATATATTTTGCACATAGAGTTATATTATACTACTATATAACCTCACCAAAAGTGGATGAGCCACGCCTACTTTCTAGCGTAGCTCCCATACAAAGTGTCTGTACTTCTTTTAAATTGAAACTGCTGTAACTTCTACAATCTTCTGTCTAGAATAACCATAATTGACACTTAGATTAACACGGTAGTCAGAAATAATATGGCAGAAAATCAATGTGCCACGCCTACTCCTTTTTGGGTCTCCCATACAATGTTGCGGAAATTAAAAAAAATGTTACCGGTTATAACTTGCAAACTATTTAGCGTAGAATAACGAGATTTAAGGTGTGGATTAGTATTGTACAAGCAACTAGGCTCACAGAAAATGGGCGCACCACGCCCAGTGTTTATTGTAGCCCCCATACAAATTTTAAATTGAAACAGCTGTAACTTCGGCAATCTTCTGTCTAGAATAACCATAATTGACACTTAAATTAATATCGTAGTCGGCAAAAATCTGGCAGAAAATCAGTGTGCCACGCCCACTCCTTCATGGGTCTCCCATACAAAGTCGAGTGAATTAAACTAAAATGTTAAGCTCCATAGCTTACAAACCATTTAGCCTAGGACAACGAGACTTAGGGTATGGATTAGTATTGTATGAGCAACTAGGCTCACAGAAAATGGGCGCACCACGCCCAGTGTTTATCGTAGCCCCCATACAAATTTTAAATTGAAACAGCTGTAACTTCGGCAATCTTCTGTCTACAATAACCATAATTGACACTTAAATTAATATCGTAGTCGGAAATAATCTGGCGAAAAATCTTCGTACCACGCCCACTTCTTATTGGGGCTCCCATACAAAGTTGAGGAAATTAAACAAAAATGTTAACCACCATAACTTAGAAACTATTCAACGTAGGACACCAAATTTAAGGTGTGGATTAACATTGAAAAATTAATTGGATTTACTAGAAAGTGGTAAGCCACGCCCACTTTTTATATAGCTCTCATACTAAGCCTCGGAATTATATTAAAATCCTTTTACTTCGTCAAAGTCAACCATATTTCGGGTGTAAATTAGTAGTATATGCAAAAATTGTTTCTCGAAAAGTGGAAATAAAAGAAAAGTTGGATATTCGAGTAAACTTTTTATATATAAATCTACATATGCAGGGTATAGTTTGGTCGGCCCCAGCCGACTGTAAGGAGATTTTTTTGTTTTTAATATTTGTATTCTGACGCCTAGGCTTTCGTAATAATAAATGTCTATCTGAATAAAATTAAACTATTTTTGTCTTTAAATTGCTATTGAGTTGTATGAACTGGGAATCAACTTGTCAACGTAATGCACAGAAGGCAAATACATTAGCCACTAAGCTACTGTATGTATTTATATTTACTGTTTATATATATATTTATATTTAAGAATAATGATGATAATAATATCATTAAATACGCACCACATATATGCAGCTGCAACTGCCAAATATTAATTGCAATTTTGAAATTACAAAAATTTCGTCATTCCCTTAGGTCGCAGTCACTTACAGTTCGAAAGAACTGTCAACATCTGCTGTAAATGGTTATTCAAGACAGTATACATCATTTATGGACTCAAATATATACTACTTATCACATCAATTTTCATTAGCTTCATTTTCGTTTTTTTTTTCCACAATTCAAGTATTTATAAAGAATGGAATATTTAATTTTATTCTACATTCACATTAGGTATAAAAATGATATCAATATGAATCACAATAATTAAAGCAATTTGAAAGAAAGAAATATATGTAATTAATACAAAATAAATATATTAAAAATATATTTAAATACATAATAAAGAACGTTTTCTATATTAGCATCTATCAATCAAGAGAAAACACGTAATATCACATATTCGTATTAAAACAAGCAGCAGTGCTGATAATCAATTACGAAAAATCGACACTAAATAAAGCAGGTATAAAGAACACGTGCTTACAGTCCAACTGATTAGTATGGACTACTGTTGCTTCAAGTACTAGTACTGAGTAGTCAGCTCAGGTCGGTCAACTCAATGCAATTCAATGCCACTCAATTCAATTCAGATTATTGAATAACTTTACAGCTCAAAAAAATCGCCACC
Source organism: Megamerina dolium (assembly GCA_963854835.1). Lineage (NCBI taxonomy): Eukaryota > Metazoa > Arthropoda > Insecta > Diptera > Megamerinidae > Megamerina > Megamerina dolium. The sequence goes on along the minus strand of OY978526.1, from coordinate 12,074,386 downwards.
CCATGGATGTTGAATTCGAATTTGAATATGTTCAAATGTTGCTAGAGTTTTTGCAACAAGCCAGATGTCAGCAACAAAAATTTACGATATTGTATGTGTTTTTATTTTCCCGTAAATCGCAAATGTAAATCGAAAGTATAATGATGCCAGCTTACTTATTACAGAATACCTTCAGTTGCTAATTGTAAACACTTTTCGTATCTCATATTTACTTTTGAAAAAAATGAATAAGAAATATTTTCAGATTTTTATTCTACTATTAATTACTCTTATTGCTTGGAACATTTTGGTAACAGAATTATATAACAAATACATATATAAAAATATAACAAATTATAAAAATGTATTTCACAACAACTACCAAAAAAATAATTTCGTTCGTTCGGCAACATTTGTTTACACTCCTATTCATGTATCCGACATGTTTCTGCAACTTTTCGATATTGCAAATGTGGATACATAATAGATTTCATGTTTGAGAGGAAACTTCGAATGAAACGGGGAAATTTTGTTACGTATTTATGTATGTAATTGAGATATTTGTTCTTATTGGTACCACAAGTGCGCACGTGTTGCGTTTGAAAGTAAATAAATCCTTGAATGTATAGTACATATATGTTGTCGTAGATCTTTTTATGCTCAATTCAACCCTGATGCCAGTTGTTGATATCGTAAATACTTTTTCTTTGTTTTCGTATTTTAATGACGTTCGTATTTTCAGCTGTTTCATTTTATGCAATCATTTCTGTTACTGATAGTTATGGTATAATAGTTTTGTGTTGAACTCCTTAGTTACTCATTCTCAATGGGTTTTTTTTTTTTGTCATCCTTTGGCTTACTTTCCATTTCCCACATTTTCATATACAAAAGTCATCTCTCGTCACGTTGTTTACGTATACTGCATTTGTTGATGTTATATGCTTAGCAACAAATGATATAGAAGTGGTATATGATGAATTTGCTGAAGTTGGGTATTTTCAAACCAGCATAGCAACGACACTGGAATAATATTTTTATCATCATTTTTGATGCAAGCAAGCAGAATTTGGTTAGAAATATACTTAGACAAAATAATATGAAAATTCCATAAAGTATTATCTTTTCTAATTATATTATAGACATTTGAATTTAATTATATATTATACGAGGGCGGATTGATAAAGAAGCTACCTAAGTACGAAAAAGGCAGCATAAACACAAAACCTTTGGAATCGCGATCTGTCAAACGTCAGCTGTTAAAATTTCACCCAAATTCATTGATTAGTTTATTTGTTGTAGTCGTTTGAAGTAACCAACTTTTGTGTTTCTTGAAAAATGGAAAAAAGCGAATTTCGTGCAGTGATTAAACACTATTATTTGAAAGGGAAAACGGCGAAAGAGACAAAAGAAAAGCTCGATAAACATTACGGTGAGTCTGCTCCGTTAGATTACATGATAAAATATTGGATTGCTGAATTTAAACGCGGCCGAACAAGCACTGCAACAATACCATCAACAGGAAGGCCAAAAGAGGTGGTTACTGAAGAAAATATCAAGAAAATCCTCGATATCGTTATGAATGATCGCCGAATCAAGTTGCGTGATATTGTTGAAATGGTAAACATCTCATATGAATGTGTGTTCAACATTTTGCATGAACATTTGCATATGAAAAAGCTATCGGCAAGATGGGTGCCGCGTTTGCTCAGTGTCGAAACAAAACGAGTTCGAGAGACCACTTCACAGCGGTGTTTGGACATGATAAAGCGTAATCCTGTTGATTTTTGGCGTCGATTAATAACTGTTGATGAAACGTGGGTCCACCACTATACACTTGACACCAAAAATGAATCGAAACAATGGGTGGAAGCTGGTGGAAGTGCTCCGAAGAAGGCGAAGACAGTGAAATCGGCTGGCCACTGTATTTTGGGATGCACTCGGAATATTGCTTATCGATTATCTTGAAAAAGGATCCACAATCACAGGAATGTATTATCGTGCATTATTGGATAAATTGAATGATGCAATCAAGAAAAAACGACGACATTTAAAGAAGAAATAAGTGCTCTTTCTTCAAGACAACGCACCGGTTCACACAGCATTAGATTCGATGCTAAAATTACGTGAACTACACTTCGAATTGGTTGATCATCCACCTTATAGTCCAGATTTAGCTCCTAGTGACTTTTTCCTGTTTCCAAACTTGAAAAAATGGCTCGCAGGAAAAAGATTCAGCTCAAACGAAAAAGTCATTACCGAAACTAACCAGGTATTTGAGGGGTTCCCGAAATCATATTATTCAGATAGTATAAAAAAGTTGGAATATCGTCTTACTAAGTGTGTCGAAGTAAAAGGAGACTATGTTGAGAAATAAATAGTTTTTGAAAAAAAAAAATGTTTCTTTCCTACTTAGGTAGCTTCATTATCAATCCGCCCTCGTAGTACAAAAATTTCAAGAAATTTATGTTTAAAGAATTACTCTGTCGAAAGTCAAAAATTTAAATTATATTATTACCATAAAATTAAAATGAATATTTTGAGCAGAAATTTTTTTGAATTATTTTTCAAAAGGTGAAAAAAATTGGAAAGCAGTAAAATAGTGGTTAATGCTGATAACCAAATATAGACAGGTTTTTTCAGATGCAAGTTCATCTAACGTAAATACGATATTGCGATTTTATTCATTTATTTGCAATGATCTCCTTAATGTGGGTGACGTAGCTCAGTGGTTAGTGTGTTCGCCTTCTGATCTGTAGGTCGTGGTTCAATCCCCGGCTGATGCATAACAAATTTTATATCGAAAAGATTTTTCTTTCGAATGGTACCCACCTGTCGGCAAGCAATTGGCAATTCTTCCGACAGTAACAACTTGCCATGAAAAAGCTTCTAAAAAGAACTCTGTGACAAAGCTCAGAAAAAGTGATGTCACAAGTGTTCTGCCGTTCGGAACCGGCTAAAATAAGTAGGTCCATTCTAATACTGTCCAAAATTTAAGACGCACAACAGTAATAGAAGAGAAGCTCGGCCAATGAGCCCTTTGGGGCTTTAAGTGCCACATATTTATTTTTTTTTTTTTCTCCTTAATGTGTTGCATTTTAATTAAATACTAATATTATGTAGCTAAAATTGTCATTCTCATTATTACTAATAAAGATATTGTTTACTATTTTCTTGGAAAATTTTAATTTTAAATGCTAATTATGAAATGAATTTTTGCAGAATGGGGTCAAGGTGAAAAACGTGAAATGTATATATATGAAATATTTTAAACTATTTTATTTTTAATAATGTCTACCATTACTGATGCTGCACTTATCTTCACAATAGGAAGAAAAAGTTTCTTTTAGAAAAGTTCACATTTTTTTGAACTGTTATTAACCTTTATTATTGTCATTATAGAGGTAGGTAGAACTTTGATTGTTATGCTTCATCTTCTTCCTTTTATAAAATTCTATGTAATAAACTATGATAAATTTGTAAATAGAAGCAACATAAATATAATACTAATTTAATTCTAATTAATTGTATACAATTTGCAACAACTTTATATTTTTTTTGGTTTTGGTGATGAATTCTTTGAGAGAGGCAGAAAGTATTTTACTTGAGAGAAAAAGTTGTGAGTGAACAGACACACGACAACAAATAAAATGAGAAAAATCGCGGTACATTTAGTACACTTTACGGATATGTTTAAAAATCTAACTAATTTTTAGCGTTAGTTGTATAAAATTAACGAATAAATTGAACTGAAATTGATGAGGGGAACTTAATTCTTTCTCAACAAATATGTATGTATGATATCTTTTTATTCTCCCACATATCGAAATTATGAAAAATTAAATTATTGATTTATAAAGTGAATGTATCAAATGAAAAACGATCTGGTTATAGGTCAATAGTCTCCATTTGTATAAAATCGAAAATATAGTAAGCGTAAGCTTTCCTTAACATTATTAAAGGTCATACATATATGAATAATGTTTAAAGCATAAACCATACTAATAAAATGTAAATTTACAGAAGTCAGATTATAAAGTTACAAAAAAAAACGAATAATTTTCTTTTAAACTCACTTTTATACGCATATTATCTGCATACATAAATTCATCTGTATATATCCTTTCGCTTTTTTATTACACACACACACACAAATATGTAGATAAATGTGTATGTATGTATTTTCATAAATTTGTACAGATTTCCGTCTGCTTCATTTATTTTACACAATTCTATATATTTTTGTTTTTTTTTTTGTGTGGAATTTATTATGCGTGAAGCAAATAAAAATTCTCAAATACAAATGCATCATAACACATACAAAGAGTAGATCAAGTATGTTACTATGTACCTCACATAGTTACATATGTACGTATGTTATGTATGGTTTGATATGGTCGGTTCATATAACTAGCGAAAATTTATACACGATGTTGCTCATACAACCTGTATGATTTTTTAAACAATATGTTGGCTTTTGTTGTGCTTTCATTTTTTATCATTTTTTTTTTTTTCTCTAAACATAAATGTGTGCATGTATATGTATAAACTAGATGTATGATTTTTTCTGACGATGCAGAAAAAATGTATTAAATAATTGAAGTGGAATTGAAATGAAAAGTCTAATTCTTTAAAGCTACCTATTTTGGTTTTATTATATGTATGCTTTTATTCAAATTTTTCACAGTGAAAATCATAAAATTATTTTTAACGACTAGTACGAAAGCCTGCATATAAAATATGCCAATTACGCTCAATTCTACATAAAATTCACAAAAATATTAAAAAATTTTGGTGATTTCAAAAATGTTTACATGAAAAATACACAACTTGAAAAATAAAGGGTTATCCATTTTGCGGTTTCAAAAGTAAATGTAAATCAAACACATATAAAATATTTTTTATCATGATATTTCTTTATACCCTGCATAATGCAATATGCATGGTATATTCATTTCGGTCAGATGTTTGTGTCCACTTGAAGGAATCTCCGGAGATATAGACATGGATATATATTCGTGATCAGCGTCGATTAAATTTTCGATTTAACGATGTCCGTCCGTCCGTCCGTCCGTCCGTCCGTCCGTCCGTCCGTCTGTCTGTCACCTGGCTGGTTCGCACGATAACTTGAGTAAATATTGAGCTATTTCGATGAAATTTGGCATAAGCAATCTATGATCCAAGGGTACGGAGGGGATTGATATTGGGCATGATCGGTCCATAACCACGCCCACACCAAGCATTCAAAGCGACTAACCTCGAAATTTTCAAAATCTTTAACTTGCTATAACTCACACAATATACCACTTGGGACAACAATATTTTGCACATAGAGTTATATTATACTACTATATAACCTCGCCAAAAGTGGATGAGCCACGCCTACTTTCTAGCGTAGCTCCCATACAAAGTGTCTGTACTTCTTTTAAATTGAAACTGCTGTAACTTCTACAATCTTCTGTCTAGAATAACCATAATTGACACTTAGATTAACACGTTAGTCAGAAATAACATGGCAGAAAATCAATATGCCACGCCCACTCCTTTTTGGGTCTCCCATACAAAGTTGCGGAAATTAAAAAAAATGTTACCGGTTATAACTTACAAAATATTTAGCGTAGGACAACGAGATTTGAGGTATGGATTAGTATTGTACGAGCAACTAGGCTCACAGAAAATGGGCGCACCACGCCCACTGTTTATCGTAGCCCCCATACAAATTTTAAATTGAAACAGCTGTAACTTCGGCAATCCTCTGTCTAGAATAACCATAATTGACACTTAAATTAATATCGTAGTCGGCAAAAATCTGGCAGAAAATCAGTGTGCCACGCCTACTACTTCATGGGTCTCCCATACAAAGTCGAGTGAATTAAACTAAAATTTTAAGCTCCATAGCTTACAAACCATTTAGCCTAGGACAACGGAACTTAAGGTATTGATTAGTATTGTACGAGCAATTAGGCTCACAGGAAATGGGCTCACCACGCCCACTTTTTATCGTAGCCCCCATACAAATTTTAAATTGAAACAGCTGTAACTTCGGCAATCTTCTGTCTAGGATAACCATAATTGACACTTAAATTAATATCGTAGTCGGAAATAATCTGGCAGAAAATCAGTGTGCCACGCCCACTCCTTCATGGGTCTCCCATACAAAGTCAAGGGAATTAAACTAAAACTTTTAAGCGACATAACTTATAAACCATTTAGCGTAAAAGAACGAGATTTTAGGTATGGATTAGTATTGTAGGAGCAATTAGACTCGCAGGAAATGGACGCGCCACGCCCACTGTTGATAGTAGCCGCCATACAAAATGACCGAATTTCTTTTAAATTGAAACAGCTGTAAGTTCGGCAATCTTCTGTCTACAATAACCATAATTGACACTAAATTAATATCGTAGTCGGAAATAATGTGGCGAAAAATCAGCGTACCACGCCCACTTCTTATTGGGGCTCCCATACAAAGTAGAGGAAATTAAACAAAAATGTTAACCACCATAACTTAGAAACTATTCAACGTAGGACACCAAATTTAAGGTGTGGATTAACGTTGAAAAATTAATTGGATTTACTAGAAAGTGGCAAGCCACGCCCAATTTTATATAGCTCCCATACTAAGCCTCGGAATTATCTTAAAATCCTTTTACTTCGTCAAAGTCAACCATATTTCGGGTGTAAATTAGTAGTATATACAAAAATTGTTTCTCGAAAAGTGGAAATAAAAGAAAAGTTGGATATTCGAGTAAACTTTTTATATATAAATCTACATATGCAGGGTATAGTTTGGTCGGCCCCAGCCGACTGTAAGGAGATTTTTTTATTATAAAGTTTCAACGTTGACATTATGTGTGAAATACTACATCATTTAAATGACCACCATGCGAATTGTTGCAAGCATCGATTCTTTTGAGGTAATTTTCGACCACTTTTTGACACATATTGGGCGGTATCACAGCCATAACGTGACGAATGTTGGTTTTTAGGTGCTCAAGAGGTAAAGGTTTATCTCCATAAACACGGTCTTTCGCGTAGCCCCACAAAAACAAGTCAAGCGGTGTCAAATCGCATGATCTTGGTGGCCACTTGATATCGCCACGACGAGAAATTACGCGGCCAGAAAATTTCTCTTACAATAAAGCCATATTCGCTCGAGTTGTGTGGCATGTGGCACCGTCTTGTTGTAACCACATATTCTCTAAGTCGTATTATTCAATAGCAGGCAAAAAAAAAGTCGGTTATCATATGACCATAACGCTCCGAATTGACGGTGACAGTCGTTTCATCGTCGTTTTCGAAGAAGCAAGGTCCAATCACACCTCCGGACCAAAGAGAGCACCAAGCAGTGACTTTTTGTGGATGTAGTGGCCTCTCTTTAATTACTTGAGGATTCTCAGAACCCCAAATTCGACAATTTTGTTTGTTAACATACCCACCGAGTGAGAAATGTGCTTCGTCGCTGAAGAAAATTTTGTTCGAAAAATCGCCGTCCACCGCCTGTTGTTCAAGCACCCATTCGACGTATCTACGACGTTGTGAATGGTCAGCTGGCTTCAGTTGTTGTGTGAGCTGGATTTTATATGGATGTAGGTGTAGATCCAAATGCAAAATACGCCATAATGTGCCGTAAGACAGTCCTAATTCCTGAGAACGACGAGGAATCGACACATTCGGGTCTTCGGCAACACTTTCACTTACAGCAGCGATATTTTCGGTGGTACGAGCGAAACGATGATGCACAGGCCTTACAATATCTGTAACCGATCCAGTGTCTTCATATTTATTCACAATTTTGCCAATTGCTTGCGTAGTTGGACGATTATCTCCTCTTAAAGCACGATATGTGGCTGTGGCGGAATCACCATTTTTGTAGTAGGTTTTTACAATTTTAATGCGTTGTGCGATAGTTAAGCGATCCATTTTCGCAAATGTCAGACTTTGAACTGCAAAAGAAAAAAATTGTTTTAACAACTCAGTTTGACGGATGTCAATTTCTAGCCCTATACTTTTGAAACCGCGAAATGGATAACCCTTTATAAATAAAAATCGACAAAGCAATTACAATTTATCATTTTTTTCAATTAATTGCTTTCATCTTTTATGGTTCAAATCTGAGACAAATCTACAAAATTTCGAATAAAACAATTGCAAACAAAGTACTCTATTGCATATAACGTTGAGATAGCCAAAAAGTCGTACAGCATAAGATATCGAGTCTCATAACAATGACATTGAATATATTGCCATTTATTACAATTTATATAAAAACACATTAAATTAGATAAAGTTGATTACTTGATGAAAAAAATCAATTTATTTACTATACAAAAGCCGAAAGATTAATAGTGACAAATGATTTGGTGGGGTCATTAACATAATGTGCAATAATGATTAATTATTCATTTCAATTTGTATAATATTGTATATTGTACCTATAATGAAAATGTAACACATCAAATATTTCAAAGTCACAAAATTTGGAAAGATAATATTGAACATTCATTTGATATATTTTATATATGTAAAAAAAATTTTTGATATGTAAGCATCATTAATTTAATGAAAATTTATTCAGTGTTTAAATTGGCCTTTAATTGAAAATAGTTGAAAACGAAATTGTGGAATGATGAAACTAATGTAAGGTAATATATTCATCATTAGCTGAATATATGTATAATATAACTGTTTGATGGAAATTCCATATAGTGCAAATATTTAAGTACTTAAGTACATGCACGACATGTATACTGTATAGTTTTACTTATTCAATTTGATTTATTCATATAAACAATTTTCAGTGTCATTGTTATTTGTAGTCAATTATTTTCTTATTATTATAATTTTTTTTTTTTTTTTTTTTGTATGCATTCGTTACTATAGACACACTATTATATCTTTTAGTTATCAAATCAATTTTTATTATATTATTTTGTATTTACATAAAAAGGATATCCCATGTAGTCGCACATGAAAATGTTGTAGTTTATTCTGCAGCAAAAATTTATTTGCTTATACATATACACATACGCTTAATCGAAGTATATAATGTCGTGACATAGAAATTAAATGAAAAAAAATTAGAATGACAGATATTACCTTTCTTCTTTGATTTTTTTTTTTTTTGCTTTCTTTATTATTATAATTATCATAATTAGATATATTATTTATACTTATAGTATAATTCCATTGGAATTTATTTCATAATACCTATATACACGCTTACACTACATACTCCACAGTTTGGTATTTTTTTTTAATTAAAGCGTGGAATCTTATTACGATCACACTAAATTAATTATTATATTATTTTTATTTTATTTAAAATAAAAAAAAATATATATATAACCTCATAATTTGTCTGTATTTTGTCGTAGTCATCTCAGTGACACCTTACTCAGACAATCTATATTTTTTTTAAATTTAATAACTAACATAATATTTACATGTATCTACCATATATACCACAATATATTTATGTCATGAAATTATAATAAAAATGAATTAATTTAGAATTGAATTGCATGAGTCTTCTCTTCTGAATTCACTCTGATTAGATTTACTCAGTTACCTACAAAATAAATTAATGTGACTCTTCTGCTAGTGTCATGACTGATTTTTCAGTTTCAACTATAATATTAAATATTTAATTTGATATATCTCAACTTTCCCGCTTAACTTTCGCTTAATAAACATGGCAAAGGAAAAATGTTTCTAGACTTCAATTGCGTGCGTTGTGGGTACGAATATGAATACTTATATGAGTGGAAGATAATTGCTTATAATGATTATCTTTCAATTATTTATGTAATCTTTTCAATTAAGTTTCTATTTTTTTTAATAGTTATTATAATTGAGAAAAATATGTTTTTTTTTTATTAAATTGTCATCTTCACCTTCAAGTCTTATTGATATTATTCATTAATTTCTAGCAAAATCTATATAATCACTATTATGTATGAGTATACAATATTAGTTGTTAACATCTTCAAGATGTCGTCATTGTCATTGTCGCTAAATATACATATATCATTTTTTGTTATAAACAGCAATTTGTTTAGCTCCAATTATTCAATTAGCAAAACACGAGTATGCCATCATATGCTTCTATACTTGTAAATACATACATAGAACATATTTGGTAGAAGCATCACTTTAATGACAAATAAATATAAATACACAAAGCAATATTCAATCAAATTAGTTTTCACACAAGCATTGTACTACACATGCACGAATGTATTTATAGATAAAAATAAACAATGTCATCTACGAAAATAGCAACATCATCAACTTACAATGAAACAATCAGCAATGCTGATAGGAATAAAGATAATCAAAACTAGTGACTATATGACAATGTGTTTCATCTAAATCTTACTACAGTATCTTGAAGTTGCCATTTGATAATACACATTTCAAGACTATCCAGTTGTCATTGTCTTACTGATCAGTGAAATAAACGCAATTTCTAGTGTAACAATGGTCTTTCGTTGTGAGCATAAGCACTCGAGGATAATATGACTTGAAAAAAAATAAAAGAGATATATGAAAACCACTTTCAATTACGTTCGCAGCTAGCATTCAATATTTCTCCAACATATCGTAATCATGAATTATTTTAGGATAAATCCCTCACTACCATATTTCGGAACTAATCCTATAAGTAAGTAGTTGCAAATTTCACAACGCAGAACAAATCATATAGCAGCATACAATTGGAAAAGTAATCAAAACTTGAGCAACATTTTGTTTGTTAAGTAATTAATATGAAAGTGATAGAAGAATTATATATTATATGAATGATGATTGAAAGGATGAGCCTATCAATAATAATAATAATAATAATAATGGTGTGAAAATGAAAATAAAGACAATTTACAAAAAAATAAAATTCATTATTATCAAAGACAATATCCATTTGCAATACAATTTTTCAATAAATCACAATGATTAAACAATATAAAAATCAATTAAAAACCTATTTCAGAAAATTTTTCAAATCACAATAGTACTAAGCAATACAATACAAATCATCAAATATACATAATTACTTTCCTGTATTAGAAATTGGAAAATTGTTTAGATTAAAACGTGGTTCGATTCGATTACTGATACTTCAATTAAGAATTCTGTCATTAACAGAACCAGTAAAGATAATAACTGGTAGGTATAACAATTTGCCACAGGAGCAATAGTTGGCATCAATAGATTGCCTCACAATAAGAACACATCGAATATGAAAACACAAACGATAGCAAACACATGTAAGAAACAAATGGGATTTGTAGTAGATACGATACGAAGATATTTACTGTACCTTATGTATGCATGATTGCATGCATGCAATTAGTTTATCATCAAATCAACAAGCGATAACTAACGAAAAAAAAAACAAAAAACAAATAATACATGGTCTGCCAGATAGGTAAAAGAAAAAATCTGCTTAAGCGTTTGCAAGTCTTAAAGTAAGCCGTTTCTTTGAAGTTAGCATTAGAACAAATTAGGCAAATTGTATTTCATCCTAAACTATAAATTTTTTTTTGTAGGGATATTTCACAGTCATATATGAAATACAATTTCAAATTTCCAATGTATGTTTGTTTGATCGCTCCAAAAATGTCTCTAGGGTATTTCTTCGTACACATGAAAATTCTCAATTGCGATGAGCAAAAATAAACAACCATAACAAAAACAGTGATAGACAAATTAAATCTGAGCACGTAATATAGTATATGAAGACATGTTTGTATGTACATATACATATGTAAATTCATACTTGTATATTCGATAGGTATTACAAGTGCATAGATACTATATGCTATGTGCTAATATCCTTACGTTACGTATTGTATGTGTGTTTAATGCATTTGAATTTTAAAACTGCTTGATGAAATTCAAAGAAGATGATGAAAGTGAAAAGAAGAAAAAAAAAATTATACAGGGTGATTCTTTTAACAACTTTCTTTTTGGCAACACTGTTTTTGGCAGCTTAGCTGTTTTTGTGCAACATATTACTATCAAACATATCCACTTTGGTCTATAATTTAACCATGAATCGACTTACAAACAAACAACGCTTGCAGATTATTGAATTTAATGTATTATCAAAATTCATTTTCGGTTAAGAAATTGCATCGTGCACTTCTTTCATTTTATGATCAGTTTGGGCGACCTTCTAAGGCGGCTATTCATAATCTTGCGATTAAATTTCGCACCAAATTTACATTATTGGACATTAAAACCACCAACACGCATACGTAGAGTGCAGACAGAGGAAAATATCGCAGCTGTACCCGCCAATATTGCTGATGACCATCGATTATCGATTCAGCACCGTTCACAGCAATTAGGCCTCTGTTACTCCAATACGTGGAAAATTTTGCGGAAGGATTTGGGTGTAAAACCTTTTAAAATACAGCTGGTGCAAGAATTGAAGCCACACGACCTACCACAATGGCTAAATTTTTGTGAATGGGCGCTGGCAAAGTTGGATGAAGATCCACATTTATTATCGGAAAATTGTGTTAAGCAACGAAACTCATTTCTGGTTGATTGGATACGTGAACAATCAAAAGTTGGTGTGAAGAGCAGCCAGAAGCATTGCAAGAACTGCCAATGCATCCCGAAAAATGCACTGTTTGGTATGGATTATGGACCGGTAGCATCATTGGACCATACTTTTTGAAAGACGACGAAGGCAGTAACGTTACGGTGAATGGCGAGCGCTACCGTGCGATTTTTTTGCCCAAAACGGAAGAGCTGGACTTAGCTGACATGTGGTGAAATAATGGCCCAATAGAGAGGAGAGTTCGGTGAACAGTATATTTTGTATTTGGGGCCCGTCAATTGGCCGCCTAGATCGTGCGATTTAACGTCTTTAGACTATTTTTTTGTGGGTCCATGTTAAGGCTAATGCCTACAGCGACAAGCCCGCAACGGTTGACGTACTGAAATCCACTAATGAAATATTTATTCGTGAGATACAGGCCGATATGATGGAGAGCGTATGTCAAAATTGGACACAGCGTATGAACCATTTGAGGTGCAGCCGCGGTCAACATTTACATGAAATCATCATTAAACATTGAATTATATAGATCGTTCTATCGTTTCAAATAAAGATTTCATACATTTTCTTTTTTTTCTTTTCTTATTTTTTTAAATCAAACCCGAAGACTCTTAAAAAATCACTCTGTATTAGAAAAGGGCCAATTCTTTATCTGCAATAGATTGAAGAGTATAAAAGCAATAAACTGTATAGTAAAGCAGCAAAAGCTTGCAATGAAATGCAGAAATACATTTGAATAAAACTATTTGACATCTCAAACATAAATAGTAGATGATTAAATGTTGTTGAAAAACGACTAGTTAGTCATGCAAGTCATTAATTATTTTCTAAACTCATTTTTCACCAATGAATTCAAAGCTGTTTTTTGTCAAATATTGTATTATTTTTATGAAAAAAGTAGCAATTAACTTGAATATATCTTGAACTAACGAATGCTTATATTAAAGCAATTCATAAGCTCTCATAAATCCATAGAGACATTTCTCGAATTACAAACGTGACTTTTGAATGCATAAATTTGAAGAAACACAAAAGAGTTGACTTCCAAATCATCATCAATGCCACACAACTTACACATAAAAAGAAGAAAAACATGCAATACAGCATTAATTGAGTTTTTCCGTCTAAAGTGGATTTGTTTCAAGTGGTAGCTCAGAAATTAAATCATTTAATAAAAATTATAAATACATATTTAAGCAAATATTAAGCAAATGAGATTACAAAATGAATTCATTCAAAAGACAAACAACAGGAGCAATATAAAGAACAAAAGACGAATATACTAGTTAAGTATCATTAACATTTAATATAATTATAACAATTATTATGATTGTGGAGATTTCTCACGATGCTGGTCGAATAGCATAAGAGAAACAACTAAGGATAAGTTGTTGTTGTTGTTGTTGTTGTTGTTGTTGAACGAAAAATGTAGGTAACGATGAAAAAGTTACGATAACACGACGACGCTTGGCTCTTATGTTTAGTCGGATTTAGGTATTAAGAGTATATGTATGTATGTGTGTTCATGTTTTCGTATGTTATGTGAATGAAGTACATTCTTTTTCATTTCTCTCATCATCTATGTATTTAAGTAGGTACATTTAGGAACAAAAAAAAAACAAAGACTTACTCTCATAAAGTAATGCAAAAAATATAATGTGGGAAAGAAGAAAGGAACAACAAACTGCTATTGTTTTAATTCTGTTGTTAATCATGATGATGATGATGATGATGATGATGATGATGATGTTCTTGTTCATGCCAACTTGTCATAATATCAGTTCGTGATGAAAATGTTTATGCCTTTGTAATTTGCCTAATTCAATTAACATATAAAATTGTATTACTGTTATTTCAGCCGTTGGTTACAAGTACTTGCTGACTTTATGTTACTTTCATGATTAACCATTTGATGGATAGTTTTATATAATGTGGCAATACAAATAAAAACATACGAAAAGACAGAAAAGGTCAGTATCGAAGGAAATATTTTTCCATTCCTTAGGATGAAGCAGCTCGAAGTGACAAATCATTTTTGTACACTTTGAATGAAAATGAAGAAAAATCTATTTTAAAAGCATCTTAAGTTATACTCTGATTCAATCAAAATGCTACCACATTTAACTTCTAAACCCACCAGCAAAGTTGTAAGCGCTTAAATCGATTTATTTAAAATTTTCCATTGGTAAATCAAAAAGTAAACATGTTAAGTTAGATTTTCTTATTTATATGCATATATAAGTAATGTAAATAAATACCTTACATATACACTTAAGGGTTAAATTTACTTAAATGGGCTCTACATGTACGTCGTCATCAGCATCTTTGCCATAGGTAGGTACATCTTTATTCGCATTTTTTGCCTAAGTACCTTATTTGTTCCTTTGTTATTATTATTTTTCTTATTCTTCTTCGTTTTCTTCTTCTTCTTCTTGTTCGCATTATTACATTGTTGTTGAATGAGTTCTTGTCCTTTTTTGTTTTAATGCAGGTTTATTTATTTTGTCGCTGTTTTTATTATTATTCTTAATGCTGATGCTGTTACTAATACTACATTGTACATGCCAAAAACAAAAAAAAAACACAAGTGAACACGTGCTTTTACAAAAATTTCCTACATGATGGTGATATGAAATGGTTGAGTTTTTACAACTGTAATCATTAGATTATATAGTATGTAGTTGGTAACAGCCGTTTGCCATTCATGCTTGTACTTGTACAAGTATATTAAAGTCCATGATACAAGAAAGAAGGAGGAAAAATAAATTAAAGAAAATTATTATGTTTTTTTTTCGCAATACAATAATTTTTCGGTAATATTAATTTGTGAGTTTGCCTAAATAAGGTTACAAACAAAGGCAGATTTATAAATGAATCAATTAGGTAGTATATTTAAGTTGGTAATATATGCAGCTAATAACACGCATGGTTAAAAGAATAATATGTATTAATTAAACGGGTCAAATGTCCACCTCTCTGCAGTAATTTGTTATAAGAATGTTTTGGAAAAAGCTCTGTGACAATGCTTAGAAAAAGTCATGCTTAATTTGGCCACTGTACTGTCTTTAGTATATAGTACGGGAAGAGAAGGTCGGCCAACAATTTCCGGAACCTATTTCTGAAGAAAAATTTCTTGAAATGGCCGACGAAAATATTAACCTAAATTTCAAATGAAATATACTTGAGGGTTAATATGATAATGAAGAACTCTTAAACAATTATATATTGTTCTTTATTACAAGACTTATTATTATTATAATTACTGTTGTTATTATTATTATTATTATTATTATTATTATTATTATTATTATTATTATTATTACTTTTTTGTACTTTTGAAGCAGGTATATATATTTCTAAGTATGTTTACCTCATCATCACCATCATCATCATCACCATCATCATCATCATCATCATCACCATTATCATCTTTGCTATCATGCGAATAATTCCTGTAATTATACTGAATGTTGTTGACACTTAAGCATAAGCATAAGTGTTCTGCTGTCTGTATTGCTTTTGTTTTCCGTTCTAGTGAAAAACATTTTTTATTTCATTTAGACATTTGTTCGCTGCTTTATAAAGCGATTTAATTTGAGGAGTCACTTGAAATACTTTAACTCTTTTTTATGTTTTACAGGAAATATTAAATAATTGCTTGTATTTATTTATTTTATCTAGAACTTTCTTTTGTTATAGTGTACTTTATATTTATTCATACATGATATATTTTTTTAAATATAAAAATTGATTTTATTATACAACTTTTCTTCACAAATGAAATATTAACACCCATTGCGATATGATAGATAGATAGATAGATAGATACTAAATATATAATTAAATATCGATAGATTTTCAAAGCAATTAAGAATTGTTTAATTAGAAACATTTTTTTTTTCCTGATCAAAATAAGCTTGTTGGAAAGAGACAGTGCCCGGAGCAATGTTCAACACATTGAACAGGACCGTTCTGCTACTCAGGGTCAGGTTTTTTTACGAAAGAGGGGGTTTCGAGCTGTTTTTCTCGAAAAGACGAAGCTTGTGGTAGTTTTATTGCTCACAGACCCCACTATATTTTCGCGAGGAACACTTTTCTGGAACATTATTTGGCGTTTTTCTTATCGTTTTAGTCCCTATGGAAAGATTCACTTAAAAAACAATGCTTTTTTCTTTTGTTTTGAGCCGTAGCGCCTCCTGCGGATAAAATTGTTAAAAAATAACCCCAGAATCAGATTTTACGACATTAAAAACTCTCAATACTTCACAGTTACAGGGTTTCTATTGAAAATAATAAATCTGTTTTTAAATCATTACCTCTATAGCCTCCAAAACCATATACTAAAAAGATGCTGAATAAAAAACCTGACCCTAAGGAACAAAACGGTCTTCAACACACTACTCTGAGGCACTTTCTTTTTCCATATTATCATTAGTAATAAATACTTTCTATCAATATTTCAATATTGAAATAGTGTCAGAAGCCTCCCAATAGTGAATGTAAGGAATCTCACTGTTGTTACCACCAGCGAACTCAGACCATATGCTAACACAGATAACACATCTTGTCAGCCACCTTAACATATATCTCTACATATATTTTTTTTATGTTTACCTTGTTCTAAATGTTAACATAATAATAAATTATTATTCTATTAGAATAGAAAAAACATTGAATTTTCAAAATAAATTGAATAAAGTGCGTACATAATTACATAGCTTAAGTGACTGTCATCGTCGTTATCTTCAGAATATGATTTATTATTAAGGCTATGAAGCACCGCAACCTGAAGATCTTTTGTGCAGAGGATATGATTTAGTATGTTCATCATCTACCAATTACGTTAATTCTACTTCTCCTTCTAATTCTATACTATTACACGTCACAACGATGCACATTCATATTTCTTCGTTTATTTTTTACTGCATTTCACTTTTTTTTTTCTTTCACCATATTCTTTATATTGCATCTATCAATCTTTCGATTCAGAACAACAGAAAAAAACGTTTTATAATATTGAATTTTTTTTTTATCGTGTTATTTAGTCCAGATACCGTAAACACACACAATTATTGATACCACTCAAGTGCAGAATAATACGCCATGAGAAATTATTTTGCCATACTTTTTACTAAAACGGCAAGCAAAAGCATTTTTGGGGATTTTATAGTACAGATTTAAAAAAAAAAGTTCAAGAAACAATTGCTTCACTATTTTTTAAGAACACCACATTGATTTAAAATTAACCATCAGATTAAAGGCCTTACAAGTTCCTTTCGTACAACGTATATTGAGTAGATACTCTACTCTATTTAATATAAATTTAATACAATTCTGACCATATGTAAGATCATTTCATTCTCATTCTCATTCTCATACGTTTGCTCCTTTATTTTGCGAATACACAACATTTCTATTTTTCGAATCAAATTTGGCGAACCAAATCTATGTACTTTCTTGAAGTGATGCAAATTTATGTAATAATAAATTATATTATGCAAGTGCATACGCTAAAATACTTGGCTTTAGTATTGCATATTTTCAAGGGCGTAGGAAATTGTATTTCCGCTTCGTTCATTTCCGTAACATTTCACAGCAAGTTTGCTTATCGAATGAGAGAATTGTTACATAAAAAAAGAGTTCCTTTCTTAATGGAATTTCTGGTTGAATTCTGTCGTTAATTTTTTTTACTAAAAACTCCGAACGCGATATCCTTATAAAAATCATAGGAACGTGCGCTACTAACTTATGCAATGTAACGGGTTGCAATACATATTATGGTTCAGTGTTACTAATTCCTTAAACAAACGTTCTTTTATTAATTTGTTCTACTTCTGAGAATACAATAAATAAATTTGTTAGTAAAGCAACTACAAAAGACAAATCTATTTTTCATCATTAGGATAGCTAATCTGGTCGAAAAAATCATTTAATGCTTGATTTTTTTTTTTTTTATGGTTTTTTTTTTGTGTTACTGTGGAATAAATGAACTTTTAAAATAAATTACTTTTTGTATTTCGTTTTTCTTGTAACATACATATCCCGCTATAACCTATAATTGTTATTATTCTTTTTTTTTTCTTATACAAGAAAACGTTATCATCAAAAGCAACATCATTGTTAAACTCACCAAATCTTTTCAAATTAGTATTTGGTTGTATTTAGTTTTCAACTAGATTTTTCTCTTTTACTCAGTCATTCTTTATCTTTCTCCCTCTCTCTCTCCCTCTCTGGCTCCATTACTTTTTATCTCCCCTATGCTGCTTAACAATTAAGTTTGGTCAAGTTTTGATTACTTGAACAGTTTTGTGTACTGTGATGTCAATATATATATATATAAAAAAGAAAAAACACACACATCAATATTATTTGGTGTTGTTGTTTTTGGTTTTTGACGTTGTATATGGGTGTGTATATACATACGCTAATTTGATTGTAAGTTGCTGCATCTATCGTTCATATACGAATATCGAAATGTATATAAGTATGTATGTATATAAGAAGAACCATATGTTTGTACGTTATACATATGTATATACATTGTATATGCATTTGTCTGTTGTCAACAGGGAAAATTATTAATTGAATAAAATAGCAAACAAATTGCTGAGTGCAATAGAATGGGGACATTTCACAACTTTTGATGACAACGATCACGACAACAATGCTTACGACGACGTCAACGACAATGAAAAACATGTTGATAAACATTTACATGATAATATAATGTTGACAAACATGGAATAGAACAATAATGAAGGATTATATGGTATGATGTTGATGACATCCCTATGGTTGGATGTAAATTAATTAAATTAAGCGTACCGTAAATTCAAATTAAAAAATATATATATGCATATATGTAACCGTATAATTAAATATGAACTAATTACAGGAAGAAATCAAAAAAAAAAATTGATTACAATTTTGTAATTATCTCAACTCGATCTGTATTATTGTCATCAACTTAATTAATATAGTTCATATAATTATCATTAATATAGCTTTCATATGTAACGAAAAATTTTGAAAAAATGTTAAATACATGAAAAAATTTTTATGATTCATTTTCGGAATATTTAAACTGAAAATTAGAAGAGAGATACTGGTGCAATTCCTCTGAAAGTGTCTAGCTCTATATCAAGAGAGAATGGAAACCTTGAAATAGTGTTTGCTACATACGAAATGGAAACACACTATTGGTTGAGGATTGAGTTAGTGAATTTTCTATTTCAATCAGTTTTTTTAATATAGTTATTATGGTATTATTTAAAAATATATTCCTTCTATTATAGAAAATAATCAAATGATCAAATAATCAAATTGAAATAATGATTATCATCACTATATGCCCTTGTATGATCATGAAAATTAGCTGAATAAGAAAAAAAATTGTTTAAATATATATGAACATAGTCTCTTTTAGATAGACAAACTCCATGGGATGATTATCCAACAGCGAAATTGTCTATAATATCATCAATTCACGTTCGATATGCATCGAAGTGCCTGACATAATATTCCACCCAATGATATTCAAATACGTTTACATATCAAATACTTTCCATATTTTGTAAAATCTCTATCTAGGCAAATGTAAAATATGTGCATGTGCGAATACACAGGAAATCCTTTTCAATATCCTATGCATATGTTGACGCACAACACAAATCAGAAGAATTGTGAAATTGATAAAAATAAAATTCAAAATGTAACTACAATATATAAAACAAATACTTAATAATAATGATAGTACAAATGATTATTATAAATAATAAATATATTGCACTTGAATGAACAAATAGCGAAAAATCATTGAATAGAGAAATAAAGAATGAATGGCAAATATATGAAGGGATATATGTACAATAAGCAAATCATCATTGTTACTGGTAAAACTATTGCCTTTATTTCTATCATTCGATTATTTTTTGTTTGATTTCACACACTCCTAGAGGAAAGAGGTAAACTCAGAGTGAGCTGTTTGCCATAACTCTAACGAAAAGAGTAGAAAATTCAAACTACCGATCAAACCAACAAATAGTCAACGATAAAATTGTGCATCGATTATTACAAGTGGTTTCCCAATGCTTATAAAAGGCTAATCTTATTAAAATGTATTTAAGAGTTTTAGCAATTCCATATGAAGCTATGATTCGAATAAATTTGTTTGCATCTATTCACATCTATTATAAGAAATCTATTGCATCTATTATAAGAATGCTTATAAAAGGTAAATCTCATTAATATGTTGCAAAAATTATTAGTACAAGATGAATCTATAGCTCGAATAAATAATAAATTTGTTTGCTTCTATACGTATATTGCTTCATAAACTAAATGAGAATTACACGGTAACAAATTTTTAAATGATTGAATAAAAATTGTTATCACAAATGCTGTGAGAACATCGATTATTGTAAGTGGTATGGAATCAGAACTCTCTGACTATAATAAGAATGCTTCTAAAAGGTAAATCTCATTAATATGTTGCAAACATTTTTACTATATTATGAACCTATAGCTCGAATAAATAATAAATTTGTTTGCTTCTATACGTATATTCCTTAATAAACTAAATGAGAATTACACGGTATAAAATTTTTAATTGATTGAATAAAAATTGTTAGCACAAATGATGTGCAAACACCGATTATTGTAAGTGGTACGGAAGCAAAACTCTCTGACTATTATAAGAATGCTTATAAAAGGTAAATCTCATTAAAATTTTGCAAAAATTCTTCGTACAAGATGAGCCTATAGCTCGAATAAATAATAAATTTGTTTGCCTCTATACGCATATTGCTTCATAAACTAAATGAGAATTACACGGTATAAAATTTTTAGTTGATTGAATAAAAGTTATTATCAAAAAGGGTGTGCGATCGTATCCTATTTCACTGTACTGAACTAATTTCGAAAGTAAATCATTAATTCGAAATTAATTCATGTAGTCACTGTTGCTATAATTTTATCGTTAGTAAGCTGTGTTTGGTGCAAAAAATTTCTTTCGGTACACTACCCTAAAAAGTATGTTGAATATTTCAAATTTTAATAACAATTTAATTGCACCCACATATATAATTGTTTGTTTGACTACGTATTAAAGTACAATAAAAACCTAATTTGTAGAATTTACGAATTTAAATTTCCCTTACAACCAGTTTTATGTGTTTCTGCGTTATCTGATTGCCAATTTTGCTCTTACAATTCTCTTCTAATTACATTCAATGGCAATTATGTACAAAAACAATTAAATATTTATTTGTAAGAGCTCCTAAAAAAAAACAATCAGCAAAAGTAAAAATCATAAAATCTTTATTATATATTTGGATGTAGAAATTTCTTATTTTTCTTCTTTACCTTATTACATATTCGTATATTCGTAAAAGAGAAAAATAATTTTCTTTTTCTTTACCTGCATTAAAAAGTAATACTTGTAGAATAATTGCTAACTATATACTCTAGTCAAAAGAAGCATCCGCAATTAAATTTAAAAGTACTTTCCACCTCAGTCACTTTCAGTTATTGCAACATACCCTTCAAATGTAGTATATCTAATACAGAGTTAACGATTGTGCATTGGATGGTATATGTTTAGTTTTACTGTAAATACAATAAAATGTATATATATAAAAATGTGTATAGATAAAAAGAAAGGCAATATACCTTCTCAATATAGGCCGTACAACCTTCTCAATATGAACAATATTATGTTTGCTTTGATGCTACATACATACACATATTTTTCAAAATACGCCCCAATACACCGTTTAGTGAACGTCAAACATATATCGAACATATGGTGGATATATGATTTGTTCATTTTGAACATTTTTATTCGCTTCACGCGTAATGTATCACATCAAATAAAGATAAAAGACCACAATACAAAATGAAGCAAAAGGAAATCGCTACAAATTGGTGTGTCTAGCACTTAAACATGCAACATGGAAAGTATTCTCTATCAATATTATTAAACAACATGTGGCGTTTAATATAAGCTATCTTCACATATGGTACAAATCGTGTAAGATGATGAAAAGAGATCCTTTTATTTACAACGCACATAGTTGCGTTTAAAAGAGAATAGTTCAGAATTTCGTAAAAAATCAATTCAACAAATAAAATCTTTATCGTTTATAGCGTTGCAACACTACGTTGCAATTAATTATTTCTTTAAATACCAAGAAATTCATCATTATTTTGCCTTTCGACAATTTACATAAGTTGCTCTCATCAGGATAAAATTACATACAATTAATTTTTTTCCAAACGACATTATTAGCATAAATTTTTAAAGAGTGTATAACTTGCATAAATATAAAATTCGTTGAGGGTGGTCATTTAGTCATCATAAATTGACAAATTATTATCTTCGATGGGGAATGAACACAGATAGCCTAATTTTATGATTAAATTTTTCCCGCTCTAACAGCAATAGAACATAAATTCTGCACAAATTCCTATTGACCTATTTTCCCATTGCTGGCTTGCTTCGATTGATAATGAGCCAATATAATTAAAATGTTGCCAAGCAAGTGATAATCATAATTGCAATTTTCATTTTATCAGCATATAGCAAAATTAATGTTATCATTAACACTGCAATTATTATTATGAACAACAACAACAACAACAACAGTTGAAGGCAATACTTTGGTTTTGGCAATAACAATTAACTGTAAGTACCTAATAATAAAATCACAATTCAGCACCTCTTGAACAATAACAAAAATCAATTACATACACTCAATAGCAAGTAGCGTATTTTAAATTGCCCAATTGTTGCATGCAAATTATACATACGATGGTACATAGTAAAGTATCTCAAATGAAACTTTTAATTTTATATAGCTTCAGAGCATGCTGTCCGTTATATTAACTCGTTGCCAACTCAATAGCTCTTACATCTTACCGCAATATTACCAGGCACTCTATCTCAAACTATTTCTGATGCAAGGAATTTACAACAACAACAAAATACCCAACAGTTACAATAGCAACAACTATAAAATCAGAGCAACGTGACCGAAGAGTTGGACTTTTTCAAATAAAGAGTGAAAGAGAAACACATAACTAGACTGGGATGAATGGATGGTAAAACTAAAACAATATTAAATGCAACAGTTAAAAATATGAACGTCACTACCACAACGACATCAACAACTGGCATCATCATCATCATCATCATCATCATCATCATCATCATCATCATCAGCTCGGCACTATACAACAGCAATAACAAATACAATACACATTGTACTACTCCAAGGATATATAGGAACTCGTATAAGCATTTTGTTATGAGTGGTACTGCACGTGTGAGCTCACTCAGACAGCTGCTTTTTAATACTCAAAATAACAAACTAACTACACTCGTTAGTCAATTGCGAAATTTAATGTCGAATACGATATTTTGAGTACATTTACGATATAACGGATACAATGTATACTTTCAACCCCAGCACATGGATACTGTCAACAGTTGCTCATTTGAAATGAAATGAGCCATGTTGCCACATGTTGCCAATGATATTATAAGGATTTGATTTAATTAAAATATTTTTTCTAACACAACAGAATGTTTAAAATCAAATATGTTATCCAATGTTGACAAGAATATGTCGATGGCTAATATTTTGGTTATTTAACCGATACCTCATCACATAATTTAAACGGATTATCTTTCCCAGCGTAAGCAATGATACACAAATTCATGAAAATCATATATTCAATACGAAACACTACTCTGGCAACATTATGATTTTGATAACTACACGCATTGTTTACAAAGTGTCTCATATACATGTTGCTAATGCATGCGAAGACACAAACAACAGGAAACAGTAGCAACAGGATGGCATATTCAATTTCAACAACGATGGAAACATTGACTAGGAATACAACAAGCAGGTGCTAAACATTTGCTAGTCAGTTGAGTTGAGTTGAATTGAAATGAAATGAAATGAATTGAGTTTAGCGCTCTCACTATAAAAGTTGCAACATCAGTAAACGCTAGTCCACGTTCGTCAGTTGGGCTGTTAGCACGCGTTATAGCTCCCTTAGAGTTTGACTGAGATATACTGACTAATTAATATTTAAATTCTTGGTTCTGCTCACTATTTAGTATTACTTATTAACAATAACATTATTCGTGACTAAGTTGTTTCTATGGAATAAGTTGCTTTTCGGTTGGTACTGTTGTTGTTAACTCTTGTATGTGCGTGTGTGCCTGTATTAAAAATTGTTTAATTGTATATGTATATAATAAAAATATAATAAATAAAAAAAAAATGTATAAATAAATTTGAAAAATCAAAAACAAAAGACAAAATTATCTTTTGAATATTCATGAGTGATTAAATTTGATTTTCTCATCTATGTTTCCTTTAATAAACATTTAAGTTTAAACTGCTGCTCTCAACTAACTTGAATTTTTTAAATGCACAAAATATAAATAAAATCTACAAAAAAAAAAAAATATTTTAGAATATTTAATTGAAAATATCAAAAAATACCCAAATTAAATCAAATTTAAAATTAATGCCTTGACGAACGTGAGCGCAAAGTGAACGGAAATTATATTTGATTCGATTTAACGACACTAGTAAACGGAAACGGAAGTAAAGGAAATTTGAAAGCGCCAAAATAAGTAAAAAGTCGACGTACAACAATTATTTTGTGTTATCTCTAACAATATTTTTTTTTAGTGAATATTTGTTTTGCGTTTTTTTTTTTTTCTTTTTTGTGAATATGATCGTGTCAGAATGTCAATGTTTCAAAATTTCTAGTCATTAAATGTGGATCTATGTGGCAATTATGGTATGTATTTATTGTGATAATTTTATATTATTTTCTTTCTAGAAAGATAAAAATTAAAAAAATACTTTCAATGCCCCAATTAACCCTAATTTACCCTAAGTGACATAATAAAATATGTTTTAACACATCAAACAAAAATCGTAATCCAATAGGGTCCTCAAATTGGGGAGCAAAAAAAAATTTAACATGGACTTGGACTGCATAAATTTGAAAATCGAGTGTTCCAGATACAACTTTATTATTTTTTTTTTTTTTTATTCCAAAATAATTTGATAATTTGCAACATATCTCGAGCCAGAAACTTCCTGATCTGATAGTAAAAAATACTAAAATGAAATGAAATGAAATAAAAATTAAATTAATTATAATTACAAAAAATATTTTCATTTGAAAAATCCACAATATGAAAAGAATTCAAGAATATTTGTCCAAAATTTTCATCGAAAATTTACTAAATAAGTCACAGAAAAATATTAATCAAAATAATAAAAATATATTTATGTTTCTTCCGTATAAGTAGGTAATTTCTTTAGAAAGTGAATGAGCATTTTATGAATAAAATCAAAAATCAAGACCTCCAAGTTATGAGCAATTATATGAAATTGCCGAAATTTAATTTTTTCTCCATTTTTAATCGAAAATTCACAAATAACCCCATAGCATTCCAGGAATCACCTTTAAAGTGGTAGATTCCAGTAAAAAATTGACATATTTTATCAAATTGGATGTTAGGGCGCCCAACTGTTATTGAATATACCAATGAATTAAGTCTGCGAATCAAAATCCAAGCAATGAGGAATTATATGAAATACCAAAACTTAAATATTGAACCAATTTTAACCGTAACCCATTTTCAATTTTAAAAAAATTGTTCTCCGTGTGACCTACGGTGACCTATAGTTAACCCTACTAATTTGTGTTCTTTAACATTTTCCCTCGACACACAATACTTATTCTATCCCTTAAAGTAGCTCGCCTAGAAAATCTCCAAAAACTAAAGTTTTTTTCAAAACCCCAACAACATACAATTTTTTAATCAATCTTAAAATTTATCCAAGTAAAAAAATGATCACTTCACTAGCTAAATTTGACATCGATTTGTGTTAAAGCCTTTTATTTTATTTTATTTAGCTTTTATCAAATTTAATTTTAAAATTTCTTTAATTTATAAATCCAGGCCTAGAGCTTGAAAGAATCAGAATAATTATAAAATATGAAGCCAAAAAATTATCAATACAATTGAAATAGTTTGGCTTTAACATCGCCAAATACCTGCCCCAATATAAGTTCCAATTTTTAAATAGCACGCCCAAATTACTTAAATTCCACACACACTTTTCTTTTTGCAACAAATTTCATTAATGAAAAATTTTTTCTAATCTCTAATCCATTAAAAAACTTCCAAATATTTAATTTTGTTAAATATTTTTCAAAATTTGTGTAATAATTTTACCAATTAAATTATATTCAATTGAGAATTTGAGAATTTTTAAAGGTCCATACAATCAGCTATCCAATTAAAAAAAAATTATCTTCAGATTACCTTTCACTATAAAAGAAATAACCCGAAGAAAATATCAATCATTTTCCATTCTCATTACAAATTCATCAGGTATCCTAATTTAATTTAATTTTATATACAATAATACGTACTTTTGAAGTACGAATTAATTCGATCCCAACTAGTAAAACATCTAAATGAAATACTTGTCAGATATTTACAATCAATTTAATTAACATTTAATTGATAATTGAACATTCGCATCAAATTTCTTAGAAAATAGCGCTGTATTAGAGTGTGAGAGAAAAGACCAATAAACAACAACAAAAATACATAAAACAATCTCAACATATAGGATCGTATTATCGAAAATACAAGCAAATAAAAGAATATTGCTACCAATTTGTGTTAATAATATGACATAAAATTGACGACAATACGATTAGAATATGACCAAAATGGTAATGTGACAGTAAATTTGACAGCACATTAGAATTTCAATTTTACGGTGTATTACATATAATTGAGCTGAAGAAAACAAAAAAAAGAAAAGAAAAACACAAGAGAATAAGATGAAGCAAAAATGATGTTAATTAAAAATTTCCATTTTAAAATACACTCGCACACGAGCGTCTGCAAAAGAAATTTATTATCGCTAATAATGCTAATGTAACAATATATAAAATACAACGTCCATTTAATCGATCAAAATGCATAAAATTCATGAATTAAGTAAATGTATGCCCCCCCACCCCCAATACACGTATAGAAATACAAATGTAATCATGTTGTCATTATCATCATGAACATGAACCTCATTGCTATCTTCGGCATTCTTTATATTATCATTGTAGCTATTGCGCCACCTTCGCCATACTTATCCTCCCTAATGTAGCGTATGCATGAAGCGTATCATTTCATTGATTTTGTGCAGTCAACACACAATAACAATAACAACAATAATTATTGATTAACATCGCAAAATGGTGTAACATTTCAATAGGATGATGATGATGATGATGTCTAAAAATAAAGACCCTCGAAAATCGATGCCATAAAATGATGAATGGGAGGCCACCACATAAAAGTATACATAGACATTATTTAGATTTCATTATAGACCATCATCAACAACATCAACACATATATCGTGATGGTAACGTGATGGTGCTCACAAATATATGCGTTTCGCATATCCACATCATCATCATCTTTATCACCAGCAGCAGCAGCAGCAGCAGCATTAGCATTTCCCATAGAATCATTTTAATGCTGGTTATAGTATTAATCCATACGATAAAGCACACTAACGTCTGTCTCCATCAATAACCATAACCATAAAATTTAGCATACAAAATATTTTATGCTATTGCCACCATCCAGCAAATTGTGTTAATTTCCTTCCGGTACAAAAAGCTCAAGCAAATGCCAAAAAGAAAGGAAACACTTTGTCAAATAAATGCACGCACACACACACACACATACGTTAATACATTTAGCGAAAAATGACACAATTGAATGCCGCTTTGTGGCTAATCATTGTGCAAAAATATGTGCGCATGTATTTGTATGAAATTTATGGCACATAATGGGTGCCTCTATGGGTGTCGTAATTTCAAAGTGTTATGTAATATTCAAAATACTGTTAAAATTGTTGATTGTTCACATCTGCAATGAAGTTTGTCAATCACACTGACCATATTATAATTATAACCCATATTTGAAAATATAATCCACACAAAAACACACCCTCTATACTTTCCATATAATCAAATTTCACAGAATTAAAGAATGCAAAAATTTCTCAAACTCATTCTGTTCGTCGAATGAATGCCCATTGGCGAAAATTATAGTTTACGTTGGTATTGTTTTATTTATATAGAATATAATGACAAAAATAACGCGATACCCAGAATAATTTCTATTGGAATATATTGCCATCATCACAATAGGTAATCATTCTTACTAATGGTAATGTAAATAGCCATATCACTATAAATATCGTATGAATAATAATTTTTTGTCCAAAAATACATTTTCATTAAATAAAAAAACAAAATTTGCATACACAATAATTGCCAAAAGAAAAGTGAGAAGGACATTGAGTACAACAAGAAGTAACAAAAAAATTATACTCTAAAAAATACACGATTCAATAAAGCTAAAACAAAATCTGACCTACCAATATGAGATCAACTCAATACATTAAGAATTAACGTGAAATGGGAATACAAGTATAGTTTATCTTACCTATCTT
Source organism: Megamerina dolium (assembly GCA_963854835.1). Taxonomy (NCBI): domain Eukaryota; kingdom Metazoa; phylum Arthropoda; class Insecta; order Diptera; family Megamerinidae; genus Megamerina; species Megamerina dolium. The sequence continues at coordinate 12,045,256 of OY978526.1, read as the reverse complement.
CAAAAAGAGGTGAACTCCATTTGAAGCACTAATTCAGAACAATCCATTAAATATGGCAAATAAACTTAAGGAATGATGATAACCTTTTTTACAATAAAAAATAATCATAAAAGAAATGTATTGTGTCAATGCCTTTGAATTAGCCCCCAAAGTTATTATTGTTACTCAACATTAAAATAATTTAATATAGTCATTTCGTGACTACCACATAAATAAACTACTTCAAACGTTCGAAACTTTCCTCATACAAGGTGCGACAATTATGTATTAAGACTGCCTCTAGGAAACACAATTAAAATACGATATCTGCTAATTTTTCGGTATATTTACTCGAAATATTCTCCTACAGATTCAATACACTTGTTACATCGATTTAATAGTGATTCAAACGTGTGTTCCAGCTCATTTTTCGGAATTGTATGGTCTGAATGTCATCAAAAAAGCATCCTTTCAACTTCAATTTCAGTTTTGGGAACAAAAAGATGTCGCACGGTGCCAAATCAGGTGAATATGGCGGGTGATTCAACACACAGACCTGATTTCGAGCCAAAAATTGACAACCAATGAGTGCTGTGAGACTCATCGCATTATCGTGCAACAGAGACCAAGTTTTTGGATCGCGGTATTCCGGTCGAACATGACGGATTCTGGACATCAAACGCTTCAAAACTTCCAGTTAACATGTGGAAGTAACTGTTTGAACAGTTGGAACAAATTCTTTATGGATAATTCCTTTGCTATCGAAGAATGTGATGAGCATTGTTTTGATTTTTGATGGAACTTTTCGTGTTTTATTGGCTTGTGGTGAGTTTTTTGATTTCCATTCCGCACTTTGACGCTTGGTTTCTGGATCGTATTGGAAACACCATGTTTCATCACCCGTAACAATTGTTTTCAGGAAGTTTAGATCATTTCCTGCAGCTGCAATCATGTCTCTAGAATGACTGACTCTCGTTAATTTTTGGTCCTCGGTCAATGTGTGTGGAACAAATCTCGCGCAGACCTTTGTTTTGCCTAAATTCTCGTGAAAAATGAGTCGGATAGTTTCTGTGTTGATGTTTAAGGCCTCTTTCATCATTTTCACTGAAGCATTGCGGTCTTCTGTAAAAAAAATCACGAACTTTTTGGATCACTTCCGGCGTCCGGACTGAAATTGGCCTTCCTTCTTTTATTTCATCTTCCAGCGACTCTCTGCCATCCACAAACCATTTATGCCATATAAAAACATTTGATATTGATAAACAAGTATCGCCATACGCTTGCTGCATCATTCTGAATGTTTCTGATGCACTTTTACCAATTTTTGCGTGGAATTTAATGACCGCTCTTTGCTCCATGTTAAAATTTCAACATCAAACGAACACGTGTTTTGTAAAATGAATGTCAATAAACATTAAATGTCAACCAAATGCCATGAACAGTTAGTAGAGGAAGGTTGAAGCTTCAAAATGCATGTGCTCACACATAGATGGCGCACTTGGTTGCTGAGATATGAATCGAGTCTTAATACATAATTGTCGCACCTTGTACATATCCAGTAGAACCCACAACGTTAAGCAGATATAAAAATGATGAGTACTTTATGTTCTTCACATAAATGCAAATATAATTATATGCACTACCAACGTATATACTATATTTATTTCTCAAGACAACAATTTTTATATACCTTTGTGTGATAAGAAAAGTGAAAACTGCTGTTAACAGGCAAACATAATTGACGAAGGTTGTGGGAATAAGGCAACAGTGTATCGTATAAAAATACTAATCACAATTATAATGTTAATTTGCTCACAAGTATAGAACATAAATGTGTACAAAAACTAATCAACAACAGGCAACAATAACAAAATTTGTTAGAAACATGCCCCAAAAATATAGAGAAAGGTCTTAAGCGTGGCACCACTACATATAAAAATTTTATAACATTCATACGCCACCATAAGTCGAGAAAATAACATATATGCTATACCAACTATGTATATGGACATATATATGTGTAAATATGCGCTATATTGTATACACATATGAATGTAATACAACTAATATACTCGAATACGAACGTGTACACTCAATCGTAATGATGTATGAATAATATAAAATTCAATTGTCTTTAATAACACAAATGTTGCACAGTACGTTGGCTACTTCACGCATATAAATTGTGTACGATGCTTGTTATGCTGCAGCATACAGAAGTGGATATAATAATAAAAATAATAAATGCTCATCATAACAAAACAAAACAAAAAAAAATATATGCGTACACATACAATATATATGTATAACTGCTATAATAAAAAAAAGCCTAAAGAAAAGGAAGAAATAACAAAAAACAAAGTGTTAATTTTTTTGTGTTAGAAATGCTTTACATGCACATATGTATGTACACACACACATTATACAGTCATATTCACACAAATACACATAGCATAAAACAAAAGATAACAACATACAACGAAAGAGCTTGACTAAAGAGAGGCTGAGAGAATTCAAAAATAAATAAATATATAAAAAGCAACAACAACAATGATAAAATGCAGTAAAATTTCAACTTGATAACACTCAAACACACATTTACACACATACACTGACTGACCTCTCGCATATAAAATATGGAAGGCAGAAAAAGGCAACAAAAAAATTTGATTATATACATATGTTTATATACACTTGAATACATACAATAGTGACTACAAAAAAAAATGTTTAGAAATAAATGAAATGTATGACAATGACCGTACCGTATCGTACTGGAACTCAACAATGATTATTGCGCTGGTCCATCTATACCTATGGATGTCAATACGACTCGCGGTCCGACTTTTAGAAATAATTTCACAATTCTAAGAAGCATTGCTGAGATACCCATTAACTTCTGCATCACAATGCATAAGGTGGTTTTAGGAGTAGGAGCTTATTCTGAAAGCTAAATGAAGCTAAAATCGATTTACCGACCTTGTTCATAAAGTATGTTCTGGATTGAAATTCTTGGAATAATGAAAACGATCAGAAAATGATGGAAGATTACACCATGTAAACCAATGTTGTATTCTTAATGAACAGGCAGGCTATGATTATTATTACTTAATTACCATAATGAAGCAGATCTTAATCGTAACTCACCAACACAACGTTGACTCGATCTGGCTCTGGGAAAATCGGAACATAGAAAACAAACTGCAATGAAAGAATCACGTTTTGATACCATTTAGTATTGTCAAGAGTAGAATTTCCCACGCTTAAAGCCAGAATGGGAATATTATTTATTGCCATTTCAAAGAAAACAAACAGAAAACAGCTAGGGGCGAATCAATTTCTCTAAATATATCCAGCCTTATGAAAAGTGAGGTAGCACAAATCAGTGCTAATCTGAGTGAAGTGCAATTCTTTGGATATCAAAAATTTCCCTTAAATAATCTTCCGCAACATTTCTGTGATAAAATTCAGAAAAAGTGATATCACAAAAATTCGAACACCTTTCTAAAACAAATGATCTCTTTTCTCATGTTTAATCTACAATTTAAATTATAAATGATACGAAGTAAAATTGGGTGATCCAAGTAGACGTCTGAGTCATGCCATGCTGTCATATTATTTTTGTTTAGTATTGTTTGGCATTTCTTCATGAAAAGACTTACCCCTGAACAACGTTTACAAATCGTTCAACTTAATTACGAAAATTCACGTTCTGTGAGGAATGTGTTCCGTGCACTTCGCTCAACTTATGGTCAACATAATCGGCCTACTGAGCGTACTATTCGCAACTCCATCACCCATCGTGAGACCCAGCATTCATTATTGGATAATATTCGACCGAATGGACCACGTCCAGCACGCAGTGAAGAAAATATAGCGGCCGTAGCTGAGAGTGTACACGAAGACCGTGGAGAGTCGATTCGGCGCCGTTCGCAGCAACTCGAACTGACGTATGGAACGACTTGGCGCATTTTACGTCGAGATCTTAAATTGAAAACGTACAAAATACAGCTTGTGCAAGAACTGAAGCCGCCCGACCTTCCCAAGCGACATCGCTTCGCTCTATGGGCTCTTGAAAAGTTCCAAGAAGATCCGACGTTTTCGAGCCAAATTTTGTTCAGCGATGAGGCCCATTTCTGGCTCAATAGGTATGTAAACACGCAAAATTGCCGCATTTGGGACGAAGAGTAACCTGAACAGATTCAACAGCTGCCACTTCATCCAGAAAAAACAACGGTTTGGTGTGGTTTGTGGGCCGGTGGAATCATCGGTCCATATTTCTTCAAAAATGATGCCGGTGAGAACGTAACCGTCAATGGCGACCGTTATCGTGCCATGATATCCGACTATTTGATGCCTGAAATGGAAGCTCGTGATCTCGGCGACATTTGGTTTCAACAAGACGGCGCCACTTCCCACACATCGCATCAATCAATGGATTTATTGAGAGAACACTTCGGTGAGCAGATAAGTTCACGTTATGGGCCGGTCGATTGGGCACCAAGATCATGTGATATCACACCGTTAGACTTTTTCCTGTGGGGATATGTAAAGTCTAAAGTTTATGCGGACAAACCCGCTTCGATTCAGGCCTTGGAGCAAAACATCACGCGTGTCATTCGCCAGTTACCAGTCGAAATGGTCGAACGGGTCATCGAAAATTGGACTCAACGGATGGACTATCTGAGACGTAGCCGCGGCCAACATTTGAAAGACATAATCTTCAAAAAATAAATGCCAAAGAATGTTCTTTCAAATGATAATAAACATTCCACATTCAATTTGAATTTTCTGTGTTTTTTTCTTTAAAAAAGTAGGGAACCTCGAAATGGATCACGCTTTATTTTATACTACAAAGCCTTGAGATCATAGATTCAGAATAGTTTGATCCAATGCAATGAGGTGACAAAATTGCTTCCTCATTTGTTGCACAAAAAGTTTAACCACTTTCAAATTTTATTTGATTCATTAAATTGCATTCATGAAGTACAATAATTTCTTTTTTCAAATGACTAAATTTATTTATTTTTTTTAAATACGATAATTTAATTTTGCCTGCCGATAGCATTAAAGACAAGATAAAAACACCAATGGCCATACAACATCTAACATTGGATTGGCACATAAAACGTTTTTATTGTTGTCCTTTGGTGTAATTGTTGTTGATATTGCTCTTACGGTGTCTGCTTGCGACTGTTTAATATCAACGAAAATATCAAGAAAGACAAAAAATTCGAATATTCGTCTATGTCTATGAGAAAAGTGGTTCAAATCGTAGAGTGGTGAAGTATACATATTGAACTAGCTTTATGTTTGTTTTTGTTTAGTGTTCTATTTTTATTATTTCTTCATATTTAATAGTTACTTTCAAAAGAAGGCATCTTCTATCTTTGCCCTCTTTTCGATATTGTTCCGAAGCCAGCGTAATGGATATAACATGTTAAAGCATAAAAACATTGTATCTATAAATATCTATGAATATATATATATATATATATATATATATATATATATATATATGTATATATATATATATATATATATATATATATATATATATATATCTTGCTTATTTCGTTGTCTATATCTACCATATATTTCTTTCATGGATGTCTAACATACTGTCTGCCTGAATATTGTCATGTACTTAATATACGGTTTGTTGCAAAATTCATTCAATGAATGGAATAGAAAATATTATGCCCAAAGGGCAAACTAAACTGAACGTGAAATAAAATAGCTCAATGGCGAATTATAATACGCACGCAAAAATGCCACATGCCCACATATAGAAATAGGCCAACAAGCAAGCAAGCATGCCACATAAAACTAATTTTACAATGTGTTTGAATACAATTGGCATTGGATATTGAGGCAAACAATGTGTATTGTAGCTTATATAAATTCGTACAAATACAAACTTATTATATAGTATACAACTGAAGGTTGACAAACTCTATGGTCTCTTTTTTTTATATACCACCACTTTTAGGCGCTTCTCTCCATATCCTTTGGGAATTTGTACTAACAACACTTTAACATTTTTGATCAATTTTGATACACTTCTTAGAATAAATTCAAAAGTTTCCGGAATATTTATGATATTTTCAATTAGACTTCTTAAAAGTAAGTCCATATTGCGAGTCGTTGGAATTTAAACCTATTTCATGACATATGTTGTAACATGCATATTCGTGTTATAAATTCAAAAATATTAAGATTTATTTGTTCGACAACGCTTTTCATGTTGAAAATTGTTAACAATTGTTGAAAGTTTTTTGTTAGCGAACACACCTAATATTTTGTAAAATGGATCGAGAAAAATTCACAATAGACAATTTTCAGCAATGTTGCCATCGCAAATTGCCCTAATCCTCTTTTATTTTGAGAATTAACTGATAGAGTTAATGCGGTTTAGCTGCAGTTAATGCCCGAGTTAATTCGAATTAACTCGGTAATCAGGAATTAGGCTGCCGTCTGTCTAGGCTATTAGGGTCATTATTGAAGCATATTTCTTCAATTGTAAAAAAATTGCAACAAAGTCTCGTTGGGTGATTAATTACCAACGAGTGCTCTTTTGAAGCAGATCCATCTACGGTGCGCGGCAATAAGAACTATTGCCATAAAGTGAACCCAGCTACGGATGCTTTGGGTAGTCGACTGCGAGCTTTCTGCTCTGCCGAAATAGTCACTTTAACCATTTAAAATCCAGGAGACACCAGCTTGAGTGAGTGAAGGCTTTTCTCTCAGAAAATATACCATTGTTTAGATCCTTCGAATAGTATTGAGAAAATTTGTAAAAAAACAAAAATTTGTTATTCTTTTAAATTCATATACTTTTCAATCTGCCTTTATCCATTTTTTATTTCTCTATCGCTGCCTCATAGTATATATATCTGGTGATGGAGGTGTTGCTGATGTTCATAGTATGTACTTACAATCACCATACACTATTAGGATTGTCACCATCATCATCATCATCATCACTAACGATAAACATCAATGCATAGTAGGCAACATTTTTATGGTCAATTTGAGTTTCATACCAATTTATATATATGTAGTATACAATACACCACCACAACACTATGCAAACATAAGAAACAATAATATAAATAAACCGAAACAACAATAACAACAAATAAGTATTGATCGTAACGAGTATCAATATGTTTTTCTTTTGGGCTATTGCTTAAAGGCGGCATCCATTTAAGTTGAGTGAATTGTAGACTATTCAATATTTTCAGATATCATTTTCCCTCCCAGAGGGCTTGTTGCTAATGCCATTTATTATACCGTATACAGTAGCAGTAGTTCTATTGCATTTATGACTATGCTCTGTTCTCCAATAACATTGGAGAATTTCTCATATTCGATATGTTGTCATCATCATCATTGTCGAACATGATGCTTTTAAATTCCCATAAAAGCCATAGCGAGCAAGTTTGAATGATTTGAAAATTATATGATATTCCTTTTACCTTTTTAAGCTGCAAGTGAGAGAGCAAGTGCTAAAGCCTCTCTATGAGCTGATTGGTATTTATGTGCCACACAAGTTGTCCATAATGTATACATACAACATTACACACAAGCAACGTCAAGGCAATAATTGGATAAAACCGGAACCTACACAATGGCAAAAAAACCAAAAAAAAAAACAAAGAAGCCAAAAATAGGCAATAATGAAAACAAGCTTCAAAAAAGAACAACAGGAACAATGACTAAAATTTTTTTTGAGAGTTTTTAACAAACAACAAAAAACTAAATAAATCAACAAATTTAAAGGAACAAAAAAGCGTGAAGAATGACCAAGAATTTATTATAATAAAAAACATACAAACAAAAAGAAATGCTTCTGTTTTTTACCTAACAATATATCAAACGCGAAGAAAAGTTGTTTTTCAGCACACAATTTCTAATGTAAAATTAAACAAAAAGCACCACAAAAAACCATATGGCCATTGTGGTCAGGCACGTAAGCAATTCCAAACCCTAGAACAGTTAGTCATGTAGGCGATGAAGTGTATCACATAAAAAAAATGTACATAATAATATTAAAAAACCATAAACATTAGAAGGAGATATGATTTCCTTCCTTAATTTTGTTCGTTCTTCTTGCTTTGATTCTATAGACACACACACACACACACTCAAGCATAAAAACTCTCATAAATATACCAAAAATAAACCATACTATCTTCTTCTTGTTTTTATGCCATAAATTGACCATCATCATGTTGTAGATTTTAAAATGTTTGTAGGTAATTATTTCATCATTTATTATTTAGAGTGTTAACAAATGTAAATTTACTATGTATACATGTATTGTATATATAAGAGAGAAAGGTTATTTTTGTGTGGTTGTCCTTTTGGGGCAAGATACTTGTGTAGTTCGAAAAAATCAGTGCATTGTAAAGTCAAGAATTTTAATAAAATCTGAAAACGTTAAGGTTAAATAGAAAATAAATTTCAAGATGAAATATACACATCTGCATTTGGTGATGCCAGAGATGTTAATAAAAGTGAAATTAAATAAAAGTTGGAAGTTTACAATGTAACAAGTTTCGAAACAAAACAAAAATCTATACGATTGCTGAATTTAATCTCATTTAGATCATCTTTCTATGAGCCAAAGGTCCTTGATGCATTCTATTGGGCCTACAACACACCATATTTGCTATATTACGACACCGTTACAAATATTAAACATATTGTTGTATATACTTAAATTTTAATTAAAACTTTTTGTTGTACTCTACATTCATTAACTATGCTGTTCACATAAATTTCTCTCAAAAATAGCAAATTAAATATAGATTACAGGTACATATTTAAGTAACTATGTATATAAAATTCATATAAAAATTTCATAAGCATATATTGCTTTCTACTCCATGGTTTTTGTGTAAATGTATGAACTTTCATAGTTTCATTAAAGTAAAGCAAGCCTTAAGATCATACATCATAGTCAAATAAAATTTTTGAATAATAACAATTATTCTTTCTTGTCAATATAATCGTTGATTTATTATTTTGAAATCTCATTCGATCTCTATACAATTGCATTTAAGAACAATTACTTTATTTGCTCACACATTCATATATATATACTTAAATATGCAAGTCTACTAAATCGACCATGTTAAACAAAGCAAAATCTTTATGTGAACATTTATTAAAGTTGTTTATTCTTAAAGATATTCATTCATACATACTACATATATTTATACACATAACACACATACACAAATATATACACGTGTATGTTTATGTCACTTGTACATCATCCTCTCATAATCATCTCTTCTACATGTAGTCGTGTAGTAATCCTTGTAAATATTTTATTATCCGATTTTTTTTTGTATTATCATTTTCTTATTTCATATCATATCGCAACATATCTTTAGTTTTGTATTATTATATTTATTTATTTATTTATCGCTCATGTATGCATATATTTATTGTCCATAACAGATATGTTTTACTTTTGGCAACTAAATAATACTACAAGCATAAAAGTTATGCATTATAGCTTATATGTATTAGGTCAGTCCATAAGTTCGTGCGTTATTTTGTTCAATCGTTTCACAGTAGGCGCTTTTTGCGTACAAAAATTGATTTGTGGGAGATAAAGGAACTATTTTTATACCCTGCATAATGCAATATGCATGGTATATTCATTTCGGTCAGATGTTTGTGTCCACTTGAAGGAATCTCCGGAGATATAGACATAGATATATATTCGTGATCAGCGTCGATTAAATTTTCGATTTAAAGATGTCCGTCCGTCCGTCCGTCCGTCCGTCCGTCCGTCTGTCTGTCACCTGGCTGGTTCGCACGATAACTTGAGTAAATATTGAGATATTTCGACGAAATTTGGCACAAGTAACCTATGATCCAAGGGTACGGAGGGGATTGATATTGGGCATGATCGGTCAATAGCCACGCCCACACCAAGCATTCAAAGCGACTAACCTCGGAATTTTCAAAATCTTTAACTTGCTATAACTCACATAATATACGACTTGGGACAACAATATTTGGCACATAGAGTTATATTATACTACTATGTAACCTCGCCAAAAGTGGGTGAGCCATGCCTACTTTGCAGCGTAGCTCCCATACAAAGTGTCTGTACTTCTTTTAAATTGAAACTGCTGTAACTTCTACAATCTTCTGTCAAGAATAACCATAATTTACACTTAGATTAACATGGCAGTGAGAAATAATATGGTAGAAAATCAGTGTGCCACGCCCTTTCCTTTTTGTGTCTGCCATACAAAGTTGTGGAAATTAAAAAAAATGTTACCGCTTATAACTTGCAAACTATTCAGCGTAGAATAACGAGATTTAAGGTGTGAATTAGTATTGTACGAGCAACTAGGCTCATAGGAAATGGGCGAACCACTCCCACTGTTTATCGCAGCCCCCATACAAATTTTAAATTGAAACAGCTGTAACTTCGGCAATCTTCTGTCTAGAATAACCATAATTGACACTTAAATTAATATCGTAGTCGGTAATAATCTGGCAGAAAATCAGTGTGCCACGCCCACTGCTTCATGGGTCTCCCATACAAAGTCGAGGGAATTGAATTAAAACTTTTAAGCTCCATAACTTACAAACCATTTAGCGTAGGACAACGAGATTTAAGGTATGGATTAGTATTGTAGGAGCAACTAGGCTCATAGGAAATGGGCGCGCCATGCCCACTGTTTATTGTAGCCCCCATACAAAATAACTGAAATTCTTTTAAATTGAAACTGCTGTAACTTCGGCAATCTTCTGTGTAGAATAACCATAATTAACACTTCGATTAATATTGTAGTCAAAAATAATCTGGCACAAAATGAGTGTGCCATGACGACTCCTTCTTGGGTCTCCCATACAAAGTTGCGGAAATTTAAAAAAATGTTACCGGTTGTAACTTGCAAACTATTCACCGTAGAATAACGAGATTTAAGATGTGGATTAGTATTGTACGAGCAACTAGTCTCACAGGAAATGGGCGCGCCATGCCCACTGTTTATTGTAGCCCCCATACAAAATGACTGAAATTCTTTTAAATTGAAACAGCCGTAACTTCGGCAATCTTCTGTCTAGAATAACCATAATTGACACATAGTTTAATATCATAGTCGGAAATAATCTGGCAAAAAATCAGCGTACCACGCCCACTTCTTAATGGGGCTACCATACAAAGTACTTTGTCAAAGTCAACCATATTTCGGGTGTAAATTAATAATATATGCAAAAATTGTTTTTCGAAAAGTGGAAATAAAAGAAAAAGATGGATATTCGAGCAAACTTTTTATATATATATCTGTATATGCATATCTGTATAATTTGGTCGGCCCCAGCCGACTGTAAGGAGATTTTTATTTTCTCTGATGTATTATTGCGCATTCAACAAGTGATTTTAATAGCGTATAGAAGTTGCTGGAACTAAACCAGATGATCACAGCTGATTATTACTGCCATCAACTCTCCAAACTGAATGAAGCACGTGAAAAAAATCGACCTAATGCCGCATCCACTATACTCTCCGGACATTGCACCTTGTGATTATCACCTTTCTGCGCGAACTTCAGTCCCATTTAAGTAATAAGTAACTACACCTCAAAAGAAGCTATAAAAAGGAATATCGAAGGGTATTTTGGCTCCAAGGACAAACAATTTTTTAAACAGGGAATTAAAAATTTGCCCCAAAACATTGGGAAGACATTGTAAATAATGCTGCGAAATATATTATTGATTAATAAATACTAAAAACTTCTTTTTTTATTTATTTTAAAATCATCTAAGAAAAACGCAAGAACTTATGGACTGATCTGATACATTGTATATATATGGTATACGTACCTTGTCGGAAAATTATATCACTAATAACTAGTACTTTGTTTATTTCATACTACTACTTACTAGTGGTAAAACAATACCAAAATTATTGTTACCAGACCTTTTTGAAAGATGCTGCTATCAACCGTGATGGGCTATTATTAACTCCTACACATAAATCAAGCTCAGTAACAGTAACCTTGACCAACACAATTTTTTTTTTATGCTTGACAACTTACTTACTTACTTTTTCCAATCGGGATACACTACATATATACATATATACTAGTATATATTGTACCTAAAGGAATGCCTGAGAATATATACAAATACCCACCCTCACTTATATTATTTATATTCATATCTTATTTTGCCCATATTCCATTCCTGTTTGGGTATATATAATGATACTTAATCTGTCACTTTTCACATTTCATTCAACATTCCAATGCAAACGTATGAATAATAAGTATATTGGACGTTAACATTATTACATATATTCGAAAATCTTCACATGTTATTTTAATAATTTGTCATTTTTATGTTTATCTCATAATTGTTATTAGTAGGCACTAGAGCTTGAGGAGAAATATAAGTAATAAAAAAATATTCACAAAAGGCAGAGCAAGCAAGAAAAGAATTGCATTTCGCTCAAGGGCTACCACTATGGCCTAAAGTGAATTTCAGTGCCAAAGGAAAACTATTACTATAAAAAATAAAAACATATATTGATGCTCATGATGTTATATGTATATGAATATTTATGTACATTCATTTAAATATTATTTTTTATGCTTTTTTACTTTTAACGCCCTCTTCATCGCTTCATACACATACACATATAAGTATGTATGTACATTTCTCAAGGACATTTCACACCACTTTCTTACTATATTAATTGTACTGAGTATGTAGTGGATTTTATTGTTGACAATGTTATTTTTGTACTTATAGTTGTTGCTACTAGTGTTATTAAAAAGTATTAAATGTCCTTTTTGCCATACACACATACAAAGTTTACAAATAGTACCCACATACCTTACATACACATCACAGTTATTATCTTATCTTATAAAGAATTTATGTATTTTAGTGCGTAGTCATGTATAAGTATCATATACTTATATTAGATACGTGTATGTTTGGTATAAATATGTGCATACTAACTATGTGTAAATGTATATAAAATATTATATCCTGTAAACACGTGCTGCATTTATCATTTTCCGGCCTTTAGACATCATATCAAAAATTATTACTACACATTTATACTAGAAGTGTTTATGTGTGTGAATTTTCTGATTTTTCTATCTACCCAGTAGGCAATTATAATGACAAGTCCATAAATGAGTATAGTGAATGAATCTTATGCTTGAAATGAGAAGAGATAAAATATCAGAAAAACATTTTCCCTTCAGAGTGCATCAATAAATAAAAGTAATCTCTAAACTAGATGTTTAAAGATTTTTATCGGTGTGACTAAGATATCAAAGCTACGTCCAACCTATATTCGTGGTATTTTCGCCATTAAATGCATTTATAAAAAAAAGATTCATGCTTACAACTCAGTCTAAAGTATTCAGAGTAAAAATGGAAAATTCCGCAAAGCTCTTATTATATCACTTCGTCAATAATACTTCAAAAAATCTCCTCATTTCTACATGAAATAAATAAAAAGATTTTTACAAAAATTAAATTTCGAAAGTCTCGACATTTAATACTCCTAAAATGTTACATAGTAAGTAAGTAAGTTATTACAAAACAGTGGGTAGACTCATATTGATTACAATCTTTTTAGACCAATGTATTTATAATATAATCAGTGTTGAAACTAGATAGCTTTCCCACTGGGCAAAAATTCGACTCATAATATTGTGAATATGTTAAATCTTTTTCTTACAACATTTATCCTACTCACTTTTCGCATTATATAAAAAAAATAATGTAGAGTGCGACAATATATCTGAATATGCAAATATTTACAGGCATAAGTACGTAGATTAATGACCATTGCCATTTTTAGAAAACGAATACTAAATAGACTCCTTTTTACCACAAAATAAAAAGCATACAGTAACAAAATTGTGTGCACTTTTCAAGTAATATATGTTGCACTTTCTTCTAATGTTTTTGTGTGTGGTCCCAAAAAAAGATGTAGGGCTGAAGGGCTGCTTAAGCTGGACCACGAATCTAAAATCTAAAGAAACCTAGATAAAACTTTTCGGATTGGCTTTAACAAAAAGTTTGGATATTGTATACCATTCATCCATTCATGAGCATGTAGAAAATCTAAATCAAACCCTAATGGGCGCACAGAACTGCCTAGTTAAATGGTAATGTGAAGCATTGCAAATGATGTTCGCACCGACAATTTGTTTGCAGCATTTTATTACACTCATATTTTGCAAGTAATCCGTTTTCTTTTTCCTTCTCTCTCTCTCTCTCTCTCTCGCTCTTTTTAACGTACAAGTATTTATATTTTAAAGTCCATTTGAAAAACAACTTTAACACAACAAAATTTAAGTAAACATATTCACTCTTCTCAAAAACACATATTCGCATGTATTGCAAACTACATAAACAAATGGTTAGTTATAAATTTTGGATATGCAAAATTATACCATGAAAATATAAAAGTAATCAACTATTGTATACTGATGCTTTTAGGCGTTTCATAAATTGAAAACAGTGATTTTAATGCTTTTGCATGAGCATATTATTATGGGTAAATTGTGCTATGTACAATGTACATACGAGCAAATTGTGCTACAATGTACATACATACAAGTACATAATAGTGGTATTCACAAAATTTCTGTTGCATATCTGAGAAAAATATTTGCAAGCAATTGCCAATAAGATTTTTTTTAAATTTCAACAATTTAAATTATAAAATTCAGTATTGTATAGTATTTTTGTGTTGCATACTTTTAAGCGCAAACTAAATGTAAATCTATGCTTTTTGTTGTTGTGATTGCAAATTATGCAATACTAGTTTTTTCATATGAATTGTAAATCCCACTACATAGTACATAGCATGCCGTCGCTGCAGCTACTAGAGTAGATAATCGTACAAAATTATGATTTTTTTTATGTTCAGCCTTATAGCAAATTTTTGGGACCAAACATACATAATCTTATGGTAGATTATGAAGGAAAAAAAATGTACTCACGTATCCCCAAGTATAAGCGATGTTGATATTTTCATGTATACATACTTGGGTGCGTAAACACAATCTAGCATAATTGCTTTCATAAATTTTTTACACAATATACACATAGAAGTACATATAAATATACACATTCAAATGCAGGCATAACAATATTAGGGAATATTTTTTTCGAAAGAAGGGGATAAATGTCGGCGCCCTCTAAGTCATTGTAAGATTATTAAAATGCTCCAAATAGATGAAATAAATATTTACAATAAGCACTCAAGTACACTACTGCTGTACATATTTAATATTATAAATTGTGTATTAAAGAAATAATATATTACAAAAAATACAGCAATAAAATCTGCAGAGAAATCTGAAGCATACATCAAGCTTAGAAAAACATAAGGCAATGCTATTTTCTAACTCTATTAAATTAGTTTTTGAAATAACCAATATAAGTAATTGACGTAAACTTTTTTAAATAATCAAGTGGTTTTTGAAACACCCGTTGATAATAAAAAATTCCAACAAAATAAAAAAATATTCTATGACAATTAATTTCCATATAATTGCAACATTCAAGCAATTATTTATGGCAAAAGTGTGATCATAATTCTAGGCGCATGTATATCTATGTACAAGTTAGAGCATGAGATTAGCAAAAAAATAAATTGGGGTAAAAATTGTCATGATTGCAAAATAAAATGAGAATTTAAATTAAAATATTCATATAAATTGGTAGCATTTGCATTCAATGTTGCAAAAAAAAAAACAACACATCCTTAAAAAAGAAGCTTAATTAAAATGCGCCTAAAATTATGCACGATTATTGAAACAGTACTCATTATATACAATGATAGAAACAAATTGCAACAAACCACGAACAAATGAATATACGACTTGTTGGCAATAATTTTCAATACAAATGATGCTATTGTTGGCAATTCTGGTGTATGTGTTTCATGTACAAATGAATCGAATGCATACGTAATCATCATGAATGTATTAGCACGATGTGTTCACAAAAAAATTACCATTACCATAAAAATGTTAGCATAATCGAAATAGAATCGCATTTGTTACTTATTTTAACAATAAACCATTCAAGCATCTTTCTTTCTCATTCCAATCTCTCTTTTTTTTGCGTTTTTATCTCTTTCGAATATCTCTCTAGTGAAGAATATTATAAATTGGAAAGAAATAAAATGTTGCTTTTATCATGATTTCTACACATCTGTATTTCATCTCATTTATGACCCAAAGGATTCTATTTTCAGCAAATATACAAAATAATACTGATCATCAACATGAAATTATAAACTAAAACTTCTAACTATCGTATACATATGTACTACTCAATTCATTCACTATATGAAGCTAATCAGAAATATTTGTTTATTCTACAAACTATTTATTTTCTAACATATCAATTCTCTTTTCAAAGTGTACCACATCACTATCATGGGTAATAAGTGTTGGGTATAATGTTGCCAATTGCAATACTATATATTTTCTGCAACTAGAACCATAATTACATATTGCTTATTCATAGCAGAAAAAAATAGATAAACAAAGAAACAAAATTGTTTACTTACTAGTGTACTTTACATATAGCATACATATACAAACACACACACACACACATAGAGTTATACCAAAATAAGCAAAGTAGTAAATCTAAATCTCTTTCCACACATTAACTGCAAATTGCATTGATACCAGAGAAAAGAAAAAAAAATAATCCCATGTCCTCTATAATCTCAAAATACATTTAGATTAGATCTCTTGAAATTATTCGACTAATATAAGAACCAGTTACTTGAATGTTCGATAATAATGTTTGTTAAAAATAACCACTTAAAGTTGATTTTTGGAGTTATTGTTAAATTTTTACAAATTCAACTGTTGAATTTGTGAATAATTTTTTTTTCCCCCTTAAGATGCGGGGACGTAAAGAAAGATGAATATGAAATTTCTTCAAGAATACGTGTTTCTACTTGATATTTCATGATATTCCATTAACCAAAAATAAATAAGTTACAAAAAAAGACAAAAATAATCGATGAATTTAATAGTCGAATCTATTCTACGAGCCGAATTTCCCTAGTCTAATATTTACCCATCAAAATAATTCGGTTATTCGGAATTAATAGTACAATATCAAAAGCTTTATTTTATATAAGTACTAGATACACATATAAGAAATAATACACATTAAGGGAATACTAATAAAATTGCCCATGGCAAATAATACCAATAAAATAGTGTTAAACGAAAATTTCTATTAGTGTTATTGTATTCTCACAGTGTACAGAATACGATTGCTACGATTTGAGTAATCGGATTATTTAATATTAACACTTGATTGTATTGTACTCGATACTTAAAATTATTGTAATTATACAATTATTTTAATAAGCATTTTCATAAAAATATTATAATTTTCAGAACCACATTTTTTTTTTGGGAAATATTTATCCCATTGAAAAGCAAATTGTGACATAAAGAGATCAAATTATCAGAAAATTATTTTTTCATTTGTCAAACTAATATTTACATGTACTTTTTTTGTGTATATGCGATGTTTTTTTTTTTTTTTTTTTTTTTTGCAAAAGCACTTTTCACAATTCTATATTGCCATATACCAGTATATGATTACAAATTATGTGGTAAAAAAAGAAGGTATTATTTCAACAATAATAAAAATAATAGAAAAACTTCGCCCACAAAATGAAATAGAAGAAAAACAACTGAAATGGAATTGTTACTTTAAGCAACACAATAAATAAACTAAAAATAAAAATGCAACCACCCTCAAAGGGAGAAAAAAAAAACATAAAAAAAACCAAGTGTAGGCGGTACTCGGTATATAAGCAATAATATACACTCGCACATACATACATACACTATGTACTATATTTACTATTATTATGCCCGGAAATAGAATTTTTGGCGAATCAATAATAATACTCGAAATCGCACAAAGTAAATTTAGTTTTTATTGTGTGATTGTTAGCACTTTCATTTTTATGGCCAATAGTAAATTTTACTTTTTTTTTCTACCATTAGAATTTGATTGCTTTCAATTTTGATGCATCAGCATTTGTTGCATAAATTAGAAATTATTTAGGAGTTTTATATCAAATTAATTATATTTAAATATAGACATAGTCTCACATATCCTTCACCCCATTTGCTATGTAGTAGAATTATAAAATAATTGTAAAATATATATTTCATTAATTTCTCAAATTGCTGTTGATTGTTGCCATTTTTATTGCAGGTGGTCATTTAGACATACTATTAATTGCATCATCAAACACAATGCCAACGGCTATTAACAAATAATGTAAATACATATAATCACCAACTGTTAATGAATGTGAGCTATATAATTTCATTATATATGTAGGTATAGCCAATGGAAAAGTGTTTAATGCATTAACAATTCACACACAAAAAATTTTCAGAATTTATTTCAGTATTTAATTTAATTTATTTATTTATAAATTTCCTATGGCATCTCAGTGTTGATATTTGCTGTAGCATTTTTTCAATGAATTTCCTCACCGCTTCGCTTACCATCATTATCCCTATAAGTATAATATTATACAAGTACTCTCTCTCTCTCTCTCTTGCTCCTACTGTTACTCATGGTACTTGGGTATTATTTTATTACCTAAAAGCATGCTATGAAAGTGTAATGAATTCTGTCAATATGACAATATGTAATGGTTAGAATAGATACAAATGAAGCAATGAAATTTAATTTTAAATAAAGTACTTTTTAATTATACACTTTGAAAAGTAAAAATAACAAAAATTATTGAAAATGTTTCTACAAGAGTAGTAAGTACTAATTAATTTTTGAGATGGAAACACTAATCACGAAATCAAATCGATTATATCAGATGGTAGCATGTACAATATTTGCAATATTTACCAACAGAAAATTTTTTTTTATTTTTTTATTTAATTTTTTTTTGAATTTTAAAAATTTTTTTTTTATTTATTTAAATTAAAATCTTGAAACACAATTTTATACAAATTTTATTTTCTTTTCGAAATGCACTTTCAAATGGCAATTTTTGCATCTAAAATATAGAAATCAATCCATAAAATGCAATAACCTTTATCGTCGGCATTTTTCCCCTTTTTGACTTTTAACAATGCTCGAGTATGCCCTTATCTATTGATAAATTTAATAGTGACTTTACTGTATGCAGTATGTATTTATCCTTCAACAAAAATGTCAAACCACAATGCAAATGTTTACAATAAAATATTCTAACATGAAATTACAATGTCAGTAATAGAAAAATGTGATGTTTCAAAAAAAAAAAAAAATTATATTACATTGCCTATGCAAAATACATATCGTATAACCCACATTTACTTAATGGATTACAATGAAGTGTACCAGTTGAATACAATATTGAGTGCATAATATTTGTAGTTATAATAGGTAGGTGCGAGCATGAGTATACACGTAGAATGTAAATAAAAAAAATGAATATATAATCCATACTATTACTATATCGTACTTAATATGAACACTATACATAGAGTATAGTGGTGTAATCATCTAAAAGCATGCAATACAATGCATTCGAGCAATATAATGAAGTGACGAAAGAAAACTGCTACGAACAGAATGTAACAGTTGAAACCACAGCATATTAATTACAATATGTGTGTGTACTATTTATTGTAGTAATAATTTACAACATTACCTTCAGCTTTTCTCTCTACATTTATAGATTATATAGAGATTTTGTACTGTAAATGAAATTATATGGTAATCAACCATATTGTACTTGAAAAGTAAATAGATTTAATTTCAAATTAAATTCCTTTTGAGAAAAGACTACAAATATTCATATGCAATAGTTTTGAAAACAAGATGCAATCAAAGTCATGCTATTTATAATTTAATCTATAAATAAATTAAAGTGAGTATATGTCACCATACATGCAACATGATTATGAAGGTGATCTAAGTCAACTTCTAATACGAAATAACTAATATCATTTGTATTTGATTAAATTTAAAATTTTATTGAATTTCATATAATGTCATAATTACTATTTGACAATAATCACTATGATTTATCTAAATGATGACAATATAAAAGTCATATTTGAGGATTCTTACTTGTATCATTCTAATAAGTAAAATTACATCAAGCAATATAATCAGACATACTTAGATATATTCATAAGTATATTGTATTGTATATTAAAATAGACAAATGTATAATTATACCCAAAATATAGGGGACAGATGGGTAGACTGGGACAAGCTATTCGATGAGACTTATTTCAGTTGTTGTACTTACATATACGGGTATACATATGTGGCACTTATAAGTCCTAAAGGGTCCTTTGGCCGAACTAATAAAATATCTCTCTCTCTCTCTCTCTGTCAACGTACATAACTCTCCTCTATACTATTATTATTATTATTATGTAATATTCATATATTTCAAAAATTAACACCATCACATTACCTTCCTTCCTTTCATAATTCAACACACACACACACACACACACACACGTACACACTTGTAATAATTTACTTGTATATATATTCATAATAAGTACTGTTCAAGTTAAAAAGATGAAGGATATGAAGATGGTATAATGGTAATGTTGAAGAATGCTAAACATAGCAAAAAGGGATTTCCTTGTTAAGGCCACAGATTTGAACACTATTATGAAGCCACAATCATATACAGGCAGAACCACAAATATGCATGCATATTCACGCCTGTACATAGAAATATGTGTTTGAACGAAATATTGCTGTAACCTCAAAACACCTTCAACACAAGCACAAGCAAAATCATTACTATAACATGCTACGTGCTATTCATATATATATGTGTATAGTATACAATATGGCACTCCCTGCTGATATTGTATGTGTGTGTGTGATATGTAAAACATGCAAAAAAACAGCAAAAATAACAAAAACAAGACATATGAAAGATACACAAATCTAAATTCTATATAAATATGAATATATATATATTGTCAACATCATACACACACATACACACACACATACACACACACACAAACGTATACTCATATAAGACTAAGCCAATGTAGGAAAGCAACAGCAGGAATCAGAACAACACATGCATAGGAATACTTCTTGTAATATAAGAGTATGTAAAAAGTAAGCATCGTAATCAAAATATCTAACATCTTTACATATCTACAGACAGATATATACGAGTACTAGGGCAAGTCAATCTGGTCGATAGTAGAAAAGAATTTATCAAAGGATATATATGATCCAGTAAGAGGAAATCCATTATTTTTGCATTAAATTAATGGTTTTATTTAGCATAGTTAGAATGATCCAATTTAGGTCAAATATGCACCGTTTTGTTCGATAATTTGTTACTATTTTGAAGGTAATTTCATAATGCCACTCTCATAAAAACTCTCGTCCCTACTGGCAAAACACTGAGACAGTCGATTTTCACAAGCTTCTCTTGAGACGAATTTTTCACCAGCAAAATCATTCGCATTAGACAGGAACATGTAGTAATCACTTGATGCCTCCCAACCAAGCTCCCGGAGCTTCCGACGAGTCACTATCGATGTATGTGGCCTGGCGTTGTCCTAATGGAACACGATTCCTCTCCTATTGGCCAAAGCTGGCCGCTTCTGGGTGATTGCTTCCTTCAGACGGTACAATTGTTGACAGTACATGTCCGAATTAAGAGTTTGGCCGTAGGGGAGCAGCTCATAGTAGATGATTCATTGCCAATCCCACCAAACACATAGCAAAACCTTCCTGACCGTCAATCCTGGCTTGGCCACCGTTTGCGCCCGCTCATCGCAATTCGACCACGACCATTTTCGCTTGACGTTGTCGTAAGTGACCCACTTTTCATCACCAGTAACCATCCGCTTTAGAAATGGATCGATTTTGTTGCGATTCAGCAGCGATTCGCAAATGGAAATCGGTCCATGAGGTTTTTTTGCATTAACTCGTGTGGCACTTATACATTGAGCTTCTTTTTGTATCCAGCCTTATTTAAATGGTTCGAAACGGTTTTTTGTGCATTGTTTAGCTCCTGGGCAATAGAAACAGTGCTTACATGACGGTCAGACTCAACGACTTCCATTATTTTATCGATATTTTCGACAATTGGACTTCCAGAGCGTGGTGCATCTTTGACATCAAAATTACCAGAACGGAATCGACGAAACCAAAATTGCACATGTTACAGTATTAGGACCATAAACACTATTTACATCTTTCTGTAAAATATGGCATATTTTCTCTTTACTGGTGTCCATCTTTGACGCATGCTCAAACAATACTGAGTCAAACAATCACAAAACTGCGTGAAAAGTTTATTTTATACGAAATCTTATCTTTCTAACGCCATCTAGCGTAACCCGAGATACAGATTACTAAAGCCATCTATTGGAAAAATAATGGAGAACTTTTTACTACGCCTTATATTAAAGCAAAACTGTTTAGACTGTTTGGAAGCAAAGACATCTGAATGATACTACAACTTGAAAATTAATTTACAACCTCTAAAATATCTATCAAATATATTTTTTTTTCAATAATATACCCAAGAGAGAGAATAAAAAAAAATATATGCCGCCCTAATATACATTTAAAAGTATGATAAACATACATTGCATAAGGTTAAAATTCATAATAAGATTTCGCACATGAATTTTGTCATTTAATAGATGTCATCGCACTGATACGTACACAGATACATACATGAATACTATATCAACTTGGCGGATATGAACTCATCTCATGGCCTTCTACATAGTAAGATGTACATATATACGAGTGTGTTGGAGTAAATTGGCTTGCAGTGTTACCAGATGAATTTTATAGACTTTTTGAATTCTTTGTAAATAAATTTTAAATGAACTTGCAAATTATGATATATGAATATATACACAAAAAACTTCAATATTCATAGCTACGAAGAATTAAGATTATCCAAATAATTGTTGAAATAGATTTGGCTTGAAAAATGAAGCTTCATAATTACATGAATTTTTTTTTTTTTTTTTTTTTTTTGTGAATCAACGATAATTTTTATCCCCTCTTATTATTCATGGAATATTTGACAACACTGTTTCATAATTTCCGTCATTGGATTGTTGGTTTTGAGTGTTGTTGATGACATAAGCGATTACGATATGAGCAATGACGATGACAATGATGATTAATGGATTAATTCATCACTGGATTATATCACTATTTCTTCATCTGATATTCTTCTCTCTATATATGTATATATTACTTACTTCTATCAGAATGATGTTCCATAAAAATTTTCATCTCGATTAAGCATGTATGAATATTCGTATGTTAAAGAAAATATTGTTGCAGTTATACAATTACCTGAGGAATGTGTGTAGATTGCTTTTAAAATATTAAATTATATATACATATTGTATAGCTATACAATACTCTTACACATACACACAGGCGTTCATATTGTACTACATATTCGTATACATATACATGAAGCTGCTCACTTTAGAATTTATAAGTACTTTCTTGAGGTTGTTCGAATGACGACAAGTTTATTTGTCACATCTACCTGCATACGTACGAGTATGTACAAATAAAGTTTCTGAATTTGTTATAGTTCAATTTCATAGACTTTATATACTTGTATCTACAGTCATAGTTGTTGTTGTTGCACGTTGTGTTTGCGTGTGGGGATGACATTTGTCTTTCGGGTATTTTGATATGCTACAATATTAAAAACAATTACATATGTATATACACAAAGATGTATATCAAGATGATATGTTCCTTCTGAAGAAATATATTGTATGAAATTCGAAAACGAATGAAGAGTAGCATATTAACTAAATTGTGTAGTTATCTTGTTATATTTGTTATACCAATTTTATGACATGGACATAATTATGGTTACTTTTGGAAAATAATCAAAATAACTTTATATAAAATACATGTAAATTCGTACATATTCGTGATATATTTAAGCTTTTTAATACATAGTTTAATACAATTGAAATATCAAAAAAAAAAAAATTTATTTATTTTATTAAAATTTCATTTGTACAAATATTTTCATTATATTTTTAGCTCTTATAAAAATGTTGTTTGGAGGAAATTAGCATATTCCTAACAACATATATTCGATATATCAGAGCATATATGCTTTAATACAATAGCCATTTATGAATACATAATATTATTTTAGTAATATTTTATGAATTTATTATATACTAATATACACATAGTACACATGTATTTTAACCAAAATGCATTGTCAAACGAAATTATTATTATAACAAAAAGAAAATATTAACTCAACGATATTCACATGGCATAAAATATTTGTTTGTCTATTCAGAGTATATTAAATTAATAGAAAAATATACTAAATGTGCAAAAAAAAAAATTAAATAGCGATAATAATGATACATTTTGAAGTGAGACTATGTCTCTTGTGTATAAAAGAGAGACACACATGAATAAGTCACTTTAAATTTAATGAAAATGTACTTAGATATATATATATAAAATACTTTCACACCTTGTCATATTAAAGTGAAATATAATATAATATAATAGAATAATAATAATAATTACTATAATACTAATAATAAGAGCAATAAAGAAATTAACAATCACCATCGGTATTCAGTATGACGAAGATAATTAACCATATTCTCATCTATTCTCTTTGTATAGATATATTTTAATAAATAAGTTTCCGGACTGATCTACCAAATCACAAATTATCAATTATGTAGCCAAATTTATTGGTTCTTCTTTAAGAGAGGGCCCATTAAAGCCAAGCAGTTCTTTAAACCAAAAATCCATATATACATGTACTTTTTGAAGTCATTTCCCAGAATTTGGGACAAGAAAAAATCGCTCGTTACCAAATATAGTGCTTAACCGACGATATTAGCCCCATTAACATGATGCAGCTGAGAACAATAGCTCAGTAGTTAGTGCATCGGCCTTCTGATTTGTAAGTCCCCGTAGGAAGCACAACGTTGATATCGAAAATAATTTTCTTTCGAACGGTTCCCATTGTTCCATTAAAAAGTTTCTAAAAGAACTCTGAAAAAGTGATGTCACATGGGTTCTGTCGTTGGGAATCGGCTAATATAAGTAGGTCCCTTATAATACGTGCAAAGAAGATCGACCAAAGGGCACTTTGGTGCCTATAAGTGCTCCATATTTATTAACATTTTTTTTTACAAATAAAACCGCTCTCTCTCTCTCACTCTCTTTTTTAAATACTTTTTGACATTCAAGTACTATTAAATATTTACTACCTTCATATACCTTTTTCTGGCTCAAAAAATCGAAAAAAATTTTATGGCTTTTTTTTATGTACATACTTTTAACAATTTTTCTGCAAAATTTCATAGAGATCGGGGCACTAGAACCTAAGATACAGCCATTCATAGCGCGCGGTGTCCATAACTACCTAATGTCCATCTAAAACTTTAAACGCGATTATCTCTGAATCGCATTTTTGAGAAAAGGTCTTTGCGGTGAGCACGATATCTCGGTAACCACTACATCGATCGATTTGAAATTTTGGCGGATTGTTTGTATATACAATAGCTAGTTCGTGAACGAAGGAATTTTATTTTCGAAAAATTTTTCTATTTTTTTTGGGCAAAAAACTAAATTATTCGACCTCGAAAAATCGACTGTAAATGTAAAAAAATTTTTTTCGTAAAATCCTCCGTTCACGAACTAGGTAACACTATATACTAACGTAATTTTTCTTTTTTTTTCAGTTGAGCCGTTTCCTTGTTTTCATGCTCACCGTTAGCCACTACTGAAAAAAGGAGTTCAGCGGCAAGGACTATAACTTCCACAATTATTAAAATTTTCACTCGAAATTTTATAAGAATTTACTTAAGGACACGTACGTTAATAAAATTTTTTATTGTATTTGAATAAAACAATGGTAACATGCTTAAAAAAATAAATAAAAACCCTGTATTTCTCTGGAGAAAAAGGTATATAACCCCTTAACCATCCGTAAGGAATTCCTAGTGAACAATGTTTCATTTCAAGAAAATTAAGATAAAAATCGCTTGTCAACAAAGTAAATGACGCTCTTACCAAGGCGTAGAAATATTAAATAATCGTTTAAAAAAAAAAGTAAAACGCTTATTTTAAAGTGAAAAGATAAAAATATTTTATTCAAAGTATTGGCCATCGCTTTCTACACATATTGACCACCTTTTAGGCAATTTGTGGATGGCACGCCAAAAAAATTCATCATCTTTTGATGAAAATCATTCAGAGACTCAATTTTCCAGTTCTTCAGATGTTTTAAAGTGCTGTTCCTTAAATGCGTGACGCATCAATGAAAACAAGTGGTAATCAGAAGGACCCAAGTCTGGTAAATACGGCGGATGGGGTAACAAATAACAGCAAAGCGATTTAATACTATTCTGAACCTGTTTTGCTTTATGTGCCGGTGCGTTGTCGTGGAACAAAATTACTTGATCGTGTTTTCTGATCCATTCTGGTCGTTTTTCGATCAATGCATGGTTTAAATTGATCATTTGTTGTCGGTAGCAATCAGTATTAACAGTTTCACCAGGTTTTAGAAGCTCATTGTACACAACACCCTTCTAATCCCATCGAACATACAGCATCCTCTTCTTTCCAAAGCGATCCGATCTTACGGACGATGTTGATGGTTGACCTGGTCTAACCCATAATTTTCAAGAGTTTAGGATTCTCATAATAAATCCACTTTTCATCACCAGTCACAATTCGATTCAAAAAACTCTTTATTTCGTGTTTTTGAAGCAAAATTTCACAAGTGTTTTTTTTTTGGTTTTCCATCTGTCGCTCAGTTAATTCATGTAGCATCCATTTTCCACTCTTTCGGATCTTTCACATAACTTTTAAATGGTTGGAAATTGGATTTTTGTGTAAAATTTAAGATTTCTGCCATTTGTTGTGGATTTCAAGTGTCATCTTCGTCCAACAATGCTTACAGTTCCCGCAAATGATGAATTTCTGGTACAAAATTTTCCATTTACAACTTAAAAAAAAATATAAATATGTTTGACAGATGTCATAAACAAAAAAAAAATTAGTGTTCGTTCATAATAATCTTTAACTGTAGAGCCAAATTTTTGTTACATAAAATTTCATATTTCTGCATCCAGCAAACTCATTGTAACCAAATTATAAAAAAAATACTAAACTAAAATTCAGTCCTGAAACTTATTACTCAAAATATATCCAAACAAACAACCACTGACAGAAGCTCACGTATACACTCGACAACACCTATCGTGGTATCATGAGTATTATAGGTAAAAAAAAAACAAACAAAAAAACAACAAAAAGAAAAGTGCAAATTGTGGCCATATTTTATGGTTAATATATGTATGTACTGATATGTACGATATATGTAAATATACCTACATACATGCATACATATTATACGTATGTAGAATATATTTTTTTTTATTTTCTTATTTTCCATAAGCACGTGCTACTTTATACAACACAACACAAACAACAATGTGAACAACGAACAACCATAAAAGTAAGATAACAAGTACATACGTACGTACGTACATATGAGTACTTTGAACAAAGTTGAGATGGGAAAAAAAGCCGAAACAAAATTAAATAAAATTGAAAGGTTAAACGCAATAATATGAACAGCGTATGTTGACAATGCAATAGAAAACGTGTCGCGCCATCACTACTAGGTAATGTACTCACTCCTATGTATACACTCGTAAATACGACAAGATAACATATCGCAATAGTAAATGCGCAATATGTAGTTGCAAAAAAAAAATGTCCTATTTCTACATGTTGCTGCTGTTGTGTGTTTCTTTATTTTTTTTTTTTTGTCTTCTGGCATTTCATTTCATATTAGAATTGTAGAAAATTTATGTAAATTTGATTTGAGACCACAGAAAAATGCTAACCAACCAAATTACTAGTAGATATCTTCTAACCATCCAACCAATCAACCATTCTGCCAAGTAGTCAACTGGGAACAATTTTTTTTTTTTTTTTTTTTTTTGCTATTTGTTATTTGTTCTTGTGATTATTCTTATTGTTTACAGTTCCAACTACGTGTGTGTATGTATTATATGATGTAAAGCCTATTCTTTGGCTTCATCGTAGTTTTACTCTAAACACATACATATGTATGTATGTATAAATATATTTGACAAATGAAAGAGGTAAAATGAATAAATAATATATATAAATGAATTATGATTTTTGCTATGAAATATTATTGATGATTCCCAATGCGTAATGATAAGTGAAATTTTATATGTGAATTTATGTATATAAACATATAGATTTACGTATTATGATTTTCTTTTTATGTACTAAAATTTTTCCTGACAGCTTTACATAAGACCAATAGTATAAAAAATTTAAATATATTGAAACTTCTACTAAAGATATTATATGAATTATATGTGCGATAAAACATTCGACGAATAGAAAGAATTCGTCATAAATCCCCAACATACACTCCTCATCACGATTGTAATTCAATTGTGAGCAAACACAGTGCCTATTTCATGCGACTCTTTTGAATCTTTAAAGTCTACTGGTAGCTAACGGAAGCTTTGTCTCAGAAATTATGCATGTATTTGATTTAGGAAATTTTTCGACGTAAGAATTGTCACTTACTTTCGGACTGAAGCACTAAGGATTGTACCATGATAAAAAAATTTCTAAGCCATTTTCTATTTAAATATGACCTTCATAAAAAATTTCAAGTCAGCTATAAAACTATGATTATGTTTAGATATAAATAATGCACGCAATTATCTAACATTGTAAAACATTTTTTTTTTTTGTTAGCTTATTTTTTTTATTGAATCTTTCTTAAATACAAGAAACTAACAATAAGTATTCAAATCTTACAAACTAAATAAAACTATGTGATATCCCCTACGTTCCATCACAATTTGGTGAGTCGCGAGATGTAGCAATTTTACAGCATATTCAGTGTGTCTTTTCTTTTTAATCGACGATGCCCCTTGCTCAGCAACAATTGCCTAGCAAGGGGATTCGGATGATTGTGTAATTTTTGAATGTAGCTTCTGCAGGACATTGCAACTTCCTCAGAAATTGTGGATACATTTAAATCTCGATGGATGTTAACGTTCCTCATATACCAAGGCGCGTTTACAATAATTCGCAGACACTTGGATTGTATTCGCTGCAATTTTTCGATATTAGAGGGAGATGCGGTGCCCCAAAACTGAATACCATAAGTCCAGATTGGTTTCAGGATTGCTTTATATAATAGCACTTTGTATTCAAGATTCAACTTTGATCTTTTGTGTAACAGCCACCATAACTGATTCATTTTAAGCTTGATCTGAGTTTTCTTTGCCTCTATGTGATTTTTCCATGTCAGCCTTCTGTCGAGGTGAATACCCAAGTACTTTGTTGAGGAACATTGTGGAACTGATTGGCCATTAATTTTAAGTGGGGGACATGTATCTAGCCTTAGCGTGACTTTTATACGCCATTTTGCTAGCCAGATTTCGAGAGAATCGACATGAGTCTGCAGAAGTTTAGTAGCTTCTATGGGGTTAGAGCGAGAGCACAATATTGCCGTATCATCAGCAAAGGTCGATATGAATGTATAGTTATTGTTGGGCATATCTGAAGTGTATAAGAGATACAGTAAGGGACCCAAAACGCTTCCTTGAGGAACGCCAGCGTGAATATCCAATGGATTTGTTGTGTAATCCTTGTGATGTACGAGAAATTGTCTTTTCGTGAGGTAGCTACTAAGCAATGAGGAGACATTTGCAGGCAGTAATAGTTTGAGTTTGTAAATAAGGCCATCGTGCCATACTTTATCGAAAGCTTGAGTGATATCAAGAAAGACAGCTGAGCAATACTTTTTTTCTTCAAAAGTGTTCCTTATCAGAGTTACAATGCGGTGGACTTGTTCTATTGTGCCGTGCTGTTTTCTAAATCCAAACTGATGTTGAGGAATCAGTTGGTTGAGGTTAATAAATGGAGTTATATTCATGACAAGTAGCTTTTCGAATACTTTAGAAAGTAGAGGCAGGAGGCTGATAGGTCTGTACGATGCAACTTTTGTAGGTTCTTTTCCTGGTTTTGCTATCATAATAATTTTTGAAGTTTTCCAGCATTTGGGATAGTGTTTAATACGAAGGATAGCATTAAAAATGTGCATCAGATGAATTACTGAAGCCGGAGGTAGCTCTATGTGCTCTTCTAACTCTTTGTTGTTTTTATTTTTTAAGGCTTGCTTTAACTTTCGAGTGCAGAGCTGTAGCTGTGTTTTCAGATTCGGTGATCTGAATTCTTGCCATTGTCTTCGGAGTCTTCTTTTCTGTCTTACTAGCAATTCAATATCGGCTGATGTGTATGGGCTATAGTTTGATTGCTTGCATACCTTTGTGCAGGTGGCTGAGCTGAGAGCTAATGAGAGCAGCTGGTTGAATTTTTCGAGTGCTGAGTCTACATCGTGTCCATTTCTTAATACAGTACTCAGAGGAAGATGGGAATTTATATATTTCTTGAATTTTAACCAGTCTATTTTCTTTCTAACGCAATTGCTTTGGGGGCTTGGTGATTTTATAGATATTACCGTGGGTGAGTGGTCAGATGATAGATCATAATTACACTCTGTGGAGATATTTTCCATCTGCAAACCTTTGGCGACTCCAAAGTCTATGAGATCGGGTATTTTCCTCTTGTCCGTCGGCCAATATGTCGGTTGACCATTTGAAATAACATCGTAGCCGTGGTTAGTGATGATTGAACATAGTCTTTTGCCTTTTGGAGTTATTAATCGGGAGCCCCAGTGAGTGTGTTTGGCGTTGAAATCGCCAGCAACCAAGAATTTGCTACCAAGAGTTGAGAAAAATTCTTTATATTGCTGTTCGGTAATACTGTATCTTGGGGGACAGTATATCGCAGATATTACTAGCTTAGAGATGTATTCTTCCAGACATATAGATGTTGCTTGCAAGTAGACGCTACTAAAATCTTCGAGAACATGATGTTTTATTCTGCTTTTTATCAATATGGCAGTTCCTCCGCGTGCCTTACCATGCGGATGATTTGTGGTGTACAGTTTGTAATATGGTATTTGGTAGCAATTTTTGTCAGTGAAATGGGTCTCAGATATCATCATTATGTCGATTTGGCTGGATTCAAGGAATTGAATTAGCTCCACACGGTGCTGGCTTAAGCCGTTGGCGTTCCAGTGGCATATCTTGAGACAACTCATGGTCTGGATAGCAATGTTTGGAGTAACATCGATTGATTTTTCATCATTTCTTGCATCATTGTTTGCATTGAGTTCATGAATTGGTTCATATTCTGAATCAATGTTTGAAGCAAATGTTCAAGGGTACTTGGCTGTTGGGTGGGCAGTGAGTGTTTCTGCTCATTATTTACATTACTTTGTTGGTGTGGGTTTTGTTTTAACACGCTAGCGTATGAATTGGTTTGATTCTTGTTTGGGATTGCAGAGAAGAATTGTGTTGCATCAATATTTTGTCTCTTACTTGAGTTGGCTATCTGAGTTTGCTCAACTGATTTTAGAGGTTGATTGCTAGCGGAGAAATTTAGCTTTAGGGTTGTATATACTGGGCAACCTCTATAATTTGCGGTGTGATTACCTCCACAATTGCTGCATTTTTTCATGCTAGCATCGCCTTTAGATTTTGGGCATATGTTTGATTTATGGAGATCTCCACAAATCACACAAACAGCTGGCAGGGTGCAATATGTCTTAGTATGTCCATATTCTTGGCAGTTGCTGCACTGAGGAGGTCCAGTTCTCTTATGGGGTTCTTCGATTGTGATTTTGCGATGCAATAAATATCGAATTTTATATATGGGGTGTACTTCACCTTTTTTTAGGGGTTTTGTTTCAGGCTGAAGCTCAATACGATATAACGGTTTAGGTATATTGCTCTTGTTGAGAATGTTGAATACTGTTTTGGCTTGAAACCCTTCTTCCTGGAGGGCAAGTTTGATTTCGTTAATATCAACGTTGGGTTCGACGCCTTTGAGTACAACGATTAAGCCCTTACTACTTTTTAGCTGATATGTGTAGTAATTCTTTTTTACAGCATCAAATTCCGCTATTACTTTGCGATAATGAGTTTCGCTGTAGATTTGCACTTTTGTTTCCTCAATTTGGCCTTTGCGAATAGGAACAACATGGAAATTCTTTGGTCCTATAAGACTTGTAATTCTAGA
Organism: Megamerina dolium; assembly: GCA_963854835.1. NCBI lineage: Eukaryota > Metazoa > Arthropoda > Insecta > Diptera > Megamerinidae > Megamerina > Megamerina dolium. The sequence continues at coordinate 12,013,006 of OY978526.1, read as the reverse complement.
AATCAACTTATCTGAGTTGCGTTCTCTCAAGAAAATGGGTGGGGGTTTGAAATTTTTCTTGGAGATAATATTTTCGTCACTTTCATCACCTGAAAGCAGAGCGTATCTATTTTCCGAACTAATAGGGACAGTGTTCTGCTTTTGAATTTTTGTTGAATTCATTTGTTTTGAATTTTGCGGACTTCTCTTTCGCTTTACTACAGTAATGTAGCGATCAATACCAGTTTGAACAGCAACTGGTTCTTTATTAGTCATCGCACTAGTTGCTTTAACTACAGGGTCATGCACTTCAGTAGAAGTGCCGTTATTTGATTGCTTTGATGTTGTAGCTGTTGGTGTTACAGCAGGAGAAGCACATTGTACACTCCACGGTATAGAGGGAGATAGTATATCACGATAGAACAAATTATTTTTTTTGTCTGTATTTATTGTTGTTGCAAAATTTGATGAATTTTTAATATGTGCAGGTAAAAGATTTGCACTGTTACTTTCACTTGTGCAGTGTGTATCAACTGTTTTATTTGATAATGCACTTATCGGGGGGGTTTGCGCGGGTGATTGCAAATTATTGTTTACACACACATTAACAGGCGATTGCCGTTGCCGGAGAGGAGAGCGCTGAACACTCATATTATAAACAAAATGTTTGCAAATTATATTATTATTTTATTTGTTTTTTTTTCTAAAAAAAAAAAAAAAAAAAAAAATCACCGAAATAACTCCTTGAGTTTCTTAGCGTCTTTTCGCAAAATATTAAAATTTTTTTTTTACCGAAAACAATCACTTTTCCGACTCTATCAAAGGAGAGATGAGAAACACGTCCACTCTTATTGGTGACTTTCACGAGATTGTAAAACATAAAAAAAAATAACTCAAAATATTAACTTCCGTTTTACCTACACAAACTACATAAATGTTGGATTTAATGGTGCTTTAAAAATTTATATAAAAAATATGGCATCGCAGTTTGTAGAGTCGTAGTGGTGAAATATGATACTATCTACATACATACTACATAAAGCGAATATTCATATTTTTATGGAAATAGGAAATAATTTATCGATTTTACAGTCTATATTCCTCTGACTTTCTCTCTCTCTCTCTCTCTCTCTCCCTCTTTCAACCACTAACTTATATCTTGTTCTATTCTCTAAGTCTCTAATACATATTTCTCTATGCAAATGACACCGTTATAAAGCTAAATTTACAGCTACTGGCATTGCATGTATATATATAGATATATATTATTCTATATTCAATGTATTATGTACTCACGTATCAAAGTTTGACAAGAAAATCTGCGTATTTAACTTTATGCTCATTTTTCTATTTCTTGTGTGTTTTTTTTTTGTTGCGTTTATTGCATACTAGGTAACATAAAGAAAATATTTAGTATATTAAAGGTAGTAACAATAAAATATGAAACAAAAATATTAGTGATTTCTTTAATGTAACTCCAGTATTACATATTTGCACCTGCACTCCTTCATTTTTCAGTTACTTTTCTTCCTCACTTTATTTTAAATTTCCCGACTTTACCTAAACACCCGCCAAGTCTCTTTCTCTCTCTCTCGAGCACACACTTACTTACATAAGTCTTTTGCTGTCGTCAGCACAAATGTTTTGCAAAACGCTAACAACAATCACAAGAACTACAACAAAAACCGTACCAATGCTCGCTCAATTCAACAATATGTACCACCACTTACATTTGTTTTGTATAAATGTTGCCACATCAGCATAATGCAAAAAATACTTCTCCCTTTACGTTGCATGCATGTGCCATATGATTGGCGTGGTAACTGCACTCAAAGTGTAACGAATGACAACTAAAGTAACTGTACCATCTAATAAACTGTATCTAATAAACAGTTTCATATTCGTACTTGTTCACTTTACAAAACTGTCAATACTTCGCCATCTATTCATAGTAAGTATTACCACCTGAGCCGCAATGTATAGTCCATAAAGCAATTCTGTTCACGCATAAATCGATGTAAATGAGATAGGATTAGATTGCTTATTTGCTACAGGTGCTTAGACCACAACTTTATTGTGTGTTCACTATTCAATTTTCAATATTCTCAACACTGACGAATTATTTTTTTTTTTTTTTTCCTTTTCATCAGGACTATTTCACTCACATATCACAAAATGATGGACACTGATTGATAATATTGCTTTTGCTTTTCTTCCTAAGTACATTTCTGTCAGTGTTTCTTAAACGTTATTATATCCACGTTGATTTTTAGTAATATAAGTGAAATATTCAACCAACTAAAATGACCATAGTCAATGAAAATTTTTTAATAAAAATACATTAAAAAAACATCGTTTTTATTTTTTATTTTTCATTTCCACTACTTTCCCATCATTTTGACTTTTCCACTAGAAAACAGCCATTCACCTCTTAGAATATGTTGCATGTGTAAATATATATATTTTTTAATTATTTACGCTAATCAATTTGCAATTTACTAGAATTTAAGTGTACCACTCATTCATGGGTTACATTGAAATTTTTCAATTAATTGCATAAATTCCATTGAAAATTGCATTGAAATATTCTTTAGTTTAGTTTAGGTGCGAGTGAAGCAGCAGAAGGAGAATGTATATATTATGTTATAACAAAAATTATGTTTGTTCGATTTTGGAATCTCATATACCGAAGCCTGACGTTGAACTAAGGCAACTCAATTTTCAGAATTCTGTCCTTTAGTCATTTCTAAACATACAGGCTATCTTTTATGTTGTTTGGCCTACTTTCATGCATAAATAGCGAAAGTGTCTAAAAATCTCTTCCTGCATGCGTTGAGCATGTACCTGCCTGCATATGTTTGTATTCTCTTTGCAATTGTTCATGAACCAAACTTGAAACATTTTCAATGTTCTATACAAAGTGTACGTGTACTGCACCATTCAACACATACGTTTTATCAATATTAACGCATACTTGTGGCTTTATTAAACCACTTAAGAGCTTCATTACTTTTGATGCATTTCATTTCATTACATTGTATTTCATTGTGTAAGTGCAATATATAGTACGAGTATAACTATATAAGTACCTACATAGTGTTTATATTGACTCGGACTATATACAATTGCAAAATGGTGCTATTGTTCTTTGTATTTTATTTTTTTTTTTGGGATCTATTGAAACTTTTGCCATAATAGCTACATCAATAAATACATGAAAATATATATGAAAAAGTGCTAAAGATCAAAATATAAAATGTAAGGGAAAAATAATATAGTATAGTAGCAAGTGTTGCAATAATAATAACATCAGCAATGCGGTTCTAATAAATTCGGTGCAAAAAAAAAAGAAAACGCATACAAACCAAATATTGTATTTAAGTGGCAGTGCTTCAAGGGAACGTTTTCGATTCGATGCAGAGACTACTTTTAGATGTCAAAATGCAATAAAATAGTATAGTGATGATAATAATCGTGAGTAGACGATATTGCCAATATATATGATTTATTTTGTGGATATAAAACAATATAAATAAGAATCATATACAATGAGATTTTAAGACTAAAGCGGTCAATATTCAATTTTTGCAATTTATTGTGGAATACATTTTGAAAAAAAGGTCTTGATATTACTACTTTCATAGTTTAAATTAAATTTAAAAAATCGACTTTCTACAGCAATGAGCTTCCAAGAGTTGGTAAATACGATTACTTTATTACAAATTAATAAATAAAATATTAATACTTATACCAACCATGCTGTAGCAAATTTCAAATTAATCACATTTTACTAAATCACTTCTCAATTATGCTTTAGCCATTTGTGTATCAAATGTACAATACTTACGTATTGTATTTCAATAAAATCGATAACATTTTCTCAAACAAACAAAATTGTCTATTCATATCTTATGACCTATTCTTATTAAATATTTCTCCCCATAGTTAAAGCTTAAAAAAATATAAAAAATTATGTAGTAAACATAATATACAATTTGCAATGACCTTTGCTACTTTGATGGTTTCTCATTCCTTACGTACTTCATTTACTGAAAATACATAATATTTTACTTAATAACAATCTCTCAAGAATCTTTATAAAATGTGCACGAATAAACTTTTCTCTTTATATATATAAATAGATAGATATATAGTTTTTCTTATTCAAGCCAATTTTATGATGTATTTATATTGTTGCTAGGATATCAGAATTCTCGCAATTGAAACCTTACTATAATTCGTTAAATGAATGACTTTTTGATCACCTCACATTTGTTTAAGAAATAACAAAAATTGAATTTTGCATCAAACAAATTTTGTTTATAATTTTCATATTCAAAATTCTATCTGATTTATGTATATCTTACACCTTATGTATGTACAAACGTCTGTATCTACTTAGTAAGGATACACAAATCTGTTGGTTATTTTGTAGACATTCATTTGACTATGATTTTTATAGCATACTTAACATTTATTCATTGTATCTATTGTTGCCATTGTTCTTTATTTACAGTTTGACATAAAAATTGATATTAAATTTTTATTTGAATATATTTTCATAGCTTTAAGGTGTAAGTGTTTGAGAGAGTAAAGAGTTTGAGTGTAAAATAAAAACACAATCAAATTTAATGAATGCATACAAATTTTGTTTTTTTTTTTTTTGTTTTTTTGTACTAAATGTTATCATTTTACAAATTGTTCTTAAAATCTTACAAGTAAACAATTATGAGAAGAACTTCATTAAATGTAGCAAAAGAAATGTTTCAAGGGATCCATTGCAACATGTTTCAAAACTTTGTTTCGGTGTTAATTTGCCAAAAATTTACTAAATGAATGAATTTGAAATATAAAAGAGAAAAAATATATCATCTTCCTATTTTATTTTTGCCATATTTCGTTACACCTAAAAATTGACTAAATGTTTGGTAACTTTAGAATTTTGAGCTGACTTTTATATATAAAAGGGAGGTATATTTATGTTACAAGTATTTACTATTATATATGTACTTTTAGAGACACTTGTATTTTAATTAGCAACAACATATTAATTCTATTAGGCTTAATATTATTATATCTGAACATGTACATGTACTTAATTATTCATCTATTAAACTATTCATTCTATGTATTCGGTATTTTTAACTTTCTAACTCTTTCAAATTGTTTGTTTACTTAAATTCGATTTTGTTTTTATGTTTCGCTATTTTTTTGTAAATATTTAATATTTTTTTTTATACAAAAATCTCAAATTTATTATCTTTGGCATTTCATTTTCTTGTATTTCTGCACCACTCAAATTTTTTATAAGTATTATTTATTATATATATACACATATGTACATGTATCGTATATTCAATAAGCCTGCGTGACCTTGTACCTTCAATTCTGCAAATTTGTATGAATGTATACGGATATTTGTCGAATCCAATCATTCTACTCTTCATTCAATATGTATGCTAAGGTGTATACTTGTATATATAATATGAAACATATTAAAGCCTCTCTATTGTATGATAAGGAAGTAACGTATTGGAATACTACCTATGCATATAGAGAATATATATACTTAAGTATATATACTTAAATGAGTGTGGGCACATATATTCGTTTGGTCAATCTTAATCATATAAATCAATATCGATCAGCACACGCAAGTATAACGAGTTCTATATATTTCACCTGCTGGTATATTCATTGCTGTTGCTGTTCTGTGTGATGTTATTTAATTAATTCGCTCTCAATACAACATTCACGATTTATAAGTATATAAAAATATAGTATATATAGACATATATGTAGTATAAACATATGTATATGTAGTACATTTACTGTGAATATTATTGGTTACAATTGGTTATCGGTTACTTTTTTGTATTATTTTATTTAACCAGTTTCGAAAACTGATTATTTTTACTCCAATAATTTGAAAAATGGGATAATTTTATTACTTAATAAATTAGCAAAAACGCTCATTTGGCTTTTAATGTTGAAAAATATAGATTCTAGTAATTACATCATTTTTCGGACAAACTTCTTAATTGCAGCTATGTAAGCATTCTATTACTATGAAATTGGTTTCCAAATGATTAATCTATAATATATCCAGTTTTTGATAAATTTTTTATTAATATTGTTTTTATTTTATGTGCTTAATGCTAATTTTTTACAGTAACACATTTATAATATTGGTCATCAAAAGAATCCTATTGACTTTTTTGAATCTTTCTTATTATTAACTATGAACTTGGAAAGTAATTTTTAGAAATACTGAATATCGATATTATTTATTTTGTACGAAATGGGAGCGTTTCCATTAAAATGTATTAGCACACATACACAAGTATGCATGTAGTTAGATACTCGTATATATAGACATTGAAATATATGTCACAATTTATTAATATATCCTATATAAAATAGATAAATAGACCATATCATATCAAGTAAGTGTTACAGCAACATAGGGAATTACTTAAGACAAGTAAAAATTGCAAATTTAATATTAATAATGAAAATTAAGAATTTAGATTCCTATCTCAGCTAGACAAGTTCATGTTAGTTAAATTGCTTGGAAAATTAATAACATAAAGACATCCCTTAATGTTTCTTACATATTCATCATTGATTTAAATTTTTCCGTTGGTCAATCGATGCTTTAAATAGAGCTTTGAAAATTCCATTTTTGAAACTTTTAAATTTCAAAATCTACATCCATCAACTACCAATACTTATTTTCTACTGGAATATTATATTGTTCTTTGAAACATGCCATCGCAAGTATGAGACTTCATTTGACAACGTTCGCATGTTTAACATCCTCTTCTTATTATTCTACTTCATCAATGTCATATTTTTATTTTTATGTTTATTTTATTTTTGTTTTATTTTATGTGTGTATCTTCTCATCTCTTATCATTCGCATTTCTCTTTGTGATATACATATGTATATATGACTACATTGCAATGTTGCAATCACAATGAAATGTCGTTTAGTCGCTTTCGGGCAAATTATATTTACTACATACATATATCACACTCAAAGACATTTTAAAAGTGTCCTTTGTATCATTTCTTTATTCTTTCGTTAATTTCTGTTGACTTTTAAACATTTTTTCTTTTTCTCTTCAGTTCTCTTAATTTCGTACAATGTATATACATATTTGTATACATGCGGGTGTTTATAAACATTGTATATCAACAGCAAGTTGAATAATTCAAATTGATGTACTATGAATACAAATAGTTTTTGATGTTGAAGCAAAAAGAAAATAATGTTTAATGATGAGAATATATTTATATAATATTAGAATAATATTTAAAATTTTTAAAATTACAAAATTAAATGTTATGTTTTGCTATAAAATCTTTTCACAATTTCTCAGTATGTCCAAGATCATTTTTATGCTAAAATTTTCTGCAGTAGAGCTCTTTTAGAAACTTTTTTCATCGAGAGTTGCTGAACAGAACACATTTTATGAATATTTTCATAAAAAACTAAAATCATTTTCGATCAAATCTCATGTTCTAGTAAATAATTTTAATTAATACACAAATTATTATAATAATAAATGACACAATTATTGCACAACATTTGGTAACATACATTTGATACAAAAATTGAATTTCAAATGAAACCAAAACTCTTCTATGTAACACCCAACATCATCATCAATTTCCGTATCCAACTAATCAATTATATGGCCGCAAGATATTTCTTCTCGCTCGTATATTCCTTTTTTGGTTTCTATTGATTGTTTGAACCTGATAACCTGTTTGTCAATTAATAAAAGTCATTAAAATGATAAAATAATATGTATCAAAGAAGACCATGCCACCAGATATTAACCCACAACAAAAACAAAATAACACCAATAATCAGAACAGTATCTTCAACTTTAGTTTTCCCTATTTCCATCAACAAAACATAATACACAATACATAGTAAAATTACGATAATAATCGAAATAGAAGAGCAAACTTGAAGCAAACAACGAAAGAAATTCTGCAAAAATGGTTATTAGATACTATGTATAGTGAAAACGCAAAATAAGTAAATACTGCAATAAGAATTAACACGAAAGTGAATGTGCCAAGTTGAAAAGAAAAACATAAATTTTCAAAAACTCATCAAATTTTCCTATCGTTGTATCATCATCATCATCATACCATCACGTTAGACAAAACTCCTAAACCAACAACAACAAGAAGAAGAAATCCAGAAGGAAAACAGTCAGCTAACCAAACCTCATAATATTCTCCCCAATTCCCTATTGATATATGCACGAAAATTCAAACTCAAGAAACGGTGTTTTCTTTCATTCCGTAATATTGGAATATTTCTGTAACCAACATTGTTACGTTTACATGTAGTAAGTATTGTCACCAAGACACTGTAGCGAAAAAAAAAATTATAATTAAATTGTGTCTTCGGTTGTCATTTTTGTTGTTCGTTCATAGACTGTTAGTTTTGTGCTCGTTTTGGGGTTTTTCTTTCATCTCAACAAACGACTTTGGTTAATTTCGCTTCTTCTTTTACCATCATTATTATGTATGTACACCTATATTTATTTATGTTGATTATGTTTTAACTCAAGCGAACAATCGAATTTTTATTATCTAGCCAGGCAAAAAACAAAAAATTACAACAAATAAATAAACAAAATGCTTCTATGAATTTGGTTAAGCTAATTATTTGGCTCAATAAAATGCTAAAACATAAAGCTGTTCTTCTTGGGAAAATATTGTTCTAATCTTGGTCCTAATTTCAACTGTCATATTATTATTATTTCTTTATCTCAAATTAAAAAAGCATTACTAATACAAAAAAAAAATATATATTTACCTTAAATTTAAACAAGTTCATTTTCCACAAATATTAATTACAATATTATATTGCATTTAATTAAGCCATATTCAAATTTCATTTTAATTTAATGACTTTGTCATTCAATGAATATTCATTATATGTAATTCTGTTCGTTCGTTCATTGATCTTTCCCCAAAACAACAAATACAAAATATAATATCAAATCAGAACTTTGTAAATGAACGTGGAATATATGTATGGAATATATTATTTGTAACAAGACTTTCTATTTTCCAAGAAAACCAAATTACATCCATAATGAAGGGTGGTTGTTATATAAACATGCATACAAAATTTTGTTATAATTATTATCGAAATGCATAATATATATTATATTATATGTTCCCTTAGTTCCATGAATATAGTTTCATGAATGAATTTCACATTAATATGCTAAATTTTAGACTAAAAAAAAAAAAATAAAGAGAAATACTAATCAGACGCGCTTCATACTTGATTTCGTTCTTATTACTTTCTGTTATAATTTATTATTAATTTTATAAATCACGTAACAATTTTGCTAATATACACCGTGAGGCAATAATACTATTACAAGTAGCAAATTATGACAAGAGAATGATTCATCACTTGTAACGCGCGCCTTTTTTTTCCCAACTGAGGTATGGCTCAGTCAGCCAGGGTCGAACAAGAGAGCAGCGTAAAAGTCTGGTTGTAGGAGGAAGACTGAATTCCGCACTATTGCCTATTGGCAATCAAGTCGCCGACACTAGACGAGTGTTCGGCTCGGTATTAATGGGACTACTACTTTGTTGTATTTTTTTTTTTTCCTTTCTTTCTTTCTTTGTACATTTTTTCAATACAAATTCAGTTTCTTTTTCTACGCCTAACTGGAATACCTAACCTTGCCTAGCCTTACTAATGAAATGAGAGGATTGAACAGATCCGCCTCCAAAATTACCGGATCTCCGGATCTCCAAACGACTGATAGTTGTGTAGGATAGCCTGATACAAGGGTCTCAGGTATCTAGTACCCTGGCCTCACATCTAAAAGAGGGAGACATCTATAGCAATATATAGGAACAGCCAACGGAGTGGCGGATGGTTGTTCCTGGTATATGCGGTTGGTCAAAATGACCCCGGGTAGAGCTGATGGCTCGCAGGTGACTACTTTAAGCGAGCGGTCAAATACAGATAGCCTCGCTTAAAGCAAGAACTACTTATAGCCGCCGAGCGAATTACACTACAAGAGCACTCGTTCGGATAGCAAGCTATTCGAACTGGCCGATTCAAAAATATTAGCAAGATCGTTTCAACTAGTATGTCGGGTTACGACTTACTCGATCAAACATTGGTTGGCTTTATTACCTTTTTTCTCATGTTTTACGTTAGCAAATCATCATACACCTTTAGTACATATCTATGTATAAAGCATTTAAGAATTCTTACGATACTACATTTTACGTTCAGTGAAAATTCATTTGATTGTTTCTTCTTCCTCTGTCGTCATAGCAACTGACTACACTAGTATGTGTATATGTGTATACATCTACTGATATTACTGTATGACGACAATAAGAGAAGAAGAAGCATCAAATGAACTTTTCAATGATACACATATTTGCTATGATTTGTTTATTGTTGGTACGTTGAATATTTTAATGATTTATGGAGTGTTCGTAGGTAGGTATGTAAAAGTTTGTAACAGGCTTAGTTTTATCCTGTTACACACTTTCTGTTATATCAACTATTTTATCGCGAATTGTGGGCTGAGGTGACTTTAAAATGTTGAGAATATTTCCATATAGATTCATTCCATTAATTTTATAGCTATCACCAAAAGTCAACCACACATTTTTTGTACTTCTGGAATTCACCTGTGTTACTTTGAGCTTTGATGCAATCAACCATTTGCTTCAAGCTCTTATAATATTCACATTATTATTCAATACTAAAGCCAAATAACATCAAATAATATTCTATACCTTTTCACAAATCGCTTACACAAACACTTGTCGTTCTGATTTGCTTCGATAATATTCAGTGGTATATTCTGCTTTGCATGCAATCTCACACTATTCCCACAATACCAAATAGTTGAAAGAATGTAGTACGTACCTAGCATTAATAAGAAAGAAGCGACATTGCAATTAAAATTTTCATCTTTTCGTTTCCGACCATAATGACGATGTAGACAGCAAAGCTTAATTTGGCTTTTAGTTTCATTACCTGCCTGCGGGCGGGCTTGGTTGCCTTCCTAAACTAAAAGGCGTCATCTTCTACTTTATTATTTCATATAATTCGTTATGAATATATATGTGCTTAGTAGAGGAAAAAAAATATATTATATTTATTTACATAAAGCTTGTAAACGATTTTTCCTTTTTTGTTTTGTACAATACATACCACAAAGCTTTGGTGTTTTGAAGTCATTTCTGGATGTTGTTTTCTTCGTCTAGTTTTATGTGGTTGGACATACTTAGATTTATTATATTTGCCCATTTGAGTGTTGAGATATAGTAAAATTTTGGCATTCCAGCACACAACAACAACAACAACAACAACAATATACTGTCTACTACTAACTCAACACTCAAATCTGCGCATACCAGCTTAGTTTGGTTTTAATGAAAAAGCGCATAATGAAATGAATAAATTACTTTATCATAATAACCTACCAGCTAACTATATTTTGGACACACACACATACTCACATACACACATACACATAGAGAGAGAGAGAGAGACTTAAAAAGTTAAAAACTATTTTGCCACGCAAATACTCAACCAGCTAAGTTAAGTAGAAAATCATTTTTTTTTTATTCTTATTCTTTTTTTTTTTTTTGCTTTTCTCAACGAAATTGCATTTAAAATAAAAGTAAAAAAAAATTCGAAATGAAATGAATGAATATTTGCAGATTTTAATTTAAACAAAAAAAAAAAAAAATGAACAAATAAAACTTAAGTAATTTAAGAAGAGACAACACAAAAGGGCTTAAAAGAGCACATAAATCTCAAGGCAATTTATAAAGTGTAGTATGCAGAAATATGCGTAATGAGTGCTTGCTTGGATTTACATATTATTTCTACCAATGCTTTTATGGTACCAAAAAAAAAAGAAAAATATGAAAATTTTGCATTGCGATGGGTATTCATTTAGTAGGTATATACCTACTCATAAGTAGTTGAAATATTTGTATGAATAATGAATGGATTGCTACTGCTTTTTAGTTTAATCAACATAAAATATTTTTCATATAAATATTTTTGTTATTAGTTAGGTGTTGATATTTTCTAAGTAATTGTTTTAAATAATTCATTATAATGTAGAGTATATTAAATAGAATATATGAAATTCTAGTTTGAAAAAATTGTTTAATTATTTGGTTGATTTCGTACAGTATTTGAATATACGTTCATTTCATTTTGTTCACTCCTGATTGCTTCATTCACATACGAATTAATTTTTCAAGTTGTTCACGTAGAAAATCCTTTGAACTTCTCAGAGATTTATTTAATTGACAATTCGAATCGTAAAATATAATATTTTAATATAAAATTCGCTTACGTTTTAAGTCTTATTGATAGATTCTATAATTTATTACGTCAGACATTCATATATTTCTACAAACACATTATCAGTTCCATTTGGGGCGGTTTCCATTTTACACGGAATATATTTTACATCAGAATGTTCATTAAAAACCATTCGACTTTATCCTTTGCATTATTGTTCAAGGCTTTCCTTAGCCATATATTTATCCTGGCAGTGATAGTAAATATTAAGTCAGTCCATAAATTCGTGAGTTATTAATTCAATAGTTTCACAGTAGGCGCTTTTTGCGTACAAAAATTGATTCGTGGGAGATAAAGGAACTATTTTTATTTTCTCTGATGTATTGTGCATTCAACAAATGATTTTAATCGCGCTTGTACGCGTTTTTGAAAATTCAAATGAAATCTGAGTATAAGAAGCATATTTTGTATTTTTGTTTTTTTCTTATGAAAGTGGAAAAAATGCAACAACTGCTGCTGCAGAAATAAACGCAACTCATGAGAAGAATACCGTGAGTGTAAAGACTGGTTTTCCAAAGTAAAGACTGGTTTTCCAAAATTCGAAGTGGTGATTGTGACGTTGTGACGTTGCCCCACGCTTTGGTCGTCCTGAGGTTTTTAACTCTGACGCCTTGCTGGAACTCGTGGAAGCTGAACCAAGTTTGACAGTCGTTATGATGGTTGGAAAGTTGAATTCATCACATGGAACAGTTTACATGCACCTATTTGAATTGAGCAAGGTTTCGATGCTGAGAAAATGGGTTCGCAAACCTTTAGCAGAGAGTGAATGTGTGTTCTCAGCATGAAAATGAGAATTTTTTTAAACCGTATTGTTACTGGCGACAAAAAATGGGTCCTATACAATAATTCTGTTCGCAAACGCCACCAGTGGTTAGATAAAGATGAAACATCAGAACCAACCGCCAGAGATGGCCTTCTGTTGGTGGGATATGGCCGGTATCATTTATTTTCAACTGCTGGAACCAACCCAGACGATCACAGCTGATTACTACTGCCATCAACTACTCAAATTGAATGGAGCACTTGAAAAAAATCATCCGTCTTTAGTCAATAGACGCAAAGTTTTGTTTCACCACGACAACGCAAGACCGCTTACCGTAAGACAGATCTTAAGCAAGCTGAACGAGCTCGGATGGGAGCTAATGCTGCATATATCATACTCTCCGGATATTACACCTTGTGATTATCACCTTTTCCGCGAACTTCAGTCCAATTTAAGTAAGAAGTAACAAGGACAAACAATTTTTTGATCAAGGAATTAAAAATTTGCCTAAACGTTGGGAAGATATTGTAAGCAATGCAGGAAAATATATTATTGATGAATAAATTGTGAAAACTTTTTTTTTTTTTATTTTAAAACCAGCTAAGAAAAATGCACGAACTTATGGACTGACCGTTATATATCTATCTGATATTTAAAAATAAAATACAATAAATATGTTACACTTATAGGCACCGAAGGGCCTTTTGGCCAAATTTCTCTTCCAGTATTGTTGCGAGTGTTTAACTTTGGAGAGTATTAGAAGGGATCTACATATATTAGCCGCTTTCGAAAGACTAACCCCTGGTGACATCACTTTTTCTGCGCTTTTTCGCAAAGCTATTTTAGAAGCTTCTTCATGACAAGTTGTTACTGCCAGAAGAATTGCCACTTGTATGCCGACAGATGGATACAGTTCGAAAGAAAAATCTGTTCGATATTAAAGTTGTGCTTCAGTCGAGGAGTGAATCCACGACCTACAAATCAGAAGGCCAACGCACTAACCACTGAGCTACTACACCAAATGGATGAAAATATTTACGAGCAAAAATGTTGATCAATTAAAAAATATATTCCATTTTTTATGATATTACTTATATATCATATGGAAAATTCTCTAAAATTATTTTACATAGAAAGTTGATTAGCCTAAAATAATGTTGTATAATTGTTTAATTTAAATATGAATATTACTCCAAATAATCATAAAGAACATCTGCCATTGTAAATTACATAAAATTTTAATTTAAATTATGATATTAAAAAAAAAAGCTGATTTTTTCTTTTCTCTACACACGTAAATCTAACAGAACATGCATATAAACATCATATACGATATACCAATGTATATATGTATATAAACATTGTCAGTTTTATATATTCTATATGATTACGTGAATGAATGTAGAGATGTGTACGTGTGTTTATATGTGTACGTAAAAGTTGAATGCTTCATTGCAACATATTTTTTTTAAACATACTCGCAGCTTCGCCTTGTAAATTTCAAAGCATTTATACACACACACAAATATTCTTTTATAAAGACATCATTTACAAACGTATATGTATGTATGTATTTACACCTCGCTATTGCCACATATATGTATGTGCATATATGAGTGTTTATTAAACTCAGCCTCTTAGTTTTGAGGCACATATACCCTAGCAACATTCTTTTGCCTTATTTATATTCTTGTGCACTTTTCTCTGTGATAGTAGTACCACCATTAACACCTTCACCAGTATCGGATATGTTTGCTTTCAGTTTTTTTCTCATACTATGATTACTTTTCTTATTTTTACCACCCTCCTTCTTCTGTGTATGCACGTGTATGTGTAAAAAAGTGATGCAAATGTTGCGCTCTTCTATAAACGACCATATGTTCGCATACGTTCACTACCCTTCTTTGTATTAGTATTTATATAGAGAATGTATAAAGTGTTTCTGTAATAGCTGTAAATAAAAGCATATAAGTATGTGTACATATATGTTGGTTTTGAAATAAACACCATAAGAATATGAAGAAAAGAAAAGAAAGAAACAAAAAAAAAAAATGAATTGTAACAAATAGCTTCAACTCAGCAAGCGTTCAACTCACAGTTGAGCTACTTAAAATGCACACTTTATGCCGATGTACTCTGATCGTATCATCTTCATTTGGGTGAGTACATGAATAAAGCATATGGCGAGGCGTTGAGGAGAGAGAGTATATCTGTGTACATACATGAATGCATATATGTAGCTCTGTATATTCAGATATATGTGTAAGTACTACCTTATTCAATGTCGAATGAATAATTTTCATATTCATATGTGTACGCGACTGTACAAATAGTAGTATGAAGATATTGCCGCTATGGTATTCACATATCTTTATATAAATGAACATATCTGCTGCATGTTGCGCTCGTTACAATAGAAACCCAAAACTATACATGTCATTTATTACAAATTGACTATATGAGGTGAAATTTCAGTTTCAGCAAGAATTTCATTATGCATACAATCGCATCGTGGCGTATAAGTAATACTATTTATTTTCTTCTTCTCTTGCCACTAATTTTACATACTGTCACACACATGTATAATTGCATGAGTATGCATATTTTATATTCAACATATGAGATAATTTGTATGAAAATTGAATTTCACAAATTTAATTGAAAACAAATTGAATTGAAAATGCAAAATTGATGACATTAATTGCATATTACGCATACGTCGAGTTTGCCAATATTGGCATCGGAAACTGAACATCATTATTGATGTACATTCTACCAATAAGATCGAACACTTGGACGTCATAGTATCACAAAATTCACATTTTCGTTGCGCCCATACATACCTGCGAGCGAAAGAAAAATTTATCTGGTTTATTGGTATAAATTATATACAAATCAGCTGGCATTTAATTGAAATTGATTTAAGATGCAAATTTTTCTAATTGCTAATTCAATCCCCAAAATGTCAGCCAAATAAATATGCGTCCACATGATTTTTCTAAAAGCATTTTGTTGTTTTAGCTTCTATATTCTATACCATACTAGCACCAATCAATATCCGCCATCATTAAAAATGCATCATCATCATCAGCACCATATGCGGTAAACTATTGTTATTATTGAAGTGGTAATATTATTGTATGTATAGCATAGTTGTTTTGGTATTATGCAATAGGAATGACATTACATTATTGCAATAGCAACATGCGTGCATTCATACCTTGTATGCATGTATAGTATACGACTACATGTGAATGCAAATCCTAACGCAGGCATAAATTCATATGTAAATTTTTTATACAACTTGTATTCACAATGTCATTGATTTGATGAGTCATTTTTTGCCAGGCTATAAAACAATCAGATTGTATATAAAATTTGATGAGGCTAATAATATATGGAATAATTGATGGGAAAAAAACATTTGCAAACATTTACAATCCAATTGTCAAAATTCGCACATGCAACAGACGTGTATAATGCTAATAATAAATACCACTATTAACACTATGCCACAATTTTGAGGGTCATTGCCTCGGAAAATTTTAATTCAAGTCTCCGAAGACAAGAAATGTTCTTTTTATCGAAAAAATCAAATTTTAAACCACTGTAAAACAAATTGTGACGTAGGTAAGCAGAGCTTAGGGCTTTTGTTACTGAAGTCAAATGCTATCGTTTGAGACTGGGTCCCGAACATATATTTAGCGTGAGCTTTGAGTGGATTCAACGATGGATCAAAGACTCTGTGGGTATGATCCACAAAACTCGATGGTCCACCTTAGAGATATGCATGCACCTAACAGCAGACGGACGAACTTTCTTTTACGATTAAGTTGGAAGGACCTCAGTATGCTGATTGGGGTCATCACAGGGTACAACACTTATGGACATCATATGTCCATTATAGATGTCATCACCAATCCGACGTGTCAGTCTTATTTAGAGGATATGGACACAACAAAGCAATTCCTCTGTCACTGTCCAACCTTTGCACGAACAAGATTGAGATTGTTGAGATCAGTCTCTCCCTCTATTCGATCTTCTTAGATTCGTTAAGAGTACTAGGAAGTTTGAGGTAGAGTACTCGATCGCTTCTTTCTGTTTTTCTTTTTCTCTCGCTTGTCCATCTATTTTCTTTTCTGTTTCTGGGTTTGAGTACAATGGCTATTTAACTGAGTGTCCTGTTTCTTGTCCTGCACACCTCTTCCCTTCACTTCACAACCTTCTAGCTCCAGCATGTATGGGTCATTTTTGCTCTTTTAGTAAAAAGTCATAAAAACCGCCAATAAAACAAGGTAATAATGATTAAATAAGGTACCACAAAAATATTGCTCGTAATATTTGACTATCTCTGAACGTACAATAGCTCAAAACTTTCCGTAATTGACTTTTAAGGGTTAATATCGTACTTACACAGAGCTGTTATTGAATTTTGTTTTTGGTTTTTAATAATTCAAAAAAAAAAAAATAAAAACAAACTCATTATTTTGAGTCTTCAGAAGATTTTTGATAAATAAAAAATATATTATTTCCCTTTCAACTAATTTTTTTTTTTATGCAATAACAACATTAAAATGTTACATCTATTATATGTGCTCGTGTATATTTATATGAAAATATAAATAGATATGCATCATTATATCATATACATAAATACATACATATAGGAAAAACCTAAATACACACGAAAAACCTAATCACATTGCATGCTTGTGGTTTCCGTATGCAAACAAACACTGAACGTTGAGCTTTCAAATTTTTTTTTTTTTTTTTTCAATAAATGCTTTTTATCATTTTTCATTTTATATCGTCACTTATTTATTCTGTCGCTATGAATAGATAGGTACACTCACATATGCTCATACTTTCTACTTGTATGTGTGTATGTATGTATGATGATGCTAACATCTAACTCGCATCATATAAAGGAATACAATTTTTTTTGTAAAGAGTTAAGGTAAGAGCCAAATATGTAAATCTTATTCTAAAAAACAGTCTGGCCAAACTCGTTGGCTTTTTCATATGTTTATATTGAATATATACATATACATACCGGTCTCTCTCTCTCTCTCTCTCTCTCTCTTTCTCTCTCTCTCTACATAGAAGAGTCGCTTTGTTTGCAGTATTTAAACATTGTCATATATGTACTAATACTACTACTACTACTACTACTTCAACATCTAGTATATTGATTATATGTGCATATGGGATATTCATCCATAGGTACAATATATCCATATGCCTATGTGTGTGAATGTGTGCGAATCTACTTACATATTTATGAGAAGCAATGTTACCATTATTGTCATCATGTTGCTTGCTTTCATGATTTTGTTTTTTCTATTCGTATCTCTTTTTCTCTTGCCCTTTATTCTGTACAAAAATGATATCTTTTCCATTTTTAGGTTATTTTTACATATATTTATGGTTAACCGTTTTTACTCATCATTTACCCTATTTTACAAGTAGCTTCCACCTAAATGACAAAATGTATATGTGAAATGTTGCATACATACATTCTGTCAAATAAGTACCCGGAAATTCTCATTTTTAATTTTCCCTCTGAAAATATTTCAAAAAATTTTTTTTCTAGGTTGGCACAACTGTCAGCCACTATTCTGTGAATTTTTATTGCTATGTGTCATTTAGTTTGGTTACGGCGTCATTAGGAACAAGTCAAACTTTTGTGTGCGTTGCGATTTTTACTATGGATAAAAATATCGAACAAAGAGTTTGTGTGAAATTTTGTGTTTCAAACGAAATTTCTTGTGCCAAAACGTTGGAAATGTTGAAAAAGACATTTGGTGATTCAACGATGTCGAAAACTCAAGTTAACGATTGGTATAAATCCATATTTTATCCATAGTAAAAATCGCAACGCACACAAAAGGTTGACTTGTTCCTAATGACGCCGTAACCAAACTAAATGACACATAGCAATAAAAATTCACAGAATAGTGGCTAACAGTTGTGCCAACCTGGGAAAAAAATTTTTTTGAAATATTCTCAGAGGGAAAATTAAAAATGAGAATTTCCGGGTACTTATTTGACAGAATGTATGTATATGCTGTGCGATCTATATGCTTCTATTATGTAAATATTATCAGAGTAAAACGAATATTAATAAAAATACATTTTTTGTACATTTTTTGATAGCGATTTTCTTTTTTATTTATTTTTTTTTTTTGTAATATTTTTGTGTCGAACATTTGGAAATCGAACATTTGCATAAATCAAAGTGTGGAGAAATTGACTAAGTACTATGCTCATTTCCCATATACAGGTGAAAAGAAAATAATGATTGATAACTCAGGTTCCTGCATGCGATAGACATAACTGAAGCAAAATTGAATCGAAAAATCGAAATTACTGCCCACTCAAAAAAAAATATATATTAAATATTATATTGAGTAGCTGATACATCTATTCTTTCCACGTAAGGGTTTCATGTAGTTCAAAAAAAAATAAAAAATATATAATTTAAGAGCTATTTAGAGCAATTCTTTTAACATTTACAAATCGAAAGAAGAACACATAGCAGGTGTACAAGCTTAAATCCGCTGTTTACTCGTAGATGGCGTTAGTGAGCATATTGAGCTATTATCGACTGTGCATCCTTTTTTTCTTATGAGTTCGACACCTGTTTACATCAACAAATAAACATCATCAGTGATTTCATACAACAACATACATTTTTCCTCGTATAATCATGTCTAGTTTTGTGCCCAGAAAAAGAGCATATGCGGAAAGCTCTACTATTTTGCTTCAATTTGAAGAAATCTGCTGCTGAGCCGCATCGAATGCTTGTGGAAACACTGCGCTATCAGAAACCACTTGCAGAGACTGGTTTCGTCGGTTCAAAGAAGGCCATTTTGACTTGAGTACCAAGAAGCGTGAAAATAGACCCAGAAAAATTGAGGACCGTAATTTGCAGGCTCTTTTAGATGAGGACGACACCCAATCGCAAAAAATGCTTGTAGAACAGTTAGGTGTTACTCAACAAGCCATTTCCATATGTTTACGAGCCATGGGGAAGGTTCAAAAATTTGGAAAATGGGTACCCCATGAATTGAACGATAGGCAGATGGAGCGACGCCAAAACACATGCGAAATCTTGCTTGCCAGACAAAACAGAAAGTCGCTCCTGCATCTTGTGGTGTCTTGCGATGAAAAGTGGATATACATTGAGAATCCTAAACGAAAAAAATCGTGGGTCGATCCCGGCCAGCCAGCAACTTCTTCTCCTAGACCAAATCGCTTTGGACGCAAGACAAGGCTTGTGTTTGGTGGGATCAACAGGGTGTCATCTACTACGAGCTGTTGAAACCTGGTGAAACTGTTAATGCTCGCCGCTACCACCAACAACTAGTGAAATTGCGCCGTGCTTTGGGTGAAAAAAGGCCTGGTTATGAACAAAGTCATGAGAAGCTGATTTTTCTCCACGACAACGCCTCATCGCGCACGTCAAAACTGGTCCAAAACTACTTGGACACACTCAATTGGGAGGTACTACCTCATCCCGCTTATTCACCAGACCTGGCCCCTTCTGACTATCACCTGTTTTCGTCGATGGGTCACCGAACAACACTTCGATTCGTATGAAGACATCGGAAAGTGGATTGACGAGTGGTTTGCCTCGAAAAATAAGGAATTCTTTTGGCATGGTATACACAAATTACCCGAGAGATGGGAAAAATATATAGCTAGTGAGGGCAAATACTTTGAATAAATTAATTTTTGGCTTTCTATGAAAAAGAATGTATTTTTTTTTTTTTACCGACAAACAGCGGATTTAAGCTTGTACACCTAGTAATTCCCAATGTAAATTCTATTTGAAATTTACAAACCTTTAACCAAACTGTTCACATTTAAATTGAAAATTCTAAGGCACCAATTTCAACACTCAATTTGCATGTAATAGCGCTAAATTATTGAAGGATTCGAATAGAATGTGAACTCACTTTGCACATTATCAGAGTATATGAATTAGAACAACAACAATAAGTGAACAAAGAGAATATACCCTTACCACATATACAACATATCAGTTATATAGAAAAAATAAGGTTTGACGACTATTTACGTATGCGTTTCGTGCCGCAAGCAGTGTCAATGAGTTTTTAAGCAACTGCTGCTGTTGCTACTGCTACTACTGATGATGATGGTGCTATTTAGCCATGTGGTTCATCACCGTCATTATTTCATATGAGAATTCTTTTACGATATCGGTACGTAACAATATCCTACGTTACATATACTCGTAATGTTAGCAGTTATAGCAACACTAGCAACTAAAACAAATACTTCAATTGTTGTGAACTTATCTTATTGTTCATACTAATATTACAGTAGCCTATTATATAGTATACTCTCATATTGTTATATTTCTGCATATTCATACACAACCATATCCATGTATTCGCAGAAGAAAAACTAGCACGCCTACATGTATGCTTTTGAAATGCAATCAAAAGATAAACAAAACAAAAGCACATTAAATAAAATTACATATGTTCAAGTACGTAGCCATCATATGTATGTATGTATGTAGGTGTCGGTATATTATTTGTATATTCAGTGAGTTAGTTTATTTCATTGTTTTGCACTTTGCCCACTTGGTATCGTATACCCTAAGTAGTATGTAAATAAAACAGAAGACAAATAAAACAAATGTGCACTTTGCTTGTCATCACTTCAAGAATGAAAGCAATAACTTTTGCTACACAATATATGCATGTACTCATAAGCAGAATAATTGTAATTTTGTACTCACCAAACTAGAATAATTTGTATATTCATTTACTTCTGTCGTAATAAAAAAAAAAAGAGAGAGAATGGGAGTGACAAACTTTATTAAAAATTGTTCATATTTAAAGTTTTCCAAAAAAACAACAACAACTATAAAATATAGTAATTCATATGTAATTAATGTCGGCTTATTACGAGAATTCGTAAAGAAACAAGTAGATCGATAGAATAGTACATAGTGACGTTGTGTGGATCAAGCCTTTTGAAACCAGTAAACTCTTCAAAAGATTTCTGAGATTTATTTACATTCAACTTATTTATTTAATGCAAATCACTTTCTCTTGATCGACTTTTTTTTGGAGTGTTAGAAGAAGAAGAAGAAGAAGAATATGGTGAATTAAATAGCAAATCAAGACGAGCTTCATACGGTTTTGACATTTATAGAAAGATATCACATATTTTTTACTTACTTTTATGCATTGCTTAAATGATTTAATAAAGCTGTCTAATATCATTTTTGCTGAAAACCTAGAAAAAAATACTAACAAAAGCCTTCCAGCCCATTGTTAAGCCTCTGAACGCTTTGTAATATTTTCTTCTGGTCGAATACATTACTATACTAATTGTACCAGACCCGGTATTAATGTACATACATCCATGTTTCATAACAGATCATAACAAACGAAACTCTAAATCATTTTTCTGCATGACCAAATATTTTTTCAGAAACAAAAATTCATAATATAAGGTGTAGTAAAAAGAAATCCATTATTTTTCCTATAGATGGCTTTAGTAATCTGTATCTCGCGTTGTATAAGTGCGATCGGAAATAATGTTTATGGCCCTGACAATAGCCCTGTAATAGCCAATCACGTGCAATTTTGGTTTCGTCGATTCCACTCCTGTAATTTTGATGTCAAAAATACACCACGCTCTGGAAGGCCAATTGGCGAAAATATCGATAAAACAATGGAAATCGTCGAGTCTGATCGTCATATAAACACTGTTTCTATTGCCCAGGAGCTAAACATTGCACAAAAAACCGTTTGAAACCATTTAAATAAGGCTGGATACAAAAAGAAGCTCGATGTATGGATGCCACACGAGTTAACGCAAAAAAAAAAACCTCATGGACCGAATTTCCATCTGTGAAGCGCTGCTGAATCGCAACAAAATCAATCCATTTCTGAAACGGATGGTTACTGGTGATGAAAAGTGGGTCACTTACGACAACATCAAATCGCGGTGAGCCAGTGCAAACGGTGACCAAGCCAGGATTGACGGTCAGGAAGTTTTTGATATGTGTTTGGTGGGATTGGCAGGGAATCATCTACTATGAGCTGCTCATCTATGGCCAAACTCCTAATTTGGACATGTATTGTCAACAATTGGACCGTCTGAAAGAAGCAATCACCCAGAAGCTGCCAGCATTGGCCAATAGGAGAGGAATTGTGTTCCATCAGGACAACGCAAGGCCACACACATCGATAGTGACTCACCAGAAGCACCCGGAGAGCGGTTGGAATGTTCTTATGCATTCACCTTATAGTCCGAACCTGGCACCAAGTGATTACTATCTGTTCCTGTCTATGGCGAATGATTTTGCTGGTGAAAAATTCGACTGTCCCAGTTATTTGCCAATAGGGACGAGTGTTTATATGAGAGTGTCATTATGAAATTACATTCAAAACGGCAACAAGTTATCGAACAAAACGGTGCATATTTAACCTAAATCGGATCATTCTAACTGTTCTAAATAACACCATTAATTTAATGCAAAAATAATGTATTTCTTTTTACTAGACCTTATATTTATTGTCGATTGTGAACTTGCAACCAGTTTTTTTTTTGTGATACATTCTCAAATTTTCATACAAAATTGAAACCACAAACATATTTGTTATCCTTGTAGGGCTCTCACGGAATTTCACATTTGAATTTTCTAATACATACAATGTCATAGATTCTATTGATCATTTAAATATTTTCTTTTTTTTTTTTTTGTTACTCTTGTGACAATTTAATTGCGCACTCATTTCAATACAAATCTACGTGTTGTTTATCAAATAACTATCAATATGTTTGCCTGTTTACTCGACTCTATCATGGCCACCAATATGCAATGTGTATATTACTATTACTTTTTTTTTTGTAATACGATGAAAAAATGAAGCAAAAAAATGAGATGGCAAAAGTTGACTTTTTTCGTTTTTTTTTTTTTGTTACCATTGTGTTAACAATGTTTTACAGTGTGACAACATATGTTCAAAGTAAAACCATAAAAAAATATATAACAAAGCGTAGTATACAAACTTTGTTCGTTGTTTTATCACGTAATGATACAATACGCCATGTTGTTTTTGTTGGCATTTTTTCACTGATATCGTTGCTATTGAAACGCCTGTTTTATATATTTTTTTTTTGCGTTTTTTTTGTAAAACCAGCCAACCATTACCAGCATCACTTTAATGAAGTTGGTGTGAGAGATATGCTGTTAGAGTGATACTATTAGAGTTCACCACGACATTACGACAACAAAACATTATTAAAATTTCAACGGAACGTTAACGAGATCTCGAACACAAAAAAAAAAATGCAAACAAATTGGCTCATTCTACGATAAAATACAACAAACAAAAAAACCAAAAGGACATCAAGTTTTCATTTCCTTTCATCACATAATCAGTGCACATGTTGTTTTTAATGATGCTGTTCTTGTTAGCCAACTGTATTAATATGGACAGAACGTTTATATTATAAATACATACATATATGTATCTTATATATATGCAAATACACATACACCTATGTAAATATGTACGAGTATACAAATATATACTACATCTTTGCTCATTCTTATTTAAATGAAATCTCCTCAGAATGGTCAAAGAGCGAAAAAAAATATGGCAAAAATTCAAGTGAAAGCATACAAACCCTCTTTTGAATATTTTATTACACAATTATTTGAGTACACAGTACTCTGCTTACTCGCAATAGTCAATGAAATGGACTTTTAAAGTAACGCACCTTATTGGTGTTGGCATAGCTCTCTAGTGTGCCATTATTAAAATGTATAAATGTAATGATCACTAAAAATGAAACCGTTGAAAGCGAGGTAAATAGGAATTGAAAGCAATTTTCACTATATTAAGTTATTTTTTTCCTTTTTTTTTATTGCAAAGAAGTTTTACTATCTACAGAAATTATTATTGTTGAATTTTTAATGAAAAATTATGGAAAAATAATGTACACGGTCAAAGTTTAAATAATAAATTAATAACATTGAAGAGGATATTTGGAGCTAATTATTTATATTCTTATTATCTTTAGGTTCATTCGATTTGGGTTCTTTATAACTTAAACTGTGCTCGTGGTCCAGTTTTGAAGAAGATTCTCACTTAATTTTCAGATTGTGACAATTTCATCTCATACTTTATTTATTTCATTTAGTTTGCCATTTATCCTTTCACATATTTTCTCATTAACTCCTTTAGCATGCATAGAAAAAAAAACACAATGCTCTTAAAAAGCCAACAAAATACTGAAGTTTATCTCTGAACTAAGTAGAACAAATAAAAAGCATAAGAAGTCATAACAATCTCAAGAAGAGAAAGACAATTGTCACGGCACATACGGAATTGCCGAAAAAAAGCAGTTACTTATGCCTGCACTGGGAATAAATGCTTTTAAATTAAGAAAATAAAAGTACAGAGGCAGAAGAATGTATTAAATGAAAAAAAAGCATATGGGAAAATATAAATGTACACACACACACATACACAATGACAAAATATTGCTTGAAATTCGTTGGTATGACAAAAGCCATTTTCAGGCATTTCTCTTTTTTTTTATATTTTCTTGTAATATATAATGAAAGCTTTTATCATATTGAAAATTTTAAATAAAAACATATTTAAAATGTGTACTTTATGTTGAAATTACAATTAATATTTCTAAATGAATATGTTTTTATAGGCACGTTCATTTGTCGACTAAGTTCATCTAAATTAGACATTCTAAATTCCTTTTGTATGCCAAAGAATAAACTTTAATTGTTAAGTATGTCAGAAATTGCAACTCACTATAATACTTTTTAGAGAAAAATGTGATTTCAAAGTTGTTCCAAAGACAATAATTTTCCCAAAAAAAAAATAGCTAACACAAACAAAATTTCATATCAAAGCCTAAATGTCTAAAAGTATTCTGAAATTTTGAAATAAAATACCAAACAGAAATTGACATGCCTTTTTTCCAATTTTTGTAATTTTATTTTGCTTATATTCTCTTACTTTTTTTCACTTCACCAACTTTTACGGGAATATACTAGTGAAGATTAAGTGAACCAAAGCATAAATGCATATTATGAATTTTGACAGTTCTTATACCACCACAATGCATTGTTATAATAATATGTACTTATTATTGTTTTTATTATTACATTTGTTATTTATTTGCTGTCATTCATTGTATATTGACAACTATATTGATACATGGATGATGAGCGTAGCAACATCTCTATGTGGTTAATTCTTCTTATTAAAAGAATGCCTAATTGAGATAGTGAAAATATGCTATTTGCCATTTTCTTTATTTATTAAATAAATATATTGTAGAGTAATATTTAAAAAATCGATATATGTAAATCTCTAGCACCAAAGCATCAAAATTGTTTATAGGTTATGTAAAAAACATAAAATCGAAGAAGTCAAATGAATGGCTGATATGAATGCTGATACCAATGATACCAATGCGTCCAATGCCATAAGAATATTTTAAGAATATTTTATTTTAATATTTATTTCTATCACGATCTATTACTGTTTGCTTAGGGACCCTTATTGTACAATGCTGTACAATGTACAGGGTGATTTTTTAAGATTTTTATTTGAATCGATAGAACGATCTATATAATTCAATGTTTAAAGATGATTTCATGTAAATGTTGACCAATTTTGGCATACTCTCTCCAACATATCGGCCGGTATCTCACGAATAAATTCTTCAATATTGGCTTCCAGTGCTTCAACCGTTGCGGGCTTGTCGCTATAGACATGAGCCTTAACATAGCCCCACAAGAAATAGTCTAAAGGAGTTAAATCGCACGATCTATGCGACCAATTGACCGGCTCCAAACGTGAAATAAACTGTTCACCGAACTCGCCTCTCAATTGGGCCATTGTTTCGCGTGCTGTGTGGCATGTGGCACCATCTTGTTGAAACCATATGTCAGCCAAATCCAGCCCTTCCATTTCGGGCAAAGTTTGTAATCATAGCACGGTAGCGCTCGCCATTCACAGTAACGTCTATGCCTTCGTCGCCTTTGGTTGGTCCAATAATGCCACCGGCCCATAATCCACACTAAACAGTGCATTTTTCTGACTGCTCTTCACACCAAATACAGCAATTTTGATTGTTCACGTATCCATTCAACCAGAAATGAGCTCCGTCGCTGAACACAATTTTCCGATAAAAAAGTGGATCTTCATCCAACTTTGCTAGCGCCCATTCACCAAAAGATAGGCGTTGTGGTAGGTTGTGTTGCTTCAATTCTTGCACCAGCTGTATTTTAAAAGGGTTTACACCCAAATCCTTCCGCGTACTGGAGTAACAGAGGCCTAATTGCTGTGAACGGCGCAGAATCGATAATTCATGGTCATCAACAACTTTGGCGAATAGAGCTGCGATATTTTCCTCTGTCCGCCTCAGAAGGTCGCCCAAACTGGCCATAAAGTGGAAGAAGCACTTTCTCAACCGAGTATGAATTTTGATAAAGAAAATTCAATGATCTGCAAGCGTTGTTCGTTTTTAAGTCGATTCATGGTTAAATTATAGACCAAACTGAACATGTTTGACAGTAACATGTTACACGAAAACAGCTGAGCTGCCAAAAACAGTGTTGCCAAAAAGAAAGTTGCTAAAAAATCACTCTGTACAATTAATAATACTATGCAAAGGGTATTTTACAAGTGACCTAAAATGATATACCGAAAAGATAAAAATCATATTTGTTAGAATAATTTTATTTTGAGTTTCTCTTCAAAACTCCCTTTGAGCCAAGCCTTCTCATGGTGGAAAAACAATGGCTCGAGTTTGGTCTCCCATTTCGGCCGTTTTTTGGTTCAATGCACGCTTCAATTTGATGAGTTTTTGTCGGTAGCGTTCCCCATTAATAATTTCACCCGGTTTTATCAGCTCACCTCATAATATCATACCCTTCTGATCACACCTAATACGCATCATCACCTACGAACTATGGATATTCGGCTTTGCAGTCGATTTGGCTGGTTCGCCAGGTCTCAGATATGCCTTTTTGCAAATAGAATTGTCGTAATAGATCCATTTTTTGTCTCTAGTAACAATACGGTGCAAAAAGGCATACGCTTTGTACCGTTGAAGCAGCATTTCAAATATGCAACATCGCCTTTCGATGTCTCGATGTTTTCACTTCATATGGAACACAATTTCCTAATTTGTGGATCATATCCATGGTCTTTAGATGCAATAAAATGGCTTGTTGGGCCACTTCTAAAGATTACTAACGTCCTCTGTTGAAAATCATTTCAAATATATGTTGGTACTTAGACAATAAAGTTTTTGCTTTAAGCTACGGATTATACGATCCACATGTGAGCATTGAACTTTGATTTTGCGGAAAAAGGTATTATTTTCATATTTTATTATGTGTACATATGTATGTACCAATGTCCATAATCCCTTTATCCAAGCGATATCGATATATTCCAATTTGTTGACAAATTTTCATAACCTTTTTTATATACATACAAGTATGTATTCTTCACCATATTTGTGAGACAAAAAACATTGATTACACCTATATTATATATTGATCATAATGATGATGATAATGTATATAGATATAAAATTTAATTTAAAAAAAAACCATATAAAGTACAACCTTTTTTTTTGGCATTTTTTAATTAGCATACATATTGAATTTTCATAACAAATTGATTTGGGTTATGCTTTTGATCATAGACCAATAGATATGATAGCCTATATTTGGAAGTAAACCAAAGCAACACAACAACAAGATAAATAAATAAATCCATCCTAAAGGTGATTGCACACACGCGCCCAGTAATAATTGTGAAATAAAATAAGGGTTAGAGAAACCGCAGAATATATGTATGTACAAACGATATATAAGGAAATATGTATATATACATATAAACAACATAGAAATTGTATAATAACTTTTGATAGTGATATGAATATAAATTAAAAAATTCCAATCTGTGTGCCAATGCCGTGTACTTTTTATTACAACTCTATTTACTAGATACGTACGTTTTTAACCAATTCCAGGAATTTATTACTATGATCAAGATAGACACTCTTTTTTTATTAACAATATTTAATTAAAAGTTGTGAAAATTTCAAAGAAAATAAATATCACAATAATATTATAATTTTGTCAATAAATCCCCTGAGGTATATGTAATTTAAATTTTTTTACACTCATCTCAATAATCTAATTATCATCATAAAAAAAGAGGCAGAGAACAACTACTGTTCAACTGATATTTTGACATCGAATGGCTTTAAATTGCACCACAAAGAAACATCCAACAAAAATCTAAAGATCTAAAATGAAGAAAATCCAAATGGCAAAATATCAAACGACACAAAAGTTTTTCCCCACAAGAATAATAAAATAAAAAAAAAATATGCAAAATAAACAATAAGTTAGGTAGAAATTCATATTTTCTTATCTAAGTAAGCTTAACATAGGTACTCTACATTATGAAATATACGTTCAATGAAAGATAAATGTGGTTCTCCGTCGATTCCGATCATTTACATATACATTTATAGCATCTGAAGCCAAATATAGTGTCTTTTTTTGGATATTTTGAAACTTCATTTGTCATCAAAAACATGAAAAACAATCAAAACTTTTAGTCAAGTCATTATCAGAGTTTCAATATTTTCGCTATCGTCTTCCATTAATATGATTTTTTTTTCAAGGATATCTTTTGAGGAAAAAATTATCATATACCTTTCTATCTCTGACATCTCTGAATATCTTTAAATGGGGTATTAATATGTATGATGATAATGACATTACGAATACAAGAAATCAAGTAGGATGAGTATTCAATCAATCAAAAGAGAGCGTGACGTTGGAGCAAGAACATAACCCTTGTTCATCAAGTGGACCACGTGAAACCAGACCGTGGTCTGTTAGAGGATATGAGCACTACGGCTGATATCTCTGAGGGCCGGTCCGTCTACGACACTAGAATCTTCCCTACCTTTTTAATGAAGGATAGAATTGATCTTGTCGAACTTTTGATGATTGAAGCTGGTGTTGGAAAACTCAGCTGAAAGTGTTTGAGGCGAAGTCTGGCCACGGCCGGACATTCGCAAAAGATGTGTATCGATGTTACATCCTCCTCCAGACAGAGTCTACACTCCGTGTCAGAGGATAGTCCCATTTTGTGTAGGTAGTATTTTAACCAGTTATGCCCTGAGAGATAGCCGGTTATTAGGCGTAGATTTCTTCTGCTAAGACTAATTCTGTCAAAAGCTGCATCGAAGCTTATGAAGGTTTTCGTTTGGCGGAGACCTGTCATGTTTTTCTATCGTAGCTTTTGCCGATGCCCAGCTTATACCGCAGAAAGGTTCTGGGCCCGTCAGTGAAGAAGACCAGCCAGCTCTCGCTAGTTCGTCCGCCACTTCATTGCCCTCAATTCCGTTGTGCCTCGGCACTCAACATAATGTGACCCAACATAATGTGACCTTATTTCGCATAGAGAGTTTTTGTAGGATAAGGAAGCATCGGTGACTAGTTTTGAGGAGAACTCCCATGAGGAGAGAGATTTGATGGCAGCTTGGATGTCTGAGCAAATAAATGAGTAATGGACGTGCACAAAGTTCTATGGCATGTATTTCTGTTTGGAAGAAGGTATATTTTTGATAAGGATGAGCATTGGTTTGATATGATTATGATCATGACAACAAAATGCTCGCATATACCTTATATATGGCAATTGCAAGTGTAGAACCTTAGCAATTAAAACGTTTGGTTGTCGTGTTTTCTAAGAAAAAAATACTTACAACAAAATCTTATACATTCAGATTTGACTAATGGAAATAAATATTTAACAATATCTACAATATTGTACCGAAAATAAACTTTTTGTCTCAAAAGAGATTCATTTATATATAAATTTTAGCAGAAGTTTTCTCATCCAGCATTGAATGGAATTTAACTACTTTTGTAGAACAAAAAAAAAAACGAAAAAACAAAATATAAAAGATAGATAAAAAAATTTACTTAAAAATATTCCAATCACGACTTTTTGTATAAGTAATAGTATATGCATACACATACACTTACATGAATACAACACCAAAAAAATGAGCAGCCAGCCTGAGCCAATGATTACCTTTAGCGATTTGGGAATTAAGTGAAAGCAAATTGATTTGAGTAAATCAATTTCCTTTCACTCGTTCACTAGATGATTGGCTCAAATCGTAAACAGACAGCGATAACCTTCTTAAAAAGGGACCATTCTCACGATACAATACCAGCAGAAGAATCAGCACAAAGTTTAAAAATGAATACCAATACACCAATTGATATGAGCATTTTTTCTTGTGTTAGTAAATATTTTTATGTGGGTAAGAAAAGGAAATATGTACAATTTTTAGTATTTCATAAAACCTTGAATTATCTTTTACGGAAATATGTTCATAGTCATATAGAAATATTATTTATTTATATACAATAATAGTACGAAAGGAAATTACTAAATTAAAAGGAAAAATGAAATGTTCAAGTTTGAAATTAAATGTCGATAATTAAAAGACGTCAATGGAACTCTAAATATTGTATATTCACATACACTTTTAGCACTAAGAGCAAGCTATAAGTTCATTATTATACACTGAATGAGTATATGCAAGGTTTATTCGTTTCGGTCAGATGTTTGTAAGCACTTGAAGGAATCTCCAAAGATATAGAAAAATATATATATTCCTGATCAGCATCGCCTAAATAGTTGATGTAAGTATGTTCGTCCGTCCGTCTGTCTGCCTCTCACCTGGCTGGTTCGCACGATAACTTGATCAAATATTGAGCTTAGATCCAAGGGCACGTAGGTGGTTGATACTGGGCAAGATCGGTCAGCTGCCGCGCCCACATCGAGCATTCAAAGTGACTCACCTCGGAATTTAAAAAATTTTTAACTTCCTATAACTCACTTAATATACCATTTGGGACAACAATATTTGGCATATGGAGTTATATAATATTATAAGAGGTTGGTGCCAGAACTACCCGACCTGACATATAGATGGCGCCAGTAGTTTGAAAAAAATTACCTTGGTGAAAAGTGGCAACCTTATAAAAAAATTTTAAGTTTCAAGGCGTCGCGTTAACGTTAACGTGAAGTTAATGAATTTGTAAAAATGGAAAAATTAGTCACCGTTATGTAATTCAATACTTTCATTTGAGAGGTCCAACGAATATTAATGGGATGCACGTGGGATAATTTTTATTGATTATCTTCAAAAAGGAAGAATGCTAGTATTATGCTAATTTTTTGCAGCGTTTAAGTGATGATGTTTAAGAAAAAAGGCCGAATTTGGCGAAAAATAAAGTTTTGTTCACACATCCTCTATTGCGATGGCCAAAATCAATGAGTTAAAGCTCGAATTGCTTCAGCACGCACATTATTCTCAGATTTAGCTCCTTCAGATTATTTTCTATTTTCAAATTTTAAAAAATTGGTTGGTGGTGGAAGATTTGCAGACAATGAAGAGGTGGTCTAGACAGTTCACACTATAATTGGGTATCGAAGCTATAGAATATCGTTGGGAAAAGTGTATAGAGCTAAAAGGAGATTATGTTGAGAAACAAAAGAAATATTCCCAAATTTGTTGTGTTTTCATTGTTAGGTCGGGTAGTTCTGGAACAGCTCTCGTACTTCTAGCTCTCATACAACGTAGTTGAAATTTAAAAAAAAGATTGGATATGCGAGCCAACTTTTTATATATATATCTATATGTGCAGGATATAGCTCGGTCGGCCCTGTATGGTGATTATTTTCTATTTTATTTCAGTTGCTCTTTAATGCGTTTTGTTGAAAGAATAACTCGGAGACAATGAAAAAACAAATTTATAGAATGAAAAAAAAATTAGTGAACATGTCTAGTTGCAGCTGTCATTAAGAGTGACATTCGAAGAAAATTTTTATTGGATATCGAGCAGAATATTGCAGATGCAAATTGACATTTTCTTTGTAAAAATTACCATTTTGCTATACTTACTTTGTTTATTTTCTTACGGTTGAATACATTTCGTGTCATTTTCATACGAGTTTCAATATGGATAAGCTCGAAAGCAATATGCCGTTAAATTTGCATGGACTTTGAGTGGAATATATATGGAATATATTGTCATGTTCGCTGGAAGGCGAATTTTAGACTGTTCTCGTGTCATTTTTCGAAGAAATGAACACCAAAAAATCTTCCACGCTAAGTAAATAATTATTTCAGATCTCAATTACATCTCCAAAAAGACATCGCGATTGAATTAATTTCACATTTACGTTAATTGTAGTAATCGTTTCGAAATGTAGCGCCTATCTTGTCAACAACTTGGTCATATTTAAATATTAATTTAAAATATTTTATATACATTCAAATGAGATGATGATGAGTTCTCTCTTTATTCTCTTTAATTTTCATTGAGATTATTTCATCCGTAGTCATCGTAATTGGATAACCAAGATGCTCTTCAATAAGAACAGATAAATATAAATCATTTTACAATATTAAATTGCATTAAATATCCCAAGTCGAATTGTGATTAAATAAAAACATCACTTTGTCACTACGGCCACCACTAAATAACCATAAATTTATATTAAAAACATTCTATTACTCAAATAATCATATTTAAAACTTTTTAGTATCTAAATTCAAACACTAAAACAGATTAGTATATGTTCATATATATATATATTTTGTGCGCACAACTCAGTGTACGTTCATATTTATCGTTGTCATTGCAGTAGCAACAGCAACAGCAATATTAGTAGCTAGCAGAAACATAAATTACATTAAAATCAACTCAGTTCCACCTTTCCTTTTCAACGCACACACAGTCCTCTGGCAATGCAATAACAACCTGCAGCTATGGCGTCATTTCAACAAGTAACCTTGCATCGATGTATCTTATATTTATAGTACCTACCATTTGCATTTAGTTTTTTATTCGGTAAATACATATTTATATATGAAGGATACACTTGGATTTCATCGAACTTCAATTGACAACGCATGATAAAAATGTATTAGCAACAAATATTTACAGGAGCGAAAACTGGCTATAAAATAAATTATAAATTGTGAGCAGTGAATACGCTGAAGACTCTGTTCTTCTGGTCTTGTTGTACATCTTAAATTATAGCCTAGACAGACGGCAGCATTAATCCGGTTTAACGGCGCACTTAATCCGAATATATGTAATATTAAACTGACAGACGGCAGTATTGCGGATTAAGTAAACAGCTGATTGCTGTTTTATTAGGTTTGCTCACTTACATTACTATCACTGCAAATTTCTGTCATCTGTCACTCTCGATATGAAAAAATCTACAAGAAGAACGTGAACTGAAAACTATAAGAAACTTGTAAATTTACATTCACAGTTCGTAATTGACAGCTGGATTTATTTATATTCATGTCGAAAACTGTTAACAATTGTTGACAATTTTTTGTTAGCGAACACAATTTTCAGTAGTGTTGCCATCGAAAAAAAACCCTAAGTTTTTAATATTTTCAATAATTTATACTTTATTTTTCTCATTGCAGATATGGTGATTTTCCAATGAAATTGACATGGCCTTTTGTTAGCTCCCTTTTAAAAGATGTCATCATGGTAAATATCATTTTCAAAAAGACAACAATTTGTGGCTGACAACAATCATCAGAAGAACAATAATTAAAACATTTCCAACTACAATAACCAATAAAAGCACAATCATATTGAATTGAACTGATATAGATGAAAATGATAGCCAACGGCATTAGCAATGATGATGACATGGATATGTCAACAGCCTTGGATGGGACAAATAAATCGGATCCTATTTATTCGATAAAACCAGACTTTATCACACAATGGTAAGTTTATATATTTAGATTATGGAAAAAGTACAAAATAGGGTCTATTGAGCTAGACAAAAATTCTAATATGGGCGTGGTCCGTTAATGGTATACACAATTTTTAGGTGCAAACTTATATTATAGATGTTATGGAGGGGCTAAGAGGGAATTTTCGAAAGTTTGAAAAGCATACATTTCGAACAAATGGAATTGGAAAGGTCTTTTTAATACGATTTCACTG
This sequence comes from Megamerina dolium, assembly GCA_963854835.1. Lineage (NCBI taxonomy): Eukaryota > Metazoa > Arthropoda > Insecta > Diptera > Megamerinidae > Megamerina > Megamerina dolium. The sequence goes on along the minus strand of OY978526.1, from coordinate 11,977,732 downwards.
ACCTGTAATACTGTATATAAAATTTTTATTTTTTTAACGTTATTCAAAAAAAAATATATTTTTGTAAAAAAAAATTTTCATACATTTATTTAATAAACTTGTTTTTCGAAAAATACCCCAATTAACCTGTAAAAAACTTATAGCCCTGACAGATGGCAGCGTTAATCCGAATTAACGATTTAATCCGAATTAACGATTTAATCCGAATTAACTCGGGCATTAACTGCAGCTAATCCGCATTAACTCTACGAGTTAATTCTCAAAATTAAAAAGGATTAAGGCAATTTTCGATGGCAACACTGCTCAAAAATTTCTACAGTGAACTTTTCTCGATCCAACTTACAAAACAATAGGTGTGTTCTCTTATAAAAAACTTTCAACGATTGCTAACAGTTTTCGACATGAAAAGCATTGGCGAACAAATAAATCCAGCTGTCAATTACGAACTGTGAATGTCAATTTACAAGTTTCTGATAGTTTTCAGTTCACGTACTTCTTGTAGATTTTCTCATATCGAGAGTGACAGATGACAGAAATTGATAGTGAGAGTAATGTAAGTGAGCAGACCTAATAAAACAGCAATCAGCTGTTTAGTTAATCCGCAATACTGCCGTCTGTCAGATTAGTATTTTATTCGGATTAAATGTGTCGTTAATCTGGATTAACGCTGTCGTTTGTGTAGGCTATTAGGACCAAAGCTATACAATTTCCATTCCAATGGTGTACAAAACATCTTTTAACAAAATTTTGATATATTTTTAATATATTATATATTTTTTTTAGTATGACTGAGCTTCAATACATTGGTGCTAAAATACTTCGGACATGTGAGGGTTATTTTTATACGGCTCGGCCGAAGACCATTCACTCAAAAGAGACTTTGATGTTAAAATACTATCGGTCAAGAAGCCGACTTCGGACATATAATGGTTATTTTTTAGCTATGAAATCTGGTACTAAACTTTTGATAGGTTAATTGAGGAGTTTTTCGTAAAAAAGTTAATAAAAAATATTTTTTTAATAAAAATATTTTTTTTTCTTCATAAGGATAAAAAAATAAAATTTTTATTTTTACAACAGTGAAAATGATACCCATTTTTTTAAATTCGGTTCAGAATTTTTCGAAATATAATATATGCTTTTTAAATTTTCGAAAAGTCCCCATCTGCCCCTCCATAACACTTATAACAGAAAATTTGCACCCAAAAAAAAAGGGTGGACTACGCCACTTTTCAATTTTCTTCTAGCTCAATGGACCCTATTCTGCATTTATTCTCAAATTATTATGGTGACAGAAAGTTTTTCAGTTGTACAGAAAAAAACAGATACTATCGATAATTCGATTCCAATTTTAAACCCATGGCTTCTTAGGCTAAAATATACATACAATCTAATCATCGATAATATCTTCTATTTTTCTATGAGCAAATCAATTTTACCCGCTCTAATATATGAAAAACGCAACATTGATTATTTTCATTTCCCGACTAGGCGCCTAAGGAAAGAACGTGAAAATCTCTGCAGATCAATTTACAATCGTTTCGTAGAATATAGTGAATGCAAACGATTACTTGAGGCAGCACAGCTCTATCGTCCCTTCATTGGTGAAAATGGTGAATTAACCGTATGGACTGCCGATGATTTGGACATGTTGGCCATATACACAAACGACAGTGCGAACGGCACTAACAGTGGCAGCAGTAGCGGTAGCAGTAGTAGTCACAGCGCCTTAGAACGTAATAGTACAGGAATTGCGGCAACCGATGGTCCTGCATTAGTTTTGCCGCCATTCGAACTATGGCAAACCATAGCCATAGCATTGTGCCTGGCCATCTGCATACTACTTACCGTGGGTGGCAATATACTTGTATTGCTGGCATTCATTGTTGATCGTAATATAAGACAACCGAGTAATTATTTCATAGCATCACTTGCAGCTACAGATATGTTGATTGGTGAGTACACTCTACTTGTACATTTAGCTGCCGTATTTACAGGATTCATACTGTATTCTTCTCTTTCAATTAGGCACCGTTTCAATGCCATTCTACACCGTTTACGTTTTAATGGGCTATTGGGATTTGGGTCCATTGCTCTGTGATCTTTGGCTATCCGTTGACTATACAGTTTGTCTTGTTTCACAGTACACAGTGCTGTTGATCACAATCGATCGTTATTGTTCGGTGAAAATCGCTGCAAAGTATCGCAGTTGGCGCACAAGAAAACGCGTCATTTATATGGTTACTATCACGTGGATCATACCGGCTTTGCTGTTTTTCATATCGATATTTGGTTGGGAACACTTTACGGGTAAACGCGACCTATTGCCTGGTCAGTGTGCTGTACAATTTCTCAAAGATCCCGTCTTCAATACGGCTCTCATCATTGGCTACTATTGGACAACGTTGATTGTTCTATTCATCTTGTATGGTGGCATCTATAAAACGGCTTACGAAATGCAAAAACGTAGCGAGGCAAAACAGCGTAAAATGCAATCTATGGTGGCGCTGAGTGCGGGCGCAATGTCAGGTATGGCCGGTCATGCGGCTGGCATTGGTGTCATCGAGGAAAAAATTCTCCAGACTAAAGTTGAGATTGCTGGCACGGGAAGCGATGGCGGCATTTACACTGGCTCTGCTACTTCGATTGCGATTAAACGAATGAGCGGTCCAGGCTGTCAAGCCAATCCGCTGGCTCAGACGGACGTAATTAATGGTGTCCTGAACGATGAACAGCTGCGTCGTGCATCGGCCGATGCGAAAGAGGAAAATGCAAAACGTGAAGCGGCCGAGGTGGAAAAGAGCGAACGCTCCAGTAGTCCTGCCTTCGACTCGGACGAGGAGAGCTCTGTGAATCAGGCACAGCAATTAATCAATCAACAAAAAGTAGCAAATTTGCGCAAGCGCTCTTCCATAGGTCTGGTGTTTGGTGCACAGGCGGCACTCATGGCAACGCGAAGCAAAGGTAATCTTAATCAATGTAACACCACTTCCAAATCCAGTGAAGCCATGCTACCCACAACGGGTAGTTGTTCTTCCCCAAACCCAAGCCAGATGTTGGTTCGTACCCAAAGCAAAGAAGAAGTAAGCGGTGGTCATTCAGTGTCAAGTGATCGACCCAAACGAACCTCGTGCACAACGCTAACACAAATAGTCGAAACTGAGCGGCTCGTTGATATTGAAACGACTACAAGAGATGTCAAATCCAGTAAATCGAACGGTGAAACTCCATTATCCCCTGTCGATATCGCACCCATCGAGGTGCCTCGTGATCAGGTTCAGCAATGTCTAGTGCAGGCAATACTTCCTCCACCCGAACAATTTCAATGTCCCTCGCCGTTCTCAGACTATTCTGATCGGCCGTTTGGCAATAGCAGCAATAGCGAACTGCATATGACGTACGATTTGCTGCTGAACAACTCTGAGTTGCGTTACATGGATGAAAGTTCAGTGATGTTGGCTTCACCAACCACCAATGGCAGCTTTAGTTGTTCGCTACAATATCCCGCTTCAAATCTAAGATCAAATACCAGTCAAACTAACCAACCTGCGGTGCGATCAAATCAAACCGTCAGCAGTCCTACCCTCTTGCAACACGCATTGCAAAAGGCCGCTGCTGCTCAATTCAATAGCGCCAACAATGCCGCCAAGTCCAGCACCACCACCACAAAAACCGCAACCACACAATCACCCAATGTGCGTAAATCGTCCCCTGCTCCAGCTGAGGACCTATCCATTTTCACTACCGATGCTGATCGTCGAAATTCGTCGACATCACCTTCCCAGCCCGATGAGTCTAAAATTGAAATTGAAAAACATCTTCTCGTCTCATACACAGGCATGGAAGACTTTGCGCGTGTACGCCGCGAAAGTTGTATCGAAGCAATGTGTCTACTTAGCATACCGGATGAAGCAAGACTTATCGCTGAGACTGCCATTTTGGCTGGTACCCCACGAAGAAGCTCGAGCCCTTTGGAAATGATGATGTCTGCCAGAGGTGGAGGTGCGCAGATAACTGCGAACACAACTGCCAGCAATACCGCCAATACAAATTCCTTCTTAGCCAGCAAAATGGCGCCAGTAGTTACTACAACAACAGCTACAAACGCCGTCGCCACCACCAACACCACCACCACCACCACCACCAACAATACAACAACTATAACATTGGATAAAATCGAGGAGCGTGAAACATCGGACACAACCAATAAAATGGCCTCAACATCGGGTACAACCACTAGTTCTGGTTCGGGGATGGGAGCTCAGCAAACATCCGTCACAACAATTAACAACGCTGCCAGCAAACAGGTGACGACCACGACGACGACGACGACGACGGCGCAATCAACATCGAGCACATCACAAAACAAAGCGCGCTCACAATCAAGCAAACGCGATTTTATGCATTCCATTGGAAAGCATTTTAAGAGTAAGAAAGCTCTGCCGCTTGTTATCGGTGGCGGACGACAAAAATCCAAATCGGAGAATCGAGCACGTAAAGCGTTTCGCACAATTTCGTTTATTTTGGGCTGCTTTGTTGCCTGTTGGACGCCATACCATGTGCTCGCACTGGTCGAGGGTTTCTGTCGCAATCCGCCCTGCACAAATGAACATCTTTATATGTTTTCCTATTTTCTTTGCTATGCGAATAGCCCTATGAATCCGTTCTGTTATGCCCTGGCCAATCAACAATTCAAAAAAACCTTTACACGTATTCTCAAAGGTGATTTACATATGACTTAAATTTCAAATTACATCCATCCATAATTTGCCCATAGAGTAGGATATACTGTATGTAGATACTCGTATGTGAAATTTATCACAGCATTTTCAATAAGATTTCAATCAGTAAGTAGATAGATGTGCATGTATGTAAATGAGTGTGTGTGTGTGTGTTTTTATTTTTGTTTTTTTTTTTGTTTTTTTCTTCTTTACCAAAAACAGCATGAAACTGCGTTTTGGCATAACAAAATGAGCCCCAAACTTGATGCCGAATATCAGTATTCATCATTGAAGAAAATGCTTTGTTAAATTTCACTCAACTATTTCAACTACTCGTAAGGTTTTGTATTGAAATTTGTTCGCTAATTTCAATCCCAATACCTTTGAATCACCCTCACGCCCTCCCCCCTTCCGAGTATAGTCTCCTTCTCTGCTAAATGCAAAATGATGAAATTCAAAGTTAGGATTTAAGTAAGACAACAATTATTAGACAATAATTCAAATGCCCCTTAAATACAATACATACTTACACATACATACTTATATGAATACTAATTTAAAATTTATAAATTTAAGCTAAAATGTAATCAATAAATTAATCTAGTCAATATTTAGTATATATGTATATATAAATCTATATACATACAATCTATGTAAAAACAAATTATACACGTTCACATACATATACATATACATAGAATGTATAGGTATGAATAATAAAAAAAAATATAAAAAAAATATATATATATGAAAATATGTGAGAAACTTTATATACATGCTTACATAAAAATATCAAAATTATACATGATGAACAATATGTACACCGGCACATATTGATACAAAAAAATATTGACACATTTTATTGTTTCAATGAGCCAAAATTTATAATATTGCTTCATCCATAAATAAGACATCTAGTGCGTTAGTGGCTTAAGACACAATCTTTTCAAAGAGTGTTTAAATTTTTTATTTGATTTTGAACACACATTTCCGTTGCGTAGTCCACTGTTGTTCTGAATGTGTCAAACTTTGTTTTGTTTCTGTCTTGATGTCATCCTGAAAAGATTAAAGCATGGTGCTTGATTCAATTTTTGCTTCATTTTGTAATATGCTCATTATTGATCTTACGCTGTACTTGTGGGATTTTTTTGAGTGTCACTTATCTTGATGAAACTCCTAAGCATAAAATGTTGATCAACAGCATCAACAGTACGGCAATTTTGGCAAAATTAGTACCCGTGTGAATATTTCATTGTTTGAGCTCATCATACTTACATCCACGTACATATATATGTATATATAATAATTGTTGTTGTTGCCCATCAAACTATTAATTTGTGTCAATATTTTATTTGTAAAGTCAGCCAATGCATGTACATATATGTGAAATTAGTTATTACCATTAGTTAATACTTAGAGCATATCTCCTTGACTTTAGAACTTTAATCATAAGTAGTTTAAAAATGAGATTCACAACAACAACAACAACAACAACAATAATAACAATAATTATTATTATTATTATAATAAATGAATGAATTCATATTTGTAGGTACTTGCATGCATAATTTTATTGCAATGTTAGTAAGAAAACAAATTAAAATATTTTGAATAAAACAAAAAAAAAAACACATACCAAATACAAATAATCAAATAATAACAATAAAAAATAAATACAAAAAACAAAAACAAAAATTACATACTCGTACATGTACTTGTGAGATGAGAAAAATAATGTCAATTTATCATAAAAGCTGTCAACATACTCGTACATAAACAACAATACATTTTTAACAGTCTGTTATTCGCACTGTTAATCCGATAGATTACTCGTTGAGGTAATACTGTTAATATTGATGTTGCTGTTAAAGAAGCAGTGTAAGGAAAAAACTATAAAATACAATGTTTTTTAATTAATTTTTGCTCTTTTTTTTGCGCTGTCCATTTGACTTTGCTTTTATTCTACTCTACTTAAACTTTCTCTATGTATATACCATACATATATACTGCATATATATATATATATGAAGAATAATTTTCTTATAAGAATTTAATATTGAAGTCACCTTGTGTTAATCGCTCGCTGTAAATGTATTCTGTTAATGGAAAGCTTATCAAAATAGATAACTCTGTTTATTAAAAATAAGCTTTATTTTCTTATTTTTTTTTTTTTTTTTGGTTTTTTTAATAATTATATCTATACTCTGTTTTTGTTTTGTTTTATATGATATGTTCATACATTGTAAGTACATATGTGGAAATGTAACAAAAACAATAATTAAATAAATTAAAATAAATTTAAAAAAAAAAAATTAAAGTATAGAATATACATATCTGTGTTATTTAGTTTGGACTTTTATATTCCTAAAAAGACAGTTTCTTAGCAAATAAATAGATGTACGGTTAGACAGCTCTAGAAAAGAGGAAATTAACACCATAACCACAATTTGGCCGTTGTCACAACTCTTTGGCTTACATTATTGCTTTATTTTTATTATGAACTTTGGTTTTTTTTTCGCTCTCTCTCTCTCTCTCTCACTTTGGATGAATTAATTGCACTTTCATCAGGTTTTTCCAGCTCTAGATATTCATTTTCGTTTTGCATTAATCTCAATACTTCTAACAGGAATGGCACTGTGTGTAGGCAGCTATTACTCCACTGCAACGCATGGAGGCACTCTCATGGGATATGCTCACTAGTTATGAGCTAGTGACATATGGGGATCATTAACTTCCCAACATTTAACATTAACATGTTTACATGTCTACATCCACACCTTAGGTAGATTTCGTACAAAGTAGACGTGTTTATAAAATTATCATCATTCATTTATGCTCCTCAAGAGTTACGAATGCCGACCTATAACCATATAATTGCATTTATTTACCGAACATACTTGCTTTCTATCTTTAACCCTAAAGGGGTTACTCTCGAAAATGAACTTAAAATATTCCTTCGATATTACTCCGTAGCTGATCAACCTATCATCTTGATTACTTTGAAGGCCAATAGTAATACCCAAATTTTGCATCGGAAAAGTTTTTGTTGTTGTATTTTTTTTTTGCATTTTTAGATTCAATTTTTTTATGATAAAAAAAAATATTTCATATTTGTGTCTTTGAAGACAACAAGGCTTAAGTATGAAAAAATTATTTTTCGTTAATTGTAATTAGGCTTTGCCCTGATTTCATGACAAAACAACCCATTTTTTTTTAAATATTTTTTTTTTTAGAAATTTTCTCATATTTGTACTTTCGAAGACAACAAGGGTTAAATATTTAAATTAATTTTTTTTTTTTAATTTGTATTTAGGCTTTCACCTGTTTTCATGTCAGCATTAGCAAACTTGTAATACAAAATATTTTATAAAATTTTACTCCTAATGTCGCCAACACCTCATCACTGGCAAAGAGCCGGTTAAACATAAAATTGAAAAAAAAAACAAAACAAAACTGTAAACACAAGTACATAATTATGTATGTAGGTTATGATATGCAGCCTGCTAATAACTCATTGAATTATTAAACCTTCAGTAAACATGATTAAAAAGATTAGATCGAACGTTTATCTGCTACAAGAGTCTGTCAGTAAACGAAGGCATTAAAAACAATAAAATGTCAACGTTTAATTCATTTGTACGTACTATATACAATACTGTTTTGTAGGTACATACAAGGTACATACAATATTATCTATATTTATTCATTATTCATGCAAAATATTCATTAGACTGGTTCTTATTATTAAATGAAAAATGTTTTTGCATCGAATAAAATAAAAGAAGCGAGTGCAGCAAGAAAAATTAAGGTGCTCTCTAATATACGCAGTATTCAAGTGTAATCCGCTACAAATTTGCTTTCTTATTGAAACTCTCTTTAGTCAAGTGAAGTGTTTGTAAAATAAATGTAGATGTAAATGTATGTATATATATGTACATGTGTACATATAATTGTATAACATTAAAACAAGCACAATTTTTAGAGATAACCTATGAAAGAACTTTGAAATTTGAAAATTTAAATCTAATCGCCACTTAGCATTTGTTTTTATTTTCCTATTTTTTGCAATTAAAAAACCTACATTCGGTCATATGAAATGCGGCTGCACAATTGTCCCAATTTGACCTAAGTGCGTCCAAACTAACTTGTCACAAAATTTGGAAAAGTGATATCATAAGAGTTCCGCCAATTGAAACTGACCTATAGTAATTGATCCCCCTGTGAGTCGATACGAATTTAACACTCAAAACAAAGTCGAAAAAGAGTCATTGACTAGAACAAAATTTGGCATACCCATGCCATTCAATGTAGTACATGAGAAAAAAAAACAACTTTTAAATGTTCAAACGTACAAATAATAATTCTAAAAGTACAAACTACACCACAATGAATACCACCAAAATTGAAAATAACTGCCTCCTCGAGTAAATACTTAAATTGAAATGCTAGCATGCAGTTCAGTAGTAAACATGAAGTCAACGAAATAACTTGCAATTGAAATAGGATCGTACAACATACATAGAGATGAGTACATAGCTATAGCTACGATAAGCAAGTCAACGAGGAAGAAATCAAGTGCGACTGTGAGTTTTATCTATGCGAATGCAATTGAGGCGCAACAAACACGTTTTAGCATTATTTCAACGACTTGTAGTCAGTCGGTCTACAACTTTTAATAATCAAAAAAGTGAATGATACATATAAATAAAAATCAACAATATTATAAAAACAAAAAAAAAAAACCGCAACAGTAACAAATAAATTGCATTCTTGCACGCAATACAATGCACGAATACTAAGAATTAGTGGTTAATGTCAGCGTAAAGTGTTCATTAGACTGATTTAAGTATTTTACTATTTAACTAAAATTTATCGGATTTTAAAGATTCTCATATATACAACAATTTGCTTGCATAGAAAATTTAATTGGCAGATAAACGGATAAAAAACGTGTACGCATTTATTAGTATTTAAACTTATTTAATCGACCACCACCGAATACATTTAACGTAAGCAATATGGAGCTATTTCTACGATTATTAATAGCCATATCATTACCAATGATAGTGATAATCAATTTACTTGTCCATTGGTTTCTGCCACAAAAGAAACCAACCTATTCACCGATACGCGATCCCATATTGCTTAAATCCGTTGTAGAATTGCTTGGTGAATTGCGACAGAAAAAGGTTGGCAATGATATCTTTATAAATTCAGTGAAAATTTTATAAATAATTACTTCATTCTTTAGCTAACATCTACCGAACTGGTGCAGGTTTACATAGCACGCATAAAACAAGTAAATCCTAGCCTCAATGCTGTTATTGAGGATCGTTTTGAAGAGGCGCTCAAAGAGGCTAAACATGCTGATCAATTAATTGCCAGCACCGCGACAAATGATCAACTAGTGGCACTATTCACGCGTTATCCACTATTGGGTATACCGTTTACGGTGAAAGAATCATGCGGTGTCAAAGGTTAATTCTTGCCTATGATTTACATACGATTGCATTATAAAACTGTATTCGATTTGCATATAGGTTTGTCATTTGTTGTCGGCAATATACTACGCAAGCATAAGAAATGTGAAACAAACGGCGAGGTTGTCGAATTGTTACGCTCAGCTGGCTGTATACCACTTTTGGTGTCGGCAAATCCAGAATTTTGTCTCAGTTTGGAGACCAACACACATACACATGGCCGTTGTCGCAATCCCTATGATTTATATCGTATTTCAGCCGGTTCCTCTGGTGGTGAGGTATGTAATATATAAAAATGCATAAATACAGTTCAATCATTTTGTTTTTTAACATCTCATGCATTACTCTCTAACGTCAGGGTGCTCTCAATGGCAGTGGTTCATCATTGTTTGGCTTAGGTTCAGACATTGTCGGTTCAATACGATTGCCCGCCTTATTTTGTGGTATATTCGGTCATAAACCTACCGGTGGTTTGATCTCGGTAAAGGGCACTTATCCGAATAGCAATGATCCATCATTCAGTCAGTATTTACAATTGGGACCGATGACACGTTTTGCTCGCGATTTGCCTTTATTACTACAAGTGATGGCCGGAAGTAATGCACACAAACTAAAATTCAATGAAGGTATTCCGCTGAAGGATATGAAAGTATGAAGAATTATGAAAAAACTCCTTGAAATTCGTCGGTTTCTACATACATTATATTTTATTTTTCAGATATATTATGCCTACGGGTTCGGCGGTCTAAATGGACTTATGCATCCGCCAATGGATTTCGATATTAAATTAGCGATACGTCGAGCACTATTATGTTTTGAGAAAGGTGGACTCACAACTAAAGAAGTAAATATGATTATACTTTCTTTATTACACAAGAATATTTAGAAAACTGTTTAAGAGCTCATTCATAACAATGGATAAAAATAATTAAAAATGTTGGAAAAAAACTTCTGCCAAGTTGTCGTTTCCCTAGCGCACATAAGGCCAAGATACAGAGAGACAAAATACAACTCGGAGTTTCAAATATTATAATAACAGAAGAACTATTTTTCTACCAAAGAAAAAAAACATATTTTTATCCAAACGTTTGATTGAGTTCCTATAAACTACCTGTTTCACGTTATTATCTGAAATTATCTCCGTCTCTCTCTCTCTCTCTCTCTAACTTTACTTCGTTTTAGGTCAAAATTCAACATTTTCACAATTCCTACGAAATGGTTGTGGCCGGTTTACTTGATATTACTGATGTACCCAGTATAATGACATGTTCCAACATTGTTAGACCGTCGCGAAAAGCATTAACTATGGAATTTATCAAATCATTAATTGGTCATTCATTATTCACAAAGGATGCTTTGTTCATCGAATGTATGCAAAGTTACAATGCTTTCTTAAAACAGAAAAATATTAATAAATTGCATATGGAACTTGAAGAACTAAAGTCAGAATTAGTGGTTCGTATTTGCTATTCGATTTGCATATACATATGAACATTAAGGTGGATTGCTCACCATACAAAAAAAAAGTTTTAAAATATCACCTCTAGTTTCAAAAATAATGTTGAAATGTTCTCGGGACAAAACAAAAAAAAAATGTTTTTAATCTTTTTATAACGGCCAAAAGGATTTTTTATCATAGCGCGATTGTTGATTGTCCGATTTTTAAAAATGATAACATGTTGAAAAGCTATCAGGAAAGGGTTTATTTCCCCTTTGTTTACGCCAGAGTTAGATGCGTGCACTGTTTGTATGTCTTCATTTGAGTGGGTTGGAAACCCTGTTATTTATATAATATTTCTCTCTTCTGGCTGCCCGTTTTGATTGTTTTTTGTGATTCTCGAAATATATCCCAAAGTAAATAGAATAGATAAATCTCGCTATACATAATTAAATCTTTTTTTTTTTCAATAAATATTATACACTTAAATATGGTAAAAATCGCGTGTGTTATTATTTTATATTATTTATTATAATAAATAAACAACACCATCCTTCGTAGCATCAGCAGCATTGCACAAAATAACATCCCCACACTCACACACACCACGATCACCTGGAGGAAGCAACCATCGTTGGAACGAGTTCCCTCACACAATCACCCTTTATATAACTTTGACATTGCACGAGTAAATAAGTTTCTCTGATTTTAACACGTCTAATCAAACATATTTCCATCATAAAATTAATTTCCTTTAAAATTCATAAAACTTTTTGATTTGAAGTATGTAGCTAACTCTAAAACTAAGGGAGTAATAGCGAAATTTAATTTTCATTAAAGGTTAATATCTGTAAATGTAAAATTTTTGAAAGCAGTTTTTATAGCAGGCCTTGATTTTTATGGCAATTCTCAATTATCATTTGGTAATTTCTTTGGCAAACAAAAAGAGCCAGAAATTGGGCCTTGAACATTAACTCAGCAACTTATTGCCTGTGAGAAATATCCGAAAGGCTTTCTATGGGGAGGAGATATTAACCGTTATTGAAAATTTAATTTCGTTAATACTCCTTTAGTAGGTCTTTAATTCTATGACGGAAAAATATTTTATTCGGCGGGTAGAATCAGGGTAACTGAATATAATTTTTTAGTGGCTAGTTCAATTTCGTCAAGTCGTATATTAGAGAATTATAGGCCTCCCTAATAGCTTTTCAACACACTATCAATTAAAAATCAGACAATCAATAACTGTGTTATGTGGAAAAAACCATTTTGGCGCTTCTATGAGGGTTAAGAATACCAAATTTTTTGTTGTCCCGAAAAAGTTGCAACATAATCTTTCAAACTAGGGGTGAAATTTTGATACTGTTTTTTTGTGATCCACCCTAATGTACATATTTCCTCACATTCACTTGAATGTTGTCTAAATATTTTTTTTATCATCTTTCCACAGGATTTACTTGGTACAAATGGTGTATTATTTTTTCCCACATATTATACAACAGCCACAGCCATGTACACTTCATTTACCAATTTGATATCTTGCGATATGATGGCCATCTTCAATATGCTCGGATTTCCCGCCACACATATACCAATGGGTTTGGATAATCGTGGTATGCCGATTGGTTTTCAAGTTATTGCAGCACCATATCAGGATAAATTATGCTTACAAATTGCCGCCGAATTGGATGTTGCATTTGGTGGCTGGCAACCGCCATTGCCGCATGAAATAAACTCATAAATTTTATTGTTATCGTTACGATATGTGTTCTTACTGAGTTATTTAGATTATTGGTGTGACAAATATAACTAATTAAGTGCAATATATATATATATATATATATATATATATATATATATATATATATATATATATATATATATATATATATATATATATATATATATATATATATATATATATATAATAAAAATAAATATGTGGCACTTAAAGCCCCAAAGGACTCATTGGCCGAGCTTCTCTTCCATTACTGTTGTGCGTCTTAAATTTGGACAGTATTAGAAGGGACCTACTTATTTTAGCCGGTTCCGAACGGCAGAACACTTGTGACATCACTTTTTCTGAGCTTTGTCACAGAGTTCTTTAAGAAGCTTTTTCATGGCAAGTTGTTACTGTCGGAAGAATTGCCAATTGCTTGCCGACAGGTGGGTACCATTCGAAAGAAAAATCTTTTCGATATTAAATTTGTTATGCATCAGCCGGGGATTGAACCCACGACCTACAGATCAGAAGGCGTACACACTAACCACTGAGCTACGGCACCCATATATATATATATATATATATATATATATATATATATATATATATATATATATATATATATATATATATATATATATATATATATATATATATATATATATATATATATATATATATATATATATATAATATATTAAAGTGAAACTGAATGCCCTTATTACGAAATCAGCGTTTCTTCATCAACACTTTGCACAACGCATTTCCGAATGATGACTTTTATGGGTCAGTGGATTAGATATTTTATTAATTCCACACAACAAAAGAAACATATTATTATTATTATTATTATTATTATTATTATTATTATTATTATTACTTGCACAAAAGATCTTCAGGTCGTGGTGCATCATAGCCTTGATAATAATAATAATAATTATTATTATTATTAGTAAAGGGTTGACCCAAAGGTTAAGCACTGCAACTCAAAAAATCTGTTGTGCAAAAATAACCCTATGGAAGCAAAGATATCTGTTGCTGTGTTGCTGAAGCTAATTTGATGTCTGACGGACTTAGGAATGACGTACTAAATATTTTTTTTCGCACTAGGTATAACTAAGTGGCAAAAAGTGCTGAAACATTTTGTCATCCTTCAGATAAACGCGATGTGGCATCTCTTTAGATAGATCTATTGTAGAATTATCGAAAAATTTTGCCCTAGTTCGAAATAATTCAGCGCCTGCAAGCCCATATCATTACAAAGCACGGATCTGGGCCAATGCACTGAAGGCTAGAACCCATTCTGGCTAGTCTTTAATCGAAATTTGAAATATTAATAGGTTTGGGTCAGAAAAATGGCCATTCCTCAATACGTCTGCCTATAGTATAGTAAACAAGATTATGGACTGCATTAAAATTTGGCAATGAGACTAAACTCGTACAACAACTATAGATTGTTAACTTGTTGCGAGAAGAATGCACTCTGTAGATCTGAAATATATAATTTTATATAATTAATTAAAATATTCATTAGTGGTACTCTCATCAAACTAGTTATTTTGTAACTTGGTACTTGTTACAATATTACCTTTTTCTATATTTTATTTATTTTTTGTTCACTAATTTATTTATTTATTAATTTAGTATTATTATCATTTTTTAATTTAGATTTTTTTTTTTTTATATATTAATTAGATAATTATTTTTCATTACTCCTTAACGCACCAGCTGTGGACAGAGCTTTTACTGTTACATATTTTTTAAATATACGATTTTTAAATATACGATTGAAAAGATAGATGTGAATACCACTAATATATATATATATATATATATATATATATATATATATATATATATATAAATATATATATATATATATATATATATATATATATATATATATACATATATATATATAAATATATATATATATATATATATAAATAAATATATATATATATATATATATATATATATATATATATATAAATATATATATATATACATATATATATATATATATATATATATATATATATATATATATACATATATATATATATATATATATATATATATATATATAAGTACATAGAATAATTTATTTCCTAGTCGGTGTGCATTATATAATAGAATTTTTATATTATAATAAATATGTTAATATTTATGCGCACAATCGCCACAATTATTTAATACTACTTTTCAATACGAGTCTTACTTTCATTGAAATGCTGACATACAGATCAGTTGTAAGAATAAAGTCAACGAATGAACTTGAAATTGAAAGCGATCACTTACAATTAACGGACAATTTTATTATTTTTACAAAAGTATTTAAAGCATCGTCTAACCTGTTCGAATCCTGCACAAATATTAATTAAAAAGTAATAAATATTTGATAAAAATCGTTTGTATTGAAAATAAAAATATCATTAACAGCAATAGCAACAAAAAAATTCTATTCTATTCTATTCAAACTATAATTTATATTGAAAATAATTGCTTTGTTGGTGTCAGTTGTGATTGTGATTACGAAAATTGTTAAGATTTCAAATCGACAAACTGGTAACTTTTGACCTTTTGACCTCAAAGTTTCCCGTATAAAATTTGTTTGTGAAAAGTGTAATCTTCAGCATTGAAAAATGCAACAAAACTGATGCAAAGTTGATTTTAATTTAAATCTTAGTTCTCATCCACGATATTCGAAACAAATATTTATACAGTGTTGAATCAGAAAAATTCATATATATCACAGTGCATTTTATTCCCGCGCTGGCAATAAATACATCCATTGTTGGAAAGTTTTGGACAGTATTCGTTTTCTATGCATTGGATTGCCGATTCAATTTCTGATTCGATAGCTATTCAACATTTTTTTATTTTGGAAAAATAGAATCCTCGGCATGCAACTCGCAATTCTTTCGACAAAAAAATGGAAATATGTGCATTTTATAGGCCCAAGGCACCCTCAGGCCCTTACTTAATAGTGTTTTTGCCAAAGACCCCGAATTTGATATTTTTAATTGAGACCGGCAAGTAGTTCGGGCGCTAGAGGGCGTCAAACTTTTGATCACCAATCATAAAAGCGTGCATAACTTCCGTATAAATAGTTTTTTTTTTTTTTATTTTTAAAAACTAAAGTGAAAAGCCCGATAAGCTATATCGATTTTTAAGCAGGGGCGCTTTCTAAAATTTTCTAAAATTTGTGTTTCGGGTTTCTGAACCGCGGGAATGCATTTTGAAGCATTTTGTGTTTATTAAAAACTTATGCTCAATACTTTTTTTTGATTTCTTTTTAGTTCATATGTTTTTTGCTTTGTTTTTTGTGGTGAAGCGGCGGCGAGTTTTGAGCCGAGAGGCCGAGACACGCACCAGCGGTTTACCTCCAGGCGCCTTGGGCTCAAAAAATGCACTTTAACCAAAAAACGTTCTATAAAAATCTGCTTCCGGTAATTTTTATTTTAATTTCAAACAATTTTCCTTGTTAATGAGAACAATTTTGTATTTAATTGTTTTATATACTCTTTTCGCTGTTTTCATTCAGTTCACGCAATATGGAGCTTATTATACGTATAATACTCATCACATTTTTACCATTAGTTATGGCAATCAATCTACTAGTCGACTGGTTCCTACCACAAAAGAAGCCAACTTATCCGCCCATTCGGGATCCCATATTACTTAAATCGATTGCAGAATCACTTGGAGAATTGCGACAGAAAAAGGTTGGCGAAACAGCGAAACAGCCTCTATAAATTGTATTTTTGTCACAAATTATTTTGTTCATACATAATTCTTTAGCTAACATCCACCCAACTAGTTCAGGCCTATATAGCACGAATAAAAGAAGTAAATCCTAGCTTAAATGCTGTTATTGAAGATCGTTTTGAAGAGGCGCTTAAAGATGCGAAACGTGCTGATCAATTGATTGGCAGCACTGTTACAAATGAACAAATAATAGCACTATTCACACGTTATCCACTATTGGGTATACCGTTTACAGTGAAAGAACAATGCGGTGTTAAAGGTTAATTGCAGCCTATAATTCAATAATAATTGGATACATTATATTTTATGTTATTTATCCGTATATGCATAATAGGTTTATCATTTGTTGTTGGAAATATACATCGCATACATGAGAAATGTGAAACAAATGGCGAAGTTGTTGAATTGTTATGCTCAGCTGGCTGTATACCACTTTTGGTATCGGCAAATCCAGAATTTTGTCTCAGTTTTGAGACCATTACACATACACATGGGCGCTGTCATAATCCCTATGATTTATATCGTATTTCAGCCGGTTCCTCTGGTGGTGAGGTATATAATATTATTTATTTATTATTATTTTACAATATTTGCTGAAAATTCTTCTTTCAAAAGGGTGCTCTCAATGGCAGTGGTTCATCTTTGTTCGGCTTAGGTTCAGACTTACTCGGCTCAATAAGAATGCCTGCCCTATTTTGTGGCATATTCGGCCATAAACCTACCGGTGGTTTAGTTTCCGTTAAGGGTACTTATCCTTATTGTAAAGATTCAACATTCAGTCATCTCTTACAATTGGGACCGATGACACGTTTTGCTCGTGATATGCCATTATTGTTAGAAGTGATGGTCGGAAATAATGCACACAAACTGAAATTTAATGAATATGTACCACTGAAGGATATTAAGGTATGAAAGAATTACAAATCGATGTTTGCTTCAATGGTATTTTTTTTTTCTTTTAGATATACTACGCCTACGGATTCGGTGGTCTTAATGGACTTATGCATCCGCCAATAGATTTCGATATCAAATTAGCGATACGTCGAGCACTATTGTGTTTTGAAAAGCGTGGACTCAGAACGAAAGAAGTAAAGTGAAATCATATCTTAATTACACACAAATATGTATAGCAGGTTAGGGCCTCAACCATAACATAATTGCCAATTGAGAACTCTGCAAGACCTTGTGCGTGTTGAATTTCAAATTGCTTCAACTGTTTTATTATTCGGTAGCATTTTTGTCTTATCACTTTTTCAAAAGTTCACAAATTGCACACATGATAGAGCAGTACTTGTGAACTTACGTCATGCTGCTGAATTGGCGTTCATTTATTAGAGCTTTTCGAACATTTGGTTGAGATCTTAAACAACTGCATGTTCTAGCATGTAATGTGAATATTTTTCTACCTCTCGGTTTAGGTAAACATTAAACATTTCCACAATTCTTTCGAAATTGGTCTGGTCGGGGTGTTCGATTTAGTTGACGTACCTAGCGTAATGACATGTTCTAGCGTAGTTCGACCATCGCGGGAAGCATTAATTATGGAATTTTTAAAAGCACTAATTGGTCGCTCAATACATACGAAAGAGGCTTTATTCACGGAAGTTATGAAACGTTACAATGCTTTCATTCCATCGAAAAATATGAATAAATTGCGATTGGACGTGGCAGAACTCAAAAATGAATTACTGGTTAGTACGTGCCATTTGATTGATACATATCTTACTCATTTACTTAAATGATGCCTCAATATTCTATAGGATTTACTTGGCACAAATGGTGTATTATTTTTTCCCACAAATTATACAACCGCCACAGTGAGGCATAGTTCCATTACCAATTCAATATCGTCTGATTTGATCGCCATCTTTAATACTCTTGGTTTTCCGGCTACACATATTCCAATGGGTTTAAATAATCGTGGCATGCCAATTGGCTTTCAGGTTGTCGCAGCACCATATCAGGATAAAATATGTTTACAAATAGCGGCTGAATTGGATGATGCATTTGGTGGTTGGCAACCGCCATTGCCACATGATATAAAATCATAAATATTTTATTATTTTTATTGTTATATGTGGGTACTTATACATAAATACAATTAGCCATTATATTTTAACTGTTGGTGTAAGATTATTAAATATATTTAGTTAGTTCAAAGTATAGGTTAATTTTTATTTTTTTTATTTTTGTGTATTTATAGTTATTGTGAAATTTTCGCATGAATAAATGCATTTTTATATTAATGTTCTATATTGAAAAACAATATATTGCGAATTTAAAACACACAGCATGCAATACTTTGATTTATATAGGGTCAACAAATATTGCACCGAATTGGCCTATAAGAACTATATTGGCTACTATTTACTATATAAGAACACCAAAGCAACAAATGATCTTTCCACTTGTGTGGAAAATACAAAAAATATTACATCTCGACCTTCTCACAGGTTTCAATGTTGCCAAAATTATCACACTTATTGATATCGGAATGTCAATGGAATGTTTGAAGGGGATTAACTATGGTTAAATTAGTCGAACATTCATGCCGGATCATATTATTCTTCTTATACGAGTAAAATTGTTGCACACCGTTCTAATTCGTAAAGCGCAAAATATTTTAAATCAGTTTTAGGAGAGTCCACTGTATTACGAAGTTTTCATTTTTTCCTCTATTACTTTGAAGAAGAGGAAGAACAATAAGCAAGAGAGCTTTTCAACTCACTATGGTAAATTGCTTGTGCTTTCTGTATATTCTCTGAATATGGAAACAGAAAATAAACATATGTGTCTCCCTGTGCTCAATAGCAAATATCAGAGAACTTTCAAAGAATATTGAATCAGTTGGTGTTGAAAAAATAAAAGGTGACCAACTATGCAGCTATCTAATTCCTAGCATGATTTCATCTAAATTCATTATTTATCCGTCACTGCACAGCATATCTCAAATATCTCATCTTATGTGAATACCAAGGCACAGGGTGTGTACCAAAGAATTCAGCACAGGGTAATCTAGCAGGAAGCCACAGCGATTAAAACTCTTTCTGATAAGAACAGCATTGTCATTCAATGTGGCAACGTGTAAACTACTTCTAACTTGGCATGGAATACATAAAACAAACGCCAGATTGGAGTTAGAATGTTCGTGCACAACTAATCGGCACTGCAGCACCTCACTACTGCTGGAACTATGGCTACAAAGAGGAACAGAAATCTATAAACTCACCTTCTGTATGAGTGCCCAAGACTCTTTCGCTTTGGATCGACTCATTTGTATAGCCAGTCTCTTGAAACACGACTTCACCAGTCGGGGAATATATTTTGCTTCACCCTAATCCCGGGATGATTATCTAGATGAATGGTGTAGCACACGCCAGTCCTTATTTGGCCTGAGTGAGGCCAGTGAACCGGATAGTCGCTACATCTTAGCCTATCCTGTGGTTCAGCCGGGTGACCGACAGACGAATGTGCGGCTCTCGTCAAATGGTCTGGTCAAAATATATATACCGTTGAACTTGTGTGCAGGACATAAAAAGGGTAACAAAATGAAAAACTGAATAAATAAACAATTTCAAAAAAAAAAATTATATAATAATGAGATAAAAATATCAATTTTTATAAGCAGTATGGATATTTAAAGGAATGAAAAACTAAACAAATAAACAATTTCAAAAAAATTATATAATAATTAGCGAAGCAATATCAATTCACATAAGCAGTCTGTATATTTAACGGAAAAATAAATATTTAGTTATAATTATAATAATATGAAAATGTAAATTTTAAAAATTTTTAATTAAGTACGAAATCTATTTTTTATAAAATATATATATTAAATATCAAATTTTTTCTTCGTGATCTTGTACAAATTTACCCTCAAATTATTTACCCATTCGACTAAATAAAGAACATCAAATATTTGCATTCGGCATTCGTAATGAATTGCATAATAGCACCCATATATACTGAAATTTTAATTGTACTTGGTGGCATCATTACCATAGAGTCCAATAAAAATAAATACATTCCACGTTTTTCAAACGCGCGCTAATTATATTTATTGTATCGTATTTATTCGTATTTTCCATCCACAAATGATGACACATCGACAAATAGCGACAAAGCGACGAATAAGAACAACAACAACAGCAACAACAAGTACAACAATAAAAAAGATTCATTCATACAAACACGTCTATCAACAGCAACAACAACGGAATACTCAACATGTTAGTGTTGCCAGAAATAATGTTTCCCACATACGGTGTAAAATTCCATACGAAAGATATACATTCAATCAATAACAAAACTGACTCATATTACAGAAACTAAAATAGCCAAGTATAAAGCAAAAAATTGAGAAATTGATGAATCAATGTTTGCAATATAATAATAAACCCTGGCTCGTATGAAAACAGATGACAACTTAGCGTTATGGTATTAAAAACAACAAGAACCTGCTAAATGTTTGCATTGCAACTGAAAAGAGATAATTAAATTGTTGCTATTGAATATTATTACTTAACAAGTTGCAGGTGAGTATACAGTATACAGAAGAGTCATCCCTAACTGTTAAATGTATTATACGTTTGAAGAGCATTTTTAAAAAATGAAAAATGTATTGCAAACAAATTGAAAAAAGTTGTTTATTCATTAAGTAAAAAAATTCCATTTGACTAATTTTGGACTTTGTTAATGTGCAGTTAAGATCTCACAACAATTTACAGTTATTAAGTAGTCGTATTTTGTATTAAATGGCTCATGTCGTGCAAATTGGTATTAAGATTTTCTGATGGTTCGTATAAGAAAAAACTTATCTGATCAATATATTATCGGCACAATGCTGGAATAATTATGGTCGTCTGAAATAGCTTATAAAAATTCATATTTTGTACTCATTTATTTCAATTTTCCACCTAATGTAACGTATTGCGTAACGTATACATTCTGCCAAATAAGTACCCGGAAATCGGAAATTCTCATTTTTAATTTTCCCTCGGGGAATATTTCAAAAAAAAATTTTTCCCAGGTTGGCACAACTGTCAGCCACTATTCTGTGAATTTTTATTGCTATATGTCATTTAGTATGGTTACGGCGTCATTAGGAACAAGTCAACCTTTTGTGTGCGTTGCGATTTATACTATGGATAAAAATATCGAACAAAGAGTTTGTGTGCAATTTTGTGTTTCAAACGAAATTTCTTGTACCAAAACGTTGGGAATGTTGAAAAAAAACATTTGGTGATTCAACCATGTCGAAAACTCAAGTTTACGATTGGTATAAATCGTTCAAAGAGGGGCGAGAAGAAATCGCAACGCACACAAAAGGTTGACTTGTTCCTAATGACGCCGCAACCAAAATAAATGACACATAGCAATAAAAATTCACAGAATAGTGGCTGACAGTTGTGCCAACCTGGGAAAAAAATTTTTTTTAAATATTCTCAGAGGGAAAATTAAAAATGAGAATTCCCGGGTACTTATTTGACAGAATGTATAAAATCAAATGTTCAAAAACATTTATTGCATTTGGAAATATTTAAAATCTGTTACAACTTACGTAATTACGTGATGTGTTTTGCAATAAATTCCATTAAAATTTACATCTGGTCCTTATGTCAATACCTTCTTTTTCTTCCAATTCTATTTTAAATTTAAATATATGCTCACAATCTGGCAACAATATGACAAATCACCAAACTAGCTTCTACTCGTGCTGCAAAACAACACCACCACCAACAACAAGCCATAACGAGTTGAACGAGCAAACAAATGCGCGCTGCTTTCGTCATTTGTGTTACGTTTGTCGAAGTGAGAAAACGTGTAGGACGGAGATTTTACAAGCGAAAGAATTTCGACGGAAACTAATTTTATACTAATATATACTAAATAATAGGAAGAATTTCAAGAATCTAAATTAATAATCATTATACGAACGTACATATGAAATAAGTGAGAAACTAAAGGATTATATACATATTATTACGTGAATAATAACAAAGGCAATAATATGTAAATACACTTTGAAAAGTGTATAGAACGACAAATGAAAACAACATAGACGAATATTTATTGAAAATTTATTGCATTTTAATTGAGAAAAACTTGCCTATTCAAATTGCTATTCTCAACAACTCTCGAAGTAAAGAGAAAACAAGAAAAGTGCATTCAAGCAATTAATTAAACCGCATATAAAAGCTAAAGCAGTGAATTTAAAAGCGAAGAAAAAAGAAATATATAAAACGTAAAGAAAATCGTTTCAAATAACCCCACTACACGACCTAACCCGCCTTCCACATTCAATCACTACGAAGAGGAAGTTGTGTGTGTGTGCCATTGTTGCGTTACGTTGCGTTGTTGATGCATATCCAACAAGTGTTTTTATGAATTTCGGCTCGATTCTTCGTTTGTACAAAAACGGGAAATAAGAAGAAAAATGTTATAAAAGAAAAAGGGAAATTTTTTTATTCAAAGCAATAACAAACAATATAAACACTGGTTTAACGTCGTGGCCCATTACTTTTTAACATGTAATAGGTACCTACATACAACAACAACTACCTATTAATAAAATTGAGTGAGGGAGAAGAAAAAATTAAATGTAATATTGAAAAAGAAGAAGCACTAGTGCTTACAACAATATACATCTCGTACATATTATATTGTATATGGTATTTAGCCTATGCAAACAAACACTCGAGTAGAGAAAAAAAAATTAATAATAAATTTCAATTTTTTCAACATTCGCGCTCGTGTATGTGAAGTGTGTGATTCACGTTGTGTGTAGCAAAGCACCAACATCATCAACAACAACAATTGCTACCACCACACCACCACCATCGCCATCATCATCATCATCTTCATCCACATAATTATCATCAGTATTGACGATAGCGGCACATACAGACGTGTGTGCGCAAGCGAGAACGAAATACGTTTGACGTCGCGCACCAGATAGAGATTATAATACAATTAGAACGTGAGTGTGAGCGCAACAGCAACAGCGTGAGTCATAAAAGTGAAATGAAAATGCGGATAAAGAGAGAATCACCGTGTCTTGTGCTGAGATTTATGCCAATCAACAAAATTGGTATGTATGCTATGGTGCTATGCTACTATACTATACCTTGTTATTTATTGTCTTGATTGTTTTTTTTTTTCAAAAATAATTTATATTATTTTGCAAAATTTTGTTATTTTCAATTCGTGTAATTTCATAAATTAAAAATTTTCGTTATACATATGCACATAAACATAATTACGTTCAATACATATGTATGCGAGTGTGTATTGTTGTGTTTGAAATAAAAAGCTTATTTACAAAAGCATAAATCATTTTTGTAATGTGATCTTGCCCATTTCTTACTACACATGTACCTCTTATTTGCGTAGTCTTTATTATTTACTATTTATATTTCTTATTATTTTCAATTCACTTTTTGAACGTGTTTATCATCATTTTATTACATTTTTTTATATCAGTAAATTGAGAATTCTGTACTTCAATCCCATACGATCATTATTTTAGAGTTACCATATGTTATGTATTGTGTATGTAGCAATAGAAATCGCATTTTAAGGAAATTTTATTACGATTCAATCTTCGAATGAACTAATTATTATTATTGCGCAGATTAAAAAAAACAGCTAATTTCTATTTCTAAACACAAAATCTACAATTGGTGAAACAACTTCATTGAAGAATGTATATTTTGCAAAAATAGCAATTAATATTTCTACGTAAAACAATCAAAACCAAAAATAGTTGATAGCTTCAGTTCTTAATATTACAAAAATCATGACAAATTCAAGTAGAACATAGAAATTTATATTGTAATTATTTTTCGATCAATATTTCTGAAACATGCTCATTTTTCAGGGCTCAATGAATTTTGTAATAATATTCTATATGAATTACTTATAGAAGATCTTACTCTAAACATAAATCTGTTATTAACCCATTCTGATAACGTTATTGTTTCTCTCGTATCGCTTTTCCATATTTGTACTTTTAGCAATTGTTTTTTCAAGTTTAATTCTCCAAATGTTCTCATATATTTGAATTAGGAAACATAGTCAAAATGAAAAATTATGTATCGATATGATCATTTTAATGTCAAATGTGATGCTTCCCTATAGCAATCACAACAACACCCCAATGTACGTGCATAATTTGTGTTTGTACACAATCAAAACGCATCAAAACAATTTGCAAATACAAAAACACAGATATCAACTTGATGAACTTAACACCTTTTTTTTTTTTACCATACCTTATCGCCAACTACTTAACAGCTGCCAGCCAGCTTTTTATGTACATACGTACATACCTTTCTCTTCGCGTCAATGCTATTTTTATTTTTTTTTTTACTTTTAATTCTTTCATATATATATATATATATATATATATATATTTATCTAGAAAACGATAAAGAAGAAAATTCAAAATAGCAACAACTTTTGCGTAAAATAATTTTGTGAACAAAATGCGAGTGAGTCATACATACTAGCATGAAAAAGAAAACAAAAGAAGAAAAATATTGTGTACCTACATATATAAATAAAATAAGAATATATATACTATGTACAAAACCAACAACAACAACAAATATGAGAGTTTTGCTATACAATACGAAAATACATACATATGTACGTACGTACGTATGTAGTCAGTCACATACCTCATATTTATAACCAAGTATAGGTTAAGTATAGAGAGTAGGCAACACTGTTTACTGCTGTGAACCGATTTGAAACGACCTTTCGAGTACGAGTTCGAGTTTATTATTTTATCGTTTCTTATTTTTGTATATGTATTTTTTTTTTTTGTCTTCGTCTTCTTCCTTTTAGTTGTTATTTTTCGCTGGAGTTTCTTGTTGTTCAACATGTTTGTTATGAGCGTATGTATGCACATATGTACATACATAATCGTATGTGGTTTAAACTACTTTTAGTTTGTGTACTTGTTGTTGTTGTTGTTGGTATTGTGGTTTCTTTGCTTATATGAAATACATATGACGGTGCGTTGGTATGTTATGTGTTTGTTGTTATTTGGCATGTGTTTTTTTTTTCTCTCTCTGTCTCTCTTATTAACAATTGCTGATTTGACTTTTCCCTATTCCCTCTTTTGAATATGTATGTTCATAGTACCGATATTACTCTTTTTTTTTGGGTAATGGTGGAACTTGTAAATTGTAAAAGAATTATATTTTGAAATTTTACATACATTACATTCCTGTGCTTTACTTTCATAGCTAGGTGCTCGATGTGTAAAAAAAACACATTTTTGAGGTTACATATAAATGCATATGTAAATATAAAATTATTTACATACTTAGGTATAAAAATTTAATTCCACATTGGTTGCTTGATGAATTTTTTATGCCGTTTTTCAGTCATTTTTATTATACATACATACATATGTACATATGTTATGTGATGATAATACACTTAATAGTGTTACTGATAACAATATATATACATACGAATATATATGTAAAGTATATACACAGATTATTACAGTGAAATCTGCTTTAACAATTAAATATAATGAAATGTGAGTAACTCCTCATAGAATCAGAGATCGTTTCCCTGTGAATGTTTTTAATGTTTTGTCCATGAAAATATAAAGCTTTTGAGCTGAAATTTTGTACATACGATTACATTTGAAAATGAATGAAGGATTTTTAAGATGGTAGTAATTGGTTAATAATTACGACTATCTCCCATACAAAAGTACACGCGATTTTGAACATGGTAGTAATTGCTTAATAATTACGACTACCTCCCATACAAAAGTACGCTCAGTGTTAAATATTTTTAAAATTTTCAATCGAAAATACAAAGCTATGGAACTGAAATTTCATACATATGATTACAATTGCAAATGAATGCATCACTTTAAAAATGATAGTAATCGAATGAAAATCACAATTAAATCCCATACAAATCATTGTTTTCGAATGTATTTTCTTGCAGACTTTAAGTACAAAAATCTAAATTTGAAATATGTTTCTTAAATTTCTTCTTCAAAACGTCTTGAAATAAATTTCATTTTATAATTATATTTAGAACTTGAAAGACTCAAGTATTTTTAAAAACGATATTTAAAGGTTAAAATATTTTGGAATGACCTTTCTACGCCTTGAACCCACAAGCAAAATAGATAGATAAGAAAGAATAGTAATATTAAACAATAAAAATAAAAATAAAAAAAACTTGGTGAATTAAACATAGAATTTGCTGCTGATAATTTTTTAAATAATTAAATTACCACAATGTGCGGTATTTCATTAAACCACACAAGATAAGGTTATTTTCATACATATTAATATGCGTGATTTTTTTCACTTGTCTTTTGCTTTTACTATATACATACTACTATATACATATCTACGTACGTATAATATGTACTTAAATGTATGTATGTATGAATATATTGACAAAGCAATTAAATTAAAACCAAAAAAATAATTAAATCGTATGAGTGTCATGCTTTGCTTTTTGATAGTAGATACTTACGTATGTATACTTTAAAATGTGGTATGTCTTAATGAATTATTACCCTACTAGCAACTGATATGCTATAAAAACTCATAAAAATATGCTAATGGAATTGAATTTAAAAAGTAAAAAAAAAAAAACAAAAAAAGAGAAAGACCAGAAGCAAAAAAAAAAAATGTGTTTGTTTTATATTCATGAATAATTACCTTATATATTGCACAATTACTATTCAATTACTTTGGTGTTTGTGATAAGAGTTGACAAAAATTACACAAGTCACTTTAAGTTCTAAATAATAATCACTTTTTTTTTTTTATAACAATAATATATGTTAATATATTTGATTACAATTTCCATTATAATTACATTAAAATATTAATCATTTTATGTATTCATAATAATATAATACAATATTAATGAGAAAATAATTAATAAATTTAGATTTTTTTTTACAAAATATTTCCTATAATAAATTTATGGTTCCTGATTCGGTGTTAGTTTCTTGAAAGAACTCGTTATATATATGTATATAACTCGTTATAGTTGTTGAAAATAAATCCCGGACGAGTATGAGTCTTCTTCTTTCTTTATGAACCTTTTGCGCCCATTTTAAAGGGAAATTATCTTCTTGACCCACTACTACATAGAAGATGAATAAAATTCAGAAAATTGTTGCTCACAAAATTTGCTATTGGTTCCTAATCATTGACACCTTGTAATGTAAAATTGTTTTTACAATTTACCACGAGCAAAACAAATTTTCTTTCATTGTGTTTTACAATACAATACGCAATTTATGGTCCTACACAGAAAAATATTTATTTTTGTTTATTCATTTTATGTGTGCTTATGTATCGTACCTAACTAATGATAAAAGCAAAAATAATAAAATACCAAAAAAAAAAAAAACAGAAAAAAACCAACCAAGACTCATTAAATTTGAATCTTCTTCACTTTGCTCTTGTTTTTATATTGTTTTTTTTTTTTGTACTGAGTGAGGGTATTTGAATACTGTATGTTGACGTCATTTTTTATAATAAAATACATAGCAACAAATAATAGCCCATAAGCAAAAACATCAAGTAATAAAATATTCACTAAATATAATCAATACATACTCGTATACGTAAATATATATTCGATGATTCGATTCGATGCAAACGTACGTACATACATATTGTTGGTATATACATATGTAAATACGGTACATGTGTAGCTCGATCGATCGATCGTCATTCGTTGTCGATATGTAAATTTTCGTTATGAATACATTTTTTTGCCTTTTTGCAATTTAGTTGACTATATCATTTTTATTTTTCTTTTTTTTCCTCTCTTTCTTCTCTATATCTCTCCCTTCCGTAATCATTATTATTATGATTATCATAATATAGCAAATCACAGCAAAGAATATTCCAATAATAAAAGATCAAAAGAGAATTTAACAGCAACAACACCATGTGACGAACAATCAACATCAGGCGCTGGTAGCAGCAACAGTAGCAGCAGCAGCAGCAATAGTTCTTCAGCAAGTTTTAGTGGCAATGGCTCACGACTGACAAGAAGTTGTTCAAGTCCTGCTGTCTATGGTAAGTGCTATCTATTTCAAACAATGAGAATGCAATTAAATGATATTGATCATGATCTATTTATTTTGTTAGATAAAGAATATTTATGACAAAATGATATACTTAAGTGAACAGCTGAAAATGAATGAAGGAAAATCCTTGAAGAAATGCACCTCAAGCTATATCTGACAGTTAAATCACTAATCATAATTTATATGCTCTAAAAATATTTTTTATGAAACTCCCTTGTTGAGGAATCATAAAAAATGTTATTGTTTCAAAGTTGACTTTGGTCAATAAACGAATGAGATTGAAAATAGAAGTAAGCGAATGAAAACCAGTTACCAGAAGAATCTTTTTCTTATTTATTTTTGTTATTATTATTGATTATTTTTATCAATTAACAAATGAGTTCGAAAATGGAAGAAGTTCATGCTCATGCTATATAGCCTAAAATCGATGTATATGATTTTTCTTAGCACAGAACTAATCAATTTGAAAATGAAACCACGCCTATCTCCCATACAAAAATATGTCTATGAATAGAAGTTTTCTGTTTTTGCACACTTAAGTTTAAGTATGGGCGGCATTGGATGAAAACCACGCCCATCTCCCATACAAATATATGTCTACGAAGAGAAGTTTTCTGCACACTTAAGTACAAAACTATCGAGCTTAAACTCGCTACATACGATTATTCTTAGCAAAGAATTAATCAGTTTAAGTATGGGCGGCATTGGATGAAAACCACGCCTACTTCTTATACAAAAGCATATTTTTGAATAGAAATTTTCTGATTTTATGCACAGTAATATAAAAATCTCAAGCTGCAAGCGATTATTTTTATTAATTAACGATTTTATTTAAAAATATGTGTAATGATATAAAAAGCATGGCTACTTCCTAAACAAAAGTACGTTTTGTGACAAGACTATTTGCGAAATTTCAACGCATTTGTCGATTATTTCTTAAATCATATAAATTTACCAAGTTTTACCCACTCCACATTTGATTTATTGCTGTAACTATTGTGGTGTGAATATTCGAAATTTTCCTATTGCATTAGCTTAATGACTTACTGATTTTTTAGTATGCACATTGTTATAAATTATTTTTATCATTATTATTTATATATGTATTTGTGTGAAATTGACAGAAATGATTAAACAATGCTACATGAAGTTCATTAATATCAGTTGCTACAGCTGCTACTAAATTTCGAGTGCATTTTAAGCGATAAATTTTTGTCTTTATCTCATCGACATATGACTAATAGGAAACGTACTTTAATATAGAGTATAATATTTACTACAATATTTCCTACTTATATCTATTATTTTACCTTAACCACCCACCATCATTAGCGTCATGCTGATATGAAGACATAAATACAATAGCCTTAAAAATGTGATTCGTCAATTTCAACCAGAAATTTTACCTATTCCTACAGTTGATATTTTAATGACCTCGATTAATGTGTCAACGTCGTAAAATCATATCTCACTTATAGTCCTCGTTTGAATTCACACTCACAAATACAGAAAAAGAATAATTCTTTTGTTGATAATTTGTTTAGCAGCTGCTGCCTGCCTGCCCATTGTTCTACTCATGTTTTTCATGCTTTCGCTAATAAATGATAAATATATTACAAATAAAATTTAATGAAGAGAATAACAATAAAAATGAGTAAAGAAATTGAACAAAATACTTAATGCAATTTAAATGCAAACAATTCAATTCTATTGACTACTGTCACAACTGGTGTTTTTTTATTTTTTTTATTTATCATATTTTATACATAGTATTTTTATTATTATTATTAAAAACAATTTACAAAAGCACGTGCTAAAATGTTATAAATTTCATATAGAGACAAACAGCAGCAGCAGGAATATGTAATTGCAATAACAAGAAAATAATTTCAAGCGCCAATGTCAGTCAGTCAATTCAGCATGCTCAACGATGATATATACCTAATATATGTACATATGTACATGTGCTTGATAGGCTGTTGATGTTGTTGTTGTTGGGCATGTGCATTTGCCATTTTAAGTGAAATATGCGGAAAAGGGGCATGAAGAGTGAAAACGAGAGCGAGAGAGAGAGAAAGGTTTAAGTGGTGCAAATTACATGCATATGAATCGTTGGCGTATGAGTAACATGTAATTTATTGCGACACGAGTAATAATAATCAGCATTATGTATTTATGTACATTTATATATATATATATATATATATATATATATATATATATAGTAGATGCTTATTTGTATTCTTATTATTATAAATATTACTGTATAATGAATGAACAACGAATTGAACGCAATAGCAGTAGTTTAGCTTGATAGCTTTAGCTTTAACTCAATGACTATGCAGTGATATGGCTTTTTTTTATTTTTTGCATATACTACATAGGTGGAATGTATGTTTGCATAAAAATTGGAATAAAAACAACGGCATAATAACAAGTATACGAAAGTCTTCCGTAAATAAGTTAATTTAATGAAATATTTATTAAATTTCTATTACTCATTATTAATATTATTGCTATTGCCATAATTGCTTGTCGTTGTCAACTGTACACAATGTCATTACATATATCAATATACTGTGGTGGTAATCGAGAGCAAAAAAATCATTATTTGTTTATTTGTTAACCTTAGGCGAGGCATTTCAATCAATCCATGATAGTGCTGCTATTAGATGATAGTGGCATGCGATAGTAGAGGTGGTGGTGGTGATACCAAAACATAGTCGTCATATTATTAATTTGTTATTACAAGTTACAACAAGAGCAATGCATATTATTTTGCTATATTATTATTCTTGTGTTGTTGACATGCACAATTAATATACATATACTATATGTCTATATAGCCATACAACAATAACAACAATACTATGTTGATTCTTTATTGAGTTTGAATGACTATGCGAACAACAGTGATTCATTAAATAAATGTTATTATAATTATTTTATTTTTGTTTTCTTTTTTTTTAATATATATATTTCCATAGTGATGTTTGTATGTACATATACAATATGTAAACATATATATTTTTTAATATATACCTAAACTCATATATGATATTTGTTTTTTAGTAAACAAGTTGACCAAAGGATGGAAAATTTGTAAATATCCATTGGATGAGCCATAAAAGCTGTAGAATATTTTTTGAAATATCGTATTTTAACTAAATGATAGTGTTAATGGCAATAATTGGTCACGCGCCCACTTACATGTATATACAAATATTTTACTAGCCTACTTGAAATGTTGAATTACTTTTTGTATAAAGCTTTCGATTAATTTCCCTTTTGTTCCTATTAAAAATTGAATTTTCCAAATAGTTTTAAATTTTCAAATATTGTAATATTTTTAGAGATTACATTATTAATTGCTTTCATAGATTTATATATTTTTTATATAATTATCTTTCGATTAATAATTTCTTTCCGAAATTTTATTTTTTATTTTTTCTTATTCTATTTTTATTTTTGCAATTCTTTCAACTTTTAACATTTCAAGTGCAAAAATATAAAAAACGAAAGCTTATTTAACAAAAAATTCTCTATTTATTTGTTTATTTATTAATTTATTATTATTTTATTTTATATTTTTTTTTTTTTGTAAAAATATTACTAAAATTGCAAATTGTTAATATTGTGAAATTCCTAGTATTCCAAGAGACATTTTTTTTTTACAATTTATTATATTGCTTATCTTTTCTTCTTTCAGTGGATATTTACAGCATTTGATATTTTAACAAAATAAAAATTGCATTCCTAAATCAATTTTATCTTCGTCTTCTTTTTGAAAATAAGACAAAATCCATTAATTGTACTTTATATAATTCTAATAAACTTCTACATTTATTAAATTATACTTCTTTGAAGTCGCTCTGTCGCTTTTGTGTCACTTATTTAATGACATTCCTGCCAAATCTGCTTATGCTTTTATTCTTTGGAATTGTTCTAAATTTTATTCCCTCAATTTTGATTATAATTTTCTCCCTCAGCTAAATCATTGTCTTAAATTTTTAATATATATACTATTTTAATGAATTACATTCTTTCGAAACTGATTGAATTTTTTCATTAGCCTTTAATGTATTCTCTTCAAAAGCTCTACAAAAAAAATCAAAAACCCATTGTGATATTCTTTTCAACCCTTATGGTTTATTCAATTGAATTTATCAATCATATTAAAAATTCCTGAAATATTTTTGAAAGCCCTTATTATGCTTTTATATAATTTTAATTAAAATTCCTAAAGGGCATGGATTTTTTTTTATATCGTTAATTTTTTTTTTCTTCCCCATTCAAGGAGAAAAGTTTATTCTTATTTTCTATTCGTTTATTTTTTTTCTTCCAATAAAAGAATGCTAAAAATTCAATCAAATTTTAATGATTCACCATTAATGTATGTTTGTACTATGTTTGTTTGTGCATACATACAATACATACAATAAAGTATGCCACGTCATAAATTAAACTAGCTGAATAATCACCCTCAGTTTGTCTAGAAAAAAAAAGATTAATAATATCAAATATTTTACAACTTAATCATTGAAATAAAATAAAAATAATTCTAAGAATTTTCATAAAGATGTTGGAATTATACTCTTTATCATCCATCCCCCCATTTCTCTCACACTCTCTTGTTTCACAACATATAACTCTATTGAGTAAGAGTGTAAATCGTGCATTCAAAGAATTTTGCATTGTGAATTCTGAGAAGAAAATTGCTTTCATTTTTTACTCTCTGCTAATTGTTTGTCGTATATACATACATATTTGGAGAGTTTTCATAAGAAATTGTGGGAGTTGTTATTTATGTTTATGACCAAAAATCAAAGAATAAATGAATCGAAATTATTTCTTTGTAAAAAGATGTCACATTGAGAATGCCTAATGGGTTAATGAGATGGTACGTAAATGAATCACCTGCGAAAATGCGAAAAATATCTGATTATCTGATGATAAATTCTATGACGAAATTAATTCATACGTATTTTCTATGCGCTAAATGCAATAATTTCATCATAACGAGTTATTATTATTATTATTTGTCATAAATGGCGTCACAACACAACACATTTGTAGTACCTACTTAGTACAATTGAAGTTACCATGGTACTAAAAGAATACATAAGTATGTATATACAAATATGTAAATATGTAAATTTATTTCGATGGTAATGGTGGTATATTAACCTATTTAAAATATTGAAAATGTATTGTAGCATGTAATACTACACGTGAAGCGCCTAAATATTATTCATTGTTAATTCTCTTCAGATATAATCGACATTTTTTGTTGGTTTAATGTCCCTCAAATTCAAATAAATAACGCCAATGAAATGAAGTATTGATTGTAGTACTCGGGGTCGGAGGTCCCGCATTTTATAATAGTACGTCATACTAGTGATCATCATGATGATGGTTGTGTGGTGGTAATAGCCTTAGCCACCCTAATGTACTTACAAAACCAAACGCTTAATTCAATTGCGCCTCAATTGAATGTACAATGTGTGTACATACAATGAACATGCAAGTATATAATTATATTGTTGCTGCACTTGCTACTGTTGCAATTCTTTATATATGAACATTTCAACCCAATCGATCTATAATAGTACCTATTTAATGTGTTTAATGTGTGTTTAGATACATTCAAATATATAAGTAGACCTCTCTCTAATTCCAACTATTATGTACTCACATTTATACAAATGTATATACGTGTAGGTACATACTACGTACATACTAAATGTTGTATGAGCCTAGTAGTCTACCGATAACCGACGAAGCAATTCTATACATTCTTAATAATGAAATAAGAACACGCAAGAAATATAATACAATACGTTGTTGTTGTTGTTGTTGTTGTTGTTGTTATTGTTTATTACTACAGTAGGTACATATAATACAATATTTTGTACATACAAATCCGTATATGTGTACATACATGCATATATACATGTTTATATACATACATACATCCATGTCTGCTAGTAATGATGTTGCATGACTCATGTTTTCATCGTTAACAACAAAAGCAATAGTAATTGTTATGAATTTTTTGTTCCACCACCCAACAAACCGAAAAAAAATATAAAAAATAGGAATCGAAGAAAAAGAAGAAGAAGACATAACATAGCAATAAACTAATGTTTGGTAGATATGCTTATACCCATATATATATATAACTACAATTTTACACTTTACCTCTCTCTCTCTCTCTCTTTCTGTTTCTCTTTCTCTTTTATATATTTCACTTTGTCTATGTTTTGCCTAACTCACTCACCCTATTTTGATAGAATGTACTGTTGCCTGTTTGTAGGCATTTATACACAAAATTAAAGACATTTGAATGAATGAATTCATACTGGAGTAGAAAGAGACTGATTAGGCAATTGTAGTTCCACTAGTTCTCTTGGAAATTGTAACTGGCTACCACTTCGATTACCATTTCATATGTGTTTCACTAGTTACTTTTCGTTTACGTTTGTAAAATGTAAAATGAAGCAAAAATAACAAATTAAAAAAAGTGTTCAGTATTCAGGCCTATATTTCCTAGTTCAATTTTTCATTTTGCTATTGTAACTATATTTTATATTTAACTATGTAGAGCAATTAACTCTCACTCGGACTCCAGACTCAATACAATTCATATTTAATTGTGTTTCCAGTTGTTTGTTTTATTTTTATTTCTATGAAAATTATGAAGAGTCGTCTATACGATGATTATATTAATAAAATGTTTCAATCTCCTTTGGTATTAGTAAAAACTCACATGGAGTGATGAAAATAATCTCGTAATATTATGCAACTCGAATGAGCTAATCTATTATATTCGACTTTATTGCATTTGAAAACAAATAAAGCTATTTTTTTAAATGATGATCTTAGAAAAACGCCATTTTATTCGATTGATTATTCGAAATTCGACGACAAGTTTGAATACTTTGAGTTAAGGGTTTGGCAGGATGGAAACGAATCACTCGTCTCGACAAAAAGATCACTAAACAACAAAGCCGTCTATCGACTACCGTGATAGTGGTCGTTTTTTTTTTTTTTTATTTACCATTTCTTCTAAATAATTTCCTTAAAATGTATATAAGTACATAATCTATATAATAAAAATGCTTCTTTATTATTAATACATTAAGCAAAAGTTTTGTAATTGTTAAAAATGTCATTTGGTTCGATGATGGCAACTTTAATGAATTTCAAATTACTTAATTATAATTATTATTAATCGGGGAATTCGGCAATTCTAAGAAAGTAAGAACCTGTAGTACTTGTTGGGAACATTCATACAGATATATGAACATTAGAGTGGTTGAAAAAAAATAATAAAATTCTTACAATTTTCAAATTTCGACTATCATATCAAATTTCATTCAATTTTATGGACTCAAATATAATATAAATATGGCACTTAAAGCCCCAAAGGGCTCATTGGCCGAGCTTCTCTTCCATTACTGTTGTGCGTCTTAAATTTGGACAGTATTAGAAGGGACCTACTTATTTTAACCGGTTCCGAACGGCAGAACACTTGTGACATCACTTTTTCTGAGCTTTGTCACATAGTTCTTTTAGAAGCTTTTTCATGGCAAGTTGTTACTGTCGGAAGAATTGCCAATTGCTTGCCGACAGGTGGGTACCATTCGAAAGAAAAATCTTATCGATATTAAATTTGTTATGCTTCAGCCGGGGATTGAACCACGACCTACAGATCAGAATGCGAACACACTAACCACTGAGCTGCGGCACCCACTATGGCTATGGACTCAAATATATTTTCTAAATATGCAAATTTCTAAATTTGTGACAAATTTATGTACATTAGTATGAAAAATAAATTCACTCATTGGATTATTGGCCGCTGAATCCAAATTTTGTTTCTATTAAGTCAAAAAGTAAACATTTTGTATTTTGGAGAAGACAAAAAAGAAAATTCTTTCAATTAAATGGATTTCCCATCAATTTTTTCAACAATAATAATTTTTGAGTACATTTAATAGAGCTTTGATGACATAATGTGATAGAAATCTCACTTTTTGACCATGAAAGTATAATATAAAAAAAAAATAATAATAAAAAATTACAAAGTCGATAGATTATCTATAGTAAAAATAAAAAATGTTTGCAATTATAAGATAAATTTACAAAAAATATTCAAAGAAATTTTAAAATTCGGGTCCATTAAACTTGCTCCAAATTGTATATGTAAAGTCCAAAAGTACATCTCTAATACCCGGAACTCGAAAATAAGTACTAATTTTAATGTCCCCACAGTCTCTCAGCCACTCTAATGTTATGCATATTGTATAACTAATTTGTATAATAGAAACTACGTAGTAGAAATTTGTACGAACATAATCGTAGCGCATCGCATCATCTCATACGTAGGTACATTTTTTTACAATTTACATCATAGGCAGATATACGAACAATAGATCATGTAAAGTACGTAAGTGTTACAACGACAGAAGCAACAACAAATACAATAAGAATAGTCACACGAGTTGATATTTTGAATACATCTGCTGCGAAATTTTAATTATTCGTTGCAGAGAAAAAAAAAAAAACAACAAACAAACAAAAAATCTCCAAATAAAAAAAGAAAATCAAACGTGAGTGAAAAAGAGTATGAGAGAGTCTGACAGATGAAGAGAGTAAACTTTGAATGAAAACGTGAAGAAATTGAGATTCAAACGGTTTTATATTCCAGCAGAAGTGGTGGTTGGTGGGAGGTTTGATGAGATGTTAGAGAGTTTGATACGAACACAATGAGAATATTTAGTCGATATTTGTATTTTTTTTTTTTTTTTGCATATGAAATCAAATTAGATATAAGAGCACGTTTATCAAATAAGTAATGACAACAATAGCAAATGACTAAACGAGTTTATAATATAATATAATTTTATTATTGTTATTATTATTATTATTATAATAATGGCAACAAAAGAATTTATAAAATTTCTTAGTATTATATTGTATAATAAAGGTTGCAATACACCGCACTGCTCTTCACTAAAAAATGGTTCAACGATCGTTCGGTGTAGTATCGAATCATTGAATAGAATTTAACTAAATACAATAATAAACAAACGAAATAAGCGGTCAATATTAGAAATTTATATATTATACGATTATAAGTATGTGCTAATAGATTAACAATAACACCGATATATATATAATATATTAACTAAATCCATTATTATATTATATACGTATGTAGGGAGTGGGAGTGGAATACTACAAAAAAAGAAGATTATACATATATTATGAATTTTTGTATTTATTTATTTTATTTAAATTTAGTAATTTTGTTGTTATTGTTGTTTTTAGTTTTGCCTATAATTTATTATATATATGCGATAGATTTTCACACCAACTTGATGTGAGTGACTTTTTAAAAGCCTTAACTTTAGACCATGTTAGTGGATTAGTAGTGCCAATCAAAATATAGTTAAACAAATACATATGTAGCTACTAAATATTTATAATATATGTTTGCCATTTTTATTCTTATTATTCTAGATATTGAAACACATCCCGCCTCACCAGTATTTCCACATTTATTATTGGGCAATGGTCGAGATGCCGATGATCCGAGTAGTGTTGGCGCTAATTGTGTTTTAAATGTTACCTGCCAAGCACCGAACAGTACACATATGTCCGGCTTAAAATATATGCAAATACCTGCCAGTGATACACCACATCAAAATATTAAACAATATTTTCAGGATGCTTATGATTTTATAGGTAAGTTTAAATTTATTTCATACGAAGACCTTTCTCAAATAGAAATTCCTAATAATAAGTAATAATCAAGGTCAGATATTTGTTTTTTTGGCCCTATTGAAACCCTTGAATAATCGATTTTCGAATACAAAATGTATTTGAAAAAATTAACCGGTTACCCGAAATCGATTTGAATCCCCTAGTGATGATTTATAAAGTGCGTATATGTGAGATACCCTTGAGAAAAAACAACAAAATGTACAAAATAGCATTTGTGCTCGAACTTGCCGATGAACGCTTTGATTTTGACTTTTTCTTCTGAACAACTTCATCATATTTATCATCATTGCTTGCATTGACACGATAAGAGTGATCTTTATAATGTTTGTCCGTCAGTCTGATATATACCCTAACCCCTTCCGGTACATCTTTTAGTATTTGTATGGAAAATAAGAATATTGTTGAATCATTACAAGCACATATGTACGTGCATAATAAGTATTTAAATATACATATTCACATATGAATTTCGTGATTATGTCTAAAATGTCTTATATTTCAAAATTATCATAAGTCATTGTATCAAATAATTAACACATCTTTATACAACATATGAATGATCCATGATTCTGCTGCTTACCTTACCCCACAGCCTGATTTGGTTTCTTCTGCTTCTACTACTACTACTGTCTCTATAACTATTGCTCTTCTGTTGTTTTTACACTTGAAACGTGACTTGTTATGAGATCGTTTGCCCTCCACAAGTATAATAGTATAAATGTTAAAATGTGCAACAGAAGCATATTTGCGTTTTTGTGCTTCGTTCTTGTATTTATCTGCTTCTTCTTGTCAACTTTTTTTTTTTTTTAATGAATTTACATAAATTGAAATGTGCGGAAATTGTGCAAAGAAGAAGCAAAAAAAATAAAATCATGCTTATTTCATTATTATTATTAACCCATTATTACCGTTACCAAAGTGCGATGTTGAAGATGTTTAAAATACCATTTTAGAGTCACAGATTGTAAGATTTAAGTGTCATTTTGATTTTTACAATTTATTTTTGACAAATTTTTAAACAGTGTTTAGAAAGGGGTTAATGCTAATTTGATTTAAAAAAGATATTTGTAAAAAATCCTATATGAGCGAAATATGATTAAATGTATGAAAAAAAAAATTTTTTATTTTCTAAATTTTCAATTAATTAATATTAAATTTCATAATAAATTTAATACGAATACTACAAATGCCATAATGTTAAAAGAAAAAAATAATAATATCAAATATGAGAGAGTTAGTCATATAGTTATGTAAATATATGTATGCCACCTTGTATATTTTTTTAAAAATTCTCATTTATAATTTATAAATATATATTATTTTTATCTGTCTCCTTAACATTCAACATTTAAAGTGTACAGATATTTTTAAACATTTTCTTATTTATTACTTTCTTGTCGTTTCATAAATTTTTTTTCTTTTTTTCTCTTCTCAAAGTCACTCTAATTTATTTGATCATAAATTTTCATTGCTCAATAATATAATATACATATACATACGAGTGTCTGGTTCTTTCGAAGTGATGGCTCATCCTCATATATATGTTTGTTATTTTTTTGTTAATATACATTTCTACATTAAGCTATATTAGATTTGCTAAAACAAAGTAACAACAATAATAAAGAAAAAGAAAAATGGGAAAAAACTCATCATCCATTCATTTTTAATTTTAATTTTTTTTTTTTGTTGCATTATAATTCAATATGACGTCAATTGGGCTTTTTAGTTTTCTTTTTCTCCTATTATTTCAAATGTGTCCAATACACGTGTTTAACACAATGACTCCCCAGTGTAGTCATTTGTTGTTTTGTTACAACAAAAAAAAAAAAAAAAAAAAATTGCATAATAAAAAGAAAATAATATTTTTAAGTCTCTTGCATACGTAAAATATACAAACGTTTAATTTAATTAACATTTGACGTTAATGCATATTAGTGTAACAATAGTCTTGGGTAATGTAACAATACTATGCAAATTACAAATACAAATATATTTACGTAGTTACCTCTAAACGACGCATCGCACTATGTACATATAAAATATATCACCCCACCCACATGCAGCGTATTTCATTATACATAGGTACATACAAGTACTAAAGGCTCTGCCGACAAGGCGAACCGAGTCGAGCCTCCTCCTTGCTTTTTTCGTACATAGTTTGGATTTGTTTTATTCTTTGTTCGCAAGTCCATGTTATTATTCGTCACTCGTCGGTCGTTGTCGTCGTCGACGCTGACATCGTCGTTGTTGTTGTTGTTGTTGTTACTTGCTTTGAGAGACAGTATGGCTCCTGACTTTGAATGGCAATACAAGAAAACACGGTAACTTCTGCAATCGCACATTATCATTGTGATTGCAAAGAAAACCACCACTATGTGTAACAGAGAAATTTTCATATTATTATTAAAGGAATATTAAAACTTAATAATTACTAAATGATTCTGATTTTTGTGGTGGAAGTCAATTATATATTGTATCAAAATATCAAGTTTGTAGGATAGTCGCCAAGACCTTTCAGTATAAGTAACTATATTTCAGAAAAATGTTAGAGAGCAAAAATTAATAGGTGTCGCTGATATATTCACTCCTTTTAGGGACAGCCTGGCAGTGGTGGAAGCCAATTTTGTAGAAAAGCTCCCCTAAGGAATAGATAGAGGCTAAATATGTTCGGGAAAAATCTTGGAGAGCAAACATTAATGAGAGTTGCTGATATATTGAATTCCTGTAAGGGCATCCTATGAAGGATGGGAGCTAGTTTTATATAAAAACGTCAATTTTGAATGGAACTCCCCACTAAGGGTGGAGGTAAGGAAAAGTATATTCCAAAAAATTATTGCCAAGCGGATATTAATGTCGGTCAGTTATACATTTTACCTCTCTAGAGGCATTTCCTAAGCAGTTATAAAGCCATTTGTCGATTTTTGTTTAAAAACAGAGACGTTACATTCACATAATTGCTCATAACTTAAATATTTATGCATAGATTTTAGTCACCGATAGCTTAATTTCTTTGTAAAAGAATGAGTTTCATACAAGAAAAAAAATGAATATACTTGGAGTTTTACAATTTCTATTTTTTTCTAATTTTTTAAATAAATTGTCAATTACCATTTTGGTCTAAAAAAGTGCAATTTTTTCATATTTTAACCCATTGCAAGTAAACCACTGGACAAATTGAAAATATTCTTAATAGTAATTGTTAGCTTGTATTAAAATTACATTCGAAAAAAGGCAAAAAAAAAATTATATATATTTCGAAAATCCACGACAGAAAAAAAAATTTTCTTTTTTAATTTACTCGCAAATTGGACGCCGAATTGTAGCCCACGTTATTTGATAAAGACTGACTTGCTTTCCTTCTGAAATTTCCACAAAACTACCCAAAAAGTGTACATCGCCGTCGAATATAGTTGGCAACGCGTGCTAAAGTTAATTTCATCATTTATATTTGTTCTTTTCCCATGTACTTATGTACATGTTAGCTTCCTGAATATCAGGCAGACGTTGAAAACCACAAATATGTACACGACCACCTCACCCCATATCCTTTATATTACACAGCATTTTGATCCCTTCTCATACCATCCCCAAAAATTGATTATCGTTATCATTTATCAAAAGTTTCCACGTGCCATATATGTGGCACTCACTAAACAACCCTCTTCTATTGTACCTATTCTTTTTGCCGTTATACGCATTTTTGATATCCGTTTTATTCCAACTGCAACTTCCTCTCTTTTAAAAATCTCATACTCACCCCTCCTCCATACAGCTGTTCGTAATTATCATACACACGTATCATTTTCCCTCAAGCAGAAATTCAAAATGTTCAAATAGAAGAAAGAGATCGGGTGGGTAGTCGTGGTATACCAATTTGTACGTAAATTCTTTTTAACAGCCCATCGCATCACCTCACTTTCATTTTACGTCACGTACGCATATATTCATGCTTTGTGTACATGCTCGTATCTACGACATTTGTCCTCGTTCTCGTCTCGAGAAGTATTGTATCCAAAAATAACGGATTCAACGGTACTGTTGTTGTTGTTGCTATTATTATTATTATTATCGCTGCTGCTGCTACTACTACTACTGCTGCTGCTGGTGATGATGATGATTTTTGCTGATGGCAACGATGACTGCGATTATGAGTCATCGGTACTATTGCCGACATACAATGCACACCACACATAATATGGAACACGACGACGACGACGCGTTCATGTACGGCTGTTGAAGGCAGCCACAGTCAACCATCCGCATCGATTTTACTATGGTTGTTGTTGTTTTTATTTGTATTTGACTATGGTTTTGTTTGTTTATTTGTGTCTCATTGCCTAACGACAACAACGACGATGATGATGATGTTGATATGTAGTATGTGATGATAATGAAGATACTGCATATATAACAAGAACAAAAAATATAAGAAAAAGTGTAAAAAAGCGAAAAGTAAGCAACCCACCCCTCACTATACATATATATATCATCGCCTCCTTCAAAAATATATTCACACACATGCATGCGCTCTCATGCATACACACGCAAATACAATTACTAATAGTGCGGCGCTTGCCCTCGTGTCTGCCAAAGCAACGTGTGGTCTATTTTTGAATGAGGAAGAAGCAGAGGCAACACAAGAATTCAGGAATAAATATTAAACACATACATGTGCACACACCTACATAACAACAACAACAACAACATAAATATAAGCACTAATATGGAATGAGTAGTTTTATGTATTTGCGCGGGTGTGTTTTTC
The DNA here is from genome assembly GCA_963854835.1 of Megamerina dolium. Taxonomy (NCBI): domain Eukaryota; kingdom Metazoa; phylum Arthropoda; class Insecta; order Diptera; family Megamerinidae; genus Megamerina; species Megamerina dolium. Next base: position 11,933,939 of record OY978526.1, on the reverse strand, counting down.
TTTTTCTGTTTTTTATTTTTTTATTTTTCATGTGTGCTGTGCGAGTCCAACGACCGACCGTATAAAAGTAAACTGCCTTGATATGTCGATTGTTGACAATTGTGCACTGCTGTTGTATTTGTTATTATGTGTTGTTGGTGTTGCTGGTAGTGACGACAGTTGTGTTGTATTTTGTTATATTAATACATATTACTGTTATTGTTATTGCTTTGTATATATACATAGCTATTATCAATGCACTACATACAACCCTGTGGCATGCAACATTAACTATTAGCTTTTATTTTGCTTAGAATTATAGAATGATGTATGTATGTTATGCTGTAACAAGTCAAAAGCAGGTGCACAAATATTTTCGATTTTTGTTTTTTTTAGCTGTTTCTTCAAATATGTAAATGCATGTCTGCATTCTTGTACACATATAATTGCATGTGCCAAATCAACTATTTAATATAACAAGTTTCCATAGACAGATGTCTATTGTATTTTTCTTTGGTTTCATAATCGATCATGCTCTGCCATATTTCCTAGCCAGCACCCACCCTCTGTGTCTAAATAAGTAGCTTACCATCATTCATTATTGGTTACATTTGAACTTAAATACATAAATGTATGGAAAATTTTCCTTAGTTTTCAGAATTATGTATGTATAGTATGTATGTATCTTTGAGGTATAGTTGTAGAAACCTACTTCCCATACGTCTCATAATCATATCCATTCTATGTTATTTGTTAAATTGTCTTTTTTTTAGCGGCGACGGAGCATTTCAAAAATGTTCAAATCATCATCGTTTTATTTTCGAAATGAAAACAATTCGCACACGGCACGAAACACCCCACACACACACACACACACATACTTATAAATTTCCTTCATAATTTGTTGCTTTTCCTTTTAGGTGTCTGTCTTTCTACTTGAACGCCTCATCCTCCCTCTCATTGTTTGTTGCTCACACTTCAGCAACACTTCACTCTCGTTTATATAGAGTAGATTCATTTCTTTCTCACTCTTTCTCTCACCCTACCGTTTTAGTACGACCAAATACGATATTGTATGAATTGTAGTATTCAACACAATATTACGTCTATGTTATTTTTATTATTACATACACACATGCTGTTGCTGCAACCAACAAACAGCAATAATATAAATAATAACAAAAGTGTATGAGTCATAATTTTTTCAATGGTCTGTTTTGTTGCTGTTTGGGTAAAAAAAAAACAAAATTCTCATCAACGAGTAGAAGCAGCGAATCATATTGTGTCGTGTGTAAAGAGAGAGTGTATATTGTTGCCAGATTAGAAACAAATGTTCTTCATAAAATGGAACAACTAAAGTAGCTTATATCATTTGAGGAATAACTTTGTGAAGCAAGATAAATTCATTTTGCGTCGTTCTATTAGTATTTTACAAAAAGATTAACTATTATCTTAATATAATATTCTATTATTCAATGATGTGTCGTTATTTTAATATTGTATGCTCTTAAATCGGAATGTCCCTTTTGGCACTATTCTAAACCTGGGTTTCAAAGTTGAAAAGCTAGCAGTATTAATTGAAATAAATAAAAACAAATCACTTATAGGTATGTAAAATATCATTAAAAAAAAAATTAATAAAAAAAAATTCTCGTCAGAATTTGAGCTTGTTCACTTAACATTGGCGGTCTTATTCGATACTCGTACTTACGTAGAACTAATAAAAAATGGCAAAACAACAACAAATAAGCTAGATTTTACGATTTATAATATATAATACTAAAATTTCCTACTGAAGTTATTGTCATTAATTTAATAGGAAAGAAGGTAATGGAATATAAAAGGATGAGAATAGGATATTGTTTTTTTTATGTACAATTTTGAGCCTTTAAAACGTAAACATATTCCATAAATCGAATGTACAACAAGGATGAGATGAGGGTAAAAACAAAAATTATCTGGCAACGCTTGCAATAAATGTATGGAACTCTTCTTGCATTTTATTTTTTCTTCTCGTTGATTCTTTCACATTCACGTTGTTAGCCATTAATGCTCGTACGATTTGTAGGTATATAATTTCTTTTGTTCTCATTACCTACGCAGCAAATTCATTCATTTAGAAACACTGTCAAATAGAAGAAGAAAATATTAAAATATTGTTCGATCATGGTTGGTATGATTGAACTGTTCCACAAATGTTTTTAAAACCTCACAATATCTAGAAATCATTTGAAATCATAAAAAATATTTAACATTACAACTAATGTCATTATTAACTTAATTGAAATAATAGCAAAAATAATAATAAGCATAAAATCCATTAAAAAAAATAAATATGTGGCACTTCAAGCCCCAAAGGGCTCATTGGCCGAGCTTCTCTTCCATTACTGTTGTGCGTCTTAAATTTTGGACAGTATTAGAATGGACCTACTTATTTTAGCCGGTTCCGAACGGCAGAACACTTGTGACATCACTTTTTCTGAGCTTTGTCACAGATTTCTTTTTAGAAGCTTTTTCATGGCAAGTTGTTATTGTCGGAAGAGTTGCCAATTGCTTGCCGACAGGTGGGTACCGTTCGAAAGCAAAATCTTTTCGATATTAAATTTGTTATGCATCAGTTGGGTATTGAACCACGACCTACAGATCAGAAGGCGAACACACTAACCACCGAGCTACGGCACCCATTAAATCCATTAAAACTATAAATTTAATGAATTGTCTCATTTTTAAGCTTTACGAATGTTCAAATTTTCGACTTTCTCAAAAATGTTCAATCTTTTCGAAAATTCAGTAAGGTTTATGGATTTAAAGAATATTTTTTTTTTAATTTTGTCACATAATTCTTGTAAAAGCTAATTCATGTCAAATTTTTACCTAAAAAATATAAACTTTTTTTCTCTTTTCTCATATTCTTATATTCTATATGTACTACACAACATACATACTTAATTGAGTAGCTGTTTAAAAAGAATTGTATACAAATTACATATTTTGTAATTTGTAATTTATGTTTTCATTGTACCTATTTCTGTATTTTTTCTCTTTATTTATTTCGTATTATAATTCATTTTCATAAACTTTAATGGGCCATTGTTTGAATGGACCTTCAAATGTTCGAGTGCATGCGGCCGTCGTTACAACTATGTTTATTGTTATTTTGGGCTTTAATAAACGATCAGCAATGATTGAAAAAAGTTTACATACACTAAATAAATTTATGTTCATACATATAAAAAAATTGATCAAAGTTGAAGGCTAAACGTAGATAAAAAACTTTCGTTTTATAGTTCACGAGGCAAGCAAGGACAATTTTTAGAAATTCAATACTTTTAAATCAAATTTGGAGATATTTAAATGAAAAGCAGCATCAATCTAATATTCAAATATGAAGAGTCACTCTTGATGATATTATTTCTTCTCTGCAATTGTAGCTAAGCACGTTTTCTATTTTTTCTTTATCAATTAATAAAGCGGAAAGCGTACTCGTAAGCTCGGCACAACATGTACATGCAACATTAGCATTAGTTATAGTACAAATGTGCATAAATACAATCAATACATCAAAATGAATGGCTTCATTAGAAAATAAGCTATGAAAGAATAACCTCTTTACATGAAAACAAAGTAAACAAACAAAAAAATATGCTTTTAATCGTGCTTTTTTTTTATATTTACATATATAAAACTTGAATAAATTCAAGTAAATATAACCACAACAACAAATACAAATGTATGTTATTGTGTAAATAATTAAACAACCACATTACATGTGTTGTTGATATTATCAACAGTTTTATGTACGAATAACAATGGTGTTGACCTAATTATTAAAACATATTTAATTTTCATATTCGTGATAAATTAATACTAAGAAAAGCCTACAAGCCTACAAAAGTACTTCATCATATCAATATCGTAACATTATCATTATATAGGAATTTATTATTATTGTGACAAGTACATATACATCCAATATCGATTTGAGGACATTTTCTCTAATCTATCAAATATGTAATCGGTATTTTAACAAATTGACAACATTCTTTAACAATTCTCTCACTATCAATTTACCTCTTGCTCTAACTCTCTCACTCTTTCGTAGTAATTTCGACGAATACAACACTGTGATGTGTTAAGTTAACACTTGGCACTCGTTACATAAGTCATCTACGAGTTCACATGTACTGAAAAATATAAAGTTAACCTCTTTCTTGTGTGCTTTGCTATATAATTATGCTGCCTATAATAAATTTATGAAAACAATAGTAATTTTACACTTACAATCTCCTATAAGGTGAACTAATTACTGATTAGCCACCTAAATATGTGTAGTACATGATTTAAAAAATGCGTTGCTTTTAAATAAACATTAGGAAAATATGTATGATGATGCTTACAAAGTTTTTCTCCAAACGTCAATAGAAGAAATCAATATTTTTCATCAAATATTGACGTAAAAAGTGAGTCATTTTTTTAATACAACAACAAATTAGTATGTTTTCAAGTAATTGTACAATGAAAATCCAAATTATTTCAAGCATTTGCTTTGGACTTGACACACGACTCAAGTAAAAGAGAATTTTTATATATTTCAAAATTATGAATGAATCAAATGGTGGTACTTGAGTCAAACTAATATAGATTTGGAATGGAAACTTGGATAACCAACTTAAAAAAAAACATAAATAGTAAGTAATGCTGCATAATGATATGCTCCATTTTCCCACATGGTATTTTCTTTTATACACAACCGCCAGTCATATCATATACTGATAGCTACACATTCATATATATTTATTTACATATATTACAGTTAGTGAATGACTAAGTAATTTAATGTACCTGAGCTTTTGTGTTATTATTTTGTGCTAGTTGTTGTTGTATGCACTCTCATCATAGCATATATATATTTCTTTTATCAAATATTAATCAAACAGCAGTGATATGAGCATTTACCGCTGTTGTTATTATTATTATAATAATTATTATTATTATATTTTATTTAAAATTCGATTAGATTAGATTACATCGTATCGTCTCGACTTTTCATATATTTATAAGATAATGTGATTAAGATGATTAAATTCTCGTTCAACAGTATTCTCGATGACGATAATGTTGTATATTAATAGTTAAAAAAATTTTCCTCGTCAAAAAAACAAAAACAAAAGAACAATAAATTTATTTACAAAGGAAAAAAAGAATGAAAATAAATAAATTGATGCTTAGCCTCATCACGACAACAATGCGCAATAAAAATGAGTTGAAAAATCCAGCAATATTATGGTCATTATCATAATTTTAACACAAAAATATGAATAAATATGCGCCATACAACACAGCACGCGGACATAATTAAGTTATTTGTCATCATTTTTATAAATATCTCCTGGCTTTTTCTTCAGTAGCAATGCACAGCAGCCGTTTGCTGACCAGCAATGCAGGAATTTCTATAGTGAGAAAACAATATCATTTAATAATAATAACAATAATAAAAACAGTTTCCAGAAGCGATGAGAGGAAAGAGAGAGAGATAGAATAACATGTGCAATAATTTCCAGTGATATATTAAAAATGGGTTATTTTACAAAGTGAGCATGTAGACAGAATGTTTGTCAGAAAAGAAAACTACTCTAATGGTTTTCATTTCGAAAAAAAAATTTTTAACTCTCACTTGTACACAACACACCTGTGCAAATTACAACGTTTCGTGTCATATGCTTAGTGCGCGCCTGCGCCTCTCATATATATGAATCACTTCAATTGCGTTGAACTTGTGAAGGTTGAAGTTTTCCCTTTTGGCTGATGTTGTTTACAATACCATACGATGAGTCGTCATCGATCGTCGATCCCTCGATCACTCATTCGCAAACACTCACACACAGACAGTCGTAAAACTCATTTGTATAATCAGTAAAGCGCCAAAATACATTATCATAGTGGCGTGCACGCTCAATCGGCGCCTTACCAAAAACTCATAACTGAGCAGCAGCAATAACAAGAATATGTATCAGCTGCTTTTATTTGCTTCTTATTTTTGTCGTTCATCAAGTTGAAGGTCATTTTGATTTTATTATTGCTTTATTGTCGGCGTGCACGTCATCATCAGCAGTTAATTTATTTTCAACGCTGAGTCCTTGAATGTGAACATTATCATAAGGAAGAAGAACTGTATGAATCACTACTGGCTATTATTGTTCTGATTCTGTTCTGAGTGTGATGATACATAAGGTGCACATGCTGATGATGCATCATCATGCCGTCCATTATTGTGTCCATTATTGTCATTGTCGCCGCATCACATATCTCTTTATCATTGTATGTATAAATATGCATTTGCGTACCTATGTAATAATTCAATGTGATAATTAGACATTTTTATTAAATTTTCCATTTACCTACCAGAACTTGATCTTTTTGATTCATTTTATTTTTCAACTCACTTTACACTTGGAAAAATTTGTCATCCATTTTGAGTTCTTGAAAATATAAAAATGGTTCTCTCTCTCTCCTTTTCATTGTCTCTCATCATAGAGTTGCCAGAAAAAAGATTTTCAAATGATTTAATGACTAGGATTTAAAATTAACATTTTGACACTACAATTTACATTTAATATTCGTATAAAACATACAAAAATGTCGTTAAAATATTTTATTGTATTTATTTATTTTTTTTTTTAGCAAAAAGTAAGAAGAGAAAAGAATAAACATAAGAAATATGTAAAAAAAAGTTATATTAATACTTCCATGCATATACATATGAATATGCAAATTTTGAAACCATGCTTTTTTTATTCTCTTGTAGATATAATATCGTTTTCTAGTCATGTATAAAAATAACTTTTAGTATAACAATTCGCTAACTTCTATTCTAGGTAAATGCCAGAATATTAGTGCTTATTCTTCCGACGACTTTCTTTTAATCTCTTCTGTCGTCATTCTTTTATCTAAAATAAATATGATATTGATATAGTTTTTCGCTCTCTTGATTTTATTGAATATTTTTTATTTTATTTGTTGTGATTTGTTGTAGAAAAACTCCAAGCATGACAATTTTTCATCAAGAATTTTAGTGTAGTTAGTGGGTATCATATATTCGCATATTAGGCAATCAAATTCTAAGACAGTATAGCGATTTAAGTCCATTGATTTATTGAATTTTTTGAAGAAAGTTTAATTATTAAATTTTTCAAACTAGATTTTCTCTAAAAAGAAGCAAGAATTTAAAAACAAAATTGTCTAATTTATCTTTGATGTAAAATTGTCTGACTTTTCCAAATTTGTAACTAAAAATATAGAATTTCGTGAAAAAAATAGAACTATATCGATATTATGTCAGAATAATCCAATTTTTTTTAAATTTTTTGACTAATATCAAGAGAGGCTATATGGATTTTTAGTCTTTATTATGAATTTTTCTTATGTTATTTGTGAATTTGTTTCTCCTAGTATTTTTCTATTCAGGAATAAAGTTTTGCTTTTTTGTTGTTTATGATTATATTTCTCCCAGCATTATATATTGAATCAATTATAGTACAATCTCCAAAAACTCTTGGCTCCCATTGATGTAGGACCATTTGGCCGTCATCCATCTGGTAACATTGTTCATCACTGTACATTAATTACATCAATGCCACCTGTTAAAAAAATTTTTTTACTTTTTTTTTTAAAACACTTGCTCTCTTTCTCTCTCTTTCACTAAAACACACGCTTTTCTTTGTTACTTTGGAAAGTCGCATGTTTTCCGTAACCCTGTAAGTTACATTGCTTTTATATAATGCAGCATATGTTATTAAGGGAGTAACAATAATTTATTGTAGACAACACATGGAAAAGTCAGCAAGAGATAAAAGAAAAGTCTATAGAAAGAAGTAAAATATGAAATATAGTAAAAGTAATCGTAAAGCGTCAAATAGCAATAACAGCAATAACAACAACAACAATAAACACATGCCGCTCAAGTTGAATCAACTTGACTTCTTAACATTACTTTTGCTGCTTGCTGTGGGCATTATAATGTTTGTCATTGTTGTTGTTATTACTTTTATGTTTTTTTTTAAAGTGAAGTGCACGATAAAGAGGAAATAGCAGAAAAACACATTTTACAAATACACAACGTACTATGTACTTGCTGCATAAATAAACAAACATGAGTCATATGTGTACAATTGCAACAACAACAACAACAACACCACCAATAATCATTTCTCACTTACCTTATTATATCTACTATATGTTATTACTCACCACCACCAAAAATTCATCCTTACTGTGTTTATAGGTATCGTATTTGTGTAATACAATAAAATACAAAACGGTCGGTGGTGGGATTTTTTATCATTCAATATATCGCGTTTATATGATACATGTTTTCATACATGCACATCACACTACGCACTCATCCATATACATTCATATTTATCACACTCTGTCTGACCGACTTGACTGTCTTGACTACTTACTGTCTGTCTGTAGTCTCTGTTATTTTGTATGTAATAGAATTTTCGTGGTGTCACTCGGTCACGATGATGATGATGATACATCCTTGCCCAGACAATGACTTCATACAAATGTATCGTACACACTGATATATGTAGTATGTACACTCATACGTCATCATTGTCAAACATCAGTTAATGGAATTTTGTTAGTACTTACATATACTTATCTGGCTGTTGTTATTATATTATTTGAAATACATTTCATTTCGTTTTTGCTTTGTCTGTCTGTTGGCGGTAAAGGCAATATTATAAAGCAAAAACAAAAAAAAAACTACCAATTCTTAATCATCAACACAATTATCCATATGTTTTATTACATTTGTGTATTTAGTATTACGTGTACTCAAGTAGAAATGCGTAATGCATTAAGTAGAACAGACAGTAACACTGATGATGATGGCGGCGACAGCGACGGTAGCTACATACATATGTATGTACATATGTACAAATTGATGATTCGCATCGATGCATCAAAAGTGCCGGCTAACGATTTGTCACCTTTTAATGCACGACTTTTTACTTTTGTCATTCAAATGTCTAGCCGTACCCTCTCGCTGTCGCTTTATGCAGCCTCTCAAGATGTATTAGAATATATATATATATATGTATGTACAAAATCCTAAGTAATATGTTTGAATAAAAATCTTAATCATACTCGCAATTACAACGCACGATTTTGGTTATGGTTGTTATTGTAAAATGTGTATGTATATTTAACAATCAAACAAAAGAATGACTAAATATTGTGTGTGTAAGTTTAGTCATCTCATATTCTTCACATCGTCTTCTTCGTCTACATTTAATTTCCTCGCACAATTGTAATGCCAGATTACCAACAAATATGTATATGTATATTAATCATCATTGAAGAATGTCTTCTCATTATTTCATCATTATTTATTTTCACTGACGAATACATATTTCTAATTTCCAATCGAAGCCTTTCTTTTGAATTTGATTTATATGTTATTACTATAGCTTCGTTTTTTTTTTTGGCTATTTGCTAATTGTTTCTCATTATTAATACCTAATATTGCTTTTTTGGTGAAATAAATGTGTACGCATACGCGCATATTAATGACATGTGCAGATTGATGAATGACAACTTTACTACATAATTACTGAAACGATAATAATGCCAGTAGTCAAAATTAATCACTCCATAATAGCCTACTTTCTTTTCGGTTTGTTGAGGCTTTTAGAAAATATTTCCATTTGTTCTAAGCATTTAATGATCTTTTCGATGATATACATAGCTTCAAAATAAAACAAGCACACATGCTTCTACCGGGACAATTTTATAAATGATCGATGCGGTCATGATGACAAATGAATGATTTACATAAATTAGCTCTCAAAATGATATGACATGAATAACATAGTAACAAATATTTAGGTACCTAATATAGTAAAGTAAATATATAAAAATTCAATATACAACGATGATAAATAATAATTACCCGAAAATAGGTACCTACTCATAAATAAAAGTATACATAATCTACATACTACTAATCATCTCTTTGTCTGTATATTTATGTTGATGACACTTGCAAATCTATTATGATTGAGAGTGCACACTGCCAATGAAATATGAAATGGTAATAAGTAATTACATATATATTATATTATTGTACTTACTATGATGAGTCATACGAAACAACTGACTCGCCTAGCTGAATTATGATCGACCGGCTTTCCATACCTTTTAATGGCGGGCAATAAATGACGATTTATGTTATTGCCTTGGTGGTACTATGCATATTCATATTGTATTTATACGAGCATATACATATATTTGTTGTACGTATTCTCTTCCTTTTGGGATGACCAATTGTCTGCTGGAGGAGTTGGTAAGAAGAAGAAATAATGAAATTGAAAATGTGAATGTATTTATATTTAAATTGTCATTTAAGTTTAAATGGCCACAATATTAATTAAATTTTGATTGGCAAACTGAATACATACAGTTAGTATTAATTATACAGTCCAACAGCCTTTCTACAAAAGAGTAATCATAGTATAATGATATAGGATAATTTACTAATCATATTAGTTTTACATCTCCCCTGTGCGCATTTGAATATCAAAGAGTTTTCCAACAGTAATTTAGCTTCAAAACTAGTCAGATTTTTATAAGTAATAACCTTGTAATAACTCAGGCATAAAATCTCTATCTCGTCAATTTCATATTTCTACTAAACAAACATTCTTTATACCCTCTTGATTTAGCAAACATGATCAGAGCACCTCTGAAGATTATGAAAATTTATTGTATTTAATATATATTATATATTTATATAATTGCATTATTTATAAGTTAAAAAACAATACGCAATCATGAATATTACACTTTGCCGTCTACTTAAGTTACTTTTTATCAATATCCACTTGAAATGTAACACATACTTATTTTCTTTTTTCTATTCTTGACAAGAATCGCTTATCGAAAACACTCCAAGGTGATACTTTGTAGAAGTCTACAATTTTGTATTCATTTTTTAAGTTTTAAATTTGTAATTCAAAATTGAAATTCGTCATTTCACAAGTATCGAGTAAAGAGTTCGCTGTACTGCCATCTTGATTTTGTTGTTGCAATTATTATATTCATTTTACATGCAGCGATTTGGGGAAAGTGTAGAGTTCTTGTATGTAAAAGATATAGAAGAAAAAATAAAGAATTTTATTTTAAAAATTCTGAATTACGAAATTTGAACGTACTATTTACCTTAAACATACAAATGTAGCTATATATTTATTTACAATACTACATTTCAAATATTCTGATTAATAAATATGTCTATGATTTAATTCTCGATTAATAATTTTTTAAAAGGTTTATTTAATTTAATTATTATGATGCTATGTTTGTTACGTGTATACATACATGTACTACGAGTGTATAGTGATAAGATTAATTCGAGGACGATGTGTTAAGAGTAAATAAAATACTCTCAAATACGCAATAATACATAGTGTTGCGTCGCACTGAATTAAAATTTTCAATGAAATGACAAACAAACCAACATCATCAACCAGCTTAAGTAATGTCTAATTAAATATATTGCATGTTATATACATATGTATATATACAAAAAATATATAGAATTGACAAATTATGACATTTACGCTGTTTCTCCATCATTTATTACAGATAAGATAAGAGGGGGTTGCGGTGGTGATCAGAAAAAGATTGCTCATAAAATAATACCTACATACATACATACGCGGAATGTTTGTTATTATCGATTTATTTTGAAATGACGATGATGAAATCTATTATTATTTTATTTTATGAAGTCTTTCATTATTATAGATTACATTATCTATAAAACAATACAATTGATTAGCGCCACATTATCACCTTATTATTATTGTTGTTGCAATATGCGTGGCGAATGCATGCATATGTACTTTTGTTGTGACTCATGGTAAAATTTTCTTCAGTCGAAAATCCCCCAAACGAATGAGTTTCATCATTATTGAGGATCTTAAGGGATTTTGTGTATGTGCTACTGGGAACTCTAGATGCTGTTATAATATAATTGCTTCTCAATTGTTCAGCGTTAATAAAGTTAAATTAATCAATTTGTTTTCATTAATAGTTTCTATATTTCTTTGTTGTTGTTCTTCAATTTTCCTTTTTTTTTTTATTGAAAATCACAGAAATGTGAGATGAATTTAATTTGTAGTCTATAAATTGTCATTTATTACTTATTTTGATACCCTATTTATATATACACATGCAATTATTATTTTGATACTTTGCATCAAGTTTCTTTAGCGCCTTGATTTGTTTATATAGAAACAAAAGAAAAATTCAATAATAATAATAAAAAATTCTTGTCTATTTTTTGTTTATTCGGTTGCAATTCTCTCATACAATAAACATTTGCTTGTCATATAATTTTTTTTGTTCGTTTTTTTTCTCTTTCCTTTCCTAAATTTGAACAAAATCGAACAACACTTGTTTAAATGAAGCATTTTTTATTTGATTCTTTTTATTTATTCATACGTATGTACATGTATATTTATATGTATCTAGTGTGGTGTATCATTGAATATAATTAAAAAAGATGGCTACATATTTTTTACGAATATATTGAAGTGTTTCTCTTAAATTTACGCCACACGCATAATGCTCGCATCAAAACAGTCTATCAAGCAGTGAATATCTTTGTTGTTGATGATGTTGTTGTTGTTGTTTTCTGTTGGTTGTTTCTTCATTAATTAAATATTTATTGCCGATTTATTGATGTTATTGTTGTTAAGAATTATATACATAATACATACATATGTGTATATGTATGCATTTATACATGCAGTCATCATATTTCAACATGTGTATTCTTATCGATATCAATAAAAAATTACAAATAAGTAAATAAATTAATAATGTACATTTACTTGATGTCATTACTGATGCGACTACTGCTCTTGGTTGTATATATTGGCTGTCAATAAAATAAAGTAGTGTATATGATACACAAGAGAAAGAGCGAGAGAGAGTGAGAAACGTAACGAGCAGCAACAACAATAACGAATAAAGCACATTATTCGTATGAATGAGTCATCATTACCATCCAAAAATGGAAAATATATATGTGTATACGTGTTTAATATTATCGATAATAACAAAAATAATAAATATAACAACAATGAGAGCAAAAAAAATTCAAAATAATAATAATCATCATCATCATTATCATAACCCGAATCCATCCCCCATCTTATTAGCAAGTGTTCATTAGCCCGTAATATGTTTCATATAATTTTTACGATACATACTAGATTTACCTATGTCTCCTTTTCTCTCTCTCTCTCTCTCTCTCTCTCTCACAAATTCAATTCAATTTTATTAGGGTTGATTTACAGCCATTTGACGCGCACCTCCTTTTTTTATAATTCAATTTCCTTTCAACATTCAAGTTTTATCGTAAAACTTAATTCCCACGATTTTTTTTCCATTAATTTTCCAAAGTTTTATGATAAGCGAATTTAATATATATTTTCTAATAATACATTGTCTAATTGAATGCAAATCTGAAATTAACGTTTTCTTCGTCTTCTTGTTATTGTCTTTTTGCAGAAGATGCACGTAAAACTGGCTCTCGTGTACTGTTGCACTGCCATGCAGGCATATCACGCAGTGCTACCATCGCTATTGCCTATGTAATGCGTTATAAGGCGCTGACACTACTCGAAGCATATAAACTGGTCAAAGTGGCACGTCCCATCATATCACCAAATCTCAATTTTATGGGACAACTACTCGAATTGGAACAAAACCTTCGAACGAGTGGTGTACTTGAGCCTCTATCTCCAGCTAATAGTACAGCAGCTACAACTTCATTACATAACTCTAGTCACAATGGCGATGAAGACGACGACGACGACGACGACCACGACAACAATGAAGAGAATATAAGAAAATCAAAATCATGCACCGAAACGATGGATGCTGATTATGATGTTGATGTAGTCGATGCAGCTGTAGCGCCGTCAACGTCGAGCAACAGTCCCTGTTCATCGCGTTTTACAACATCACCTCTAACACCGACATCATCAACGTCGTTATCGTCACCTTCATATGACAATAGTGCGCCGTGTACTTCATCTGCAGTTGTCTCAACATCAGCCTCTTTATCTTCTGCACCCACATCACCAACATCGACGACATCATCGTCGGAATCGTCATCGTCATCGATGTCGTTCCTCAACACAACCCGCCCAGCACGCTTCAAACGTAATTCGCCGGCGAAATTAAGGCTTAATTTGGAAACGACATTTGCACCAATCCCAAAATCACTTTCCTGCATATCAATACACAATGCGACGGCTGGCATAAGTCCACTCAGCAAGGATGCACCAGCCACGCCGCACTGTGATATAGCACCTACCAATCCTTTAGTGGTAATGGATCATGAAAATAATAATCTTATGGAGGAGGTCATGTCCACAAGTGAATAAATTTCCCATAATAAGTCACATATGGATGACATCGGTAGAAGGGGCGGGAGGGAGAGAGAGAAAACGAGCACTTGAAATGCTGTGAATAACACAACACGAAGAAGAAGAAGAAGAATTCAACAACAATAAATCAATTTTATTCAAACTTTATGCGACAACTATGTACTACTACGAGTATACCTTAAAATCGACGATTATAGATGGCGGCAGCATTAACTAAATATTAATTTTTAAGAATTGTACAATTTACCATTTAAAATGCCAACAACAACAAGAGCATTCTTACACTTTCCATTGACTGAAAGCTTAAATGAAATCACTCATTGACTGTCGCCATCTGGGAGCTGCTGAGAGATGTAAATGCGGAAATGTTCTATAAATGCCATCATCAATACCACTACAAACATACATACGTATATTATATAATTTGTACCTACAACAACAACAACAACAAGAATATGACTATTAACATATAAAATTATATAAAAAATAATTATAAAGAGAAATAAAAATCGTAATTTATTTGTATACCGTGTGATACGAGTTTCCCCCAATTGGAGACCTGGAGACCACAATATAACGCACAACGCGAATTTGAAAAACAAAAAATTTAAGAAATTAAATTTTTGGTTTTCTTTTAAGTTAGAAATTACTTTGCTTTTTTTTTTCAAGAAATGCACATGCACACATATAAATGTATGTAAGTGAAACAAAAAAAAATAATAAAAAATTAAAATATAATTAATATCTAGAAAATTTTTATGTATACCTATTTTTCTGTTTCATTGTTGTAATTTTGCCTATGATTAAGAGTGTGTATGGAAAACAAACATTTTAGTTGTAATTTTTGTGTGTTGTATGTTTTCCTTCTTTCTTTTTTTTATTTTTTTTTATTTTGGCAAACTTAATGTAGTAGGGCATAATTACAATAATAAATGATGCGAATGTGGCAACTATTACGATAGTATGTGGCCCCAATGCTTTACAGCTAATATTTTTTATGTTTTTTTTTTTTGTTTGAATTCTAAATGCGTTTTGTGTTTTTGCTTTTGCGGCTTTGGCTATTTTAGCCTAATTGCTAATCATTATTTAGTATAAATCTATTAAATAAATACACACACACACACACATTTACATATATTTAATCTTAGTTTTAAGTTCATGATGTATAATCATCCCCCATTATCCTATATGCCGTAAAGTGAAGAGATAAAAAAGTAAATTATAGTAAATACACACACACAGCTATACAGCCACATATACACACACCACCCCCAATACAACTGAGAACTATTTTAGCAATAGCAATTCTCAATTACCTAATTTATTTAGCAAAATAAATACAACTACAAAAAATGATCATGTACAATTTTAAAATTTTTATATTATTACATTTTTTTTTAAACACAAATATTTTAATTATTGTTTTATGATAAATATGTATATCAAAACTGTTTTAAGTTTTACCTTTACAATATTTGGTGGTTTTTGTTTTGTTTCTTTCTTTGTATATTAATCTGTTCTGTTCAAAAATGAATACTACACATCACATCAAGTACACATAATTGTAAAAGCAAACAAGCAAAATATGCATGTATGGATGTATGTTAGCTAAAAACCAACAACAATAGTAGCAGATATGTAATAAGAACAGAAGAAAGCTATCTACAATACAATAATTTTGATAATTTCATCAGAGTAAATGCATTTTGCGAAAACAAACAAATAATTCAAAATTGTGCATCTACACATACATGCATACATTTATTTAATAATCAATAATTTACTATAGTTTTAATTAATGTTAAAGAAAAATATATATATATACCTATTTATAAAACAAAAACACCACAAACACATACATACATACATATACTATTATTATTACTACTACATTATATAGGATATATTGATATAGTTTTTTTTTTAGTTCGTTAAGCTGAGTTATATATATAAAAACATAAATGAATTAAATACGCGCATAAATTAATGCATCGTCAATATTCTTGCTAAAAATACAAAAAAATAATATTAAGAAGAATAAACAAGAATTGAATAATAAATATATTGTCATATTTTTTTGGAAAATGAACATACCGAGTTTGTATTTGATTTGACAAATTAAAGGTAACGAAAAAGTGCAAATTATGTTGCAAACAGATTAGCTGCAGTAGTAATGCTGTGCTAATGAAAAAGAGAACAAAGTGTCATTTCACATAACGGGTGTGTCTTTAAGAGCTTGAGAATTTTGAACCAAAATAAAAGAAAGAAATATTATTGGAATGCAATTTTTTATTTATTTTAATCTTTCCCAATCTTGCTGAAAGTAAATGTCATCGATGTTTAACTGATCAATTTGCGCCAACAAAAAATCAGTTAGAATGGCTCGATAACGCTCGCCATTCACCGCTACCTTAGCTTCTTCCTCATTTCGTAAGAAATAAGGACCGATGATGCCGCCAGAGTGTACAGCACACCAAACAGTCTGAGGATTGTCTTCGACGTAGCCGTTCAATCAGAAATGAGCTTCATCACTAAACACCATAAAATGGCCGAATTGCTCTATGAACTTCGCGCACAGAATTATTATTCTTTAAATAAAATCCCACAATTTGGAAGTGTTCTGGCGTTAAACGCTTCATTATGAAATTGCAAATTCCGCATAAACTTTCCGTCGCAAACCTTCAACAGAGAGTGAATGTGTATTCACAGCTTGAAAATTAGAGTTTTTTCAACCGATTGTTACTGGAGATGAAAAATGGGTTCTTCACAATAATCCTGTTTGCAAACGCCAGTGGTTAGATAAAGATGAAACATCAAAACCAACTCCCAGAAATGGCCTCCTGTTGGTGGGATCTTGCCGGTGTCATTTATATTGATCAGATGGAACCAAACCAGACGATCAAAGTTGATTATTATTGTCATCAACTATCCAAACTGAATGAACAACTCAAAGGAAGCTATAATAAAGGATATCGACGTGAATTTTGGCTCCAATTACAAAAAATTTTTTGAGCAGGGAATTAAAAATTTGTCTAAACGTTGGGAAGATATTTTGCAGGTAATTTCATAATGTCACTCTCATAGAAACCCTCGTCCCTATGTTAACGTATAATCTTCGTTTCTAATCTGTCATTGTACACAATGACGTCAGTGTGTGCTATCCCGCATATTTACTAATACCGACATTTATATCGACACATCTGGAACTGGGCACATATGTCGGCGTTCCACGTATGTCGATGTTCAACCACATGCGTATGAACACACACACACGGTACCATCTGATGACGATGGTTGACATATTATTAATTTTGTTTTTGTTGGGCGCCATTATTGTTCACTCCCTATAACGCTTCTATTGTGGCACTGCACTGGCTAGCATCGGAACACCGGGCATGGTCCTCAACCCGCCACAATAGAACAGTGAGCGAACAATAACGTCTACCTTAGACTGTACCATAAAAAGAAACAACAATATTGTAACGAGTATCGATAGTTGATTACTCATCACTATTGTGACTGACTCTATTGGCAGCATCGAAACGAATGTCAACAAAAAGAAATAAGCGATAACCAGAACAAGCCAACGAGAAAGGAAGAGAAGAATCTCGATAAAGGAAGATTCTGGGGTGTTGCCAACAGAGTATAAATAGAGCCAGTGTTGAGAATTGAAATCAATCGAATTCAGATCGTGACTGCGCAAACATCTATACAGAGGCAAAAGTTGCTAGTACATTAAAGTGTTATTGTAAATAGTTGATTATAAACAGAGTTGATTGTAAATAGTGTTTATTAAATAAATTGTTGCTGTATATAGTTGTATAAAATAAGTGTTGCAGTTATCATTAACAGAATCCAGTGATCGAACAAGGTAATTCAAATAGAATTAAACGCTCACAGAATAAAAACGTAACAATTGGTGTCAGAAGTGGGATTCTGTAAAGATGGTGAAAATTGACCAACTAAAAGTGGATCAGCTTAAAAAGCTGTTGGTAGAGATGAATCTATCGTCATCAGGTGCAAAGGCGGAACTGCTGGTGAGGCTGAGGAAAGCCATGGAGGCTAAGGGAATTAATGTAGAAGAACATGAGTTCTTCGAGGAAGCCGATATACAAGCAGTTGTGCACGCTGAGGAAGAGAGCAAAATAGATTCGAGTGGTCAACTCATGGATTTCATGAAAACCATGATGCAACAGCAGAAACAACAGCTACAAGAAAATGCGTCTCGCCAAGATAACGCTATGGGAGAGTTCCAGAAAACAAGTGACTCCAAGCTTCAAGAACATTCGGCTGAATTGCGTATGGAAATTCAAGAAGGTTCGTCTCGCCAAGAGGGCGTTATTAGTGATTTGCGTATGGAAATTCAAGAACATTCGGCTCGCCAAGAACACGTCATCGAAAATCTACAAAAAGGAATTGAACTTAGATTTCAGGAAATTTCCGGAACCATTAATGAAAAGGTCACGGATTTAAAGGAACATGTAGATGATTTGGAAGATAAGTTCGAGAAATTACAGCACGATCTCAACCAACTAAAAATAAATGGACCAGCCACATCAGTGATTCGAGATTCAAGCACAATCAAACTAAAGCCACCAACATTTGACGGAAGCACGCCATTCAATATCTTCAAGCTTCAATTCGAGACAACAGCGTCGAAGAATCAATGGGATGATAGCGACAAGACTGCTGCTTTAATAGTCGCATTAAAAGGTAATGCTTCCGAGGTGTTACAGATGATTCCAGAGAAAGATCGTGGTAGCTATCAGTCACTGATGGACACACTCCAGCGAAAATATGGAAATGAATACAAGAGTCAATTACATCGAGTGGAATTGAGATCGCGAGTGCAACGGAGTAATGAGAGCCTTCAGGAATTCGCTTCCGATATTGAGCGCTTATGTCATCTAGCATTCTCCGGTAATTCGGAAGAGTTCGTCGAAAAAATAAAAATAGAGGCATTCATAGATGGCATACGTGATGGAGAGACAAAGCGTGCCCTAGTCATGTCACCCAGGAATACTTATGCCGAAACAGTCAGTAGTGCCTTGACGTTTGAAGCCGCCAGTTTCATGTGTCGACCAATGCCACGGGTACGCCAATTAGAAACAGAAACAACAGATCTGGTTGAAACAGTGCGTCAGGCAGTAAAATCAGTAGTTCAGCCTGAAGGAAGAACAAGAGGTCGACGCGAAAACAAGTTTACTGGTAAGTGCTTCATTTGTGACAAACCAGGACACATGGCGCGTGACTGCCGTCTACGACGAAAGCGATCAAGATCGAATTCTCCAGGAAGACAAAAGAAGGAGAATAAGGTGGATAGTGATCGCTCCACTAACACAAATCCATCATAAAACTAAATCGAGTCAGTTCAGCGGTGCGTGAACTGACTCCAAAAGTGGGTTGCCCCATCATTCACATTTCACAACTACAGCGTGTGCCAAGCAGCTTGACTATTGATGGAAAATTGGACAATATGGAATTCACGTTAACCCTGGATACTGGTGCATCACATTCTATAATCAAGAGCGATTTGGTAAAGAGGTTTGAGCCTTTAATAGGAATAAAATTGCGTACAGCAACGGGTGAGGATGCACAAATTCTGGGCAAGATAAAGAAACGAGTATCTATTGGAAATTGCACATGGGAACATGAATTCATTGTGGCCGACATCATCGATGACGTAATAATTGGTGTTGATTTTATGATTGACAACGCATTTACGTTAGATTTAAATCAACGGATACTACGTTGTGCAAATGTCGAATTACCATTGAACATCGGTTACAAGCGGAGTGGAAACATCAAACGAGTACTGGCATGTCAACGCCAAGAGGTTCCAGCAAAATCAGAAGCGGTGATTTGGGCACAGATAAATGTGGATGATGGGACAGGCAAGTTGTGGTTAGTGGAAGCAGATAAAGAAATACAAAATAAAAACATCATACTTGGTAGGACGTTAGTAGAACCTAAAGAAAATGGAATAGTACCGGTGCGAATATTAAACCCAACTAATACATCTACAGTTGTGAAGAAAGGAATGGTGATTGGTCATTGCCAGGAAGTTACTGCCGTAGTAGACTGCGAAAATGGTTCGTCGATAAAAAGTTGAAGATCAAGAACTGTCAGAGCGGAAATAAAAGCACAGATGGAAGAATGGGCAGGTGTGCTTAACAACCAGCAAAAAGAAAAGGCTTTACAACTATTGGAGAAGTACAGTTCAATCTTTTCTTCAAATGGAAAAACAGGAGGACGAACAACCATCGTGAAGCATCACATTGACACCGGTGATTTTAGACCAATTCGTCAAACACCACGACAAGTTCCATTGGCCAAAAGAGACGAAGCCATTAAGCTGATTACCGATATGCAGAAACAAGGTGCTATTGAACCATCAGCGAGTCCATGGAGTTCACCAGTTGTGCAGGTAAAGATGAAGGATGGAAGTACTCGATTTTGTGTTGATTAAAGAAAGCTGAATGATATTACGAAAAAAGACAGCTATCCACTGCCAAGAATCGATGACACTCTGGACACACTATCTGGTGCGAAGTGGTTCTCAACTCTTGATTTGCAAAGTGGCTACTGGCAAGTGGAACTTGGTATGGAGGACAAAGAGAAAACAGCTTTCAGTATTGGCGAAGTTTATGCAATGCGCCAGCTACTTTCGAACGTTTGATGGAGCGTGTACTCAGAGGACTATACTGGAAAACGTGCTTGGTGTACCTCGATGACATTATTGTGATGGGAAAAGATTTTAACGACCACCTGGAAAAGTTGAAAGAAGTATTTGAGCATATACAATCAGCAGGGCTTAAACTGAATATGAAAAAGTGTTCACTCTTCAGGCAAGAAGTTAAATATCTTGGCCATAAAGTAACAACAGAAGGGGTACATACCGACGAGGAGAAAGTAGCAGCAGTTCAAGAATGGCCTATTCCGTCGAATCTTCACGAGCTAAGAAGCTTCCTAGGCTTATGCACCTACTATAGACGATTTGTTCCTGGATTTGCAAACATTGCCAGCAGTCTGCATGAGTTGACAAGAAAGAACAAACCATTTGTGTGGGGCGAGGAACAACAGAAAGCATTCGAACAGCTGAAAGAAAAACTCTGTTCAGCACCAATATTAGCGTATCCAGTACCTGGTCAAAAGTTTGTGTTGGACACAGATGCGAGTGGCTATGGAATAGGTGGTGTGCTCTCTCAGACCATAGATGGGCAAGAAAAAGTAATAGCATACTACAGTAAAATCCTGTCGAAGCCAGAAAGAAATTACTGTGTCACACGAAGAGAGTTGCTCGCAATACTGGAATGTGTAAAGTATTTCCATAAATACTTGTACGGTCAGTCATTTCATCTACGAACTGACCACTCAGCGCTAAGGTGGTTATTGCAATTAAAAAACCCAGAAGGACAATTGGCGCGCTGGATTGAAAGGCTGCAGAGTTATGATTTTACCATCGAACATCGTAAAGGAGGACATCACGGCAACGCGGATGCTCTATCTCGTCGTCCTTGCAAAATGGAATGTAAGCATTGTTCTCGAGTGGAAAGCAAGGAGCACATTGTCGACATACGACTTACGAATATATTGCCGGAGGAGTCATGGACCACCGAACGAGTGCAAGAAGATCAGCGGAACGACCCAGATCTCGTAAAGATTATGGAATACAAGGAGCAGGGCATACGTCCAGATTGGCAAGAAATGGCTAATGAGAGTCCAATAGCAAAGGCATACTGGGCGCAGTGGCAAAGCCTGCACTTACGAGACGGATGTTTATTCCGAACATGGGAAAGTGAAGGTGGAAAAATCACTTATGATCTTCTAGTGGTATCCAAGGCAAGAATAAATGAAGTGATAGCTGAGTATCACAATGCCTCCAGTGGAGGGCATTTGGGAATCACCAAAACCGTCGAGAAAATAAAGAAACGATTTTATTGGGTTGGATGTCATGACCATGTCGCTGATTGGATTCGGAAGTGTAAGCAATGTGCAATGGCCAAAGGTCCCACTAAGAAAAGTCGTGGTAAGATGCACCAATACACCGTGGGTGCTCCATTTGAGCGAATTGCTATGGACATAGCTGGGCCATTTCCATTACGCAATGCAGGAAACAAGTATGTTCTGGTGGTTATAGATTACTTCAGTAAATGGCCTGAAGTATACCCCATTCCAAATCAAGAAGCTAGTATAGTTGCGGATGTATTCGTGAACCAATGGATTACTCGTTTTGGTGTACCGATGGAGTTACACTCAGACCAAGGTCGAAATTTCGAATCAGTTGTATTCCAAGAGATATGCCGTATGCTGGGTATATACAAAACTCGTACAACACCTTTGCATCCACAATCTGATGGCATGGTAGAACGATTTAACCGTACCTTGGAGGAATATTTGAGAAAAGTCGTAGATAAATACCAAAGAGACTGGGATGTACATATACCAATGTTCATGTTGTGCGCATATCGATGCGCACAACATGATACGACGGCTACTACATCGGCAATGGCAATTTTTGGAAACGATTTAAGACTGCCAGCTGATTTAAAATTTAGAGTCGTAACACCAACGAGATCAACCGAAGGTAATTATACTAGCGAAAAGCGGGAACAGTTGGATGAAGTACATCGGTTCATCAGAGAGCGGTCGCAGATGATAAGCGATAAGATGAAGGCCAGGTATGACTTGAAAGCAAATTCAAAAGGGTTCTATGAAGGAGAGCTTGTAATGCTTCATAAACCACAACGAAAGAAAGGCCTGTCTCCTAAACTACAGACTCAATGGGAAGGACCATATGAGATTATAGCAAAGATAAATGACGTAGTGTATCGTATTCAACGTGCCTGGAATAAAAGAGCAAAGTTTAAAGTAGTGCACTTGGAGCGACTTGCGCCATATCGAGGGGAAGTATAAATCTTGTTCGGGACGAACAAGGTTAAGAGGAGGGCAGTGTAACGAGTATCGATAGTTGATTACTCATCACTATTGTGACTGACTCTATTGGCAGCATCGAAACGAATGTCAACAAAAAGAAATAAGCGATAACCAGAACAAGCCAACGAGAAAGGAAGAGAAGAATCTCGATAAAGGAAGATTCTGGGGTGTTGCCAACAGAGTATAAATAGAGCCAGTGTTGAGAATTGAAATCAATCGAATTCAGATCGTGACTGCGCAAACATCTATACAGAGGCAAAAGTTGCTAGTACATTAAAGTGTTATTGTAAATAGTTGATTATAAACAGAGTTGATTGTAAATAGTGTTTATTAAATAAATTGTTGCTGTATATAGTTGTATAAAATAAGTGTTGCAGTTATCATTAACAGAATCCAGTGATCGAACAAGGTAATTCAAATAGAATTAAACGCTCACAGAATAAAAACGTAACAATATATACATACAACATATATGACCACACATCTACATCCACCATAACGTCACTCACACTAACTTCATCTTGGTATGCGACGATGAGCACCCACCCTACCTGGATGGCCCGTGCATACCTTGCAACATCGCGGGTAATCCCCAAAAAAAACCCGGCACTGAAGCATTAGCCTACCATCGTTCCACTCCCATATCCCCTACAATAAACCTCTTAGCCGCTCATTATTTCTTGCAGTTCAAATTCACAAAAACAAATTATAATTTATTGGTAGGTGAAACATAATAACAGGAATTAATTCTTAAATACAAATATCAAATACTCCTTAAAGCTACCATTTGGAATGAATTTCTACAATATGAATAAATATAAACACAAAAAAAAATATATGTCATTTTACACAAAAATTGGAAAACCATATACGTGCATCGCTGTATGCACAAGAGATCAGCAATTCAAAAAAAATATATCGCATGAAAGAAAAAAATATCTTTACAAACCACAGAGAATAACCACCCTAGCTATGTCCTACCTCTATTGAGCTCAATGGGGGGATCACAGTAGGTGACCGACTCGCACGCAACAAAAAAAAATATGCCAGCGATTATTTGAATCATGCAACACTGTTGCCGCACTTCATCGTCTCTTGCACATAAACAGTGGAACAAGACCAAAAAAATGGTAAAACTAGGTTTTCCTCAATTTTCACATCAAATTAGAAAAATTTGCAAAATTAGCAATTATAAATTAAATTTCATAAAATGTATAAATAACTATATCCAAAAAAAATGAATGTAAGCAACAGAGAAACAAAATTATGGGCAACACAATATGCACACAAATAAAAAATATAATATATGGATCCACATCTCAATCATTGGGGTTTAGTGGTGACTTCTGTCGCGGTGCGCTAATAGAATAATCTCTTGGGGAATCTTTACTCTATCGAATTCGTATGAACATGCATGTTAACTCACACTACTTTCTGTTAACAACACCATTCGAACATCGGCATAATACATCAAAACCATACGTGGGCAATTTCAAATTTAACATCGGCTTTCTATTGTGTGTTACGGTGGTCCACTCAGTATTTAGAACTCAGTCTTATCTGTTCCAGGTACCTTGTTGGCGGGAATCACTCGCACAACTAACATTTACGTATGCTTACTTTTAGACCCGCACTAGGAGCAGCTCTCAAATTCTGCTGCTTCTTTCTTGATGTGACTGGAACACGATTATTTCACTGCTTCTGCATCAAGGGTTCCTTCCACTGCACTCACACTACCGGGTTTATATATATTATATATATCACGTAATCAGTGATTGTCCACGATATATACTCTGCCGATTCACCGTACCACTTCAACTCGAACGGATTACTTCACCACTTTTTCTTCTCACTATCTCCACTCTCGATGAGTCATCTGCACCGCTGTTTTTCAAAATAACGAATCTCCTCCCGCAACCAACGGATCCGAGTATTTATACCCTAACTGAAAACAGAAGAAAAACGTTTTTTTTCTTTTTCCTTGTTACCGTCGGCACCAATACTGCCACATGCTCCATTTTATTTTCCTGCCGAAGTAGGGCTTTGCATCACACAGACAACGCCGCTTCATAACCCACACATTCATATGTCGTTCCCTTGCTCACCACTACACACATCGGTGATGCCTCCGACGAGAATCGTTCACCGTATTGTCCTCGTACATTAACGTTAAATAATATTCTTCAACACATAATGCTTCTCTTGTACATGCATGTTACACCAACAAAGCACACGATATTTCTTTTGTACATCCATGTAAAGTTACAGACCACAGACGTATCTATGTTAAACCTAACATACACGCTTACAGTAACATTTCCACTCATCCTAACCAACATAATATTCTTCGTTACCGAATAACAGCCCTGTTCGTACTTAGTTAACTCTTTATTCGTACTGTAATACAATTAATACATTTCTTTGACGGATCTTTCCTTTTGTACTGTACCACAGTTCAAATGGCGGCATACGTCAATTGGGTTGTCACAAAAGAGGAAACACACATGACCACACCATGTCTATGGATGAAGTAGGTAAGTCATTTAGTTTTATCAATAAAATTGCATTAAAAAAAAACAAACTTCATCTCTTCACAGGCAAGGCAGGCCGCATGCAACACCTATTGGCAAAAAACTGGGACAGTCGATTTTCACAAGCTTCTCTTGAAGCGAATTTTCAGGCAAAATCATTCGCCATAGACAGGAACAGGTAGTAATCACTTGGTGCCAGGTCCGGACTATAAGGTGGATGCATAAGCACCTCCCAACCAAGCTTCCGGAGCTTCTGATGAAACACAATTCCTCTCCTATTAGCCAAAGTTGGCCGCATCTGGGCGATTGCTTCCTTCAGACGGTCCAATTGTTGACAGTACAGGTCCGAATTGAAAGTTTGGGAGTAGGGGAGTAGCTCATAGTAGATGAATCCTTGCCAATCCCACCAAACACATACCAAAACCTTTCTGACCGTCAATCCTGACTTGGCCACCGTTTGCGCCGGCTCACCGCAATTCGACCACGACCGTTTCAAATGATGACGTTGTCGTAAGTGACCCACTTTTCATCACTAATAACCATTCGTTTCAGAAATGGATCGATTTTGTTGCGATTCAGCAGCGAATCGCAGATAGAAATTTGGTCCATGAGGTTTTTTTGCGTTAACTCGTGTGGCACCCATACATCAAGATTCTTTTTGTATCCAGCCTTATTTAAATGGTTCCAAACAGTTTTTTGTGCAATGTTTAGCTCCTGGGCAATAGAAACAGTGCTTACATGACGGTCAGACTCGACGATTTCCATTATTTTATCGATATTTTCGACAATTGGCCTTCCAGAGCGTGGTGCATCTTTGACATCAAAATTACCGGAACAGAATCGACGAAATCAAAATTGCACGTGATTGGCTGTTACAGTATCAAGACTATAAACACTATTCACATTTTCAGCCGTCTGGCTTAAGTTTTCGCCTTTATCGAAAAAAAACTGTAAATTATGGCATATTTTCTCTTTACTGGTGTCCATCTTTGACGCGTGCTCAAACAATACTGAGTCAAGCAATCACAAAACTTCCTGAAAGGTTTATTTAGAACGAAATCCTATCTTTCTAACGACATCGAACGCACTTATACAACACGAAATAAAGGTTACTAAAGCCATCTATTGGAAAAATAATGGATTTCTTTTTACTACACCTTATATATATTTGATCATAAAACAAAAAAAGAATCTTACAAAAATGTGAATCCTCACATCAAAATAAATTTCCGACAATTTAATGCTTCAATCCACGTCTCACGGCATTCCATTCACTGATTTGAAGAGGAAAACATATTATTAAGGATATAACCAACACTCAGTCCTGACTTAAATCCCATTGGGCATACTGGCTAAAAATGTTTATAAAAATGAACGTCAATTTACCAGTATTTTTGAACAAAAGAGGGCAATTAGGGAGAACTGGGAAAAAAATTCGTGATCAATCTTCCAAAAACTTACCAAAAGTATGCTAAATTGCATTTTCAGTTTGAATAAATGTAGTAAGTAAGTATTAAGTAACGTTTTTTCATTAGTTTTGTTAGTTTTTTGGCATTATTTATAGCATTCGGCTAAGCCAAACGCACCCCTATATTACCATGCAAAAGTTCATATGAGTCTTTCAGAATGCTTTATTTTTTTATTATTTATTTATTACAAAGTAACTTATAATTAAAAATTTGCTACCTTAAGGGAACAATACTAGCAGTAATGGCCTTCAGCTGGTAGTGCTTAGATATACATATTGTTACGTTTTTATTCTGTGAGCGTTTAATTCTATTTGAATTACTTTGTTCGATCACTGGATTCTGTGAATAATAACTGCAACACTTATTTTATACAACTATATACAGCAACAATTTATTTTAATAAACACTATTTACAATCAACTCTGTTTATAATCAACTATTTACAATAACACTTTAATGTACTATCAACTTTTGCCTCTGTATAGATGTTTGTGCAGTCACGTTCGGGATTCGATTGATTCTCACTTCTCAACACTGGCTCTATTTATACTCTGTTGGCAACACCCCAGAATCTTCCTTTATCCAGATTCTTCTCTTCCTTTCTCGTTGGCTTGTTCTGGTTATCGCTTATTTCTTTTTGTTGACATTCATGTCGATGCTGCCAATAGTGTCAGTCACAATAGTGATGAGTAACCAACTATCGATACTCGTTACACTGCCCTCCTCTTAACCTTGTTCGTCCCGAACAAGTTTTTATACTTCCCCTCGATATGGCGCAAGTCGCTCCAAGTGCACTACTTTAAACTTTGCTCTTTTATTCCAGGCACGTTGAATACGATACACTACGTCATTTATCTTTGCTATAATCTCATATGGTCCTTCCCAATGAGTCTGTAGTTTAGGAGACAGGCCTTTCTTTCGTTGTGGATTATGAAGCATTACAAGCTCTCCTTCATAGAACCCTTTTGAATTTGCTTTCAAGTCATACCTGGCCTTCATCTTATCGCTTATCATCTGCGACCGCTTTCTGATGAACCGATGTACTTCATCCAACTGTTCCCGCTTTTCGCTAGTATAATTACCTTCGGTTGATCTCGTTGGTGTTACGACTCTAAATTTTAAATCAGCTGGCAGTCTTAAATCGTTTCCAAAAATTGCCATTGCCGATGTAGTAGCCGTCGTATCATGTTGTGCGCATCGATATGCGCACAACATGAACATTGGTATATGTACATCCCAGTCTCTTTGGTATTTATCTACGACTTTTCTCAAATATTTCTCCAAGGTACGGTTAAATCGTTCTACCATGCCATCAGATTGTGGATGCAAAGGTGTTGTACGAGTTTTGTATATACCCAGCATACGGCATATCTCTTGGAATACAACTGATTCGAAATTTCGACCTTGGTCTGAGTGTAACTCCATCGGTACACCAAAACGAGTAATCCATTGGTTCACGAATACATCCGCAACTATACTAGCTTCTTGATTTGGAATGGGGTATACTTCAGGCCATTTACTGAAGTAATCTATAACCACCAGAACATACTTGTTTCCTGCATTGCGTAATGGAAATGGCCCAGCTATGTCCATAGCAATTCGCTCAAATGGAGCACCCACGGTGTATTGGTGCATCTTACCACGACTTTTCTTAGTGGGACCTTTGGCCATTGCACATTGCTTACACTTCCGAATCCAATCAGCGACATGGTCATGACATCCAACCCAATAAAATCGTTTCTTTATTTTCTCGACGGTTTTGGTGATTCCCAAATGCCCTCCACTGGAGGCATTGTGATACTCAGCTATCACTTCATTTATTCTTGCCTTGGATACCACTAGAAGATCATAAGTGATTTTTCCACCTTCACTTTCCCATGTTCGGAATAAACATCCGTCTAGTAAGTGCAGGCTTTGCCACTGCGCCCAGTATGCCTTTGCTATTGGACTCTCATTAGCCATTTCTTGCCAATCTGGACGTATGCCCTGCTCCTTGTATTCCATAATCTTTACGAGATCTGGGTCGTTCCGCTGATCTTCTTGCACTCGTTCGGTGGTCCATGACTCCTCCGGCAATATATTCGTAAATCGTATGTCGACAATGTGCTCCTTGCTTTCCACTCGAGAACAATGCTTACATTCCATTTTGCAAGGACGACGAGATAGAGCATCCGCGTTGCCGTGATGTCCTCCTTTACGATGTTCGATGGTAAAATCATAACTCTGCAGCCTTTCAATCCAGCGCGCCAATTGTCCTTCTGGGTTTTTTAATTGCAATAACCACCTTAGCGCTGAGTGGTCAGTTCGTAGATGAAATGACTGACCGTACAAGTATTTATGGAAATACTTTACACATTCCAGTATTGCGAGCAACTCTCTTCGTGTGACACAGTAATTTCTTTCTGGCTTCGACAGGATTTTACTGTAGTATGCTATTACTTTTTCTTGCCCATCTATGATCTGAGAGAGCACACCACCTATTCCATAGCCACTCGCATCTGTGTCCAACACAAACTTTTGACCAGGTACTGGATACGCTAATATTGGTGCTGAACAGAGTTTTTCTTTCAGCTGTTCGAATGCTTTCTGTTGTTCCTCGCCCCACACAAATGGTTTGTTCTTTCTTGTCAACTCATGCAGACTGCTGGCAATGTTTGCAAATCCAGGAACAAATCGTCTATAGTAGGTGCATAAGCCTAGGAAGCTTCTTAGCTCGTGAAGATTCGACGGAATAGGCCATTCTTGAACTGCTGCTACTTTCTCCTCGTCGGTATGTACCCCTTCTGTTGTTACTTTATGGCCAAGATATTTAACTTCTTGCCTGAAGAGTGAACACTTTTTCATATTCAGTTTAAGCCCTGCTGATTGTATATGCTCAAATACTTCTTTCAACTTTTCCAGGTGGTCGTTAAAATCTTTTCCCATCACAATAATGTCATCGAGGTACACCAAGCACGTTTTCCAGTATAGTCCTCTGAGTACACGCTCCATCAAACGTTCGAAAGTAGCTGGCGCATTGCATAAACTTCGCCAATACTGAAAGCTGTTTTCTCTTTGTCCTCCTTACCAAGTTCCACTTGCCAGTAGCCACTTTGCAAATCAAGAGTTGAGAACCACTTCGCACCAGATAGTGTGTCCAGAGTGTCATCGATTCTTGGCAGTGGATAGCTGTCTTTTTTCGTAATATCATTCAGCTTTCTGTAATCAACACAAAATCGAGTACTTCCATCCTTCATCTTTACCAGCACAACTGGTGAACTCCATGGACTCGCTGATGGTTCAATAACACCTTGTTTCTGCATATCGGTAATCAGCTTAACGGCTTCGTCTCTTTTGGCCAATGGAACTCGTCGTGGTGTTTGACGAATTGGTCTAAAATCACCGGTGTCAATGTGATGCTTCACGATGGTTGTTCGTCCTCCTATTTTTCCATTTGAAGAAAAGATTGAACTGTACTTCTCCAATAGTTGTAAAGCCTTTTCTTTTTGCTGGTTGTTAAGCACACCTGCCCATTCTTCCATCTGTGCTTTTATTTCCGCTCTGACAGTTCTTGATCTTCAACTTTTTATCGACGAACCATTTTCGCAGTCTACTACGGCAGTAACTTCCTGGCAATGACCAATCACCATTCCTTTCTTCACAACTGTAGATGTATTAGTTGGGTTTAATATTCGCACCGGTACTATTCCATTTTCTTTAGGTTCTACTAACGTCCTACCAAGTATGATGTTTTTATTTTGTATTTCTTTATCTGCTTCCACTAACCACAACTTGCCTGTCCCATCATCCACATTTATCTGTGCCCAAATCACCGCTTCTGATTTTGCTGGAACCTCTTGGCGTTGACATGCCAGTACTCGTTTGATGTTTCCACTCCGCTTGTAACCGATGTTCAATGGTAATTCGACATTTGCACAACGTAGTATCCGTTGATTTAAATCTAACGTAAATCCGTTGTCAATCATAAAATCAACACCAATTATTACGTCATCGATGATGTCGGCCACAATGAATTCATGTTCCCATGTGCAATTTCCAATAGATACTCGTTTCTTTATCTTGCCCAGAATTTGTGCATCCTCACCCGTTGCTGTACGCAATTTTATTCCTATTAAAGGCTCAAACCTCTTTACCAAATCGCTCTTGATTATAGAATGTGATGCACCAGTATCCAGGGTTAACGTGAATTCCATATTGTCCAATTTTCCATCAATAGTCAAGCTGCTTGGCACACGCTGTAGTTGTGAAATGTGAATGATGGGGCAACCCACTTTTGGAGTCAGTTCACGCACCGCTGAACTGACTCGATTTAGTTTTATGATGGATTTGTGTTAGTGGAGCGATCACTATCCACCTTATTCTCCTTCTTTTGTCTTCCTGGAGAATTCGATCTTGATCGCTTTCGTCGTAGACGGCAGTCACGCGCCATGTGTCCTGGTTTGTCACAAATGAAGCACTTACCAGTAAACTTGTTTTCGCGTCGACCTCTTGTTCTTCCTTCAGGCTGAACTACTGATTTTACTGCCTGACGCACTGTTTCAACCAGATCTGTTGTTTCTGTTTCTAATTGGCGTACCCGTGGCATTGGTCGACACATGAAACTGGCGGCTTCAAACGTCAAGGCACTACTGACTGTTTCGGCATAAGTATTCCTGGGTGACATGACTAGGGCACGCTTTGTCTCTCCATCACGTATGCCATCTATGAATGCCTCTATTTTTATTTTTTTGACGAACTCTTCCGAATTACCGGAGAACGCTAGATGACATAAGCGCTCAATATCGGACGCGAATTCCTGAAGGTTCTCATTACTCCGTTGCACTCGCGATCTCAATTCCACTCGATGTAATTGACTCTTGTATTCATTTCCATATTTTCGCTGGAGTGTGTCCATCAGTGACTGATAGCTACCACGATCTTTCTCTGGAATCATCTGTAACACCTCGGAAGCATTACCTTTTAATGTGACTATTTAAGCAGCAGTCTTGTCACTGAATTGTAGCTGAATGGCGTGCTTCCGTCAAATGTTGGTGGCTTTAGTTTGATTGTGCTTGAATCTCGAATCACTGATGTGGCTGGTCCATTTATTTTTAGTTGGTTGAGATCGTGCTGTAATTTCTCGAACTTCTCTTCCAAATCATCTACATGTTCCTTCAGATCTGTAACCTTTTCATTAACGGCTCCGGAAATTTCATCTACATGTTCTTTTAGTTCTGCAACTTTCTCATTAATAGCCCTAGAAATTTCTTGAAGTTTGTAGTTAATTGTCTTCTGGAATTCTCCAATGAAGTTTTCTTGGCGAGACGAACCTTCTTGGATTTCCATACGCAATTCACTAATAACGCCCTCTTGGCGAGCCGAATGTTCTTGAAACTTGGAGTCAATGCGAGACGCATTTTCTTGTAACTCCGCATTAATTCCTTGCAGTTGCTGCTGCTGTTGTTGCATCATGGATTTCATAAAATCCATGAGTTGACCACTCGAATCTATTTTGCTCTCTTCCTCAGCGTGCACAACTGCTTATATATCGGCTTCCTCGAAGAACTCATGTTCTTCTACATTAATTCCCTTAGCCTCTATAGCTTGCCTCAGCCTCACCAGCAGTTCCGCCTTTGCACCTGACGACGATAGATTCATCTCTACCAACAGCTTTTTAAGCTGGTCCACTTTTAGTTGGTCACTTTACAGAATCCCACTCGTTACAATATGTAGCTTTAGATACTAAATAAATAATGATTTTTATATTAACAGGGTTAGGATCTGATAGTCAATAATGGACAGGAGTTCTTGAATAATTAGTTTCGTATTTTGTTGAATCGTGGGCATTGGCCCGTGAGATATTCGAGGGTCGTATAGTCGATGAAATTACAGGGACACAAGTTTAGTTCAGTACGTTAATTTCGTGTGGCATAGCCTTAGACGAAAGAATTTTGTCATTTCAAACATGGTTAAATTATCATTAACTTTTTGTGACTGATGTGACTTAATTTTCGCAATTCTACTGACATAGTAGTACACCAGACACCATTTCGACTGTTTATATTTCTCGAGTTCCGCTTTGTAAACCTACCTAATAGCCTAGACAGACGGCAGCCTAATTCCGGATTACCGAGTTAATTCGAATTAACTCGGGCATTAACTGCAGCTAATCCATAAAAAAATAAAAGAGGATTAGGGCAATTTGCGATGGCAACACTGCTGAAAATTGTCTATTGTGAATTTTTCTCGATCCATTTTACAAAATATTAGGTGTATGCGCTTATAAAAAACTTTCAACAATTGTTAACAGTTTTCAATATGAAAAACGTTGGCGGGCAAATAAATCCAGCTGTCAATTACGAACGGTGAATGTCAATTTACAAGTTTCTGATAGTTTTCAGTTCAGGTACTTCTTGTAGATTTTCTCATATCGAGAGTGACAGATGACAGAAATTGATAATGATAGTAATGTAAGTGAGCTGACCTAATAAAACAGCAATCAGCCATTTAGTTAATCCGCAATATTGCCGTCTGTCAGCTTCGGATTAAGTGCACCGGTAGTCCGGAATTAGGCTGCCGTCTGTCTAGGCTATAATTTTCTTTTCTTTGTTTTTTTTTTCTTTTTCTTTACAGAAATAAATGGACGATAGACCACACGTAACAAGAGGTATATAATATCGTTGATCGGATCACAACAGTGATTTTGTAAGGCAGCTATATAAAGCAGAAACCCCTTTCTTAAGGTGATTGCTTTATGGTGGTTATAAGCACCTGACCAAAATAAATATATCCTCTCATCTTGGTTGCAGGGTATAATGACCAGAGTTTTTTTTTCAAAGACTTCCCAATTAATAAAATTCTGAAATTCAAATACACACAACATTTTTGAAAATGAACCAACAATAAAGCGAAATTAAATTAAATTATTAACTTATGGTTAAAATTTCAAATTAAAAATTATTTCTTCAATAATCTACAAATTCATTATACATTAATACATGTTGCTGGCAAATATTAACAACTACTTGCATATACTGACTACGAATATATTCTTAATAAAATAAATAAATATTTGCAAATTATGTGCTAATAATAAATTTAAACATCTATTCTAAAATAATTGAAAGTGGGTGGCAACACCGCTACGCTACAATCACAATTGGACAATTGTCAAAGTAAAAGCGCGCCAAAGTTGAACTAAAATCATTTGGTAGTACAAGTGCGAATATAATAAATATAAATTAATAGTACGTAAAAAATGGATTTTCGTCGTAAAGCACGCCAGCGTATTGAACGAAAACCAGAGTATGAAGATTTGGAACAAAAATACCCGCACAATGTACTGCTCTACAAGATGCCACCCACAGAAGATATCAAAATACAAGAATTCGAAGAATTGGCCTTAGAGCGTTTACGAGTGCTGCGGATTCTTGAGCAAGCAGGCTCAAAAAATTTTCGCCTTCTATCAGATGACTGGAAGGAGTACGTGAATGCAGAACTTATACGTGAAGGTCTTAAGGGTTATGTACGACTCTGCACTAATAGTGGCGGTAGTGTTGCTAGCACTAGTGCTGGTACACCTTCAGCAACGACCAATGCTAAAAGGGAGTCTGAATTGCAGGCACGTCGTCGAGATTACATATCACATTTTATTCTGCGATTAGCATACTGCCGAACTGAGGAGTTTAAAAGGTATAGGAATATAATCAAAAACATCACATCGTTAATTAAAACCACTATGTTCCAGATGGTTTATTGCACGTGAAATGGAATTGTTCAAATATAAATTCTCCTCGTTAGGCAGTTCCGATATTAAACATTTCTTGGAGATTAACAAGCTTAACTACATTCCGCTGACCGAAGAACAAAAGGACGAAGTCAAAGATGGTCTCTACGAGAGCACAATGGGCCAGAGTGTTGCAAAAATTGAACTTCTCGATTTCTATAAGGTACCATTCACGCAAGTATTGGATTTAGTTCGTTCACGTCGTTGCTATCTCAAAAGCGGGTATGCCTACGTTAATACACATGATTTTGTGTCAATTGTGGCGGTGCGACAAATGAACGAAATCGAACATGGCTTACAATCGGCCCAACGTCTAATACGTGATGTGGAAACCGACGAGCGGCTATTTCATTTACTTAAGTCATTGCATACATCATATACGGGCAAAGACTACACGCTTAATAAGGATGCGGCCGCTGTACCGATTGAGTCACTGGATCAACTCTCAAAGAAATCATATCCACTATGCATGCGCATATGCCACGAACATTTACGTGCCAATCATCATCTCAAGCATGGTGGGCGCATGCAATATGGTCTCTTCTTAAAAGGTATTGGCGTAACGCTGGAGGATTCTATTCGCTTCTGGCGCGACGAATTCACCAAGAAAATCGATGCTGAGAAATTCGCCAAAAGTTACGAGTACAATATTCAACACAATTACGGTAAGAAGGGATCCATGGTAAACTACACGCCATACTCGTGTTTAAAAATCATACAAGAGAATGTTGTGCCTGGAGATGTGCATGGTTGTCCATATAAATTATATGATCCGGCCACATTGAAGAACAAACTCGTCTCTAACGGACTGTCAATGGCACATGTGCAAGAAGTGATGAGTTATGTGGCAAAAGGTCACTATCAATTGGCTTGTGGTCGATATTTTCAAGTCACACACGACACATCCGCCGACGTTGGCATCAGTCATCCGAATCAATATTTTGAAGAGAGTCAAGTTCTAATGGGCAATCGAACCGACAAAAAGTCCGCTGATAGAGGAGGAGCTGTGGTACGCAAGGCGATTAAACGCAGCGCTAACGATACAACAATGATGATGAATGCAGACGACGACGATGAACTGTGGAATATTGCAGAGACACAAGAGAGTGCTTACACGGGCAGTCAGCAGGTTGAAAAATCAGCATGGGACAATGATGAGGGTGATTTAGATTTAACTGCTATTGAATGTTAAATAAATTAAAAATCGATATTATTATTATTGTGTATATATTTCAGCAAAAGAAAAAAAAATAAATAATTCATGAATCAATGAAAATTCAGCGAAAATGCCGTACACCGTATCTTAAAGGTAAAGGAATATGTACGTATACATGCACAATATGCTAGTGTGCAGCCCTAGATATACTGCTATACTGTTTTATATACATCTATTCATATATGGAATTTAATAACGGCTGCTACGGTAGTTTGACTTTTCATTTTTGCGCCGTTCTTTCATTTGGCTAAAACGACTGGCCATGTCACGAAGTTGTCTTGGCACCTCCTGGTTAGCCTCTTCTAGGATATCGATAAGCTCTTTGGCTACACCCCAGTCAGTGCGCGTCACATAGCTTATGGAGGTGCCAGTGCGACCAGCACGTCCAGTACGCCCAACACGATGCACATACTCTTCAATATTGCGTGGAAAATCATAATTTATAACATAGCTATTGTAGAAAGAAGTGAGTTAGTTGATTGTAAATGCGTTTAGAAAACGACGACTTACGTTATGTCCTCAATATCCAGTCCTCTAGAGGCTACATCTGTTGCTACCAATATATCAACATATCCATGTGTAATATCATAAATAGACGCTTCACGATCACACTATGGTTGGAGAAGGGAGAACAATACACGACGAATATACATTAGGATATTTCATTACATTGCATACAAATTGTATTTACCTGTTCACGTGAGCCATGTAAACCTGTTGTTTTATAACCAGCCAGTGCTAGATCGCTTGAAAGATCGTTGACACGGGATTTTTTTCCGCAAAATATGATGATTTTATCGTCTGGTTGCATTTTCTTTAGAAATTGAGAAAGCTGTAAAATTGTACAAACGTAATTAGATAAAGCGATTTCTTCTATGAGCTACAAGTCTTTATACCGTATAATATTTATCACCATCGTCTAAAATTTCGATTAATTGTCGTACTGAATGTGTGGCCGCCAAATCGAGTGAACCGACACAAATCTGTACTGGATTCTTGGTGTAGCTCTGCGCTAGACGACGCACATCTGATGGCCATGTAGCACTTGTCATCACCGTCTGTCTATCCTTACGGATGTCACACATTGCTTTGCGTATTTGAGGCTCGAAACCCATGTCCAGCATACGATCGGCCTCATCCAAAACTAGATAAGTCACGCATGACACATCAACGATATTAGAATCTATGAGATCATTTAAGCGTCCCGGTGTGCAAATAATAATTTCAACACCACGTTGGACGACATCAATCTGTTCTTTACGATCGCCACCACCATAAACACAAACGCTACAAACAAAGCAGATAATAGAAATGATAATACAGTGAGTATGCAATACAATGAATTTCAAATTCAATTAGTACGTACGCTTTAATACCACGGTAGGAATATTTATTCACTTCCTTCTCCAGCTGAAGTGCTAATTCACGTGTTGGTGCCAGAATCAGAACAGTCGCACCGGAACGTTCAGAGCGTGGTGTAGTTTGACCCTCAATATGTACCATCGCCGGCAACAAAAACGCAAGTGTTTTTCCAGTACCTGTCTGGGCGATGCCGATCAAATCTTCACCTTTAAGTAAGACGGGCCATGCTTGAGATTGAATCGGCGAAGGATTTTTAAAATTTTGTTTACAAATTTCCTCCAATAAATCGGGATATTCTTTAAAACATTGTTCGAATTTCCATACGGGATTCGGAATATCATCACATTTCCCTTTTTCTTTATCATCTGTGAAACAACGTGAAACTGTAATATTATTATTATTGGCGCGTATACGCGCAACTTCTTTCGGTGAAAGTTTTGCAACTTCTGGTGCTTCATTGTAAAAATTTTTGATAATTTTTGGCAGTTCTGCCATACGTTTTTCTTCATATTCGCGCTAGAATAAAAATAACACATATTATATTTAACAAAAAAAAAAAATAAAAAATAAATGGAATACACTATACTTACACTTCGTCGTGCCATTTCCTCCCAATCTATAAATCCGGTTTCTGGATTAATCAAGTCATTAACTTTTGTAGGATTATCTTCATTCGATTGTTCTTCCTTGTGTCCACTGGTACTCGGCTCATTATTGAAATCTTTCTTTGGTCGACCTCGCCTATTATCAGAGGATGATGATTCAAGCTGTTTTCTAATGTTATCGATAGCGTCCTTAACATCTGTACTTTTATTTCCAGACACAGTAGCTCTACCACTACCTTTATTCAATTCAACGCGGACGTTGTAGTCGTCTTGAATTCGTTGTATATTTGACCCTCCTCGGCCTATTATAAGCCCAATGGACTGTGATGGGACAACTAATTCATCTTTAAATGAATAATGGCGAGAAGTTCGTGATCGATTTCCACTATCACGAGAATTAGAGTATCCGCTACTTCTTTTGTTATAATTTCGTGAATTCGCTGAATTATGGTGCGAGGAAGATTTTCCTGATGATGGTACGTTATATGCTGGAATCTTTGAAAATTCCGATTCATCCCAATCTTCGGTACTCATTTTTATTTCGTTTTGATTTCTTAATTTCCAAAATCTGATTAATATTCGACTAGTTGTATTGCCGATGCAACTGCAGTGTCGGAGAAACAGTAAGTTTATGCTATGTTTAGTATGTTCAACCAAAAAAGAAAGCTACCTATACACAAAGCGACTACCTGTACAAACACGTTGTATGATATATTTTTTGTAAGGGTCAGTTTTTTTTTTAATATTCCACGAATTGTATCAGGGATGCAACTGCAGTGTTGAATAACCAAAAAAGAAAGCTACCTATACACAAAGCGACTACCTGTACAAACACGTTGTATGATATATTTATTGTAAGGGTCAGTTTTTTTTTTAATATTCCACGAATTGTATCAGGGATGCAACTGCAGTGTTGAATAACCAAAAAAGAAAGCTACCTATACACAAAGCGACTACCTGTACAAACACGTTGTATGATATATTTATTGTAAAGGTCAGTTTTTTTTTTAATATTCCACGAATTGTATCAGGGATGCAACTGCAGTGTTGGATAACCAACAAAGAAAACTACCTGTACACAAAGCGACTACCTGTACAAACACGTTGTATGATGTATTTATTGTAAGGGTCAGTTTTTTTTTAATATTCCACGAATTGTATCAGGGATGCAACTGCAGTGTTGGATAACCAACAAAGAAAACTACCTGTACACAAAGCGACTACCTGTACAAACACGTTGTATGATGTATTTATTGTAAGGGTCAGTTTTTTTTTAATATTCCACGAATTGTATCAGGGATGCAACTGCAGTGTCGGAAAAACCGTAAATTTATCATATGTTTAGTGTGTTCAACAATAAAGAAAGCTACCTATACACAATACGACTTTCTGTACAAACATGTTGTATGCTTTATAGTGCATTTACATTTGTTCGAAATCCAAGAGTTTATGAAATCTGGCGAAATCTATAGGATTTCACCATATATTTTGTGAGACTTGAAACCTTGAATTTCGCCCAGTTTCATTGAAATCTCAATTTTAACAAAACGAACGTAACTTTTTATATTAAAAATTACAACCCTGAAACTGAAAATGACAAATGAATCGAGATTTCGTTTGAATTATCAAACTAACGTAAATGGAAAGCAAATATAAGAACGTTTCTCTTCCTTTTAAGTTGCAAAATGGCAATGAGCATTGCCATTTTGCAATTTTTAACTACGCAATTTCTATTGCGTAGTTATTTATAACGATAGCATTCGTTAGACATTCTTTCAACACTTGAAATTCGTTTTGCACTTAGAGGTGCAAATATTTGTATATATTTATATATTGTTTGTTTACGTTTTTGACAGAACCGTCAACGAAATCCTGAATTCAGGCAAAGTAAACACTTCAAAGAGATTTCAAATTTTCGTTCACGAAATCTCGGATTTCGACTCAATGTAAACGCACTGTTATTTATTTTATGGTGCAGTTTTTCAGAACAAATTTTAACAAAGTTTACATAGGCGGTGTTAAAACTTAAACCTACTTTAAACCGCAGAAAGAAAAGAGGTTCTTATGTGCAAGAACAGACAGCTGAGCAACTGATAGGTTAATCTCAGTTTAACCCAGCTAGATTGGGCATTTAAAGTTAGTTTAAACGACGTTAACAATTGACTGAAATACTGCAAATCGAGTTTAAACTTAGTTTAAACTCGCACTGAAAAACTGGTCCTTAGTGTGTTCATTTCTCATCGCAACTTACTTACTTACTTATGTGGCCATAACAACCGAATATCGATTTAGGCCGAAAATAACATCTCTGTTCTTCGCTAGCTGGCGCCAGTTAGAAATTCCAAGCGCCGTCAGGTTCTCCAGTACTTGGTCTTTCCACCTGAGGTTTGGTCTTCCTCTTTTGCGTCGTCCTCCAGCGGGTTCCGAATAAAACACCTTCTTAGCTGGAGCGTGTTCTTCCATTCGCTCGACATGACCTAGCCAGCGCAGCCGCTGGATTTTGATGCGCTTTACTATGTCAATATCGGCATACAGCTCGTACAGCTCATGGTTGTACCTTATTCGGTACTCGCCACCAACGCAAATAGGTCCAAAGATCCTGCGTAGGACTTTTCTCTCGAAAACCCCAAGTATTCGCTCATCCGAGGTGGAAATTGTCCAGGCTTCAGCGCCATATGTTAGGACAGGCATGATGAGAGACTTGTAGAGTGTAGTTTTCGTTCTTCGAGAGAGGGCTCGACTTCTCAATTGCTTACTCAGCCCAAAGTAACACCTGTTAGCAAGAGTTATCCTACGCATGATCTCCAAGCTGACGTCATTACTGCTGTTAATGCTGGTTCCAAGATAGACAAAGTCCCTTACTACTTCAAAAGCGTAGTTGTCAACAGTGACGTGCTGTCCAAGACGCCGGGACTCTTTGTTTGTTGACACTAGATACTTCGTCTTGCCCTCGTTCACCGTGAGACCCATCCGACGCGACTCTCTTTCCAACTCTGAGAATGCTGCACTGACTGCTCGCGTGTTCATGCCGATTATGTCAATATCGTCGGCATACGCTAACAGCATGATACTTTTGTTGAAGATAGTGCCATTATGTCGTAGATCAGCAGCTCATATTATTTTCTCCATAATAAGATTGAAGAAGTCGCACGATAACGAATCACCTTGTCTGAAACCCCGTTCGGTATTAAACGGTGCGGAGAGGTCCTTCCCAATTTTCACTGCACAACGGGAGTTATGCAGTGTCATTCTACAAAGTCGAATGAGCTTTGCAGGAATACCGAACTCAGACATTGTTGCGTAGAGGTAATCCCTTACCGGACTGTCGAAAGCGGCTTTATAATCAACAAATAGGTGGTGTGTGTCGATCTGTTTTTCTTGGGTCTTCTACAGTATTTGGCGCAGTGTGAAAATCTGGTCGATGGTGGATTTACCAGGTCTGAAGCCACACTGATAAGGTCCAATCAGGTTGCTGAGCATAGGCTTCAACCTTTCACACAGTACGCTCGATAGAACCTTGTACGCGATGCTCAGGAGACTTATTCCATTCCAGTTCTCATCGCAACTACAATTGTATTATTCTGACAGCAAAATATTGATATTGTAGTATCCCAGAATTATAACATCACCGAAAACATTGACGAGAGAATAAAATCAAGAAAAATCATTGACAACAACTTACTGAAAGTGTAATACCACCATAATTTTTATAGAGAAGAGGTACGTTTAAATTTACAGAAGAATGTGTACTTCAACAAAAATGTTTCCTGTCAAGCTAACGCCATGTTTACACAAGAGAATTTAAGACAAGGCAAGAGACAAATTGCTTGTGTAACATAGGTGTGCAGACAATTATAAAGACAATACACTTTTCAGCAACCGCCGATAGTGTCGTTTCATGTGAATTTCGTTCTCTGATTTGGTTTTGTTTTTGCTATGTCAGAAACAGTGACGAAGCTAATGAGAGAAGTTTGAATGGATTAGTAAAAAAGTGTGAATGAATTGCTATTGTCTTGCCAAAATTGCTTTGTGTAAACCCCAAGTAATGAAATTGTCGTTGTATTAGCAACATCCTGTCAATCATATGAGCGTTGGTGGAATTAGAAGATGGCAACCGTATCCCAACTGACTCTATCGCAAGCTCTTACGTTAAAATCCTTCTAACAAATTTTAGAGAAATTAGAAGGTAATTGCAATTCTTATTGCTTTATTTCTCTTACAATCGCTTCTCTTATTTTTTTATTTTGACAGACGGTATTTTAGTTCGGATAAACTATGAAAATCAGATAATTCATTTATTTGCAATTATGTAAATTATGTAATTATGTAATGTAAAACTATTATAAAAAAGTGAAAACTGAAATTATACGAAGAGTTTAGTGTATCATAATCGCAATTTCTCCTAAACCCCTACAAATAACGGATGAATTATTTTTAGAGCTCAAGCCAAGCAAAGGAGTCAATTGGAATAGGACTGCTGGTTCGTCTATGTAGGATGTATTTTTTTTTTTACACTTAAACACTTCTGTTTCCTGGTGGTCGATTCTATTCTATTGTCTTGCTTTCATTTCCAGTACTTGAGAATAGAGTGCACAAACCAATGCCACAATATAATGTTGGCATTATAGTCGAATTGTTACCATTTGTCAAGATTGTGCATAATATTCATTATTTTCAGTATTTTAGGCTAGGTTAGGTTATGTGGTTGCCCTCTCTCTGAGAGGACATACCTATGCCAGAAAGGCCCATTGTGTTACCACCGAGCTTCGCTTCCAATACTGTTGTGTGTTAAATTTTGAAATATTTAGAAGGAACCTATTTATATTAGCCGATCCCGAACGGCAGAACCCTCGTGACATCACTTTAACTTAGTTTTGTCACAGAGCCCATTTAAAAAGCATTTTTAGCAAATTGTTACGGCCAGTAAAATTGCCAATTCTTGTCGGCAAGTTGGTACCGTTTGAGAGAAAAATCTTTTGGATATTAAATTTTGTTCAGTATTGTAAAAAGTGGTAGAATTCGTTAATTCAACTTTCAACGAGATCAAATTCAACTTTTATATATATATATATATTTTTTTTTTTTTTTAACAAGCTTTTTATTGGATCTTTCTAAAATTACTTAGAAACTAACAATAATTAATCAAATCACATAATTTTATTTAGTTTGTAAATAAAATTATGTGATATTCCCAACGTTCCATCACAATTTGTTGAGTCACGAGGTATAGCAATTTCACAGCATATTCAGTGTGTCTTTTCTTTTTAATCGACGATGCCCCGTGCTCAGCAACAATTGCCTAGCAAGGGGATTCGGATGACTGTGTAATTTTTGGATGTAGCTTCTGCAAGACATTGCAACTTCCTCAGAAATTGTGGGTACATTTAAATCTCGATGGATGTTAACGTTCCTCATATACCAAGGCGCGTTTACAATAATTCGCAGACACTTGGATTGTATTCGCTGCAATTTTTCGATATTTGAGGGAGATGCGGTGCCCCAAAACTGAATACCATAAGTCCAGATTGGCTTCAGGATTGCTTTATATAATAACACTTTGTATTCGAGATTCAACTTTGATCTTTTGTGTATCAGCCACCATAACTGATTAATTTTAAGCTTGATCTGAGTTTTCTTTGCCTCTATGTGATTTTTCCATGTCAGCCTTCTGTCGAGGTGAATACCCAAGTACTTTGTTGAGGAACATTGTGGAACTGATTGGCCATTAATTTTAAGTGGGGGACATGTATCTAGCCTTAGCGTGACTTTTATACGCCATTTTGCTAGCCAGATTTCGAGAGAATCGACATGAGTCTGCAGAAGTTTAGTAGCTTCTATGGGGATAGAGCGAGAGCACAATATTGCCGTATCATCTGCAAAGGTCGATATAAATGTATAGTTATTGCTGGGCATATCTGTAGTGTATAAGTACTTTTATATTGACAAGGAATAAATCAGCTGTTATTGCTGTCGCCTTATTATGTTTAAGTGAGCGAAATTGCACGACGAATATTTTTGACAACGGCGTCACGCTCAAAAGCGAAGTTCGCCTTTCGTCGTTGTTGTGCTTACAGCATAAAAAAAACAATACTCGGGTACTCTATACCAATTAGCACAGGTCTCAAATCCAAAATAACCGTTACAATTTTGACATTTCACATAATGCACAACACTATTTTAGTATTACAATTATTTATCTACTTGACTTTAGTACTGAGTCAACCTAAAATCCGCTGTCTCAGATGAAAAATTGGTTCCTTGTTTAAAAGTAGTGCAAGTTAAATAAAATAGATATACATAAATTAGAATTTTGTTAGTTTTTAATAAAAGGATGTGTGTGTGCGTGCATTTTTTGCAAATTTGGGTAGTGATATGAATTGGAAATTGTGAAGAAAATTGTTCTTGTATATGACCGAAAAGCAGTTTTTTTCATTTGCTACCAGACGAACAAAGGAACAAGGCAAATATAAAACAATTGAATAATTCATTACAAAATCTATGGGTCAGAGTGAGTAAGTTATATTAGTGCGATAATTGTATTTAGC
Source organism: Megamerina dolium (assembly GCA_963854835.1). NCBI lineage: Eukaryota > Metazoa > Arthropoda > Insecta > Diptera > Megamerinidae > Megamerina > Megamerina dolium. The sequence goes on along the minus strand of OY978526.1, from coordinate 11,889,056 downwards.
TACTTTAACCCATGTGCTATCAATGGGGAAGCGGACAATTCAATGCCGTGTAAATAAAACGAAAACAAAAGTCGTGTGCATTTGAACATCACACACACACACGGATACACACAGTATACACAGGAAAGGAACAAATAAACGAAAACGAAAACGAAGCAACTGAAAAACGCAACAAACAACAAATACATTTAGAAAGGAAATACGCTAGAGTAGCAGTGGAGTTGACAACAACGTCGTCGACTACGGCTACAGTGGCTGCTGTCAGAGAACTTCAAAAAATAAGTTCATGAAAAAAGAAAGAATTGAATTGAAAATGGCGTACGAAGTTCCTTAATTTTTTTTTTTTTTTGCATTTCTAAATCGAGAACCCTGTGAATAAAGTATAGAAATTAATTAGTATGAAATAAAACAAAATAGAAAATATACGAAAAGTGATTGAAAGTGGAAAATATTTCTAAATAGGTATCATACAGAAAAAAAAATGAATAAAAGTGTTTAAGCCGAAATTTTCAGGGAATATAAGAAAAAGGAAATCCAATTGGGGTAACCGCCACGGTTAATCACTCAATGTATGGTGTATGTGTATGTCACATTTTGTCAAAATAATAGGGTTGGTTGTGATGGACGATGTTCACTAAAATTACCGTACATCGACGTCTGTAATTAAATAATGACTAACTACAATTTACTCATATAGCAAAAATACATAGTGATCGGAAATTTATTAACACGAATTGTGCCGTGCATTCCTATTATTCGTACATACTTCAATGATAATTACCTTTGCATAAAATACTTTCGATGAGATACAGTTACTAAGGAAAAATAACCTGATCACACATAAGATAAAATGCCCAGTGCTTCGTTTACTTCGTCGCGCTCGTATGTCCGGCGTTCCAGGCGAAAAGGTGCCAATCGTATTGCTCTACCGAACCGACCTACAGGTATGCAAAATGTATTCTAAAGTGCTATGTAGTAAATTTAACTAAACATTTATTATACGCTAGGTAACATAATGGATCCAATGCAACAGAATATGCCTGCTGCTGGAGCTGCATCAAGCGCAAATGTTTCAATGCAAAGTAATGGCAGTGCAACGACTACAGCTAACAGTGCAGGCTTAGCTGCACCAGCAACTGCTGCTTCCGCCTCATCATCTACCAGCCAATTGAATTCATCATTGAATTCGACATCATCGTCTACATTGCCTGTGTCACCGTCAACCACTTCTACACCAGCTAACAGCGGTAATGCAAGACCGCCGACACCATCTGCTGATAATACATCCTCCGATTTTTTAAATTCATCGGGCGCCTCATTTTCAACTCCAACCAGGAGTTATTCTGGTGGTGCTTCCTGCTCATTTGCTCTCCCTGCATTAAGTTCTACGAATGGCGGCGCTGATTCTGGTAGTGCCGCTAATTGTAGTGGTATGGGTGCTAACATTTTTTCAACATCATCATCATCATCATCGTCTTCAACGATGTCAGCTTCGGGTCCCGCTCTGTTTAACCTATACAGTAATGTTGCATCAGACTCTGTTGCTATGGGTGCACACACAATGGACACTAGCGATTCGCCTAGCACAAGCTCATTGACCAGTCCAAATGCTCATGCATCCAACAGTAACAACGTGTCCTCAAATCTAAACAATACTCCAGGTAAGTAGTGTAGCCTTTGCGATTGTGTAAAACGATTTTGACAATTAAATTGTTATATTTCTCAGGCACCAGCGGCACATATTCAGCTTCTGTATTGGCAACAACCTCTACAATTGCTTCCATAGCTTCCACATCTGCTGCAGCCGCCGCCGCTGCAGCTGCAGCAGCAGCAGCAACAACAAATGCTGGTTGCTATCATCAATCGCCATATGATCTACGACGCAAACTGCCCGCAAATCACGAACAATGGTGCACCAGCAGCTCTTTAAATGCCCCTACTACTGCCTCCACATCTTTACCCGGGCAAGTTACATTGACAATGTCGCCCTCGAACTCGCCCTCAACTTGTTCTTCACCGCCTATTATTAGTGGCAGTTCGTCATCCTCTTCCGCTATTGTGCAGGCCCCATCAACCAGTGCCACTTTTCCCGTAAATAATGCCCCTACAACAGGTGCTCCTCTGGCACCGCCGCACACCGTACACAGTTCTATACCGCAGCAGCATTGTAGCGACCTTCCAATAGGTGGAGCTGCAGCCACAGACGATAATAGTTTCATGTTGCCGGCACGCAAGCGCTCGCGTCGCTTGTACAATCAGGGTAACGACTCGGCACCTATGATGACTGGCTCAGCGAGTAGCTCCAGCTCGGGACTAACTGCCGCTCAATACTTGCAATACGAGTTGCCTGACGAGGTTTTGCTGGCAATTTTTTCCTATCTCTACGAACAGGATTTGTGTCGTGTGACACTGGTTTGCAAACGTTTCAACACCATTGCCAACGATACGGAGCTTTGGAAGCGCCTATTTCAGTCAGTATTCGAATACGATATGCCGTTGTTTAATACCGAAGTGTGTAAATTCGTATTCGAGAAACCCGAAGAGTCAGAATACTCGAATCCATGGAAGGAAAGTTTCCGTCAGTTGTACAGGGGCGTACATGTAAGGCCGGGCTATCAGGTAAGAAGTGTGATTTTCTCAACTTGATGATCTATTGACTTGATGCATGTGTTCATTGCAGGATAAACATTATCCCGGCCGCAGTATAGTTTTCTTCAGCACTGTTCAAAGCGCACTCGACTACCCGGAGGACAGAGGAGGAGCAGCAGCAGCAGCTGCATCATCTGGTGCTGGCGGTGGTGCTAGTACCACCAATACCGGAACATTGACTAATATGTACGATGACAATGTACCGCCAACCGAGTATCCTGGTTCATTAATATTCCTTCATGCTGGAGTCTATAAGGGTGAATATCTATTTATTGATTCGGATGTGGCGTTGATCGGTGCTGCCGCTGGTAATGTTGCCGAATCGGTTATTCTAGAGCGAGAGGCCGGTTCGACGGTGATGTTTGTCGAGGGTGCAAAATATGCATATCTCGGATATTTAACATTGAAATTCACACCCGATGTGCATTCGACTGTATCACATCATAAACACTATTGTCTGGACATTGGTGAGAATTCATCGCCAACTATAGACAATTGTCTTATACGTAGTACATCGGTTGTGGGTGCGGCAGTGTGTGTCGGTGGTGTAAATGCCAATCCGGTTATACGCAATTGTGATATTAGTGATTGTGAAAATGTTGGCCTCTATGTGACCGACTATGCCCAGGGTACCTATGAGCACAATGAAATAAGCCGTAACGCATTGGCGGGCATTTGGGTTAAGAATTTCGCCAGTCCCATAATGCGTGAGAATCATATACATCATGGACGTGATGTGGGCATATTTACATTTGAAAATGGAATGGTAAGTTTCTTGCGGCTATAAAGGAGTGGTTGTATCATATGTTATTGCTTTCTTTAGGGTTATTTTGAGAAGAACGATATACACAATAATCGCATAGCTGGTTTTGAGGTTAAAGCCGGTGCCAATCCCACAGTGGTGAAGTGTGAAATACATCATGGGCAGACTGGTGGCATTTATGTGCACGAAACTGGTTTGGGACAATTCATTGAGAATCGTATACATTCGAATAATTTTGCCGGTAAGTATGACTCGCGCATTATTGCATGCAAGTGCGGCTGAATTTGTATCATTTCATTCTAGGCGTGTGGATAACTTCGAATAGTAATCCGACTATACGTAAGAATGAAATATATAATGGCCACCAGGGTGGAGTCTATATATTTGGTGAAGGACGTGGTTTGATCGAGCACAATAATATCTATGGCAATGCCTTGGCTGGCATACAGATACGCACAAATAGTGATCCGATTGTGCGACACAATAAAATACACCATGGTCAACATGGTGGCATCTATGTGCATGAAAAGGGCCAAGGATTGATTGAAGAGAATGAGGTGTACTCGAACACATTGGCAGGCGTATGGATAACGACTGGGAGTACGCCGGTGCTACGACGTAATCGCATTCATTCGGGCAAGCAGGTAAATAATGAGTGATTTCCTTGATGTTGGTTCGATTTTTATGCATCTCATTGCTTTGCTTAGGTGGGCGTATACTTCTACGACAACGGTCATGGCAAGCTCGAGGACAATGATATATTCAATCATTTGTATTCGGGTGTTCAGATACGCACTGGCAGCAATCCGGTTATACGTGGAAATAAAATATGGGGTGGCCAAAATGGTGGTGTTCTTGTCTACAACGGTGGCCTCGGCTTGCTGGAAATGAATGAGATCTTTGATAATGCCATGGCCGGTGTGTGGATTAAGACCGATTCGAATCCGACGCTGAAACGTAATAAAATCTATGATGGTCGCGATGGTGGCATTTGTATATTTAATGGTGGCAAGGGCATACTGGAAGAGAACGATATATTTCGTAACACCCAAGCTGGTGTACTCATTTCCACACAATCACATCCCATACTCAAACGCAATCGCATTTATGATGGCCAAGCGGCTGGTGTTGAGATAACAAATAATGCCACAGCCACACTGGAGGCGAATCAAATCTTTAAGAATAAGTTTGGCGGCTTGTGCCTGGCCAGTGGTGTACAACCGATAACGCGAGGCAATAATATATTCAACAATGAGGACGAAGTGGAGAAGGCAGTATCGGGCGGTCAGTGTCTGTACAAGATAAGCAGCTATACATCATTTCCGATGCATGATTTCTATCGTTGTCAGACATGCAATACCACCGATCGCAATGCGATTTGTGTGAATTGTATTAAAAATTGCCATGCAGGACATGATGTTGAATTCATTAGACACGATCGGTGGGTTTTGGTTAAATTTTTTGCTTCGGCATTCGGTATTATAATGATTGTTACAATTTGTAGATTCTTTTGTGATTGCGGAGCTGGTACATTATCGAATCAATGCCAGCTGCAAGGTGAACCTACACAGGATACTGATACATTGTACGATTCGGCAGCACCTATGGAATCGCACACATTAATGGTTAATTAAACATTTTACTTTTAAGTACTATTTACTATATACATACATGTGTTGTGTATAACTTACCACTTATAGAATTAGAATTCGAATGGCAAATTATCATCACATATGTAGATAAGTATTAGTATTTTATTATTAATTGCATAGATTAGATTTATTTTGACATTTGACCATCAATCAAAGAATGGATAAATTGACGAAAGTCTTAAAATTTTTTATATATATATAATTTTATATAATTTACAATTATTCAAATGCATGATGAAATTATTAAATGTGCTATATGTGGTGATGATGATATATCTATATTTATTTAGTAAAATTGTTGGTTGCACAAAAGTTTAAAAAAAAAAACAGTTGACAAATGAATTGAAATTTTTAACGAAAAATGTTTAGTATTGCCAACCTCTTTATTTTTTCGTTGTTGGGGGAAAAGTACATTTTAAAGTGCTTGTTCAATATTTGCTCTCAATTTGAAAGACTTGATAATTTCATCATGATGAACATTAGACCAGTTTTTTTTTTTTTTTTTTTGCTCTTACTTTATATTTTTATTTCTATTGAATTTTCTTTTTATTGACTATTGTTATATGAGTTATATGTTCTTTTTATTTGCTTTTAATATAGCTCGTAATGGAATAATACAAATTAAAATAAAAAAAAAATTGCAATCAATATTGATGAAAAATTCACACAAAAGTACACAAAAAATATACTAAATATATACAAAAATATAAGTAATAATAATAACTTTCACGTTCTCATCTACACACACACACGATATAGTAATTACACAGTGGAAAATATAAACCTAGCTACATTTAAGCATCACAATGCACAAATACTCAACAGCAGATTTTGCGTTTTCGGAAAAATTAGTTATTGTTTTGTTTTTATTTGTTTGTTATTGATTAATTTTTCTCTCATTCTTTGTATTATATTATTTGTAACTTTGTTGTTTCATTTGCATCATAATTATTAAATACCTTTTATGTTTTTTTTTTTTTTTGTATTTCTTTTAATGTTTTTTGAATATTACACACTGTATATATATGCATGCATAGAGAAGAAACACAATTATTTTTGTATATATAATATTAAAAAAAAAAAAAAAAAATCTATATGTATGTGAACAGAAAGAAATCTCTTTTTGAATGTGCAATTAAGAAGAAGAAGAAATCTAAAGAAAAATGCTTAATTTTGTTTTTTAACGTTTTCAACAATTTTATTATAGTCAGTGTTAATTGTAACAAAAATATAAACACAACGAATTAATTTAAAATTTTATATTGTATAATTAAAGTTTGATATAATTTAAACTTTGCTTTTTTTTTTTTGTCTATTTTGTTTACATACAAAGCTGTATTTTGGATCAATGCATTGAATTAAAAACCCTTCTGCTGCTATTATATTTAAGAAAATCCCCTCAAATTTACAAATTTTATTTTTTATTTTTATAATATCACATAACATTAGTATTAATATATTAGTAGTAAGTGCATATATACATACAAACATACATACATACATACATACATGGATGTAATAATAATACTATAATTCATATTTGATGGCAGCGATGTATGTGTATGTTGTAATGAGTGAATTTATAAAAAATATGAAATGAAATGACACTGAAAGTAAAAACAAAAGCAATTTAAGTATTAAATTAATAAGCAACAAAAATATCAATCAAAATTTTATATATATACAATACATAGTATACATATATAAATATGAAAGCAAACATGTTTTCGTGGATTATGTAGACGATATTCGTCCATATAAAATATATATATATATAGAGAGAGAGAGAGAGAGTGAGAGATACTGACATTTGCAAGGAGGTGATATAAATTTTGATTGTTTTATAGAATCAACAATAAAAATTTGCATCACATCTCACCAATTTGTCTCTTTTTTTTCCCTCTCCGTATTTTATGTGAATGAATATCGTGCTCGTAACCGAGGAAGTGACCATAAACTATGTAAAAATTAAAAAAAAAAAAATAGCAGAAAAATCTCGAATAATGTGCAAATAATTACAAATTTCAATTTTTTGATTTTTTTTATGCAAGAATTGCAACTAAAAACTAAAAAAAAAAAATTATAAAAATTTCTATGCAGCTACAAATTTCAAAACGCTAGCAACAATAGCAATAGCAACACCAATACTAATTTCAAAGTTAATGTGATTTTTGGTTTTCAATGATATACGACGACTATCTTATTTGGGGCATATGATATTTATTGATAAGGAAAAATTTGCAAAATAAAAGAAGAGTACTATTGAAGGGTACTATATTTATATATAAATATAAATATAAACTTAGTTAATAAATAATGAAAGTAATTTGTGTCATCATAGCCATATTTATATATATATATATATATATATATATATATATATATATATATATATATATATATATATATATATATATATATATATATATATATACATATATATATATATATACATATATATATATATATATATATACATATATATATATATATATATATATATATATATATACATATATATATATATATATATATATATATATATATATATATACATATATATATATATATATATATATATATATATATATATATACATATATATATATATATATATATTGGTGTTGATGTAAGAACGATAAGATATAGGTACATACAAAACATATACATAAATACGCAAGATTAATTTATAGTGCAGTAATACTAATTACATAGTAATAAGTATTTAGTATTAAATTTATATTATAAATATATATACGTACGAATATATCCATACATACATATATAATTATCATAACGATAATTTACAAATACGATGCATACATCTATACACTACCATCGTATATGTATATGTGTAAGTTAATGCATACATAAATCTACATATTCATATATAATTGCATACATTTTTTGTATTTATCCATTTCATTTCTATTATATTACAATTGCTTTAGTATTTTACATTTCATTTGTGTACACATTTGCTGAGCTATATTCGGATATAAACACACTGAGATAATTGGGTAATCGCGGAAGACGTAGAATTTGTGGAAAAAGTTTGTCGAATTTATGATTTTTTTTTTTTTTGGTTTCATTTGAATCCGAAAAATATATTGACTACAATGGCCAAAATTACCGAAATAGTCAAAATTAGTCATTTATAAATTTGTATGTGATGTATCATGGAAATCGAATAGCATCGATTATCGACTCGAATGTACTGAGACATTTGTTAGATCAATTATCGGCTGTAAAATTGCCACGACTCGATCAATGCAATATTATTTGTTTTTGCGGCAAACTCAAATTTATTATTTTTAATTTGTTCAAATTGTGCCAACCATGTGGTTTGGCGATGCTTTCGACACTCTTCTATTATAAAATTCTACAAAAGTAATATCATCAATGTCACACGAACGTTTAAAATTGACTAATTTGTGTAACAAAATATTCAACTATTTATTCTATTTATAAATATCTTTAAATCTTATTGTGTAGTTGAAATTGATTGATAATTGATAATTGATTTTTTTTCCTTAAAATTTTATAGACCATTGGACTAAGAAAGCCCTTAAGAAACTTTTATAAGATTACTTCAATCCATAATGCTTGATACATTGTAGCGACGTAGCCAAAAATTATTACCGAATATACACTAAATCCATATATTTGATCATATTAACAATAAAATTTTTTTTTTTTTAAATAGAGAATAAATCTATAAATACACAATTTAAGTACTATTTAATTGGTGGCATATTCAACAAGATGGTAACATCACAATGTAATTTTTATTACATATAATTTTCCTTAATTCGCAAATTTTTTGCCATTATTTCAGTGGTATAAATATACCAGTGTAAAATGAGAGACATTTGTGAATCACAGTGACAGATGTCTCAGAAAGAGAGGTATAGTGAGAAATCACAGAACACAGAAACTAAGGGTGCGCCCTTCTTTTTCCGCTAATCGGCTCTCAGTGAATTTGACAGATTGTGACATAATAGTAGTACCAAGAGTTGTATTATTCATTCACTATTCTGCATTGTTTACATTTCTCTTTTTCTACGTGTTCGCCATTTTGTAATATGCTCTCGCAGCTGAACCACTATCACGTTACAACTGGGAAAAATCCTCTCTGATCTTCTCTTTTTTTCTATCACTCTTGGTGAGAAATGAACAACTTATATTATGTAATGAATTAATTTTAGCTATACAGAGTTTCGTTAATAATGTGTGTTTCGTGTATATGCTCAATTTATGAATATGATTTAATAGAAATGCGAATAATAAGGATTGTCGTAACATTCGATAATTCATCCAAATGGATATGAATCTGACAGCAATTTAATAATTATGATCAATTTCTCAATTTCAATTTACACATTTTCTATTCTATGACTCAGTAATATTGGAAATGTCGACCATTTAGTGATGAAAACTGTGCCAAAATCAAGCTTAATTCCTCACGTGACGATATGTGGTGATGCAAACTTGAACGTAGCTTCATTATCGCAAAATATCATATGTAGTTTTTATAAATTTCCATTGTATTGTATTAAAAATTTTACAAATTGAAATGCGCTGGGGAAAAATAAAAATAAAATTTTCCATCACTTTCTACCCACTTGTTGTGTCATACTCACAAAAATTCACGTACAATAATCTCATGCATATATTAATTTCTTGTATTTTTTATTATTAATTTTTAATTTTTTATACAATTTTTTTACACATGCATACATACATATATGCTTTAACAAAATGTTAAATAATTTATAAGTTTATTTTAAATATTTCTTTATTATTATTCTGTTTATTTTATATGATTATCAGAAGAGAAGAAAAGGAAATAGAATATACGCATTTTTTTTTCAAACTAACCTACTTTCATATATACATACATACCTACTAATATAATGCTTATACTTACATACAAATATATAATAAATATAATTTTACATATTGATATAAAATATAAAATTAAAAAAAAAACAATTTAATAAATGTTCATTAATATGAGAAAAAAAAAATGAATCAAATATTACTCAATGATGACTACTAAAAAACATGATGTAAACAGAGCACGCATACACTGACACATATATTTCTATATATATTCCATACTTACACGCGCGTGTGCATACATTCTAGAGCTGTTGAGATTATTCGACTAATGCAAATATTCGTTTAACCGTTTAATATTTATTTAGTAATCGTTTTTCCCGATTATTAACCACTTAATAATATTCGATCAATCGTTTAATCATTCAATAGGAAATTTTCATATTAATTTCATTGAATCAGTTCCATTAATTTATGAATTCATGACATGTAATATCCATGTTATTTGACTTATCCACTTATACATTAAAACTATGGATGCCAGCACAAAAACGACAAGACGCTTCAAGAATGTAAATATTCACAGTCATTCATTCATAAATGTAAATTAAAATTTTTTATTTATATTATGCGTCGCATCGTTGTGGAATAGTTCCACATCCGAGTAATTTGATTATTTAATTAGCTCTAGAAGCTCTAATTCAATATATACATGCATGCATAATTATATGCTAATCCTCCCTTCACTCTTTTGCTTTTCAAGATATGCGCCAGTATGTAATTAGTAAATGCCCTCCCATGGATAACTGCTACCCTTTTTAAATATCAATATATAAATAAATAAATAACGAATGATTAGATATAAATTGAAATAAAAATGTAATTAATTTATAAGAAAACTAAAAAATAAATAAAAATAAAAATCAATATAAAACAACAATAACAACAACAACAATAATAGTAAGAAATACAAATTAACAAAGCCCCATAATTCATGACAAAAGATTGCTGCAATCGACAACGACAATCATCATTGTCATAATGTGGTGTTTGCATAATGAATGCATGACTATGCGGCGCAACTGAAATGAAATGGCAGCAGCAACAGCATATGTCAGCAATGTCAGTCATCTCATTACAGTTGTGGTTGATTATAATTGGTGTTATTGCTCTGCTAAATGTATCAGTATATAAAAACAAAGTTGTCATAAACAAGCATTAACTAAACGCATTCATATAGAAATCAACTATATTTATAATTATATCTAATATACAATATATGTACGTGTATGTAAATACATATATAGTCTAGAAATTCATATACTATATATTCTTAAATAATATGAAGAAATAATAATAAAATTGCTTAAAATTGATATGTGTAAGAATTTTATATATATATATATATATATATATATATATATATATATATATATATATATATATATATATATACATACATATATATATATATACATATATATATATACATATATATATATATATATATATACATATATATATATATATACATATATATATATATATACATATATATATATATATATACATATATATATATACATATATATATATATACATATATATATATATATATATATATATATAATTTTTAGTTTTTATTTGTTTTTTATTTTATTTTTAATTTTTCTGTTTTTTTTTGCCATAAAATATGTATACAATGCAAAAATATATAACCATATAGTAAGTAAGATTATTCAAATAAAGAAATACATACATACATAGATATACAACAGAATACACACAATACATTAAAATGAGTATATAGATATACATAAATAAATAATATAAATAATTTAACAAATAATGACTACCATATTAAATACAATACTATTATACAGTGAATCAAAGAAAAAATGAAAATAATAAATAAAAATGAAAAAAAAAACGACAAAAGACAAAAATACAATTTATGTGTGTTTTATTTTGCAAAAAGAAAAAAAAAATGCATATAAATATAGCCATATTTTTAAATATATTTATACAGTTGTGAGTAGCACAACAAATTGTCTAACACGATTGCGTTTCGATACATGCACAACACATAAATGAGAAAATAATTTGACCCAATCACTTCACTTTTAGTGAAATTCTTAAACCTGTATAGGATAAAATTCGTATAGAATTAATTCTATAAATTTTTAGACCACTTTCTTGTACAACATTACAACATTTTCCTTTTATCTATCACTTTGCCGAAGACGCGCTTCGATAGGAAACAATCAGGGGAAATTAACAAGATCTAGTGACACATTTTTTTTTTTACCACTAGTGTATAAGTTTCGAGGTCATTTCATATCTTGTTCTTGGATCTTCTTCTTAAAACTGATTGATTCAAAGTAAAAAAAAAAAAAAATACAAATGAATCATGATTATGTAGAATTAATAATGAAGTGGTGGAGTATATTGAAAGAGGAATTATGTATACTACACGAAACAAGAAGAAGAAATCAAATTAAAAAACTAGTATTACACCATGTATTATTCATGATTATATCAACACACCTTAGCGCTAAACCAGAGTTTACAGTGGACTCTCTAAAAGTGATTCTTTCTATGGGAGACAGCGTCCCAAAGATAGTTCATTTATATTAAGAAGATGGGAGTTCAAATTTTTGTAACGCGGGGGAGGATTGTTTTTGATCTCTTTTCTTGTGTCTATTTTTAATGCTTGCGAATATCAACGTTGGTTACATATCATAGACGATTTGCTGTTCTTGGCACTTTTAATTGGGAACATTGTATCATTTTAATGTTCGAATTTAATGTTATTACCCATAATTTATTTTTTAAGACCAAATGGGTTTGACATCGGATTACAATAGTATGCTAACTTATTGTTGAGCTTAGAAAGAAACCCCTCAATGGCAGAAATATGACGATGAATTCAAATTTAGCGACTTAAAATCCCATCCAATGAGTTCTCTGGACCATAGAATATATTTAACAATTTTTTGTGGCTTTATTACAGTAAAAAAAAATGTAAGTTCGGACATAGAACAAATTCCATGAAATAGATTTTGGGTCTTTGAATTCAAACCCGTGTTCGGCTTTCTGCCTTCACCCTTAGGTTATAGTTAACCGCAAAAAACAAAGTTTTTCGTCTATTTTTGCAGATTTTTTCAGGTTAGAAAGAAAATTGAGGACGATGGCGGAAATACGACGATGAATTTGAGTTGAGCGACTCAAAATCCATATGTGACTTCTCTGGTCCAGCAAAAACAAAAAAAAAAAAAAATTAATTATGCGATGGACCAGGTTAGTTATATTTTGTACATTTTAGTTCAGATTTTACACCTGAAAATTACTAGTGACTACTAGTTCATCGGGCTTCATAACTATTTCTTATTGTGTGGGTTGTGTAATTTTAAATGAAAGCAGTATTCACTAATGACAGTGCTCACTGTAATCAACACAAATTCAACAATATTTTGTATGTTTTGCGGTTATAAAATTTGAATATTATTACTTCCATTGTATACATGATTTTTTTTTTTTTTTTTAATAAGAAACTTGTTTATAACACGAGTTAGAGATACATATTTAAAATACGCATAAATGTATATGTGTGTGTTGTGTTTTTGTTTTGTTAAAAATAAAACATATGGATGATGTTGTGAAGCATTACAGCTGCGCTCAATCTTTACGCAACCAAACATTTCAAGCCTGACCATTTTCATTGAAAATCGACTAATTAAGGAATTTCTGCCATACAAATGTAACTGTCGAAAAGGGAATTTTCCGTTAAATTCAATTTAAAAAAAAAAAGCAATTTAACATTGTGTCTATGTTTTTATATGAGTGGTACCTGAATTTGAGAACTTAAATAATAGATCGACTCAAACATAATTTCGAGAAAAGGTTGATATTTCTTTTATTTTATTTTTCGTGAAATTTCCTGTTTATTTTGTTCGTTTATTTATTCAGTATATCCCTAATATGTTTTTATATGAGTCTATGTTTTTATATGAGTTGTACTTAAATTTGATAATGTACATAATGGATCGGCTCAAACATAATTTCGAGAAAAGGTTGATATTTCTTATATTTTATTTTTCGTGAAATTTCCTGTTTATTTTGTTTGTTTATTTATTCCGTATATTCCTAAGAAAGATAATTGAAAACAACAAAGAAGTTTTATGTTTTCATCTCGTTCCACAACAAACAACCATAAATCACCTATTTAGATGTCCGTGCATTATTTAAGAATCCACGACTAGAGCCGAAATATTTTTTTTATGTTTCCATATGTCATCATCATTGTGAAGGAATACGAAACAAAGAGGAACCTTGAGGAATATGTATGAAAGAAAAATAAATTCGTAAAACAATTCAATTTTATATTATTCATCCTATACAAATAAATATCATGTAAATAGTAATGTGTCAAAAAGTATGAATAGAGAGAGAGAGTATTATTTCAAAGAGTTGGCAACGCAAGCATGTAAATAAAAGCAACAACTTTGCAGTAGTAAATATACCTACATATAGACGATGAAATAAATTGCAAGCAACTTAGCATATGTGTAGCAAGCAGCAAGCGGGCATTCAATAGTAGCTCAGCAAATAGTAAAAGCAAAAAAAAATATTGTTTTCTCTTTTTTCGAAAATCAATTGTGTTTCTGTTTCATGATATTGTAGTGAATATTTTGTGTAGATTCCAAAAGTCAACTTGTTAGTATTTGTGCGGTGAACCGAGGAAAATAAGCAAGCAAACGCACAACAAGCAGCGACAATAAACTACATACAGCTGTGTTGAAATGTGTATTGTGATTGAGCTGTGAAACGTTTTCAAATTCTGAGTGGTGAAAGAAGAGCTATCGGAAAAATTTTAATTCAATTACCGGAAGCCTACATATATTAGCAAGCAGCAGCAGCAGCAGCAGTCAGTAGCCGTAACAGCAGTACGGCAACAGCTGCAGTAGCCACGCAGCTACTGCTTTGCTATTAATATTGTTGTTGTGATTTTGCTTTTTGTGTATTATGTCCTATTTAGATTTGATTCATTTAAATGTTGGAGGTAAACGGTGAGCATACACTTATTTATGTACTTAATCATACACAAACTCATATTCGTTCTATCGTGAATGGGATCAACTATCCACAATATAGCATAATTCTAACAATCATATATGCCTCATCTTCATCAGCATCATTAATCGCTTTTCTTTTTCGGTTTTTGGGTGCTTTCAGTTTCACAACTTCACGTCAAACGCTGACGTGGATTCCGGATACGTTTTTTACTGCTCTGCTAAGCGGACGTATATCAAGTTTACGCGATGAGAGTGGTGCCATATTCATTGATCGTGATCCGACACTGTTCTCCATCATACTGAACTATTTACGTACCAAGGACATTGATATAAAAAATTGTGAGATACGCGCACTGCGTCACGAGGCTGAGTATTATGGGGTCACGCCGTTAGTCAAACGATTGGCATTGTGTGAAGATCTAAATCATTCGTCATGTGGCGATGTGCTATTTTATGGTTTCTTACCAGCACCCGCTATGCCAGCCAATGATAATTTGACTACACCAACGAATGCTAGTGGTGGTAGTGGTGGCGGCGGCGGTGGTGGTGGTGGTGGTGGTGGTGTTGATATTGGAAGTTCAAGTTCAACAGCAGTAGCAGCGTCTGGCTTATCAACTTCAATTTCAGCATCTAGTAGTTCTCATTCCAATGGCAGTGCAAATGGAATATTAACATCATCCAACGGTTGCACCACTATGTCGCTGTTACCACCCAATAACGCTCTCTCGACTGTAGAACAGTGTTTGCCATCAACTTCAGCAGGCATTGTGAGTGGTCCGGGACGTATTTTGGAACGTCCCGGTTCGATGGTACGCGTACCAGAGCCATCAAGCACCTCAAGTCGTCATTCATCGTCTCATTCGCGTAATTCATCGTGGGACTTGCGTTGTGGTCGTGCCACGTCGGCTGTGGCGGGAGTGGCAGCAACCAGCGTTGGTGCAGGCGGACCATCACATTCGCGTACTGCATCATTAGACTTTATGAGACATTCTCGAAATTCGTCAGCTGATTTGAATAAGCTAATTAAAAATGACGTTGGCCTGGTATTCAGTCCGATGCTGACATCCAATTGGGTGGATCCATTGCGCGTGCAAATCATTAAGGCTCATCAAAATTGGATAGCTGTAGCGTATGCGCATTTCGTCACTTGCTATAGGGTCAAGGACTCTAGTGGCTGGCAATTGGTGTTCACATCGCCTCACATTGATGCTACCATCGAACGCATTGCAATTAATTCGAAAGTGAATATGTCCACAGCTGAGCCAATACCCAGCAAAATGGTAGCAATCTCCTATGGCAGTCAAATACGTCTGTGGAGCATTCATGAGGGTGGCAATAAAACCGACATAGGAACATTTAATCTCAACGTGCGTGTGGAATATTTATTCTTTATTGGCAGCCAATTGGTTGCGCTCTCATCTTCCGGCAAAATTGGCGTATGGCATGCAATGACACAACACTGGCAAATACAGGATTTAGTACCAGTGCTGTCATTCGATTCGGCTGGATCATTCCTATTGTTGGGCTGCAACAATGGTTCCATTTATTATATAGGCAAGTTTGTGTGTGTGTGTGTGTGTAGGAGTGTATTAATCTATACTATTTCGACTTGCAGATATGCAAAAGTTTCCACTACGAATGAAAGACAACGATTTACTTGTGACTGAGCTGTACAAGGATCCAGCGTTGGATCCAATTACAGCAATTTCCGTTTATCTTACACCGAAAACATCGAGTAAGTTCGTCGCACGTATAATTCGGTATTTTTTTATAAAATATTTTCATTCTATTTCGTAGGCATTTGTGGCAATTGGATAGAAATTGCCTATGGTACTAGATCGGGTGCTGTACGTATTATAGTCCAGCATCCAGAAACGGCTGGACATGGGCCACATCTATTTGAGACTTTCACAGTACATCAGAGTCCAGTCACAAAGGTAGGCAACAGATGAAATTTAAATATTGAGCATAGAAATTCATCTCTCGTTCTGTTTAGGTGACACTATCCGAGAAGTATTTGGTTTCGGTATGCAGTGAATATCATCATGTGCGCACCTGGGGTCTAACACGTTTTCGTGGCATGCTCTCTACCCAACCGGGCTCTACGCCGGAGGCCTCTTTTAAGATTGTCTCCCTCGAAGCGACTGATACACACTACAGCTATGCGGCTGGTAATGATTTCGGCCCCTATGGTGACTATGATGAGCAGATATTCGTTCAAAAGGTTGTACCCGAAACGGATCAACTGTATGTACGTTTGGCTTCGAATGGTGATCGCGTTTGTGTGATTAAATCCGTGGATGGCTCAACAATTACTTCATTTTGTGTGCACGAGTGTGAGGTATCATCACGTATGGGTTCACGTTTCATATTGACTGGCCATTGCAATGGCGCCATTCAAATGTGGGATCTCACAACGGCATTGGCGTTATTTTCCAAAGACGAGCCACAGCAGAAAATCTCCGGCGGACCCGACACCTACGAGCTTCTCCGCCTACTTGACCAATGTGAGATCAGCAATAGCCACTGCTCGACGCCTTGTATGTCACCGTGTCTTTCAGCTGTGGGAGGAATGGCAAATGCCACAATAGCGCGCATGAAGTCTAGTAATGTGGCGTTACTCAATCAATTACATAATCAGCAACAGCAACAGCTACAGCAACAACAGCAGCAACAGCAACAATTGCAACAACAACAGCCGTTATCCATCAATCAGCAGCAGCAGCATCAGTTGGGTGTTGCGGTTGGTTCTGGCGGTGTTGGCATTGGTGGCAGTGGTGGTGGTGGCGGCGGTGGCGGTGGTCCTGTGGCTGCTGCTGTTGCTTCAGCTGCTGTTGGCAGTCATGCAAGCGAATGAAATGCGGAAGCGGCTCGTCTTGAAGTCGCGCTTGTCGGGCGTATTTCATCGTTTCATCGTTTACATTTTATCGAATTTTGGAATATTTTTACACACTTTTACAAATTATTATCTATTCCATTCTTTATTATTGTGTTATGCTGTTGCTGTGTTAAGCAGCGGCAAAAATGCAACAACATGTGCGTCATGAAGAAAAATCAATTCAATTAATTCATCTCTATATATATTGTTGTTGCTTCACTAGTATATGTCATTGACTTGATACGTACTTTTATTTATTAGATGCATCATATTTAGTTATTAACAATTTAATTATATACATAACTTTACATACATATATATATATATATATATATATATATATATATATATATATATATATATATATGTATATATATATATATATATATATATATATATATATGTATATATATATATATGTATTTTACTTATACACTTATACACATACAAATATACACTATTATACAACGTAATTAAAATGTATTCTTGTTGTTAAATTAATTGGCTAATAAAACGAAAACATCTACATTTACATAAGTATTTCATAAAAATTTACATATTATAGATTAGCCAGTGTTGTGGTAAAATCAAATCATATACACTTACAATATATTGAATATTGTAAAATTATTTTCAAAAATAAAACATTCCACTTATTCGATGGATTTATCATGGACAATGATGAAGAAGAGAATGAATTGTAGAAAATGTGACAACCATTGGAATCTATTTAAGAAAATATGCAAATTTTAATGAATCTATTATTTACATATATATGGTTTATATATCTACAAGTTTAGCTCTATTATGGTAGTCGATCAATGAGACGATTAAAAATCTATTACAATCCAGGATTGTCATTTTTATTCTGCAGAAGATTTAAAGTGAAATCAATCAATCTGGGTGATCACTCTGTAACCCAATTCGAAAATTCGAATGTCAAATTACTGGCTTTCGAAAAAATTGAACTCTGTAATGGAATTTTCGAATTTTTTTGACGTAATCGGAATGTCAAGCTGGTGCACATATTGTTATGCTCACGAACAAAACTATGGAAATTGCAGGGAGTATTCAATAAAAAATGTAAGCATCAAACAATGAAAATTTGAAACACAATAGTGGGGCGTTTTCAGGATCGGTTTTCGAAGAAAATTCGGTCAAAAAATCGTTTGGACAGTTCCAAGAGTAATCCAAGTTAATTTCAGTGACACATCTACAATGAAATTTTAGTTATCATGATAAATTTGACGTACAAAAAAGTGTAGGCAAAGGTGAAAGAAGAAGTAAACGCACCGTCGTAAGTCATTTGCTTGCAACCCCTCGTGAACATGTTTTCTCGTTGCAATGTGATTACGATTTTGTGAAAATAATATGTCAATAGCTCAGAGGCTAAGAGTTAGAGTTCAGACGTTGGCAGGATAGACCCTAGGCACTCAGTCAATAGACCATTGTACCAAAGCCCCACTGTCTTTGAAGGACAAGCAGAAATGTACGTTATTTTAGCTCAAATTTCTACAATATCTTGATGAATCCAAGTGGTTCGGGTAGAGCAAAATCATGAATTTCACTCATGTTCATAACGTCATCACTTAAAAATCTAAACCTTATGCTCGCAGATTTAGATGGGCAGGGAAAATGCTCCATAGTGTCCACATCTTCTAGGCAGAATTGTCAAGTCGAAGGCTTCGATCTTAATTGTAGGAGAAATTTCGTCCGTCTTCAGTAAGGGTTTTTCACAAAGCTTTTTGCATTTGTGCATGAATCGAGTACAGACCACTTGGTTCCACTTCCGCAGAGCTGATGCCGAAACTTGGTTCTGGACTAATTGGTGTACCAGCAGTGTCCTGATACCCATATAAGATGCAGTTTATTACATTTTGTAATGCTATTCAATTTGATCTTATACCCACTGATCATCTTAAAAGAGCTGGCAGAGATCAGAAAAGCCTTACTGCCTCCCGCATAATTTTTCCTTAATATTTCACTTTGAGTATAGTGAAAACTTCTGATAAGACTGTCGCCATAATCTCTATGGAGTGCAAGTACTTGGTTTTATCGTCTAATTATCACCCGAAATAAATACGATTGAAGGCCTTGAAACAGTCTGTATTCAGCAAGCAATCTTTACTACTTATAAGACTCTTCCCATATTCCCTGTGGAAAAATATTACTTATCATCAAAAAAATATCTCGGAACCAGCACCTTTGGAGGTTTTGAAACCTTTAGTATAGAAGAAAGTAGTCGGCCTCTCTCTGGGCTGATCTTCAGATCGATGGATTTAATCATGGATCGATGGATTTAATCCAATTAAAGAGACCACACGATCCTCCAGCGAACTTTCTTTGCAGATTTGGAGGATTAGAAACATCACCAGAAGTAGCGCCAGCTTTGAATGAAAAATCTTTTCGATATTAAATTTGTTATGCTTCAGACGGGGATTGAACCCACGACCTACAGATCAGAAGGCCAACACACTAACCACTGAGCCACGGCACCCACCATTGAGACTGTATTAGGTTTACGAATTTAATGGAACTCCTTTACGACGGAGCGCACTCCATATAATATGATGCTGCAACCGGTCAAAAGCCTTCTCAAAATCAACAAAGACAAAGTATAGAGTTGCCTGCATTTCAACGATTTGTTCAGCAATGATCCGAAGGGTGGCAATTTGATCTACACACGATTTCCTCGGTTTAAATCCAGCGGTAAAGCGCCATCAATTTTTTCGCTGACTTTGAGTGTTACGAAATAACAGTATAATCGCCCTCCAGTTACCACATTCAGGGGGCGCACCTTTCTTTGGAACCTTCACTAATATACCCTGCATCCAGTCCAGCGGTAGTGTTTTTTTAGTTTCCCAGATGTTTCGGAACAAGCGAAACAGCATCAGCGCTGAAGCTCTTGGGTCGGCTTTTAGCATTTCTGCCGTGATGTTGTCCACCCCGCTGGATTTTCCAGATTTCATACTACGAATAGCAGTTTCGATCTAAGTCACAGTTGGGTGATGTGTGAGAGCCAATTTTTGCGTTCAATCGGAAGCTTAAATCATGGGAAAACTTGGTCTTGGAACTACTTGGACTACTTACAGAATTTTGCAGCAATAATGACCTTATAATCGGAGGTAGCTTGTTTCCCCACAAATCTTCGCATAATAAAATACATTTTATTCAAATATTTTTCATTTATTTTCTTATTATTATCATAAAAAAAAAACAAAATAAATATTAAATAAAAATTTAAAAATAGATAAAAAAAAAAAAAAATTAAACAAATACAATATTTAAGAAAAAAACAAAACACTCGCATACAACATTATTAAAAAAATATATTATATTACCCTCAGTATAGACAAGGACCAAACTAACTATCAAAAATACATGAGTAGCAAATATGATTCCGAAAAAGGAAAATCTAAAACACGAGTTAGGCATTTTTGCTTATCATAATAGTACATTACAGATTTTTGAGTGTATCAGTGTATTATCAGAATTAGTCAAGGAAATTAAAAAATAAACGCATTTGAATCAAATGTTAGTTAGATCATTGCTAAACTAAGGTCAATATATATATATATATATATATATATATATATATATATATATATATATATATATATATATATATATATGTAGTTATGTATAAAAATTAAAATATATTTATTTATGTACGGTATATAAATATATTATATAATAAGCTTTTTATGTTAAAAATATATTTGTAAAAAAATAATTTTGCATTTTTACATGAATGCTATTCCGTGTTTTTTCAAATCTTTTGCTCTTACAAGTTTTGTTTTCATACCTAAAAATATCGATATCTATGTATATATGAATATGTGTATGTGCTTGCTTTACTTAATTGTACATAAATAGGTAAATAAATGATTAAAATATAAAATACATTTTCACTCATTTTGCTCAAAACCATATACATAGGTGTATATATACAATATATATTATATATATATATATAGAGAAACAAAAATAAAAACAAAACCACATCTTAATAAAAGGTACTTATTCTTCTACCAATTAATTATGTATTAGAAAGGTTAAATAAAAATTCTAAATGTAGGTACTACTTGTTCACATGTTCAC
The DNA here is from genome assembly GCA_963854835.1 of Megamerina dolium. Taxonomy (NCBI): domain Eukaryota; kingdom Metazoa; phylum Arthropoda; class Insecta; order Diptera; family Megamerinidae; genus Megamerina; species Megamerina dolium. Next base: position 11,867,096 of record OY978526.1, on the reverse strand, counting down.
AAAATAAAACTGATAATAATTCTTATGACATCAGCGCATCGTGATGCGTATGATGTCATCATTTGACATCAATTTAAAAATAAACTTATTAGATTGCACATTCTCAAAGTGTACAACAATAATCAACACCGCTGAAGTAAACAATCGCATTTCCATCAATAATAAATTGAACTAAACTAAATAAACTAACTATTTTACATATAAAATACATATACTGATACAATTCCGATTACAATAGGTCGTCATCAAGTTGAACTCAAGATATCAGATTGCAATACAATATTAGCTAACATTTTGTTAATCGAAAATACATTTCACTGTCAAAATACGTCAATACATGTGTATACGCATATGCTAATCAAATACATTAAAGAAAAAAAAAATAAAAATAAAAATAAAAAAATAAATAATAATAATAATAATAAAAAATAAAAATAAAATTATGAAATTATGAATTATGTATATAACATATAGTTTAGATTTATAAAATTTAAGAAAATTTTACAAATTTTCATACTTCAAATTTCTTTCTAATTTCACATCATTTTCATATTCTAAGTTTTGTTTTTTTTGTTTGTTCGTACTAATTATGCTGATGAAAAACCATTTTTGTTTTTTACAGAATTAGTGCAATTAATTTATTAAGGAAGGCTGTGCTAACATCAATATGTTGTATTGTATTTTATATCAACTGACTGGCATATTCTGTATTACGTTTACGATTGACAACGATTTCGAACAATTGTTCGAAAATTTTCCAACTAAATATTCTAATATAAAATAATGTAAGGATGCTTTGTATTTTTGTAAAAATTTTCAAATCAATTTCGTTCGTAAATGAAATTCAGAATATTGTCAGTTTATGTATGTATTATGAATTTTTTTTTTTGGTATAATAACCAACCACTGTTATTGTCAGTAGTTTATTTATTATTTTTTTTTGTCCCAAATATATGTAGCCACTATTTAGTTTAAATGCTATTTGTATAAAAATTTTTTAAATTGTGTTTTGATTTTCAAAAAAAAAAAAAAAAAACAGTAATTGAACAGTAATTGAAATAAGAGTAAAAATGGAATGAATTATGTTGACAGGTTGCTTTTTTTTTTTTGAAAGAACGTAGCAAAGTATTCGTGCAACGCTAGAGTGACTTCGAATGATTCAAAAGAAATTTGTAAGCTCAACTTCTGCTAGTCTCAAAAAAAAACCTTTCCCAGGGACATGCCAATTCCCCTTACTTCAAAAATGATGATGACACGTACACTGAAGCTTCTGCTTAAATTTTCAAAAGTATACGAAACAGCCACGGCAATTTTTAATTACACACGCGCTCAAGCCGAGAAACGATAGTTCTTCTCAAATGCGGGAAAAATTTTAACATTGATTCTGGCATATTCGAAATTAAAATTTCTAATTTGCGATTATTTAAAATCAAAACATTTAAATATTTTTAGGCATTTGCTTTGATATGAAAAAGATCTAAATATAATTATGATCCTAAAAGTATGCTCTTTTATATTTTTGAGATTTACTAAGATTTGTATAATAGCCTAGACAGACGGCAGCCTAATTCCGGATTACCTAGTTAATTCGAATTAACTCGGGCATTAACTGCAGCTAATCCGCATAAACTCTATGAGTTAATTCTCAAAATAAAAGAGGATTAGGGCAATTTGCGATGGCAACACTGCTGAAAATTGTCTATTGTGAATTTTTCTCCATCCATTTTACAAAATATTAGGTGTGTTCGCTAACAAAAAACTTTCAACAATTGTTAACAGTTTTCAACATGAAAAGTCTTGGCGAACAAATAAATCCAGCTGTCAATTACGAACGGTGAATGTCAATTTACAAGTTTCTGATAGTTTTCAGTTCACGTATTTCTTGTAGATTTTCTCATATCGAGAGTGACAGATGACAGAAATTGATAGTAATAGTAATGTAAGTGAGCAGACCTAATAAAACAGCAATCAGCCGTTTAGTTAATCCGCAATACTGCCGTCTGTCAGGTTAATATTTTATTCGGATTAAGTTCGCCGGTAATCCGGATTAACGCTGCCGTCTGTCTAGGCTATAAGACAAAATTATGTACTTAATGAATAGTTATGTTTGACAAACGAAGAAAGAAGAGAGGGCAAATTGGATTTTTTTTCTACATTGATTCTGGATATTTTTCTAGGAAAATTAACACGCAAATGTTGTACAACAAAAAATAGCATTACATTAATATAAGTTAGAAAAAGTTAACAAATTTATAAAAATATTTTTTTATAAGATTTTGTCCACAATTTACCATTCATATTACCAAAAATCTCTAAAAATTATGATTTATTCCGAATCAATCATAAAAGTTTTCTGAATTTCGAAATATTCGGTATAATTTCGTGGCCACGAGGGAATTAATAATTGCATTTTTCGAAGTGGTCGCACCGGCAAACCAGTTGTATATAATTAATGATCGACACGAAAGTCTAATTAACAGATTAATCAGTGTCACTGATGTTCCATAACTTAATTGGAGATATTATGCAAAAGGATCTGGTCCATAGACTGTGGACTGTGGATGTTAAAATACTGAAATTGAACTGATGGGGGTTTCGCCTCTAAATCATTCAATAGTATGATCTATATTTACTAGAATATGGCGCAATAGTCTGGTAGCCAGCTTTATGTGCAAGCTACAACCTTCGAAAACTCTGTAGAGTCTAAAGAAAGGGGGCCCTGTGACGTGTAGCCCTCATCAGCTCTAAACATAATGCTGCATATCATTCCTAGTGACATTTACTGCGGATAAAGTATTTGTGCCTAGGAAATTGTAATGTTAAAATCAGAAAATAAGTTCTTAGAATTTGAGTTTTCCTAAAAGATTTTACCAATCAAAATTTCGGATAGGAATGTATTAATTATCATCCCAGCGCTGTATTTTATGTTGGATTCTACTGGATAGCTATAAAGTATGTATGTATGAATATCATATGTTGCAAAATGGTTTTACAATACATTTATCTCATCTATTTAAATAAGTATTTGAGGTTTATATTGGTAATGATCAGGTTTGTTATATAAATGAAATATCGAATTTTCGATTTCAATGGAATGTTTTAAAGGCTCAACTTTTGATAATATTTTTTTTAACTTCTTCTTCTCTGGAAATAATTAAGCAATAATACGTGTATATTGAAATAAATGTAAATTGCGTACTCCATGGGAATCTAAAAGGCATGTACACTTATGACGTCATCACGCTTTTTTTTTTTTTTTTAGGAAATACTATATATTTGGCATCAAAAGTTGAAATGATACAAAGTTGTCTAGATTTCCTCGTTCAAATTAGAAGAGGACTACAAGATCCTGTGCAAAAAAAATTAGACACACACACAAAGTGATTGAATTGGAATTACGCAGAACTTTGATCACAAAGTGTAACATAATCCCTATAACTATGGTGAAGTAGATTATAATGGAATACTACCGAATATTCACAAAACTATTCTCTAAAAGATCAACATTTTGGCTCTCGATTCAAATGGAATGCTTAATAATGTAGTTGAGGCTTGGTGAAATCCCGTTGAGTAAAACTTCGAAAAACAACATAATTCGATATTTCATATACAAATCAATGCAGAAGTTTCACAAGCTACATAAACAGACAGACAGACAGACAGAAGGAGTGTGAGTGAGATAGGTGAATATTAATTATCTGATTTATATGGGTAAACTAACTAATTTACTAATATCTATTTTAGCATCTATGGTGTATTCATTGGGAGCTTATTTGTAGTAGTACAAGGAAATAATAAAATCAGAACGAAACAAATTTAACAACAATTCGCTTTAAAAGCATCTTCTCATATCCTATTTTGGAATGCTGCCTATATACAAAGAATGTAAGAAAATTAAATGCTCTTTTATTATGAGTTTGCTCTATGTGTGTGTGTGATATGTGCAAAAAATTTTCTTTTTTGGAAAAACAAAAAAATTGCTAAGCAAATTTCTTATCATATATGTACGTATATAAAATAGATCTACTACCATTATTATTACTACTAATACATAGTAGGTATTGGAGTACTTGGTGGTGGTGGCCGCTTCACAGCCATTTAAACTTGAAAATAGTCATCGACCACTATGTCTGTTGCATTCAAATCGGTGGTGGTGGTGTTATTCATATTTGAATTCCCTACTTTTGGACCATTGGCCATCACAGTCTTTACTGCTGATGCTGTCGCTATTGATTTCGGTGTACCATTAAGGCGTTCTTGTTCTTCCGGTGTTAACGGACTACTCAATTGTGTATCGGAATAGTCATCAGTGTGTAGCCTCTCATAGGGATTCTCACGATCACCATCTCCGGCATTCACATAACAGACAGACTCATAATTCGGATCGGTATCACTGCCGGTTAGTGACTCATATTGTGATGATGAGGTTGGCGTTTGACGCGAACTTATGCTAGTGCTCAGGCTGGTCGCCGTTGTTGTATTGGTCGATGAAGTTGTACCGCTACTATTCAGGAGCGATGATGAATTAAATGAAGATGGCGACACAAGTGGCAACTCTGGCAGCCGATGTGCTTGTGGCGGTGGCGGTGGAGGTGGTGGTGGTGTACTATGCTGCATCAGATTACCATCGGCAGTACCATTTGTATCGTGTAATTTATTTGGTGTCGACGACATCATACCAATCAGTGGTGGTAATTCCGGTGGTACAGCAGCTGGTAATAGTGCCTCAGCAATGTGCGCATAATGATCTGATTCTGTATCAGCAGCAGCACTCAAATCATTTGCCAATGCACCTTTAGTCTCTAATATACTAGCATAATTGTGATTAGCATCTGTAAGCTTTTCACTTTCACTTTTTATCTCACCAATTGTACTGTAACCACCACGACCACCAGTAGTAGTAGTACTACCACTACCACCGTCACCCTTCACTTTACTATAGCCATCCGTTGAGTCTTCTTCGTCAATGTTCAAACGTTTCTTTTCAATAACCTTGGCATATCCATCATCGGAGAGGCCGCTGCCGCTATTTGTTGCAATAACATTTGGAACTTTTAATACCTCATAGTTGGGATCATAATCAGAAGATTTCTTCTCCAAATCGTTATCTTTATTATGTTTCAGCAATGTTTCATAGCCGGGATCATTACTGTTCTTAATAGTTTCGTAATGTTTCTCACCACGATATAATCGTGATGTCGCTGTCTTATTACAGTCAGTCGGTGGCAATTTCGTATTTGTGTTGGGTGAGCTGCTACTTGTTGTTGTTGTTGTTGTTGTTGTTATAAGATGTGCTACAAATAAATTCAAATTTATATTATTACATGTAAAATTCAAAGATATTTTTAAATATTTTATTTAACTCACAAATGGAGCTTTCGAGAGGAGGAGATTGTGCGACATACAAATAATTAAAAATAAATTTTTTTAAAACATTTAGTTATTAATTATAATTGATTTATATTATAATGCAGCATGCATTAAAAATACAATCTATCAAAATCTACATTTCGATATCGAGTTTTCATATTCACGTATTATGTTCGAAAATGAAATTCTCATATTACACTGATTTAAAAAGATTGCATGCTAAATGTAATCTAAAAGAAAAAAAAATTAATAATTTTTCTAATCTTCGAAAATCGAAAACAAATTATACGATTTGCAAAATAAATAATCTCTATAAGTGCCTTTATTTGCCACCTTATCATATATATTCGTATATTCAAAAGGTATTTATTACTTTATGAACAAGTTTAGTATTTTCGTTATGTCAAATGCAATGCAAACGTCGTTAAAATCTTGCAAAATAGTATTTAAACAAATTGCACTTCAATTCACGACTATGAGTGAAACACGCGTTACAAAACTTGCGAACTTTTCAACTCGATAAGCAATGTATAGCATTATGGATATTAATTTCGAATTCATATTTCAGAAGGAACATGTGATAAGGTGATTAATATTTTCTTTAATGTCATCTATGCTATGTTCGAAAGTGGAATTCTCATATGTAAATATTAATAAGACCAATTTTTTCAAATGATTTACAAAGGTTACATGCAAAACTTGATTTAAAAAAGTTTGTAGGTATTCAAATACCTGCTAATTTTCGAAAATCTAAATCAAAGTATACGATTTACAAAATATACTCTCGATATGAGCCTTTATTTGTTACCTTATCATACGTTCAGAAGGTTCGTTTTAGGAATGAATTCATGATTTTTCGCTTTAGGTTGTTTTTTTTTTTTGAAATTCCATTCTCAGGTTTCTTTCTAAACTCTAAAAACATGTTTTAATACTATCTTTGCATGTTATTTTTGAGGTCAGAAAGCTAATGCGGAAATATGACAACTAATTCGAATTCAACGCGCCAAAATCATAATCTTTTGCTAAGACAGTGTTATTATTATGTAAATATCAATTGGGGGTAACAAATTTAAAAATATGGAAAAATAAAATTTTTTACACAGTACAAATGTAATTCAAACTTTCAAAGTATCATTTGAAAAAAAAATCGTTTCTATTTGAGGTTATAAATGAAACAAAATTTATGAATATCTCAACTTGAAAAACAAATACAGCAAATCATAGCATTATAATGCATAAAAATTTACATTTACTGTCATTATAGCATTTTCGAATATTACTTTCGAAATAGTATATCGATCGAAACGTGTGATAAGGCGATTAGTATTTTTTTCATTATCAATATGATATACTAACCAACATTGCGAAATTTACGTTGAATCAAATACAAATTTGACGAAATTTCTCATTTGCGAAAAACTTCATAATTACATTCACACATACAAACGCACACATACATATAAAAAGCACAACAAAATACAGAAGGTCAGGATGCGCCGTAGATATAAGAGACAGGATGAAGGCAATTAGGAAAGAGAGAAATAGAAAGAATGAAAAAAACAGAGAGAGAGAGAGAGAGAAAGATAAACAAAATATATAGCATATAATAGGCATAATTTTGTTTGCGTTTGTTGTTGTTGTTGTTCTTGCTGAAACTTTCCTTCTTGCTTTACTCACCACCTTCTTGTTGTCGTTCCTTCTGCAAAATATTCGCATAACAATCCGATTTACGATTCTCAATGCCAGTGTTGTTACGTATTGCATCGGCGGGTATTGTCTCATAGCCATGATCTTTAGCACCATAGCTATTACTGCGTACGCGACCATTGCCGCCGCTGCCAGTGATCACATTAATTTTGTGCGCTTGCATAAGTTCCGCAGCCGCAGAGTCCAATGGACTGACACCCGTCAATAGATGATGATGATCATCATATTTGCGACTCATTATGGGTGAACTATTTTGTGACGACGGCGAATTGCGTGAGAATTTGTTCTTTTTCATCACCTACAATAAAATGAGGAGAGAATATAAATAGAATAATTCATATGTGCTGCGTAAGAGTATAACCGACCTTTGCATACATTCCCTCAATATCTTTGGATGGACTTGAACTTTTATTCTTCTTTTGTGGCGATGTACTTTCAATATTATTTGTTGTATTGTTCATCAGTGCACTAGCGTTTTCCAATATATTACCAATGCCGCCGCCACCACATTCAATCACAGATATAACGGAATTACGACCCGACGTCAAATTACTGCTGCTACTGGATTTAGGTGTCGGCGGCAGCGGTGAATTCGCCTGACGTTTCTCCGGCTTGGGAGAACCCAAATTACCCATGGATGAGCTGTTGTTCGATGATGAGGAGGCTTGTCGCGAATGCATATGCGCACGTAAACTATCAACAGGTGGTGGTATTGGTGTATTGGCATGCTCCGATGAGGATCTGTTACTTTGGTTATGGGATTGTTGCTGATGCGATTGTTTTGCTGCATTGTTAGTTGCACTTTGTTCCAGCTGCTGCAGCTGTAATGCATTATTTGCATTGACATGCGAATGCGACAAATTATTAATTTCCACGGAGACTACAATCGAATTGGGTTGCATCGGTTGTATTTGTGCATATGTTTCCGAGCCACTGGTATAAATGTCTGCAGCCGTATTAATATTATTGCGTCCGGTGGGATCCTCTATTGCTGCATACGTTTCATCTGAGTCATCCGATACGGTTGCGTAATGCGAATCATTAACATCACGTGCTAGTTGTGCTGCTCGATGAGCGGGCTTTAATGGCTGTTGTGCCAATATATTGGCCAATGGTTCTCGTACACTAATGCTGGTATAACCTTCTGGGGAAAAAGCAAAAGCAAATTTAATAAATCACATACAAAATATAGGCGGCTGAATTGCATATTTACTTGACGAATCTTGTGAATCGCCACTAAAATGTTGATTTGCAATCGGTGGTGTCATGTACGGTAGATCTTGACTGGCAGATATCATACCGGCTATAGCAGATGCTGCTGGTATCTCCACCGGTTGTGGCATATTGTCAGCATGAAGCTGCGATGCGTTACTGTGATGTGAGCTACGATTTAAGGAATCATTGGTATGTGTTAGTTGGCCGGCAGCATTTGTATCCGAAGCAGATGCTGATATAACAGCAACTGCAGCTGCCGATGCGGCTGATGCGTTCGAGGTGTTTGGAGCATTTAATTGCGCATAAGGATGTTCAGTTGTGCGTACCTGAAACAATAACATTTAATATATTTCGAATTGACAGCTTTTGCTCATTTCATGTGCACATACTTTTGCATAATCATGTGGTAAATTCTTCACGCGAGAATATGGTGAACTGACATCATCTGCTTGACTTATTGAACTATGTTGTGAGACACTCGTTTGCTTTTTCAAACTGGGCATGGCTGAAATTATTTGTGAGTGAGTTTGGTATATCATTTTCATATGTCTCTGACTTACGGCTTTTATCTTGCTTATTTTGTTCATCGATGAGACGTTTATCAGCAACCGTTTCATAGAGTTCTGAACCATTATCACCACCATTTAAATCCGACACTGGTATATCAGGTAGACTACGATGTGCAGCGACACTGGCACTACAAAGAAACAAAAATCAAGGCACAAATTATTGAGGGGAAAAAAACAAATAGTAAAACAAAATATTTACCGTTTCTCTGAATCAGTATTTGAAACTGTTGATGCATTGAGATCTGCTTGCGATTCGCTATTACCCACCGTTGTAGTCACAATAACTTCATCTGGATTTTTCAGCTTCACCATGCCCTCAAGACCGAGTAGATCATTTCTATAGGGCGATATAAATTTATTAGACATACTACAAACAATTAAATACAAAAAAAAAAACATGCAAATCATTAACAATAAGCACATCTTCTCTATCGTTGGCACTCCTAATTGACCAACATTAAATTTCTAGTTAATAGTCTGACTTTCCCATCTTTTTTTTTTTTGGTTTTCGTTATTAACAGCAGCAGCAACAACAAACTCATAAAAGCAATTAAAGCACTACACACACACACACACACGTATGTAGGTAATTACATATGTACACCAAATACATACAATGTTGCATGCATCCATGCACATTCACTCATTCGCTAAAGAAAGCCACTTACTTTGGAACTTTTTTCTTGCAACACAGACAGGCGGCCAACATAACGATCAATGTTAATGTCACATTAATGGTCATCAACAGTACGTAGTATGTCGGAATGGAATGCTCAACGACCATGCCTTCCTTCTCCTGCTTCTCTCAGCTTTTTTGCGCACGGAATGTATTATTTTCTCCGCCCTTCGATTTTTAGTGACGGCGGCAGCAAGTCTGAATAAGAATCAGAATCTCGGCCACTGATGTTTGAATGCTTTTTTTTTGTTTGTTTGTTTGTCCTACAATAAATTGAACTTATCAGCTATCACTGCTACATGTACATACAAATTTGTACAATCACTTTTTCGTTTCTCTATTCGTTATGCACATATGTATTAAGGGAGTTTATAAATATGTCGTAATAATAATTTATTGATGACGATTTTATAATGAAAATGCATTTTTTCTCCCTCTATGTGTAAGAATAGAGGGTGTTCAAATTCTATTATTAAATTCTATAAAACCAAACATTAATGCAACGACTGTTGTTTCTAATGTTGTCACTTATAATGCAAAACAACACACACCTTTCGCCAATGGCGTTTATGTTTTTTTTTTCGTATTTTGTTTGTCATCTGCAACATAACTTTTACGGAATGTATGAATAAATGTTTTGACAGCAGCAAGAGTGAGTGAGATGAATGTATGGTGTAAATGTCAGAAGTCAAATTTTATTCAAGTTTAGTGCTGCCAGATGCAAAGGTATTTTGAGTGATTTTTGGAACAACATTTCTGAATTTCTATATTGAAGATTGCATATGGGAAAATATTAGTATGCTAAATGAAGATGTATGCTAAACCCATATGATAACAAAAGTTATGCCATGCAAAATAACTTTTTGGCGTAACCTACTTTCATTATGAAAAGTCGATCAGAGCAGCTATGATAGTTGAGAGAATAAAGATAAGAATGAAACTACCATATATGTCCACTTTAATTGCTACATATAAGAATATTTATAATAAAATAAAAAAATAAAAAATAAAATTAAAGTCAACCTTGTTTGAACGTTTACTTATGCTGGTTGGATTGAAGTGAAAAATCAACTGTAATTTCAATGAAAAAAGTCGTGATTGAGCAAGGAATGTGAGTTGAAACTAAATTTTGTGTTGATATGAATCTATTTCCTTATTGATGCATATTTATTAAAATTAAAAAAAATGGAAAAATAAAATTAACATGTGGCACTTATAGGCCCCGAAGGGCTCTTTTGGTTGAGCTTCTTTTCCAGTACTGTTGTACGTTTTAAATTTTGGACAGTATTAGAAGGGAGCTGCATATATTAGCCGGGTTTAAATGTCAAAACCCTTGTGACATCACTTTTCCAGAGCTTTGTCATACAGCTTTTTTAGAAGATTTTTCATGGCAAATTGTTACAGAAGAATTGCCAATTGTCTGCCCACAAGTGGGTACTGTTCGAAAAAAAAATATTTTCGATATTAAAGTTGTGATTCAGCCGGGGATAGAACCCATGACCTACAGTTCAGAAGACCAATGCACTACCCACTGAGAAGCGGCATCCGTACTCAGTGATTTAAATATAGTCATACTTTTTTTCCATACTAAATGTAGTCATACGAAATTTGTATCGAATATCTTATTGCTCGTTGCTCCAATATGTATTGTTATAGCCTAAACAGACGGCATCCTAATTCCGGATTACCGGCGCACTTAATCTGAATAAAATAATAACCTGACAGACGGCAGTATTGCGGATTAACTAAACGGCTTCACCGTTCGTAATTGACAGCTGGATTTATTGGTTCGCCCACGCTTTTCATGTTGAAAACTGTTAACAATTGTTGACAGTTTTTGGTTAGCGAACACATCTAATATTTTGTAAAATGGATGGAGAAAAATACACAATAGACAATTTTCAGCAGTGTTGCCATCGCAACTTGCCCTAATCCTCTTTTATTTTGAGAATTAACTCATAGAGCTTATGCGGATTAGCTGCAGTTAATGCCCGAGTTAATTCGAATTAACTCGGTAATCCGGAATTAGGCTGCCGTCTGTCTAGGCTGTTCGTAGGTCTAGGCGAGTAATCTTACTTTTGTCGGTAATCGGGATGGAGTTTCAGCCAATTAACATTTCATGCACTTTATTTATAATTTTCTACCAGCGTTCGTTAGAAGAATATGAAAATATTGCAGTTGACAAAATTTGCGTAATCGGAATCGATTTAAGTAATTTTAACATTAATTCAAGCAATAACATATTAATTACACACTTCAATCAATTATATTTTAGCATTTGATCAAATTTTATAGTTTTTAAAAATATTTCAGATATGTGTAGTTTGTTGTAAAAGTGGAATAAATCTGGCAGCCCTGTTGAGAATGCGGGTGCCGTTAACATAGTTGCCAGATTATAGCAAATATATCTAATAGCAAAAGTCAATGAATTGCCAACTATTTTTGGAAAATCATTGTAATAATTTAACGTTTATAAGCTATTATGTTGCTAAATAAAAAACGACTCTCGATTTCTAATTTCAACTCAAACTCTCATAATATGAGAGTTACCAAATATTTGAAATTTACAATATGATTGTTTTAAAATAAATTCCACATAAATAATATTTTTTTATCTTGCACAGTTGATGCTTGTACCGAGTTATACATAAACATACATATATATGCACGTATACTAAACAAAAAACGTTTCTAAAATTAGCTCTGAGTGTTTTTGAACTTTGTTAAACATCGAAATAATTTGGATTTGAATACATACATGTGGTAATCGTTTAATTGCTGAGGTTAAATTTTGTGTATTTGGGTGCAGTTCATCCACTGAAGTACAAGTAAATACGATGCCTTCTATCGATAAAGTCTCAACGGAACAACATGAGGGCGATGTTACTTGTATAGCCTATTATAATAATCAAATCTTTAGTGGTGGTGCTGATGGTAAAATCAAAGTTAGTATCGAACAAAACTTGTTAATGTCAAATGAATCGGTTATGATGTTTGTATGTACATATTCATATAGTTAAGCACATATATGTACATAAATCAATAGCGTGTGATGTCGTTGATGTAATTAATTTGATTTTATTTTCTTCCATTTACTTATATTTACTTTTCCTTCGTTGTCTCTAGATTTGGGATAATGATCTCAATCTAATTAAAACTGTTGCTTTGGAGGCGTATATTTATGCTATAGCCATAAATGGTGATGGCAAAGTGTATGCGAGTAGCTGTGATGGTACAGTCAAGTATATGCTACCACCATATGATAATGTACAAGAGCTTTTCCGTTGTGATGATGCTATACAGGCAATGTTTTGTGACGGCCATATACTCTATACTGGCGATGATAAGGGTGTTGTAACAACATGGTATGATGATAAAATGCAATTTAAATATAATCTGGTGGAGGAAGTGAAATCATTGGCAGCTGAGAAAACACTCGTCTATACAGTGCGTGATTTGGATGTTGTCGTTTCGGATTTAATATCAAGTAAATCGGGTAAATACACTAATAAGGCTGTAATGCCGGGTAAATCACCACTAGCACTTGTGGGACCCATTGTCGATGAAAAGCGGACATTTTTATCGTTTGCCGATCGTACTGGCAAAGGCTTAACATTGGTTAAGAATTTACCAACGCTTAAATTTGAGCCGGTATGGTGTTTGCCGGTAAGCTATAATGCGATACTATATTATGAGTACATAATCGTTTATTTACTTATCGCCTCTATTTCATTAGGATTGCCATGAAATGATCGTAAATGCAATATGCGGTGATGACAAGTGCTTATATTCTGGTGGCTATGATAATAAAGTTAAAGGTTGGACCAATTTAGCGGAGGCAAAACCAAAGGCATTGGGCGAAGTTGATGTTGGCTGTTGTGTTAACTACTTATGCTGTGGTGCTAATAATCATATTTACATTGCTGCCAGTGATGGTCTTATAAGACGTTCGAAATTTATTTAAAGGAGAATTATTATACTTACTTAAGGAAACTCAGTTTTAAAATGAAAACATTTTCATTTAAATAATTAATTTTTATTCTTCCATATCGTACATATAACTATTGTTGTTCTTTGTTGACTATTCCCAAATGAAATCAAATAAAGTAAATCAAATAATTTAATATTAACATTAACAATACTGTCCAAATTTAACATGCACAACAATAATTGGAAGAGAAGCTCGTTCAAAGCTCTATGTTTGTTGTAAATTATATTATTTATTTATAATCACATGGAAATGATAAATTATGGTTGTAAAAAAATTGATCTAAACGCATTTTTATGTATACAAAAAAAAAAAAATAAATAAATAAATAAATTAAATAAAAAAAAAAAAAAATTTCCAATATAAACGTTTTTTCTCTCTTTACTTTGTATCTATTGTGGTTTTGGTTTTGCCATGTATGAGCAACTATTTATATTTATTATTGTTGTGTGGTGTTGTTGTAAGCATACATACATTTGTCGACGATTGTCATGCGGCATTTAACATGATTTCAATTAATTTGTTTTTTCTGTAATTTTTTTTTTCTCAAATTGTAAATTTACTTTTATTTGTCCATATTTTCTGTTTTGTTTATTTTCGTCGTATTGTTTACGACTACAATTTTTTTTCCTATACAACATTTTAATTGATTAACTAACACAATTATACATACAATTACTATTAGTAGTTATTTGAAATATCTTATTTTTTTCCTTATTTATAATTTTAATATTATTCTACTCAAATATGTATGTGTTTTATTTGTGTTGTTTTTGGTACTTTGCAAATATAGCTAGTATACATATTTTACTCTAGTTATATTTATTTAATCCATTATCCAAATTAGTTAGTACCCTTTTTAATTAACACACATTTATATTTATATATATATATATATATATATATATATATATATATATATATATATATATATATATATATATATATATGTATATAATGATATTTATATATTCTATATATTGTTATATAAGACTACTTAAATGTACATACACATAGACAAATAACTAGTTGTCGTTACACATAAGTATTTATATGTAAATGATTCACATTGTGTTTGTTTGTCCAATATCGAATGAAAAACATAGACCCCCATAATACGGTTTTGCCTTTCTTCTGACCATTTTTGTTTAATAAAGTTTACTATTTAACATTTCACATTTTGTTTTGCTATCTGCATTCAGAGATGCAGAGTTGTGGTCATGTGGGACTTTTGTAACCTCAAATATGTACAAATATCAACTTACAGATTAAGAGGTTTTTGAGACAAACTTTCTTCTATAGGTCCTTCTATGAAAAGTTGAACACTCTTTGATTTTACATGATCCCCTTCCATACATGTTGAACGTAACTTTATTCAGCAAGAATGGTCAGCACAATATTATTTTGGTTACTTTGTTACAAATACACTGTTAGACTTTGTATACTGATTACTGATAATCCGATGTAGTTAATTTTTGTATGTGAATATGTTTAATTTTTATTGAGTTTATTGAGTGATGTTTTTAATGCGTATAGTTTATAGAAAACAAGTAAAATATTTTAATTAAAAAACCTAAATGTTTTTAGCTTATAATGATCAAAATATGTTTAAGAAAAAAATTAATTAAAAACCATTTTTTAAAATTGAAAAGTACAAAATCGAAACAATTAAAATTTGTATCACATTCTTCCATATTTCAATTTCTTTTTCATCATGTCTTATGTGTATGAACAAATACGAGTATAAAAAGCGTTTTTATGAAAAATGTCTCAGTTGAAATGACTGGCTACTTTTTGGATGGATCTAATCAACATCATTAAATTTCTATGGATTCAGTGAGAAAAAAGAAATGAAAATTACACTCTCATTATTACTTTTACTATATAGACATCTCGTTCATTCATGACAGATAATACGACAAACTATTGTTTACACATTATTTATAAAGTTAGCAATAACGTAGAATGTATAAATAGGGAATTAAATGGGATTTTGTGTTTAAAAAATATCACAAAATATGATAACGGCTTATAAGGTCACAATAATTGAATCTACAAAAGTCGAAGTTGAAAAATTTGCAATTATCTGGGTGATGCTGTCATATCTAAAGTGATACGTAAAGTAAATGTAAGGTGTAGTAAAAAGAAATCCATTATTTTTCCAATATATGGCTTTACTAATCTATATCTCGCGTTGTATATGTTGGGTTACGCTAGATGGCGTTCAATCAATCAAAAGAGAGCATGATGCTGGAACAAGGACATAATCCTTGTTCATCAAGTGGACCACGCGAAACCAGACGAGGGTCTGTTAGAGGATATGAACCATATAGCTGATACCTCTGGGGGTCAACGACAAGTGTTATGGGCACTGCGACCAAACGAGATCTTTTGTACCCAAGCCCGTTTACGACATTAGAATCTCCTTTACCTTTTTAATGAAGGTTAGAATTGATCTTGTCGAACTTTTGATGATTGAATCTACTGATGATTTGATGATTGTCCGCCACTTCATTGGCCTCAATTCCTTTGTGCCCCGGCACCCAACATAATGTGACTTTGTTTCGCATAGAGAGTTTTTGTAGGATAAGGAAGTATTCGGTGACTAGTTTTGATGAGAACTCCCATGAGGAGAGAGATTTGATGGCAGCTTGGTTGTCTGAGCAAATAAGAATGCGCGCTCCTTTGAGCCCTTTGGCATGTATATGACGTGCACAAAGTTCTATGGCATGTATTTCTGTTTGGAAGACAGTTGGCCACGAGCCCATTGCGACAGATATGCGGGTATTAGGACTGTGACGTAGATAGGATAGATAGAATTTCGTACTAAATAAACTTTTCATGCAGTTTTGTGATTGTTTGACTCTGTATTGTTTGAGCATGCGACAAAGATGGACACTTCGATAAAGGCGAAAACGCAAGACAGACGGCTGAAAATATGAAAAGTGTTTATGGTCCTGATACTGTAACAGGTTACGGTAATTTTGATGTCAAAGATGCACCACGCTCTGAAAGGCCAATTGTCGAAAATATCGATAAAATAATGGAAATCGTCGAGTCTGACCGTCATGTAAGCACTGTTTCTATTGCCTAGGAGCTAAACATTGCACAAAAAACCGGAACCATTTAAATAAGGCTGGATAGAAAAAGAAGCTCGATGTATGGGTGCCTGACGAGTTAACGCAAAAAAACCTCATGGACCGAATTTCCATCTGCGAATCGCTGCTGAATCGCAACAAAATCGATCCATTTTTGAAGCGGATGGTTACTGGTGATGAAAAGTGGGTCACTTACGACAACGTCAAGCGAAAACGGTCGTGGTCGAATCATGGTGAGCCGGCGCAAACGGTGGCCAAGCCAGGATTGACGGTCATGAAGGTTTTGCTATGTGTTTGGTGGGATTAGCAGGGAATCATCTACTATGAGCTGCTCTCCTACTGTCAAACTCTTAATTCCGATCTGTACTGTCAACAATGAAGGAAGCAATTGCCCAGAAGAGGGCAGTTTTGGCCAATAGGAGAATTGTGTTTCATCAGGACAACGCCAGACCACACACATAGTGACATAGACCACACAGATAGTGACTCGCCAGAAGCTCCGGGAGTTTGGTTGCGAAGTTCTTATGCATCCAACTTATAGTCCTGAGTCCTCTGGCACCAAGTGATTAGATAGTAATGTAATGATAGTAAGTTCCTGTCTATGGCGAATGATTTTGCTGGTGAAAAATTCACCTCAAGAGAAGCTTGTGAAAATCGATTGTCACAGTTTTTTACCAATAGGGACGAAGGACATCTATGAGAGTGGCATTATGAAATTACCTTCAAAATGGCAACAGGTTATCGAACAAAACGGTGCATATTTGACCTTCAACCTTCAATTTAATGCAAAAATAATGTATTTCTTTTTACTAGACCTGATATAAATATTTCATAAAAACAAACAAAAATTGTAAAATTTTCAACACATTATAACAGCGTTTTGTAAATTATCGTTTGACGTGATGATATGTAAAATATTGTTTTATATGAAAACTCATAATATGTGTTGTCAAATATGTATTGTCAATAAATTTGATGTATGTTATATAGGTATATAAAATAATTAAGATGGCAAGCTTTTCAAACATTTAATATCATCATGATAATTGTAATGAATTTATATTCTGGATGTGTGCGTAATTATCTCTATTTTATTTAATACGTATACGTTGCTTATTTTCTTCTGTTTGATGTCATAGTAGTCATCTATTTTTATTGCTCTAGAGCTCAATTAATATGTATGTGATTCACACAGTAGGTCATAATATGTCATATTGTCATAATGTTAGTACAATACAACTCTGTATTCCATATTTTTGCTTTATTGAATTGTTGTATGTCGAAATGACATATACAAAATTCTGAGTGTACTCTCTAATTTGTGTCCTAATTTCGTTCGATTTGTTGTTATGACATATGACTTTATGAGACCTTATGAAACATTATAATAGTATGCATTGAAATGTAACACCCTGCTGCTGTTTTAATTTAGTTTCCATTATTATTTGATCCTAATTTATTTAATCCTTATTTTTTTTTTTTTTAACGACTCGTATAAAATATTACACATTTATACAGCACAAATATGTAATGGCATTCATTTAAAAATAAATTAAATTACTTTTATATATATAAATTTCTAATAATAGACATATATTATTATAACATAGTATGTATTTATCTACTTATGATTATAATAAATTCAGAAATTTTTTAAATCATTCCCTCTAAACGTTATTTGTATTGTATTGCTTTTGCTAAACTTTTAATTAATATAATTAAATTAGTTGATTTTTTTTAGTTGTCAATAATAAATAAGAAATCATAATTACATAGAGAGTATCACATAAAATCTTTTTTCAATAATCAACTCCGAATTAATTGGTAGTATTTAAATACTACAACATAATAGTTTTAGTGAAAACTCAAGTTTTTACTATAGATCTACTGTTTTTGCGTTTTGTTGTTTGTTTTGGTTTTACCTTACCTTAATACATTTGCTACACATAATACGCATTGTAGGAATTCCTTTTTTGCATACATGGCAGCACACATTCCAATGTATTGCGGAATGCTTCACGAAAGTCACGATTAAAATATGCATATATTAATGGATTTAATGTTGAATTAAAATAGCCGATCCAGAAAAGCACCACAACAATAATATCTGGACATGGACATGCTGCACCGCAAAGTGTAGTTATAACATACCTGTGCGTGTGATTATGGAAACAAGAGAAAATAAGAGAAACAGAAATGTGGAAAAAAATAATTTAATTATTATTTAATAAATAATTAATTACAATTGTTTAAAAATTTGATATTTTTATGTATTTTGACAGCTTTGCTTAGTTTGTGTATTTTTTACAGTGTTGTAATTTCGAATTGAAATTGCCCAAATAAATCTTAAGGTTCACGATAATTGCTAATATCCTTCAGAGTTGAATTAAACAATTAAATCTTTACATTTAAATATTTTTCTTTCATTCATTTATAGTTGATCGTTTTTAATTACTTACCAGAGAAAGAATGGTAACCAGCAGAGTAGGAATACGCCCATTATAATACCCAAAGTGCGTGCAGCTTTATGTTCAGCCTTCCAACCTTTTGTTGGTCTTACAGAACCGCCTGAAATACATATAAATTTTGTTGTTTTTGTTTGTCTTGGTATTGTAAATAGATTTAACGACATCACTTTTAGCTTTACAAAATGTAAATGTATTGTCATCACAAGGATGTAGTCAGAAAGCAGCATTAATAAGTAGTTGAATGTGATAGACAACTTGACAACAATTTTCTAACTACATTCTTATGTGTAAATAGGTATATGAGTATGATACAATTTGATGTTTGCATAAATTTCAATTTCAATTTTTAAATAATAAACTAAATAATTATACTAGAGCTAGACTTTCAGAGTGAAGAAAGAAAAGAGCAACAAAAAAAGATGTGTATTTATGATGACAGAAATAAGAATAAAAAGCAAAAACGTGAATGACTATTATTTGAAAAAGGGCATTCATTAGAAATGAGCATTTAATTGTAATCCAAAGAAAAAAAGCAGCAGCAGCAGCATTCATTAATAAATCATTTTCAGCGTACTCCATTCAAACACACATACACGTCCAAAAACATACAGACGCATGTAAGTGTCAATGTAAGTGTATGCTATGTATAAGTATAATGTGGGTATTGGTGTGGTTGCGTCGTATATTTGAAATAGGATATTCAAATAAAGATGTGTAATTATGTATGTGTTTGTGAGAAAGGTAGACATTTGCTTAATGACCTTTATTTTCATTTTGCGGATAAAGTATATAAATCTAAAAACGTTTTGCATTGAAAATTTGAATTAACAAATAAATTCGACCTTGAAAATTAAGCAAGTAAAATACATAGTTATAGTATCTACATATTTGAAACTGTTTTCTTTTTTTTTGCAAAAGTCTCCGTAAGAGAAAATGAGTCGAGTTCACTGGTAAAACTGTCCCAATTTAATTTATGGTATAATTTATGTAAAATTATTGTATTCATCTTTTTATATTGCATAAAGATTTTATTCATACAATAAATTTTAGTAAATTTTCACACTCGTATCACAGTGACTGCGGTGTTACTTAAAAATTAGTTAAAGAAAATTAAAGAAATTAGTTAAAGAAAATATTTGAGTACTTTTGATAGTGAAAGCTTGCCAATAAAAGGTCATTGGAAAAACGTTATGACCATGGAGAGAAAAATAATTAGCTAATATAAAGGGGTCACTTCCAATACAGTGAAAATTTAAATCTAAAAAAAAAAAATAGATTTCTACTTCTTGAGCTCTATTAAACTGATTCTTTGTCGATCTTCAGTTGATTTATCGTTCATTTTGTATGGAAGGTTCATTAATAGGTGGATATAGAGGGTAAGTTTGTTCAAGAAAAATGTTTGGAATGCAAAATTTAAGGGGGTACGCCTTACATCTGGCAACACTAATGTGAATAGCTAAAATCTGGCAACACCATAACAAAGTTTGACATTTTTTAGCAGAAACATGTTGCGTTTATAAATTAACGACTTGACTTTACTTTAATAATAATTCATTTATTTCATTCTATATATATTTATACTTATATATGAATGTATATAAATATGTATATTTAAATATAAACGCAGAATTATGTGAAGGTCTTTCTTAGTCCGAAGTTAACAAACAACTAACTTTGCATGTAGCGATCAAAAAATATCAACTTAAAAATAACTGTAGAATCGGATGTTCTGAGGTATTTACTTAAACATATCTACTGTACTTTTCACAGGTATATTTAGTACATACATTTTTTCATATATTATTATAATAAGCATGTCATCTCGAACGACCGTTAACAATAGTATATAAAGAAAGAGAAATAAGAGAGTATAAGCTCAAGTAAGAGAGTGCAATAAGTATATAAGAAATATGCAGTGGTGGGAAACACTAAAGCAACAATTGTTATTAATTATTACTGTTCACATCAACAGTGACTCTAATATCGAACATTCTCCCCCTTCAATGAGGGCAACGGACCTCATTAAATTTGTACCGAATTCAGGCATGTTGAAAATCGCCAGCCACTTCTCTAATGGGTAGAGGACATAATTTGGCCACAGGTCGTTTTATTACACCGTTCTGCGTCTTCAAAGTGACGACCCTAGTCAATCCGTCTACTCCTGGATGTACTTCAATAATCCGCCCTAGTGACCATTGATTTGGAGGAAAACGTTCATCTTTGACAATAACTACTTCGTTAATTTTTGCGTTGGGGGTCGCAGATAACCATTTAGGCCTTTGCTGCAATCGTGAAAGATATTCGCTGCTCCATTTGCGCCAGAATTGTTGTACGATATATTGGCAACTGCGCCAACGATCCACCAAATTAATTTTCGATATGTCAGGTACAGGTCGTGCTAGTAACGCGTCACCTGTCAAAAAATGTCCAGGAGTTAATACCAATAAGTCGTCTGGATCATCTGACATTGGACACAGCGGGCGGGAGTTAAGGCATGACTCGATTTGTGCCAACACCGTAGCGATTTCTTCAAACGTAAGCACTCTGTCACCAATGGTTCTTCTGAGATGAAATTTCATCGATTTAACTCCCGCTTCCCATAAGCCGCCGAAATGTGGCGCTGACGGGGGAATGAAATGCCAAGTTATTTCATGTTGCATCAATGTTGGCGCGATTTTTGTCTCAATATATTTTTTGTAGGCACGTTTATCACATTGTAGTTTGGTATTTGCGCCCACGAAGTTAGTGCCACAATCACTATAGATGTCGCGACAAAGACCTCGCCTACCTATGAAGCGGTGAAGTGATCCGATAAAGGCGTCAGCTGTCAAGTCTCCAACCGGCTCCAGATGTATAGCCTTTGTTGCCAAACACACGAAGACTGCTATATAGCCCTTCATAGCTGTACGTCCGCGTCCTTTAGATGGTGAAATATTTATTGGACCGGCATAGTCTACACCGATTGTCACAAATGGTTTTGCTGGCCTTACCCGTACAGCGGGCAGATTTCCCATCTTCTGTTCAAAACTCTTAGGTTTCAACCTATAACATTTCATGCAGTGATGAATGACTGTTCGTACTCTTTGACGCCCTTTTACAATCCAAAAAGTTTTACGAATATAATTTAACGTAAGAGAAATTCCTCCATGTAGGGTCGTTAGATGACTATGGTTTATCACCAAATCGGTGAAATGACCTTTAGACGGTAGAAGGTATGGATGACGTTCATTTGATGATAGCAGAGCGTTGTAAAGTCGACCACCAAGTCGGAGAACTTGTTCCTTTTCATCAAAGAATGGGCTCAACGACAATAAAATGCTCTCCTTCGGTAATAATTTCCCTGTGGATAAGGCCTTGAAGTCAGATGCAAAGCCTTCTCTTTGAACGATGCGTATGATACATAATAAACTTTCACGTAGCTGGGAAACTGTGGGAGGGGTGTAGTTACGCCTTGAAGCAATTACCCGACAGTTTTGTAAAAATCGCCGACAGTAAGCAAATACGCGTACCATTCGTGTATACGATGAGAAGCGCTCCACAATCTTAAATTCCTCTGTTGGAGCGGCAGCAATAGAATGACATCGAATAGACTTCATTTCATCTTTGATTATCGATTCCAAATTGCTGTTGTCATTCTCAATGTATTCAGGCCACTTTTCTTCTTCTTCGCTTAGCCATTTTGGCCCATGCCACCATAAGCTACATGATAAGAACTCATTGGGTTTGAGTCCACGACTTGGATGATCAGCTGGATTATGCTCAGAAGCTACGTGACGCCATTGGCTAATCTCCGACACACGAAGTATTTGATCGACTCTATTACCGACAAACACCTTCCACTTGCTCGCTCCTCCTCGGATCCAGCTTAGCACTATGGTGGAGTCGGTCCAAAATACTGTCTTCTGGAATTGAACATATGAGTGACAATTTTGTTCTAAATACCTGAACATTTTAACGGCTAACACGGCAGCACATAATTCCGCTCTTGGGATTGTTAGTTGTGGTTTCAAAGGTAATACCTTGCACCTTGCTAACAATAGCCAAGTTTCGTAATAGGTTTCGTTTCGCTGTCCCCGCAGATAGGCGACTGCCCCATAAGCTGATGATGATGCGTCGCAAAAGATGTGTAGTTGAGTTTTGGGTAACGTACCACACATGATAAAACGTGGAATTCGCACATCTGCTATTTGATGTAGATCCTTAACAAAATCTTTCCAAGTACGTGCCAGCTGAGTTGGGAGAGGTTGGTCCCAGCCTATGCCTACTTGCCATAAACGTTGCATAAGAATCTTTGCGGATACAAGGACTGGAGCTAAACAGCCCATTGGATCGAAAAGTCGAGCAATGGTCGACAGCACCTTTCTCTTTGTTGGGTAGCCTTCAGGTGGTTCGAAATTGATTTGAAATCGAAACTCATCGTCGACTGGATTCCAATATAGCCCCAAGGCCTTAATAATTTTTTCCGATGTTAGTGGTGACAAGTCCTTAATTTCGCGGTGCTCCACGGGTATGTTTGCCAGTAGCTCCGAGCAGTTGCTGGCCCATTTACGTAATTGAAAGGTTCCACTATTTAACATACCGATTACCTGCCTTTGTATCTCTGCTGCTTCTTCTATTGAATCTGCACCGGACAATATGTCGTCGACATACATTTGTTGTTTAATCACATTCACAGCCAATGGGTAAATCTCCGCCTCGTCGCATGCTAATTGCTGCATTGTTCGAAGTGCAGTAAAAGGTGCTGAGCTTGTTCCGAACATGACCGTCGTGCACATATAATGTTCCAATTGACTATTTTGCTCGTTGTACCACAAAATACGTTGAAAATTTGCATCTTCTTGTGAGACATCGATACATCTATACATTTTCTCCACGTCTGTCAAGAACACGTACTTAAGTACTCGCCAATTGATTAGTATTGCCGTCAAGTCTGTATGCAATTTAGGACCGACAGCCAGTACATCATTTAAAGATTTTCCATTGCTTGTCCGCATAGATCCATCAAATACCACACGTACTTTTGTGGTAGACGATGATTCCTTCACCACAGGATGATGCGGAAGATAACAGTGTGGCACACCCATCCATTCATTGTTTGACAGAGTGCTGGTTTGTTTTCTCATTTGACCCAATTCCAGATATTCGCAAATCGTGTGATTATAAACAGATTTCAGGTCAGGATTTTGTGATAAACGCCGTTGTAAATGATTTAGCCTTTTTAGTGCAGGTTCGTACGATGACCCAATAACCAGCCTGGAATCTACATGTGATAATAATGGCAGCCTTACAAGATATTTGCCAGTATCCAAACGACGATGCGAGGATTTGAAGAATTCTTCACACCATTTCTCTGACTCCGACAGGATAGGTGCCGAATTGGTTATGTCTTCGAATTCCCAATATTTTTTCAGCAGAGACTCCAGCTCATCTAATGTGTCGTGAGCAGCCACAGTAATGTTTTGCGCTAATTTCGAGTTGCTACCTTCACCTACCTTTCCCGAGATAATGTATCCCAACGCGGTATTTTGGGCCATAGGAGAACCCTTCGGACCACGACGAACATCATCTAGCATTAGTTCATCATAAATATCACTGCCGAGTAATACATCAACCGCTTGAGGAATGTGATAGGAGGGATCTGCCATGTGTAAACCCTGGATATGCTCCCAATGATTGGTCATTATACGTCTTTCAGGCATTCTGGATCCAACTTTAGGTATCACATAAGCATTGACTTGAAAGAGGTTGTCCGAGTTATGTTTAGATTTGAATTTCAATGTGACAAACGACGAAGCTTCAGTGATTTTCATGTTCGCTAACCCGTTAATACGGACATGAGTCCTCTCTCGTTTTAGCCGCAGTAATTGTACTGCCCTGTCTGTTATGAACGACGCTTGCGAACCTTGATCGAGAAACGCTCTAAAATCTAATACAGCACCATCCCTCGCTTGAGCGCTAACGATAGCCGTGGGGAGTAACACTTCACAATTCGACGAATATGAGCTTACAGTTGATTTCTCGGTAACATCAGATGAAACATTAGATATTGATAGTTGGTTGTTTTCACACCGCATAGGTATGTTATTAGTCGCGCTCACAGCCTGATCCACATGGAGGAGCGTATGATGGTGTCCACGGCAATGATTGCACAGGTGTCGGCTAGGACATTTCAAAACGACATGGTTGAATCCCAAACAATTAAAACATAGCTTGTGTTTCTTTACTGCCGCCTTACGGTCATATACATTCATGTTGAGAAATGTTGAACAGTCTCGTAGTGAATGATTTCTTTTGTTGCATATAACGCACACGGACTGAGCGCCTGTGCCCAATGAAGTTTTAACATCCTTTCTTGTTCTTGTAGATGAGTCACGGCTCAGGTTCATCCGCTGATGAGATGCTGATGCAATGTTGGTAGCGGCCGTGATCATTGTCCTATATTGTGCATCTAAATATGTACAAAATTGCTCAAAGGTGGGAATGTTCTGCGTAGTAACCAGGGACTTTTCCCATTCAAGCCGTGTGTTGCTCGGTAATTTGCGAGCCATCAAATAAACCAGAATTTGATTCTCTTTAAGGTCTACTCCAAGACGATCAATTGAATTCACACATGAACGACAAGTTTGTATAAACTGTTTGAGCGCACCAGGGTCGTCATGTGGTACGGTGGACTGTTGTTCAAACACGTCCATGTAGTGTACGAATAACACTCGTTTATTATCATAAATGTTAATGAGCATTTGCCAGGCGACTGGATAATTCGCTTCTGTAAGCGACAAATGCTGGATGTCTCGAGCTGCTTCTTCGCACAAGGAATCTTTCAGGTAATAAAAGCGATAAAGATTACTGAAGCGAGGACAGTTATGTACTCGTTCCTCGAAAATTTCTTTAAATGCTGGCCAGTCGGTGAACTTGCCGCTGAACGTTGGTAGTTTAACCGTTGGTAACTTTAGATCTTCGCTGGTTCGTTCGAACAATGAGTTATCATTGTGACTCTCCTCTGTAATTGCCAGTGGCGCTGAAGCTGGTGTAGGTGTAGGCAGATCGCTACGCAACAGCGATATCAGATCGATGTAGGTCTCTTCAAACTTTTCGCCCGTCTCACGAGTTACATAACCTACCTTTACTTCCTCAACGTCACTGGACCGCATTAAGGCTCTATGATTTTGCCGAAATTCAAGATGTAATTGAGCGACTGATTCTAATCGCGTCCGTAAATACATCTCAGTTTTTCTCGCTGTGCTATCCTTCTTGAAGTTTCGCAGGATCTTTTCAATATTTTTGAGCATCGCATCCTGCTCAAGAATCAATTGTTTCAGCTCAGATGTCATAATACAGTTAAAAAATACTTATGCCAATTTGTTAACGTCGAATACAAAGAAAGATCCTCACAGGAGGCACCAAATGTTGCGTTTATAAATTAACGACTTGACTTTACTTTAATAATAATTCATTTATTTCATTCTATATATATTTATACTTATATATGAATGTATATAAATATGTATATTTAAATATAAACGCAGAATTATGTGAAGGTCTTTCTTAGTCCGAAGTTAACAAACAACTAACTTTGCATGTAGCGATCAAAAAATATCAACTTAAAAATAACTGTAGAATCGGATGTTCTGAGGTATTTACTTAAACATATCTACTGTACTTTTCACAGGTATATTTAGTACATACATTTTTTCATATATTATTATAATAAGCATGTCATCTCGAACGACCGTTAACAATAGTATATAAAGAAAGAGAAATAAGAGAGTATAAGCTCAAGTAAGAGAGTGCAATAAGTATATAAGAAATATGCAGTGGTGGGAAACACTAAAGCAACAATTGTTATTAATTATTACTGTTCACATCAACAGTGACTCTAATATCGAACAAACATCATCATCCTCGTTTTGATGTACAAGTGCTATTTGGTTCGTTTACAGTGAGTCAAGAAAATCAATTTTTCCAAAAAATGAAAATTTTAAGAGAAGGTTTTCGTTGGATAATTTTTGACAAATTTTGACGTGGATTATCTCAACAAGAATTTGTCGATGAACTCAGTTCTTTGTATGGCGATAAAGTACCATCGAAAACCACAGTATATCGCTGGTATTGTGAACTCAATGGTGGTCGTAGTTCGGTCGCCGACGAATTCCGTGAAGGTCGTTCAAAATCGGTTGTTGTGCAAAAAAACATCTATGCAGTGCATGAACTGATAATGCAAGATCGTCATGTGATATATCGTGAGATAGAGGCATCCTTGTACATTAGTTCCACCTCAATACAAAAAAAACTTGCAGTCGTTGGATACCTCATAATTTATCAATACCTAAAAAAAGAGGCTCGCGTCGATTGGCGTAAGGAAATTCTTAAAAAGTTCGATCGTAACAGGCGACGAATAATGGATATATGTAAGAGTGTGAACCGGAAACAAAACAGCAATCGACCGTGTGGGTGTTCCAAGACCACCCAAATCCAACAAAAGCGCATCGAAGTACATGGTCGCCTGTTTCTTCCGGCCGAATGGGTCATGTAGCCATTCTTCCGCTTGAGCAATGTAGGATGGTCAATTCTGAGTGGTACACCACCAATTGTTTGCCGGAAGTCTTCAGAGCAAATCGCAAAACCAACCGCCAAAGACGAATCATTCTCCATCATGACAATGCGAGCTCTCACACATTTTGTTAAACAGGTGAATTTTTGAGCAGTTATTACATCGAATTGATGACTCATCCTCCGTAAAGTCCTGATTTGGCACGTAATGGCTTTTTCTTGTTCCCGAATAGCAAAGGTATAGGTTTACGATCGCCAAAGAAGTAGTTGAAGCGTGACACTTCCAACACTCTTGTGACACTTCCAAAACCATGTTTTGGAAGTGTCACAAGAGGAATGGAAAACCTGCTATGACAAATGGTTTGAGCGAACACAAAAGTGCATTGATCATCATGGTGGATATTTTAAAAAACATTACAGCCGTTTTCATGTTTGATATTATTTGCTATTCTCGAAATATATTTACAATATATTTACAAAAAATGTTTTGGTGAAAAATTAAATGAGGGACGTTCATATATTTCAATCTTCTCTTTATCTTCTGTTTTATAAAAGCATTAATTTTGTAGGAGAGTCACCTTAGGGATAAAGCTATGGTGTAAGTATGTTCCGGAAAAATATTGGATATAAAATATTAATGGGGGTTAGACCCCTGAGTAGCAATGGTGTTATTTGTCGATTTTTATCCTATTTTTTTAAACTTTAACCTCAATGCGATGCCATTTATCCGCCACCATATTTTGGCTCAAGCTGATTTTTAAAGAATCGAACAAGCATATCAAATTATCATTATTAATATGCTCCATATGTTTTTATAAATAAATATGTGACACTTATAGGCCCCGAATGGCCCTTTGGTAGAGCTTCTCTTCAGTACTGTTACGCGTGCTAAATTTAAGACAGTTTTCGAAGGGACCTACTTACATTAGCCAGTTCCTATGGAAGAACCCTGGTCATATTACTTTTTCTGAGGTTTGTTAGAGAGTTCTTTTAGAAACTTTTTCACATCAAATTGTTACCGCTGGTAGAATTGCCAATTGTTTTCCGACAGTTGGACCGAAAAATCGTTTCAGTATTAAAATTGTGTTTCAGGCGGGGAATGAACCTACTACCTAAAGATAAGAACGCCAACGCACTAGCACACTGAGCTACGGCTACCAAATGTTTAGTTTTTTTTTTAAATAAAAGCCTTGCTCAAGATTTGCATTGGCAGCGGTTGAGAAAGAGTACCAAAACATTGAAGAAATTTTACGGGGCTTTAGTGCTACGGGAAACTCGCAACTTCTGCAGAAGTTATGAAGATGAAGAAGAAGATCAATAAATCCGCATAATGTGCATACGTTTGGCCGGTGAGTTAAATTTATATGTATATGAAAGACACTCAGTCATGTTATACTGCGAGAGTCGGGTTGAAAGCGAGAGAGTTAGAGAGAGCAGTTGAGAGAATTACGATATCTAAGAATAAAGAAATAACATTAGCGACATATTTCGATTTGGTTTGAAGGTTAATCATAGCAATGACCTTACAATTTAGAGAGTCAATATTTATGAAGTATGCATGCAAACATGCTTATTTATTTTACCATATATTTTACATTCATTTTACGTTCATCGTAATTTCGAATAAGTATTATATTTTTGTGAAAATTTTAAAATTATATATGGGTGAACGATACAATGAAGTGCATTTAAGGAAAAGGAGTAAAAATAGCATGATGATGGAAATGAATTTATACGAAACACACACATACACATATACATAAATACATATATATGGTAGTCATAACAGCAATACGAAACGATACGATGAGAACGATAATGCAGTAATATGTTACAACAACAATTAGTATGGAGAAAAAAAGTACCAAAATATGGCATAATATAATATAGTAGTTGGCATATAATATTATTAATAGTGAAAAGTAGTAGTAGTAGTAGTAGTAGTGGGATACTAATAAAAAAATATATGGCAGAAGATTACAAAGTAGTATGTAGTAAGAGAATAAGCTAAAAATAGTACGTAGGTGGTAATAGAAAATATATGCAAGTAGTATGAATTCAATTGAACTACATTTATACTAATTTTCTACTTTTGATTGTAGATACTGAAAAGATGTATTAAAAACAACACAACAGAATAAATCGTTAAGACTGATTGGCTATATGATTAACTACTTAATTGATCGATTAATGAAGTACATAAGTGTATAAGCTTTTTTGATGATTGTTGTACAAGTACTTCAAGCTATTCTTATTTATAGTTGTTGTTGTTGTAGTTGTGTTCTTTGAAATACACTGCTTGTTGTTGTTGTTGTTGTTATTGTTGTCGATGTTGTTGCTGTTGTACTTGTGTACACACAAAAAAACAAAACTCACCGGTAGCGCCACACGGACATCTGCGTTGTTGGCGTTGTTTCCGGTATTTACGATGCCAACGGCTTTTATGCCAGAAACGTTTACGCTCGCTACCCGTCAGCGTCGCTGCTGCTGTTACTTCAGTTGTTGTCGTAATCATTGTTGTTTCGTCATCATTGCCGTATTGTTGTTGCAGTTGCAGTTGTGATCTAATTTTCGATACTTTAATTTCAGCACCACATAGACGACATTTTTGCGGCTGCAACATATTGGCAGCACCATATTTGGTTGAATTCGTTGTAAATGTAATCGTTTTACTTTGACTACCGCCATCAGTCTTTTGTTCAATTATTTCGGCCTCTTCTTCATCGACAAATATACAAATGCCGCCACGACGTTTCAGTGACGACTTATTAGAGAAATCTACAACTGGTTCTACTTTAAAATCGAACAATTGGGGTTAGTCGATTGTTTGGTTGATTGATTGATTGATTGATTGATTGATTGGAAGTTCATTGAAGTTCATTGAAGTCATCATTGAATTTAGATGTAGTTGTGGTGGTTGTGGAAGGTCAGTTGATTGAATGGTTGATTGGTTGGTTGGTTGGTTGGTTGGTTGATTAACAACAAATACAGAGAAAATAAGGGCGATTTGATTTACATTATTACGTATTTACATGAGTACATACATAATTACTACCATAATGGATGGGGTGCTACTACTATCTATGGGCAATTGGAGAGGATCAAATTCAAATGGAATTTCTAAAATATGAAACCAAATGGAAAACATATAGGATGATTAAGAAAATATTAATAATATATTAAGGGAAAAAACATTAACATAAGGTATAGAGCTCAAAGAAGAGTAAAAAACATAGAGATAGACAGAGAGAGAGAGAGAGAGAGATAGATAGACAAAGACAAATAGACAGTTTTTTATTAAACAACCATTAAATTTACGCATGCGCATCCATGCAATCAAAATCGATTTTTAATTCAATAAACTGCAGGTTATCGCTTTAAAATTCTCAAAAGATCTCGAAGCTGTGAGGGCACATTTTTATGCGATTTTCTTTTCTTTTTGTACCAAATTGTATGAAATAATTTTAAAAATCGATTGTTGTATTTTGGGTAGAAATTATCAAGGAATTTCTAGTATATTTTGCCCTGCGCCATTTTACCCACTTTTTCGAGAAATGACAAACAGAAATCACAAGATTTGTTTTTTTCAAACGACACCCAACTATCGGTAAGTAATTGATAAGTTTTCTATGAAAAAAAAAAAAACTAAAAAAAAGTGATTTCACAAGGGTTCTGTTATTCGGAATCGGCTGATTTAAGAAGGTCTCTTCTAATGCTGTCCCATCTGAACTCGCTCAATGACACTCAAAGTGGAACACAGCCAAATAGTTCAAACTCGTATTGCTATCATAGGAAAATTAACGCGACAACCCTGGAGGCAGCAGCAGCAGCCACAACATAGCGAGTTAAGCGTCACAAGCAAGCAAATGATTATGCTGGGGATTTGAGTAAAATCCAAAATACCGAGTATGACATCAAAATCGATACCAGCCTACGTCTCATTTGGTGGGAATAAGGAATGTCTTGCCACTGAAGATCTCCAATAGCAGGTACCAACACGAGGCAGGGTACCACTCAAGAAAGCTGAAGCTGGAACGCTGAACACAGATCAATAGCAGCGAAAATATCTCGGAAGAAGAACAGAAGTTGCGGCAACTGTCATCAAACTCAGCTTATTTTCGCAGCTACACACGATAACAGCTGAGTATATTGGCCACCAAGCAAGATATATTTTCGCAGAGACAAGTCACGCGCCTAAAGCTGCAGAAGTTCATATGTACATAGGTACGGACTTGAAAATGACAACCTCCAATGCGTTGTTATGCTTTGGATTAACTAGCATTTCTGCAAATGCGCCGATGCGGGGCTATATTCGAACTCCTAAGCGGAAACTGATCTCTAAGCTGAAGAGCCGCGGTGCGGATATAATGTATATAAACGAATTTCGGGCCACCAAATTGTGCGGGAAACGTCACGCCGAGAACATCACGTCCCGACCTCCACACAGGTACCAATTTTGCTTGAATTGTCGTACTTGTTGGAATCGGGACGACAACGCTGGCGTCAATATTTTAAATCTGGGTGAGTGCCTCATCAGGGGAATCAAAACCCATAAAAATTTCCACCCATAAAAATCACTTTTTGATTTCTCTTTTCAGGATGCGAGGCACTCAAGAAACGTAAACTAAGTGCCACTAAGCGATGTACTGTGGTCACTTGACCTCCTTCATTTATTTGAAGGGGGTTTAAGCTTTATAAGGTTATTCCCTTTTTAGAGTGTTGTACTTTCAACTAGGAATTGAATAGAAGTCTTTTAAATCTGGCAACCCATGTGTTATTTCTAATCAGTGTTGTAGTATTTATTGATTCAGTACATTTCATCTCTGAAACGTTGATATCGCAACAACGTAATTGCCTCTTAAATTTTATAATGACATAATGCACAGAGGAATATTCATTCATCATCGTGCACAACAATTGACCGTCTGTACCTGCTTTCCTAGCATTACGGTCGTGAACATAACCAGATACCTCAAATGTCATTTTAACTTTTGGTTCATTTTTTTTCTATTGTACTAAAACTAAAACGAAACAGATATGCTATTTTAGTACATTTAAATTGTGACTTAAGTTATACGAGAAAAGAAAACGAAAATAAATGACAACAAAAAACCATAAAAATGAAACACTGAAAAATTAAAGACAATGCCCTTTCTATATAATATGCCTTTCAATGATTTCGATATTTGTACGTATGTAGGTACTGTGTGATGGTAAACTACAAATAAATGTTGATACTATTTGACTACATTGAGACATATAATTTATATGTAGAGAAAGAGAGAGAGAGTGAGAGAGACAGAGAGACAGACAAAAGGAGAGACAGCATAGAAATGTGCACACTTACTTGCTGAACTGGCAGATACCCGACCCATTGGTATGTAGCTGCGACTATCGCTATTATCCTGTGAAAAATTGATTACGTTCACGTCGTACGTCACAACGGAGGCTTGCCGCTTGCGTACCGTCTGAATGCCTTCGTACCCACTCAGAAGGCTGTTCCGATGGCGGGGTGCCGAGGTAGTGGTTGTATGCATTGCGCTCTCCGCTTCACTGTCAGTGTGTTTGAATAGTGGCGATGTCAAGTCTTTGTCCTCTCCTGTCAAAGAACCAGCACTGCCACCAGCGCTCTGCAATGACGTGGGTGATAGTGTTGAGTCCAAGATGATTTCCGGTTTTGGTGAAATACTTTGAGATGTCGCTATCGAATGCACGGCCAGAGAGCTGTGTTGATGCGGTAGTGGCGGCACCGGAAGTGTGGTTAGGACATCCAATGAAACGGTCGATGTATCGCTGCCGATAAATTGATTGCTTGCCGACGCATTGGAGTACTGTGGTAATGTGGCTGTTGGCGGTGGTGATAGGAAGTATACATTGATGGGATTCGCATTTGTGGCATAGACCGTGTTGCCCATTCGGGTTGTTGGTAGATTTTGGGCCGAATTGAAATTGGGTGTAGCCGGTGGGGACATGAAAAAGTTGGCGCTATTTTTCGTCACAAGTATTTGATCGCTCAGTGTACTCAAGCGTTGTTTAATGTGCTGCGATGATGCCCGATCATTAGCGTCTGTTGAAGATGTCATGGAGGAGTGCAATTTACGCCGTGAAGAATCGGCGGCGCTGGTATTTTGCTCGGACGCCGGGAAACTTAACGATCGAAACAGCTCCACCAAGTCCGTGGTCGATGTTATCACTATATTATTTCGGCGTTCCTCCGTACCTGAAGTTGCGGTGCGATGTCTTTGTTGCTGCAGTTGTTCGGGCACATTCGGATCGGTAAGTGAGGATGGCGATAGAGATGGCGGTGGTGTTGCTGGTATGCGAGGTGATTCTGTGAAGCAATCATACAAATGTGAAATGTCATCGGGACCGACCTCCTGTATGGTGTTCGAACCAAGATCTATTAATTGTATGAATCCGCCTGGTGGTGGTGATGTCACATCACTACTTTGTTGTCGACCATTGGGTGTATCATCCATTTGATCGTCCAAAACATTGATATCGAGCAATATATCGGGCGTATTGAAACGTGACGACGATGTGGTCTCCTCGCTCAACATGCATGGCATATAAACGAAACCAACATCAGAGTCTGTATCGTCACTGTATTGTCGCGAATGACAATCGAGCTTACGATCACGATTATTAATAGCACCATTATAGCTTTGTGACAGTTTACGATTGCGTGATTTGCGAAAAAGTTGCGTCCGACTGCTGCGAATCTCCTCTGAATTGGCTTGATGTCGTTTCCGTTCGATGGAAAAACATTCGGTGCTCGAACGTTTCGTCTTTGCTAGCAGTGACATTAAATTAAAGCCTTTCTCTTCTTTGGGTGCTGACGTTGCGGCAGTGGTGCTGGTGGTGGTGGTGACGGTATTGGTAGTCGTAGCTTTGCCTTCCCTCAGTGACTCTAAATGCTTTTTCTTCGATCTCGTCTCTCTCATAGTCTTTAGAAATTCCGAATCGCTCAGCGCAAACGGTTTTTTATTGCCACTCTCTCCGCTGCTATGGCTATAATTTTTCCCGTTGCGTAATTTAATGAAATCGCTTTCACTTAATGCAGGATAGTTGGATCCCTTTGCCGTTGACGGCTCTATTTTGTTGAGCTGTTGCTGCAGATCTGCCGCGCCTGATTGTTTTTTAAAATACAAATAATTATCCTCAATTAAACGCTTTAGCTCCTTATTGTCTTCGGCGATAGGCAGAAATGTCATCGGAGCTTGCTGTTGTTTGATCTTTAAATTAAGAATACTATCATAGTAATCGTTTGTGACACTATCATCACTATTGCCAAAGCCGAACACATGAAATTGTTGTGAATCACCAACAGTTTTTGGTTGTTTCTCGCCACTGCCACTATCTGTGGTGGTGGTGGTGGTGGCTGTGATTTTAGTTCGCGTTGCTCGCGGAGAATTAATGGCGGAATTATTTGGCGAAGCGGATGAATTCGGACGAGATGACTTCGTAGCAAGAGGCTTTTGCAGATCACTAAGAATATCGGCCCAAATTTGTGGACTAACTTCTTGGTCTGGGACATCAGTTTGCTGCTGCGGTTGTGGTTGTTGCTGCTGCTGCTGCTGTTGTTGTGTCGCATAATGTAATGCAATCATTGAGGGTGCACTATCTGTATGTGTGACTTTCTCGTAGGCACGCTCCTGTTCGAGATCTCGCAAATCGATGCTGCTGCGACTCAGTCTTCGTGGCGGCGGTGAGGGTACACGCAATTCATCGCATTCGTCCTTTTCATCATCGTCATCGGTTTGCGGGAGTATATCCTGTATGAGGGCACATATTTTTGCCATTTCTGTATTGTGGCAACATCAACTAAAAACTTACCTCCAAATTGCTGATAGCACTATGAGTCTCCTCTCTCGCGAGCGTCATATTTAGATCGCAATCACTTGGATGCAAATAATTTAAGTTAGTCTGATGCTGCGTGTGGCCCATGTGTACGCTGTTGAGTAATATATTTGAACTGGTGCGACTAAGAGCCTTACGTTGACGTACCGCTTCTCTGTAGAAGAGCGGGGAGCAGAAGTATAATCAGTGCAAAAGGCGAAACGAAATCTTTGAATCAATAAATTCGTACTCGCATTCGATAACTTACTTATAAATACGCCAATACATGACCAGCATCACAATGCCTGGTATCCAAAAGCTCACCGAGCTCGATATTAGCACATAGGGTTTGTTCACCACAAAAGAGCACTGATCCGGATGTAATGATATTTCTTGTAGGTGTTCGGCGGTTGTGTACCAACCGAAAAAAATTGGCATAAATGATATGAGTGCAGGCAGTATCCAAACATTGGCCAGCATAAGACCAACTGTTTTTTCTGTCATATTCAATGGATATTCCAATGGACGTACAATGGCATAGTATCTAGAGGAAAGGAAAAAAATACAAAATTTACACAAAAAACGAAAGGAAATACCATCAACAAATGATATTGGCTGGTGAAATGGATAAATATAGATGTGTGTGTGTGTGTCTGTTTGTATTCATATTGTTATATCCTTTGTGCTTTTGTTGATGATGAAGAGTAACATCTGTTAGTTTGTGATGATGCTGCTAACTTCCCAAAAAAAAAAAAAAAATCACAATGGAAAGTTAATTAAAACACAATGGCTATTGCTGCTACATACGAGCTCTGTGTACCTCTTTGTATACATAATAGCCAACTGGTTATAATCCATACATGGTTTAAACATGTTTTAGGTTAAGGTTACAAACAACACACACACACACACACATGTTACAAAAACATTAAAAATAGATATGATGAGTTCGAGAGTACATTAATCTTCTCTTAGGCTACATCATTTGTAACAGTTGTTGTTGTTGTTGTTGTTATTATTATTTTCGATTACTAAGTAATTTATAGCTGCCCTAGATAATGCATAACTAATAGAATTGAAGGATAGATCCTTGTTATTTTTGCTTTGTCCTCATCAGCATATTCAGAATGATTTGTGGATTGCATGTAGGTGAATGTTGTCTGATAAGTTAGTAGATTGGTGAATAAATTTATTTTTATTGCTTCAATTAATATGTCAAGTGCTATTTGCTTTGTTTACAGTGAGTTAAGAAAATCAATTTGGCCAAAAAAATCGAAATTTCAAGAGAAGGTTTTCGTTGGATAAATTTTCACAACTTTCGACGTGGATTATCTCAACAAGAATGTGTCTATGAACTCAGCTCATTGTATGGCGATACAACAACATCAAAAACCACAGTATATGGCTGATATTGTGAAATCAATCGTGGTCGTAGTTTGGTCGCCGACGAATTCCGTGAAGGTCGTCCATAATCGGTTGATGTGCCACTAAATATCGATGCAGTGCATGAACTCATAATGCAAGATCGTCAGTATGACATATCGTGAGATAGAGGCATCCTTGAACATTAGTTCCACTGTAATACATTCGATTTTGCATGAACAGTTACTTGTAAAAAAAAAATTTGCAGTCATTGGATACCCCATTATTTATCAATAGCTCAAGAAAAGGTTGCCGTAGCTCAGTGGTTAGCGTGTTCGCCTTCTGATCTGTAGGTCGTGGTTCAATCCCCGGCTGATGCATAACAAATTTAATATCGATAAGATTTTTCTTTCGAATGGTACCCACCTGTCGGCAAGCAATTGGCAATTCTTCCGACAGTAACAACTTGCCATGAAAAAGCTTCTAAAAGAACTCTGTGACAAAGCTCAGAAAAAGTGATGTCACAAGTGTTCTGCCGTTCGGAATCGGTTAAAATAAGTAGGTCCCTTCTAATACTGTCCAAATTTAAGACGCACAACAGTAATGGAAGAGAAGCTCGGCCAATGTGCCCTTTGGGGCTTTAAGTGCCACATATTTATTTTTATTTTTATTTTTCAAGAAAAGGTTCCCGTCGATTGGTGTAAGGAAATGCTTAAAAAGTTCGACCGTGGTGCTTCAAAAGACGTATATAAAATCGTGACAGGTGACGAACCATGGATATAAGCCTATGAACCGGAAGCAAAACAGAAATCGACCGTGTGGGTGTTCCAAGACAATCCAAATCCAACAAAAGTTGTTCGGGCCCGCAGCACATCGAAGCAAATGGTCGCCTGTTTCTTCCCCCAATGGTTCATGTGACCACCGCTCCGCTTGAGGAACGTAGGACGGTAAATTCTGAGTGGTACATTTGTTAGCCAGAAGTCTTCAGAGAAATTCGCAAAACCAACTGCCAAAGACGAATCGTTCTCCATCATGACAATGCGAGCTCTCACACATCTCGTCAAACAGGTGAATTTTTGAGCCGTACAGAACTGTACAGCTCTGTACAGAACTGATTTGGCATCCAATGACTTCTTCTTGTTCCCGAATATCAAAGGTCAACGATTTACGAGCGCCAAAGAAGTGTCTCAAGAGGAATCGAAAAATTGTTATGACAAATGGTTTGACCGAATGTAAAAGTGCATTGATCATCATGGTGAATATTTTGAAAAGCAATAATGTCGTTTTCATTTAAAAATGTTTATTATTTGCTATTCCCGAAATATAAAAAGCAACCCTCGTACTATAGTATTTAATATTCTAAATAAAATTGCTCAGAATTTAATTTTTTTGCAGAATTGCTTTGTTTGAAATCCATTTGACTGTGTAAAAATCATTAACTTATCAAACAACAATTATTTAAGGAATGTGTATTAGTAAAAACAATAACCTTAATCAAGGATAAGGTATGTAATTAATATTTTTTAATATTTTCCCAAATACTAATGGATACAAGTATGTGTAGAGTATTTTTAATAGCTTCAAGTGGCAAGCAACATTAGTAGTATGAACCTCTTCGCACTTACATTTTATACATTTGTACATATTCTACATGTGTACTTGTAATGTTTTTCCTACACATAATCTGTCTTCATTATTCCATTAAGTTTTTGCTCACCCATTTCATCATCAGAGCATCATTAAAAGTACAACTCTCTTGTTCAGAATGCCTTGTAATGCATCACTTTCAATACTCATGAAGAGTAAATAGCCAAAAGGAACAACAATGTATATACGAACGTATACATATGTATTATACATATACATATACTATATGATATATGTGCGTATTTCATTCGTATTTTTGTGTAGATATTCGTATGTACTCCTAGTGCTGCTGCCACTGTTGCTGTTGATGCTGGTATTTGTGGTATTATGTACTTACCTATCAACCGATATACAGCATAAGTGCAATATGCTCGCTGTGGAAAAATAAACATCCAGACTATTGTAAACATTGCACATGAATGGTCCGAACAACCATTTGCCACCTGATAGTTCAACCGATGCATTAAATGTCATTGCACAAAGTGCAACCAACATATCAGCAAATGCCAATGAGACAACAAAATAATTTGTTATTACTCTATAAGCAGAAAAAAAAATGAGAATTAAAAAAAATAAATAAATAAATAGAAAAATATATAAAGTGAAAGAGAAAGATATATAGAAAGAGACAAATATATGAATAATACAATATTGTATATGTATAATATTTAATCGTAAATAAAAATCTTATTCGCTAGAGTAAGATAGTGTTAGTAGATTGAGTAATTTCCTATATTTCCTTTTAATACTCGTACCTTTTTTTTTCTCTTTGTGAAACAAAATATGATCAAATTGCCATACAACAAAATACAATAGCATAAAAAGCGGAAATTTTCAATAAAATATGATCGAATTTCCGGTAGCATAACCTCACTTCAACTTCATTCTTATAATTTTGCCATATAATACACATACATACATACAAGTACTCGTCGTTACTGTACCATCATGAAACTCTATAATTTTGTAATATCATTCATCATTACTTTATTGCAAATAACAGTTTCATATACAAAAAGGTAAACGTATACATTTTATACTATGAGACTATGATTGTCATCGTCATCATCATCATCATCATAATGTACAGTGTAACGTATATGGTAAAAAATATGAGGAAAATAAGTTCAGGCTCTGTATTTGATTTACTAAAGTATATTTCTCATAAAATCAACGTTTCAATCTAGAGCCCACCCAATGTCGATCCTTGACGTGTTTCCGGAAACACTTCGAACTTGGTTCTGATACCTACTAGGTGACTAATTTTCTTAAATTGTTTGTCTTGCCAGAGAAGCTTCTGTGTAAATTCTTTCCGACTTACTATTTACTATTTTTCATTTAATAAAATTCTTTTAAAATCAATGAATTTCTCCTGAATTTATGGAATTCGTTTTAATTTTTTACATCTTAGGTAGGTTGGTGGCGTAGCTCAGTGGTTACTGCGTTGGCCTTCTGATCTGTAGGTCGTGGGTTCAGTCCCCGGCTGAAGTATAACAAAATTTAATATCGGAAAAGATTTTTCTTTCGAACGGTATCCACCTGCCGGCAAGGATTGGCAATTTTTGCGGCAATAACAATTTGCCAAAAATGTTTCTTAAAAGAGCTCTGTGACAAAACTAAGTTAAGGTCTCAAGGGTTCTGCCGTTCGGCATCGGCTAATATAAGTAGGTCCCTTCTAATGCTGTTTAAATTTAATACGCACAACAGTATTGGAAGAGAAGCTTGGTGGTATCACAATGCGTCTTTCTGGCCTAAGTGTGTCTTCTCAGAGAGAGAGGGCAGTCACATAACCTAACCTAACCTAACATCTTCAAAGCCATTAGCGTTTCATAGGAATTACAAAATAGATTTTTTGAAATTATTATATGTAATAGCAATATTTCTGTAATCCTACATTCCAATTTGATTAATATGGATTTTAGACAAAAATTCTAATTTTGCAGAGTATTCCATTAAGACGTGTGGTACTTTTATATTGAATAAAACACAAACGGTTCGGAATTTCTCCAAATATTTTATGTCGTTCGAAAGGCCACACAATTGGATTATGCGTGGAAAATTATTTAGCGGTTATGTTCACCGCGACTATTCCGTAGATATCTCACTCTTTCGGCCATATTCTTGATGACATTTTGCAGTACGGTCTCCGGAATGTCCCGAATCATCGATGTAATATTGTTTTTCAAGTTTGGAATCACATTCCCATAGACTTTATCCTACGTGTAAACCCACAGAAAAAAGTCTAACGGCATCAAATCGCGTGATGTGGTCGGCCAATTCACATTATCGCGATGAGAAATTACACGGTTCGTGAATTTGAGACGCAAAAAATACAAATTGAGGCAAGTTGAAACCACATATTGTCCAGGTTCTGAGCTTCAACCTCCGGCACAAAATGGTTTTCTAACATAGTGTGGTACCGCTCAGAATTCACATTTTCGGTGTTTCCATTGTCATCTTCAAAAAATTATAGCCCGATGATGCCTCCGACCCATAAACCGCACCAAACAGTGTCTCACGGTGGATACATTGGCTTCTCAACAATGACGTGTGGATTTTCCGAGCCCCAGATATGGCAGTTTTGCTTGTTAACATAGTCACCGAGGTGGAAATGAGCCTCTTCCGGAAAGATGATTTTTTGGAAAAATCATCATCTTCAGCAATTATTTGCAGGGCTCAATCAGCGAATGTACGGTGTAGTGCATGGTTATGAGACAACAGCTGCTGCGTCATTTTAAGTCAAAGCGCAATATTCGATGCATAGAGTTCGCGGAAATGGCCAACATTCCGGGAACTCGACGACACTCTCACTTACGGCAGCAATATTATCAGCAATGCGTGCATTCCTCACTCTGCTTGGCTTCGGAACATCATGCTGCGCACAGTTGTTTCACTAACTCGTTGATTGCGACCACATTTTTGGTGAATCGATCGTAGCGTTTGCACCATGGACTCCAAAATTCGACGATTTCAATGCGTTGTACTACGTGTAGCGATCCATAACTAAAATCCTATACTGTCACGACATGACAATGGCATAAGATATGGCGGGAAAGGGCCGATAATGCAGGGTTTATTCGATAACAAAGTACCACACCTACTATTTAAACACACGAAATAAAAGTACTAAAAATTATTAACAAATTATTTTAGTCATTTCCACTCATCACAGCAGATTTTTTTTTTTGTGGCAAAAAATGCCTAATATTTTATTGAAATATCATAATTTGTTTTTAACATAAAATTTATATTAAAGTTACACTGTGCGTTATATTATTACCACTACCGTTGATTGTTTGGTTGATGGTTGATGGGGTTCGTGGTAATGTCACCTGAAGTATTGTACTAGCTAGCTAGCTAGCTAGCCGAGAAGCATTGTATGTACATTGTTATTATTTTCAATGTGTCTTTTCATTTTCACTATCAATTCGATTTTATGTCAGTCTCGTTTCATTTTGTTCATTTCATAATGTATTTGCTCCCCCTTCCTTTTATACTATTTATTTTCATTTAGAAAGTCAATACATAAATATATAAATATATAATTGTATTAAAGTGGAATATTAAATTTTTTGCTCAAGTATTTGGATATTAGAAAAGTACTAGTTAATAAGGTATAGTATGTATGCAATGCACCTTATGAATATTGAATATTGATAATTCATATTATGAAAGGTCATTATTAAAAGTAATTGGATTATTTTTAAAATTAAATTATTATTGTTATTACTCTATGCTAAGGTAGATCAGATTATAAGAGATGAGCACAAATAAGAAGCTTTGCTTACACGGGGGTTCAATTTGATCCATTAAGATTGTTGAAAATATACAGAAGTAGGGAAGTGCAAAGGAGGAGTTTCAAGATATTTTATTAGCGACAGTTGTTATGAAATGATATTGTTGTGTTATTCGAGATAAAGATTGAACTTAGGCTTTCATATAAGGGTCATTCTTTTTTAAAACGCACAACTTTCAAGATTTGATGCTTCAGATTCGGCCGAAAATTTTTTTTGAAAAATTTTTCAAGTAAAATAAGTTTATACGTCTCGAAACAAATTTTTTAACGAAATACCGTTAGGTCAAAGTTTGCAAAAAATGACAAAGTTTTGTAAATTTCTGTGTTACATAAATATATCGATATCTCGGGTTCTACTAGGGGGATTTAGTTAGTTTTACATCCGTTGGATAGATTCTTTTATATGCTTTAATTTCTTCTCATATTATAATTTTTTACGATTTAAAATAAATGTATAAAAAATTGAATGAAAATTTCAAATGGCTTTTTCATGTCTGTCCTCCAGGATAAATGACCTTTTCGATGAAACCAATGAATGCGCCATACATTTTTATAAACGTTTTGAGGTTAGGTTGGTATGGGAGGTATGCTTTAAAATAAACTGATCACGCCCATTCTTGGGGCGTTCTCGTATAATATTATTATAGATGGAGTTATATTCGCATCGGTACACTTTTTATGGCATTTTTAAAGCGATTTTGAGGTAAGGTTTGTATGTGAGGTATGCTTTAAAATATGCCGATCACTCCTATTTTTGGAGCGTTCACGTTTAATATTAACATAGATATATGGACAAAATTTTGGAGTCATATACTCATCGGTGTACTTTTTATGGCATTTATAAGTCGATTTTGAGGTTAGGTTTGTATGGGAGGTATGCTTTAAAATGAATCGACCACACCCATTTTTGAGGTGTTCACGTTTAATATTAACATAGATATATGGACAAAATTTTGGAGTCATATACTCATCGGTGTACTTTTTATGGCATTTATAAGTCGATTTTGAGGTTAGGTTTGTATGTGAGGTATGCTTTAAAATGCGCCGAACACACCCATTTTTGGTGCGTTCATGTTTAATATTAACATAAACATATGGACAAAAAGATGAAGTCATATACCTATCGGTACACTTTTTATGGCATTTTTAAGGCGATTTTGAGGTTAAGTTTGTATGGGAGGTATGCTTTAAAATAAACCGATTACGGTTATTTTTCATTTTTTTCTTGATTTATGTCCATAAAGTTTACATACGAAAAACTAAAACCCTACGCCAATTCTTTCTAATTTTTTCCAAAAAATATATGGGGCGACAACACCCTGCGATCATTTTATACAGTGAAGCATTGTAGTGGCAAGCGTGAAGAGTGGATTACATCGACTGAAGTAGCTGTCGAAGCTTTGAATGAGCTAATGCAATAGTGCATCGATTGTAGAGGACATTATTATCACCTATTCTTGAAAATTGTTCATGCAACATAGCACATAAATACACCTAGTTCGTACTTAGAATTACAATAATTTCTCTGAAGATATTTTAAATTCTAATGTGTAGATTATATGTATAGTTTTCTTTTTCCTTTACGATTAGCACTGTATTACTTACCGTAATTTACGATTGCGTTGCACTGAGATGATAACTAAAGCATTCCCCAAGACAGCTGCTAATATAATGCATGCAAATATGAATCCTTTTATTATAAGTATTGCATAATTTGCCCAATTATCATTGATATCCGTTGTTGCTTCAGCATCAGTAGATATTGTCTCTTCAGCCATCAGTGTCATGCTGCTATTGATGGTGTCATTGATGATGATGGTGGTGGTGGTGGCGGTGCTATTGTCATCCA
Organism: Megamerina dolium; assembly: GCA_963854835.1. Taxonomy (NCBI): domain Eukaryota; kingdom Metazoa; phylum Arthropoda; class Insecta; order Diptera; family Megamerinidae; genus Megamerina; species Megamerina dolium. The sequence continues at coordinate 11,822,962 of OY978526.1, read as the reverse complement.
ATAAGAATGATGCTAGCGACGATGTATATAACAAAGGTGATGATGATGATGATGATGATGATGATAATAATGATGCTGATGATAACGATGTCGATACCGATGACGATGATGATGATGGTGATGAGTTATTGATGGTTGATGTTGTTGTTATGGTTGCTGTTGCCGCTGCAGCAGATGCAATTGTTGAGAATGTCGTCGCATTGTGAAATGTATTTCGAGTACTATTGGTTATTGCTGCAGTAGCAGTTGCAGTCGCAGTAGCAGTTGGAGTTGCAGTAGCAGTAGCAACAGCCACCGAAGATCCACGTATTTCTCTAACTCTTATGTTACTGTAGCTGTTGTTGCTATCGTTACTGCTTTTGTCGGTGGCATTCGTCTCGGAATTAATTGCTGCTATTGGGTTTGTTGTCTTTGTTGTTGTTGTTGCCACTGCCAATGTTGCCAACGCAGACGTTGTTATATTTAATAATGCTGCGGTGGTTGTCGTTGCTGTTGCTGGCGCACCAGTTACTGCTGCTGCTGCGACCGCTACTGCTACTGTTGCTGCTTGTTGTGAAATCGTAGCAACATTTTGTAATGACAACATGTTGCGGCACATTGTCATACGTTCGAATGGTGGTGGAAATTGTTAAAATTACGTCTATTATGATTTGGTAATAAAATTAATTGATATTTGCGGTTGATGCGATGATATTGTTGATGATTAGTAAATACACTTATTGCTTGAAGTTTTGTTGTTGTTGAAATTTGTGTTTGTATGACTTCTGCTGCTACTGCTGTCCTTATTATTAATATAGCACCTAGCAGTTTGAATAGCACGATTGTCGTTGTTGGTATTGTTAGTGAATTTTGTTGCTGGACATCATAGTATGCTTTAAGCGTCATCAGCATTTTTTACATTTTCTCTGGCGGCATTTGATATTTTACAATTTTCATGTAGTCTTGTTGTAAATTGAAAATTTTTAATTATAGCTAATTATCAATTTTAATAATTGTACGTGTAATTCGTAGCGTATTATCACTGTCATCATCTTGATTATCATCGTCATCAATGTCAATATCAACTTTTAGCCATGCAGAACATTATTATCATCATCATCATTATCATCATCATCATCGTCATCATCATCAGAAATTTCATTGTCATTGTCAAAATAATCATCATTGAGATATCAACGCGAGCATAGCATATAATTAATTATTTAGGAGCAATCATATAATCAAAATCATATACCCATATCATTCAATCCCTTTTGATGATGATTATTGATGTTTGAGCGTTTGTTTGCTATTTTACCGTTTTGTGTGTTTTTTGTTTTTGGCGATTAACCCACCGTTTTCGAGCTCGTTACGTTGCGATTTAACTAATTCGTTGTTGTTCGTGTTGTTGTTGTTGTTGTTGTTGTTGTTGTTGTAGTTTCTCTTGTTAATATTTTCTGATGAAATTATGCCGTTTCCTTTCAACATATTGTCGCCGCCATTTTGTTTGTCTACTCTGGGTTGGATGCCACAGTCATTTTTATTTTAATTAAATTCAATCAACTGCTCGTCCATAAAAAGGAATAAATAAAAAAGAGGAAATTAAATATTTCTCATGTTGTTGCTGCTGCTGTTGTTGTATAGTTGTTTGTTTGTTTTCACACTAGCTGAAAAATAAAGATAAGATGGAAAGAGAAATTGAAATTAAGATTTACTTGACTAAATGAATATGTAAAAAAGATTATTAATGTATTGAAGGCCAGTGCAAGCATCTGGCATTTTAAAAACGTCTGAACTCTTTAATATTTTTTTGTAGTTCAATTCAAGTTGCTAATTTAAAATTTTTTCACTAATTCAAAAAATAAGTTTGCATATATTAAATAGCCTTTTTATGTATTTTAAGTAAAATTTCCATGAATTAAAAAGTCTGCTTAAAACATAAACAACTTTTCCTCGGTTCCATGTATCTTATTGTAAGCGTATTGAAAAAGGATAATACTGATTGAGAAATATTAGAGGAATAAATGCTTTTTTATGATTATGATTTTCATCAAACAAATATATATTTTACATATGTACTCTATAATCTTACAATCTCTTATATTCTTTATTTTTTTTTTTTTTTTTTCAGAATTATCTCAATCGACCTTCACCAATGTGTATGAGATTTAACCTACAATAACCCAACTACGATATGACTGTGATGATTCGTCGACTACATATTTGCTGTGTCATCACCCTTTTCGAACTATGGTAAATTGATTAAATTGAAATAACACAAAAATATACTCGTATTTGTGAACATAATGAAAATGAAAAAAATCCAATGAGTTTTTAATTAAGTTCATACAATTCAATTAAAGTTGTTTTTGAAAAATTCTATGTTGTTCGATATAAAGTTCTGTAGCAGAAATGATTCAACATTATTCATTTTACCGCAATTTTCATCAATTTCTTTAAGCAATTATTCTTCTTTTTAACCACAATATAAATGAATGCTGTCAAATTAATTTCGTCGCCTTCAATTCTGAGAAAATGTTGCGGGGGGAAAATTAATGGAGGTCAGTTACACATTTACCCCTCTACCGGTGATATCTTGATAATTTGTGAAGTTTCGCTAAAAATGGAGAAAAATTGAAATTTTGATACTTTCACATAATTGTCCATAACGTTAACCTCTCCTCATAGATTTTATTAAGCGGAGTAATAAATGAGTAAAATTGCTTCGAAAAAAAAAAAATATCTCGAGACGCCAACACTTGAAAATTTTAGTAATGTGATTTTTGAATTTAAAATCTCAAATCCATTAAAAAAGATGTTACGTTGGTGATTGTTTTTTCATCTAAAGTAAAAATTTATAGTGTTTAAAAAAAAATCACATACAAAAAAGAGCTTGAATTCTACAAATTGTGAATCAGAATAAAAATTAATTTATATTCAAACAAAATAAATCCCATTACCAACCATGAAACAATTCCTCTATATTTTTTTAACAGAATACTTCGTTTAAAAACCTTTCGAATGGTCAAAGAATAAAAGAGTAATAATTGAGTTATAATTTTTGCTCAGAATCATAAGTAGAATTTTTATTTCTTTTTTTTTGTATACTTTGATCTGCCCTACTTTACGTCTAGAGTACGCAGTGTATGCAATATTTGCCCTTGATAGAGTGATACTTTAAATATTTCATAATAAAACAGTGCGAAATATTTGTAATATCCAATACCCTTCAGCGTGATTATATGCGTTTATGCTTTTTCTTTGTTTGTTTTTTTTTATTATTATTTTTTTCCATGCTATAATCAAGTACCACCACACGCCCTCTATTATAAAATATAACTTGGTTGAACAAATGCATTTATGCGTACATATTGGTATGACTATAAAATCATGTACACATAAAAATCATATATATAATATATATAAAGGGTGTATCTGATTGAATGAACGAATGAAATTTGATGTATTTTATTATTTACAATTACTTATTGAATTTTATTCATTTATGCTAATTCATGTAAGGTAAATTATTGCAACTTTTCTACTTAAATATTTGTGTGTCTTCGTAGAGGATCACTCTTACTTTTGAGCGATAAAATGGTTTCTATTGATTCATTTGAATTAAATGCATTCCTAGAGATTTATTATACTTTAGAGTTTTGAGAAATATCGATTTCTATAACTTAAATTTCTATTCATTTCATGCTTCTCTTGAGATTATGTAATGTATTAGACTGCTGCAGGAATGTATTCGTTTGCATCTTCAAAACACTATTGATATTAGAATAGAATCTCTTATTCACTCTGTCTAAGGAAATACGAATCAGTGCTTGTCGTGAAAAGCAACAACAATTATAACGAACAACATACTTGTAGTCCTCTCAAACTCTCGCCGTACTCTTAAATATTCATTTATTTGGAGAGAAAAAACGAATGTAGAGAATATTTCTTGTACAAGAAATGAGTGGAGTATTCTATTTGTCTAATATTTTACTTTCATTCATTCTCATTCTATTTATATATGCGCTGCATATATTGTACATGTTTTGAGAGTAAAGAGAATCATTCGAAAATCAAATACATTCTCGCAGCTCTTTATTACATATATAGGAAATTGATCTTCCGCTATTGTAGTCATTATGATATTTTGTATATTTTAAAAAATTTAATTTCTTACACCCTATTAATATGAATCTCTCAATATTTTCATGCTGATGTCAAGTACTTAGTATACTCAATATTTAATAGAAATATGAGAAAAAAATTGAAGGACATTGAAAGGGAGTGAATATTTGTGGCAAAAAAAAAAAAAGAAAAAGTTATTCTATCGAATGAAATCATTTAAAGCATCTGTGCATAAGAGCAAATACTTACATGGCGTACATATGTACATAGTTACTTGTATGCTGTAAGAATTTAATAATTTCATACATCAATTGATGTGTTCAAATAGCAATTTTACATTTTATGTGTGCAAAATTAATAAATTCTTTGGAAAATTTCATTTACACTTCAATATTTAAATGTCTTATGTATTGCATATTTGAATAAATGATTCCAAAAGAGAGAAATAATAATATGTAAATAAGAAAACATAAAATATACATTTTGTCTATGTTGCAAAAATTAAAAAAAAAAAATATAAAAATAATATGATTACAAAATAGCTTCTTCTATAAATTTATCTACAAAATTATTAAGGTTACCTTTATAATATAAATGCATGAAAGGAGCATTTATCATAGATATGAACAAAAAAAAAAAAATAAGAAAAAAAAAATAAAAAAATATATGCATACCAAAGACAATGGGTTTAACAGCAACAATTTCCGCTTGAGAAAAATGAACACTTCCGCCAACATTTACATACTACATACACTATGATAATACGGAAATGGACACTACGACAGACAAGGTAGTTTATAAATATTTAAAAGCAAAAAGGGATGTTGGTAGCTTTGAAAGGATATGGCTAATTTTTGTTGCACTACACAAATCAACTCTTTAAAATGCTGTTTCCATCATATATTTAGTATTCATACAGAAACATGTATTTCACATGCTAAGTAATTTAATTAAATTCCCCTTTTTTCTTATTTATGTTGCCATATTCATTCGTTTCATATTTCTTCTACTCAGACCGTTGCTACGATGTCGGTCCCAGAACTACCCGACTTTATACAGAAACCACAACAAATTTGGGAAAATTTGTCTTTATTTCTCAACATAACCTCCTTTTAGCTTTATACACTTTTTCCCAGCGATATTCTATAGCTTCGATACCCTGTTTATAGTATAAACTGTCTAGCTCATTCAAACATAGCCATCTACCGCAGACTCCACCTCTTCATTGTTTGCAAATATTCTACCTCCAAGTCATTTTTCCAAAATTTGGAAATAGAAAATAATTCGAAGAAGCTAAATCTGGCGATTAGGGTGCGTGCCAAAGCAATTTGAGCTTTAACTCATTGAGTTTGACCATCGCAATAGCGGATGTGTGCATTGTCTTGATGACCCAACACTGTCTTTTTCGCAAAATGCGGCCTTTTTTCTTTAATTTTATCACTTAAATGCTGCAACAAATTAGCATAATACTCGCCGTTGATTATTATTCCTTTTTGAAGATTATCAATAAAAATTATGCCACGCGCATTCCAAAAAACAGACGCCATAACCTAGCCTGCAGATGGAACTGTCTTCGCCTTCTTTGGACACGATTCTCCCCTTTCAGTCTACTGTTTTGACTGCTCCTTTTTCTCAGGTGGACGTGTGTCTCATACATGGTTACGAATCGATGCAAAAACTCGGCTTTATTACAGTGAAACATCGCCAAACACTCTATAGAAACATATTTAAGACGTTGTTTTTTGTTCTACTGTGAGGAAACGCGGCACCTATCTTGTAAACAGCTTTTTCATCTCAAAATTTTCGGCCAACATACGATGTATAGCACTTTTTCAAATGCTTGTAATTTCACCTAGCTCACGTACCTTTAGCCGGCGATCATCCAATACCATTTTGTGGATTTTCTTAACCGTTTCTGGCGTGGCCACCTCAGTTGGTTGACCACTACGGTGTTCGTCTTGGCAGCCCGTACGACCTCGTTTTAACTCTGCCACCCAATATTTTATGATCGTAAACGAAGGAGCAGACTCCCCCAGAGTAGAATCTAGTTCGGCTTTAATATTCGTTGAACTGAGACCTTTGAAATGAAAGTATTGTATTACATAGCGGTGACCAATTTTTTCCATGTTTACAAATTCACTGAGGTGGCGCCTTGAAACTTAAAACATATGTTTTATAAAGTTGCCACTTTTCACCAAAGTAATTTTTTTTCAAACTACTTCCGCCATCTATATGTCAGGTCAGGTAGTTCTGGGACTACCCTCGTATGTATATCCCAACAAAGCATAGTGATGCATACTATAATTTTAGCATTACATGAAGGTGTTCAATTTGTAGAATTGTAGAAGGGAATACTTTCATGCAAGGACCAGTCTTGTTTATAATATTGAAATCTCTTTTAATTTTGAAACTTCTAGATAAACTACTTTAATGAAGATGGGGCAAAAAAAAGAGAGCCGAGTACTTGTTTTGAATTGAGTTTCCGTTTTTTTTCTCTCTATTGTATAATTACAAGTGGTTTGTGGGTGTGCTTCTTAAAGGTCTTGCAAAATTGTTTTGGTTTGTTTTAATAACATTAGTCGTTAAAAATAATGATGACACCAATTTCTTCAAAATGAACTCATTGCGGCTTGAAAATTTGTCCTATTTGTTGAGTTAAAAACATATATAAAATTATGTTTTTCCACCTCTCAATCACAGAGCCTTTCTCTCTGCATATCTCTGTCACTCTTTTGTGCCATCCTGATCTATGTACTGCTTTTTTTTGTGTCTCCATAATAGTGTTTTATTTCTTTGTACTATGTTATTTTGCATGGTAAAGACACTTTGCTTTGCCTTCATGCAACAATAAGCAAATAGTAGCTATCCTACTAAATATTCTATCTCAACTCCTTCATTTTTTATTCATTTGTTTCTTTTCTTCTGAGAAAATTTTTTTTTTTTTATATTTTTCTTATTTTATTTTATCATTTCATTTCTTCATACATAAGTTTTACATTTTCTTAACAATTGACTACTACTGCTACTCGTACTACTACAGTCACCCTTCTTTACATCTACATTCTGGCATTCGCCCACAATATTGTTCACATGAGAGCGTTCACAATTTTATTATTTTTTTTTATTATTCATTCTCTCTAGATGACGATTGTTAAGTGGATATTATTTTTTTTTGTTATCTGCGGTAAGGGTTGCCAGGCGATATTGTTCAAATGCACATTGTGGTAAATGAATTTTAATTAAATGCATGTCCTTTCTGTCCATTAAAAGCGTACTAGCGTATCTACTACATGGCATCCATGATTTCAATTTATATTGATGATGTTTGTAGAATTAGCAATATTTTACAAAATTATTTGTTGACTATGCATAGGAAGAAATGATGATGATGATGATGATGATGGGCTCTGATATTGGATTGGTAATTGAAAATGAAGAAAGGAAAATATGAAAGCAAAAAAAAAAATTAAAAAATTGTAAATAAAAGAAAATCAAAGCAAAATGAAATAATATATAGCAAAAAAAAAAAAAATGAAATGAATTGAAATATTGAAGAGCGTGCAAAAGGACTCTTGAGCCGTAATAAAGACTAATTGAAAAGAAGCATTTAATCCAAATGTAACTACAATTTAATAAATACAATAGCAACAGCAAAAACAATATATACAGTAAGCAAAATCAAATACAACAGCTAACAACTGGTAGGCAGGCTATATTAGAATTTGCGATAGCAAAGGATAGTAATTGATAAGAGGAGTGTGGGTGGACAGTAAAAGCTAGCTCAAATAGATTAAAAAGAGAAAAATCAAATGTAAATAAAAACGACAAATACTTGAAATACAAATACATATATATGATAAACATATATATATACATATATAGAATTTAATAATGGTCGTCCAGGAAATGCTAAAGTAGTTGCAATACTCATAAAAGCAACAGCCCATTAAATATTAAGTTCCCTTGTTGAAACACATAGGCGCAGAGGTGAAAACACAATAGTACACGCAAGCATACATATATTGCATACATCCACACGAGATTATGTATATGTTTATTTGAGTGTGTGTGTGTGTGTGTGTGTGCAGAGAGAAACAATGAATAAACAATAAATGCGCACTCATCTTTTGTGTGTGTGGGTGTGTGGGTGTGTGGGTGTGTGTGCGTTTTGAAATAAAGGTAAAAGGTAACAAACAACACAGGCATGAGTAACACAATTAGGTTGTAATAGCAAAACTAGAGAACGGTCGACTGATGGCAAGGATAACAAATTTACAAATGCTAATAAATGTATGTACATATGTATGTATATTAGTATGCATTTGACTATTAGGCTCTGAGGATAAGAATACCTAGTGAATGGTCTTGAGGGGGGATTTGGTATTTGTGCAAATAACGTAACAGATTAGATTGTGGCAATGCTCGTAATAAATAGATGTGGAATGTGGAGGGATTTAAATGTTCAACTATAAGATTGTGTTTGTACTACACACATACGTTTACATTTAATCGTGTATGTGTATGTGCGTTTGTTGTGATAAAGTGTTCGTAAAAATGTGTCGGAAAGTATCTTGAGGGGTTTAAAGTCATCACGCCAATAGCAAAAATTGTAGAACTAATAGTTTTATGCGATAAAGAACAGCAATAGCAGAATGGGAGACTGCGTAGGAAAACCTTAAAAATGACATAGGCCCTTTTCAGTTTTACGCAATACTTTTGAAAATATTCTTAAAAGTATAATAAAATATATTTCTAAAACATATTTGAAACAGCAAGGGCAATTTAAAGACCAGTTTTGCTAATATATGAGGATCTCCAAACAACAGACGAGTAAATAAGAATCATAATTCACTAAGTGTGGTGTAGTTTGATCGAAAAACTTTTGCGTTTTATTTCGAACCCACTTGGCACGTGTTTGGCACATGCCCAGAGATCCACAATTCTTCGTATAGTTTATTTTTATCAATTATAGGCGTTAAATGGCTTAATATATAATGTTCAACTGTTTTCAAACGTCAAAATATTTATACACAAATGTGGGCGCACAGAAAATGCAGAAAAAAAAAATGACCTAAATTTTTAGAAACCAGTAATTTTTTTTCTAGCAACCATACAAACCTACCTATCGAAGGTTTCATGATTATTTATTTAGAATTTAAAGTCTCGAAGATATCATAAAATAAACCCATGATGGTAAAAGAAAAATCCCTAATGTCAATGTCCCTTGCACAAGAGAAATGGCAACATAAATTTCAATTTAATTAAATTAAAATGTTCCAAAATGAATTGTCCGCCCAATATGCTATTGTACTAGTAATGTGTATGAAGGTATTACATATTTGAATAATACTTTCGTAATACACATACGAGGGCTGTCCCAGAATTACCCGACCTGATATATTGATGGCGGCAGTAGTTTGAAAAAAATTACATTGGCGAAAAGTGGCACCCCTATAAAATATATATTTTAAGTTTCAAGGCACCACATTGTTTAGTATTTTTTTTTTGGAGCTATCGGAAGTTAACGACCTCAGTGAATTTGTAAACATGAAAAAAATTAGTCACCGTTATGTAATTCAATACTTTGAATTTGAAAGGTCTCAGTCCAACGAATATTAAAGCCGCACTAGATTCTACTCTGGGGAAGTCTGCTCCTTCGTTTACGACAATAAAATATTGGGCGGCAGAGTTTAAACGAGGTCGTACAAGCTGCCAAGACGAACACCGTAGTGGTTAAACAATTGAGGTGGCCACGCCAGAAACGGTTAAGAAAACTCACAAAATGGTATTGGATGATCGCCAGCTGAACGTACGTGAGCTAGGTTGATCGAAAATTTGGAGATGAAAAGCTGTGTGCAAGATGGATGCCGCGTTTCCTCACAATAGAACAAAAACAACGTCGTGAAGATGTTTCTATAGAGTTTTTGGCGATGTTTCACAGTAATAAAGCCGAGTTTTTGCGTCCATTCGTAACCATGGATGAGACATGGGTCCACCACTTCATACCTGCGACAAACGAACGACACCTGACGAGCAGTCAAAACGGTGGACTGAAAGGGGAGAACCGTGTCCAAAGAAGGCGAAGACAGTTCCATCTGCAGGCAAGGTTATCTTCAAAAAGGAAAAACAATCAATGGCGAGTATTATGCTAATTTGTTGCAGCGTTTAAGTGATGAAATTAAAGATAAAAGGCCGCATTTGGGGAAAAATACAACGTTGTCTCATCAAGATAATGCACCAGTTCACACATCCGCTATTGCGATGGCCAAAGTCAAAGCTCGAATTGCTTCAGCACGCACCTTATTCGCAGGTTTAGCTCCTTCGGATTATTTTATATTTCTAAATTTGAAAAAAATGGCTTGGTGGTGGAAGATTTGCAAACAATAAAGAGGTGGAGTCTGCGGTAGATGGATATTTGAATGAGCTAGACAGTTCATACTATACATAGGGTATCGAAGCTATAGAATATCGCTGGGAAAAGTGTATAAAGCTAAAAGCAGATTATGTTGAGAAATAACGAAAAATTTTCCCAAATTTGTTGTGTTTTCTTTATTAAGTCGGGTAGTTCTGTATACATATACAGTATACATAAGCATGCACACCTACACAAAAAGTGGCAAAGAGTAAGTGAACGTATTAAAATTGCAAATTATCATAAAGGAAACCACATAGAATAATAGTATATGGAGGAGGAGGCGATGAAGATATAAAGCAAAAAAAAAAAAAAAAAATTCACCAACGAATGGTAAAAACCTACAAATAATACAAAATTTACGTGCTTAAGGATATGCAAGTAGGCCTTCTTCTATAGAAATAAGCAATACTTAGGTAGTTTCTTATGTACGAATATGTAAAATGTGTTTTTGTGCGTATAGGTTTGGTTGCGTATATTTATTCAATTTTTCAAAAATTATGCACAAACACGTATGTAATTCAAAGCAACGTAATACAACATACATTCATCTCTGTAACTGTTAAGAACTTTATACAAACACATAAAGAAAGAAAGAAAACAAACAAAAAATGTAAAGAACTCATAAACAACTCAACAACGTTATACATACGATATAATGTCTATGTGTAAGTTATGTGAGTGTGTTGTATGAGTTTGTTAATTATAATGCCATTACATATTGTCAGCTAACAAAACATGTTTGACATTTGGATGCTGTTGTGTTGTATTATATGCTCGTACATGCATGAAAATCCCAACATACATGTATGTATGCATGTGTGAGTCTGCAGATTTGCATGTTGACCGGTGTTCCAATGTAATGTGAATATAATTGAAAATTACTTATTGCATATATTTGAGCGTGTGCATATACAATATATAAATGTATGATTTCTATCTTGACAATTGATTCTTGTGTCTGCCTTCACTTCACTATGTCCCCTTACACTCATTTGTGTTTACCTTTACGAGAACATTTACATACGACCGACACATGTGTAGCTATGTAAATAAAAGCATTTGAATTCATGTCTGCGTATGTGAATGTGTGTGTGTGTGTGTGTGTGTGTGTGTGTGTGTGCATAAATTATAATATGTTGACACGTACCATCAAATGGCACTATAGTGCTATATGGTATAGTATGTACGTACTACCAGCACCATAAACTGGTATTAAGTTTTGTCGCTGTCAATCGGTTATGTTAAGTGTTTTGATAATAATATAGATTGACTAACACAAGAGATTTCCATTTTAAGTGTTTTATTGTGTTTTTATTACATGGTCGCAATTGTATTAAAATACATATGGGTGGGCGATGATCAGTTGGTTAGAGTGTTGGTCATCGGTGCATGAAATTGTTAGCTCGAAAAGAATGTTAGAATAATTCCTCAATTTGAAATCGTCTAAAATAAGTCTATATCAAAATATAAAAAGCTCTCCTGGTCCACTTTGAAGACCTCCAAAAATAGTAATGAGATTGAACGAGGCTTACGAATTATATATTTGGCCCACAGTGAAGCTATGATATCTAATAGATGTGAAGTTACAAGAGCAATGGTATTACTCAAAAAAAAAACAAAAAAACTACCACTGATGGAGTGGAGATGGAGCCTGGGAGTCACAGGGTCCTCCACCGAATTATCACCACATCTTTACGGATGGCTCCAAGCTCGAAGGAAAGTTGGGCGGTGGTGTATATTCGGATAATTTCAACCACAGTATTTCTTTTCGCCTGCCTTATCACTGCAGTGTATTTCAGGCAGAAGTCAAAGCTATTCACACTGCACTCACTTGGATCAAGCCGAACATTGTCTCCCTCATCGAAGCATTTGCATTCTGAGTGACAGCCAAGCTGCCATTAAGGCCCTAGATTCTTTTCTCGTTAAATCGAAGATCATTCTAGACTGCCGCAGATCTCTTAATGAGATTTCAGAGCAGCATAATAAAGTAGTAAATAATATTGAAATGAAGAGAGTCTAACAAGCTACTAGAAATACTTGAAACAATATTTTTAATCCGTTTAATAGTTTACGTGCAATAGGTCAAAATATCGAAGAAATTTCGAATTGTTTAACCAAAATGGTCAGCAAAATTAAATTTCTCTTCTTCTTTCGTACGGAGTTGAAATCAGTTTTTAATAATAGGCCGAAAAGTTGCGATTTAATAAGCGAGTGCCTTCACCTCATTTTCATTTTTGTGAGGTTTTCTACAAAATGTTTTCTATAAAAATGAATGTAATGGGTGGATAATCGAAAAATTACACCGCAGTTTCCCAGAAGTCGCTTCTAGGGCGGTAAAATGTATGACCGACCTTTAGATTTATTCTCCCAACAATTTTCGAAACAACTTTATTGCCTATCTTCATCCATTAGTGTGGCTTCCCCTTAAGATTGATATTATTATTATAAAATTGATTACCATTGATTCCTTGAGTCTGGGAGTTAATTTAATGAAAACACCAATTTTGTAGTGGATCTTGTCTCGCAAAGAATTTAAGTGAATAATTGCTTATTGCAGCAATTGCCAGTTTTCACCTATTGTTGTTAGCTATCAGTGAATATTAGTGTACAACGGAACCCAAGCCCATAATACTCGTAAGACGTGATGAACAAAGGATGATCAATATGTTTTACAAGACATCCCCTTGGTATTCTAAGGCTGCGAGGTTATTTTTTGAGTTTTAAAAATTCAGCCTTATTTAAGGTCAGAGATTTGATCAGAATATACACCACATTTCTGGTTTTTAGAAAACAAACTAACTTAAAGTTGGAAAATAATTGTGTCTATAAATATTTTTGATTAGATAGAGCAAAAACCAACTGATATTTTACTACCACAAATAAATATCTTTATCCGCCAATGCCTTGGGTTTGGTTTGGATTGCGTGTAATTGACATCAAATATTTAAATCTCATTTAAAATGCTTTTGTTGATTATGCAAAACGAGTTGAACACAAATACATTGGTAGAAAGAAGAAGAAAGAGAGAGAGAGGTAGAGAGAAAGAGTAACAAAAATATATTATCGGCTTATTATAAGCACATAGCAAATAATAGATAAATCTACCTACACATCCACAGAGTTAAATGCAAATAATTATAAATGAGCAAGCAAAAAAAAAAAAAAAAAAACAAAACAAAAAGCAAAACAATCGTATGAACGGATTCCATAAACAATGTACCATGAATGTTAATGAATGTCCTGTAGGTGTTGTTTGAGCATTAAATTCCCAGTTAATTTATGAGAAGAACGAGATTGAGAGAGTGAGTGAGCGAACGATATAGAATGAGACCGACGAAATGACAATAATGATAATAATCAATCTGTCTAAATGATAAAAATAACAATTGAAAATGACGTACATTTGACTGGCTTAAAGGATATACGCCTAATACTCTATAGGTATATATACAAATGTTTGTATACATGTATATATACACACACTTATCGATATTAGTATATAAGTAATATGTCTGTATATTGTATGTAGTAGAGAGGAAGCAGCTGTTTAGGGATTTACTTATTTGATATTGTTGTTTTATTGTATATGAATAATAAATAAAGTAAAACGCTACATCCGCCAATTTAAGCAAGATTGATGGATTGATTGTGATGCTGCCAGCCAGCCAGCCACCATGAAAGTTGACTGCTATTTACTACTGTGTGCATACAAGCGAAGGCGTAAATATTCATCTATGTATACACTGAGGTGATAAATAGTAAAATTATACACACATGAAAGATATACAGTGCTGAATAAAGGAGATATATAAAAATTTATTTTTAGAAGTTGAGCTTGTCGTTTTTGGATTTATTTTTGGAAAGAGCTAAAAAGAAAAGGCTTAAAATTTAATCAATTTAGTCTTAAATATTTTAAAATAGCAATATTGTATGGAAATACCTGCAGTCACATACTACTAGTCACTATTCTATAGTGATTTTAATAGAAAATATTTATATTTACTGCATATTTGTTCGCACAGTGTATGTATTTACATATGATTGTCAATGATTGTCCATGAAATGAAGTGAATGAATTATCAATGTTTGATTTATTCTAATTTGGTATATTCATACTTCTATACTATTGCAACTAAATAGACCCACACACGTATACAACACAGCTGGATGTAGAAGAGAAAAGCTGTGCTGTGCAATATCTGCCATTATCAATAATAAAAAATATCATGCCGTGTATTTAACACTAACACAACATGTACGTAGAACATATGTAAATGCTTAAATATAACAAATTATTTAATGTCCTGTCACATAATCTACTCATACCAATACTGAATGTTAAGGATGATATTTAGCTATTTAGCGTAACAAATTGACTATAAAAATTCAATTTCCAATCAATGCTTTCATCAGTTGTTAGCTTTAGTTCGAACGTGTTGTATTGTACGCTTACATTCATATATTGTGCTCATTGTCCACTTCAATCCTTATAATACAAACTGCTAACATAGCAGGTGTATTAGTTAAATTGTTGAAAGTGAGCATAGTGGTAGAGAGAAAAAAAAAAAATTAAATAAATTCACCTATCTGCAAAACAAACTCAGCTAATTCACACACTCACACACACACACGTCTTTAAGAGGATCCTTTGTACTTACAGTGGGGGATCATTTGCACTCAGTTCATCCTCTAATCGTGTGTATGCATTTATCATTCATCGTTCACAATATGAGCACTTTAAGCTGTTTCATTCACTGTCTACTGATCGCATTGTCCTGCTATACAACATTGAGTTGTTCAAAACCCATCATGACCATCAATGAACATCAGGTAAGTGCATGTTTTTGTGTGCATGTCTATTAATTTTCAAAAGTATACTCGTTATCATTGTTAGTAGTGATGATGATGATGATGATGATGATGATGATGATTGTGATATTGAATGCATCATTGTATTGATACGATTTCACACCTCAGAGCTCTTCTTTATACCAACAACATCAACTTATGTACATTTGGGGTTCCTTCTATACGATTTTATGTTTGTTTATTCTTTATCTTTTCCCTTTGGTTGTTCTTTTCTGACCCTTTTCTGACCCCATGTTCCTTGTTGTAGTTATTTGGTTAGTTTTTTTCCACTCTCATTAAATTTTTGCTACTGTCCATATGGACAGATTTACAAATTGTATTGATAAAAGTTGACACACGAAAGAATTTAAAGTTGAAGAGAAATAAGAAGAAGAAGAAGTAGAGAGAAGAAAAAAAAACTAAATGAAAAGTAAAACTTATTGAAAAAGTGAATACAAACAGTGTATATAAATTCATACAAACATACGCATAAATACACATTCATATGCACCATTTGTTTGTTGAAAGTATAAACACATATGTGTGTGTGCACACATGTGGGATTAATGCATCATTGTATTGTGTATGTGTGTAAGTGCATAATTTAAGCATCGTTAGTCTCACTTTGAAACTTGGTCGATGTATTGTAGGTTTTTCATAAACATATTCTGGTAGCAAATTCAGTCATAAACAAAGTAATCTAAAGAATGTTGACATGCAATTTACATACACTTAATAGAGATTTTATACATATTTTGAAGACCCAAAATGTATAAAATGAGTTTAAGTAAATGATAATTATTCGACTAGTTCATATTTTCCCATGAAAATGGATTTGAAAGCAATTTGCGACAAATCTGGCAAAAAATGGCGCAACAGAATTTCTCCCTTCCACAATCGAGCGATAGAAGTAAGTCCACTTATGTTGGCTTCAAATTCAGCAAACTCAACAAAACGGAACAAGCAAGTTCGGATAGGTTTCATCACATACCGATTTATCACTCCTAATTGTAGCATAGGGCCTCCACAAGGCTTCTGCATCGCACACGATTCTGAGCTCTTGTTCTAGCGCCATCCCATGTGATGTCGACCTTCTCCAAGTGTTTGTTGGCCGTTCGCGGCTCCTGCTCCTTTGCGGGTTCCATTCAAGCGACGAGAATGTCGCTGATGTTTTCTGGCTGCTTTATTAGGATGTGGCCAATCACTTCCTACGCTTAATCTGGTTCAGTGTAGGCTCCTTGTTTGTTAGACGCCATAGTGCCTTATTGGAAATAGTGTTAGCCGAGAATATTGTACATATGATCCTCAAATACTTGTTGACAAAAGCTTGAAGTCTCTACGTGATGGAGTTCGAGATCAGCCATTTTTCGCTGCAGTACAGTAGCGTCGATTTCACGCGTGCGGAGAATATTCGAAATTTTGTGCATCTAGAGATTTGGGAATTTCTCCATACTGATTTTAGACAGCCAAATGCCACTTTTGCTTTGCTCAACCTGCAGTTAGCAAGCAGCTTCAGCTCCTCCATCTGTTGATATTGTTCAACCGAGGTGGCAGAAGCTTTCGATGAAATCAATCGCACGATCGTCAATCATAATATGGCTTGTATTAGAGTGATTAATTCTCATGGCTTTGGTGTTTGCAATATTAATCTCTGACGGTCCGACGGTGCGTGCCTGCGTGACTAAGTTGTTCGCCTTTGCTTGCATATCGGAGAATTTGTGTGAGAGGAGACAAATGTCATCGGCAAAGTCTAAGTCCTCAAGTTGCCCTGTGTGAGATTCCATGTGATGCCACTTCTCTTGTGCTGGCTGAGGCTGCTCATGATGTCATCTAGCACAATGGCGAAGAGGAGCGGAGAGAGAGGGCAGTCTGCCGTACTCCAGCGTTGGTGATGAACGAGTTACTGATGTTGCCGTTGTAAAGAACCGCCAGTTCGAAGTTCTCACAACAGTGCTACTTACTACCTTTTGTCTCACAATCTTCCTAAATCAAATATTGTTGTCAATGAAAATCAAAGTTTAAAGAGAATATGAAAATATCAAATCGGTTGCATATGAAATACAAATTTTCAACTAAAATATTTCTTTGTACCATATTTCTTTATCGAAATGTTAAAATGTATCGCTATTTCTTGGCGTTTTCCCCAGGATTCCCCTCATATAAGTGTATCATAGTTAATATATCAATTATTCTCATTATATGGAAGATTAAATGAATCAATACTCTATGGAATGCATGAACAAACATACAAAAAAAAAAAACAACATAAAGAGAAATAAAAAAAAATATATCTTTCACCAAAACAAAGAAAAAAAAAAAACAAAAACAAAGTAAATGAAAAAGTTTCATCTTCGTTGTATTTAGTTCTTGTTGTGTGATGGTGATGTTGTTCAACGATTTTTCAAACTCTACTACACTTTATTGTGCTTCAATTGCAACCGACATCACTAGCACGCACACATACTCGTACTACATGAAATACATACATAAATATGCACATATAGTTATACATATTTATTATAACGATACCTGTGAGAACGTTAGTGATTACATGATGGGAGTTTAGAGCTTAGAATTCATTTTTCGGTGAGATTTATTCAGACTCTGTGCAACATCTGATAGATTTTGACATTATATAATACCTTGCAATTCATGCAATTTTGGATCTTTTTAAATATAATATATAGTTATATAGTATATTTTGTAGACTCAAGTCAGCTATGACATAAATATAAAACAAATCTAACTAGTCTGGTTCTAGTTCGTTGGGTCTGACCGAAAAATAAAGGAGAATATTTTGTTGAATTAAATTTTTTTTTGCAATTCAATTAATTTAGTGATTTTATTGAAAAAATATATTCAACCTTAATTGTATTTAGAAGAAATTAAGTCGATTTTTTAAATAATCGTAAAAATTTCACGTAATTTTTTGAGGGTCTGAAAATAGTGAATTGTTAATGAATTTCATGCAAGATCACTCGCAGTAGCATCATTTTGAAAATATTCACATTTCTAAATAGCTTTTTAACAACATACTCTTTATATTCCTCCATCTATTTCTCATTTATAATTTAATAGAAGAATAATTATATGGCATTAGTATAAATTTCCTTCTATCGCATTGGCATTGAAGAAAAACAGAGAGTTGGCAAAGTTATATATAATTTTTTTTTTCTCTACACGTGTTTGTTGATCATGTCTTGTGGGGTATGTAACCATAGTAGTAGTATGAGTGTAGCGTGAGTACAATAGTTCACACATGCACATACAATCATCTAAATTTCATGTTGCCTGTCAGTAGTTTGTACATGTGCATGTCATCAACTATAGTTCTATTTTTTTTTCTCATATTTATATATTTTAGTGGACTGTAGGAAAAAAAAACGAATAAAAAAATAAAGAGCAGAGAAAAATTATTTTTATTTTTAATTTCAACTTTATAACATTTCCTTTAACAATACTCAGCTGATGTCATATTCAAGATTTAAACGAGTATTGCATAATATCACACATACATTGATGCTAGCACCGCCTAAAAGCTCTTGATTTCAAATGTGTATTGTGCGTTTCTTTTTCGAAAGTAATTTTTGTGGTTTTTTGATTGCATTTCACTATATAAATACCTATATATATAGCATTTGTACATATTCGTATATAGTTGGCTCACTGGTTTTTCGTGCCATAGCATTACTTTGTAGTATAACCTTGTATAGTACCATATACATACTATATGATTACTATATTCGTCTATTTATATAGATATTCAAGTTGGTTGGTATGATTTTCTTTACAAAATTCGGACAATTAATTGTATGCCTGTGTTTGCTTGCATTGCTTGTGCGTAGTATGCGATGCAACATTTCATTTGTACACTCACAGTCACACTCATACACACTCACACGAATGCATTGGTCTATTTTGGAAATGCAATTTGTGGCTGTGGTTGAACTTGTAAATAGATTTTCGTTATTCGTGTGAATGGTTTTTCTTTTTTCCTTTGCCTTTTCATCGTTTCCAACATTTGCTTATTCATTTGAGAACTGATATTCTCAAAGTGTCTAGTTTTGATAGTATGCCATTGAAATGCTGATTGTGGTAAATGTTATGCATAATGAAGTTGTACAATTAAAATTTCGTATACACTTAATGAATTCCCATAATCAGATTTTCATATGATTTAGTAATTGAATCAATTAAATTAGAGTATAATATTTAATTGCTAAGAAATATGTAATTATAAAACGCCATAAGTATGTTAATTAAAATGTTTACGTTAGAATAATTGCATACAACGAAAAGAGGTGAGAAGCATGTGTTTAATAAGATTTTAATAACAATTATACGTTTATTGATGATCACATTCTATGGCATGTTATAAAGACATCTCTATAATCGTTGTCTTTAAATTAATTGTGTAGTTTTAATATCAGTTGTTGTTATATATAAATCTGTAGCTGTATTGGTTGTACGTTTAACAATCAGTTGCCATTCAACTTTGCACTCATGTTATGCGGTTGTGCCCCTAGGTCAGTTGGGCGAGTAAGTGGTCTCATTGGAACTCATCGTTACTCTGATATTATCATTTCTAGAGTACGACAGTCAAATTTATGATTTAAAATTAAAGAGTGTTAAATGGGAGTTTAGAAATCAAAGTCTATAATTGAATAGTGAGAAATTTTATAATGAATCCTCTACTTTTAATTCGATAAATCATATTTGTAAGCAAAAGTATGACCAAGAGCACTGCTGATATTTAGCTGCAGCCTAAAAGTAGGCGATTAAAATTTAACCAAAATACATTTTGAACTGAAAAGTGACCATATCAATTTCTACGAAACTATAAGCTATACTAAACTAAACTATAACTTCCCATGCCAAAAGAATTCTTCATTTTTCGATGCAAACCACTCGACAAGCCACTCTCTTCGACGTCTTCATACGAATCGAAGTGCTGTTCGGCGAGCGCGTGACCCATCGACGAAAACATGTGATAGTCAGACGGGGACAGTTCTGGTGAATAAGCGGGATGAGGTAGCACCCCCGAATTGAGTGTGTCCAATTAGTTTTGGACCAGTTTTGATGTATGCGATGGGACGTTGTAGTGGAGAAAAATCAGCTTCTCATGTCTTTGTTCATAACCAGGTATTTTTTCACCCAAAGCACGGCGCAATTTCACTAGTTGTTGGTGGTAGCGATGAGCATTGACAGTTTCACCAGGTTTCAACAGCTCCTAGTAGATGACACCCTGCTGATTCCATCAAACGCACAGCATCGTCTTGCGCCCAAAGCGATTTGGTCTTGGAGAAGAAGTTGCTGGTTGGCCGGGATCGACCCACGATTTTTTTCGTTTCAAAGTATATCCACTTTTCATCGCAAGTTACCACAAGATGCTGGAACGACTTTCTTTTTTGTCTAGCAAGCAAGATAGATTTCGCATGTGTTTTGGCGTCGCTCCATCTGCTTATCGCTCAATTCATGGGGTACCTATTTTCCAAATTTTTGAACCTTCCCCATGGCTCGTAAACGTATGGAAATGGCTTGTTGAGTAACACCTCATCCAAAAGAGCCTGCAAATCACGGTCCTCAATTTTTCTGGGTCTATTTTCACGCTTCTTGTTACTCAAGTCAAAATGGCCTTCTTTGAACCGACGAAACCAGTTTCTGCAAATGGTTTCACATAGGGCACTGTCTCCACAAGCATTCGATGCGGCTCAGCAGCAGATTTCTTCAAATTGAAGCAAAACAGTAGAGCTTCCCGCATATGCTCTTTTTCTGGCACGAAACTAGACATGATTATACGAGGAAAAATGTATGTTGTTGTATGAAATCACTGATGATGTTTACTAATTAATGTAAACAGATGTCGAACTCATAAAAAAAGGCAGCACAGTCGATAATATCTCAATATGCTCACTAACGCTATCTACGAGCAAACAGCGGATTTAAGCTTGTACACTTGGAACATGCCAACTATTGTTGCACTTGCACTTATGCAAAGGCATAAAAAGTATTTCTGATTGCTTATATTCGACTAGAGTTTTAAAGAACCAATGAATAAAGAAATTCAATAATTTCAGAATGTAAAATGGATAAATTTGACATTTTCCATGTTCAAAAATTCTTTAAAACTCCGAAATATTTTTATTATGAATTATTATAGCAGTGATGATAAGCATTAATATAGGCAAATCTCGAAAAGTCAACAAAAATGAATATAATTCAGTGATTAAAGTTTTGGAAACCTTTTAAGTAATGTAATCCTGCTTGTATGTGTTCACTGATAATTACCTTTTGCCTTAACTGTCTTCATATTTATTTTGAAATTAAATTAAAAAATTTAATCAATGAATTCTATGTGCATACATGTATGTGTGAATAAATGTATGTATTCTATATGTATGCATGTGCTTCTAATTGGTGTCATTGTTCGTAAAAGGTCATTGAGACAATTGCCATCGCTGTCATCGTTTTATATATAAGTCTGTAGTCAATAAAAAGGTTAAAGTTAAATTAATACATATTTACAAGTAAATAAATGTAAGGTAATTGAAGGTTTTAGCCGGCACAAAAAAAAAATACATATATTTTGTATATATATATCTTGTTTATCTGTTTTTTTTTGCTCTTAAATTCAATTACAAATGTAATTTTTTTATTTTATTTTATTATTTTTTTTTTGACTTTTTTTTGTGTGAGTAGGTAGTAATTCCTTTGATGTGGCATAAAATTTCAATTTGATCCGATTTTAAGTATTAGCTGAGCTTATTAACTACGATGGCAAAGAAAAAAAAAACAAAATCGATTTTTTCCCCAAATGTACACATGTACATACATATATATATATATATATATATATATATATATATATATATATATATATATATATATATATATATATATATATATATATATATATTTATATATATATATATATATATATAAAAAAAAAAAAAAAAAAAATATATATATATATATATATATATATATATATATATATATATATGTATAGCATTGGTTTGTGTGAAATATTGTTGCAAAGAAAACGAACGAAAAATATTATATATACGTGGATGAAGTACTAACAACTTGCACGCAACCAAGCTTGTATGAGTACACAAGTACTATTAATATGTACTATAAATGTTACAGTACAGCACAAACATCTGTACGTAGGCATAAGTAAGGAGGAGTAGGAGGCGAAATGAAAGAAGCAGAAAATCA
Source organism: Megamerina dolium (assembly GCA_963854835.1). NCBI lineage: Eukaryota > Metazoa > Arthropoda > Insecta > Diptera > Megamerinidae > Megamerina > Megamerina dolium. The sequence goes on along the minus strand of OY978526.1, from coordinate 11,800,374 downwards.
TTAAATGAAATACAAACAATAATTTCACACATATCGACTTTTTGCACAACCAACAATCATAAATATTTGAGTTAGCTACCAAAATGAGCTTGTCTTCATTTTAATTTTGCCTTTTTTTTTTCTCTATTCTACCATCATTCTATTTCGTACGCCCATCTATTTTGTTTAGGGCGCAAAGAAGGTTGACACCGCTGCTGCGTCATCGTCATTGCCATCATTACCGGCAAAAATAGTGTCGTCTGCATCGTCATCAGCACAATTTGCACACGCAATGAAGGATGAAGCAAGGCAGAAACGATCGCATAATAACATCAACGACGACTACAAGGATTTGAGTGATATTATCGAGGATCTCGAGGATAATACTCTTTTGCAACAACGCGAGCAACAACAGGAACGCGAGCAACAGCAGGTAGCTGCAGCAGCTCAGGCACAGCAATACGAAATGGATGCTATGGCACCGGTAACATATTATATGTTGTTGCAGAAGCTTAAACAATGTAAGTACACATATGTGTATGTGTATGTGTTAATATGAGCATGAGTTTATGTATATATTTATATATGTACGTATGCTCATACTATGTAGTAGTAGATTATATGTTATCCTGTGAATAAGTTCACAAACAAAACAAAACAGGCAGTAAAAAAAAAACCAAAAACCGATTTATTTAATTGCTTCATTTCGCAAACACGTAATTATGTGGTAATATTATCCCGCATATACATATAATAGAATTACGTGTACTCTGCTTATCATTTGAATAGGCTAATAAATTTTAGCTCATCTTACATATTAAATTTTGTTAATCTTATGTACAAAATCTTAATAATATTGGATTCTGTAAATATAATCCTAAATATTTAGGGTGTTTCTTTTAGAGTATCGTAATTTCATTTAGGTTTTATCGGGTTGATAATTTTGATGTCAAATTGCTCCAGTCTGTCGGGACTTATTTTTCAAGAATATCAAAATACAAGGTGTAGTAAAAATAAATCCATTATATTTCCAATAGATGGCTTTGGTAATCTGTATCTCGCGTTGTATAAGTGCGATGGGGTTACGCTAGATGGCGTTAGAAAGATATGATTTCGTACTAAATAAACTTTTCAGGCAGTTTTGTGATTGCTGGACACAGTATTGTTTGAGCACGCTTCAAAATGGACACCAGTAAAGAGAAAATACGCCATATTTTACAGTTTTTCTTCGATAAAGGCAAAAACGTAAGCCAGACGGCTGAAAATGTGAATCGTGATTATGGTCCTGATACTGTAACAGCCAATAACGTGCAATTTCGGTTTCGTCGATTCCGTTCCGGTAATTTTGATGTCAAAGATGCACTACGAACTGGAAGGCCAATTGTTGAAAATATTGATAAAATAATGGAAATCGTCGAGTCTGACTGCTTCTATTGCCCAGGAGCTAAGCATTGAACAAAAACCCGTTTGGAACCATTTAAATAAGGCTGGATACAAAAAGAAGCTTGATGTATTGGTGCCACACGAGTTAACGCAAAAAAAAAAGCTCATGGACCGAATTTCCATCTGCGAATCTCTGCTGAATCGCAACAAAATCAATCCATTTCTGAAGCGGATGGTTAGTGGTGATGAAAAGTGGGTCACTTATGACAACATCAAGTGAAAACGGTCGTGGTCGAATCCCAGTGAGCCGGCGCAAACGGTGGCCAAGCCAGGATTGACGGTCAAGAAGGTTTTGCTATGTGTTTGGTGGGATTGGCAGGCAGAATCATCTACTATGAGCTGCTCCCCTACGGTCAAACTCTTAATTCGGACCTGTACTGTCGAACGATTGGACCATCTGAAGGAAGCAATCGCCCAGAAGCGGCCAGCTTTGGCCAATAGAAGAAGAATTGTGTTTCATCAGGACAACGCCAGGTCACATACATCGATAGTGACTCGCCAGAAGCTCCGGGAGCTTGGTTGGGAGGTTCTTATGCATCCACCTTATAGTCCGGACCTGGCACCAAGTGATTACTGCCTGTTCCTCTATATGGCGTATGATTTTGCAGGTAAAAAATTCGCCTCAAGAGAAGCTTGTGGAAATCGACTGTCCCAGTTTTTTGCCAATAGGTACGAGGATTTCTATGAGAGTGACATTATGAAATTATTTTCAAAATGGCAATAAGTTATTGAACAAAATGGTGCATATTTGACCTAAATCGGATCATTCTAACTAAATGCTAAATAAAATCTTCAATTTAATGCAAAAATAATGGATTACTTTTTACTAGACTTTATATCCATTTGCCCTTAAATTGATAGCGGTCTTGGTGAAACTCACAACTCATGCAGAGAAAACCAATTGAGCTGCATAACTCATACAGTTCGTGTATTAATATTAAAAATATTACATTTTCTAATCGGTTTATGTTATTATCAATTTTTTTTTTCTTTTCTAAAAATCAATTTCTAAATCATTCCCTTTCTCTCTCTTTTCTTCTTTTTCTCTTACTGCTTACTGCCTACTTTGTTTATATTCTCTAGTGCAAAGTAATGAACCATCGTATCGCGTGCGTACACCACGCCTTGGCCGCAGCATTGACTTTCAGTTGTTGGAGAATCCCTCAATGGCTACTGCTACTGCTGGTAGTGGTGGTAGTAGAAGTAATAATAATAATATGGCCGGTTACGGGTATGCCAGTGGTGGTGGTGCTTCTGCTGCTGATGGTATCTTTAATGGTATTGGTGACGATATTAGCGTGCCACGACAATTTATGACACGCATCATCAAGAAATCGGTGCCATTTAAACCACGTTTGGGTAAACGTACACAAGTGTGCAGCGATTGAAACAACTACATATAAATATTATATGATATGATGGTTGATGATGGACGAATCAACCACGATGGTTGTGTGTGTGTGTGTGTTAGTTGTTGGTATGGTCATGGTATTTATTAAATAAGCGATTATGACAAGGTTGAGGTTGACACATAAAAACACACGTACACTTGCATCCATATGTGGTATATGTGTATTGTTGATGACATTTGTTGATAAATTTTGTTATTTTATTTTTATTTTTATTTTTTTTTAGTTTTAAATTATATACATATGGTATAAATAGCAAAACCAAACCAACTAACTAACATATTACTACACACACATACTCTCATATATATATATATATATTGTACTTAAATCAAATGTTAAAGTTTAAAATAATTATATTTTATATTGTAATTGATTCTCTCTGTATTTTTAGTATCAAAGTATCTATAATTGCTCTCTTAAGTGTATCTACTTTATGTAACAAATATCTATATGCTTAAGTATATGATTAAATTATATAAAAAAATTATAATACTACATCTAATTACTTGTATTGTAAAAATTTATCTAATTGACATATGTGTGGTAATTTTTAAAAATGATATAAGTTCATTTTGAAAAAAAAAGTCACATAATTTGTATTTTTCGTAGTATAATGGTAGACTCAAAATAAAAATACAAATGACTAATTTTTTTGTTCAAAAATTGTACTTATATCATTTTCAAAAACAACAATTCCTATATGATTAAAAATATTCGTAGCATGCATAGTCTATTTACGACTTGTTATAAAATATATATATAATATTTGCAAAAGATGGTAACAAAAATAAAACACAAGAAGAAAAAAAAAAGGCAGCGAAAGGGAAAAGGTTGAAAAAAAATAACAACTATACAAGTATACAAACAAAATTAAAATTGTCAAGTACTACTAGCTTATAAAATTCCAAATATATACAATACTTATAGTGCCACTTATAAATATAAATGAGATCAAAATTCCAAAGGGTATTTATCAAATGAAATAAATTTGATAAAATCAATTCACAAAGCCATTTCAAGTATTTCAAGTCCTTGAAAAGTTTACATACATACATACATACATAATTTTCGTTGTTGTAGTTAAAAGAAATATGTGAAAAAGAAAATTACAAAAAATTTAATTTATTTACAAAACTTTAATATAATAAATTTACTAAAATTGCCTAAAGCTGCTGCTGCTGCAATACTTCACTGATCTATTTGAACAAATACAATACATATTTTGTAACAAGTTGTAGAAAGCAAAAATGAAAAATGACAAAAAAATAAAAACAAAAAAAATTATATAAATTATGAAAAATCACAAAAGAATATAAATAATTTAGTAGACACAAAAAACAAAAAAAAAAAAAATAAGAAAAACGTTTACAAACTTTTGAACTTATATAAACCAAATAAAATATGGCATAATATATTGGGGGACAAAAAAAACTCCGAAAAAAAATTGATGACAATGAATGCTTCTTAAAGTGCAAATGAGAAAAAAAGATTTTTATAATGCGTAAATTTGAAAAAATGAATAATGCAAAAATGCGTTAAAAGCACGTTTTACTTCAAGTAAAATTCCAAAAAAAAAAAAAATAAATAAAAAAGAAACAAGAAAGAAACAACAAATAAAAATTAATTTAAGAAAAGCAAAAAATTGAATATAAATGGCATAATTTATTCCATATAATAAAAGGTGTTAGGGGAAAACAAATGAAATCTTTATGCTTTCTACAGCTCAGGCGGCATAATGATTGTCACATCAGGTGTATGTCAGACAGAAAGAGAAGAGACAGACATAAGGTAGAGTAACTGAAAACAACAAAGATTAAAGAAAATCAACACATGAACATATTATACTTTGTATATGGTATATTATACGTAATAGTTACAAGACACATAACAACCATCCATTCATTCTAAATCAGAAAATCGCACTAATCATATGCCATATACATATATGCATATAAATGTATTCGTATATTAATACATACATATATATACCTTCATACATATGTATAATGACTGAGTGATTCTTGCAATTTACTATGTATATACGATACATATATATTTAATCTATTATATCATCGTCGTTTAATGTTTGTGATTGTAGTAGCGAATGACATTTAATAGCAGCAGCAGCAGAAGCAACAGTAGCAGCAGCAAGCAAAAGCATCACAATCATCAGACAGCGTTAATACCATATAATGTACGCGTAACTCTATACGGACTATATAGTGTGTACATAATGTAAGCTATAATAATCTCATAGACTGTCGGCTTCTTAATGAAGACTATTTGAAGATTTATTGTAATTTTCCGATCAGAATTCTGATACATCTTCTAATGTCATAGGATTAACTATCTATTTGATTGAATGTTATCAAATGAGAATAACTTCATGACTTTCTTGCAATATGTTTATGCAATTGTTTTTCTAGTCAGGTTATATGAACTGAGAGAGAGAGAGTGAGTTGAATATGCAAATTTTAATAATGGTTAGATTAGGTAATAATAATAAAGCAACATAAGTTAGTTAGAAAGACTGCCGAAAAATTTTACACAACTAAAATAAAGAACCAAGGAAAATTTTTCTCTTTCGGAATGGAACGGACTTCCATTGATAACTTTTGTGATATTACATTTTCAGAACTTTTCCTAACAAATGGGCATTATCGGGAGATTTAACTTTTTTTCTAGCAATTTCAAAGAATAAATGATTTTTTATACCATTAAATTAGTCAACGTTACGGTTCGAATTCACAAATTTTCGCACGGTCAACGTAATAACCATCTGCACTAAGTCACCTACTAAAAGTAGTTTTTCTGATCATCATTTAGTCAGACAAATTTCCAAATGTAAAAGTAGAAAATTTCAAGAATTTTGAAGAGCAATATTTTTACGAACAACAACAACAACAACGTTTGTGATGACTCTGAGTCCATTAGCCAAATGTGATCATCTCACATCAAAGATTTGCTTATTTTTCTCTCGTTCCAACATGATAGCCAGATGCTCTTGAGCTAAGCTTGAGGCTATTAAGGGATGGAGGTTTAAAAATTTTTTTCCATCGACTGAGCCTAATATACAGTAAGCTATCTTACTTTCCAAAAAAAAAAAAAATAATAATAATAAAATTGGTTGCTACTTTTACTTGTGAAGTTTCGTTTATTTTATGACGACCACCAATATATTTTGGAACAAAATAGAGGCTTTCCGTCGAGTAGAGCCTAAAAGTCGAATTTTTCTTCCAATAAATGGGCTCTTATAATATTGTACTATCGGAAAAAATTAAATAGTTGCGTGCACACATCAGCAAAACCTATACCTAATGAAGTCATAAATATTGGTACACAATTAAACGCATTCATTACGAATGCAATATTGGGCGTATCCCTTTTCATCTTGACTACGATATGACAGTTGACATTTATGCTTCATTGCCACGTAAAAAATTTTTGGCATCAATTGTTTACAATCATGGATTGGAGCGACATCGAAAATGCAACATGGGAAAAATCGATATCTTACGGACGTTGCGACCGCTTGGAATCACTCGTAATTTTGTGTATCGTTCTGTGAATCGTTGTTTCATGATACTGGTGGAGTACGAGACCGTCAAAGATCCGCCCGTCCGCGCACTGTGAGAACTCCGAAAGCGATCAAAGCCGTGAAAAAACGAATCGAACGAAAACCTGTGCGAAAACAGAAATTCTTGTCGCGGGAAATGCAAATTTTCGCAAAAATCCATGTCCATGAAGATTTAGGACTCAGCCCGTACAACACACATACTGGACACCTGTTCACGGCCGCATTTGAGGGAAAACGCAAGCGAAAATCGAAAGCGTTACGTAGCCGGTACTCTCACAGACAACTTCTGTTTATTGACGAGAAAATCTTCACCGTAGAAGAATTGTTCAATAAACAGAACGATCCTTTGTATGCTCGGTCATCCAGAGTAGCATCTCAACTCATCCCAAGGATCCAAAGAGGCCTCTGCTCTAGCTCACAACGCAAAAACGACTCAACTGTGGTTAAAAAACAACATTCCCGACTTCATATCAACGGATGATTGGCCAGCTGGTAGTCCAGTTCTCAACTCGTTGGATTACAAGTTGTGGTCCGTATTAGAGGGCATGGCTTGCTCTATTCGACACACAAATATTGAGTCGTTGAATCGAGCCCTTCTCCATGCAGTGGACAATTTCCCTATACATAAAGTGCGTCTCAAGTTGTGCTGAAAGGCAAAAAAAAAAACCTCAACGAATTGATTTGAATAACGGCCAGATATGGGGATATATTTTTTAGCCCTACTTTCAGAATATATGGATCTTGCTCATGTGGAAAATAAAAACTACGAAGTTACGCATCAGAGTTTTCGCATAGCCTACTGATAGACTTGAAATAATAAACTGTTTAACTCACGAATGGCTTTGAGGTATCTTAATATATATATTCATATAACTGTGTGTTTGAGGACTTTAAAAACACACATATTAGCATATGTATATGTAAAGAAGTATGTATACGAATGTGAATATTTGTATGTAAACGTTTTAGTATCATATATATATACATTATTATGATATGCACTATTCGATTGCCATTGCTTTAGAATAATGTCGGTATGCTTGTGTATGCGTGTAAGTATTTGTAATACTTTGCTTGATTAAATGCCACAATCTTACTACTACTACTACTACATTTCTACATACATGGTTGGTTTTTGGTTCTTTTGCTTTAGACTGCTTTGTTTGGATTTTCTTATTGTTGTTATTGTTGTTGCAATATTTGAATATGCTATGTATGATTATGTACACATGTACATACGAGTATGATGTATTCGTATGAGCAAACGTATTGGAATGAATTGAAAAGTGAAAGAAAAAAAGGATTCTTATTCAAGGTTCACTTTTGCTGTTTTCCTGTTTTTATGATTCAATGCAAATTCAATACAAAAGAAGGCGAAAAGAATTCGATGTATTGTAAAAACGCAAACTGAAAATGGCAAATGTGAAAATGGCTTGTTTCACTTGTAGTACCACCACCCATTTCTTTTTTCCAAGTATTTGTGGGGATCTTTTGTGTCTTTTTTTTAATATTCTTGGTTGGGGTTGGGGTTGGTGGAGATTGTGTGTTTGTGATTGAAAATTTATGTGTGAAATTAGCTTAAAATATTTAGAAATTGTTCCAAAAAATTGTTGGCAATAACAACCGATGATGGTGGTAGACTGATTGGTGATGGGTGTATAGGCGGTTGTTGGCCTCTTTGGACTTGAATTTTATTACATATATATCGTATATATATATATATTCCATTTTGGGGCTAACGCATTATCGCAAGGTTTTTATTTATTTCCATTTGTTTTTTTTTTTTTTCGGTTGAATCTTTAATGTGAAAGGATTTTTTTAGCAAATGCTTTTATTGATACATGTATGGGCGTGTGCGTGTGTGTGTGTGTGGTGTGAAATATGTATATTGGTGTGAATAGGTTATTTTATGGTTGATGTAAATTTATTGCATTCGTACCAGTTACATATGTACATATGTATGGGTATGTACGTTTGATTGTGATACCTTTTTGCTTGTATTTTTTGTTTTCGATTCCTTGGTTCGTTGGTTGCTTAGCTTGCTTGACTGATAAGTGATCTAATGTTGTGCCTGTTCATGTTGGGTTGGATTGGGTTGGATTGGGTTGGGTATGATTCGTTAGTTGCGTGGAGTTTTAATCAAATTTTATTTTCTGAAATTTATTATTATTATTACACAAATATACGATATATGTATATTTCATATTCTTGCTTGCTAGTATCATTTCGATATATGGCGGGTGTGTTATAATCATTTCATTTTCATCATCATCATTACCATCAGCATATACATAAACTATATGGTTGAGTAGATGATTATATGCTATTCATATATTAAATATACGTATTCACATACCTATAATAATATATCTTATATCATGCTATATTCTTTGACAGATAATATTTTCATTTTTCCTTTATTTTTTTCTGTCTCTATTTTCCACCGTCTAAATTAATGGTCCTGTTGTGTGTGTGTGCGAATATAATCTACTTTGAAATATAAATGATAAAAGTTTGTTCATTTTATTGCTGCTGCCACATACTACCTACAGACATTTGTGCTAACCATTTGCAACTTTGTTATACGATTGTTACCTACTTACAATATAGATATGACTATTTTTTGGTATATGGGGAGGTTTAGTAATATTTTTTTTTTTTTGTGTTTTTATCACCATTTGGAGAATATCATTATGATTTTTTTATTACTCTCGCAGCATTTGGGGATTTTTGTGTTTTTTTTTTTTTTTGTATTGTATATTATACAATATTCTTTTGCTACTTTTTGTTTCCTTAGTGGCAGTCAACTGGAGAAATAATTTAGCAAAAGAAAAAAAGGAGTAATAATATGTAGTGTAATAATTTGGTGTGTGATGCAAAAAGAACCTCTTTAGTGTTGCAATATTGATCAAGTTGTTCGGCTCGGCTGTACATTTGTAATTATGTGATTATATTAATAGCATTTGTTAATCCTTTGTATGTAGATTTTGTTGTTGTTTAAATACAATGTTTTTTATGTGCATCTACATTAAATTACTTTATGGCTCTATGTGTACTTGAGCTTATGTGTTCATATGACAAATAAAAATATTATTATACCTTAGGTTGACCGCCAAATGGATGTGAGTAATGTTTCGAACGCGAATTCTTAAACCCTTGCCTTTAGATGGGTCAAGTTTAGGGATTGGGTCAGGGGTATGACTATTATAGGAAGATATATTGAAAATAAAAAACAAACTAATAAGGGTTGACCTTACATTTCAGAAATCTCTAGAAATGATTCTTAGAAAACCATGTGATTAATTGGAGGATGAGTTAAGGAGAAATATTGGGGAGATAGAATTAATGGGTGTCGAAGTTACATTTTACCCACCTAGAAGCATCTACAGATGAGCTATGGAGTTATTTGTAAATTTTTATAAGATTTTCATTCATTTTGTATGGCAGCGCCCTTAAAAGGTTCAGATAGAAGATAAGCAAGCTAAGAACAAATATTGGGTAGATAAAACTAATGAAAATCGGAGTTATATTTTATCTTTCTAAAGGCATTTTCTGGGCGATGATGGAGTTATTTGTCGATTTTAAGGTTTTATTCGTTCATTTTCTATTACAGCCGCTTTAAGGGGTTTAGATAGGGAACATCACATTGGGAACATTGGGAACATCAAAATAATGAGGTTCGGTGTTTCATCTTATTCTTCTAAAGGCCTTTCCTGGGCAGCACTGGAGTTATTTGTCGATCGTTAGGTGTTTTTAAGCTTATTTTGTATGGGTGTCCACTTAAAAAATAGAGGTTAAGTATGTTGAGGGAAAATATTATAAAGCAAAAATTAATGGGAGGTTAGCTATACTTTGTATTTTGTGAAGAAAGTGTCAATTTTGTACGTGGTCACCCCTCAGGTGGGGGAAAGAGGGGGTAAGTATATTTTAACAAAATGTTGAGGAGAGAAAATCAATAGGAATCTGTCATATGAAATAAAGGAAGCATATAAAGCGTTATCCATTTTGCGGTTTCAAAAGTAAATGTAAATAAAACACATATAAAATATCTTTTATCATGATATTTCTTTTTTATTATAAAGTTTGAACGTTGACATTATGTGTGAAATACTACATCATTTAAATGTCCACCACGCGAATTGTTGCAAGCATCGATTCTTTTGAGGTAATTTTCGACCACTTTTTGACACATATTGGGCGGTATCTCAGCCATAACGTGACGAATGTTGGTTTTTAGGTGCTCAAGAGTTAAAGGTTTATCTGCATAAACACGGTCTTTCGTGTAGCCCCACAAAAAAAAATCAAGCGGTGTCAAATCGCATGATCTTGGTGGCCACTTGATATCGCCACGACGAGAAATTACGCTGCCAGAAAATTTCTCTTGCAATAAAGCCATATTCGCTAAGTCGTATTCTTCAATAGCAGGCAAAAAAAAGTCGGTTATCATATGACCATAACGCTCCGAATTAACGGTGACAGTCGTTCCATCGTCGTTTTCGAAGAAGTAAGGTCCAATCACACCTCCGGACCAAAGAGCGCACCAAGCAGTGACTTTTTGTGGATGTAGTGGCCTCTCTTCAATTACTTGAGGATTCTCAGAACCCCCACCGAGTGAGAAATGTGCTTCGTCGCTGAAGAAAATTTTGTTCGAAAAATCGCCGTCCACCGCCTGTTGTTCAAGCACCCATTCGACGTATCTACGACGTTGTGAATGGTCAGCTGGCTTCAGTTGTTGTGTGAGCTGGATTTTGTATGGATTTTGTATGGACGTGGTTCAATGCCCGGCTGATGCATAACAAATTTAATATCGAAAAGATTTTTCTTTCGAACGGTACCCACCTGTCGGCAAGCAATTGGCAATTCTTCCGACAGTAACATCTTGCCATGAAAACTCTGTGACAAAGCTCAGAAAAAGTGATGTCACAAGTGTTCTGCCGTTCGGAACCGGCTAAAATAAGTAGGTCCATTCTAATACTGTCCAAAATTTAAGACGCACAACAGTAATGGAAGAGAAGCTCGGCCAATGAGCCCTTTGGGGCTTTAAGTGCCACATATTTATTTTTATTTTGTAGGTGTAGATCCAAATGCAAAATACGCCATAATGTGCCGTAAGACAGTCCTAATTCCTGAGAACGACGAGGAATCGACACATTCGGGTCTTCGGCAACACTTTCACTTACAGCAGCGATATTTTCGGTGGTACGAGTGAAACGATGATGCACAGGCCCTACAATATCTGTAACCGATCCAGTCTCTTCATATTTCTTCACAATTTTGTCAATTGCTTGCGTAGTTGGACGATTATGTAAACCATAATCTCCTCTTAAAGCACGATATGTGGCTGTGGCAGAATCACCATTTTTGTAGTAGGTTTTTACAATTTTAATGCGTTGTGCGATAGTTAAGCGATCCATTTTCGCAAATGTCAGACTTTGAACTGAAAAAGAAAGAAATTGTTTTAACAACTCAGTTTGACAGATGTCGAATTCTAGCACTATACTTTTGAAACCGCGAAATGGATAACCCTTTATTATAGAAACATCAATTTTGTATTAGAAGCCCCTGCGGGGTGGATGTAATAGGTGCACAAGTTCTCCAAACTCTTCGAAGTGATCATTCACGTTCGCTCAGCGTGGAGAAACAATGAAATATTTCTAAACCAGGGCTCACAGCTATGATACACTGATGGGTCCAAAATGGAAGATGGTAGTGCTGGAGCGGGAATTGTAGGACCAAATTTCCCGAAGGCAATTGCAATGGGAAAATAGTTTCCATTTTTCAGGCTGAGGTCCACGCCTTAGAGCTATCTGTCAGAGAATGTCTACGTAGAGGCACTCGAGAAACCAACATATGCATTCTTTCATACAGTCAGGCAGCTCTAAAATCACTAATGAATTTCTCGTTCCAATCTAGGTTGGTCTAGGAATGCTTCGAACTCCTCAATACCTTAGCAAGGAGGAACTCTGTGACTCTAATATGGGTTCCGGGACACGAGGGGCATGCAGGAAATGAAATGGCAGATTCACTGGCCAAAAAGCGCGCAGACACTCCTCTCATAGGTCCAGAACCCTTCTGCGGGGTAAATAGTAGCTTCATGAACAACTTAATATGTGAAGAGGAAAAAAGTAGTCTAACTGATTACTGGAGAGCCCAAACAGGTATGCGGCAGTCGAAAAGATTCATTGACCCTGAACACATTAAGGTAGCAGCAGTGAAGACATCAAGCTCTACACTGAACTATTAACAGGTCATTGTAAACTTAATTGTCGCATGATGAAAGACTCTGTCTTGAAGAGCAGGAAACAGCAGAACACGTTCTTTGCAATTGCCGAGCTGTGGCTAGACGCAGACTAAATTACCTAAACTACCGGATTCATAGTTCCCAGGGACCTAGTTAAAATCAATCCCACAGCAGCGATAAGTTTTATAAATAGTCTTGAGATCTGGTAGTTATGGAATAAAGCTGCACAAAAGATCTTCAGGTCGCGGTGCTTCATAACCTTAATAATAATAAATAAATAAATAGGTGCGCAAGTATAACAAAAAGATTGATTAGAGAAAATTAATAGGGATCGGTCATATAATTGAAGCATATAGAGGCGAGATTTGATGATTAGCTAATAAGAATCAAGATGGAAAATAACTTGTTCCAGGTTTAAGACTCGAGAGCCAGTTCTAAAATATAATATTATAAATTCAGACGAAACTTAATATTTCGTATAGTCGGTCTTTTTTTTTTTTTTTTGACGTCCACCACTATATTGCCGCTCAGTAGAAAGTAATTCATGAGGTAAACTCTTTTAACAACCGCAAAAAATCTCCGACTTTATAAAGAATTCTGCGGTATACGTTATTTTATTATTTGAGATGGTTTATTGAAGAGCCAATAATTTCCTACATTAAAAATTTATATCATGTACGTATCGATTGATTGACTTTGTTGTATAACAAAGTTATATCAACTTTGTGTTATTCATATTATTTTATTTTAAATGAATATACATACATAATATAAGATACTTTGCAAAAATTATCTATTGAATAATATTGTATATTCTCATAATCTTTATGTATACATTGCTTTATATTTTACCATAATAATTTCTCATGTACCTCATATTTAGCTTATTAGCTCATATTACCACATCATCAACCTTGTGCTAATGTAATTCATTGTAAATTCATTTAACAATTTGGAATATCGAAAAAGTATCCATAATAAAATGAATATTTTCAAATTATCTCCATACATTCAATGGGAGTGAGAGCGATTAATTGCAATTTTATGTAATTTTATCATCATTAAAACTTTTCTTCAATTTGTATTGGAGAATTGATCTAAGAGTATATATAATTGAGTTATTGATTTGTAATAGATTACGTTATTATGTTTTTAATGCATCAATTTAGAAATTATAATATTTATTAACATTTAGCAAAAATTAAAAAAAAAGTTTATCGCATTCTCGTGATATAAAGTAGATTGGTTATTACAAAAAAAAAAAAGAAATAATAAAGTAATATTAAAAAAAATTGATCAAATTTGACTAACGTAATCTATTACATATTAATGCATCAACTAGTAACGCAAGATATTGCTAAAGCTTATTTAGAGATTTTACAAGTTGCTTCGTTAAAGGTTTTTGTTTCATTCGGCCTCTGTCCAAAGGATTTATATCAACAATATTCTCTCACAAAATCACAGAATTTTCAATGGAAACTGTATAGAATCTGTATTTTGAATGCAACCGAAAAACTTTTTGATTTATACTAATTTATAAAATAAAAGCCAAGTATAAGAGATAAGTATGCAGTGTATGCAATGCCTAAGCAATTGTTTGAGTTACTTATGGTACATAAGATATACATATACATATGCTAGCTTATATTAATTAAATCACTGTGTGAAACATGTCATCATTAATTTTAGTTGAGCTTCATGTATTTTGCATGCATAACATGCAACACACCAACAACACAAGTGCATTTGCAGCAGCATTGAAGCTACAAAATTAATTTTCCAAAATTTTCGTGAGTGAAAATGTGTGTGTGTGTTTTTTAGCAAAAAGCATTGAGAAACTATGAAAAGAACCGACATGCATGCATGCACATTGGCATATGAGTACTTTACTTAGACATGGAATCGTACACATACATACACACATACACATGCACATGTTTGACTAACTTTTAGTTCTTGTGTTGTCATTGAATGCATTAAAGTACTTTGGTATTTTTGTGATGGTGTTGGTGGGGATAGTGGTTGTGTGAGTATGGGTTTAGAGAAAGCACGTGCACTGCTTGCACGCAAATAATATAGTACATACATGTGTGTATGTAGACGACATGAATACAAGTTCTCGTATGTGTGTGTGTGTATGTATCAGCGTATGTGTAAATTGTTAAAACTAATGCCAAAATTGATTGAAATAGAAGAAGTATGTATAAAGAACAAAAACAGTAAAAGGATGATTTACATGGAAAGCAAAAAGATGAAAGCTATGGGTAAGAGTGTGAAAAGTTTCATCAACATGCATGCAAGTACTATGTGGTCGAGAAAAATTAAGAAAAGAAATGTGTAGGTATAGTAAAATTATAGCATTGTTGCTATTACCTATTATCGTCGCCAGGTTTAAAAAAAGACACACACATACATACACAGGTATGATGATGATGATGATGAATATATAGAAATTGTAAAACATGAAAAGCATTTTTTTTCCCTCATCTCACTAAAAAAGGATTCCATTAAACATTGAGCCAAAGTTTAAGTACCATGTAGTGAAAAGAGTCAAAAAAAAAAAAAACAAAAAACAGCAGCAGCATTTGTGCGGAAATTTTGCAAAAGAAAAAAAAATCACCACTTGCTTAAGTGTGTACGTTCGAATACGAATATACGTACATAGCATACTTTTAGGCAAACGTTAAGAATTATATGTACAAGTACGTATTCCCATACACATATGGCAAGCATGCATGAGTATGCATACATGTGGTAACAGTAGTGAATTCTGATAGAATCTGATGACATTTACATACTTGAGTTTCCAATTTCCTGTTTGAAGTTGAAGTTTAAGTAAATTTTGCAGCTCTATTTACTTCGATGTATTGACATTTGCCATTACCAAGCTCAACATCATCATTGTTAATACTAGTCAAACAACAACAACAACAACAACAACAACAACAACAACAACAACAACAACAACAACAACAACAACAACAACAACAACAACAACAACAACAACAACAACAACAACAACAACAACAACAACAACAACAATAACAACAACAAAAACACCACCACCAACAATAACAACAACAAAAACACCACCACCAACAACAACAACACCACCAACAGCAACTACTATTACTACTACTACTACAACAATAACAACAACAACAACACCAAAAACAAGAACAACAATAACAACGACACATTTATCGTTGTTTATATACATATATTGTTGTTGTATTCCTGTAATATGTTCAGTACTGTGACGGTACCAGTTGCATTTCGTTCATATCTGTTATCTGTAAATTAGTGAGTTTGTTTTTGGAAGTTTGGAGTCAGTGGCGACCCTTAAAAATGACTGCTTTAAAGTATTGTTAACATTATTTTCGCTTTTAATGCATACTCGTTTTCGGCCACACTTTCGAACATGTTTTGAGTATTGGTCAAGTTTTTTGATATTTCATTTCAATTTCAGAACATGGGCAAAAGACTCACTACACATGAATAAAATATGATTTTGATTGATGTCCACATTGCAACAATTTCTGAAAAAGTTTTCAAATACCAACGTTTTACCAACTTATTTTAGGTAATCACATATTTCTATTGATATTAGTTGTAGTTTCCTATAGACATTACTTCATTCACCCTACATTACATGTAATCGAATAAGTGACTTGTATGATATTAGGTTTAATTCTCGAAATGTTTATGCAACATTATTAATTTGAACAAAAATGAAATTATGAATCAATCTCATGGGATGAAATTGCATCTACTTTCGATAAAGAATGTGTGGGCGTACGAATGAAAATCACGCCTATATTCCATAAAAAACGTTGGACTTTGAGTGGATATTTATATACATTAGTTTAGTCTTTCCAACACAATGTACACAATGTAGAATATCTAAACTCTGACATTACCAAAGTTATTTTCCTTTTAAAACTCATTTGTTTCGATTTTCTTTTTTCTTTTTTTTTGTATTATGTGTTGAATAAAAAATTTGATTATATTTTCATATTCTACCAGTGACATATTCATGTGTAAAACCATCATAAACAGGTACTTATATTTAAACATCTATATGTATATGTATACCTACTCATATGTTTATATACAAAGTTTCAGTAAACGCCACAATATTATGGCATATACGAAAATAAATGTTGGTAAATTATAATAAAAAATTCATGTATCATTGAACTAATCAGCTAAAATGAAGAAGAAGAAGGTAAAATATAAACATAAAGAGAAAACCCACATTAAAGATGAAAGAAGGTAGCAGTAGAAGGAAGAAGAAAAAAAAAATCATACAGAAGCCAATTGTAATATTTCACTAAAAATAAGCAGAGTTGTCAAAAAGTTAATTCCTTTGGAATGTAAGCCTAAAATTATATTTTTCATTTAAAAATTACCACATGAAATTCTCCATGGTATAAATATTCAAATAAGCTATCTATTAATATTGTTTCCATCATATGGAAATACCACATGCAGTTTGGAAAAAAGGACCAAGTTGAATTGAAATTGTAATAGAATTCAAATAAGGGATTCCTAACTCCCCCAAGTCATTTTGAAAGTTATAAAAATATATTAATTAATATATCTTTAGTTACATTACTGTCTAATTCCATTGAGGACTTAGTGAATGACTTATATGTAATAAATATACTATATTTCAATTTCATATAATACAATCGAAATGAGAACGATCAACAGCAACTGACTTGTGAATAAAAAGAAGAAGAAGAAGCAGAAGAAGAAGAAAATCACAAATCCTTTATTACTTAATGCATGTTGATTATTTTAAGAAGACGAGTATGTTATATATAGTACCGCTGGTACTGTTGGTACGCCGATGGCATTAAAGTAAATATTTATCAATGGCAAATAAATGTAAAAATAAAAAGAAAAAAGAAAGAAGAAAATTCTTGTCATTTTTGTCGTCATTGTTGTTGTTGTTGTTGTTGTTGTTTGTTTCGTTGATGGTTGCTTTGATTTTTTTCCCCCGACTCAAAGCATATACATATGTATGCGAGAGTGACAGAGAGAGGGAGAGAGAGAGAGAGAGAGAGAGAGAGAGTAATGAAGACAGAGCACGACTTGCAAATACACAAAGTTTTATGTAATTGTTTTTCTATGTATTTGTATGTAGTACCATGTGCGCGTGCATTATCTAACCTATAATCTTGATGTATACCATTGGGATTTGTTGTAATTACATAAATGTGTGTATATATGCATGCTTGTAGCAACATTTGTGCGTATATGAGACCATGTATATATACGTACTCCAACCATTTTAAGCATTACGGATTTGCCACTTCTAAAAGCCTGCTGTGCATGTGTATGAATATCGGAATTGCTGCCATAAAGCTAATGTTATTTTGCACTAGAGTAGATTTTAATTTATACTTATATGTATATAATATATATATATATATATATATATATATACTATATTTATATATATTTTGTGTTTTATTATAGAAAATAATACATTATAATATACAGTATTATAGATACAAGTTGATATAAAGTTGAATAATTCAATATGAGGTTATGGCTTTGATAATACGCAAATGTATACATAATGTATAAAAATAAATTAAATTATTTTAAATTTGATCAAATTTTACCACACGATATACTACAATATATGAGGGAATACATTGAACAAATTTCACGTAACAAAATTATCAATAATGCATTCATATGCAAATTTATTGAAAACTAAATCATATTTTTCAATATTAAAGCACTTTAATTGAATTTTTTTGCTAACTTTACACATATAATTTCATAATTTCATAAATTCAACAATGCAAATATTTAAAACTATATAAATATGTTGCGCGAAGAGTTTACAATTCATGCAACTAACTTTATTTAATTGCACTTTAGGTTACAGATTACGGTTACTATAATATAGTAGCATGCAGTAGCAGCTGCATGCCAGGTAAACGAAGTAGTACACTAATTAAAGAAAGGAAGTTCGTTTCGTTGATTATGCAAACAATTAAATAACTTATTCAGCGTAAAAGTTTCCCAAGATGCTTAACCGCATTTTTAGGTATACGCGAATATGAAATATGAAATGGATTCACTGTATAATTTACTATACTTTTGGAATGCAGTTTTAGTTATGTATATTTTTGGTATAAAATAATAAACTTTTCCATGAAAAATAAATACCTGCTGTTTGAAGAATTGGAAATTGCTAATTTCCGTTTGCAATGATAAATGATTTTTTTTTTGTAAAACAAATAATTCCCACTGCTATGTGGCCTGAAGATACTTAGCATTATAATATTATATATTTTAGCGTTATGAACTTGAAAACTGCTGATTTATAATTAATTTAAAAGTTTGGCAAATTAATAGGCACAATATTTTTTGATATTGCTGTCAAATTTTTTCGATATTGCCTCATGTAACCGTAGAACAAATAAATAATCGTTTAAACAGTTTCTAATAAAGTGGTATTTACAACGTTTTAAATATGTAGTAGTTCATGATCATGTGACTTCTTCAATCTTATTATGGAGAAAATTATACGAGCTGCAGATTTACGATATAATGGTACTATCTTCAACAAAAGTGTTATGCTGCTGGCGTATGCCGACGATATTGATATAATCGGTATTAACTCGCGAGCAGTCAGTGCAGCATTCTCTGTATTGGAACGAGAGTCACGTCGAATGGGTCTTACGGTGAACGAGGGCAAGACGAAGTATCCAGTGTGAACAAACAAAGAGTCCCTGCATCTTGAACGACACGTCACTGTTGATTACACTTTCGAGGTGGTGAAGGACTTCGTCTATATTGGAACCAACATCAACAACTGTAATGACGTCAGCATGGAGATCATGAGTAGGATAACTCTTGCCTGCAGGTGTTACTTTGGGCTGAGTAAGCAATTAAGTAGGCGAGCTCCCTCTCGAAGATCGAAATTTACACTCTACAAGTCTCTCATCATGCCTGTCTTAACATATGGCGCTGAAGCCTGGACAATTTCCATCACGGATGAGAAAATGCTTGGAGTTTTCGAGAGAAAAATTCTCCGCATTATCTTCGGACGAATTTGCATTGATGGCGAGTATCGAGTAAGGTACAACGATGAGCAGTATCAGTTGTACGCTGACATTGTCATAGTCAAGCGAATCAAAATCCAGTGGCTACATTGGCTGGGTCATGTCAAACGAATGGATCTTTATTTCGGCATCCGATGGAGGACGCAGAAGATGAAGAAGACCAAACCTCCATTGGAAGGACCAAGTAGTGGGTAACGTGGCGGCGCTTGGAATATCCAATCGGCGTCAGCAAGCGAAGAATAGAGAAGACTGACGCCGCATTATATGTTCGGCCTAAATCGATTATCGGTTGTTATGCCACATAAAAAGATGAAGAACTTCATGATCAATCG
Source organism: Megamerina dolium (assembly GCA_963854835.1). NCBI lineage: Eukaryota > Metazoa > Arthropoda > Insecta > Diptera > Megamerinidae > Megamerina > Megamerina dolium. The sequence goes on along the minus strand of OY978526.1, from coordinate 11,780,299 downwards.
GTTTTTTGTGTCATTAGTCGTGGTTCATTTTAATAAAATATTGAATAAAATAATTGTACTTAAGTTACATACATTGTATGTTCAATAATAAATTTTGGACCTGCGATAAAACTCTCATGTCAATTCTATAGAAAATTCAAATGAATTAATGTCGAAATTTCTTTGCAATAATGTCGAAATTTCTTTGCAATAATGTCGAATTTTTTTTTTGCAATAATGTCAAAATTTTCATATATGGAAAAATAATTTTGCAATATTATTGCATAATTTTGTGCAATAATATCGACACTTGGAAAGAATGACACATACTGATTTCAATAGTCTAATAATGACGGTTCAACACGAAGATAGTTGCAACATTATCAGATGCAATATAATACTACTAACGACCTCTATTGAAAATCATTTAAAATTTACTTGTACATCAAATATATATATTTGTTTTGACATTATTGCAATAATATCGAAAAATATTTATTTCATATCATATAAAAAAATTTCTATATTATTGCGAACAAATTTTGATAATAATCCACTAAAATACTTTTTTGTAAATTTTTCGATGTTTCTTCATCTGTGAAATATTTTGCGCATAAAAGATGAATCCATTTTAATAAAACTACAATACAAGATATTTTAGTTAAGTAGGATTAAAATATTCAAATAGTTATTTTCTGCGTGGAGTATGGAAAAGTTTTAAATTAAAACTTTTGTTAAATTGAATAACACTAACTTTCATATTTAAGGCATAGCTATTGTACCTATTGTAAACTATATCGCATATATATATTTCTGTAATTTACTTTTAGTAAATTGAGCATTATGTACTTTGAGTTGTGTATACAATATCTCCATGTATAAATCCTGAGGTTTGTAATTTAATTGAATTGTTCATAAATTGTATAACATTTCGTTAGAATATTCCACAGATTTAACAAAAGATAATTATATTTAATATATTTGGTTAGATGTTAGATGCTAAACTCAAAACCTCAAACCATATATGAATTTTAAATCAATTTT